>OX438653.1:15526605-17926605 GCA_949316385.1 Globia sparganii | reverse complement strand
TCATAAATAGAGAGTACCAGCTGCTTGCCGTTTTCCGGAACTCGTATCTAACGCAGCGAAAAAGTAATATATTCCTGAGACCTGCTTATCGTGAAATAAAAAGTATTCGTGGACAGTCGTCGTCTCCAACTGATCATAAGTGTAAGTAGTACATACCACGGTTTCTTCACGGTACGCCGTATAAACAGCACTGAAGAAAAAATGTCCCGTCAACAAGCTTCCATAGTGATCCATACAACACTGACGACCGTGCCTACACACGGCGTATAAATCGCGCTGAAGAAAAATGTGTCTGTCAACAAACTTCAATAGTAATCCATACTACACTGACGACTGTGCCTACACACTGCATATAAACCGCACCGAAGGAAAATGTGTCTGTCAACAAACTTCAATAGTAAACCATACTACACTGACGCCCGTGCCTATACACGGCGTATAAAACCGCGCCGCAGTAAAACGTGTCTGTCAACAAGCTTCTATAGTGATCCATACTACACTGACGACCGTGCCTACACACGACGAAGAAACCGTAGTTTTTCACGGCAAGAAAAACGTGTGTGTACAAAAACCCTCCTAACTGCTATGATGATTTTTTGCAGTTTGATGTTCCCATATGCTAAGTTATGTGGATATGGTGTAAACACATCGCAATACCCTTCATGTAGCAATTAAACCCACTGTATCCATGGCAAATATAGCTCCAAGTACTGGAATACCACTAATTGTCACTCGGCTTTCCGTACCACACATGATATTATATATGCATGAGGAAACATCGACACATACATACACACGACACGTCCCAAATCAGAATCCATTTGGCTACAGAATGAACAGCTAAAATACTTGAATTTTTGAGTGTTCTTCCAAATCTGCATTGAAGAGAAGACGTTGTTATAAAAAGAGCAATCACAATGGGCCAACTTCGACTTCCAATTCAAATACATAACGCGTGCGAAGTCGTTACGCTAAACGTAAACGAGACAGAAACGAAAAAATATGTTAAACAAGCAATTCACGTGAAATCGGGAACGCTGACGACGGGAGCGCTATTCAGGTAACGTTCGATATTTTGAATATTGTATGGAGGCCTGTTTTTAGTCGCTTTGGCACGACGTTTGAATGCTGTTTTATTTGGCAGGTTTTGGTTCACTACATTTAACATGTAGCCAAGTTTTTCTACACTTTTCTCGCTTTAAATACAAACCTTATTCTTGTTGTGTGTTTTTAGATACACCATAATAGCCGCAGTTCTTAGGTACTTGTGACACACATCAGAGCACACGCCCGTAATCTATAGTGTTACAAAAACAGTCAACGTAGCCAAAATCAGAATGGGATGTATGTATTAACTTAGGCATTTCTATAATCTTAACACACTAAAATTATTGACATAGTATTCCCAAGTTTTGCGCCAATGCATGTACTCGATCACGACACCTTAAACAGTCTGAAAAAGGTGTTTAACTGATCAAGGCCGGCGTGGCACGATAAAGGCCCATTACAATAGAAAAATCAATAGTGTCTCATTAGCGGTAATTAATCGGTTAAACAATAGGCTTGTCGACACTATCAATAAATTGAAAATCTATTTAGTCCGTCAGTTAGAGTATTGGAAAACAATGGACACATATTTTTTGTTTTTGTAAATCAATGAATATTGACAAAGATAAAACGCATCAAAACTCGGGAGTGGGGCGTGACGTCAGAACGCACTAAAAATTATACCAAGGTGTGACGTATTAAGATTTTTTTTTTATCTATTTTTATTTAGGGGTTTTTATCTTATATATGTCAACCCCATCATACCCTTTTACAATTGAGAATTTTAAAAGCGTCTTAACTTCGTCAATTTTGGTTTCCGTAACAAAAGAAAAAATACGAGTCAAATATTTTTTCATAATCTAACTGACGGACTAATTAGATTTTTTCAGTCGACATCGACAGCCTATTTGGAAGGCTGAATGTGAAAACTATCCAGGTATGCAGACGTGTGGATTTAAAGTAAAACCTTAAGTGTTATTGGTATTAGTACCTTACCCTTACATTTTTCTTTACATAATCGGCCTACAACGGTCCCACTGCTGGGACACAGGCCTCCTCTCTATGAGAGGGAGTGGGCCGTAATCTACCACGCGGGCCCAGAGCGAGTTGGTAGATGTTACATGTCTTAGAACTTTTGGTTCTAGGATGTTCCAGCTTCATAACGATGATTGCCTTCACCGTTTTGAGAGCGATTGTGATGAAATAAATTGAACAAAGTGAAGCGGCTGCCTGGATTCTAACTCCATGACCTACAATTCGTAAGTCGGAGCTGCTACCACTGGGCCACCAACGCTCAATGTTTCTCTGCACCAAACATAATAATTATTTTCTATTACATTTATTTTCATTTTATATCATCCAATCCACACACACCTACTACTCGCTTCTAATATATATATAGTAATAAACCCCCGAACATCATAACACGTACGCCTGATATCGTCTACATGTTTTTGCGAATTTCTGTGCGTCAAAGGTGATAGGGGAGGATCGGGAGACATTGTTTCGAGTCGTCAAACATTGCTCAGTATCACCTTATTGAGAGTAACAAAAATTTGCTGGATCTCGTCACGTAGGTACTTAGCTTGATACGTATAAGTTACTGTGAGTAAGTGTTGAAGGTACTTACAGTTTTATTTGAACACAAAGAAATAAAGTGTGAATTGGATCCTTTGTTAGGGTTTGTCTTGTGGAATCTTGACTAGTTATAGGTGGAAAATGATTGTACATGAGCGGGGAATCTCTTAAACTATAACTCAGTAAACTTATCAGTACATAATATGTCCTTTGATAATAGTTAAAGTCAACCTCTTAATTGCTTCACCACCCTAAGTTTAATGTCATATCAATCAATTCAGCCTATCGCAGTCCACTGCTGGACAAAGATCTCTCACGAAAACCAGGGTGCTCCACAACACCCTGTCATCCGCCTCCACATCCAGTCTGTTCCAGCCACCTTTTTAAGGTCGTCGGTCCATCTACGTGGGGGGCGACCCACACTATGCCTACAATACGTGGTCTCCACTCCAAGATTCGTCTCGTATGTCACATGCAAGTCATAAAACGATAAGGTATATTATGTTTAAGTGACAATTACTTAGATATTTTAAATCTGAGTAAAGTTTCAATTAACTAGGATAAGTCGTCAAAAGTGCTTAAGCTATTTTCGATGTCGACTACATCTTATTAGGACTAAAATAGATATAAAAACGAGTTTATAGAATATTGAGAATTACTTAAAAATCCTTTGTAAACATTTCTCAGATAATTATACAACAGCGATGTACCGCTCCATAATTATATACCTATATCTACGTGGGTATATCAAAGGTTCAGGGTGGGCGTATGAAAAATGATGCGTGGAAAGGGAATATATCGCTAAATATACCTATACTAAAGACGTACCAAACGATGAAACTATTAGCTAATGTGAACCTAGACATCGTTGTTCTCTCTAACGTTATTTATATCGTGTTACCTAAAGACACTAGCACATGACAAGCGAAGATTTTGCTCTACAGAGAAATTCTTCCTCATTGGGGTTGTGGTGGTAGGCGCTACTGCTGAGCATGAAACCCTGGGTTCAATTCCCGGGTCGGTAAGACATGTTTTTGGATTTTTCAATCAAGAATTTCTTAGTAGCAGCCCGAAGTTTGGAGTTTTGTCCGGTTGATCGCAATGAGCTAGAGATATGAAACTTAAATATAACTGGCGAAATATGGATGTACACTATACTATAGGTACACCTCTGCCTGACTCTTCGAAGAGTTTAGGCGTGATGTCATGTTTAAGTACGTCTTTCTTAAAAGTAACAATACCATTTTGACTGCATATACAACGTGTCCCAAAATTCAACGATAAGCGAGCACTAGAGAGTAGAACCCGCTCATCATCACTTGAGACTTTTGTCTCAAGTAGTCATGAGCGGGTTCTACTACCTAAATTTTTGAAAATTACTTATAAAACATTGAAATCCTTCGAAAATTGTGGTCATGGTAGTTAAAAATATCATAAGGGGCTTAAGATATTTTTAACTACCATTACCACAATTTTTCAAATATTTCTGTTTTCTTTTTGTATCGGCAACCTAAATAACACTGCTGTCCTTAAAAATCCCAGAATGCTTGTAGTTTTTACACAAAATCAGTCAATAATTTTTTTTTCCTAAAAATTTTCAGTTTTTTTACTTTCATTCCACCAAAAATTTGAGATATTTTTTTTCATTATTTTTTCTCGAGTAGTCATGATCAAGTTCGCCCTCTGGTGCACGCTTATCGTTGAATTTTGAGACACGTTGTATATAAATAAAATTAACTAAATAAACGCTTTCAATAAATACCAGTTATTACATTCATATTCTTTTATTTATTTTATTTTTTTGTTAGAAAATAAATATTCCTCTCACTGGATCGCATCATTAGTGGACGACCAACCTTAGAACAGGCCAAAAAAAGCCCAGCCGTCATTTGCAAGCAGCACGTTTGGGAGGGTCTGTGCAATTCGGGTAGACAGCTGTCTTGCTACAGGATGATGACCCGGGGCTCCTAATTAATAGTTGTTGGGAGTGACGTCCTGTGGCCGCTGCTAGCCTGGTACCTCGGCCGTTGTTTTAAAAGTTATTGGCAGTTTGTAAGGAATTTAGATGGAGCTTCAGTAAGCTACGCTATCTACAGATACACCTAAACATAGACGTGTTCTGGATAAAGCGGGCTTGGTAATTTGTTTAAAAATAATTTTCACATCACCTGCTTGCTAACGTCAAATTATATTTCATTCAAACTTGGCCTAAAGCAAGTCAAATTATACTTCATTCAAACTTAGCCTAAAGCAAGTCAAATTATATTTCATTCAAACTTAGCCTAAAGCAAGTCATAGCCGGGCATTGATATTGTACCGAATTTCATTATGACCCGCTGATAATTAATGTGATTTGAATATGGAATGTCAACTGAGAAAAACGTATGGAAACATTTACCAAAAAAAAAACTTTTTTTCTATTAATGTACAGGTCGACCAAAAGTTCTTACTTCATGTTTTAGATCGGATCGTTCCCCGCGTCAGAATGTTGGATCTGAGCTGACACTCCATTGACGATATTATTTAAGTATTGTGTTTTTAATGAAAATGCATGAGATTAGATTGAAAAAACAAAAACCCGACAGGCAGCTACGTATGTTATTTTAGTTCAATTTCAGATTTGATGCCACCAACTGCACTAGACTGCTTCAAAAGTGAGCTAGTTTCGAATCTTAGTTGCAGTCGGGTTTTGATTTTGTAATTTTATTTTTATTTGAATCCTTTTAATGTGTTATATATTTGGATTCGTCTCCTCAGACCCTTTATTTTGATATCCACATAGTTATGGTTCATTTTGTTTTTCAAGACCTCATCCTTCCTTCTCGTCCTTTGTCAGCGTCTAAAATTCGCCATTTTGATTTTATAAAAACAAAACTTAGCATAGGTGTGTGTTTAGTTTAGCTTGTGATCCTCCTGTGCGAGTCGCAATAAATACTTTTTCTTTCTTTCTTTATAATCTTCGCGCGACCCAAAGATTCGATACACGAGGAGTCTTCTCGTGTATTAAAATCAATCCTACCGTTAGGAAGCTTGGAGGGTATAAGGAATTCCACATACAAAGATACATAGTTAAGTACGCAAAAATACATAACCCTGTCCTGTTACGTAGTCGGGTAAATAAGCAGTGTATGACACTGCACTTAACTGGGGCTCTCTCCTTCCGCCTATTTAACAGTTTCATAAATTATTAATTCGATAATCGAATCGGTTTATATTGCCTCGCAGTAGATACGAATAGTAGAGTACCTATTCTTCTCGGGGATAAAGGTGTATCCGTCTTGGGCGAGCTTGAATCTCTCACTGAACTCCGTATTCTAGTCTTAACTCACTCGCATCGCTCAGGAGTTAACTCGGAGCTAGACTCCTTCATTGCGTTCAGCATTCAAAATAGCTCCCGCGACAATAAGACACCACTTTATCCCCTTAGTGAATAATCTACTATTTTATGTAATGCCAGTTTCGGTATGGAAATCAAGAAAGGTAGAGGGAAGCCGACGAGTGGCATAAATTGACATCCTGATGGAGGATGGGACCCTAGTAACTCAAGTGTTATTTTCGGGACAGGGAACAAAGTAACGATTGTCTGCAAAATTGCAAATACACAAATCTGTTTTTAATTTCTGAAAAGCACTTAGTTTTTTTTACACAGAATAGATTAGATAAATGGTTGAGATGAACTGCACGCGTAGCATCACGACGTTTTGTCGACGAAAGAATAGACAAAATAGACACATTGCCAC
Source organism: Globia sparganii (assembly GCA_949316385.1). Classification (NCBI taxonomy): domain Eukaryota; kingdom Metazoa; phylum Arthropoda; class Insecta; order Lepidoptera; family Noctuidae; genus Globia; species Globia sparganii. Next base: position 17,920,240 of record OX438653.1, on the reverse strand, counting down.
GCTTAGACGCGTAGAATGCGTAGAAATATTTATACAATCTGTCATTTTGTCTATTCTTCCGTCGATAAAATCCGTTTCTACGGCAGTCATGCTACGCGTACTGGATGCGGAAGGCGGAACACAGGGTGTTGTGGTGCAGCCTGGGAGAGGCCTATGTCCAGCAGTGGACTGCGCTAGGCTGAACTGATTGATTTTTTTTCTTTCTTTCCTTTAAAGTGTGCCTATTTTAGATATTTAAGTATATATTTTCCTGGTGATACAATATTCGTTCAGTTTTTATTTCATCACTAGGTTTTCCCACCAATTTTCTGCACCTTCCATAAAACCGATCACTTCGCCAATAAAAATCCTTTTAGCTTCCCAGCTCATATAGCACTCAACATCATTATCCACTCCATAAATTATAGAGATGTACAGTGATATACGTACCCCATGGGCAATCATCGTTGGGCTATAAAATCTATAAGAGCCACTCTCAGTAATATTGGATAGTGCAACGCGTGCGATAAATGAGACTTGTTCCCACAAAACGACTTCGCCGATCGTAACGGTCTGTTTGGTCCGCTTCCGAACCTATGAAATATACTGTATCTAGTTTCTTTTTGTATTGACTTCTAATTTTGGGATGGTGGGAATTTATTCATGTGCTCATACGAGCCAATGATGACGCCTCAAGTTTCAAAACGATGATATATCAATTTCGGTGAATTTAAATACATAGCATAATTAGCTTATAATGTTCCCACTGCTGGGACACATGCCTCCTCTCTTCGAGTGAGAGTGGGCTATATAATCTACCACGCGGGCCCAGTGCGGCTTGGTAGTGTCTTCGAATTTTTGGTACTAGGAGATGCCGGTTTCCTCACGATGTGTTCTTTTTACCTTTTGAGAGCGGTGTTGTAAATATTTACACAGTGTGAAGCATCTGCCTGGGTTCGAAAGTGGCCACAATACATAATGGGCTTAAACAATACTAGAGAAGTTGACAACAGATCAGCCGTCCGATCAGGACCAGGCCCGTGCCGGACGGCGCGTACGTGTTCCACGCGCGCCTCAAAGAGATGTCAGCATAAGGAAGGGGCCCGAAAGGGCCGAAGCCTGCCGGGGCAGCGGGATTGTCCGAAAGGGTTACCGCTACCCCGGAACACAAAGGTCTAAGGAAGGAACACGGGTGGGTTTTAGTCAGTAAGAGTCTGACACTCCCTTCTGCTCCACCCAGAGCGGCAGGGGTCATTGGATGATTTCCCATCCACAAAAAAAAAAAAAAAGTACATCTATAATATATCTATTTATGTAAAACAAAGTCGGGTTAGTTACACCAATTTATTATAAACTCAAGAACGACTGGACCGATTTTTATGTTCTTTAATTTGTTGGAAATGTCTCCGCCCCGAATTCCAGAATAACTATTCAAACATGGCAAAAATTCACGAAAAAAATATTATGAAGATACATTCGTTCTTATTCTGAGGCGTCAGCTAGTTGAAAATAAAGAATGATTTGACGAGTTGGTCTCTCAGACTAATAAGTTCTATATTATCCTTATATTCTCCGAAAAAGGTGTACGACACCCGCAATTTGCGGATAAATGAATGAGTATCACTCAATAAGTATTAGCAATCCAATATTTCTAACAAAGACATTTCATAGTATTACCGAACAGAAATTAATAATTTACGAAAAGTTTTCTCTTACCCTTTCCAGAAATTGACCAAATTCAATACAGGGGTGGTATTCAAGGTATTCTAATTTTAGAAAATGGCCTAGTTTTGAACGTAACAATAAATACAGTTATACATATATCTATTTTATATCTATAGATTTTATTCATGTTAGTCTCTTTTTGGGTCTGCCTGTGTGGCCGCGTCGTTCTTCTAAACTACGCAACGGATTTTAATGTAGTTTTCAGTATTATTTAGAGAATATATCGAAAGGTTTATGTTGAGTATAAATTTATATTAAACTAACTGTTATAAGGAAATCTCGACGTTTTGTCAAATCGTAAAAACTGCGAAGCAGGGCCAGATCGCTAGTGTTGTGTAAAATTGAGAACAGATGACGTCACGTGATAAGGGATCTACCAGAGCAGCTAACAAATTAGAAGGGACGGCCTGTCCCTCACACCTGCTGCCTTGCATTTGTAAATTTTAAACAACACATCTATAAGGATTTAGTATGGCTAAGGCTGGTTGTTGTGGTGTCTAAATAATAAAATAAAGAGTAATAGAAGACGAAAATTTTAAGGTATCATTTTTTATAAGTAATTGTTAAAAATGTAGAAAAATCTTGCTGAAAACACTAACAATATAACATTTTTAAATAACGAAGAACATTGTCTATTAATTAAACAGTGTTAGTAACGTACGAGTATGGATGTAGGGTTCTTTATTTAGCTCCAAGAACAAGAACAAGTTATAAGAATAAGGGCTGATTTTTACATTGCCAAATAATTTTTATTCGGAGAATATAATTGACGTTTGACAGTTTTTGTATGAAATAACTGTCAAAATTTCAAAATTATTCCTCGAATTTTATCTGGCTTTGTAAAAATCTGCCCTTAATCATACAAAATACAGATTTTAGACCCCCTGTTAGACGCATGGGTGTTCAGAATATCCCTGCCAGCCTGTTTATAGGATATGCCACCGTAAAACTACGCACCTAATTCAAATACAAATAAATTCTGAAGAACGAAACAAAACATTAATTGAAAACGCAAGTTGGTCCCTATCACTTAACCCTTACGCTGCCGACACGCGGTGTCTAACCCATCGCTACCCGTTTCCCGACCTAATGGCACATTAGGTCCCGATGCAGGTGACAACCCTATCTCCCCCTACGCATATTTGAGAAGTTTCACGAAAAACTGGGGCGAAATGCCGGAACTAAAGGTAGGGGTGCACCATATGTAATGTCCGTAGCCTTAACAATTAACCCCTTAATTATATGTTTATGTTATTAGTGGTAACATAATTTTAGTTTTAAGAGCTTTTATAATTTCTGTTGTTCATTAAATATAAGTACCTACCTAAGCTGTTATCGTTCTAGAAGGGCAAATATTACTGAAGTAGCTTCTCTCGCTTGAATATTATAATATGTAGCTCTAAAATGGGTTCTATAATAAGAATAGCTAAGAATATAACAGACTTGAAGCTTAAGTACTAATACTGCTCGCATGTTAATTTATTCTTGGAAAAAATTTTACGTTCCGTATACAACTTAACTTATCCCGGAATTAACGCACACCACCAGACGCCCCAATTATAATATTATGTATATTAATCGTAAGTAATACACTGAATTCTTACTATTGTTTATAAAACGTTGTTTACTTATTGAATTAGTTATATTGACTGTGGGAGAAAATTGTGGTCATATTAAAAATCTTCGTACACACACAGCCACACAAGTGTGTGTGTGAGCCATACTTACAAAGGATACGCGTAGTATCCTTTGTAAGTATAAGGGATACGCGTACTTATGGCTAGACGACCTTTTTCGCTTGTTTGTCACCGTAAGTACGCGTACTTTAAAACCGCCACGCAAAATCGTTGGCGATCCAACTGGTTTGAAATCTTGCTCGTAGCTCGCCTTGGCTCGTACAGTCAACAGCAAAAGTAGATGATGAAAATCAGAAATTAAATACTAATGAACGGAATTCGCGTCAGAACTGTGTAGCGTCGAAGTGATTCAAAAGTATGTGATTGTAAATTATACCAAACATTTACTACTTCGACGCCACTCAGTTCTGACTCGAACTCCGTTCATTAGTATTGAATTTCTGATTTTCATCATCTACTTATGCTGTTGACTGTACGTGTGGTAGCACTGCGAGCCGCCAGCCGCCATTTTGATTCGCCAGTCCGTGGATGCACAACGCTTGTAATGATATAAAATTCTCAAAATGAATGATTTCCGAATTCATTCGCATGAACAGCTTACAGAATCTAAAGAAGAAAGAAATAATTATGGAAATCAAAATGACATCGCGATACAGTGTGAGCTAGCTTTCATGTTTGTCACCGATGTCGAGCCGGGTAAGTACGCGTACTTTAAAACCGCCTTATCACCTACTTATGGGTCTAGCGTACTATGTACTTCGTCCATTATGGTTCGTTTTAACGTTACAGCGAAAATGTGGCCGTAATTTACATAGTTTTAATTATTCTTGGAATACAAAATTATCTAGGTAGGTATATTAAAAATTACAGAAATCAATTCAGTGTTTTACTGTGTGTACATAAATAATAAAATAAATAAACTATTCTGAACTCACTACTTTCATAATGTGCATTAGTTTAGTTACACATTGATTTTATATGAGCCCAACTGTCGATGTTCCCTTGGTTCGCAGACAGAAATTTCACAGAATTTCGTTTCGCAGAAAATGTTTCTTAAAATATTTGGTCCTTGTGTTTTTATTTCGAATATTATTGTTTCAACGACTATTTACTTGAATGAAACCTATGTCACAGAAACACAATTCAATGAATTTTATAATCACCTTTTTTATTTAACAAACTAATCAAACAGTTTAATATTGTTTGTTCGGTGTATTTTGCCATGTTAAGTATTTAATTTCAACGAAAATGTAAAAATAGACGTTATGCTAGACTCATTCCCAGAAACACACAAGCTTGAACTTGAGAACTTAAGTATGATGCGAGCTCGGGACTTGGGGCACCCCGACTCGGACAGGTTAGGTTCAAAGGGAATGATGGGGCTCGAGTGAGCAAGCAAAGCGAGCATCATCTCCTTCGTGTTAGGTTCCTTTAAACCCTGTAGACAGAAATCGGCTCCGTCGACTACCTACGTCTTATTAATTATTAAAGAAAACTTAATAACTTTATATACAACCTCATAGTACTATATTTTAAAAATGCCGTGCATGATATGAAGAATTTAATAGTGATTAATGAGAATAACAAGATTGTTTTTCTGCTTGACTTGAATTTACCCGCATTGTTTTTTGCGCATTTGGAGGGTGTGCATTTTGTCAAAGATATGAACTGAAACGTTTAGAAACTGTCACTTGATAAATGTATTTCTTGATAATAACTTTTATATTAAATGTGGGTTAAGAATATTAGATTTATGTTATTCTATGATGATTAAATTTTATTTGTAACAAAAATCTGTGATTTAATTTTTTTTTTCAAAGTAAGTATTCTGCGTATTGTTTATTCTATTGAAATGATAACATGAGAAAAAATTTAAGTAAGTACGCGAAACGAAATTCTATAATTGTTGTCTTTATAACAACGCACAACTCCAACTTTGTGCGTTGTTTTATAGACAACAATTTTCACTAATGAGACACAATTAGCTTTTCTATTGCTCATAGATATCCGTGATTGTTACCAAACATTATCAGCTTGCCTAACAGACGAGGGGTGCATTCACGAGAAAAATACTAAGTTAAAACATTTTTTTTTACAGATTGACTTTAGAACAGACTGTGAAAGTTCTTTAAATTACGGGAATTGCCGCATTGATCTTATCAAAGGGATCTTTTAACCGTGGTATAAGTCGACGTTTCACAATTGCTGTGGAAAAACTGTCAAAAATTTATGAATTCGCAGGATAAGACTTAGAGGTATACTAAGTATTTTTAAAGTTTTGCCGAATTCACCCTAAATGCTCACAATTTATGTAGATATAGGTTCATTCGATTCTCAGGTCGCGCAAGGTGTTATTGGATTTTCTGTCTGGAATTTCTCAGTAACTGTAGCAGCCCAGAGTCTGGATCTGTGTCATTAGCCACGCCCCCTATAAGATGGGACTTACTCATAAACATAACTGCGAAAATGGCCAGAATGCGAGAGAACCATGGTACCATCGAGGAAACTTACATCTATACACCGTAAGGGCTATTCTTGCTTGCAGCGCTCGGCCGCTATACTAATGCTTGCTAACAGAGGGCCAATTTTCATAATTTAAAACTTTCAAAATCTAGTCGCAGTGACAAACAAATGTCAAAAACTTGTCGAAATATTAATTGCCCCTCAGATGTGGTCATCGTGTGCACGGGATTTTGTTTTCCAATTGGTCAGATGTAAGTTTCCACGATCGCGATGTTATGCCTAACCAGTCGGGGAAAAAAAGCGATGTTACGTAATTTTATAGGTGCTTTACTAAATTCAATATTGCCCTTTTTAGGTATCACTTACCTAAGTAGCTATTGTATAACTGTAGGTATCCAGAATCCCTATCCTATCCTATCGACCCGAAGGGTAATTCAAAGTTTATAGAGTTGGCTTTAACGACATGTGATTAGTTAATTGGAGAGACCTCATTGCTCCTGATTGGTTTCTAACTAATAGATACGAAATTCAAACTACCCTACCTCATCTACAGTTCTGAAACTATGAATGTACATAATGTAATGTGTATTGTAACGTATGATTGAAGTACCTACAAGAAGTAATAGGTATTTCAATGATGACAAAAATTAGATTCTAGAAACTCTAGAATATCCAATTTTTCTAAAGAATTAATATTGAAAGGAAATAATAAATTAGAAAATAATTAATTTTGTCGTGGCACTCGCATAATAATATTATATAAGTCATTACGCTTATTACGATACCTACGTAGATATGATTTCTTCTGAAGAATTTAAAGGGGCTTTTTAGCAAATGTTCTAAGAGGTGCGTTGGTCTCGTGGTTGCAAGCGCGACTGCTGAGCATGGGGTCCTGGGTTCGATTCCCGGGTCGGACAAAGTGTTATTGAGTTTTTTCATTAGGAATTTCTTAGTAACAGTCCGGAGTTTGGAAGTTGGCGGTTTAATACCCCCGTGCCTCGGAAAGCACGTAAAGCCGTTGGTCCTGCGCCTGATCTCTCTCCGATCGTGTTGGATTGCCGTCCCATCGGACTATGAGAGTGAGGGAAGAGGGAGTGCACCTGTGTCTGCGCGCACACTTGTGCACTATAATATCTCCTGCGTACCTGGCTAATCTCCGTTGAGATTGACCACCGTGACCGAAATCGGTCGGGGAGGCTATTATTACTAAAATTAGTCTGGATTTATTATCATAATATTTTCCTAAAAACCCGGGAGAGTTTAAGTCCATTTACGCGAGTTGGCGAATGGTAAATCATTATTTCCGGGTTTATCATATGCAACAAAAAAAAAGAAATTAATTGATAGTTGAAAAAATTTTACTGAAGATGCTTTCTCCATAGAGGTTATTTCTGAAAGTCTTTTAACTACTTGATTTACACGTAAAATATGTTGTAAATGATAATAAAGAGAAGTATTTCCATTTCCTTTGTCTCCTGTTTTCTATCCACTCATTCAGGTCGAGCACCTGTGCACGGTTTTGCTCGAGCGGGTTTTAAAATTAGAGATAATCGCTCTGCCCTCTTGCATTTTACCTTAAAACATGAAGCCAGCTGTTTCGATAAGATACATTTTATTGCGAGTTTTGTTTCTATTTTACTTCAGAAATTTCAAGCATTATTTATTATTATTCTATTATTAAACTAAAACTGGAGGGGCAATTCCTGTTTCTTATTTAGAGGAATTGACCTTCTGTTCATTTATCAACTACATACAACTTAGATACTATTTAATTTATAATTTTTATCTACTCTTCATAGCTAAAACCTTCATCACAAAAACATTTTTAGTGACATCATTCCCGAAATGTCACAGTCTATCTAATGTCATTTCAGAAAATTAATCATCTCACAAAAATGATCGTCCTGGTCAGCGTGTCTTCACACGCTGTGCTTCGACAAGACAGTCGCTTTATTATTAGATGAAGTGATAAATTGTCACTGGAGTGTGTATAGCCATCTGTAAACTGATTTGTACTAGCAAGTCTGTGTATTAATCACGTTTAAAATGAAAATTAATGAGGGTTTGAATACGCCTACAAGATGTTAAATGTCTAGCGGGCCTAGCACGAACGCGCGAAGTAAACGTAATGGAAATTCGAACGATTTTGAAACGAAAATACTCTCCTGTATATGAGTCAATTTCAACAACTCGAATTTTTACCTAATTTCCATGGACATTTTCATTTTCAGGTTTCGTAAAAAACTGTAACAATAAAATGCAACATATCCACATTTTATATACATTTTCTAAAAGGGGATTATATAATTATATATTACTAGAGAGTTATTTGGGCCACCGAAATTTGCGAGCCACAGAAATTTTATTATTGCCACCGAAATTGTATTGGTGACACAGAAATTGTATTGGTGACACAGAAATTGTACTCGGAAATAGTGAATTACTAAAAATGAATTTTAGTAATATGTAGATAAAGATAAGGTTTAATTAAAAAACTAAAATAATACGAATAATTTTAAATAAGCATTTATAAAAAGAAATAGTCTTACAAAATTAACAACCAAGGAGTATTTTCATCAAATTAACAATAAGTAAATTTTACCCTGTCATAGCAGTAAAAACATCAGATGATTATGTTTTTGGTAATGATGGTTTTGATGGGGTAAAACTTACGTATTTATTAAAGTAAGTACCGAAACTAAAACTTAAAATATTATCACAAATTCTCATTAATATAATGATTAATTTGAAATTAATTAAAAAAAAAACCCTAAATAATAATATCTTTGTGGACAAAATACAAATTTCTTCTTAAAATCAAACAAAACTTCTTATATTTTCAAATAGTTAGAGGTATAATCTTTAAACTAAAAATGCACAGTCAATCAGTTAGCATTAATTTTGATACCTTACGCGTATCAAAATTACAAATTAACAACTAATTTAATAATCATAAGAGCGGCTCAATAAAAGCCATCGCTCTCAAGATAAACTAGAAAAAAAAATAATGATGTTAGACATCAATCAACTTTTAGGTAACTGTAATAATTATTAAGAAATTTAAACAAATAAAACATGGCAAAATCTTCATAAAATATTTTCATCATCACTATCAAAAATGTCAAAATATTTATTTCTTTTAATACCTAATTCTTTGGAATGTTCAACGTGAGCATCATTATCTGTAGTGGTTTTTGCACCGCGCAGTGATTAAATTCCTTGTAAAAAAAGGAAACTCGCCGAAAGACATATTTGAAGAAATGTCATCGGTTCTTCAGGATTCCGGGCCATCATATACCATGGTAAAAAAATGGGCTCGGCTTTTTCAACAAGGAAGAGAGAGCTATCAAGACGACCCCCGCTCGGGCCGACCTGTGACTCTAGTGACCGAAGAAAATGTGCAAAAAGTTGAAAAATTAGCATTGGCCGATCGAAGAATAAAATTGTGGCAGATAGCTGAAGAGTTACAGATTAGTAAAGAAAGAATCGGAGAAAGTTTACACCAAAATTTACACATGAAAAAAATTAGTGCGCGTTGGGTACCGCGAATGCTCACACCACTCGACAAACAACGACGACTGTCGAGTTGTAAGGATTTTATGGAGTTGTGTCAGAAGATTTGGACGAAATTTGTAACCGCATTGTGACAGTAGACGAAACTTGGATTCGTCAGTATGATCCGGAGTCCAAACAAGAGTCTATGCAGCTCTAAGATTATGGCGAACATTTTCTGCGATAGCGAGGGAATTTTATTAATTGATTACTTGCATAAAGGAACTACTATGAATGGTCAATACTACGCCAATTTATTGAGTCAGGCACGTGAAGCAGTCGTACAGAAGAGACGTGGCAAGTTGGCGCGTGGAGTGTTGTTTCTGGAAGACAATGCGCCCGTTCACACCGCTTGCGTTGCGAGGGATGCCTTAAAAGCCACTGGGTTCGCAGAAATTGACCATTCCCCATATAGTCCGGACCTGGCTCCCAGTGACTTTTTCCTTTTTTTTAGATTGAAAAAGGAGTTACGGGGGCGAAGATTTTCGGATGACAGTGAGATGAAGTCGGCCGTGGAGAGCCATTTTCAAGAGAAATATTCAGAATATTATTTCAATGGTTTAAAGGCATTGTATTCACGACGTGAGAAGTGTATTTCACTTGAGGGGTATTATATTGAAAAATAAAAATTAAAAAACTAAACTTTTCTTTCATTAAGTACCCTAGGCCGCGAACTTATCAGCCGCCCCTCGTATATCTCCGCTTAGGAATATAGTGTTCTGTGGTCTATATTGTCCAAGTCTTCATGTGAAGCGTCAGCTGATTTGATAGCCTTATCTTGAGGTATGTTCTTGGTTTCAAAGTAAAATAATTCAGATCCTTTAAATCTGTGAATTGTTGATGAATTTGGTTTTGACACAGGTTGAACGACCGTTGTATTATCTGGGTTTTCTATTGGCAATTCATAGAAACCTAAATGCTTTCCATGAATGCATTTTATAATGTTTTATAGACAGTTTTCATAGTGCAAGACCGTGATCGCATTGCAAGTGCTTTGGATGTTTTTGCCCAAACGATCTGATGGATCTTTATAGATCCTGGGAAACATTTTAGGACTTTTGGCAAAAGTCAATCCTTTTCATTCACTTCATAGTCAAGAAAATCTTTATTTTAACACATGTGACGGTTTTTTGAAGACCTTCCACTAAAGCGTTAATTTCTGTGGAGTTTTGCAATTTCCGTGGACACTGAGATGCCACGGAAACCACAGAAATTGGCCCACAGAAATTGGAAACGTGGCTATTTTTTTAAAATTACACGAAACTATCAAGGATATGACTATTGTTTTCTATAATCATAAATGTGTACCAAAGACTACTTAGCATGCATAAGAGTGATATTTTTATTTCTTGATAAAATCTTTTTAAAACCTGATCACCGAAATTGCAAAATTTTGTTCCGAGAAAACTGAAATCACATGTTTACATTTTTGGCGGGAAGACTTGGCGATATGGTCATAGATTAAAGAGTCTATGCGTAAGCGCACCACTGCCTGTTGTCGGGCAGGGATTTATCGTTCGCTTAAACCCATTGGTGGAAGCTCAGGACGGCGAAACAAAATGACCACAGGAATTGGTACTTTCGCTCGGACAAACCTACCTTTGACACGTACTCATTAATTATGAGTCTAAAAATTCAAAAATAATTAGTTTCTTGTAGGTCAATTATTACTTCACGCAATCAAAATACTTTTTCATATATATGTTGGAGAATATCTTCCTGAGAGGTCAATGATGTGTATGAAAGTGATTGTGGACAAGACACAGAAATTGATAATTCGACACTTACTGATTTTTTTCTTAAAAAGTAATAGTCTTATAAATATAATTTAAGTGGCTTCATTTAGATTCACGTCTCTTTAATTCTAAGAAAAAAAATCGTTGCATTATCTGTAACGCAGCATGGCGTTTTCAGCCTAGACGCGTAAATTTTTCGGCTGAGAAATTCACTCATATCCTATAGCAATTTGGGTTAAAATTTATGCGGCAAGCACAATAAGTAATAATTATAATTAATTAAACATCAATAGGTAATGTAATCCTACTAATATTATAAATGTGAAAGTTTGTGAAGATGTTTGTTACTGAATCACGCGTAAACCGTTGAACAGATTTAGATGAAAATTGGCACATAGATAGACCATTTCCTGGATTAATACATAGGATACTTTTTATCACGATATTCTCACAATATCGAAACTTACGCGGGTGAAACCGCGGGGTGCTGCTAGTTATCAATAAATTATTTTTATTTCGATTCGATCAATGGTTTTAAATGTTCCAAAACACAGTAATTATACGGAAAGTAAGAAGAGTTGATTAGATTACAGATCGTATGTAGCTATTGATGTTAAAACTTTTAAACTCTTAAACAAAAAATTTATAAAAACCTTCAGTGAATTCACACATAAGAGTTGCGTATTATTTTAAAATTATTAGTTATTCCGATTGGGGTTACTTGGAGTTAGTCAAAGTTATATATATTGAGATAATCAACGTATGTGAAGCAGAATACTTAAGTAATTTTGGTATCAAACTTTCCCGACTAATAATATGATTAACGGTTATTTATTTGAGCCAACTTCGAACTTTAACCTTAGTAAAGTAAGCTACATAATTTATTAAGTAAAACATAAGCCAACATTTTCTTCTGTAGGTATATTAGGAGAACAGCGGGGCATTTGCGTAACGCACTATCAGTAGCAATGACTTTCATTTTGACAGTTCAACAACATTCATTGCGTTATTTACGTTGTTGAGCATACAAATTTTTCAAACATATGAAACAATGTATTAGCAATAACCTTCAAAATAATTGAGATTATGATTAAAAGTGTGTTACGCAATTAGGGTTGCTGATTCAATAAAAAGGTTATATTTTTTTTCTTACTATCAAAGAAAGAAAATACGATTATTGACATTACAGCAAAATAAATACACCTTAAAAGTATAAAAACAAAGATTATAATGCCAAAAGGTCATCAGCTCAGTATAATGTTAAATGACAATAAAAGGTGTACCACCTAATGCTGATTTTCAGTTATGTTATCTCCACGCAATACTAATCAAAACACCCGAATCCATCACTAATAAAAACCCTGAAGCTCAAAATTGCAAACGAACCAAAAAACTTGCCAAATGGCGCCGTCACATCAGTCACCAGTAGGTACCAGGCTCACATAAAGTTATACAGCTATACAGTCGTTAGAGCAAACGTATTACTCAGTGAACGGAAATCTGCAGGATGTGCTGATATCGACCATCAATACACAGGGTATGGGTACCAGGATACCAAACGTTTGCAGCAGGTCTATTGAATTGAGAACCGATATTTATTGGCCGCAAACAGTTTGGATATAAGTTATAATCGTTAACTGTAATTAGAATTGGGGTTATTAGGATTAGTAACTCGGGGATTAAGTTGAAAGGGATCTTAGAGTTAATAATCAAAATGTTTAGTGCTAGGCCCTAGCAATGTGAATTTTAAACTATGGCTCGAAACAAGAGAAATAAGAATTCTTTCATCGATTTAAATATTTATTAAAATCAGATATTTGAACAATGACATTTATTACTATAGTCAAGCAATTTACTGAAAAGAATGACATTTGTCTAGACGAAGCCTCTAAAATCTAAATAGATCTTATAAAACCTTTTAGAATTACTGGAATTACTCTAAAGAAAACAAAAGGACAAATATTTAACTGATTCTCTAAATTAAGCTCTAAAAACTATTCGGGCTTCTAATGATGCACACTTTTTTAAAAGTTTTCTGTTTTTTTTTTCAGATTTGATCGCAGTTACTTGGCCAGTTAGTATTTTTAGGACCCCAAAATAATAATTTTCTGAGGTTCACAAAAAGAACCTCATTATATTAGGGTATTAAATAATATTTTATGAAACAAAAATTGGAATTATTGGTGATTCGATTAAATACATGCCTAACAAAAGTATTATATATCATATTCTACATATTGTTTTCCCATATTACTAAAATCCTACAGATTATACGTAGAAACACGAGTAGTCGATCCTGGGAACATCAGTAAATGGTTGGTTGTAGATAGCAAGACGTTTCCTAAAGCGATAACCGACGTTAAGTCTGTTGGAACGACCAAGCGGTCGTTAGGAAACAGTCGTATTATGAGCAGTTTTAGACGATCATTTACTAGAAGGTTACATTTTCTGGTTGATCAGGATAACTTGAATAAATACTGATTTAGAAAAAAAAGAAAACCAAATAGAAGTACTCCAAATAGAAGTACTTTTACGGTTTCGTATCCAAAGGGTGCCAATAGAACTCTATTATTAAGTCTCCGCTGTCCATCTGTCTGTTTGTCGGTAGGCTATATCTCATGAACCGTAATACGTAGACACTTGACCAGAGTGTGTATTACTATGAATGAATAACAAAAAATAATTAAAATAAAATAAAGTTAAAAGTCCTCTCACAAGAAAAGTATATAAAAAATATGCAGTGTTAAATATTGTACGGTGGTACGGAACCCTTCGTGTCGCTCGCGTGGCCGCTGTTTTATTTTTTTGTGATAAAACTACTGACAATATGATGATGATGATTGTATGATGGCTATGCTATACTATGCATACTAAATATGCAAACTATGCTATGCGTGCTATGCTATGTTAGTCATGGTATGCTATGCATGCTATGCTATGCATGCTACGCTATGCATGCTATGCTATGCATGCTATGCTATGCATGCTATGCTATGCACGCCATGCTACGCATGCTATGCTGTACACGCTATGCTATGCATGCTATGCTATGCAAGCTATGCTAAGCATGCTATGTTATGCATGTTATGCTAAAGCATGCTATGATATGCATGCTAGGCTATGCATGCTGGGCTATGCATGCTAAGCTATGTATGCTTGGCTATGCATGCCATGGATTCTATGAATCCCATCTTTAGTTAAACCAGGTAGCCATCTGGTTTAACTAGAGATGGGATACATAAGACTGGACTCTATAAATGTCGTTCAACAACGTTGTTGTCAACGCTCCTCTGAGGATTCATTATGTAAGTACTAAAACGCACTAAGAGCATTTTGTCTGGCAAAAATCCTAATAAAAAAATATTCACTGCAGATTTTTCTCAAACAAAAAAAACCTAGATTAAACAAAAACAGAAATAACAAAAGAAGGGCGCGATATTTCTCCACCAACACATAGTACGAGTATTTTAGACACAAAAGTAATGTGATAAATTATCTGTAAAAAAGTTGTAATTGTTTTCTTTGTTGGGTGTTGGATAACATTGTTTCAGAGGCCGAACTTGGCGCTAACGCCGTTGCTTTGTTAAGATTATCTTAGCTTGCTCCCAGGAGACGTCAACAAAGAAAATTGGATGGGCAGTCAGCCAATAGCTTTTAATTCTCTATTCTTTTTGACCCTCCTTATCTACTTGTACGTTGTAATCATGTTATCTTGTACAGATATGTGAATGGGCTTAATTATCTTTTGACCGGATAATTACTTGCGGAGTCCTTTAATGAATATGTTATACTTGGACCGATTTAAGCCAAAATGTTCCAACCCACAACCTTGACAATTTTGAGTTTTTGTGACCTATGTACTCCAAATAAGGTATATTTTAACATATCAAAGACTCATAACTCTATGTTAATAATTGACGAAAATCCGTGTGGTCCAACCCACAGCTGAAAATATGTCGAAGACCATTTTTTAAAATGAATAAGCTATTATAATCATTTTTGCATTTTCTTGATTGCCCTGACGTGTGTTATTTTTTTTTTGCTATAATGATTCAAACTACTTGGAACAATCATGCTTTTATACAATAAGTAAAATATTACAAAAATCATTCCGCTTAAATGTTCCAATAACCTTGAATCATTTTAACCAATTCCAAATAACATTCGACTACAGAACTATACTGAATTCAGGCCACATGCATCTAATTAAATAAAGAAATACGAAAAATTTCTTTCTTACAAAACGATTCACAACATTTTATAATAAGCATATAAACTATTATCATTATTATCTCGGTGATAAAGTAAACATATCATTATACCGAAAACTTTAATTAAGTACCGTTTATTTACTTACACCTATTTTTTTGCAATATTTTGAATTTACAATAAAATTGTATGTTTTGCATGAAAATTTGTTGTAATTTTTTTAGGATATTGTAATCAAAACTTATTGAAGATCATTTGTGAGTTGAGATTATGTTGTAGAAGTTATAATTTCTTACAAAACTGTATTGACTTTACTGCGTCGTGATTTTATTTTGATTCAACAAACTGTTTTTATTCTATCTGAATTAAACACCTTCATGAAAAAAACTGTTAACCTTGACCAGCCCGCCTAACAAAATTAAAAATTTAATCCGTAAATAGGTACTTAAGACCAGTAGGCCAATTCTGCTAATTTAAAACGTTCAAAATCTAGTCGCAGTCTCATCTCGGCGACAAACAAATGTCAAAAACTTGTCAAAATGTAGGGAAATTTGAAGTATTTTTGACAGATTGAGACTGAGATCCGACTGTGAACGTTCTTAAAAATTACGAGAATTGCCCCTCAGCTCTTGGCCCCGACTTCGTTCACGTGAAACTTCATAAAATATATTCTTTAACACTCAGCAATACTGTAGCTTTCCAATAATGAAAGAATTTTCGGAATCGGATCGCTAGTTCCAAAGATTACCCTCTACACATCTCACAAATCTTACCACTTCATAATATTAGTATTCGCATTAAACTACAATAATAAAACATACAAGTGCTTCGAAAACTTGTCTCATAAAATATTTTAATTTTTAAACAATGTAAACAATTTACACATGGTAACAATTTTAATGAAACGCAAAACAAGTTGAAGCCTCCACGAGCCTGAGTGAAAATGTAGCGCATTAATAATGTAGCAGATGTCTTAACGTTCAAACGTGATTAACGTTCAAAGGTCAGTCGGCTTCGTTCACTATATTTAGTTGTTAGTTAAGTTTTCTTAATAATGCTATTTATTTTATGTGTTTGCGTATTAGTTGCTCTATGAAATTTTAAATTGTAGATTGGCTCAGACAGACGCTATATAAACAAAAACAGCAGTTTGGACTGATATTATAACTTTTATTATAAACCTTAAGATCCTGGAGCTAATTACGGGCTCCTTTACGTATATAATAAAAGAACAGTAAGGTACCAACGGCTACAGTAAATCTGTGTCAAGTCAAGTCAAAGCATTCATTTCAAATGGGCATATAAAAGGCACTTTTGATCGTCAAAAATTACAATGATTGCTTAACAGACACTGCATGTCCAACCACTGAGGATAACACATTTTTATTTAGAAACTGTTTACGTTGTTTGTACTGCGGGAAAGCTTTACGAGCTCTCAGGGTACCGGGACGAATCAATTAAACAACAGTTTATCACGTATGTTCAATAATTATTCCTAGAAATGCTTCTGCGTGTTTCACATCTGTTTACTTCTCTTGTCAGTCAAACATGACGCCTACTGTTTTCTATTCTCAATTTTTCGTTTATCTTATAATGTTACGCCATTATCAAAAAAATATTTTTCAAGAAGGTTGCATGATACAAACCATGCAGAACATAATTTTCACGGCATGAAAAACGTGTGTGTACCGACACACACGTTTTTCATGCCGTGAAAAATTACGGTTTATTCGCCGTGTGTAGGCATGGTCGTCAGTGTTGTCTGGATTACTGTAGAAGCGTGTTGATAGACACGTTTTTTCTACGGCGCGGTTTATATGCCATACCATAAAGGAACCGTTCCAGGTACAAAGGGCCTAAGGGTGAGGCTGATTTTTCAATCATCTGATAACTTTATTCGAGGAATAATTTTGAAATTTTGACAGTTATTTCATATAAAAACTGTCAAACGTCAATTTTCCTCGAATGAAAGTTATCTGGCGATGGTAAAATCAGCTCTAAGACAGATGTTTCTTTTTCAAAACCTATGACGGGATTATAAGTGAATTTACGAACGAATTCGTTTGCAAAAGTTAGTCTAAAAAAATATTGAAGGCCTTGTTCTAACACCTTCTGACTCACAGTCTCATACGAAAATTAACATCCCGCAACTTAGCTGCCAATGCCAACAATGTATGCCGTACATAGAACAAATTCCAATGGTTCAGTAACAAACAGTTAAGCTGTAATTGAATGGATGTGCCAAACTGGCATTACATTAGAGGGTAATAACTGTCGCTTCAGATCGTGAGTGCACGCCTTATCTCTTGTCGCCGTCGAATTGATGCGTTTAATAACGGAAACGCTTCTTAAATGGAACTGTTGGAACTGGATGGGGCAGCGGGTCACGGGTGATTGATACTGGTTAAAGACAGTCTTGGATTGGTGCCATCAGTTTTGTTGAAGGTACGTGGTAGGTAAAGTTTTTTGTCACACTGCGAAGAAGGGTTATGGTAGCTCAATACCACACCAAATTGCAATTTAAATTTTCTGCGTTTACCCATCTCAAACCTTAATGTTGTACTGTAGTTATTGATAGATACTGAAAATTTACTTTGCCCAGATAACGATAACTTCACCCTATTTCATCGGTGTCCATAAACACAGAATAACAATTATTAATTTAGTCACTATCTTAATGAATAGTCCTAGATCAGACTTGTATTGTGTAGCAGCTACGAAACCTATACGAAATAAAATGACGCAGAACCCATTCCATATTTTTTTTACGTACTTCGGTACCGTCGGTACCTTTTCTATTACTTCTATTTGCTTTACATTATATTTTCAAATCGGTCTCCCCCTATCAAAATACCCAGTGCCCTATTCTGTAAGATTCTACATCAACATCCCACAGGCAGTAGCGAACTCTATTAGAATGCCTGCGGGGACGTAACAGTCTTCCAGCGATTCTTTAATGTCCCCAACAATCGACGTCGTTTGCCGTTCTCGATCTAATATGAAAAATCAAAAGTTATTACCTTCGGAATAGGGCAGTTTTCGATGACAATCGTCTCGCTATGTCCTATGTGATATGGATTTTTCTGCCTGTCTTTTAGTAGGTACTTATAAGGAGCAGAGTCATAATTGTGAAGCATACTATAGAATACAACAAAAATAATAATATGGTTGGAAAATTGTTCACAAAGCAAGAAATATGTGAGTTGAGACACATCTCACACGTAAACTAATTCAAAATGAAGATTTATCCTTCTAACACTCTTGTCTAAACTTAATATTTTATAGAAAAAACTAGCTGACCCCGCAAACGTCGTTGTGCAAAAAAAAAAAAAAATAATAGCCGATTCTCAGACCTACCCGATATGCACACAAAATTTCATACAAATCGGTCCAGCCGTTTCGGAGGAGTATGGTAACTAACACTGTGAGACGAGAGTTTTATATATTAGAATATTTGATTTTGTGTATGTTTATTTGTTACGCTTTCACGCTTAAACGGATGAACGGATTTGGATGAACATTGGCACATCGCGGCGTCGGTAGAACATGACTTGGATTAGGAGTTATGCGGGTAAAATGATATGCAAGTAGTAGAAGATGCAAGTAGTATCTAATAAACAGCTTTCAAAGCCTTTTTCGATTGTAACTCAAAATGAGTCGTGTAAATGTCTTGGAAACAGTCCAGATCTTTGGATACTCGCAAAGAATCCTACACTTCAGCTTTGATCATTCTTGAAGCAGCTAAGCAGTAGCAGCAATAAAGTTAAAACTTTACTACCTTGCGAAACAGAGCGTGAAGATAAAGTGTTCATTGATTTTAAATAACGTTTTATACTGCAGCATAAAACTAACTTCTACCGTACAGTCGTCCGCATGCCGATGCAACACTTCGACATTCCGCTGGCCTAACTTAGTATTGAGTTTCAATAGAATGAAAGGCCAGTTTATACTGGCTATGTTACCACTACATGCGGCTTTCTGTACGTTCATAAAATGAGCAGTTCACTTAGTTTATAATGATTATGTTCACTTTCATGCGGCTTTAAATCATTAGGAGTGGAATTAACAATTTTATTATTGATTTAAGCTAAGTTCTCTTTTGTTTTTTTAGAAAATGTGAATTTCATTTGTTTTTGTCTAGTGTTGATTAGTTGTCGGTCAAACATGGACGATCAGATCAGAGTCGGTCAGTATTACCCTCGCTTTGTCATTGTGACCAAACTGTTCAGTCTTTCACATATTATCAGATGACTTCTGTTTCATCGTTAAGAGTTTTAGGAGACCTAGACATTTTATTTACTTATAGTTTCATTCTAATTTTAACACATTTTTACCAATATGTGTAAAAAACAGAGGGCAATTTCCATATTTTTAAGAATCGTTCGCAATTTAATCTTAGTGTCAATCTGTCAAAAATTTTGAATCCACATTTTTGGCGACGATTGTCGTTAATTTTCAAATTTTTTGACAGATTGACACTAAGATTAAATTGCGAACGATTCTTAAAAATATGAGAATTGGCGCTGTTATATTTTCGACTTTTTCCCTCTAGGAGAATATAAAAAACAACAACAACTATCTCAAATATTGTTTATTTACAAAATACAAAAATAATCTTACTGTATAAACAAGGGTAACTAAAGTCAACTATTCTATTTGCCAGCCAGCTTAAATTCAGCAAGAGCTATGGTCGTGGGGAGTTGGAGAAAAACCTGAGTACTGTTCCGATTTTAAATTTGAAATGAAATAAACTATAAATTTTAATATTAGGTAATAGGTAACCTTCCAGTTGTTGTGTTTAATCTAATTAAATAATGAATGGGCGCCAGGGACGTAGAGTCCCGGATCCTGGAGCCGACGAAGGTGTCCGATAAGCTTCCTATGAAGAGGATGGATGAAAGTAGAACGTCAAACCCAAGATCCTCAAGTTAAATTTTTCAAGACTGGTTTCCTCGGAAACCGTATTAAATTAAGAAAAATAAAATTAGGGGTAAAAAAAAATCCGTCCCGCCGGCGCTATCGCTAGGCGGACTCCGCCAGCCGTACAGTCGTCTCCTCAGAGGCGTCGAGCAGTCTCGGGGAACGGGTCTCGCGTCCCGGCCCCAGACGCTTCTCTAGATCCGGGCGGCGAGACGAATCTCCCGAGTTGCCTCTCCTGGAATTGACAATACGGAGGCCTAATAATATAATGGGAAACTAATGTACCATCCATGAGGGGACCGAGCTTGGAAATCTAGAAGGCTAATACATTAGCCAGTTAACAAAGCCTTTGCCTAATTCTGATTGGTGGGAAAGTAGGAATGAGGATTACCCACGTGGCGTCTATCAACTCCACAACAATAATTTAATACCGTGATTAACACTGAGGAAATTCCTATAGCAAATAGTCAGCGGGTGAAATACTCACGGTTGACTAATGGAGTAAGCACTTGACTGTAAGATCCTCGACTGGCTGGATATCTGCCGGCGTATGCGCAATCTGGAATCCTGTAATAAATATCCAGGGATCACGACAATATCCTTTTAACAACCAGAGAAAGGCTCACAGACCACTTCCAAACACTATTACAACAAAATCCTTACCTTTTATAACATTGAAGGGAGTTAGTAGAATCTCCTGAGCGTGTTCAAGGGCAAATGGACGCCACCTCTGTTCAATAACACTGTCATGGATAACAAACCGGAATTAGACGGAGCATCTAGAAAATCTCCCATATTTCGGGTAAAATGATTATAAGATCACTGAAGAAAAATACTACACTAAGATACTTAATTTCTTGAAATTCACTAACAGCAATATGATATGACGCTTAAACTCTGAAACAATAAGAATCTTCATGATCCAGACCAACAAACAAATTATTTGCAATTTCCGATACTGAAAATTGTCTTAATTGGGGTAATTATCCCAGAATATTAATTAGGCAAATTTAAAACGTTCAACCTTACAACACTTTGTCAAAGACAATTCACAGATTAAAAATCGATTAATCCGACAACGAAGTTTCTAGAAAAAAGTCTATATTGAAAAAATAGTTTCATTTCCGTTTTCGGTGATTTGGTTTATTATGAATTTTTACTGAAAACTGAAAATTATTAAGGATTGCTCCAAACTACAACTATGAATCGGCGACCACCAGATGTCTCCTCTTAACTGTCAGAAACTGACGTTCAACTGAATGACATTTGGAATGTAAGCAGTGGCAACTTATTCACAATATTTGATCTAATTTATTGTGAAAACTTATTTAATAGGGTTTAGAAAAGTGATTTATTGTTAGAAAGTATTAACTAATGAGTCCTGTGACGAAATACAGTTGAAGGAATGAATCCTTCCATTAAGTTCAGGCCAAAATCAATTGTACAAACTACAATGGAATATGTGACTCGGAAACTTCGTATGTTTTCAGGTAAATGCTACTTTAATTAATAGTAACGCAGCTGTGTAATACCAACCAGAGGTAGGTACAAAAAAACAACATAACAGCGCACAGGGAAAATTAGGGAAAATATTTTTTATCTGTTTCTGGGTTACCAAGAGGAAATTCTCTCACAATCTACATCTCTCTGGTATGCTTACACAAGATCTTCGACAAAGCATTTAGGGTAAGACTCTGCTCAAACCTATAAAAGGCGCAGCAGCAAAATATAGCAAAAAAACAAAAGGTTTCACAATGAGCCATTTCTCGGCGAACGAACACTTAGCCGGTTGATATTTAGTGGTTCATTTCGATTCTACTTCCCCTTTGTTCGGTGGCTCTTTTTTCTTAAAGGATGTTCGGTGAATTGCAAATCTGTTCGGTTCAGTCAACTTCAAGGGAATGGCTTGGCCCGAGGCTCAGTAAATATTTAATGCATATTTCATGGCGATCCGACGTTTACTTTGTAAGAGATCGGATAAAACAACTTCTCTGATGTAAAGCTGGCACTTCTGGCTTCATTTGGCTGAAATTAGGCGATTGCCTTTAATAAGATTGGTGTCGTGTTATTCTTGGCTGATGGACGACAAAATGTAAGAGCAATGACAGATTTTATTCCTCTGTTTTTGTGACAGTGAACATCTGTCGAGTTTTCAGGGGAGCTATGCAATATCCGACTTCCAAAAACGGGGACGTAGCTTACACCACGTTCTACTGACGACGATTTAATGACCGATGAATGGTTGGATAGAAAACAATGATCAGTTTAGTCTATGACACTTAAGGCATGTAATTACTGATGCACAACTTATTTACGTCTGTTAGTTTACGTCAGTTAGTTTTAGTGCTTACAAACCAAACACAGCTTTTAAATAAAAATCATAGCCAACGAGCAAAAGCGCTATAAAAAGCTGGCAAGTAATGCAAACAAGCACTTCAAGACCCCAATAGCAGGAAAAAGCAGATTTTATTATTTCTAACCCTCGATAGGTATGACGGATGAAATGAAGCTGACCGTTTCATTTTAGAGCTCCCGGCAACGGCGGACGGTGCATTCTTAATAGACTGCAATCGCGGTATGCATATAAATTTGCTGGCAATGAATTAAATTTTTCACATAGCCGCGCGATGATACCGAATCCTCCCGAGGGCACTGTTTCGCTGGTACCGGCTAGCTCCGGATAGATATGCTGTTGAATACTAATTTGACATTAAATCCTCTTGTAGGTATTTATAGACAAACATTTTATTTATATTCAAACCGCCAACTAAGTTCGTTTTAAAAATAAACGCGAGTCACTTAGATATACCTAGTTAGGTATAAATTTATTTTTGAGCCTGAAGTTTAAACGCCAACCTTTTTTAAACACCAAAACAAATAATTTATTGTTACGTCAATATTTTGAACTTAATTACTTTGAGTTTCCAACTCAACGTAAACAACGTTAACATAATAAGTGCCTATTTCATCCTGCCGTGCATTAAAGTGAAAAATTACTCGTGCTTCAGAGGGAAAAAAACGCTCGTTTTAATCAACCCGTTAAAAAATCGCATTCTCGAAAATAATCGCGTAGCCCGTTACTGTGCGGAAAAGTTAACGAGTGTTATTTAAACCGGGCCGGTCGGTTCGTTTCGTGGAAAAATTGTTCCGCTTTGAAAAATTTGCCCAAATGACGTAAAACTCATATGTGAGCGGACGGTTTGAGCGACGAATAACTACGGCGGACCCCTGGATGTATTAAGCCCCTCCGTCAGTTGGAAAGCTGTGTAATTGCAGGATATTACGCCCGCATTTGAATCCGCAGCATTTTTGGATGAATCATCCACTTGTCTTGATAGGTGCGCGCTCGTGAGCGTTTTTATTATACACCATATGGTCTACTGTCTAGACGCAATGTTATGAAAATGCAAACTGCATAATAAAATATTATACACAAGTCACTGGTTCTCTTGCAATAAATTATAACAATAGCGCTTATTTGAAACGTCCGCAGCATCCGTGGGACTGCGACGGGCTGCTTTATAATTTTCAATTTGTGTTGCAACCTTATAAAATATTAATAATTACTGCCCTCGTAATCCTATTTTCCTCAATTTGGCGAAAAACGTAAGTGGTGGCTAGGATAAACTTGAATTATAGCTAAACATAACACTAAATCTAAATTTGGACAGAAGTGTGGGATATAAATCTATGAGATGTTATGCGTGACCCGCACGCGGTGCCTTTATGTACAATTTATTATAGGGGAAAAAGAATATCGACGCTTGGCTGAGCTTCCCTCGACTGAAAACCAATCCTGTATTCTGACTTAATACAATAAATATTTTCATTTGACAGTACTAAAATTGCAGAATGGGCCAATAACAACGTATAACGTCTGTGACCCAATTCAATGGAAAAATTACAGTGTACGAAACTATTTTTTTACCACGCAAATGGGTAGATGTCACATTTCGTACGAGAGTATAAAAGTGCAGTGCAGTTCTGTCAGCCAGCAGAATATATGGAATGCTATATTCTCACATTATATTAAAGTTTACGAAGTCGTCAACCGGACTTTTAATATTTTAGGACGGCGCCAAAATGATGGTAAATGCCCTGAGTATCCGACCGTAATGTAATTTTATGTTTAAATGGAACCAGTCATTTTGGCAGTTTATTTGTATAGGTACTCTGCTTTTGCATAAATCATAGTTAATTTTCGCAATACAGTTTTATTTCAAGACTTTGACTCAAAATTTAAAAAAATCTTTTACACAGCACGACAGTCCAAAATGTTCCCTACTCACTAACAGCTGTTACACTATTTACATAAGTGGAATATCATCTTCCACCAAATTAATTCCATGATAATTGCCAAGTAGCCAACATAATTGAATATTATGATCCTTTACGACCTCATTACCCCATTGTAGATTCACTAACGACCTAGCTCGCGCCTTCCTTCCTTAGATAATGTTCTCAGCAGATCTCGTTTCAAGTAACTATTTAGGTCTCAAGTGATATGGGTTTAGATATAGTTCGTTAACGGATTTTTTTTAATCTACACAGCCTTTATCGTTGAATCTCAGAATAGAAAAAAAAAAATGGTTTTATGGTGCTCAGTATATATGTTGGAACGTTAGTTTAGCCCAAAATACACACATCAAAAGTGTCTAGGGATCAACATATATTTTTGCAATAACTTTTCTCCTGATTGATATTAATTAAAATTTTCTTTAAGGATTCATCAAATAAAGTGTTTTCGTTTGTCACAGTAACGATAAACCAAGTCACCTTTGCATTAATAAAGAAATTTGCCATTTTCCTAATAAAGGGATTTTTGACATTTGAACCACTAACACAAAAGTTCGAAAAAAAGACTGAAATAACAGTTTTCCCTAAAATTTTATTGGGTAACTTAAACAATTAATAATCCGTGTTTCTACCGCGAACACTAACAACACAAGAACATCGGTTTGGCATACTCAAAATGAGTTCATCCAAATCACGCTGTGGAATGGACGCCCATGTTCGTTGCAACAACAAAAAAAGGTCTTCTTGCGACTGGATACCCTCCATATTCGGCAGAGCTCTTCTCTGTAACATATCCCATGCATGCTCAATCGGGTTCAAGTCTGGCGACTGAGCAGGCCAGGGCAGGACATTGATGTTAGCTGCGGCGAGAGTCTGTCTTACAACTCTTGCGGTGTGCGGTCGTGCATTATCATGCATTAACTGAAATAAGGGACCGATTTGCACTTGTAGAGGAACGATGACGTCTGATACAATCGTCTCAGCATAAATTTGAGCGTTGAGGTTGCCTCTGATCCAAATCAACTCAGTTCTTCCGCCGATCCAAATACCCGCCCATACCATGATGGTTCCACCACTATAAGGATGGACTTCCTGGCAGGATTTTAATCGCTGTTGGCGTCCAGGGGTTCTCCAGTGTCGTATACGTCTTGTATCCGGTCTCATACCAAAACGAGACTCATCAGAAAAGCACACGAAACGCCATTGTTCTTCTGCCCAATTTCTGTGTTCAAGAGCCCATTGATATCGAATCCTACGATTGTGCATTGCTATAGGTGGTACCCGTAGCGGTCTTCGGGAATGAAGGTTCACTTCATGCAAGCGGTTTCTGACTGTTTGGTCGCTAATTAAGTTCCCTGAAGAGTGATGAAGCCTCACGGCTAACATCATGGCGGTTATTGTTGGAGCTCTTCGAGTTAAGATTTGAATGTATCGGTCTTGTCTCCGTGTGGTGCAGCGATACCGTCCTCCATGGCGCTCAGCCACGGTACCAGTGCTTCGGTAACGTGTCCAAAGTCGACTGATAACACTCTGACTTGTATTCAGAGCTAAAGCCACAGTACGTTGCCGGGAACCAGCTTCTATCATTCCCACGGCTCTGAGCATTTCTTCCCTGCTTAAATGACGTCGCCGCTCCATAATAACGTTGGTTTTAATCAGTAGTAGGGAAACAGTAGCACTAATAATGTCTTCAATGCGTTGTATGTTTTTATAGGGAAAATATTGACAGCTGATTTTCATCTTTTACTCGAATTTGATTCACAGTTCCTGATTCAAATTATGAAATGCACCAAAAAGGATCCATATAAATTTATAAAATCATAAATTTATTACAAAGCCACATCTCAATCTCAAGAAATCCGCATAAAAATGCTTGATCCCTAGACACTTTTGATGTGTGTATTTGCTGGAACCCATTTTGATACTGTTTGATTATGTTCCTTTGTGTTAGTTAGGTCTGTCGCTGATATCGTATCGCGATAAATATATATGCAGATTAAAAGGGTCATCGCCACTTTTATCGTTACAGTCAGTAAATGTATGTAATAATGAGTTGGAAAATAGCAGACACATGTATTATGTTGACATACAAAACCTTCAAAAGGAATTATTGAACAGGGAAAATACCCTTAAGGAAATATCCTGTAAGTATGAGTCTAGTCAACAAATGTTAAGTGAGCGCTTGCAGGAGGCCTGTGAGTTGGTGGACCTAGTCACATACAATGCAGAGAGGTATGAGTCACTGACAAACAATCTCACCTGTAGTTGCGCTCCCACTCACACCACCACCTCACCACCCGATCCACCTTGCATATCACAGCTTGTTGTACCTGCCACTTCACCCATTTTAACTCATACTATAAAAACTATCAATCACACTCAAAGTAACGTTTTGGTATTTTCTGATAGATTAGGATAAGGTTTTGGATCATTATTAAATAACCGCTCTAAACATACTATAGTTAACTGTTGTTATCATAACCTGCATTTTAATGAGCTTTTTCATAAAATAAAACATACACAAATGAATGAGCAGACTACTGTAGTTCTTTTAATTGGAAACAGTCTGAGCTTAACTAAAAGGGACCTAGTTAATGGTATTGACACCCTACTTAAATTAAAATTAGGTAAATTAATATTATGTGCATTGCCATATTCTAATAATTTGTATAATGCAGAAAACAATCACATTTATAATTTAAACAATTTAATGCATATTTTGACATGTCGTCATAGTGACCGTTTAATGTATTTTGACACAAACAATTTTGTTACGGATTTTGTTTTAGTTCAGGAACTATGTTTCTTCCCAAGAAAAGTCAACATGTATTGGCTACTTTGTTAGCTTACAGTATACACGCAGTTATTGATAATTTAACTGAGACTAGTTTAAGTGACGAAACAGTATTATCTAGTACTTCTAATAATACTGTGATTCATTCTTTAAACTTTTAGAGTCGACAAAAGAGAAGCATAACAAGAATATTTTATTGTATCACCAAAATATTAATCGCTTCTCTGGCAAAATCCTAGACGTGGAAATGTTAATAGATAAATATCATATGGATATCTTATGTTTTTGTGAAACCTGGTTAAAACCAGATAGAATGTTGTTTAATGTAAATAATTTTTCAGTTGCCAGTGCGTTCAACAGGTCCTCAATAGGGGGTGGTACTTTGATATTATGTAATAGTAGTTTTAGATATAAAGAAAGAAAGGATATCACTGCTTGCTCTGTTGATCGCTTATGTGAGGTAGCATGTGCGGAGGTAGAGGGCCATACTTTCTTATGTGTTTATAGACCACCAGCCTCAAACTTGTCATCTTTTTTGATCATAATGGAGGAAATACTAAGTAAACTTTTTAAAGATAGTAAATTTGTTTTTGTTTGTGGCGACCTAAATATTGATCTATTAGTTAATTCACCAGAAAAATGTAAACTTATCTCATTGTTTAAATCATTTAATCTAAAATGTATATTTAATGAAGCAACTAGAATAACAGTAACTTCAGCATCATGCATCGACAATGTATTTACTAATTGTAATATAGAAAACTCTTCCTTAATTAGTGGCGTTAGGTCTGACCACACTGGTCAACTTGTATCATTTGACTTAGGTAAAAAATTACACATAGATAAATCCACTCAATATAGACCTCTAACTAAAAATAGATTGAAAATCTTTAATAATAATGTTCATAACAATCTTTCAACAGCTAGTTTTGATTCACAAGACCCCGACATAAACTATAGTACATTATTTTCTACAGTATGCCAAGAATTCAATAAAGCATGTCCTGTAAAAAAAGTTACTATCAATACTAAACCAAAATTTAGTGAATGGGCCACTGCTGGCATTAGAAAAAGCAGAGATATTTTATATAATTTGTATCACGAGAAATCATTAACTTCTGATCAAGCCCTTCATAAATATGTAAGAAACTATTCTAAAATATTCAAAAGAGTCTGCGCTGAGGCTAAATCTAAATTGATAAGTAACAAAATTAGTATGTCTAATAATAAAATAAAAGCTGTGTGGCAGATAATTAACAAAGAAACTGAAAACACAAAACAGCAACATCAGAATGAGTTGTCCCTAAAAATCGATGATGAAATCATTTCAGATAAGTTAAAAGTGGCTGAGACACTAGAAAATTTCTTTACCAACATCCCAATAGAGGTTACAAAATCACTCCCCTCATTACCTGTATTAGCTGAATCTCTTCTTATAGAAAACTTTAATAAGGATATTCCAATTTTTGAATTCAAGCCCATTTCTATTGCCACTATTAAAAAAAGCATTTAAAAGTCTTAACATAAAAAATACTGAAGACTTATGGGGGATTTCTGTTAGGGTTCTTGGAGATATTATTGACACAATTGCCCCTGCCCTAACAGGCATATTTAATCAATGTCTAGACAGCGGTACGTTTCCTGACTTAATGAAACATAGTAAAGTAGTACCAATTTTCAAATCGGGTAGTAAGTTTGATCCCTCCAATTATAGACCTATATCTGTGTTACCATCATTGAGTAAAATCTACGAAAAAATCATGCTAGACCAGATGCTGTCACATTTTAACTCAAATGGGATTTTACATAGTCACCAGTTTGGTTTCACGAAAGGTAGGTCGACGATGGACGCGGGAGTAAAACTCATCAGTCACATTTTGGAATCCTGGGAGAAGTCCCAGGATGCAATTGGCATTTTCTGTGACCTCTCAAAAGCGTTCGACTGCGTTGACCATAATACACTGATCTGTAAATTATACCATTACGGAATTCGTGGACACGCTGCTGATCTTGTTCTTTCATATCTGTCAAAGAGGCAGCAAAAAGTAAACGTTAACGGGGCGACGTCATCGGGGTCTCTAGTTAAGATGGGCGTGCCTCAAGGCTCAATTCTTGGGCCTTTTCTATTACTAGTATATATTAATGACCTTCCTTACATGATGGCTAACTTATCGGATATCATTTTATTCGCTGATGACACTTCCCTTATTTTTAAAATAGATAGAAAAGATACGGATGTTTTAAATGTCAACGATAGTCTGGCTGTTCTTTCGAAATGGTTTGCAGCTAATAATCTTTTACTTAATGCGAACAAAACGAAATGTCTTAGGTTCTCATTACCAAATGTACCTCAAGTGGGTCTGAATTTAGAGCTTGATGGCAAAAAACTAGATGTTATTACGGAAACTGTATTTCTGGGAATTACTTTAGATTCAAAATTACAATGGGGCGCACACATTAGAGCTCTTTCAGGTAGATTAAGTTCAGCTGCATATGCAGTAAGGAAAATAAGGCAGTTGACAGATATAGCCACAGCTAGGTTAGTATACTTTGCTTATTTCCACAGTATTATGTCTTATGGTGTTCTGCTGTGGGGATCGGCAGCTGACGTAGATTCAATTTTCATTTTACAAAAGAGGGCAATCCGCGCAATTTATAAAATGAGTCCTCGCGAGTCTCTTAGAAACAAATTCAAAGAAATTGATATACTAACTCTGCCTTCTCTTTATATTTTAGAAAGTATTTTGTATGTTCGCAAAAACTTAGGACTTTTTAAAATAAGAAGCGATTTCCATAATATAAATACCCGTAGTAAAAATGAAATTGTGATACCTAAATTTAGATTAACAAAAACTAGCAAGTCTTTTCATATAAATAGCATCCGTTTTTATAACAAGTTGCCAAAGCCGGTTACAGAACTTAGCGATGGAAAGTTCAAAACCCTCATCAAACGTGTCCTTATCAAAAAAGCATATTATAAGATTAAAGACTACGTTGAAGACAAGGTAGTTTGGCAATAATTGCTTCTGCACATGTGGCTTCCCTGGCATCTCATTAACGGCATAACTACATAAATGTCTATTAACTGCTCTCAAATTACGATTTTTATTTAATTTTTACATACTTCTTTGACATTTAATCTTTTTACTATTTGACATTATATAGAGACAATTCTAATCCTTCAACTCTTTTTAGTGGTTGTAATGGAAATTATGATCACTTGGTTTTAATAGGTTTTTATATTTTATTTATCTTTTTTTGAGTTTTTGATTTTGTAAATGTGAGGACTTTGTAGGCCCTGTAGATTTTAGATCTGTAGATCATTTTTTATTTTATCAAGTACCTGGCACTTGTTGACAGGCCTACGCTGTTCTCCCATACCTACTGTAATTAGAAAACATTGTAAAAGCCAATTATTTTTAAAAGAGTAACCGTGGAGTTTCTTGCCGGTTCTTCTCCATAGGAAACGACCAATTGGAACCGTGCACCTAGCTTCTGACGTTTCATAAGTGCCCTTGTAGGCTTATGTGAAATAAAATATTTTGATTTTGATTTTGATTTTGAGTCATCTGCCTAACCTTTTCCCAACTATGGTGGGGTCGGCTTCCAGTCTAAGCGGATGCAGCTGAATACCAGAAAAAAACAAAAAAAACGAACTTAACAAAAAACATTTGTTTTTATTTAATATATAGATATAGTTTGTATGTATCTTATTTTATTCTTTTTTATATACTTTCTTTCTGCCTGTTTATTTCCAGAGCTGCCAAGAAAAAATCTTTAATAAAGGAGTCGAGCTCATCCCGCCATCTCTGTCCTGGCCTACCGTGATGTCGTTTGCCATTAAGCGGGACCCACTGGGTAGTAAGTTTGGCCCATTGATATGCCTAAATGGGTTTGATTACAGTGGAATGATTTCAAAAAAAGAAAACTCATGCCCAATTACTTAAAGGCATCCTCTCGGTGAGAGGGAACGGGCCGTAATCCACCACGCGAGCGTAGTGCGAGTTAGTAAATGTCACAAATATCTTAGAAATTTTGGTTTTGGACATGCCGGTTTCCTCACGATGTTTTTCTTCACCGTGCTGAGAGCAGTGGTGATGGAATAATTTACACAAAGTAAAGTGACTGCTTGGGTTCGAACTCACGACCTACACGAACTCATAAGTCGCGGCTGTTAGCACTGAACCACAACTGCTCACCCAAATGTTATCTTATGTCAGACGCCAGCACATCAAGCTACTACAATCTGTCAAATTTCTTTAATAGATTTTCAACTTTATTACTAAACCATAAGGTTTAAAGTTGAATAAGGAAAAATTTTTAGGTTTGGGTATCTTGATGTGCTGTACCTAACATTTATAGCCAATTCTTATAATTTACGGACCGTTATTAATTTGAAATTAAGACTCGTTTATCTTTACCTATAATGGATCAAAGACCTCATAGCTTTGCTTATAAGACTCCCATAAGCAAGTGGCTATCACAGGTAAAATTAGCTTACGAATATATAAAATGCCCAGGTTGGCAACAAAAAATACACATATATAACATAGATTAACTTATGTTAGGAACTATTTGATATCACATTTGCAACACCGCTAGATTTGTGCCGCGTGCGTGAATAAATACGCGAATCGCATTCAGTTTTGTGCAGACCGAGCCGATCTAATTAAACTATGTACGATTTAATCACTAACTAAAACTGAAATTGTTTACCCAACAAATTAGTTTGGCTATATGTACCGACGCAATGTAGAATACTAAATGAAACGTGTCGTGATTACTGTAATGGTATTTTAGTGCTTTGTAATTATGTAAAGAACATTATTAGAAAACGTTTTGATGAAGTAATTAATGTCGTTTGTAAAGACTTCACCAATGCCAAACACAGTAAAACCTCTAAGCCAATAAATGAATAATTAATAGCATCTAAAACCTCTAAGCCAATAAATAGATCATTAATAGCACCTTGTAATAATCAGGCAAAAATGATCCCACTGCTAGCACACAGGCCCTTCCCTCTGTGAGAGGGAGTGGGCCGTAATCCACCACGCGGACCCAGTGCGGGTTGGTGGATTTCACGTGTCTTCTATTGTTTTGGTTCTAGGACATACCTTTTAGGTATGTCATCATTTAATTGTGCTTATCATCATTTAAAGCAACCATAAACCCTGTAATAATCATTTGAAACATAGTAATTTTTCTATTTAAAACTTTAAAATATAAGTAGTATTAACACAAAGAAGTGAAAAGGAAGTTCCTTTTGAGGTACGGAACCCTAAAAACACACAAACCGAGTCGCCGTTGGCACTTCTTATTGCCTACCTCGTTAAGAACTAAGCGAAGAACACACAATTCCGATTTAAAAAGAATAACATTTTCATATCTCAGCCTGTTACGGGCGAGGAGAGTTTTGTGAGCGAAAAGAAAGACGACATCAGGTGTGCTTCTGAACAATCGCGTTTCATTAGAGCAAACACTTCCAGTTGGCGCTTGCACGATATTCCTCGTAACTTTTGTGTACTTGTACGATGAGCGGTGGAGATAAGCAAGCTGTTAAGTACACCTACTGAGTGGCTAAGCCTTTGTCTTTTCTCTTCTCTAGTGCATCACAGTAGGCAATAAATTACAACTTGAGGGGGGAGATGTAAGCAGCAAGCAAGGGGCCCGAAATGGCCGAAGCCTGCCGGGGCAGCGGGATTGTCCGAAAGGGTTACCGCTACCCCGGAACACAAAGGGCTAAGGAAGGAACACGGGTGGGTTTTAGTCAGTAAGAGTCTGACACTCCCTTCTGCTCCACCCAGAGCGGGAGGGATCATTTGATGATTTCCCATCCTCAAAAAAAAAAAAAAGGGGGTCCTTCAAATTGAGACTAAATAATTTGCCTTTTTATAGGTAGGTATGTAGTACGGAAGGGTGCGTGTATAAATAATAACAACCGTACAGGTCTATCGATTAGGTTCAGCTACACTTTGTCGCGGTTGGTCTGTAGATGGGTGACCATCTTTACATACTGATACACCTCCGTGCCTCGGAAAGCACGTTAAGCCGTTGGTCCCGGCTGTCATTCGTGGATTTTTGACAATCATTACGGGTAGTCAGAAGGATTTATTCCGGTCTGATCCCCTAAGCCCCCCCTCCATCCTCCCCCTTGGATACCCCGCTAAATCTTCAGCCCGAAAGTCTGACAACTAGTCTTACCAAGGAGTTTAGTTAGGTTGTGGAGGTCTAATAGGCACTCGCTCCATATAAAATATTAGTATTCAGCTGCATCCGGTTAGACTGGAAGCCAACCCCAGCATAGATGGGAAAAGGCTAGTCAGATGATGACGAGGTGTGTATACTTAGTACCTAGATCGCAGTCAAAGGTCTGAAAAAAAAACACTAGTTAAATCGCTAGTTACTTACCTATCTTTTTACAGGTTTCATTTATAAGTCATCGATCGTCAGTCGTTATTTCTTTGGCATTGTTATTGAAATTAACCTATTCTATTTAGCGCCGCTGTAATAATTACTTTTGATAAATTTTAACTATTGTTAAATTATGTTCCATTGTACCAAATGAGCTGGTTCCTACTGGCTTACCTGTGTAAGACTTTTTTTTTTTTGTAGATGGGAAATCTTCCAATGACCCCTCCCGCTCTGGGTGGAGCAGAAGGGAGTGTCAGACTCTTACTGACTAAAACCCACCCGTGTTCCTTCCTTAGCCCTTTGTGTTCCGGGGTAGCGGTAACCCTTTCGGACAATCCCGCTGCCCACCTGTGTAAGACTTACGTCATACAATAACATCGAACAAAATGCTGATTGACGTTTCTAAACTCCTATAATCCACAACTGGCGCGCCACTGCCTCGTTTGTCAAGTGGTTGATGCGCTACTGCTGAGCAGGAAGTCCTGGGTTCGATTGCCGGGTTGGGCAAAGTATAATTAGGTTTTTCTATCTGGAATTGCCCGGTTGTTAGCAATAGGCTCGCCCTTGATGACTTTAAGTCAGTTTCCAGTCTAACCGAGTGCAGCTGAAAACCAGTATTTTCTCGCCCCATATTTTTTATTTTATTTTTATTAACCGTTAATGTCCCACTGTTGGAAAAAGGCCACCTTACTCTCTTTCCATGCAGCGGGATTGTCCGAAAGGGTTACCGTTACCCCAGAACGCAAAGGGCTACGGAAGGAACACGGGTGGGTTTTAGTCAGTAAGAGTCTGACACTCCCTTCTGCTCCACCCAGAGCGGGAGGGGTCATTTGATGATTTCCCATCCACAAAAAAAAAAAACTCTCTTTCCATCTCTCTCTGTCCACAGCCTTCAAGGACCAACCTTTATGAAAGGAATCCAGCTTATCCCGCCATCTTCGTCTCGGGCTGCCACGATGTCGTTTGCCATTAAGCGGGACCCACTCACCTCCTATTACATTGCACGTAAATATAACTAAAATTAAATGTGGGTGAACTACATATATGTACAGGAATACAGGTAATTATTTATGTTATATTCTACAATCAACCGCCCTTCAACTTTACTGATAGTACAGTAAATAAATTTTAGTTCCCATTTATTTAAATCCTTGTTATAACCTAGCCACAATTTTCTAGCCACAATTTTATTAGAACTAAATTAAAACAAATACTCGGACGTCCAATTAGTTACGGCCTGATGACAAAACCGTTAATATACGTTTCGGTAACAAACTTATTTGGATTGCATTTATTAGTTACTTGGTTTACTCTATTCCAGTTCGTGCGTTATTTTGTTTAGAGTAATGTTGAGCTAGGATCACGTTTCAATAATCTGCTATGATTGGGATTTTATCATGTGCTGTTTAAATAAAGGATTATTGGTGTTTATTATTAGCTACGCGCCGCCTACGCCGTAGCTACCTAAAATAACATGCAGCAAAAATGGGCCAACTCCCAATTTGCAATTTATTCAATGACTCGAAATACACGTGCATTGATGTTTTATATTTAGTAGTTCACCAGATTGAATTTCAGCCATGACAGCCGATCTCTGCGGAGACTAACCATTGATGCAGGAGGTATTAAAGAGCTCAAGTCTTTGTGCAGGCACAGGTGCACACTTCCCTTAGTCTCATAATCTGATGGGACGGCAATCCGACACGACCGAAGAGAGATCAGGCGCAGTATTCCAACGCACGGGCACCGCCAACCTCTAAACTTGTACTTAGTAGGTACGTACAGAAAACTATAGCATACGTACATAAAAATAATAATAATATCTACACATACGTTACTAAAACATTCGTTAGAAAATATACAATTTAAAGCAAAGCTTACCTGCACCCTGATTACATTATAAACACACAATCAATCTCAGTCTAGATCATTTTAACAGATATTGCTAATCCATTGCTTCATATGCTCGAAAAAAAAATCTGCTCAACAAGGTCAATAATGCAATGAATGTTGTTGAAAACAATTTATTTATTTATTTATTTAAACTTTTCGCACAAAAAGGTACAAAGGCGGACTTAGTGCCTTAGGCATTCTCTACCAGTCAACCAAGGGTGGTGAAGAGATTAGATGGCAGGTGCTTAAGTTGAGAGGAACAATGAAGAAAAAAAAAACCTGTTAAAACTAGATACACAAATACATAAATAGGTTATATACACATACATACTATACTAAATATATAAATATGTACTAATGATATATATATAAATATATATATATATATACAAATTCAAGGGAGAGAGATGTTGAGATGACACTACTCTACTTGTGTTGAAAATAACTTTGCAATTTCCGCTTAAATGCATACCGACTGGTGGCCGTCCTGATATCAAGAGGAAGCGCATTCCAAAGAAGAATAGACTGGATATGAAAGGAAGAATGAACAAAGTCAGAAGTATGAGAAGGACAGAGTAGGAGAAGATTGTTAGAAGAACGCAAATTCTTAGCGTGAGAAGAACATAGATATTGGAAATGTGGCACGAGATAAGAAGGAGGAGTGGGAGAGTTGAGAAGGGAGAAAAGCGTCGTTAAAGCGCGCAAACTTCTTCTTTGGCGAATGGGCATCCATTTGAGCTCTGATCTATAGCTCGACACATGGTCATATTTTCTGAGGTTGAATATGAACCGGATACCATTGTTGAGCAATCTATCGAGCTTATCCAGCAAAACCGCATTCAAGTC
The DNA here is from genome assembly GCA_949316385.1 of Globia sparganii. Classification (NCBI taxonomy): domain Eukaryota; kingdom Metazoa; phylum Arthropoda; class Insecta; order Lepidoptera; family Noctuidae; genus Globia; species Globia sparganii. The sequence goes on along the minus strand of OX438653.1, from coordinate 17,883,779 downwards.
AAAGTAGCACACGTCACCATAGTCGATTATAGGGAAAATCAAAGTCTGCACAAGCATGGTTTTCGTCTTAGCGGGCAGAAAGCTTCTCAGACGATACAGGGATCGCAGAGTACCGTTGACCCTTTGACTAACACTAGAGACCTGGCGTTGCCAGCTAAGTGTAGAGTCAAGATGCAAACCGAGATCTTTCACAGTAGAGGTAATGGGTATGACGGTACTATTGAAAATAAGAGGAGGAAGAGAGCTAAGCGTCACCCTACCCATCATGCGTGAGCTTCCAATTACAATGGCCTGACACTTCGAGGGGTTCACTGACACCCCGAAACTATCAGACCACTTTTTGATAGCATCTAAGTCTCGGTTTACATCTGCTATAGCGTCCGACAAACCCTCTACCCGCTCAGCCGTATACAGTTGAAGATCATCAGCATACAGATGATACGAACATCGAAGACAGTGAGTTATAAAATTAATGAAGATGGAGAATAACAATGGAGAAAGAATACCGCCTTGTGGAACACCAGCATCCAGGTCACGCCAACTCGACGAACTCTCATCAACGCGAACCGACTGCTGACGTCCCCGAAGATAAGAAGAGAACCACTCCAGAGCCTCAGACGAAACCATAAGGTGAGAGAGGATAGAAAGGAGGATATCGTGGCTGACGGCGTTAAAGGCATTGGAGAAATCAATTAAAACCAAAACGGTAACTTTGGTATTCTCCATCGCTTCTCTAATGTCGCCAGTCACTTTAAGGAGAGCAGAGGCTGTACTGTGCCCAGGCCTGAACCCAGTCTGGAAAGAGCTAACGAGGTTGTTCCGATGAACAAACCCTGCAAACTGCTTGTGTACGCAGGCCTCAAGCACTTTAGACAGGAATGGGAGAATGGAAATGGGTCGAAAATGACTAGGTAGGGAGGGATTTGAAATTTTAGGGAGTGGGCGGACATAGGCCATACGCCACAGGGATGGGAATTGTCCGGAATCAAGAGAATAGTTAATGATATGGGTAATCGGAGGGAGAAGGCTATCAAGGATCCAAACGACCATACTACGACTGATGCCGTCATGGCCCACAGCCTTGGATTTTATGGACAGGATGATCTTTTTAATTTCATCCAAGGTCACCGGAGAGAATTTAAATGGTTCTATGATGGGACTCGCTAGGCCAGTAATGAAATCGACCGTCTGGGATATTATTTGGGAATCCAAATGACAAGTGGTTGTGAAGTGACGGTTGATATCATCAAGGCCAATTGTTTTAGGAAAATCCACATGCCGTGGTCTGCCGATACCAAGAGTACCAAGGAACTTCCAGATATCAGCAGGTGAAGAAGAAGATATATTCTCGAGAATATGGCGGCGTTTAGCGTTGCGTATCATCTGATTACACCGATTTCTAGCAGCTTTGAAAGAGTTCCGATTTTCTTCACTGCGATCCCTTATAAATTTACGAAAGGCCCGATCCCTGCGCCTCATCGCCATTCGAACCCCTGTCGTCATCCAAGGTGCAGGAGGACGCCGAAGTTTAATCTGCTTAACAGGAACGTGTTTGTCGTAGAGAGCAATGACTGCCTGATCGAAAATGCGCAGTTTTTCGTCTACAGCTGTCGCCGCTGCTAGGTGCTCCCAACTGAGGTCAGACGCATCCTGACGAAGCTTCTCAACGTTCATGCGTGCAAAACTCCGCATATGCAGAACTTTTGGGATAGGTTTAGGTGGTTTTAGGACATATGAGAGGAAAATGAGGTCATGATGGGAAAATCCAGGCGCGGGACACTGACCATGAGAGGGAACAAGAGAGGGTGCGGATGTGAGGATTAAGTCAAGCCAAGTGTCATTGCCTGAGGTATTAAAATGGGTAGGTTGCAGTGAAAGTATATGAAGAACAATTGCTACTGATAGTGTGTTGCGCAATTACCCCGCAGCTTACCCAGATCCAAGGGCCGAAAAAAGGAGTGCCTACCTAAATATTTCCCGCTTAATCTATTCTATTACACTTGAACACTCTTAAATTACAAAAACAATCACATAAACTTCTTACCCAAGCTTCATAACTCAAACAGAAAAAACATCATAGTCCCTAAGTATAATATACCTTTCTTGAGAGGGAAAAGTCCTAGAGGCTACTCACGGTCGTGATGAATTACTCCCTAGGGTGATGCTAGTCGTATTTATCCACTGAAAAACTAGCGCCACAGGTCAACTAACTTGGGGCGAGTTTTTTTTACCGATGAAATCGCAGTCGTGGCTATTTCTTTAAACATGAACCGAGGGGTGTGGAAAAATGATCCGCTATTAAAATAATAGTGTGTTTTTAGGTTTTTATTTACATTACAGCGCTAGTGACCTTTGTGCTGTTTTTTGTGTGACTCGAGTGGTCGATGTTTTATAGTTGTTGGTAGTAGGGTTCTACTTATCCGTTTTACAAAATTGTATAATGTTGTTTTCTGAGGCCAGTTAGCAGGACCACAGAGGACCTCTTGATTCGATATGAATAAAACACATTAAAATTACAAAACACTGTCCAATCCCGTTTGATCCAATACTCAATTTAAGACCTTAATGGACTATTAAGGGACCTACTCTATCTAAAAAACCTAAATAAATATTTGGTCAGTGGGTTTTTATACTTTGCTGTCGAAGTATAAAAAACAACCGACTTCAAAAAAAAAAACACTACAAAGTGTAAAATAACTTTAATTTTAATTTTGGAAGTCGGTGTCTTTGTTTTTGTATTTACGTTTTTGCCACCGACTTCCAAAATTAAAATTTAAGTTATTTTACACTTTGTAGTGTTTTTTTTTTGAAGTCGGTTGTTTTTTTTGTTAAAAAGTTTTTATTTTTTACTTTTTATAGTCAGAGTGCATCTCATGACAATTCCAATAAGCCCAAACACGGCTAGAATACATGGTTTTATTACGAAGTTCCGGTACCTACCTTCCAGCTTCATCATCAGATCGGTTTGATGGTACCATTTTCGTCAGAACCATTTATTTAAATTTGCTTCGTCATAGTCGCTTAACTATCTTAATCGAGATATCTTATCGCCACCCGTGAAATACTTATTATCATTGAAGAGTTCCTGTGGCTATCTGTGGTCTCCTTCATCAGTTCCACTTCACCAAATTATACTTTTTGAATGCAAATGCTTGACATGTTGATGAAAATACCAAAATTGCTATATGTATGCCTATAATATTTGAGGAGTTCCCTCAATTCCTCATGGATCCCATCATCAGAACTGGATTTTGACAAAAATGGGACCAATCTGGAAGCATATCCTTTCAAATAAAAAAAACAAATTCCAAATCGGTTCATAAATGACGACGTACTGAGGTAACAAACATAAAAAAAATACAACCGAATTGATAACCTTTTTGATAACCTCCTCCTTTTTGAAGTCGGTTAAAAACTGTACCAAAATAAGAACCCTCCATAAAATTCTTTTAAATTTAAAACATCCAACAAAAAAGCTGCTTACTTCATAATTATTTAATCACAATAAAGGCTGCCATAACGATATAATTCAGTGGATTCTATGTTAATAAATAAATCATAAGCTGGCCTTTAAAACAATTTCATTAGAGCGGCTAGTCCCTTTGAAATATAAATGAAAGTCAGGGCCGTAAGAAAAGTAAATGCTGTGACATTAAATTAATTGTGAAGACAAAGCCGAACAGGGGACAGACGAAATGGACTCTTAACAGGAAGAAATTAAACTTGCAATTTTCGTGCAAATTAAGTTGACCTGAAATGTTTGAACTGTAGACCCTTTTATTTCTACTGTAGTTACGACATGAATTCTAATAATGTGAAGGGTGTCCGTTTGAATTTATAGAATAATTAAAGTTAATTTTCGAGAACAAATTATGCAAAGACATAATTTTGTTTATTGTTATAGGCATTTAGATGTTTGCTAATCGGTTTGCGGGTGTTATTTATGTTTATTTATATTATAATGGGCCTATTTAAATTTTATTCATACCCAAGACCGTATAAACGTACGCTTTTGCCCGTACTTATCAACTAAATACAGATTAAATATACAGGATTATTTGTAAAACACCAGCAACCTCTTAAGAGGTCATTGTACTCATCATTATGAACAACTTTTACTATGGGACCAAACCTGAAATTGCGAAAAAAAAATCAGCTGTTCCCTACATTTATGTTCGTGTAACTCGTCAAAATGTAGGGAACAGCTGATTTTTTTTTCGCGATTTTAGGTTTGGTCCCATAGTAAAAGTTGTTCATAATGATGAGTACAATGACCTTTTAAGGGGTTGCTGGTGTTTTACAAATAACCCTGTATAGCTAAGCCGGTAAAATGGCTACCGGGAAATGTTCATTTAAATATGTAGTTATGTACCTAGAAAATAGAAATAACTTACAATCAAAACAAAAACGCAGAATAATACCGCTTTCAAATACACAATTAATTATTTTTAATAATACTAGCTGCCCCGGAGAACTTCGTACCGCCTCGCGCCTCAGAATCAATAAGAACGAATGTGTGAGAAATATTAATACCTTCATATTTTTTTTTTATTTGCTGAATTTTTCCATGGTTTAATAGTTATTCTGCTATTCGAGGCAGAAAATCCAATAAATCATAGGTCATAAAAATCGGTCCACTGTTCTTGAGTTATAAATGTAACTAACCTGACCTTGTTTTATTTATATAAGAAAACCTAATGTATATACGAGTAACATTAGGTTTCTATAAAAATAGATGTAAATACACACCAGTGCGTATTTTTCCATATTTTTTTTATAACTGTAACCTTATTTGACATTTGCCATTAATGTATTTAAAATTATAATATTTTTAAATTTTTGTAAATTAAGTAATAATATGATTTGATGCCCATGTATGACGGTAGAACATGGAGGACTCTTATTTATAAAACATCTATGTATGTATATACTAACCTATGTTTGTAAACCAATAAATGATTTGATGTGATATTCACTGTGCGCACTTACACCTACGCCTATTCAACACAACATGAGCCTCTTATACAGTGCACGATGTAATCCTATCCAGAGATTAGAACAACCTTCTCGTCTTGCAACACATTACAGCAATTGGCGGCACAAAACAATCGATCTAATGCATGGAGCATTCGAGCACAAAGACTCTCCGCTGAAAGGAGAACGTTGTATGTCGTGCCGCAAAATGTTTGAACTGTTGTTGAAAACTTTTAGTTGAACGGATCAACTGGAAGCTATTCTTCTACCCCGAACAGTTTCAAGAGACCATGTGTCTTTAAAACATTGAATAAATGGACTTGTTCAATGGCTTTTGTGGGAATATGTTGAGCGAGACTTTTATATTACTGTTTGTTCGCATACAAATAGTTTCCTAAGTTGGTTGAGTCGAATCTACACTTTTCTTAGCATTTTTAGTGAGAATTCATGGAAACAATTTTGAAACAATATTGTGCACTTAGTTGGCTTATTTGAACGTTTTCTTAACTCTTACATATTTTGGAATTGTGTTATGAAAGTAATCTAAAAATACTACCTAGAATAGCACTTTTGCGGACCGTGCAAATCGATATTGGACGAACTTGAACTGATTAGCGACTCGTCGCTGTCAATGCGGTAGTTACGAAATATTAATGTTGGGCTAACCGAAGTACTGACGACGTTAATCCTAGAACAAATCACTTCTTTTTGTGTAGGTAATGAGTTTAAATATGCCAAAAACCAATGTATGTTATCATTTATTTGGTAAAAAATACGCTGGTAAATGTAGTGGTCAAACAAAATATTAATACGGTTTTCTGGTAAAAAATGCCAGTGGCAATAAATCTGCCTCTACATGTAGTACATTTGTGCCCTTAAGGCGCGGTAAGAAGAAATTTTTTAGGTATTTTTAGTTGATTGAATTCTGTTTATTATCATACGTAGGTTACGTTCAAAATTTTGAAAATTATACCTACTACGAACATTTTTTTTGAGCTCTGCTTTACGATTATTTTATCATAATAATATTTTTGATGTTTTTTTTTTATATTGACAATACATTAAAAAGTTCTGGATTGTAATATTTACCAATACACGACAAAAACTGAGCGTTTTCTCGTATAGGACTTTCTGTTTCATTTTTCTTTATGTTACATTTAATTTTTTTATATAATTTGGTATTTTAATTTAGATTGTGTTTAGTTTAGTTTGTGATCCTCATGTACGAGTCGCAATAAATACTTTTTCTTTCTTTTTTTTCTTTTACGGAGCCCTGCGTTTGGGCAGCGCTTTAAAGTAGTAGAAAAATAAATAACATACCCTAGGTTTAGTGGGTACTACGAGTAGGTAGGTTCTTACACCTTTACGCTCTCAGCCGGCCGAGTCAACAAAGCAACAACAAACAAATACAAAAGAGCTGCAATAAAAACAGAAGCCTGCATCCCAGTAGCTACATCCATCTAATCTGTCACCAATTTCCACTAGCAATCTTGATCACAGCGCAAACATGGCTGCAACTATCTAAGCCATCCATTGCCACAACTAACTAACCGACTGAGCTTAGTTGACTCTTTAGATAAATAGAAAACTCATTCCCTCCGGCTGGACCCGCTCGCGATCACTCGACCCAGCAAATGTGACCGGGAATGTAAAGAAACTGGAAGGAATTTTTTAGGGAAAATAATGGGAATGTTCTTTGCTTAGGTTAAAACCTAACCGTGAAATTAACTAGACCAAAGATTTTATCTTTGGTCTAGTTATTTACGGTTTTTAAACAGGATGGACTGGTCCTATAAAATAGTACAACCATTTTGTAGGCTGGATAGTTATTTTCTTTATAGTTAGATGCCAGTGATCGATTCGTTGTTAAATGTAGAACGATTTAGTTAACTGGCTAGCCTTTTAATAAAACGGTGCTGTCTAACTAGCGGACTGAATGATATTCAGCCAATGCCTTTAATACAACATTTATTGATCTGACTGACTGATGCTTAGGCCGTTTATATACTTAATAGGGTGAAAATGTGAGACAAAGTAATGGAACTAAATTTAAATGAATTTTAACAACTGTTATTGAACATTAGGGAGGTTATTATGACCAGTTGAAAAAAATAACGGGCAGTAATTTTATTATTCATGTTATTTTTTGTTACATTAAAATACACACACACACATACAGTAATAAAAAGAAAATTGTTCGTTTATTTAATCTTACAATATAGTAGGAGGGTATATAGTAGGTATTCAGCAATAATAAATGAATGGCCAGTAAAAGTGTTTGTGTGGTCAGTTAGGTAAATAGTTCGGCAGTTCATAGATTAGGCTGGAACTGTGATCAACCATGCGCGAGCCAAATTGGTCGCATTAACTAAGTCAGGCCTCCCGACTAAATGCCTTAGGTTAGGTTAGAACTTTACCGAAAAGGCGCGAGCCGAGCGAGCGTAGCGAGCTGTGCTTCGGCAGCGGCAGCCGAGCGCTACTTCCAAGTTAGATTTATCACCGACTAAGTCCAATTTGCTAACTGCCCATTGTGCCATTACACTGCTAAATATTTATTTACTTTAGCATTTAAATATTTGTTCTGACTAATTTTTATTTAGTTTCCTGCTAAATTTTTACTGCCGAACTTGTTAATTAACATTTATTTTGTATTTTTTATAATTTTCAATACTACAATAAACAACTACCGCTTTAAATCAATCACCAATCAATCAGTCGCCAATTTAAATTACTGGGCTAGGCAAGTAGTTAATCGTTAGCGATCCAAGTCATTTGCCTAGCTTTTTGATTGAATAGCTGAATACCATTCGGGCCGCAAGTTGAACGGCGCCGTTTAGTTAAAAGGCTAGGCAGTTAACTGAATTATTAATTAAGCTAGATGGCGGCGACAGTTACACTAGGACTGGTGTAACCATCAGATTCCTATCCCATCCTCCGCCGTAAACCTATTGATTTAAATTCATTGTAGCAATAACTGTAAGTATTAATGTCTCTTAATAGTAAGTAATAAGGTGTGTGAGTGTCATCTCCTTCTGCGAAGCAGTAATGCTCGCGAAGGAGGAGGCGGAGCGCGTGAAGGAGAGGCAATATTTGTGCCCTCACGCCCCTAGTCGCCGCAGGAGACGCCCTGGGCGTCGAGAATCGACAGCCGATTCCCGGCCACCTTAGGCGCAGGCTTGCGGACGGCGAGCAATGGGCAGATCGCCGTCCGGTAAGGACCAGGCCCGGGTCGACGGCGCGTTGTGTTCCACGCGCGCCTCAAAGAGATGTCAGTACTAGAACTGATGGGGTCCGCTAATGTTGATGCCTGCCAGGTTTGCGGGTTGTTCGAAAGAGATACCGTGGCCCCTGGCTCAAGCAACTGAAGGAACACGCGTGGGTTTTAGTCATTAAAAGTCTGACACACCCTCCCGCTCCGCCCAGAGCGGGATAAGTTATTTGATAATTACCCACCCTCAAAAAAAAAAAGGTGTGTGAGTGTATTCTAATATTCTCGTTCAAGCAAGACCGTTGTCTTAATTAAAACCTCACCAAGTCAAATAAAATATTTTCAACTCTCTACAAAACGGAAGTTTCTTCCATATCCTTCGACCTCCGGGATCACAAACCAGGCGAGTGCAGCAGAGTTGCAGCGGTCACAACCGCAACCATTCGCTACTAATCAGTATCTGTGCATGACGATGTCGTTGAAACAGACCAGAAGGCCAATTCTCGTAATTTAAAACGTTCAAAATCTAGACTCAGTCTCATCTCGGCGACAAACAAATGTCAAAAACTTGTCAAAATGTAGGGAAATTAGAGATATTTTTTGACAGATTGAGACTGAGATCAGACTGTGAACATTCTTAAAATTACGAGAATTGCCCCTCTGTTTATTGTCATTTAAATAAGGATTTGTGATAGAGTTTTATCAGGTGAAAAGGAGAAGACGTAAGATTGTAAAATAAAACATAACAATAAGCACAACATATTCTAGGGAAAAGTAGTGCACCCAAGATTAATACAAGAAAAATCAATAACCTGCTAGTAATTTCGTAACACATAAAATGGCAATCGATGGCAATGCCTTTCATTCTAGTGATATTTATTTTAGAAGTAGGTATGTATGTTTATTTGTATGTATGTAAATATATTCTCATATTATTTGTTTTGTTTTATTAAGTGAATTGTTTATGATTTTATGTTTTTTTTTTGTCTCCTTTACTCTTTTACACGCTGTGTACGTGTGTGTATGTGTCTATCTATTGTCCTATCGCAGGTATACTGCAAGACAGGCAGGTATGCTGGAAGAGATTTCTTATGAAATAAGCATCACCTTTGTACTTATTTTTCTGTTCTGTTTTTTTTTTCTTGTCTGTTTATATATGTGTGTACATCATCATCTGCCTAGCCTTTTGCCAACTATGTTGAGGTCGGCTTCCAGTATAACCGGATGCAGCGACTGCCTATCTGACCTCCACAACCCAGTTACTGGGTAAAACGATACCCCTTGGTAAGACTGGTTGTCAGACTTTCGGGCTTCTGACTACCCGTAACGACTGTCAAAAATCCACGAATGACAGCCAGGACCAACGGCGTAACGTGCTTTCCGAGGCACGGAGGGATCTCGGTATGTAAAGATGGTCACCCACCCACAGACCTACTGCGGCAAGCGTAGATTAACCTGATCGATCGAGCTGTGCGGCTGTTATTATTTAACCACTAAATAAATCAATTAAAACAAACACGAACCTATTCAAACCTCAAAACTAAATCTAGACGTAAATAAAATCCCTACATCTACCTACCTTTATTGAAATGAACTATTTTCTCCCTAAACACGTTTCAACGGTCTAAGGGGCACACTGAAGAAATTAACTGGCCAAGTATTTAGACGGCCAAGTCACACAAGTGACACAAATATGTCGACGCTTTGAGCTTCCAGAATTAGTGAGGACTGAGAGCTACATTGAGATTCTAGAGTCGCTTTATAGTTTATACGTATGTGTTTGTAGCCTGCTACGTTAATTTGTCAAATTGTGAAGTTAGGTGAAGACCGGTTTTTTAAGCAGAAGACTACAATGAATTGACTATTATATTATATACTTATTATTTAATTTTATAAAGAAACAGAGCGAATTTTGTGAGTTTGTGTAAATGTGGAGGGTAATCTCCGAAACCATAGCTCTTATTTGATTTTTTTACACCATTTGAAAGGTACATTTTATTCCAGATGGACATAGGCTAAAAAATCGTGGATTAAACGAAACAGGTCGATAGTTAGGGTTATTCCTGCGGCTTTCATTTTGAATGTTCAACAATATTCATTGCGAACCACGTTGTTGTGTTGTTGGACCCGACTTTTGCTTTCCATATTCAAAAACAAAAGTAAAATTGGTTAGTTTTCGTGATGTAAACACCATCCTGTTTGAAAATAATATCTGAATAGCCAAGATATTTCAATATCATTAAAAATAGTTTAGACCTTTAAAGTATTTTTAACGATATTAAAATATCTTGCCTAAGTAATTTAAAATTATTATGACATGGCAAGATTCCATTGTACCTATAGCTAAATGAACCAATAGTATTACCTCATACTTTATAGAATCAAACGGCATTTTTCTCATCAAATTCGCATTATAGCGGATTCATATTGAACCTACTTTTTACTATAGGCTATTATTGCCTGGCGAACTGACGCCGCCTTTAAGATTGTTAGTATGAATGTAGCTTCGAATGATCGGAGCAAGCCATTCGTTTACAGAATGGATGCCAATAAATCGTCTAAAAGGGTACTTGTAAGTTTGGTTATTTATATAAAGTACCGTTGTTTAAGTGCAAAAAAGTATCTAAGGCCTGAGTTCACCAACATTCAAACCACCGATTAGGTATTTAAACAGTTGGTTTATGTAAATTTTCCTAAGGAAATTTTAAATATAGAACTGATTAAATATTCAATCAGTTCATTTAAATGTTGGTACCTAAACACAAGGCTAAGTACCTATACAAACGGATGATTACTAATTGAACGATAAAAGTTGGCCTTAATTTTAGACTGAAGTTTTCTCAATAACATTTATTTAGGTATAGTGGTTGGTCGATCGATCAGGTTAAGATATGCTTGCTGCGGTGGGTCTGTGGATAGGTGACCATCTTTACATACCGAGACCCCTCCGTGCCTCGGAAAGCACGTTAAGCCGTTGGTCCCGACTGTCATTTGTGGATTTTTGTCAGTCGTTACGGGTAGTCAGAAGCCCGAAAGTCTGACAACCAGTCTTACCAAGGGGGGGCTGGGTATTACCCAGCTACTGGGTTGTGGAGGTCAGATAGGCAGTCGCTTCATGTAAAATACTGGTATTCAGCTGCATCCGGTTAGACTGGAAGCCGACCCCAACATAGTTGGGAAAAGGCTAGGCAGATGATGATGATGTATATAGGTAATGGTAAAAATATTATCGACGCGTTCATTCTAATTCCTACGATCTATACTAATAAAAAAGCTGAAGAGTTTGTTTGTTTGACCGTTCTAATACTTGGAACTACCAGTCAGATAAAAAAATATTTTTGCATTTGATGGCCCAATTCTGGAGTAAGGAACATCACGCTTCGACCCTTGGGAGCTGAGCAAAAACAACAAGAATTCAGAAAGAACGCTACCTAAGCGAAAACGAATAAATAGCGCGGGCAGGCGATGCGATGCGACGGGGTCGGTCGGGGGACTAAATAATTTCACGAGAACGAACTTGCGGGTAGAAGGTAGTATATTATAATATAGGTAAACGAACGTAAAATAAACACTATTCGAGATAAATTCTAGATTACAAAACCCGTCGGGGATATTCCATTACATGTATTAGTGGAAAATGTATACAAATATTTATTCCTTCACGTTAGAGTCGGTCCATTTGATACTGTTACACAACTTATTTCTGGCACAGACTCAACGCTGAATAACAACAATGCTTTAGTAATTTATAACACAAACAAACATAAATTCCAGTTCACGAACAATGTTTTTTCTTAATTAGCCACAGTACGTAGATTAATTTAGAAAGCGAGCTTAATGTGTGCAAGTTCGCTAGTCTAATTTGCACGGGTTTAGAGCAAAGACGTGTTTTCATATAGAGAGTGAAGATTCCCGGGGAGTTATTTAACTAATTTTACATGCGGGGCAAGTTTTAACCCCACTAGCGTATGTTTGCGTTGCCTCGTCGTGGGTACGTCTTGTGAGTACCGACTACGCGACTCGGCAAGACAAACTGGTTCGTACGCCCTTCGGAATTAGCTCGGCAAATTCAAACAGACAACTCCTCAACTTGTACGCCTGACAACTAGCGACGATAGCTGTTGTCAGAATTTTGAAAGCCACCAAGTTAACGTACAGTCTTGATTACCCAGCGCAGTTTGCAAGAGAATGTTGTGCATGAGGTTTTCTAAAGACATTTACGCTGTAGTGTGCAGCTTTACTTTAAGTTTGTTACGTTACGTTAATCTGTACATTTGAATTTTATTCTGGAAAAACTGGGGAAGAAGTACGATTTACTTACGTATTATCCCATTTGGCGTGCGCTTTAAGCATAATATAATAAAGTCAAAGGATTTATGACCCGACGAATCCCTACAAAAGTATACAGACAATGCCATAAATAATCCTAGAGTAATAAAATCCGAAATAAGAGAGAGCTCCGCAAAGAATAGTCGCAACAAGGAGCGTATTATTCAGTGTCACCGACGGGACGTGTCTTGTAATATATGTTTTAATAAAAGGGTTTCAATTCTCACCCGAACATACATCACACGAAGATACCCGAAGTATCAATAATATCGAAAAAGATCTTCAATTTATTATTCATTGAAGTCGCTGGGCGGGGCGGGACGCTCTATAAATCTAGGGATCGCCACTAAATCATCGTTTGCAGGCGGCGGCGGTGGAAGGACGTGTGCGGGTGCAATTTTTATCCATTTTTCATCGATGGAAACAAATGGATACATTACCATTGTGTCCATAATTACAATTTCCATTTTCTCAACAAATGTCAGGGGCTAATGATTACGAATTCAATACAGCTTGCGACCTCCTTTGGTGATCGGGATTCGGTATAATTTTGCGTATCCATACATTTTCAGTGTACTCATATACCTAAACAAAGATAGCCAGGTGGGGCGGCTGGTGCTCTACCCGCTGAAAGAATCCATAAAAACTGTAATGATACCCTCGTCACGTCCGGACATCTTATTTATCTAGTCACGACCAAAATCATTGTTTCCTTTTTCGTTGTGTTCGGGCAAAAACACGCCTTATTACCGCCACCGGCTAACAGATGAACTGCTGAACAGGACCATTGTCCCCGGGCCTTGTGTGTGACGTTTGTTTCTCGCAGACGCGAAGAAAAAATGGTTCTCTCTAGTCGAGAAACGACTATTTATTCATGTGTTCACTATTTATTTTGCTGCTCGCAAAGTAAAACAAAAGGAAAACAACCGAGAGTCACGTAAGTAAGTAGACATTTAATTTACACTTTGCGTACAATATACTTTTTATTAACATACACATACAGGACTTTTTTACAATTCATTATTACTTAAATTAAATTCATAAAAAAATAATGCTTGAAAAGAAAGTATTTCAAAATTATTTAATAAATTAACTACTAATGACGACTCCTCTTTGTGTTATTAATCCGGCTACTGTTAATTTTTTATCAAAGCTCATTACCATTTATTAATATTTTTGTTCCGGCTCATCTCCAGAAAGAAGTGAGATAGCAGATTTAATTTCTAAGAAATCATTTTATAGGTGCGTAAATGATGATTTAATCTAATTTTCTGCTGATCTTATTTGTAAGCAATGTGTTCAACGAGATTGCATGTGACGTAGTAAAGTGAAAAACGAATAAGAAGAGTTCATTATCTGAAACAAATTAAAAATTGGTATAAAAACCCAGTAATCATAATATTTATTTATCTCAAAATCATATTACAGGCACTGATTAGGTAATGTAAGCACAGTCATAAATATGAAAATGTGTCTGAGTTACAGATCACCCGGCTTTCTTAGCTAGGACATGTTACTTTACACAACGGTTACAGTCTAGATATTATATGATAAAAGTTTAAAATTGCAATTAAGTATAAGGAAGTAGAAAATTCAGAAATAAATAATTCAGAGAAATTTACAAATTATGTATGTTAATCACTAAGTAGATATCAATCTGCCTTGTTATATTAGCATCTAGGTGTAGGTCAAGGAATCTTTTCTAGGTTATAAAGATCAGACGGCAAGCTTTCCGAATAAAGTACAGACGCCAGCACATCAAGCTACCCGAAAATATCAAATTTTCCCAATCAACGTTGAACTTTGTGATTTTTGATTTCAAGAAAGGTCCTAAAAGTGACAGATTTCAAGAAAAGTCCTGAAAGGCAATTTCTTCAACACAATAACTATTGTTTTTCTGGACAAACTAAATTAGAGAGAAACATTTTGTTGCAAGAAGCTACGACTTTTAGTCTAATTGGTTTAAGTTAATCACCCAGAAACTAGATAATATTTAAGTACCTACCGCAGTAAAAGTAGCAAGTGACAGCATGAACATCTTGCCGCCTTTAATAGTTATAGGTCTGTTTGCTCTTTCAACTAATAGTCGAAAATTGCTCTTGAATCTACGACATCGTGGTGTCCAATCGCAATCGTATACTGCAAAAGTTATTTGATTGCTCTGTTAAAACAAAAATTTTAAAATTAACATCACATCAGTATAATACATCTGTCGCACCGCCAACGAGGAAGCGACTAGCAGCGATTTTGTCGCTAGAAACGTACAACTACGTCAATTTGACAGTCAGTTATAGGCATTTCATACAGTAATCAAAGAATAACAGTGGTAATTTTAATATACAGATAATTAAAATTGGTAGTCAATTTAATAAAAACATTATAACCACATTTCCAAACAATGTTTACAGTAGAACGAAAGCCAGTATAAAATAAAAATTAATTCCCACCTTTTCCATGAGTCGAGATCCAAACCAACAAGGAACCATCACTTGAAGGGTCATCACAACTGTATACAGACTGAGAAAAACAAAATACTTGGTCTCCGCAGGCTAAAAAGAAGATACAATTTTAATCATCCTTCAAACTAACGGATTATAATCATATTCACATCGTCAATCATACCATAGTAAATCGAAAAAGGCACATGCATATCTTACAAGAGCCAGAACTGAACAGCACAAACAATATCTCACTGAAGGCTTCCTGAATTAATTTACAATACCTGAAAGTACAAGAAAATAAGTTACAATTTAACTCCAATTGACATAAAGAAGAAAACTGCAAGAGAAAAACAGAAGAAGAATGATAAGATGAGGTGGCGAGGTGTTCAAGAAGAACAAAAGCTATATTAAAATAGAAACTTACTCGGACACTGCATCATAATGTTTGATACACTTAATAATTTCCAAAACGGCGTTCTGATCATCTATAATCTTATCAATAGACCCACGAGCAGCATTCACATTTACACAAACGTCAGTCACTTTTCTCAGCTTTCTGGCAAGTATGTCCAACTGAGCCATACCAAGAAATATCACTCCCAAAAGAAATGTATCGACATTTACGTTATACAACATGTGAGAAGTGATCCCTATGCTTTGATACAAATATGCTGGATACAAAAACATAGCCTCATATTGTTCCGGTATAAAAGAATACCTACATACGGGAAACTCCAATTTAACATTGAAAATTACATGAACCAAGAATGGAAGTAACACATTCACAGTATTTGCAGATACAGATAAACCAGCTACGATCTTCCAGAAAAATAAAGATTTCTCTTTGGCTTTCTTTATTATTTTTAGTTCTTCAGGGTTATCTGATTGGAACATATCACTTTCAAGCATATCAAGCATTTTCTGAACTTTGTCACGCAAGTATATAAACGCTAATGCCTTAGACAGAGCTCCAACGTTCGTGAAATAAAATATTAGTTCTTCTGCAAAAATCTCCAATTGTTGGGGTAAGAAGTAAAAATTCATGGTGTATATCGCAACATAAAGCACAGTGAATATAAACACAAATATTCTAGAGAAATACATATAGCATAGACTGGGATCTCCTTCAGACCACGCGCCAAGAATTCTAAGGATTTTCAAGTGTATTTTAAAACAATCTATTTGATAATACCCCATTTTTTAACACTTTCTTACTACCGACGCGATGAAAGTTTTCTGTGCTTTTCCAAACGAAATTGGACTGTACCAGCATATAAAGCCTGAGGTCACAAAGGCTTAAGAAAGATCCATAATTATATACACCACACTAAAACTACGTATAGTCTTAATTAATAAGTAGAGGTGTTTAAATGCATCGCACGTTCTATTCGTCTTGAAATTTCTAATTTACACCCATTTTAGTTCAAAGCAAATTAACAGCCTCTAGGAATTAATTTCCAGTACATTTCCAAGACGTACAAAATATTAATGTATGGGTGAAGTATATGAAGGTTTTAATGAATGTAGGTTAATTGCTGACGTCGTGGTTTTTAAATGAGATGCAATTAGTGAGGTTACGTTCGCCCAGCCGTGAAATGATCCAGGAAATCATTCTTTAAGCATTGGGAAGTACTTATTGCTGTAGATTTTCGTGGACGTGGTGGGCTTGGTGTCCTTAATTAATTGCCGTAAATGCTGTAAGTTTTCCCACATAAGGCATATTAATATAAGTACGTAGAAGGTACAATATAAAAATCAAACGTAAGTACTTTCATAATTTAATTATAAGTTAGGATTTATTTTTAAACAAAATATCAATGATCGATATTTTATTTAAAAATATATCCTAAGTCCATAGTGGACAATACAAGGTGCCAAATAATATTATAATAATTTACTATAGTGAAATATATTAATGCTATTATTTTATCAAAACGAAGTAGGCGTCGAGTTTTAAATAGTGTTTTGAATATTTATTTTATATCACTTTTCATACATAAAATGAGACCATATACTTTTCGAGATTTCGTTATAATTAAAAGTTCGTGCCACGAATTAATTGAGCTAAAAACTAAGCATGTTATTAATGAAACATTATACCCACAAAATAAGTTAATTTCAGCAAAATTAACCTATTTAATCTAGAAAGGTAATCAATCATAAATTTTAAAATAATAACGTCAATCTCAATGAACAGCAACATTGCTTAATAGATTGGAACTTTGAAAACGGTAAGCTAGTCTAGATTATAATTAATTAATATTAAGTACATTATATTGTTAATTTGGCCCTTTTCACACGTTCAGGCTCGGCCAAGATTATATGGAAATAAACTGTGGAACATGCGTGTGGTCCATATATACGAGTATGTACATCGCGGTTGATTGAGCGCGTGATAATGACGTTCATCATTTCAGCCGAAAGACATCCACTGTGAAAATGGTGTTAGGTACCTACTTTTAATAACGATTTTAGTCTTGCATTTGTTTAAGCAGAGTGAAGAATGAATAAGCGGAGTTCATAATCTGAAATTAAAAAGAATAATATAATTATTAGTAATAATTTCGATCCAATCAGTGGTCATCTGCTTAGCCTTTTTGCAACTAAGTTTGGGTTGGCTCCAGTGCAGCTGAATATATCGATATTCAGCCATTCAGTATTTAAAAAATAACAATTGGAAGATACAAGAAAACGCCTGTTCCCATAATCTCAATCTCAGGATAAAAGTGGTGGTAGTGGATCTACAGACATGGACGCGCAAACGTGTAACCGTGAATTCATCACATGATTCTAGACCCCTGGCGTATAATTTTTCGTCGGTTATAAGTTATCAAAAATAAATCAGCTGTTTCATACAAAAGTGCTGTTTCATACCTACGCGGTCAAAACGTATGGAACAGCAATTTTTGTTTTAATAGCCCGCGAAAGATTTTAACGCAGTTCAGGATCATGTACTGAATCCCTAGTATAAGCACAGAATACCTAATAGTACTTCGTACAGAATGGCCACTCCCTATCCCGCGCTGATATCAGATACCGCACCTCACCCCGCACACCCGCGACATTATCGGCGGTTCATTAGCTCGGGGCGCTCACAAAGAACCGCAGCACTGTACTGCTGACACGAACACACAAATTTGCGATTTAAAAGTTTTATCTGAGTTTTAATTACGATGGTTCGATATTGTGATGCTTTTCCGAATTTGTATTTACATAAATGTTTGTAAGATATCGCATTTTAATACCATGCGATATAATAACCGATTATTTATAGTTAAGTAAGTAGGTCATATAAACGAAAATATTTTAGTGTAAGCAATATTTAGCTAAGTACCTTATTTGCTTTGGTATTTGCTCTGGGATAGCAACATTTAGTGAAGTGAAACTGAAGATGAAGACCACAGATGGCCACCGGGACTACTCAATAATAAGTATTTCACAGGTTGCGATTCGATTACTTTAATATGTTTGCTAAGCACAATTTATGCTCGTCACAATGCGAATGGTGAAATGGAGCTGATGATGGAGTACCAAGAGAACTCCTCAACAATTAACGTCCCTGCATCGGGAAAAGCGCGTTGTACGGAGTGTCCGGGGTATGCTTATACCACACCCCGGACACTCCGTACAACGCGCGCAAAATAATTACCTACTACTACTACATAGCCGAATGACGTTGGTACACGTGCAAATGTGTGCGTAAACTCTTGTAGGGTTGGTTGTCGTGCGGAGCGTAAAAAAAATGGCGGGAACGACGACGACGCGACTAGAAAGGACTAGTTTGATTGTTCTAATTAGTCGGGTTCGTAATGAAATAAAAATAATATTATAATAGTTAAGTAATAAATGTAAAACTTTTTAACAATAACTTTAATTTCGGAAGTCGGTGTCTTTGGATCTGTATTTTAATTTATTGCCACCGACTTACGAAATTAAAGTTATTTTTCACTTTGTACTTTGTGTTTTTTGGAAGTCGGTTTTTTTTTTTGCTAAAAAGTTTTTATTTCTCGCTTTTTAGTGGGTCTGTTTATAAAGTATCTAAGTTACAATAGCCTAATGTCAACTTGCTCATCGCCTTGTACAAAATATTGCTTTTCCCGATGCAGGGACGTTAATTGTTGAGGAGTTCTCTTGGTACTCCATCATCAGCTCCATTTCACCATTCGCATTGTGACGAGCATAAATTGTGCTTAGCAAACATATTAAAGTAATCGAATCGCAACCTGTGAAATACTTATTATTGAGTAGTCCCCGTGGCCATCTGTGGTCTTCATCATCAGTTCCACTTCACTAAATGTTGCTATCCCAGAGCAAATACCCATGCAAATAAGTTACTTAGCTAAATATTGCTTACACTAAAATATTTTCGTTTAAATGACCTACTTAACTATAAATAATCGGTTATTATATCGCATGGTATTAAAATGCGATATTTTACAAACATTTATGTAAATACAAATTTGGAAAAGCATCACAATATCGAACCATCGTGATTAAAACTCAGATAAAACTTTTAAACCGCAAAATTGTGTGTTCGTGTCAGCAGTACAGTGCTGCGGTTCTTTGTGAGCGCCCCGAGCTAATGAACCGCCGATAGTGTCCCGGGTGTGCGGGGTGAGGTGCGGTATCTGATGTCAGCGCGGGGTAGGGAGTGGCCATTCTGTACGAAGTACTATTAGGTATTCTGTGGTATAAGGTTGATGTCCTTGCCACCCTTTATACTTACAGAAGTAAAAGCAGGAAGTGAAAGACAGAACATCTTTCCTCCTGTGATAGAGAGAGGCTTGTTAGTTCTCTCCACAAAGAGACGCATGTTGCTCTTAAACTGGCGCGATCTAGAAGTCCAGTCACAGTTGTAAATAGAGAATGCTAGCAAGTTGCTCTGAAAAATGAGAAAAATCACTACATAGTATAAAACAAAGTCGCTTTCTCTATCCCTTTGAATGCTTAAATTTTTTTTTATAGATAGAGTGATTGAAGAGGAAGGTTTATATATAGTGTATTTAGTATCAGCCTTGCACCCGTGCGAAGCCGGGGCGGGTCGCTAGTATTAACATAAAATGCAATATTTTTTTGGGAGACCCCTATGTCCAGCAGTGGACTGCTACAGGCAGATGTATGTGTGTATGTTAGATGGACATGATGAGGCAATCATTTCAAACTTCAACGGACACTGACCATGGACCACTCAATGAACCAAGTATTTTTTTACAAGTTTACATGTTAACCTTTTGCTGGATACAAGTTCCTACTGCGTCTTGTCGGAAACAACGATTTTGACATTAGTAAGTCTCAGAAGATCATCAGAAATTATTTCCTAGCTCTGATTTTGAATTTAATGTTAAAACTTTCACAATTTATTTTATATTTTTTTTTTACATTTTATTTTATTTCACATTTTACGAATAGAAAATAATATATTACTACAATTGTTTACCGTATCCATAATTCGTGTACCAAACCAACAAGGAACCATTATTTGTAGGATCATCACAAACATGTAAGTACCAAGAAATAAATAATAGTCCAACGGTGCCGGCTGGAATCAACAACATCATCATTTTATTTCCATTTTTTATTTTAAAACTTTACATATTACAAACAATAAATATTCCTTACCATAGTGAATCTCATCAAGCAAACGCATATGATACAGGATGCCATGCTGAATTGTACGAATAACGTCACACTGAAAACGTCTTCTACGAGATTGCAAAACCTGGGGATATATACACAAAACACATTTCATTAGTACTGTCGGACTAAGCATGGCTAAATAAAGATGTAGGAAAAAAAAGCAGGAACTCACCTGCCCACTTCATTAAAATGTATGATACACTTGTTCATTTTCATAACAGCTTCCTTGTTTCTATCGGACGGTTGAGATATTTCACCCTCTACATTATCAAGTTTATTCTTATCTGTTACTTTTCTTAATTTTAAATCAAGAACCTCCAGTTGGGCTATTGTGAAAACCAACAAACCCAGAAAAAACGTATCAACGTTCACATTGTACAGCATATGAAAAGTTATGCCGACACCCTGATACAAATATATGGGATATACAAACATGTTTCTGAATGCTACGGAAAAAAAACCGTAACTGCAAACGGGAAATATTAGTTCTCTTTCCTTTATAAAATGCACTATTAACGGCGACAGAAGAGTACCATTTGATGTAACCGATATAAATGCCACAACTTTCCAATACAGCTTGTTGAATTTCTTGGCATTTTCTATGATAGACTTTCCTTCAGCATCGTCAGGTTGAAATATTTCACTCTCCAGTACATCTAAGATCTGGACGATTTTTTCACGCATTAACAGATACGTCAGAACCTTAGACATCACGGAACAGTCAGTAAAATAGAACATCAAATCGTCAATAAAAATGTCCAACCGTCTTGGCAAGAAATAGAAATTTATAGAGAATAAGACATAGTACACGAATACAAACGTAATAATAAATGCTTTGGAATAGTATCTGTAACTACGACTGGCATCGTCCCCGGGCCAAATACCAAGGAACCTCCAAAATTTCATGTTTATTTTAAAGCAGTCTACTTGACGCTTTTCCATTATCCAAATTGTTGTATTGCGAGCGTGTGAGATATGACTGTGTTGCTCCTGTGTATGGATCTGATAACTGCACTGTTACAAAGTAGCCAAGACTTGCTGAAAAGATAACGTTTAGAGTGAAGTGGAGTAGCGTTTGGATGTATTTATTTTTGAGAGAATTGTCTGAAAAGGTTTTCAATTTCTAGTAATATTTTTCGGGTCTTATTTATTTACTAGCTTCTGCCCGCGACTTCGTCCGCGTGAAGTTTCACCCGCCCCCATTCACCCTCTTAGGAGTGGAATTTCTAAAAACCCTTTCTTAGTGGATAGGTACCTACTCTTCACAAAGAACATACCCTCCAAATTTCGTGCGTTGATATATCAGTTAGTCAGGACGACCAATAACTTTGTTAAAAATATGAAACTAAGTTAGTATATATTTATTATATTCCAACGACAACTGTAACAGCATTACAGTTTTGTTAATACAGATTGTAGGCATAAGTAAAATTTGATCAATTGAAGACTTGACGAAAGGAGAATTTGACTAAAACTGAAATTAGACGAAAAAGGACTTTTTTGTGGATGGGAAATCATCAAATGACCCCTCCTGCTCTGGGTGGAGCAGAAGGGAGTGTCAGACTCTTACTGACTAAAACCCACCCGTGTTCCTTCCTTAGCCCTTTGTGTTCCGGGGTAGCGGTAAACCTTTCGGACAATCCCGCTGCCCCGGCAGGCTTCGGCCCTTACGAGCCCCTTCCTTATTGCTGACATCTCTTTGAGGCGCGCGTGGAACACGTACGCGCCGTCCGGCACGGGCCTGGTCCTGATCGGACGGAGAGTTACCCATTACTCTCCACCCGCAGGCCCGCGCCTACGGTGGCCGGTAGTCGTCACGCGGCTCCCGACGCCCGGAGCGTCTCCCGCGGCGGCTGGGACGTGAGGCTCTCTCCCTCAGCCGTCCCGCCACCTCCTTCGCTAGCATGACTGCTTCGCAGAGGGAGGTGACTGCCTCCCACTCCCTCTCGCCCCGGACCATGGTTTGAACCAGGGCCGGGCGCGAGAGGTCGCCGCCGCTGCCGATCGCCTCTACGAGAACACGGCGGTGCTCCGCTCAAGTGGGGCAGACCTCCACCGTATGCTCCACCGTGTCCTCTGGGCGATCCTCGCAGTGGTGACACCCGGGCGTTTCCTCCCGCCCGATGATGTGCAGGAACCTCCCGAAACACCCGTGTCCGGTGAGGACCTGCGTCAGGCGGTAGGTGAGGGCGCCGTGGCGCCTCTCTAGCCTCTCCTCAAAGAGGGGTCTTATCGCCACTATCGTGGCGTGCCCTACGAAAAAGGAAGGACTTGGCGTAACAATAACTTGACTGACAGCGAGTTTGCGGCCTTTGAATTGCAGTGGGACAATACAAGGCGGATATTATTATACATAGTGTAGTTAAACAAAAACAACATGTCATGTCATGGCATGGCATCTCCATGATCTTTGTTCTACTCATGACCCTGGCTTGTTATTAGCACTTTTTCTACAAAAATGCATTTCTTTTTTTAATTAAAGAGTCTACACACAGTAAACTGCCACATTATAGTTTGTTCAAAGAGAGTTTAATTTATGAGTCACTTTCAAAGGGGTTTAAAATGATAATTCATCTACTTTCCTTGAAGTATCTTGAAAATTAAGACTAGTTATTAATTAAGGTACTGTTATACCTCAAATAATTTAGGTACTTATTCTTTTTTCGTACAAACATAATAGTACAAGACCAGACCTAAGACATTACCTTGAGGCATTCCAAAGCAAAACCAAATTTATTATTATGAAATTATTATCAGCCGTTTCTGTCCCACTGCAGGGCAAAGGCCGCAAAGCAAAACCAAAGCTGATAAAAAAGCGGCCAAGTGCGAGTCGGACTCGTACATGAAGGGTTCCATACCACAAGGCAAAAAAAAAATCGAAAAAAACAAGTTTCTTGTAATTTTTATTATTTGTTGTTATGGCGGCAATTGAAATGCATACTCTATGAAAATTTCAATTGTCTGCCTGTTACGGTTCGTGAGATGCAACTCGCTGACAGTCAGACAGACTGACCGACAGACAGTAAAAGCTCAGTAATAGCGTCCTGTTGGCACCCTTTGGGTACGGAACCTTAAAAAGGAACTTCCATAGCCAAAACATCAGAATTGTTTAGTTTGATTATTTCAGTTTTCAGTACGTTTAGTATCTCAGTTATTATTATTGTGAGGCATAAAAACAAAGGTCAGACTTTAGACGACACGACTTGATCAGTGAAATAAAATATCATTTCATCTATAAAATGTCCAATTGTCTCGGCAATAAATATTTATGAAAAACGATAAATAGAGGACAATAACGAAGATAATAAGAAATTCTTTTGAATAGTAGTTGTAATAACGGCTAAAATTGCTCCCGGGTCAAATGGCAAGAAGGTACCCAAACCTCATGTTCATTTTAAATAGTTTACTTGATGGCTTTTCTTTTGGTAAGTACTAAACTACCAAGTACCTATAATGGACCGCAGAGCAGTGAAGAAGGCCAACAGTGTTGAATTTTGGTCTATTGTTGAGAGTTGAGTGATTATACCTATAACAGAGGTAAAGACGAAAACAATTGAATTGTGAGTGACATATGGGAGGTGCTGTGTTAGGATCTGAAAGCCAATTCTCGTAATTTAAAACGTTCTAAATCTAGTCGCAGTCTCATCTCAGCGACAAAAACATGTCAAAAACTTGTCAAAATATCAAAATTAGAGGTATTTTTGACAGATTGAGACTGAGATCAGACTGTGAATGTTCTTAAAATTACGAGAATTGCCCCTCTGATAGTTTAGTAGGTAATAATATGGACGTGTTTAGATAACCCGCGCCGACCACGCTCAGGACCCGCACACGCGTTGTGCCCGCCACACACTCGCGCTCGCCGCGCACAAAACCAGCGCACGCACCGCGCACTGCTCGCATCCGCTTATACTACTAGTGACTGGACTACTTCGTTCACTGGACCTAGTGTTTTCACATCTTACGTTGTGACACCTGGGATGGGTGCAGCGCGTGTGCGGGGTGAGCGCGGGGTTGGCATGAGGCGGGCGCATGGCGGACATGTGGCGTATGCGGTTAGATTTCGATAAATGCAATTTGTAATCTATTGATATGTCTTAAGACTCAAATTATATACAACAAATTTCAAAGCAAGTTAGACGCGGGTGCTGACGCACGTGGCGTGCGCTTAGCGGGCGCGTGTCATCTGAACGAGCTTTAAAGAATAAGCCAGGACCCTGTATAGTTCACAATAAAGTGTTGATTCCTGTTTTTTTTAAACACGTACCTAGAAACTACGATACTCCTGTGTTTGAAAGTAAGTGGTCTTTACGCCGAACAATCAAGTTGGCGTCAGATTATTTTTCTTACCTTAGACTATAGATATATTGGTCATCTGCTGCATGTCAGACGACCAATGGGCCAAACTTACGATCCAATGGGTCCCTCGTAATGGCAAGCGACATCGCGGCAAGCCCAGATGAAGATGGCGGGGTGAGCTAGACTCCTTCAACAAGATCTAGTCCTTAGCAGCTTTAAACAGAGAAAAATGGAAAGAGAGTAGGTAGGCATTTGCCCTGCAGTGGGAAATCACAGGCTTTTAATAATAATAATATTCTGTCCCACTGCTGGGCAAAGGCCTCCCCGAGTCCTTCCAAGAACCCTTGTTCCCCGCCATCCTTAACCAGCAAAAACTATGTACCTATCAAAGTTATTTTCGATCGCAAGCTGAATTCATTTTCTCGTTTCTGTCATGCAAGATTTGCTACATATTCAAGCTTTTGTAGGATATTCAAATGAAAATTATATTTCTCTACCAAAAAGAATAAGTTTTATTTTTCACTACCCTTTAACGCTTTGATTTGCTTAAATACAACAAAAGGGTTTTCACGGCCTTTATAAATAATTTTAATACCTTCTTTAGCATAGTCTCTTAATTAGAACGGATCTCTGGTTCCGTTTGCGAATGGACGAACGTCACCTCTGCTAATTGCATCTCATTTAGAAAGTACGGAACTCTCAATTAACCTACATCCTTTTCCAACGGCCCCTGTTTAAGTAGAGAAGGCACTTATTGTAATTTCAACCCCTTTGAAAAATACTCATGAATTAATAGCTTCACATTCACTTTGAAGAAACGTTAATGTAGTAGTCTAAGTGTGGGTAGTCTTTAATTTTAAATAGAAATGCGTTTGAGTTGAGTTGAGTCAGGGTTAAGCGCACAATAAAACAGACGGATGGAAACATCGTTTTTTCAAGGACCAAAAACAAAAACGTTAGATGAGAAATACATCTCTTCTTCTTAGCGTGTCGATGGCAAAATTATAGTTTAATTTTTCTTAAGTTTCTTTGGCCCAAAATTCAGCACCGCAGATGTATTCGCTGACGCAGCCATTAGGTCCTCACGTGTGTAGGTGACAGGGCTTGCGGTGCAAGATGGGAGGTGAGCTTGTTTGTGGAGAAACTGCATACACACCGGAGGTCAGAGCCTTCCATGAACACCAGTAGAAAAAAAAAATTGATTAGATAAAGGAAATAAAAACAACTTCTAAATATAATAGGTTTGAATATAAGTAACAAATAGTAACAGATTGCCAATATGTATATTCTGACTACATAAATAAAAAGCAACCAATTTCCTATATTTGATTTACGGCCTCTACGTACTTGCGTTGTTATGGCTACTATACTATGAATTTTTTCCATCACTACATATTATAAAACACAATCCCTGTGTAAAAAGTAAAAAGAACACTTCCTTACCCTAACGTGAAGGTAAGCATTCTGACAATTGAACAGGTAAACAGAAAGGTAAAACTAGAGGGAAGAACGATGTACCTACAGATCCCCGCATTCAATTTATGAATAAATATTGACATGCAAGGCGGGTGGCCCAAGGCGATTGATTGCGATGCGATGCTTACCTAGACATTCTGAGGGAATACCAAAATCAAGAACAATGTGGAAATATAACCAAAACACTGAACAGTGTTATCTATAGGTACAGCATGCATCTGAAAGGTCTGTATCTTTATGGGTGAGGTATAGACCCCGTTTAACTACCCTGTTGGTCTCGTGGTCGCAAGCGCGACTGCTGAGCGTGGGGTCCTGGGTTCGATTCCCGAGTCGAGCAAAGTGTTATTGAGTTTTTCCATTAGGAATTTCTTGGTAACCAGCCTGGAGTTTGGAAGTTGGCGGTGTGATACCCGCGTGCCTCGGAAAGCACGTTAAGCCGTTGCTCCTGCCACTGATCTCTCTCCGATCGTGTCGGATTGCCGTCCCATCGGACTATGTGAGTGAAGGAAGAGGGAGTGCACCTGTGTCTGCGCGCACACTTGTGCACTATAATTATATCTCCTGCGTACCTGGCTAATCTCCGTTAAGGTTGGCCACCGTGACCGATTGGATCGGTCGGGGAGGCTATTATAGACCATCAAACTGAACAACATGAACATGGGACCAACATCGTTATCGCTAAATAATAAAACCAGCCATCCCATGCATTTTGGTCGAGTAGGTATTGAATTTTTGTACGTGAAAGTTGATATTTTTTTCGGAATCCATTCGTACAGCTATATCTTCGACACACATTTTTTTTTAAATAAAACTCAATTTATAAAACAAAAAAAACTACTGTTATTTTACTGAGCCTTCGGGCGGGTTCCGGTCTACAGGGTTATTGGGATATCCTTATTGGAAGTGTTCTGCGTTTTTTGTCTGTTTGTTTTTTTTATTTAATAATACTAGCTGGTCAAAGTCAAAGATCTTTATTGTGAGACAGTGATTACAGACCTTTTAGTGAATTATTTTGGTGTGCGTTTGGACTGTTCCACCAGGCATACAATAGTTTGAACAATTTGTTATCTTTAAGTGATATAAATATTAATTCAAATAGAAATTTTAATTGAAATATAATTTGCATCAGAACATAAAAACCTGGCGCGTTGCTGTCGCTCAAATGCAAGCAATAAGTTTATTTGGAAAACTTCGTCAAGTCTTCTCGGACTTCGTCAAGACTAAAGTCTTCAACCAGTGCGTCCTGCCCGTCATGACATATGGTGCCGAAATGTGGACACTGACGGTCGGGCTAGTCCACAAATTCAAGGTCGCCCAGCGCGCTATGGAGCGAGCTATGCTCGGAGTTTCTTTGAAGGATAAAATCAGGAATGAAATTGTCCGGAAAAGAACCAGAGTTATCGACATAGCTTGCAGAGTGAGCAAACTGAAGTGGCAGTGGGCTGGCCTTGTTTGTCGAAGGACCGATGGCCGGTGGAGCAGACGAGTCCTTGAGTGGAGACCGCGTATCGGCAAGCGTAGTGTCGGACGTCCCCCAGCTAGATGGACGGACGACCTAAAGAAAGTGGCTGGAACGGACTGGATGAGGAAGGCGGAGGACAGGGTGTTGTGGCGCAGCCTGGGAGAGGCCTATGTCCAGCAGTGGACTGCGATAGGCTGAGTTGATTGATTGATTGAAGTTTACAAAGTTTATCGCAATCGAATTAACGATAGTACCTAATATGGGCTGCCATACCATTATATTAGAAATACGAGCAAACACTGGTTTTTATATTCAGGCCTGTTGGTCTAGTGGTTAGTGACCCTGACTGCTATGCCGGAGGTCGTGGGTTCGATTCCCACCCAGGACAAATGTTTGTGTAATGAGCACAATCATTTGTTCTGTGTCTGGGTGTAATTTATCTATAATATTTATGTATTTAGAAATATATAAGTATGTTTATCAGTTGTCTAGTACCCATAACACAAGCTCTGCTTAGCTTGGGACTAGATGGCGTTGTGTGATAGTTGTGGAATATTATTATTATTATTATTATTATTATATATATTAACTTTATGGACACAATAATACAGCTTTCGTTGCAAATTGAATAATAATTTTGTATATAAGAAAACTTAAACGAAAATTATTTACATCTTTATAATTATACTGAATACAGCCAACCGCAAATCAGCGATGAAAAAAATTACGTTGACAGCGCCTGTATGTCGCACCAGTAAGTGTGGTTTTCGAAGTTTACAATAAATGAGCGATTTATTATACCTGCACTCAATTGAACAATCATTTTAAAATTTTGCCAAAATACGCATAGTGGTTTTTTCATAATAAATAAATAAACAAAAAAATCTTTTTATTTCTTGCGTGGTGTATAAGCGTTACCAAAATGTAATAAAGGAGTTGTTGTACCTTGTTTTGCTCCATGCTTATATAGGTGAAAACTGTTGTTTGTCCCGTTGGCAAAGTTGCGAAGTTTCAGTGTTGTTTTCACGTATGATAAACTTCTGCCTCAACAGGTAACTTTCAGTGTCGAACGAAAATTGTTGCTCGAAAACCGGTGATGCTCAGTTCGGCATAGTTGGGAGGAACACTTTCAATTATGAATGTACTTTAGTGGCGGAATAGATTATGACTACCTACCTGTTCTGATTTTACCTCGGTGGAATAGAGTCCACGATTTGAGAACGCCTTTAGGTATTAAGTAAGTTAGCCATAGTAAAGAAACCATCATTCTCTTGTTGTTATTAAAACAAGATTTGTTTTGAAAAAAAATAAAGAAAGGAAATGTATTTAATGGGGCTTGCACAGGAATATTCACACACACAGTATTCATACACAGACACACAATATACACACACAAACACTGATACATTTATGTTAATTTTGCGCGAATATGTTATAAGATGAATAGTCCCTGAAGTTTCTTGTCCATTCTTCTCCATAGAGATCTACGTTGTGGAATGGGCAACTAACTTCAACTTTCTGATTAACTGACCGCCTATATAAATTTGACTATTCAAAAGTGCCTGTAAATGGTATAATTGGAATAAATACTTTAAGTTTGAATACTAGCTTCCGCTCGCGGCTTCTCCCGCATGGATGTCGGAAATTATCCCACTGGAACATGCTACCGGGAATAAAAATAGCCTAGCTACCTTCCCCAGGATGCCATATATATCTCCTTGCAGATTTTTTTATTGAAATCCGTTCACGGGTTTAGTCATGAACTGGTAACATGCAGACAGAGTTAATTTCAAATTAGTATAGACTAGCTGCGCCCCGCGGTTTCACCCGCGTAAGTTTTGATCCCGTGGAAATATGGCGATAAAAAGTATCCTATGTGTTATTCTGATGTATAAACTACATTACTGTAAAGTTTCATCAAAATCCGTTTAGTAGTTTTTGCGTGAAAGAGTAACAAACATCCATCCTCACAAACTTTCGCATTTATAATATTAGTAGGATTTTATTAGAGGTTTTTGATGAAATGAAATGTTTCTTCAGCAGCCCGGAGTCTGGACTTATACTTAATACTTAATCATTTTATTATCAGGCAACTAAAGCCAGATAAAATACACAAAATAATCTTATAATACCTACAACCGTACGCAAAATACGTGCATTGACGTGGAGTTGTGGACAGCAGCCCGTGTTACCTATTACCTATCTTATACAATAATAAACTATGACTATACACGTAACGTAGTAGGTATTTCGGCCAAAAGTCCTCTTTCAGGCAGGTCTGTAGGTAGATGTAACGAACGACGATGACGATGACAATGGCCCCGATTCTGTTGTTCACAAACTAAATTTAAGTTCAGTGCATCTTTTTCTTTCTATTTCATTATAAAAAGGACAGAAGATATATATTAGTTTAATCCTGTCAAATTAGTCAGCGCCTGACGTAAATTGACGTATTTTTAGTAGCCAATTTTTTAATCTTGTCTAACTTGTCTATGGATTATCTAATTTGACGGGACTAAACTAATATTTTATCTTCTGTCCTATTCATAATTAATTAGAAAGAAAAAGATGCACTTAACTTAAATTTAGTTTAGTTTGTGGACAACAGAATCAGGGTCAATGTATGTGTATGTGTATGTGACTTATTCCCGGGCGATGGCAATAGGCTCGCCCCCTATTACATGGGGCATAAACGTAACTGGTGAAATGTGGTGCGCTATAAGTACAAACGCCAGCACATCAAGCTGGATCCTCTCCACGACTATCGCAACCCCGCGTGTCATCGCGTCGGCCGCCGCCTGATGCGACCTCCCCTGCGCCAGGACTAGCGTGTCGTCAGCGTAGCAAACCACGCTGACTCCATCAGGGAGATCGGCCCGCAGCACCCAGTCGTAACCGATGTCCCACAGGAGCGGCCCCAGAACCGATCCTGTGGGACACCGCACGACATCTCTCACCGGTTCCATTCCCCGTTGCGACCGGGGTAGATGACGGCTCTGTCCGTCAGATACGCCCCGACTACTCGACGGAGGTAGGTCGGCACCCGGTGATACCGGAGTGCCTCCCCAATGCAACTCCAGGGCAGGGTGTTAAAAGCGTTGGCGATATCGAGTGACACCACCACGACCACCCCACCCCGGGACACCGCGTCCCCCGTCGTGAGGGCCCTCACGCGCATGATGGCGTCCACCGTGGAGCGTCCCTTGCGGAAGCCGAACTGGCTGTCCGCAAGATCCGGCCCCGTCCTCACCAGGTGCCCGACGAGGCAGCCCGCGATCACTCTCTCAAAGAGCTTGCCGACCTCGTCGAGCAGCACGATGGGCCGGAATGCGGACGGAGAGTCCGCAGGGCGCCCTGGCTTCTGTATGAGGACCAGCTTCCCCGTCTTCCAGCGGAGTGGAAACTGGCCCCTCTCCATGCATGCGCTTAAGAGCACCTCTAGTCGGGGCCGAGAGCCTCCGAGGCCAGGACCCAGGCCTTACCCGGCAAGCCGTCGGGTCCTGGGGCGGTATTTTTGGCCTTCAGCCTATTTATCGCCACTCTCAGATCTACCCCGGTCACTTCAGGGATGTCGTCGTCGTCCGCGTGGTCCGCTTCAGGCACCGCAAGTGGCGGAGCCATGGGCGGGGGAGTGTGCTCCGCCCGTGAAGGAAACAGAGCGCTCACCACCTCCTCCACCAGCTGGGGGCGGAGACTCTGCGTCAGCGGGGGGGCCCAGGTGCGGAGTTTATTCCGCACCATTTTATAAGGCGACAACCTGAGGGGGCCAAACGGCTTCTGCCGGAGGCTTTACGCGGGGGTCGTGCGATCCATGGCCCTGTACGGGGCCCCGGTGTGGGTGCGTTCACTGCGGCGGCGAGCCGCCCACTATTTGAACGCGCCCCAAAAGGTGGTAGCCGTAAGGCTGATCCGGGGGTACCGCACGATCTCGGGCGAGGCGGCAAGCCTCCTTGCCGGACTGCCGCCGTAGGATCTGGAGGCGATAGTCCTCGCGCGCCTGTACGAGTGGCGCGCGGAGGCACTACGCCGGGGGGAAACTCCGCTTCCGCGGCAAATCGCGGCGGAGCGGACCGACCTCCGGCGCGATCTCATGGCGGCATGGAAAGAGCGACTGTCGCAACCCAGCGCAGGGCACGCCGCGATAGCGGCGGTAAGACCCCTCTTTGAGGAGTGGCTAGAGAGGCGCCACGGCGCCCTCACCTACCGCCTGACGCAGGTCCTCACCGGACACGGGTGTTTCGGGAGGTTCCTGCACACCATCGGGCGGGAGGAAACGCCCGGGTGTCACCACTGCGAGGGTCGCCCGGAGGACACGGTGGAGCATACGGTGGCGGTATGCCCCAATTGGGCGGAGCACCGCCGTGTTCTCGCAGAGGCGATTGGCGGCGGCGGCGACCTCTCGCGCCCGGCCCTGGTTCAAGCCATGGTCCGGGGCGAGAGGGAGTGGGAGGCAGTCACCTCCTTCTGCGAAGCAGTCATGCTAGCGAAGGAGGTGGCGGGACGGCTGAGGGAGAGGGCCTCACGTCCCAGCCGCCGCGGGAGACGCCCCGGGCGTCGGGAGCCGCGAGACGACTCCCGGCCACCGAAGGCGCGGGCCTGCGGGCGGAGAGTAATGGGTAACTCTCCGTCCGATCAGGACCAGGCCCGTGCCGGACGGCGCGTACGTGTTCCACGCGTGCCTCAAAGAGATGTCAGCATAAAGGAAGGGGCCCGAAAGGGCCGAAGCCTGCCGGGGCAGCGGGATTGTCCGAAAGGGTTACCGCTACCCCGGAATACAAAGGGCTAAGGAAGGAATACGGGTGGGTTTTAGTCAGTAAGAGTCTGACACTCCCTTCTGCTCCACCCAGAGCGGGAGGGGTAATTGGATGATTCCCCATCCACAAAAAAAAAAAAAAAGCACATCAAGCTTCTACAATCTGTCAAATTTCTTTAATAGATTTCCAACTTTATCGCTAAAGCATAAGGTTCAAATTTGACAGTTTCTGGTAGCTTGATGTGCTGGCGTCTATACATCTCTGCCTAACCTTTCGCGGAATACAGGCAGGCATGATAAGTTATATCATGTTCATTTTGCGCGACGATTTTGTAAGATATCTTCTAAATTACACCACCCCTAAATTTAATCTCCTACAGCTCTATTTTTTTCTTCAACAAACAAAATATTACCACATATTTCACAACCCCATAAACCTTATACCAAATTGAAATCTCCTTACCTTGACTTTGCGTACTTTATTATTTCATATACAGCCGTAAAAGCCTCTTTTTTTTTGGAACTATGTATAAGCCGAAATCGATTATCAGAAGTCCGCAGAACATCCGGAGAACCTAGATAGACATTTGTTTTTCTGTCGGAAAAAGTATGCCGCCCAAAGGCAGACGTTTACAGGTAGCATCAGCCGATTGTGTACGTATGTGTTATTTTTTATATGCAGTCGAACAAGCTGTTTGGTATTCAGGCAGCTGAGTTGTAACTTCTTTTAGACAATATTGTGAGTGTGCTGAGTATTCAATAGTTTTACTTCCTATGTATCATGGACATCGACGCGCAAATTGTAACCTTGAATTTAGCACATGATTTTAGACGTAGAAATTTTCGTCGGCTATTAAAATTCCATAGAAAAGCACAATGCCTACGCGGTAAAAATGTCTGAAACAGCAATTGTTTTTTAATTTAAAAAAAATCGGGGTCAACGTTATGATTGTACCGAATACATGGTAATAGGCTGCGCGTTGATGTTTCTGTCATTATTTATGATACTCGTATGTATGCCATAAACTAAAGTATATTCAAACTTTGTTTCAAATTAATATTATTTCAAGTAAACAAATTTCAAGTTTATTTTAATAGTAATTAAGTTGATTTCAGAGTGTCTAACACTATTGAAAAAGTTATACAATTTTAAGTTGTAAACTGAACTTTACTGTGTAGGATTTAAAGTTATTTTTACATATACTCATATTTGTTTACCTTTTTGGTAAATAAATCACGAATGCAGAGATTTAATTAGGTTATTACGCACACAATAAAAATGAATATTGACGGAATAACTCACTAGAAGAGACGGTATAACACGGTAAAAAGTGCGTTATCAAAAAACACATAGGTGGACGACCTACAAAATATCGCGGGGAAGACCTGGGTGAAACTCGAACAAACGAGGGAAGCATAGTACAAAACTTCACAAAAGGGAGTAGGCCTATATTCATAAGCGGATGGAACAAGGCTGTGACTGATAATGATGAGTGAAAAAAGAATATTTGGTCTATATAGACTAAATAACTTGTTCGACTGTACGAATGTGTTATTTTTATTCAGAGGATAAAGCATGCCTCCAGGGTTTCGTTACGTGTGCACTTCATCCCTCCCGATGGAAGCTCTTTACCTCCTATTGTTTTACTTGAGATTGTAGGGCTACCTGGCGTGAAGTATGCTTTGGATTACGTTTTACAGTGCAATGCGTATGTGTTGGGCAAGTGTGGAGCCATTGTAAGGTTCTTTATTTAAAATGTAGACGAT
Organism: Globia sparganii; assembly: GCA_949316385.1. Classification (NCBI taxonomy): domain Eukaryota; kingdom Metazoa; phylum Arthropoda; class Insecta; order Lepidoptera; family Noctuidae; genus Globia; species Globia sparganii. The sequence goes on along the minus strand of OX438653.1, from coordinate 17,849,433 downwards.
ACAGAGCACAATGATGGCGTGAATTTTTGTTACAGTTCTTTTTGTCAAGCGTTTATTGTTAATGGATTTTCAACTCACAAATGATAAATGATTTTATTTTTGTATGTAGGTGCAAACTTTTACACATATTTTAAAAAGTAGATGAGTTCGGTGTTTTCTATCTGACTACTTTGAAACGAAAGGCCGCAACAAACTCTGATGACACAGTCTCTTTTAAAGTCTAGACATAATCTTGGTCAGGTCATAATTATGATGACCATGTAGATTGATGTCTGAAATCGTATTTTGAGGACAAAACCACATAATGCCGTTTTCGAATATTAGAAAGAAAATTAAGACAGACATTCCTTTAGATACTTAAATAAAATATGAGACATTCCTCCCTAAGACTTAACCACAAAATTTATATCATAACGAAAATATCTAGAGCTATAAATATGTACCTACCATTGAAACAACTGAACATTTGAAATATTAATTCTCGTTTTCCGACCGAATTCAGAAATAAGCCACGTAGAATGAATAATTTGAATTTTTAAACAGCTAGTGATTAATCCCGAACCGGCGGGAATCTCACTGTAATATTTAAATTATACTTGAAAGCCGGGATGCGACTTGTGATTCCCAAATTAATTGGGTAGGTAAACTATTTTTATAATGGACTAGCTGTGCCCCGCGGTTTCACCTGCGTTAATCGGAGTACTAAAAGACCTATATTCCATTTAGGTACATCACGCTATGATCAGTATCCGGCCAGCCCCTCCCCCTTCATGACCGGCCGCTTCGCGGAAGTTATTTTAAAGCTATGATGCTATGAGTTTTGTGGGGCAATGTACCTATCTATAAGAATTCTTTAGTGTATAAATCATTAAATCATCATCATCATCATCATCAATCATTGAAATCAAATGACGTCAATGGCAATTTTGTTCAATACTTGTGATGAATAACGTATTTATTTGGATAAGGATTAATATCATGTTTATAAAAACACCTTCGCAAATAACGCATTATTTTAGAACATAATTTGATTACCATAAAAAAGGTTATAGTGAGTCAACCTTAAAAGATAGACATAATTATGCTGTCACGGCCTTTATTTTAGAACTTTTAAAGGGGAACAGTTCCGTAATACATGATATTTAGGTAACTTTAACCGTTCACGCAGCGTACGCAACGGAAGCTCCCAAAAGGAATAATTATTCCCGTTTATGCAACATTTTTCATTGATGCTCCGCTCCTATTGGTCGTAGCGTGATTTTATATAGCCTTCCTCCAACGCAAAAATATTTTTTCAATTCAAACCAGTAGTTCCTGAATTAGCGCGTTCAAACAAACAAATAAACTCTTCAGCTTTATAATATTAGTATAGATTTATTTATTGGAAGAACAAAATGTCTTTTTTTTCTGTTTGTTGATGGATTTGAAAGGTTCGGGTTTTGTTGTGTCAGTTGTTTGACCTCTCGCGTTAAAGTTCAGTGTTTTTTTTTTACTGTACGGTTATTTTTTGGTAAATTGTTTAGCAAATAAAGTTAGTAGAAAAATTTATGGTATGACAGGAGATATTATAATCTCGTAGCGCGTTTACTTAGAGGCACGTGGAAAACGAATCGCCTGTGATTTTTTTGTAGATTAATTGGTAACCGGGTTTAGAGATAGCACCATAAATAAACTTTCATGCTAGAAACACAATTAAGTATCCTATTAATCCTAATCCTAACTCATCATCATAATCTGCCTAGCCTATTACCAACTATGTTGGTGAGTCGGCTTTCAGTCTAACCAGCACCCTAATTGCGTAACACACTATCAATCACAATCTGAATCATTTTGAAGGATATTGCTAATCCATTGCGTCATATATTCGAAAAATTTGTCTGTTAAACAATATAAATCATGCAATGGATGTTGTTGAACTGTCAAAATAAAAGCCATTCCTACTGTTAGTGTTTTACGCAATTACCCCGCGGATGCAGCTGAGTACTAGTATTTTACATGTAGTGACTGCCTATCTGACCTCCACAACCCAGTTACTGGGTAATACTAGGTAGGTACTTGTGTATTCTGGTTTTTGAGATTTTAATTATTTGAATTTTTGTCAACTTTATTAACAAAAAAAAATGAAGAAATTGAGATGCAATAAGAAATTATTTTTAACGTCGATGTACCTACGCGCCGGAGAAGGTTCCTAAAAAAAAATATTATAAAGGTATCACAAGGCATGCCGGGTGTTAGCTGGTCGTTAATAATCTCAGAATGTAGCTGCTTCAAATGCAGGATAAATGACTAATTTTCATAAATAGAAGGAAAGAGCATAATAAATCAATGGCGATTATAAACCTTAAGTCCAGCACCCTTATTGCATAACATACAATTACAATAAAAAAAGAAAATGAAAATGATGAATGAAATGGTTAAGAATGAAATTCCTAATCCATTGATTCATAGATTTGAAAAATTTGTCTGCTCAATAACGTTAATAACACCATGAACTATGCTAAATTGTCAAAATGAAAGAAATAGCGATCAATTGTCATTTTATGTGTGTTATTTAATTACCCTACATGTTTGTCTAATTTTAATACGTGTTATGTCTTACCGTAATTTAACCTTGAAAAGTTAAAGCGGTACTTACCTGGTACACAGCACTGAAGAAGCCAATCATAATACTCCATTCCATCTCATCCTTAAGTACTTGGTGTCTAGTAATATGACTAGATTTATTTATAGACAACCCCCTATATCTATAAACGTAGCTTAAAGTTAAGAGATGTTTAAACGTCAAATATGTATAGCTAAACAGTTGCTTATCATTACATAACTAAGTAACGTTTATAAATAAACTCCAACTACTCTCAATTTTAAACATTACGTAATCCACTTAAATTTTAGGTACCTACATGTTTTCATCACTTACAGATTAATATTCTAATTATTATTAGCAAATATTATTATAATCACGTGCCAAAATCAACGTGATTCCCTTTGTAATCATAACCATGTTAGTAGTCATTTTAATTGGCGACAATTTGAAGTTTCGTCACTAACGAGTTTAGCGCAGGTGGCGCCACCTATTAGCGATACGTGAAATCTTATTCGTTAATCGTTTACGAGTAATGGTTTCTTGGTATAGTCAGCAAAAGATATTAATTTGCGGGCTACCTTTTGTACCAATATTCAAACTCAAAGCATTTATTTTAATTAAACCAATTACAGGCACTTTTGAACTGTCAAGGAGTCGGTCAGTCAGAAAGATGAAGCTAGTTGCCCATTCCAAAGGGTAGCAGACGTACTTACATATTAAAAGCGTTCATAGCAAAAATATGACCAGTCCCAACTGATGGCGTCCGTTCACGAATATCACGCATGGATCAGCACCACTCTCAATCATTTTGAAGGGAACCCAACGATGTAGCACATGCGCCACCATCAGCGAAACATTTGGGGAACATGACATACTCTCAACTGCCAGGCAGTCAAGAGTGAGACGTGTGACGTGTGTGTGAGGGTGTTTTCAAGTCAATGAAAGACATACCCAGTAAATGGTAGCTATATAGTATTATTATTTACTGCTGCTGAGATTACGAAATAGAAAACCCTTTGAACAATAAAAAATGCCTTTATTAGTCTGAGCTCAATTAGGCGTGTATCATATCTCCGCAGCGAAACCGCAATAGTTCCGCCATGACTTGTCAGTTGTAAGACAAGCGAAACCTAAGCGAAACAGAAGGTGATTCCATCTCTTCCACGCATGATTTCGTCGATATGCATGGAAGCCAGTTACACCCCCGCGCTCAGCCTGCTATTTTGTTGCAGTGCCGCATTTATTTCGCAAGTATCTGTGGCAGTCGACAAGTTCAGACAGCGAAAATTATTTTTCTTTCATAACATCGATGTTCATTTTACAGAAAAAGTAATCTAAGAGGTCCGAAGTACACCTGTATTGTATTCACTATGTCGAAGACGACAACATTATGCTCCGACTGCTACAAATCAAACTGGCTCTCATGATGTTCCACTACTCGAATCGAGACATAATGTACGAGTAGTAATGTTTCTTAGCGGAATTCGTTAAGCGGTTTCCTATCTAAACTTATTTTCGCGGTGGAGATGTACTAAGGCCCTCAAGTACATAATAAGATTTAATTTTGTTTACATAGTGCAAATATACTATTTCTTGCCTGCACAAGTCGACACCAAAACTATTTCGTTGACTTTACTTGGTTACCGACGCTTGCTACGACAGAACTGCAACTGAACTTTGTCCTTGTTCAAAACGTGGAGATTAGACGCCATTTGAAAATGGACTTTGAAATTTCGAATCCATTAATTAATCAGTTTGATTAGTTCGTTCATTATTTTTACTAGTGATTAATTAATAATACAATTAAAGGTTTTATTTGTGAGTTTCTAAATTGTTAAAGCAACTTAACTGCTAGTTACTATCTAAAGCAACAAAAAAAAAGCAAAATCCTGAAGATCCCACTCCATTTTCCAGATGAAGTTGAGAGTTTTATAATAATGTACTTTTCCTCCCCTTTCTATTGTTCTTGAACGGTTCTAATTAGCGTAAAGAAAGAATACGCAGTCTTCATAATCTGTAACAGGAGGGTAAAACTAATATAAAATATGAAATGATTTAATTGCTTAAAGGTGGCATTTATGCGGTATCCTTTATCGTGCCTTTTTCCGTCATAACACCACTTATTAGACATAGTTTAATTAAGCCTAACTTAACCACCAGCTATGCACCTCTAATGAGAAAATGAATCGAAAGGTTTTTCTCGTTTATATATTAGCAAGGCTGCGTTTTATTATTGTTATCTATCAAATCCAGCGGAACAATTGCGTAATAAAACACTAACAGTGGCAATGTCCTTCATTTTGACAGTTCAACAACATTCATTTCGTTATTTACGTTGCTAAGCAGACGAAATTTTCAAGCATATGTAGCAATGGGTAAGCAATTTCCTTCGAAAATTTTTGAAAGAAAAAATTTACACAATTAGGATTCTGTTTTTAAAGCTGTGCATTAGTAGGTACTGTAGAAATTCTAGTGGTTTACTACGTTACTATTTTATTATATTTTTTTTTTTTTTTATTTTTTTTATTTATTTATTTACTCAAAACAAAGGATTGTAGAACAGGTTAAAAATACAGTTTTACAAAGTAAGTACTATTTCTACAAACGTGTGGGTGAGCACTGCTCTCCTAGCTAGGTTATGGAAACCTGTGTTAAGGAGAAGCAGTCCGGTCCCCTAAGGTACAATGACGCAAAAGTTACATAGTTAGTGCCTCTGATGATACGTGGATGTTACTGTTACAATTTCGAAGAATTGAGTTAAACAATTAAAAGTTTAAGATACTCTTTGCTATCATTAAAATAAAATAACTTGAGAAATATATGTGTGTGCTTGTGTGAGGGTGTGTGTGTAAAAGGGTGTGTGTGTAAGAGGGTGTGTGTGTGTGTGTCGTTGGGTGTGTGGTGTGTGGTGTGTGTGGTGTGTGAGGGTGTGCTTGTCGAAGTTCATCACCTATGTCAAGATCCCTTCAGTTTCGTCATATGACTTGTCTTGGAGGTACGATTGTATAGTCTTTTTGCATTTGTAATAAGGTAGACCATAGATATGACGCTCTTCGTTTATCTTGTTATATAGAAACGGCCCAAGAAAATGAAAAAATCTCTTGACAAAAGTTGAGCGAACACGCGGCAAGGTGCATATTCCATCTTTTCGACGCTTACTACGTTTTTTATCTTCTATTATTCTATATGGGGTGTTGCGGTGTTGCAGAATTACTGTCTGTAGTATGAAGTGTTGCCGAACATTTAGCACTTTGCAATCATTGTATAGTTGATCGGTTGGAAACAGAATAGGACGAAAAGTGGCTACTTTTAATATGGCCCTATGTGCTACTTCTAGCGGCTTGAGGATGGTTTTAGCCGCGCCACCCCAACAAGAAATGCAATATGTTACGATGGATAGGCAAAGTGCGAAATAGACATTACGTATTATAATGGGATTGGCAATACGCCGGAGAGTTTTAAAGATGTATATCAGTTTGCGAACTCGTCCAGTTAGCAGACCGATATGAGACTTGAAATTGAGATTCCTGTCCAAGACTATTCCCAGGTATCTGATGCTTTCAACAGAGGTTAAACGAGGACATTGACAGTTCGAACCCTGTATTTGAGGATGACACGTATGAGCTCTGATCAAAATTGGAGTCTTTGGTTGAGAGACCGAGCTGTTAGAGTAAGTCAGAAATTTGGTTTTGGAGGTATTAAGGGTAAGAGTGTGGGACTTAAGCCAATTTAACGTAACGTCAAAGCCAAGCTGAGCTTGATGCTCTAGTTGTGACCAAGAATCTGCAGTGAAGGTTATTGCTGTGTCATCTGCAAAGGATATTACCTTGGCATTAACGATATTGAGATCACAAAGGTCATTAATAAAGATTAAGAAAAGTGTGGGGCCCAAAATGCTTCCTTGTGGTACCCCATATTGAATTGAAAGCTCGTCGCTGCTATGACCATCGATCCTGACTCTTTGCGAACGATTGGAGAGATAGCTTTGAAAAAGATCCAGTTGTAGCCCCCTGACGCCTATTTTCTCAAGTTTGATTAAGAGAAGAATATGAAAAGGTTGTTTAACTAAGACTGAGTAAAGGACTTAAAGCACCTCTAATTAGTAATTTATTTTAAAGGTTTTTTTCTCCTTTATTTAATAGCAAGGTTGCGTTTGATTTTTGTTATCTGTCAAGTCCTGTTTTAAGAACTGTGCATGAAACGTATTTTTTTCAAGAAATCTTTCTTAATCCAAAAATTGGTACTGCTTAAAATCTGGTTGGTTTAAATTTTCTTATGTTCAGTAAAATAAAAGAAACCAAGAACTTACTGAAGTAAACGTGAGGAGTGATAAAGGAAACATGTTGAGGCCTGATATCATGATTGGGGTTGCTAAACTTTAAAAAAAAATAAGGACATAAAAATATTTTGTTACATACTTCGTGAGATAGCTGAGTTCCCAAATATCCAGGTACAAAAATTTCCATAGTCATTGCGAAAAGGTACATCACTAAAAATACTTTCATCTCCGTTTGAAATGGCTGCAAATTAAAAAATAATAGTTTTCCTGCCATCCATGAAAAGCTCTTGATTTAATCACTAGTTTAGATTTTAAAACGTGAATACCAAAGAACACTAAGTCAACGGTCAACACAGTATGATTATACCTAATTATTTCGTCCGTTAATTATTTATTCAATTCTAGCCTTCATATTTCCACTGAAGGGCAAGGCATCTCTCTGGGATTTTCCAAAAAATGTTTTGTACTCAATGTTAACTTTTAGTAAAAAAATACCTATAGTTACAATAAATAGGCACTTAACAAAATTAGTCCACCCATCACGCCACATATTATCATCGATGCCACACCGAATTGAACGAATAATGTTACGCTTAATATATCCTGGATAGTTCCACAAAAACTGGAACAAGTAAAATTGAAATTATTTGAAGCAATTTCGAGGAAATGCGGTCGGAGAATCTTGAAAAAGCCTAAGTAACAAGTCATAATTCGAGGTTTGGCTCTCGCCTATTTCCTCCTCCAATATTAGACCAATTTAAAACATATTTCATAAACTGAATAAGAAGGATATATACTGTGTCGCTGATTTCCTTTTTCATTAATACACACATCAAAAGTGTCTAGGGATCAACATATATTTTTGCAATAACTTTTCTCCTGATTGATATTAATTAAAATTTTCTTTAAGGATTCATCAAATAAAGTGTTTTCGTTTGTCACAGTAACGATAAACCAAGTCACCTTTGCATTAATAAAGAAATTTGCCATTTTCCTAATAAAGGGATTTTTGACATTTGAACCACTAACACAAAAGTTCGAAAAAAAGACTGAAATAACAGTTTTCTCTAAAATTTTATTGGGTAACTTAAACAATTAATAATCCGTGTTTCTACCGCGAACACTAACAACACAAGAACATCGGTTTGGCATACTCAAAATGAGTTCATCCAAATCACGCTGTGGAATGGCCGCCCATGTTCGTTGCAACAACAAAAAAAGGTCTTCTTGCGACTGGATACCCTCCATATTCGGCAGAGCTCTTCTCTGTAGCATATCCCATGCATGCTCAATCGGGTTCAAGTCTGGTGACTGAGCAGGCCAGGGCAGGACATTGATGTTAGCTGCGGCGAGAGTCTGTCTTACAACTCTTGCGGTGTGCGGTCGTGCATTATCATGCATTAACTGAAATAAGGGACCGATTTGCACTTGTAGAGGAACGATGGCGTCTGATACAATCGTCTCAGCATAAATTTGAGCGTTGAGGTTGCCTCTGATCCAAATCAACTCAGTTCTTCCGCCGATCCAAATACCCGCCCATACCATGATGGTTCCACCACTATAAGGATGGACTTCCTGGCAGGATTTTAATCGCTGTTGGCGTCCAGGGGTTCTCCAGTGTCGTATACGTCTTGTATCCGGTCTCATACCAAAACGAGACTCATCAGAAAAGCACACGAAACGCCATTGTTCTTCTGCCCAATTTCTGTGTTCAAGAGCCCATTGATATCGAATCCTACGATTGTGCATTGCTATAGGTGGTACCCGTAGCGGTCTTCGGGAATGAAGGTTCACTTCATGCAAGCGGTTTCTGACTGTTTGGTCGCTAATTAAGTTCCCTGAAGAGTGATGAAGCCTCACGGCTAACATCATGGCGGTTATTGTTGGAGCTCTTCGAGTTAAGATTTGAATGTATCGGTCTTGTCTCCATGTGGTGCAGCGATACCGTCCTCCATGGCGCTCAGCCACGGTACCAGTGCTTCGGTAACGTGTCCAAAGTCGACTGATAACACTCTGACTTGTATTCAGAGCTAAAGCCACAGTACGTTGCCGGGAACCAGCTTCTATCATTCCCACGGCTCTGAGCATTTCTTCCCTGCTTAAATGACGTCGCCGCTCCATAATAACGTTGGTTTTAATCAGTAGTAGGGAAACAGTAGCACTAATAATGTCTTCAATGCGTTGTATGTTTTTATAGGGAAAATATTGACAGCTGATTTTCATCTTTTACTCGAATTTGATTCACAGTTCCTGATTCAAATTATGAAATGCACCAAAAAGGATCAATATAAATTTATAAAATCATAAATTTATTACAAAGCCACATCTCAATCTCAAGAAATCCGCATAAAAATGCTTGATCCCTAGACACTTTTGATGTGTGTAGTTGTCAAATTTGTACACTAGGCCTCTGTTGACAGCGGTTTAAATCGGCATTTTTGAGGGTTGTAGTGCTTGTAAAAATAATGTATCATCAAAAAGGAAAACATAGGGACATAATAAGTAGTTAATATTTATTATTCTGTAAAAAACATTGCTTTATTGTCATTAACCAGTAAGAAAACAGGTGAGAGCGTTTCTATGGAGAAAAGACCACTCGCATTTCCTCTTAAGAGCCTATACCTACTACCTCAAATGGCTTAGCATGATCCTCCGTTATGTCGAAAATACTGCAGCATTTAATTTTGAAATAAATATAGGGTTAAGTTGAGGATTAATGTTAAGTCCTATGTTAGACAAAAACACGATTCCATAAATTTTTCTCGATAGAAAAAAATCCAAAGTGAGGTACCTCCAAACCGAACAACAAAACGCTGATATTGAAAAAAATACTCCAATTTAGATCATGAAACTTTGCACAATAACTGAACTAACTATAAAGCAGGTCTTATTTTTTTTTTTTTTTATATTACCATTGTATTCACCGTAAAAAGCAAATACCTAAACTATGCCTGCCGCCCAGCACCGCACTCTGTATCGCTCTCACTCAGTCCGCGAGCAGTATCGTGCGAGCGAGATAAAGAGTGAATTTTAGGTGAGGTAGTATAGGCTGCAATCTTACATTTTGAAACTGTGCACTTCATCATCATCATCATCATCGACTGCCCGACTTCACCCACTGCTGGACAAAGGCCTCTTTTTTTTCGTGCCAAGCCCCACGCTCTGGAGCCAGCCTCATCCAGATTTTGGCCGTGATGGCAACAATGTCGTCTGCCCATCTCACCGCCGGACAGCCAACATCTCGTCTTCCAGTCCTTCGACGCCACTCCGTTACATATTAAACTTTGCACTTACTTCAAAATAACTTCATAATGTCGTAACGATTTTCTGAGCCTCGTCATTTGGATCTTGTCTTGAATTTCTATTGGCAGTTTACATTCTTCTTTCGATAATTTGATATTCGCCAAGTTATTGTTAAGTAATCTCAACTGACCGATAGGTATAATCAGAAGCCGATCAATGCATCAATGTTCACGTTATATATCATTGGCCATACATCCCGACGGATTGATATATGAACAAAAACAGGAAATGGGACTCTCGAACTTCTTCGCTCAAGAAGTAATATTTGCATATTGGCAATTCAGACTTGGTGCCTCGAATCAAATCCAAGGATATTGGGAAGATTACTAAAACCGTATAAGCCATGTTTGATAAAATAGTATAAAATTTCCAACCTAGTCTGTAACCCATGTTAGCTTTGTACAGGATTCCGTCCTTATTTCCATAGTCGCCCATAAATTCATCACAATCAATTAATTTCATTGCGTCAATTAGTTTATCGCGCATAAAGAGAATCGTCAAAATTTTCGTTGTGACTGTTATTTCGGTGAAATAAAATATCACTTCGTGAATTAATAATTCGAGTTTCCGGGGAGTATAAAGTAGATTCACAGTGAGAAGTAAATTGTAACACGCAAAAGTCACGAAAAGTTAGATGAAACAGTAGTATCTGTAATATTTCCAGGATGTTTTTCTAGGCCATATTCCGAAAAATTTTAAGCAGATAAAATTGTTGTTGAACATGCTTGACTGATCCGACGGCATAATTCTGTCTGTACGGATTATCAGAAAATGTGTTTCAAATATTACACATGAAGTCATTTTATAATGCAACAAGGGTAATTTTCTTTCTATTAAAAATATTTAAAGCATGCAAGGACGTATAATTATGTATTTTGCCCCTATTACGCCGTTCTTATAATCCAATTCTTTTCTAGCATTATTAAGTAATTACACACCTATCCACCACGGAAAATGTAGGTATGTGATATCACTTATAATATTTCGCAGTAAAGGGATGTGCAAAAAATAAATAAAAAACAGTGGGTTCACAGGTTTTTATTTTTGAGTATAAAGTCAAGAAAATGTTATTCCTTTCTTACTGCGCTGCTCAAGCATTATTTTTTTTTCCTCTATGCAAATAAAAAGCTCGTCTATTAAAATCCAGTTCAATAATTCAGATGTTGTTGATGATGTTGATTCTATTTTGTAAAGTAGGTACAGCATTCTTTGTGATGAAATTGTTACTTCAGATGTTGGTTAATATTTTATTCCGCGGCATTGTCAGTAAGGAAGTTTGAATTAATATTTCAATCAAGTATACATCGGTGAATTCCGCACCAATGAAGCCAACCAGCTAATCAAGACCTCTATTACGGAACCTAATTGTTCTTGAGTGTTGAAGATGAGTGGGTCAAAGTAAACTAGGGATCCTTATTCCAGTATTATACCCAGGATTCTGGGAGAGAAGTAGATTAAAACAATGGACGTGTTTGCAATTTGGAAAGCGTTGCAACCCTTCGGGTGCGTTATAATTGCAAGGGTTGTTCAGAGGGGAGTGCCGCTGTCACGAAAATCTTCGACATTTAATTCTTGGGAGCCTCGGATACCGCACACGGCTCATTTAATGCATACTAATATTATAACTTTTGATAGGATAGCCCACTTCATTTGTATCAATTTCACCGGAGAAGATGGGCGTTCATTTTTAACGTCTTTGGATAGTGTCTAAAGATGGAGTATTTTTATGATGACACTTATAAAACTGGCACTATAAGCGTACTCACTCAATGCTATTTTTTATTTTTTTTCAGTTATTTAAACAAGCTTAGAAGCATGTAAAGTACCAGTTTTAGTTTATTTCACATTTATTTAATGGCTTCTGAAAATAATAATTGTAGCATTAACGCTAACTAGTCACATTGTAAATTTAAATATTACTTACTGAGTTTTACCCGTTCAACAACGTACATTTGGAAACAATGTAGCATCATTTAAGCAAATAACGTTGATTTCAATTTAATTTTACTTTAATTTTGCTCGGCTCTCAGAATTCATTCTGCAATAACAATAAAAGGGGAGCATCGCGGTTTAAGTACAAATATACTTGTAGGCATCTTTAGCCACGGCCTTCCGCTAATTACGTGATGGTAAATTTACCCCTTAAAAATTAGTTTTCCTTAATCAAATAAAGTAGGACCGTAGATACTTGCCTATACTTTGTTAAACTTTGTAAACAACTCTAATTTTGAATCAGATGAATAATAAAATTATAACTTCTAAAATCCAATAAGTAACATCAAACGACTAATAAAGCGTAATTGAAACAGCGAAAAAAAAGTCCGAGTCTAGAACTCAACTGGATTTTGTTCTATAGTATGTCAATCAAACTTATTATTTTTCAGAGACAGCCAAAATTATAATCATTCTGAGTCAATCTTTTTCACTACTCGACGTATTTTTTCCTCATTTATTGATATCAGTGCATGAATTGAATGCTCTATGAAAGCGTATCTGTTATGTGGCTACGCAGGTGCTACGACGTAGCAGTTCCAGCTACGCCATTGCTACGCGTCAAGTGATTAATTTATTTAATTACTAGCTGACCCCGGCAACGTCTGTTTGCAAAAAAAAATAATAGATAGTAGCTGATTCTCAGACCTACCCGATATGCATACAAAATTTCATACAAATCGGTCTAGCCGTTTCGGAGGAGTATGGTAACTAACACTGTGACACGAGAATTTTATATATTAGATGATCTTGTTGATTTTATATGACATTTGTTCATGAAACGTGGGACTATAACCAATATAATTAAAGAAATATATAATATTTACTTGTTATGTAAGTACTTATTTAAAGTTTTATTTGAGAAACCATCACATCCTCAAAATTTCGTTCTGATCTCTTAATTATCTGAAAAAGTAATTTTTTACGCTTCGGCCTGTGGTCGACTAATTAATCATTCATTTACTAGTCAACACTTTACGGTCGGTCAAACCTTTCTACTTTCATAAAACTGACAAACTCGAATATTCTAAACATTTACTCATAATTACAGCCGAAAGACATCACTGCTAGAAATAGGCCTCCCCCAAGCACCTCCACTTCGACAGGTTTTGTGTTTCTCGCATTCAACACGTTTCTGCGGCCTTCACAAGATCGTCGGTCCACCTTGTGGGAAGCCTTCCAACGCTACATCTTCCGGTACGCGGTCGCCACTCCAGAACCTTTCGGCTCCAACAGCCATCTGTTCTGCGAGCAATATGCCCTGCCGACTGCCACTTAAGTTTGGCAATTCTTCTGGCTATGTCGGTTACATTGGTAACAATCAAACATTTACTAGATCAATACAATTAGCAAGATAAATAAGAAGCTGTTTCGGTATACACCTTAACTGGACTAATATGAACAGACTTATAAGGATATCTTTACATAGAGAGGTAGTACCTAGCTATGTGGTTTGTGTAACTGACGATGCTAGAACCAGAGTGATCTAAGTGACATTTTTGCTAAAAATGGTTTTTTTACACAATTGCATGGAAAAATCATAATTCTTTCATGCCATACTGATCTAAGTGCTTCCCAGTATTATTTATAATCACTTAGATCACGGGAAGCACTTAGATCAGTATGGCATGAAAGAATTATGATTTTTCCATGCAATTGTGTAAAAAAACCATTTTTAGCAAAAATGTCACTTAGATCACTCTGGTTCTAGCATCGTCAACTAATGCCTGTTATTCCAAGTCTTTATGTTTATGTGTATGCTTGTGTGACACAATCTATTGTTATCTAACATGACATCGGTACATGAACAATATGAACATACATAATTTTATACTATTCGTACTATTATGTACTGAAATATTAATTTGCTAAAATTTTGAGGAAATAAACCACATTGTAGTCGTCCGTGACTTATTTAACCTGCACACTTTTTCTCTATATTAAAAATGAAATGGTGTTCGCTGGTAAGTACAGTCAACAGTAAAAGTAGATGATGAAAATCAGAAATTCAATACTAATGAACGGAGTTCGCGTCAGAACTGTGTGGCGTCAAAGTGATTCAAAAGTATGTGATTGTAAATTCTACCAAACATTTACTACTTCGACGGTACACGGTACGGTGCTACACAGTTCTGACGCGAACTCCGTTCATTACTATTGAATTTCTGATTTTCATCATCTACTTTTGGTGTTGACTGTACATCACTTGAGATGGGCTTGACTTGAGAAGTTCTATTTGGCTATTTTTTTTTTTAGATGTTAGTAATACTTATTTGTGTGGGAATTTGAGGACAGGACAGTGGTCGGTTGGGGCGGCTAGTTTTTAATAAATATTGTATAATATATATTCTTCTTATCGTTAAAACAAAAAACAAGTGAGCATCATCATTGTATTTCGACGCACAAAAAAAAATTCTTCAGACAAAATACTTGGCGAATGTTTAAATTATGGCAAGGCTAAACTTGTATTTTCAAATACAAACTTTTGCCTGGGTATACTTAGTTTTAATTTCCGCGCATTATTTGAGAAAAGTACTATACAAGCCTTGGCCACATCTAGGCATTGATGGACTTACGTATGTGTGCCTCGGTTTCGCCTCGGCCCACATTTACACGTGCCTCTTTTGCTTTTTTTTTTTTGTGGATGGGAAATCATCAAATGACCCCTCCCGCTCTGGGTGGAGCAGTAGGGAGTGTCAGACTCTTACTGACTAAAACCCATCCGTGTTCCTTCCTTAGCCCTTTGTGTTCCGGGGCAGCGGTAACCCTTTCAGACAATCCCGCTGCCCGTGCCACTTTTGCTGGCCGCTGCAGTTATGTACTATTAAGACTGTGCCGATCGTACAGTGGCGCCCTCATCGTTTGTTTGGTTATTTCATACAATTTAGAATGAAAATGCAGAAAATAAGCACGTTAAGTTGTGCTTCACAAGATTATACGTTAATATTATTAGAAACGGTAGTTTTATATTGTTTAGTTTCATTATAATCCTTAAAACGGATAAAAGTAGCCACTATATTCCGTTTTAAGGATTATAATAAAACTAAACAATATAAAACTACCGCTTCTAATAATATTAACGTATAATCTGGTGAAGCACAAGTTAACGTGCTTATTTTCTTCATTTTCATTCTAAATTGTATGAAATAACCAAACTAACGATGAGGGCGCCACTGTGCGGTCGGCACAGTCTTAACCACCTAATACAAGTAATACATAATAATTATATCATAATCAGCCTATAATGTTCGCACTGTTGGGACACAGGCCTCTTCTCTGTGAGACGAAGTGGGACAAAACCCACCACGCGGGCCCAGTGCAGGTTGGCGGATATCACATGTCTTCGAGTTTTAGATTCTAGGACATGCTGGTTTCCTCACAATGTTTTCCTTCACCTTTTTAAGAGCAGTGGTGATGCAATAATTTACAATAAAATATACAGGGTTATTTTTAAAACACCAGCAACCTCTTAAGAGGTCATTGCACTCATCATTATGAACAACTTTTACTATGGGACCAAACCTGAAATCGCGAAAAAAAAAATCAGCTGTTTCCTATATTTATCTTCGTCTATCTCGTCAAAATGTAGGGAACAGCTGATTTTTTTTTCGCGATTTCAGGTTTGGTCCCATAGTAAAAGTTGTTCATAATGATGAGTATAATGACCTCTTAAGAGGTTGCCGGTGTTTTACAAATAACCCTGTATATAATACAAGTAATACAAACCTGTGTAAAACCTACCATATTTTATAATAAAGGGAGAAGTTAGTTCACCACTCACATTACGAGTAGTCAGTCAAATAAAGTAAGCACAATGTTATTCAATGTTTGAGCTCGAACTCGCAAATCCAGACTCGGCAAAATTAAATTTTGTTGTGTATGTATGAAGATTGACAATGTGTAATTAACAAAGTAATACGAATGCGAACGCTATGTTTTGATATCTTTAGCATCAATAAATTAGTTAGTATTCTTGTCTGTTTTCTTGTTTCGATTACTTCTTATACATAGTAAGATACCTTAAACTTTTTCCGTCTGTTAAAAATGCCTTCTCATCAATTTCTTCTTTTTTTGTTTATAAAGATAAAAAAAATTAAAATACCGCACAAAAAATCTCATAAACCAAAACAATCAGTTATCTTCCTAACTACCTGTAAAATCTTGTTAATCCCGTATATTTTAATTTGATTATATCACTACACTAATACACGGGCTCATCATCACACAAAGCCTGTCTTGCAGACACTGCTTCATTTTCACAGAGTAAAGTTACCTTTTTCACTTTCAACCTTTTCCCGCCATTTGTGGTGATTGACAGTTGACATAAGTGGCAGCTACCTCACTACTTCTGTACTTAGGCTACTGGTTACGGACTTTTACCTGAGTCAGCAGCAACCTAACAGCAACCCTATAGTTACGAGAATAAAGATTAAAATGATTTTGACAGACTTGTCAGTGGCAGCGACCCGACATCAATCTTACAGTGGACCCCCGGTAGTTCGACAAACATTTTGCAGGGCAGTGTCGAACTATCGAATTTGTCGGATTATAGAGTACTGCCTAAGACCCCCCTATAGTCCGAATTTTTTTACAAAAGGTACTCACCTTATAATCCGACAAATTACCGATTCAATGATAAGATTCTTTATGCTAGATGATGTCGGATTATAGGGGGTGCCGGATTAGACAGGGGCCGGGGGTCCACTGTATTGCAATGAGAATAAACATCACTGTGATTTGGACAGTGATGCAAAATCTCAGATAAAACAACTGTGAAAGGACTTTACATAACCATTCAATAGATGCACTAACTAAAACATTATTATTCAGTTTACAATTTAAAAGACAATGGCAACAAATTAATCAAACGTTCCTATACGTGCAATCTGCCTTTCCGTATATGTTTGCCCGAAAAAATTAAGCAACCATATTTTTTCCTTCTAGACACGTTTGCATCCAGACGTTGCCAACATTTTCCTGCCACTTCCAAAACGTTTACACTATCAAAGACAACATGCTACCCTATTTACAAGCTACATTACCTATCCATCAGCTTTTATGATTTCTTAGACCTTATAGTCTTGTTTATTCCGGGAAGGTGTTTAAGTTTCCCAGAAACTTGTTTCCGGGGCACGCACGCTCCGTAATGACCAAGCTCATTAAGACTAACTGGAGAGCCCTTGTCTAGCCTCCACACAATATACATGGCTACTGTTTCAACGAAGGCAAAATGAGTTTTTATTACTAAGTGCTGCTGTGCTTTAGAGATAAAAATCTGCTGAATTCATGATTACAGTTTGCGCGTCGGTCTCAGCCACCCTGTATACATATTTAAAATATTTTTTATCAATATTTTTCTTCGACTTTTGCCAAGACTGACATTAATTAGATGAACATAGAGATATTTTTCAAACATTCTTATTTGTTCTGGACTCATTACTTGGCAAGTGACAGTTCTGTTTATCTGTTTATAAACCACTACAAAATTATGTACTAATCTATTTTTTCCGTTTTTTTTTCTTCACTTTTCTTTTTAAAAAGCAAGCCGTGTTACACAGAGTTCTAATTGTTTTCTCCCAACAATATGTGTATTTGTATAAGGAGTCGTGTAATGAGGCGAGCCATTACCGTTGCTCCCGAGTGACGATGTGAACGCTCCGTGATATCTATGTAAATAGACAAACTTTACACGTTCACATTGTTTCCAGTCTATTGTACAACTCCTTTTGCATGACATTGTCTTGTAAATATTGTGCATCGGAATATTAAAAGGAGTTTAGCGTGAGCATCACCGAATTCAGAGTTTTGTTTTTGTTATATTTCGTTTTAAATAAGCCAAGCATTAAGAACGGCTGCTGTTCAATATTACTTATTGCTTAAAAAACAAAACACTGAATAATTTTTCACGTAGATTGCGCAGATCAAACTCACCGAAGGCATTATCGCGACAAATAATAAAATAATATTTTCAACCAAATAATTTTTTTGCCTATCAAGCTTATATTCATCCATTAAACCCATAAACTGACGTTTTATTTGCCAAAAATCATTAAAATCCTCGAACAAATTAAACTCCAAAATATTTTATACGAGCGATAAAAATTTAATAGTCAGCAGTTCCAGAGCATTCAGAGTGAAATGAAACTAATAAACTGAATTTAATCGAATAAAAATTTTAATTTATTCATGAAAGTCTGCGCTCATTGGCATTGCGGTAATGATCATTGCATTCACCAAAAGTTTTCAACTTCTGGTTTATCGGTCCCCAAGTCCGGTGAAGATATGATTAAGAAATTATCAAAGACCGATGTTGGAATTGAATTGAAAACATGATGAAGTTAAATAATCCCAGAATGTGGCTGCTTCAAATGCAGAGCAAATTATTCCTTCTCATAAACAGGAAGAAAGAGCATTAATCATTGGCCTGGCATAAACCGCCATGACCAGGTTTGTCTCAATATTAATGTGTGTTATGTCTATGTCTCAATACCGTCATTTGACCTTGAAAAAAGACAAATCGGTACTTACTTCGGATTCGAAACCATCGTATTTTGGAAAAAATTGCGTAGCATTTAGAAAGTCAACCATAAATCTCCAATAAAATAGAATAAAATAGAATGTTTTTATTTCAGACCGGAGTCCATAAGGTTAGTAACAATTTTAACTTCAATTCTTGTGTTACTATGTTACAGACATAAAAATATACAATTAAATTTCGGCGTGGTGCCGCATCTACCTCCGCCACATCGGTCATCAATCCACCTCATGCTCAACCAGATGTAACATCTATACAAACAGTACGTCTGCCAAGCCTTTTCCCAACTATATTGAGATCGACTTCCAGTTTTACCGGATACAGCTAAATACCAGTTTTTTTTTTTATTATTTAAAAAAACGACATTTTTACATGGAGCGACTGCCTATCTAACCTCCATAACCCAGTTGGGCAACCCGATTGTCAGACTTTAGTTAGACTCTCGAGCTTCTGACTATCCTTTACAACTGTCAAAGATCTACGATTACACCCGGGACCAACTGCTTTTCGTGCTTTCCAAACACAGTTTCCAAGGCATGGAGGGGTTTCGGTATATAGTTAATGGTCACCCATCCATGGACAAACCTCGGAAAACGTTGCTTAACCTCATTTAATTACGATATGATGTGATGATTGAAATATTATATTTAAGCTTCCGTACTGACAATGCCGCGAAATAAAATATTAACCATCATCTTAAGTAACAATTTCATCGAAAAAGTATGCTGTTCTTTATACAATAGCAGGGCACAACGTCTGAATTATTGAATTTGATTTTAATAGATGAGCGTTCTATTTGTAAAGAGGAAAAATAATTAATAATGCTTGAGCAGCGCAGCAAGTTAAAAAATTTAAAAAAAATATATAGGTAACTAATTTCGGAAGTCAGTGTCCTTGGTTCCGCACTTTTGTTTTTGAGACCGACTTCCGAAATTAGTTATTTTTTACATTGTAGTGTTTTTTTGGAAGTCGGTTGTATTTTAGTTTTTATTTTTTACTTTTTAGTTGTAGGTACTTACCCGACACTACTTGCTATGTAAATATCAGTGACAGGAGGAAGCTATTAAAACATCATCAATATAAACTAAGTGGAAAAAAATCCCTGTCCGCGCCTGGGGTACAGGCGCGGACAGAGATTTTTTTCCACTTAGTTTAGAGGATACAGGCGTGATGTTATGTTGTGTGGTTGCGTAAACAATGCATACATATGCCATAGTAGCAATCGCGGTTGATTTGCTGGCATTTATTGAAGAGTTCCGTTGTGTGTCTCCGAAACTCATCATCAGATCTTTACAAAATTTAAATGGGACCATTTCAAAATGCACATCTTTCGAACAAAAAAATTTTGCAAATCCGTCTTTAAATGACGGAGTAATGCCCGAAAAAACTTAAAAAAAAAACATATAAACATCTGAATTGATAACCTCCTCATTTTTTAGAATTCGGTTAAAAAGGAATAACGTTTTCACACTTGACTTTATACTAATTGGCCAGGGACTTGTGCTAAGTAATACACGCACGGGTAGATCGATAAGATATAAGCTACCCTTGCCGTAGTTGGTCCGTGGATGTGTGATGATCTATACACACCAAGACAAGAAGAAAGCACGTTAAACCATTGCTCCTGGCTGTCATTCGTGGATCTTTGACAGCTATTACGAGTCGTCAAAAGCCCGAGCCCTGAGCCTTGGGCCCCTGAGACAATGAGATAGAGTCACAGCAGGCCACGTAGGAGATGGCGGGATAAACTGGATAGGTTCCATCCAAACTGGAAGAAGGACGCGTGGGGTCGCGAAAGATTTAAAGAGGGACAGTACAGGTTAGAGAATTTTACTATAGTTGACAATCAGACTTACTAAGGGGTATCGTATTACCCAGTAACTGGGCTGTGGAGGTCAATTAGGCAGTCGCTCCATACTGGTATTCAGCTGCATCCGGTTTGACTGGGAGCTGACCCGAACATAGTTGGGAAAAGGTTAAGCAGATGATGATGACTTGACTTTATACTCATAACTAAATAAAAAACTATGAGTTATGCACACCCTTTACTGCGGAATATTATAAGTGATGTCACATACCTACATTTGCCGTGGAGGATAGGTGTGTAATTACTTCATACATGATAGAAAAGAATTGGATTATAAGAAAGGCGTAATAGGGGCTAAATACATAATGATACGTCTTTACACGCTTTATATATTTTTTGTAGAAAGAAAATTAACGCTTGTAGCATTATAAAAGGACGTAACGTGTAATATTTGAAACACATTTTCTGATAATACGTACAGGAATAATCATGCCGTCGAATCAGTCGAGCATGTTCAACAAAAATGTTATCTGCTTAAAAATTTTCGGGATATGGTCAGGAAAAACGCCCTGGAAATATTACAAATACTGCTCTTTCATCTACCTTTTGGTGACTCTTGCGTGTTACAATTTACTTCTCACTGTGAACTTACTTTATACGCCCTGGAAAATCGAATTATTAATTCGCGAAGTGATATTTTATTTCACTGAAATAACAGTCACAACAAAAATTTTAACGATTATCTTTATGCGCGATAAACTAATTGACGCAATGAAATTAATTGATTGTGATGAATTTATGGGCGACTATGAAAATAAGGACGGAATCCTGTACAAAGCTAACATGGGTTATAGACTAGGTTGGAAATTTTATACTATTTTATCAAACATGGCTTATACGCTTATAGTAATCGTCCCAATATCCTTGGATTTTTTTCGAGGCACCAAGTCTGAATTGCCAATATGTAAATATTACTTCTTGAGCGAAGAAGTTCGAGAGTCCCATTTCTTTTTTTTGTTCATATATCAATCCGTCGGAATGTATGGCCATATGATGTATAACGTGAACATTGATACATTGATCGCCGGGCTTCTGATTATACCTATCGGTCAGTTGAGATTACTTAACAATAACTTGGCAAATGTCAAATTATCGAAAGAAGAAAATAAACTGACAATAGAAATTCAAGAGAAGATCCAAATGACGAGGCTCAACAAGATGTTACGACATTATGAAATTATTTTGAAGTAAGTGCAAAGTTTAATATGTAACGGAGTGGCGTCGAAGGACTGGAAGACGAGATGTTGGTTGTCCGGCGGTGAGATGGGCAGACGACATTGTTGCCATCACGGCCAAATCCTGGATGAGGCTCCGGAGCGTGGGGATTGGCACAAAAAAAGAGAGGCCTTTGTCCAGCAGTGGGTGAAGTCGGGCAGTCGA
This sequence comes from Globia sparganii, assembly GCA_949316385.1. Classification (NCBI taxonomy): domain Eukaryota; kingdom Metazoa; phylum Arthropoda; class Insecta; order Lepidoptera; family Noctuidae; genus Globia; species Globia sparganii. Next base: position 17,827,493 of record OX438653.1, on the reverse strand, counting down.
TGATTATGATGATGAAGTGCACAGTTTCAAAATGTAAGATTACAGTTGTATTAAGAGGAAATGCGAGTGATCTATTCTCCATAGAAACGCTCTCACCTGTTTTCTTTCTGGTTAATAATCATAAAGCAATGTTTTTTTTACAGAATAATAAATATTAACTACCTACTTACTATGTCCCTATGTTTTCCTTTTTGAAGATACATTATTTTTACAAGCACTACAACCCTCAAAAAATGCCGATTTAAACCGCTGTCAACAGAGGCCTAGTGTACAAATTTGACAACTATTAATGAAAAAGGAAATCAGCGACACAGTATATATCCTTCTTATTCAGTTTATGAAATATGTTTTAAATTGGTCCAATATTGGAGGAGGAAATAGGCGAGAACCAAACCTCGAATTATGACTTGTTACTTAGGCTTTTTCAAGATTCTCCGACCGCATTTCCTCGAAATTGCTTCAAATAATTTCAATTTTACTTGTTCCAGTTTTTGTGGAACTATCCAGGATATATTAAGCGTAACATTATTCGTTCAATTCGGTGTGGCATCGATGATAATATGTGTCGTGATGGGTGGACTAATTTTGGTAAGTGCCTATTTATTGTAACTATAGGTATTTTTTACTAAAAGTTAACATTGAGTACCTACAAAACATTTTTTGGAGAATCCCAGAGAGATGCCTTGCCCTTCAGTAGAAATAGGAAGGCTAGAATTGAATAAATAATTAAGGGACCAAATAATTAGGTATAACCCTACTGTGTTGTCCGTTGATTTAGTGTTCTTTGGTTTTTACCACATGTTATAAAATCTAAACTAGTCATTAAAACAAGAGCTTTTCATGGATGGCAGGAATACTATTTTTTTAATTTGCAGCCATCTGAAATGGAGATGAAAGTATTTTTAGTGATGTACCTTTCCACAATGACTATGGAAATTTTTGTACCTGGATTTTTGGGAACTCATCTGTCTCACGAAGTATGTAACAAAACATTTTTATGTCCTTATTTTTTTTTAAAGTTTAGTAGTTTTTCACAACAAGATAATGTTTCTGCTTCTATTATAGAGTCAAGCATTAGTAACAGCAGCTTACAATAGTGAATGGATACCGAGATCAAAACTATTTAAAAGAAGTTTAAAACTCTTTAGAGAACGAGCCGCAACCCCAATCATGATATCAGGCCTCAACATGTTTCCTTTATCACTCCTCACGTTTACTTCAGTAAGTTCTTGGTTTCTTTTATTTTACTGAACATAAGAAAATTTAAACCCACCAGATTTTAAGCAGTACCAATTTTTGGATTAAGAAAGATTCCTTGAAAAAAATACGTTTCATGCACAGTTCTTAAAACAGGACTTGACAGATAACAAAAATCAAACGCAACCTTGCTATTAAATAAAGGAGAAAAAACCTTTAAAATAAATTACTCATTAGAGGTGCTTTAAATCCTTTACTCAATATTAATTAAATTACCTTTTCATATAATAAAATCGTAGCGTAGTAGATTTGCTGCGGGGTCTGATTCTAATGCCAAAAATATAGTTTAGAGATTTTTTGTCTGTTTGTCTGAATATGTGTATGTTCCTGAATATAATGTGTTAGACTTTATACAAATTTTTCATAGATATTCTTTACTAGTCTGGTCAGCCTATGGTCTATTAATAATATTAGCATGCTATTTGCTAATGGGGGTGAGCGATATTGCTTAGTGTTCGTATTCTTCATAGTTTACTGCAAATTTTAAATAGTCGAACCAAAGTTATACATATAGTTACAGATTTACCCAAATGTTTATCATCCAGCTATCCCTTTAAGGAGCTATGCAGTCAATGGAAATTTTAGTAAAACATCAACAAAGCAAATAGCTGTTCCACGTCTGTTTTGCAAGCCTTCGTTCGATTTCCAACAATTTATATTTTTCTGCTTCCTTTTTTTACATATTGTTACTAGCTGCGCCCCGCGGTTTCACCCGCGTAAATTTTGATCCCGTGGGAATATCGGGATAAAAAGTATCCCATGTGTTATTCTGATGTATAAACTATATTACTGTAAAGTTTCATCAAAATCCGTTCAGTAGTTTTTTCGTGAAAGAGTAACAAACATCCATCCTCACAAACTTTCGCATTTATAATATTAGTAGGAAGGATACTATATTCATCGAGAGGGTGAAGCTACAGAGTGACCCACGCCTTTAAATGAACAATTTTAATTCAGTGCCACAGAGGCATAAAGCCGAAAATTTTTTCCTTGGGTACGTGAGTCCAGCCAAAGGCAACCTCTCCACGGAAACATGTGATCTTTGTAAAGAAGTAGTTACTGAAACCTCCTGATCTCTTGATTAAACCATCAGAGAGTCTGTCATCCGGGCACAAATTACCGAGGCCTACTTAGAAACCATTAAATAGACTTTGCACCCACTATCTGTTCTATGTTTGTACCCAAGTAGGCCGCAGCAAGGTCAACCTCCACAAGTGGGGGTTCATCGAAGACTCAGGCCTCCGTTGTGTATGCGGTGTCTCTCCACAGACAATAGCTTACCACCCATCTTGCACCGCATGCCCTTTCACTTGCACACGTGAGGACCTAGTGGCTTCATCAGCGAATGCTATCCGCGTTGCTCCGTTTTGAGTCAAACAAATAAAAAAAAACAACGATATTTTTGCCAACGACATGCTAACAAGAAGATGATAGTACGTAAAACGTGCACAGGAAAACATAAAGTTTAGACCTCTTCTGACGTCTTTGGTTAAAATACTAAAAATTAATATCAATGGTTAGGTGACTGTTAATGGGAAATCCCGTGTGTTTACAATCTAGGTACTGTTGTATAGTAATTTATTAAATTATTGTGGTGATAGCTGTTACTCAGAAATAATCTGAAAGAAAACAACAGTCAGTGCATCAGTGTTGTGCCGTTAGTTATTAATAGTATATAGATACCGCAAAGCAGGCGTTTATTAATTCACTAAAAACGAAAAACTCCGCAAGCAATGGGAAATTACTACTAAAGGCTGCTGGTGGCGACATCAGGACGAGCTGCTTCTCACACGGACAACTGTACGTCGCTTGCTCCCGCGTCACCCGTCTCTTTATATTTTGGCTGCTGAGACTAAAACTACAAACGTATATAGCAAAGTTTTATAAAAATGTGGCTGTTATTTCTTACGACTTCTACGGGAACGAAGTCGCGGGCAGAAGCCAGTGTTTGATAAGTTGCGTTATGACTGAAAAAAAAGCACAATATAGGACACCGCATAAAGCAATTAAAAAGTATTTTATATTAATTTTACTCTCCTGTTACAGATTATGAAGACTGCGTATTCTTTCTTCACGCTAATTAGAAACGTTCAAGAAAAATAGAAAAGGGAAGAAAAGTACATTATTATAAAACTCTCAACTTCATCTGGAAAATGGAGTGGAAAGTTCAGGATTTTGCTTTGCGTTATTGCTTTAGGTAGTAACTAGCATTTAAGTTGCTTTAATAATGTAGAAAAATACTAATAGAACATATAATTGTATTATTAATTAATCAGTAGCAAACATAATGAACGAACCGATGTAATTGCTTATTTGATTAATAGGTTTGACCTTTCAAAATTTAAAATGGCGTCAAATCTCTACGTTTTGAACAAGGACAAAGTTCAGTCGCGGTTTTGTCGTAGCAAGCTTCGGTTACCAAGTACGGTCAATGAAAGAGTGTGGTTTGTAGGCAAGAAATGAATATCTTTGCACTATACCAAAAAAATTAAATATTATTGCGTTCCTAATTGAGGCACGCTCAGACTTGCATAGACATTTTTTTTTCATTGTTCAAATGTTTTTTAGTTCGTATAATCAGCAGCAGTAAATCACACGCTGTCTACAACTCTCTATTTATTGTCCTATCGCAGGTATGCTGGAAGAGATTTTTTTATGAAATAAGCATCACCTTTGTTGTTTACTATTGACGCTTTTAACTCACATGTAGGTATAATTTCAACTTGAATGATGTCAACAAATTATGTAAAAATATTTTAATTTAAAAGAATGTCCGTCAAGTTTCTTTCCCATTCTTGTCCATAGGTACCTATTACGCTTTGGAATGGGCTACTAGCTTCATCTTTCTGACTGACCTACTCCTTGAAAATTCAAAAGTGCCTTTAATTGGTTTAATTAAAATACATGCTTTAAGTTAGAATATGAGTACAGAAGAAGGGAGCGTGCAAATTAATACCTTTTGTTGACTGTACCAAGAAACCGTTACTCGTAAACGATTAACGAATAAAATTGCACTCATCGCTAATAGGTGGCGCCACCTGCGCTAAACTCATTAGTGACGAAACTTCAAACTGTCGCCAATTACTAATATGGTTATGGTTACAAAGGGAATCACGTTGATTTTGGCACGTGATATATTTTGCTTATAACAACATAATTTGAATTTAAACTTAAAATTAAAGTGGATTACGTACGAGGGGCTCGTGGCTAAATAGTAACCGCCGCAGGGTTGTTAATAATTAGTTATTTTCAGTGCAGTATTCCTTACCTTTCTCTCCTAACTTAAGTTTACAAGCTTACAAGCATTTATAGTACCGGTATTAGAAGTTTGTCCATTTAATTATTAAAAAATACCCAGTTTATTATTTACAGGAGCTATTAAATTAATATAAAATACTTACAGCGTTATTCCCGTTTAACAACGTACATTTGGAAACAATTTAGCACCATTTAACCAAATTTCAATTTAATTCTCCTTACTTTTGCTCGGCTCTCAGAATTCGTTCTGTAATAACAATAAAAGGGAGCATCGCGGTTTACGTAAAAATACATAATACTTGTAGGAATTTTTAGCCACGGCCTTCCGCTAATTACTCGATGGTAAATTTACCCCAGAAACATTGGTTTTCCTTGATCAATTAATATAGTAGGCAAGTAGATACTGCTTATACATGCACCTGTACACTTGTATTTTTAAATTAGATGAATAATAAAATTGTCACTTCCAAAATCAAGTAAGTAATATGAAACAACCAATAACCAACTTACAACGAGGTATCAGAAAATAAAATCTCAGGTCTTAGAACGTAGCGGGATTTGGATACTCTATGAAAGCGCTACGCGGGTGCTACGACGTAGTAGTCCCCGCTACGCCACTACTACGCGTCAAAATGATTAATTTTATTATTTATGTAGTCTTGATCATGTTGAGTTGCTGTTGATGAAACGTGCGTCTACGACTAAATTTTAAAATATACTTTCTTATTCACTTGGTACTTAATGAAAGTTATATTTGGATAACCATCACATCCACAAAATTAAAAAAGAATCAATTTTAAGCTTAACTTTCATCTCTTAATTATCAAAAAAAAGTAATTACACGCTTCGACCTGTGGTTGACTCATTAATCATTTATTTACTAGTCGACGCACTACGGACGGTAAAACTTTATACTTTAACGAAACTTAGAACAAACTCGACTCTTCTGAACGTTTACTAATTCAATACAATTAGCAAGATAAATAACAAGCTTTTTCGGTGTATACCTTAACTAGACTACTAGGAACAGAAAGTTTCTTTAACAGACACTGGAAGTACTTTTATAAAAATACCTTTACATACAGAGGTAGTTCAGTTAGTATTTTGTGTAACGAATTCCTGTTATTCGAGTTATTATCTCTTCTTATGCTTGTTTAACACAATCTGTTATTATTAACATGACATCCGTACATGAATATACATAATTTTATGCTATTCAGTTCTATTTTGTACTGAATCTACGAATAATAAAAAGTCAGGAAGCGTAACTATGAACAAAATCAACGAGAAATTCGGCTCCAAACTTCACCACATTGACAAAATACCTCGAGTATTCGAATGGAAAAACACACATGCAAATAAGCCAATCAGCTGCGCTCACGTAAAGCGTTTTATTGGTTCTGGTGCGCGGTGGCCTTTTCGGCAACGCCCACCGGGGTAAACATTTGCTTGGTGCCATTTTTGAGCATGAGTTACATTTATTGACTTTTATTATTCGTAGTATTGAAATATTAATTTGTTAACATTTTGATAGAGGAAATAAACCATATTGTAGTTGTCCCTGACATATTTTTGTAATGATTTTGTTGCTCTTGACCTGAATCACGCCTGATGGAAAGCGATGGATGAATCCATGATGGAACGAGACACACTTGTAAGGTCGATTCTTGAATATGCTTCAGCGGCGTGGAATCCCCAGTATGCAGTTTATATTGAACAAATCCAAAAGTTGCAAAATAAATTTACTAAGTACTTGAATTGGCGATTTAACTTTGGAATTGATCACACACCTAGGCTTCAGAAATTGGAGGAACGTCGTGCAGAGCGAGATCTAGTTTATTTATATAAAATTATTAGAGGCCTATTGGACTCCCCTTATCTTCTCAGCAAAATAAGTTTTGGATGTCCACGCTTAAATTCACGCATAAGAACTCTCTTCCAAATTAGTTTCTACCGAACCAACTATGGCAAGAGTACTTTTATTAAAAGAGCACGTCGTCTGTACAACGACACAATTTCATTGAAAGCTAATCAAGATTTAGATATTTTTCACCTTCCTCTACCCAAATTCAAATTTTGTATAAGAAATATTTTGGCACCGAAATTTAAATAATAATAATGTTAAATAATATTAAATTGTAAATTGTGTAAACTTTAATGGTGTGAACTTCTGGTAGTTGTTACACTTAGGTTTTTACTTGTTTATTAATCTGTGGAAACTGTTTCTGGTTTGTGTTGAACTAATTGTATACTTGTGTTTGTCATTACATCTGTTTGTTTCCCAAATAAAATAAAATCAAAAATAATTTTGGGGTCAACGACCGCTGGTAGTGTGTGAAGATCGTTTTTTTTTTGTGTTTAGATATCCACCACGTCCGTGAAGTTTACAGAAACAAAAACAGATTTTTAGTATATATTGTAGTACGTATGAGTATGTTGTATAACCTAAATAAGTATTTGTGTAGGTACCTATTTTTAATAGTTTTTTTTATCATTGTTCTTCTCAACCAATGCACCTGCCACATAATCTCTTCACCGCCTTTGGTTGACTGGTAGAGAATGCCGAAGGCATTAAGTCCGCCTTTGTACCTTTTTTGTGTGAGAAAAGTTTTGAATTAGATTTTTCAAGCAAATACACACGGTCAAATACTTTTATATATTTATATTTTTTTTGTTTTATCATGTTAAGATATCGATTCCCATCACGTGATGGGAATCAACCATTAGTGTACTAACATGTTTTAATAATGCCGATCAATAGATCAGCATTATTAAAACATGGTAGTACACTAATGGTCTTAATAATAGGGTTATGATCTATGAGGCATGTCTCACCATGGACTGGCATACAAATATTTTAAAGAAAACTAGTTATTATTTTATGGTTGGTTGGTTTTATAGTTTTTTCTTATATTTTTTGTTGGTTTTTTTATGGTATACATAATAGAGAGTATTTTTTTAATTCTACTCTATTCTATAATTTTATTATGTATGCACCTAGCATCTATAATAGCAGTGTAGTTAAACAGTTATAATGCTGTCATTCGTGTGAATCTTTGACAGTCGCTACGGGTCGTCAGAAGCCCAAAGTCTGACAGCCAGTCCTACCAAGGGGTATCGTATTAGGGGGGGGGGGTTTGTGGAGGTCAGATAGGTAGTCGCTCCATGTAAAATACTGGTATTCAGCTACATCCGGTTAAACTGGAAGCCGTCCCCAATATAGTTGAGAAAAGGCTAAACAGATGATGATGAGTTAAACAATCATAATTAGTATTATCACTGTGTATCGACGCACAAAGAAAATACCCGCAGCATTCCGTTCTTTTTTCCTTAGACAAAATACTTGGCGAATATTTATCATGGGAAGTATCAGAATTCAGCGGCAAAACATTCATACGGAAAAGTTCACGGAGTGGAAATAGGGATGAAAGACGCGGCGCGAGCGGCGCATACACACCTTAATGATGGCTGCGGGCGTCGCCTCATTGTACTGAATCCGCTAGGCTACGCCGGAAAATTATAGTAACTAAACTTACTAGAATTTCGCGCGTCGACTGGCAACGAGCAATTTAGTTTTTCACACGCTGCAAACTTTGAGCCGACGGATTTTTTTTCATGCTAACAGGAAAAATTGTAAATTATTTTTAACGATTCCCCCTCTCTCAAGTGAACTCATACTGGTACACTTGACGTTACATAGGTTGTTATAAACTAAATTTCCGCAGTGCGCCTCGAAAATATTCCGCCTATTGTGTTTTGAGCTAAATTCTGGTTTGGAACGGTGACAGTAATAACAGGTTACGTGATTAAATATTATAACTAGTACTTTATTATTTCTAGGATTGTTAGGTGGAAAATATAACTGATGAAAACTTTTTCCTGGATACGGTTCGGTACCTTTTTTGATTATCATAATCAGTTCGTCATTTCAACGCAAGGCTCTGAAACCTTAAAAAACAAGACGAATAGGAACTCTCTCTTAAAGCTACATACACAGAAAGCTTGACTAAAACATCAAAGTATGTCTACTTACCAAGCTTTGTCCTGTATTTTCTTTCAAAAAATATCTTCACACGGTCTTGTATACGCACAAGCATAGCGCGGTACTGCGTTATTTCACAGCAATTTTTCTCTGCCTCGCGCCGGCTTCCTCTTTTTTAATTAAGTGAAACTAAGAGCCCCTTTTGTTTCCTTGGCCTGCCCACTCGCTAATTGCCCGCCAGTCAGTCACTTGTCATCAACAACGCTTTATTTGCCCACTTGAGTTTATAAAACAAAATCTAAGCAAAAACAAAATAACAAAACATTATTTGCGTTTAATTAATTTGATTACGTGGAGAGACGCCGCTTTAATTATGAAGTGGGTTTGTTGACTTGTTGTGTCTGGATCATGGAGATCGTAACACTTAATAATAATATGCTTATTTGATCAGTTTTCGCTAAATGAAAATACGCATGGGACACAGGTCCCATGCGTATTTTCATTTAGCGAAAACTGATCAAACTACAGAGTTTTTCTCGTGAATATCTTCGTATCAGCGTCATCGTCATCACAAGAGGGGCAGACAAAATAAATCATTTAAAACTTTTTGTAAAATATATACAATCTATATAAATATAAATTGTACCTATGCTGAGTTGGTAAGCGCATCACTTAAAAACGGCTAGACCGATTTGGGATTTCTTTATTTTAAAATGTTCGTTATAAGAAAGAAAAATTAGAAACGTTGCCGGGAAAATTGAGAAGTTCGGGAAAACTTATTGCACGTCTCATAACGCGAAGCATTAAAGAGTGCCTTACGATCGATTTTTTTTTTGCCTCCTGTCTGCAACTGTTTCTATTGCTATACTCCTGCTAGTACATAGACCCTACTTAATTTATATACCATTGTTTAAATAATTTAACGGAGATTATATACTTTTCAAAAAAATATTTAATGCAGTAGAAACAAAAAAAAGCATCAAAATATTTCTAAAAAAAATTCCCGTCAATCAAGTGTGAAACCTGAAAACATTAATGTAGCTTGCGAAAAATCAATTAATAGAGAATTTATTTTAATAGATTCGTTTCACCAGGCGGCAGAAACCCTATTAAACATGGCTCTTTTATTCAAAGTAAATAGTTTAATCATAATTAATAAAAATAAAAAGTAAGAGTTAGAATGTATTCTGAAATCTATCATTTATTACCATACCATTTATTTACCTATATTTTTTATACGATCAAATGAGCATCATGTCAATCATACACTTTTGTTTTTTTTTGTGAATTATTGAAATTTAGAAAGTGTAACGTTTGTCGGGTCAACTAGTTAATTATAAAATCAGCTGATACCCCTACCTATGCAATAAAAAGAAGCTGTGTTCATTAAACGTATGGCACATAGAACAATAAAATGCAATTCTCAATATTCTAAAAAATAATCACAAAATATATACAAACATATAATTAAAAATATAATATAAAATAAATATCTTCATAATTCAAAAACTCAAAAAAAAAACTTTACACCGCATCTCAAAATATTCTCAACCGCATCGCTGAAATTGAAAAACTTTGAAACGGGAACGTACGAGACGATTATACAGGAAAGTAAATTATCTGGAAATCGTCTGTGTGTGCCCTGTTTAGTATGCATTAATCACAAGCTCTCGGCCACCGGCATGATTGAAACTAAATCCCTTCGGATACTGGCAACTGATTACTGCCCGCCACTACAGTGAGGATTAGGATATTGAAATTGGAACAACCGATACACGAGTATTTTCCTTTTAAAATCGAGTATATATCTGCCTATGTGGGATTGTGGGTACTTGGGTAGCAACACACACATCAGTACCGTCTTTTGTTCTATTGAATCTTTGTGGACTCTGATTGGACCATCATGGCGGCGTGAATATTTTATGTGAATCGAGTTCGTAGTTAATTAAAAGGCATGGACTAAAGTGCCTTCTGCGACAGTGGGGTCATCTAAAGACTGAGAGTTTTTTCATTTTCATGATGTGCGTTTGTTTTTTTTTTTACTCTGTCAGTCAAGAACAGAACTTGCATTTGGCTAAAAGGACAACTGCATATTCTACATTTTCTATGATGAATGAAAAAACACGAACCACGCTATTGCGAATTTAATATTTTCTAGTTTCAATAACATGCATCTTTCTAATAGATAAATTAGCTGCAATATCCTCGTTTAATTCCGCAACGAGAAAGAATTATAAATATCGAACTGCAGTCATAATATTTCATACATCGAGCGCGTCGAACATAAAATATATGTTGCAATTTTCCAACTGCAAACAATAAACAATCCGCTTCTGCACAATAAGAGTAATTACGAGTACACCTGAACGGCGCAGGGTAATAAATCCATTTACCGCTGAAGGGGCTGCTGATTCCTCCGACAAAAACCGAAGCGGCAATGGTCGTGAACCAATTTAAACTTCTCACTCGCATTCAGATGTCCGTAACCTCATTAACAGGAAATTAGTTTGACTACACAATTTGTGAATTTGGTTCTGGTCGGAGTTAATTTTTCTTTACAATGCCACTAGATTGAGTTGCAATTGGCACTGCAACGCGGATTTAATAACTTTTCTGTGTGTCGGTTTTAACTTTTAGAGTGAACTAATTAGTTTAGTAGTACATTAATTAATCACATCGCAAATACGTCGGCGTCGAAAAAAATAGCTGTTCACTTTAACATTTTTATTGCTCCTATTGAGATTTCTAATTCATAAAGGAAAACCAACAGGTACAGCATACCTAAATAAATCTGACGAAAGCTCTCCTCAAAGCTCTTTTTATCCCGTAGTAGACGTAAAATAGCCGTAAATACATATAGTAGAAAAGTAAACAAGCCTTCGGAGGCACACGCCTACGACCACTCAGCCTACATAATCAGTGTCCGGCGTCCTAACATATTAAACTTTTTTCTACTCACCGCTTTACTGAAAGAGAAAACGAAGAGTTCTTTTTGTGCCTCTGAAAAAGTGGTGTAATTTATTTTCCCTTGGTGCAATATTTAGTGCTGTCCATTACTACAGTTCGCGACCGAACATTATTCACGGACATCCATCTTTTTTTTCTCGGCCCTACGCGCGTGCTGTCCTCCATATTAACTTTTTCATTCATATTCTTCACAATCTTTTCGATATTACAAGTGGTTTTGCTGCTAAGAAATATTAATTGCGTAACCTCGTTTTCGTATTACTTTTTTATTTCTAGAATGTGTAACAATGATAAATGTTAGAATAATTAAATAGTAAATAGAAGTGTTAAGGGAGATCCTTGGTTTTAGGTTTCATATGGTTCAATCCAATGCCAAATCCAACTATTTGAATATTATCGCAATAGCTCGTCCGAAAAATTCAGCGAGTTTTGAGTCCGGACATTTTCTCTGCATTTCCTCTTCTCACAAACACACGTCGTTGTCAAATAGCCAAAAGCTTGCATTATGTTTACATTACAATATGGCCGCGAAGTGTCGTCGCGGGACCGTCGCGTCGCGGTGCGGATGTCCGCCGGCGTCGCATCGCTAATGCGTCGCGCACTTAGCTCAATCACTGCCTAATGCACTCCTAAACGTGCCGTCTAACAAGATAAGTGAACTACCGCCTTATGAGTGTCGCAAATATTTTTACGTTAGTTTAATAATATCCATGTGAAAAATATCCGCCTAACTTTTACCCAACCAGTTGGCTATGGAAAACTTTTTCTCGTTTATTTTAAACTCAGAAGGAGCTGTAATTAGCTATATAAAACAATGCGTCAATGTGTCGTTTACAATATGAGAATACATCATTATCAAATCATTAAGCAGGTCTATAAAATACGTACCTATGTTAAAAAAAATCTAGGTATCTCGATATTTTACCGATTTATAAGAGTAAACCCCACCATCAAAGTTAATCTACACAAACTCCTCGACACTGATACCATGAAACTGGGTCAATTCTCGTCAATGATGAATGTGGTTATTTAAAGTTATAAATCGCACGTACGTCGTAATCGAGTACTTTCACATTGACAGATGGGCCGGATATAACCTCTTGGTTAGGCTGTCGTGTGAAACCCCTTTATCATGGAGTTATTAATTTATTGGGTCTGTGTATAAATGTCTTAGGTACAAAGTTTCGTGATGTACTGTGTGACAAATGATCGGTTCTGTAACTTATTGGGAACATTGATTGATGCTGGTTTTAATATTGATGTTTGTTTTAAAATTGTTAATTGGCAATTGTTTTTGTTCTGGAATTGTGATGGATTGGATTTTATCTGGGGTTATGCCACAGGGTTATACAGATACATTGCTTTTGGTATTTTAATATTTTAACACTGACGATACCTTTTTCCGAGAGGGGCCCGTGGCTAAATAATAACAGCCGCACAGGTCGATCGATCAGGTTAAGCTACGCTTGCCGCGGTTGGTCTGTGGATGGGTGACTATCTTTACATACCGACGAGACCCCTCCGTGCCTCGGAAAGCACGTTAAGCCGTTGGTCCCGGCTGTCATTCTTTGATCTTTGACAGTCGTTACGGGTAGTCAGGAGCCCGAAAGTCTGACAACCAGTCATACCAAGGGGTATCGTATTACCCAGTAACTGGGTTGTGCAGGTCAGATAGGCAGTCGCTCCATGTAAAATACTGGTATTCAGCTGCATCCGGTTAGACTGGAAGCCGACCCCAACATAGTTGGGGAAAGGCTAGGCAGATGATGATGATGATGATGAGACGATACCTTTTCTAATTCTATAGTTTTTTCCTCGTCTAACATGTAGAAAAGTTTGAGATGTAACCTTTTGATTAGTTGCCTCAGGCGTATTTTTAGTAATACTTCGTGATTTTCATGTTAGTAAAAGACGAAAAAAAAAATATTGTTTGTGGAATAATCCGGCAACTACCTAATAATTTCTAGTTAATAAATTCTTAGAAAAAATATGAACATGAACAAGCATCATAAAAGATAATAAGATAAAGACTCACTGCGAAACAGCGTAGTAGGTACATAAGCTTTCTCTGTGTTATCTACAATAATGAAATAAAAACATCAAGTGATTATGTTCCAGGGGATTGAGGGAATTATGTAACGGGAGCCCCGTTACTTACTGTCATGTATGATGAACGGGCTGGCTTGAACTATTAGTCCTAATGATTAGGTGAACAGTATAGGGTCTAATTATTAATGTAAACCAACCTAATTAATGGATCTTCATTAGTAAGTAGGTTTCTAGCTATCCTTTAATATTAGGAACAGAAATTTTAGTATGATATACAGGGTTATTTGAAAAACACCAGCAACCTCTTAAGAGGTCATTGTACTCATCATTATGAACAACTTTTACTATGGGACCAAACCAGAAATCGCGAATAAAAATCAGCTGTTTCGTACATTTTGACGAGATAGACGAAGATAATGTAGGGAACAGCTGATTTTTATTTCGCGATTTCAGGTTTGGTCCCATAGTAAAAGTTGTTCATAATAATGAGTACAATGACCTGAACCTACCTGCTGGTTTTTTGATAATTTTATGGTAGTGAATTAGCTGGCTAATTCACTCACTCGGGCGCGGTTGCCATTCTGCGCGCGGAGGACGGCAGAGACTCGGTGCGATACATTATATACCTATAGCGCTACAAGTTTCTTCTGAGCGTGGTCAATATCAAAACTAACGCCGCCATCTTTTTTTAAGACGTATCACATGTAGTACATACTACGAGGGCGGGTCAATAAGTCCGTGACTTTTTGAATGAGACACAGGTTTTTATATAAAAAGTTATTTTATTTTTCAACGTAGTCTCCTTTGAGTTCTATACACTTAGTCCAACGTTTCTCCAATTTTTTTATCCCTTCTGAAAAATATGATTTGTCGAGGTCATCAAAATAGGCATTTGTTTGTGAGATGATTTCGTCGTTGGAGTCAAATCTCTTTCCGCCGAGCCATTTCTTCAAGTTTGGGAATAAGAAATAGTCACTCGGGGCTAAATCTGGGGAATAGGGTGGATGAGGGAGCAATTCGTAGCCCAATTCATGGATTTTTGCCATGGAAACTGCACATGTGTGCACCCTTGCATTATCCTGGTAGAAAAGAACTTTTTTCTTGGCCAAATGCGGTCGTTGTTTCTTCAGTTCTTCATTGAATCGACCCAGTAAGTTGGTATAATATTCACCATTGATTGTTTTCCCCTTTTGAAGGTAGTCAATGTGGATTATACCGCGTGCATCCCAAAAAACGGTCGCCATAACTTTATTGGCTGACAAACCCACCTTTGCCTTCTTTGGCGCCGATTCACCCCGGGAAACCGACTGTTTTGACTGCTGTTTGGTCTCCGGTGTGTTGTGGTAGATCCACGTTTCGTCCACGGTTACGAAACGGCGCAAAAACTCGTCGATGTTATGGTTGAACAACGCCAAACATTCCTGAGAAATTGTCACACGGTTGCGTTTGTGGTCGATTGTGAGCAAACGCGGCACCCATCTTGCGGAAAGCTTTCTCATACCCAAGTGATCATTCAAAATTGAAACCACTGAGCCATGTGAGATGCCTATGGCTTCCACAATCTCTCTCACTTTCAATCTCCGATCGGATAAAACCAAATCATGAATTTTTTCAATTGTTTCGGTTGTAGAGACCTCAACTGGGCGCCCAGAACGTTCGGCATCTTCCGTGCTTGTACGGCCACATCGGAATTCAGTAAACCACTTCTTTACCATGGAAATGGATGGTGCATAGTCCTCATAATATTTATCAAGCTTAGCCTTGGTTTGAGTGATGGTTTTTTTCCGCAAAAAATAATGCTTAATAAGCACACGGAATTCGCTTTTTTCCATTTTCTTCTCAAAACGCGCGGTAGTCTGCTATTAGCGGCTGCAAAATATAAACTAAATGACGCAGCTTGTTCAAATTTAGACAGGAGTCAACTGACAGCTGCCTGTTGACAAGAGCAGTGTTGCCATTTCAATTAAGATGCGGGAAATTCAAAAAGTCACGGATTTATTGACCCGCCCTCGTAATTCCATGCAATTCACAAAACCAAGGTTTGCAAATATTAAATTTAATAGTCATTGGTACGAGTAGGTATGAGTAATGTTTTGTAGATAAATTGTAAATTGAAAATTTTGTGAATACCTACTTAATTAGGAATTATATCAATATTATAAGAGTAACCTACTTTTTTTAAATAGTGAAATAAGTTAAAAATATTTAATAAAATTATAAAAAAGCTTCACCCACTAAAGTCCAACCAGTAATTAGTCAACAATCTAAAGTCTAGACCAACTCACACCTACCACCAAATCCAACCGTAGTCTAGGTAATTATGGTCGTTCTATTATCAGATTTATTTCCATCGACATAGCAGTCTAATGTTATCTATCGGCCTAAACAGACATGACCCACCCCCCAGAGGGTAATGTACCCACACATTACGCCCAATCTAGATTTATTCACAAATCCTGGCCTACTTGCAAAACCGATATTTACCTTTTTATATCGAGTTCGGTCGTTAGAGATATTATCAATAGGAAGATATCAGTGGCTGATAAAGCTTTGAAAGGGATGGCCGTTAACGTAGGAGTCTATCCTGTTTGAGTTATGGATTAATGTGTTTAGATGAGAAAATAAGTGTCGAGTTTCCTTGAAGTCAGTTATATTTCTAAAACATACAGGATGTCAGGAAAATGTAACCATGAATTTAGCATAGATTCCTTTACACCCTAGCTTAGAATTTTTTCGTCGATTATCAAAACAAATCCGATGTTTCATAGTGAAGTGCAATATCCACGCGGCCAAAATGTATGGAACAGGTGTTTTTTTTAATAACCGACGGAATATTTTAACGCAGGCTCAGAATCATGATGCGCTGAATCCATGGTAACACGTTGCACGATGTCCTTGTCACTCCACAAAAACGGAACCCGTATGAGACCACTTCGTTTTCCGTCTGTCTGTCTGTCGGTCAAGACCCTTTTTCTTAGGAACGAGTGGACTTATCAATTTGAAATTAATATCAAATACTCAAGGCTGCAATCCCTTAAAGCAGTGAAAAAATCAAACTTCTAAGTCAATGCATTTAAAAGATACGGGCGTTTTTAATCAGGAATCAAAATCTATAGGATACTTCCCGTTGACCTAGAATCATGAAATTTGGCAAGAAGCAATGTCATGTAGCACAAATAAAGGGAAAAATCCGGAAACCGTAAAATTGTAGTTACATTACAAAAAAAAAAAAAATCCCGTAATAAACTATTTAAGTACATCTATTTACAAATTTGTACGGCACCCTTGGAGCGCAAGTCCGACTCGCACTTGTTTTTTTAAATTGCCCAGTAGGCCAACTTTCCAAATAACCAGCAGAGGGGAAGTGATTTCTGCCCATCATGCATGAATACCTGCAACGCCAATGGCCAAGGTGATGATTCGTGTAACTACAATGACTCCGTGGCCCATATCTATACTAATCTATACTAATATTATAAAGAGGAAAGATTTGTATGTAAGTATGTTTGTAACGAACTGGCTCAAAAAGTACTGGACCGATTTTAAAAATTCTTTCACCATTTGAATGCTACATTATCACTCATTAATATAGGTTTTTTTAATTGCAAGAAAAAATAAAATGTTTAAAAAATAAATCTCCACCCGTGAGAAGCCGGGACGGGCCGCCAGTTTATTCATAAAACCACAGCGCGTGATCACTGAAATCGTAGTACAAAGGATTGTAAGTAGCACCTATCTCATTAATAAGAAACAATCATTATATTACATAACTAAACACCAATCTACACATCTCTAATTACAACTTAACCCTCTTGATTAAAATAAAATTTACAAGACGCATTTATAAAGTAACCGCCTAACAAGAACATTTCGAAATTACGCGTTACAGCAAACATAATATTTCATGTGCGTACGTAACAAAAATAAAGAGAGCAGCGCCATTTTAAATATACTTATTTTATAATGTCCATTTACTTAGGACGATTTCGTAGAACATGCTTGCAGCAAGAAAGGACATTTGGCACATTTCCTAGGCATATGAAATGAGTAGTACATAAAGTATATTGGTTTTGTATACGCATCCTACGCCAACCTCTTAGAGAAATTGGCTTCCTTTGTACGTACTTGACAGTAATCCTATAATTTAACGTATTTTATTACTGGTAGAGATGAGCTTCTATTTGTATTCGGTATTTATGTGCGAATACAAATATGCTTGCTGTATGTACTAAATCTTTATCTAGGAAATTAATATGTGACTAGCTTAGTCGTACATAAGCAACATAAATAAAACCACAATGACGTTGTTTTTACTGAAAAAAGCTAACGTTAGATTTAAAAAAAAGACTTACAAAAAATTCACAGAAAAATGTTAAGTAAAGATTTTATTTCTTACAATAAAAAGCCAATGTAACTGTCAGTTGGATGTGAACATAAAGTTAAAAACTGAAAGCTTTCATCTGAAATTGCCGATTTGAATTTGAGGCCATATAAAAACAACGCATTGACATTTACTTTATAACCAGTGAGAGTGGCTTATTCGAGTTTTACATGATTTATCTCCGATGTCGAGATTCGTCTTAAGTCCTGTCGACTGCCGCCGTGACGTCACGTGTCTCCAATGTATTACAGATTGAAGCTTTTTCTGACGTTTATGGAACACGGTCGCTGATAAATGGGAATAAAATATTTAGTCAAGGCTGGTTTAGCCCGCACACATATTTTTCATAGTGTACATTTTTAATACTAATGCGTTTCGGCCTCCGTTTTATGGGGACGAATTTTGCTCCATTGTCGGATTCGGGCCCGTAACTTTTTATTTCGGCCTTTCCGTTTCTTATGTTCTGTAAACTACACAGTTTTATGGCCAGTTCTACTTTAACATTCCTTTAGGTAGTTATAGATGCGATTGTACAGAAAATATTTGTAAAACTAACTTTATAAGATCTTGCTTGCATAAATAAAAATGAAATAAAACCCTAAATTCTTAGAGTAACTTAGCATGTACATAATTATGCTAGTATTACAATAATTCCCTTGTGTGTTAGACTCGAATATTGAATAGTTTATACTCACTTTATTTTAAGCATTCTCCAGAGCGACTGTACCTACCAGACCATAACAATAAACCTTCAACAAAAATTAAATTTTTCACTGACTCGGGATTTGTAAAACATTTCGGTACCTGAAAATGACATTATAAAGAGTTTACACTCAACTCGAAAATTATCTTGCGGTGGAGTAAAAAACCAAATAAAAATGGAGGTAAACAATAAGCCACAAAATAATTTTCTGCGACAAATGCTTGCTACCAAACCTTTCAAGAATAGCATGTAAAAAAATATCTGTGTAAAATATAACTCACTAGCTGTGCCCGCGACTTCGTTCGCGTGGTTGTCGAGAACAAAACAACGTCGTTTAGATAAGAGTATATCACCTTTTTGATGATTTAGATAAGAGTCCTGACTTTGGTATAGTTGATTACGTTAATGCTTCTCTATATACTATGTTAGCGGTGGAATTACCCGGAGCATATACAAAAAGGTTGTTTGGGTTGCTAACACGTGATAGAGAAACATAGAGTTGGCCGTGTGAAAAACAATCAAAAGTAAGGTCTACACCCGCAACGGATAACGTCTGGCCTTGGGCTTTATTAATAGTCATAGCGTAACAGAGGCTTACAGGAAATTGCACACGTTTGAAAGTAAACGGAAAATTATTGGGGATAATGGGTATCCTGGGAATGAAAACAACATCACCGGAGCCGCAACCTGTTAAGATTTCGGCTTCGATGACATTTCGTTGGAGATTTGTTACTCTCAACCGAGTTCCATTGCATAGTTTTGGTGGGCTTAAATTTCTGAGTAGAATGATTGGTACTCCGACTTTTAAATAAATTTTGTGTGCTGGAAGACCTGGTGTATTTAGAGAGTCTAAAAACTCTACTGGATAGTGGGTGGCATCTCCTTCTTCTAAAACCGTGTTAATAGATAAATATTCCCTACTTTCTCCAGAAACATGTACCAATATTTGAGAATTTATTGCTGCTGCTTGGTCGTTGCGAGGTGCCAAAATAGCTCGTTGGCATAGCCAAGCAGCGTCATGGTTCGAGATCTCTGATGGATCTCCGTATACAGAGGAAATGAGTTCCTGCTGTGAGGCAACAGAAGAACACAGGCTTTCGACTAAAGTTACTTTACCTCCTTCTTGAGTCGGGTATGTGCCGTTACCAATTTGAAGTAGTAAATTTGAGAAAACCTGCGCGTTTGCGTCACCTCCCAAATATGCTCGCATATTAAAGCTCAAATTAGTTAATATGACACTACGCCATAAAATAGAGCTCTTTAAACAGGCACCTATTTCATCGGCCCTCGTTCCTCTGGGTATTATAGGGAGTGTCTGCCTGAAGTCTCCACAGAATAGCACCGTTAAGCCTCCCATCGGTCGGTCATTTTGTCTTATATCTCGCAACGTTCTATCTACAGCTTCCACAGCTTTACGATTTGCCATCGTACACTCGTCCCAAACGATAAGGGCGCAATCGCGTAAAACCCTTGCTTTATCACTATTGCGAGACACGTTGCAAACAGGGTTTTCTGTGCGGTCCAAGTCGATTGGTATTTTAAATGTTGTATGTGCAGTTTTTCCTCCTGGTAATAAAGTGGCAGCTATTCCTGAGGAAGCGACGGCAAGGGCAATTTTGTTTTGGCTCCTTATTTGAGCCAAGATAACTTTAGTGAGGAAAGTTTTACCTGTTCCACCAGGTGCATCTAAAAACAGCATTTCTCCTAATGAATGTTCTACACTACAGCATACTCTATCAAAGATTTGACGTTGTTCTGACGTCAAATTTGAACAGCCATTTCGCAATATTTCTGCTAACTCTTCGGGGTTGTAATTTATTTCAGATGTATACTCCCTATTAATTCGTTCCCCACCAACTGTCGGTGTCGGCAAGCCGTATTGACTGAGGGGGTTCCCTCCTATACTTGTAACTATATCTTGTATAGCCAGCAAAGCCCTATTATGGCAGCTTTCACGTACTTGGTCAGAAGTTTCACTATTTATATTTTGCTGTCTCAAAAAATCTTCGGCAAACGCGTCTTTATATTTTTGCCACAACTGCCCAGCGTCCGATAGGCCACAAAATGTCAACAAAATGGCAAATAAATGGCGCAAACGATGTGGACTATCACTGACGCATGCTTCGGCTAAAGCATCATCCCAATGCTGATCGCCATCTAATAAATGCCGTGCGCGGCAAGCAGCTTGAAATGTGGGATATTCTATATCGTCCACTTTGCGGAGCTCAGCAAAAGAAGTAGGTCCTCGCACTGTGTGAAGAAGAAGGCGTAAATAATAACACTCTGCATTATTTGGGTGCACCGTGTATACTCTTCCAATCACGTGTTCTTTAAAAATGCCGGACTCGCCTTCTACAGCAGTTCCACGTCTCCTGCGATTAAAAACACCTTGCTGCTTGTTATAAGTATAATAATGTGGCACTTCATTGTACAACAGAGACTTAGCGAAATTGTCTCTTTCGCAAAGGCGAAAGAATGCGAGCAAGGTGGTTTGTCTTGGGTTGTTCATTCTTTCTGCCACATTTTCTGGCTGAAAGTAAACTCGCTGCCCGCCTTCCAGGTGCACGTCAAGATGGATGACTGGCGGATACCTTTCATGAATAGGGAAACTCAAAATGCGCCAAACTGCCTCCGAAGAGCTTATGTATCGGCCAGATTGATACCTTGTCACTTCATCAAATTGGTTGTTATTTCTTAGTGCTATCATGGCTTGATCACTACCTTTATTAACATATTTACATATATATTTTATAGATTCGACGCTATTACAAATTTCAACATTAATGTGTGCTTGAAAAGCGTTTGACAAAACTGGAGAATACGGTACCACCCAACTATTATTTAGAATTATTTCTTGTCCACGGAATCTGACAGTAGCTGTGAAACCACCTTGTGACGGTGATCTTCGCCGGTATTGCGGATACCCATTTTCCCCAGCCATAGTTAGTTCTTTCAGTGCTCTGGGGTATTTTTTTGAGCATTGACCATCTTTCATGCACGGTGATTCCCTGTTTAAGAGGCCACATGGCCCGTGAACCATATGTGTTTTTACTATGTCATGCAAAATCGGATCTGCATTATAGTCCGGAAATTCTGCACTTATGACACTGTCTATAGCATCGGGACGAATTTTTTCTTCCAGCCACAGAAGAATGTGCGCGTGGGGTAAACCACGCTTTTGCCACTCGACGCTATACATAAAACAAAGAGTTGAACCGAAAACTTTCTCCTTTGTAAGTAGATTAATCAAGACTTTGAGTTTTAAATGAAAAATCCTAGCAATAATGTCATGTCTGTCGTATGACGCCTGTCCTGTGAGAAGTGCCTGGCAAATCTCCGTCCACTTTGGATTTGTTGTAAATGTTATAAAAAGGTCCGGCCGGCCGTATTTACGGACGTAACAAAAAGCATCTTGCGTTCGTTCGTGCATATACCGCGGACCGCCTGTGAAACTGGATGGCAAAATAACCAATCGACCCAAGTTTTCGACGTTATTATCTGATTGCATGGCGTCCCGCAAGTGCACGTATTCTTCAGCGCGTAACCGTCGCTGGTTAGTGCGAATATACACTAAACGTTCAGTTTCTATTTTTGCGTACATGTCCACAATAAATTGGCTGAACAAACCACGAAATCGTTGCAAATATACGAAACTGTTTTGCCTTATTTGTAAAAGGTAGGAATAGTATTGTTGAGCAGATATTTTTTTTTGATAATTAGTGACTCTCGTAGTAGGGTTCACTTGGTACAGCCCAAAATTGTACCCATCTTCACCATGACAATAAATTAGTGGATATTGCAGGGCGTCGTAAGCTCGGTGGGTTTCCAAAATGCGTTGAAGGCGATCGTCGCGTGTACGCAACACGATATCACGTCTCTCACACTCCTGGTCGACTAAAACAACTGCAACTTCATCTGCGACGGGTGCATTGTGTCTTCCACGGTGTTCACCCACAGGACGTCTATCGGCACTTATAACAATTTTGAAATCATTGCTGCCTTGTGGAATTGACTCCAATGCAGCTTTGAATTCACGAACGTACTGGTTAACGTGATGCAGCAATTCTTGAAGTTGACCCAAAAGCTCAGCATTGAGCTGGGGAAAATTGTGATTTCTAACATTGAGCTGTTGCGTGTAATCGGATACAAAATAAATTTGGAGAAATTTGGGTTCATTTTCTGGCAGCAAAGATCCAATAAGGTGATAAACTTGACCTTGTACTTTGAAGGTTGGCATGAACGGTCCTTCCGTTATTTGTTTTGCCCCAAAGGAAGTCATTTGGAAAGCACTGTTATATAAACGAATATTATCCAAAAAACGGTTCGACTGGGGATGATCGCCATTCAGGAGACTTTTAAGTAAGTGTGGTGGATCTTGGAAATTTGGAAGAACAATTTTTCCATTTGAGCAGCACATTCTATCTGTCTCTTTCCTCCATTTCAAAGCATGACAAAAATTACAAATTTCTCTCATGTCACCCACGAAAGTAAAGCCAGCATAATTAATTCTAGACGAATATGTGAACCCTGATTTTTCCCTATTGTCCCAAGGTAATAAAATATTTGCATCGTCATTTTCCATGGACTCATCAGCTCCGCTATTTGTTTCTCTATTCATATGGTATCGAGCTCGTTCTATTTCTAGGCGAGATTGACGTTGTTCTGCTGTTTCTGCTCGTCTTAGTTCATCTATTCTTTCCCTTTCAGATGCAAGATAACTTTCATTGTTTCTTTGTACACCTACATAGTTATGTCTAGCTATTTGTAATCGTTCTTCTCTTTGGGAGAGAGATTCAGACTCGCGCGAGAGAGCGTGTCGCTCTCGGTCAGATGACAGACGTGCTTGGCGTTCCTCGATACTCTCTTGAGAACGCAAAGTCGCGGTCCGAGTTCTTTGCGAACTTAAGCGCGACTCCCTTTCTGTGAAAGTCTCTGACTCGCGTGAGAGAGACTGGCGCTCCCGATCAGCAGACAGCCGAACTTCGCGTTCCTGGATATTCTCTTGAGAACGCAAAGTCGCGGTCCGAGTTCTTTGCGAACTTAAGCGCGACTCCCTTTCTGTGAAAGTCTCTGACTCGCGTGAGAGAGACTGGCGCTCCCGATCAGCAGACAGCCGAACTTCGCGTTCCTGGATATTCTCTTGAGAACGCAAAGTCGCGGTCCGAGTTCTTTGCGAACTTAAGCGCGACTCCCTTTCTGTGAATGTCTCTGACTCACGTGAGAGAGAGTGGCGCTCCCGATCAGCAGACAGCCGGTCTTCGCGTTCCTGGATACTCTCTTGAGACCGCAAAGTCGCGGTCCGTGTTCTTTGTGAACTTAAACGTGACTCCCTTTCGGTGAACGTTTCCGATTCACGTGAAAGAGCGATGTGCTCTCGGTTAGCAGATAACCGTGCTTCACGATCTTCTTCCGATTCCTGAGACCTACAAAGTCTCATCCTTTTCGCATTTCGGCTACGCAGCGAAAGGTTAGTTTTTTTTTCTTTGAGGCATTTTCAAGGAAAATTAAAGCAATAAACAAAACTAACAACACTTATGACTGAATAGCCTACAAACTTAAAAGAACGGTGCGTCGAACAGTCTAGTGTGACAACGTATCGTCTGTTCGTGGTCGTGACTCAACGAATTGGCAACACTAACTTACTGTATAACGATTGGCACTATTGGATTCAAACTACGAAGTAAATCAAATACAATCTTTACTTCGTACTTCAAACCAATGACCAAAGTTGACCAAACGAAACCAATAAGATAAGCAAATACTTTTTTTTCGACCAATTTAGAAAATCAATAAACCAAGCAACCAAAGAACTTTTACGACACACGCAAGAACTTTTAAGACACCTAACGAAACCCAATTTGCCTAGTAAACACGGTGGACGTCATCCTCGCGCGGAAAATCTTAACACCGCGATTCAGAAAATGACGTCATTTGCACAACGCCATCTATCGGATTTAGATTTCAACTATCAACATTAGTTCTATTTTTAGTCTTAAGATGTCGTTGCAAGTACTATACTTAATTGCGTAACGTAATATTTTACTTCTTGAACTCACTAAATTAATCATATCTTTTGATAGAGTGAACCGATTTCGATGAAACAAAAACTAAGTTAAACCTCAAGTTGCGTATAATTTTTGTATATAAACATTGTCAGCATTGAATTCGTAGATTTTACGTGATGTGCGCACAAACAAACAGACAAACAGACAAACAGACAAACAGACAAAAATTTCAAACATGATGGAAATGGGTTCTGTTACTTATCTTTTCACACGCTGGCTATTTTTTGTTTCAATTTCTTCAATGTACAAAAATGACTTTTCTACAGATTTATTATATGTATAGATTGTATGTCGTAAGTGTTTACCTGTGTGATAAAACCAAGCAGGTATTATACCTATAGCTAGAGTTTTTACGGAAAATAGACTTTTATTATTTTCAGTGTTCTGACAAACTTGAAGATATGAAGTTGTTGTCTACCTACTAGCGTATCTAGATATTCATGATTATGTGTGACCTTTTTCTCATCTGATAACATATTTACAGTTGCGAATAGAACCTACTTACATGTAAAAATAACTAGGTAAATACGAACCTAATCTACTAGAATTAAAAGAACTATTCTAGGATTACCTAGAAACTAGTCATTATTTCGAAAAAAAGATTTTAGCATAGGAGAAGATTTTACCCGCAGAGGTAACGCTGCACTACCTAATATTGGTACTTCATTTACTAATTATTCGGTGTCGTTGTTAGCACCTGCTTCTGTTATTCGTTAAATAGGAGGACATTATTCAGTGTAATTGAATGAGCTCTTGAATGTTTTAGGTGTTTGTGCTGAGAAATTGGCAACATACTCCAAGATTATCTTAGTGGTGTTAGATTATTAGTTGCCATGAATTATTACTAGTTAAGAATTAGTTAACTAACTCATAACTAGTAATGCCATGCAATTCCATACTAAATCTTATGTGCCTGATTTTAGGGTTCCGTACCCAAAGGATGTCAATGGAACCCAACGGAACCCTATTACTAAGTCTTCGCTATCCGTCAGGCCGTCTATCCGTCAGCGGGCTGTAGATATCTCATGCCCCGTAATAGCTAGACAGTTGAAATTTTCACATTTTCACAGAGTATGTATTTCTATTGCCGCTTTATCAACAAGTAACTAATAAAAATAACATAATATAGTTAAAAATTAAAGGGGGTCCCAATACAAATACGTGTTTAAAAAAAATATAATGTGGTGTTAAATATTTTAACTTCGTGTGCGAGTCCGACTCGCACTTGGCCGGTTTTTTTTGCATTTATATGTAGGTATAATATAAAATAAAGAAAGAAAGAAAGAAAGAAAAAGTATTTATTGAGACTCGTACAGGAGGAAATATAAGCCTTTTATTCTGGGTTAAATACTGTACGACGTGTTTTTGGTTTCACTAAAAAATGTCCCGTAGATCAGTATCCCATCTCATTTGTTGGCGGCCTCTATTGCGTTTGCCAACTCTAGGGTACCAGCCAGAAAAAAAATTGGTAATTTTTAGGGTTCCGTACCTCAAATGGAAAAACGGAACCCTTATAAGATCACTTCGTTGTCCATCTGTCTGTCCGTCAGTCAAGACTCTTTTTCTCAGGAATGCGTTGTTATGAAGTTGAAATTAATATCAAGTACTCAAAGACCTTACTGCAATCCCTTGAAGCAGTGAAAAAATCAAACTTCTAAGTCAACGCAATCAAAAGAAATGAAAAAAAAATGTTCCGAAATCAAAATGTACAGGGTACTTCCCGTTCACCTAGAATCATGAAATTCGGCAAGAAGCAATGTCATCTAAAACAAGTACAGGAAGAAATCCGAAAACCGTAAATTTGTGGTTACATTACAAAAATAAAAAATAAAACTATTTACAGTAAATATAAATTTGTACGGAGCCCTCGGTGCGCGAGTCCGACTCGCACTTGATTGGTTTTTTTTTTGACGATCCCGGATCAAGTGACCGGTCAATCCCCACTTTTGTTGGTAAATTCGATTATAATGTAGGCAATGGGGCATTATTATTTACAACTAAATATAAGGTTCATACCTACTGGTATAATAACAATTACGATAACGACAAACATAATACGAAATAGGCGCTTCCAACATGGTTATCTTCATAACACAATCTGGATGCTCAATTGCTCATACAGCAACATCCTTCGTAAATACATCTAAGTAAATGTAAGTATTTTTCTCAAAGCTTTACGATGAGAGGTCGTATAAAAGTGAGATAATTTACGAAAGTATTAACATGAATGCAGAGTGAAGCCGACTGCGCTGGTTAGGTTAAAAGAAATTACAAGATGCGAGAGAGTATTTAGTGAAATTTTGCCCCTTAACCTCAGCTAAACGTAATCCCGCTTCGAGAGAAGTAATTTAAATATACATTCTCGTGGGAAACGTAGAATATTACATTTGTAAATAAGATGACAAGTCAACAGGTTGATAAAGTTACATACATTACCTAAGGGGCCTGTTGTCTGGCTTACCTACCTACCTGTCTGAATGAAACATCAAGCAATGTTGGTTTTGAACTGAGTTATGAGAAGATTAATGTATATAGAAGGGTCACGCACAATTTGGCCCACGCCCTAAAGAAATTAGTGGCTAGTGTTTGGTGCCATACTAACTTATTATGTAAAGCTGACGTGCATGCGGTCCTTGGGGAAGGACCTGCGTTCGTCATTGTCCAAACAAGTATAGCTGCTGTCACAGACAGTGGAGTTATACAGGGTTATTTGTAAAACACCAGCAACCTCTTAAGAGGTCATTGTACTCATCATTATGAACAACTTTTACTATGGGACCAAACCTGAAATCGCGAAATAAAAATCAGCTGTTCCCTACATTTATCTTCGTCTACTCGTATCTCGTCAAAATGTAGGGAACAGCTGATTTTTTTTTCGCGATTTCAGGTTTGATCCCATAGTAAAAGTTGTTCATAATGATGAGTACAATGACCTCTTAAGCGGTTGCTGGTGTTTTTCAAATAACCCTGTATTAGGTAAGTCTCTTGTGTTGGCTTAGTTAATAAGGGTAGGTAAAGACGTTTGATTTGAATGTTAGATTAGTCCTTTTCTTTTTGGTAGGTATGTAATTGTTAGGACTTAGTCATTGTTAGAACATAATTCCAAAATTCAATAAGCACTATGAATTACTCATCAGAAATTGGATTTTCATGACAAGTGCCCTGAGGTAAGAATCGAAAAGTTCTGTAAAGATACAAAACAAAATTAAAAGGCGCAATCATGAAACAAACGAGATATTAATATGAAAATAAAACGCACATTAGGTACTTGTCATATTTCCTTTGTGATCCACATCAAGATTCTATTAAAAAACAATGTGCAAAAAGAGAAGGTTGTTAAGCATCTTAAAAATAATCCACGCACGCGTGCATAATACAAAGTGTAAACAAAAATAAAGGCGAGTGTACACACGCTGCGTAAGTGGCCCTAGATTCCACCGAGGCACAAAGGCTTTCAGACTTTTAGCCACCAGCTGCTGGAAGAGTAGCGGCTTTAGGTAAACTGATGCAGAGAGTACAAACATTTGCATTCGATGAGGAAGGCGCTGACGATACCTACTTTTCACTTTGCTGTAAGCTCTAAGCTCTAAACGCACGACCGCTACGTAGATGACGCCATGTGGCGTCATCTACGTAGCGGATGGGAAAATCCATTATTCGATCCACCCAGCTCCTTAAGGAAGCCAGCAACGCCTTGGTGTTAGGTACTGACAATCTTATCGAAGTACTTTGCTATGCATATTCTACATAAACTAATAATATAAATTCGAAAGTAACTCTTTCTGTACCTTTTCACACCTAAACCCCAGAACGGATATCCATAAAATGTGGCAATGAGATAGATAGCATCCTGGGGAAGGACTTGGGCTACTTTTTGTCCCGGTAGCGTTCCCGTGGGATAATAAAATTTCAGATCGATCCAGCCCGGTGCAAGGCAGCTGGAGTGCGTTCAACGATCGACCATTGATTATATTTTGAGACGATCAATATCAACTACAATAGTTGGCACATTTAGTTAGGTAGGTATAACTACCTATTAATACTGCAGTTTCAGAACCCGAAGTCACAAATAGGCCTCTAAAAGTCACAACCAACGCAGGCAAAAACGTCCTCACACATGATCCATCACATATTCTTTGAAAAGACTCGTTACGGCACGAGTGGCCCGCGTGCAACCTAGCATTAAGTTGTAAGGCATTAATGCACCGACGCGCGGGGCATGACCACGCCTACACATACGAGAAACTTATTATGCCAACTTTTTACCAGCTTTCCTGCCGTAATCCAGGTTTTTCCACTCTTGCCCGCATTAAAATCCTGAGTTTGACTCACAAATTAACTCGCATACATTAATATGAGGGTTCCAGGGAAATTCGTGTCTCGAAAAAGTTCCTAGTCACTTTGACGCAGTTTACCTACTAAGTTTTTATATTAAAACTGAATTTCAGCTTACATGACCTCGCGTTTAATAGCGGAAGCTGCCAAGTTCCACGATTACCTTGCCCAGGTTAAACAAAATTTTATACCGCCATTGAAATGGTCGTTAAACACTGAATCTCATAACGTTTTGATATTAAAGTTACGACGACAAGAACTTGGTATTTAACAAAGCTTTCAAGCATTCATTTAAGTGTAGGGCTCAAAATTAACATCTCAGCGGTGGCTTGGTAAACGGTCTTAAAGTAAATAAACGGTTATGAATAAATAATATTCAGTGGTAAGTAATGATACTCCCACGTACGCGGCAACCAACCCTAGATGCCTACTAAAAAAACTAAAGTAGGCTATGTTGGTACGATCAGCATTTGTTTTATTTTGACCAATAACAACAGGACAACTAAGTACCTAGTTAAAACTAAAGTATTATCTACTAGACTTTCGTTACTGATCCTAGGTTGCTAACTAACTAAATCAAAATCAAAAGTCATTTATTCAAATTAGGCTGAGAATCAGCACTTTTCGAACGTCAAAATTACAAAAGACAGTCCCCCAAAACGCCCGCCCTTCACCACTTCCTAGTGCTTTCGCTGGGGAGAAGAAGTGGCGCAACAAACTCCCCAGCGGCACAGCTGTCTGTTCAGTTAGAAAATACTTGATTGTATACAATACTAGGTTATGTAAAGTAATTAACATTATAAGACACAGAAAATTAAATTAAATTATTTGCCATATGCCAGCTAGCCACGCCAATATACCAACAATATCCAATAACAACTATAGGTACGTACTCAATAAAAAAAATATAATGTAAATAAAAACTTACTACTTAGGTAAATAAAAGCTTCCAGGCTTATAGGGCGTAACATCCTACTATAATATTATAAATGCGAAAGTTTGTGAGGATGGATGGATGGATGGATGTTTGTTACTCTTTCACGCAAAAACTACTAAACGGATTTTGATGAAACTTTACAGTAATATAGTTTATAAGTACATCAGAATAACACATAGGATACTTTTAATCCCGATATTCCCACGGGATCAAAACTTACGCGGGTGAAACCGCGGGGCGCAGCTAGTCTTACATATTTATGCAATGCTGGGTTCCGTTCACATAGCTGTCACTTGAAGTCACAAATGATTAACTAGGACCACTAATAACAACAATAAAACAATGGTCAGCAAGACGACCAGTCACCACAAGCAGCACCCGTTCACGAGCATAACGCAAAGATCAGCCATTACCCCCCTCGCCTTATTTGAGGGAAGGAGGCATCCTGACCCCCGACGCTACCGCAAGCAGTGACATCTAAGGGAACATGACGAAATTGCTGTTAAGTTATTCAGGACGGTGATAAATATTAGAGATTAATTAGTATTATACCACTGGTGATGGTCCAGTGGTCCTAATCTAGCTTAGAGGCATTACGTGTATTCGTGATCATTTCTCAATTTTAGACCCCATATGGTCAACAATTGAAAGAAATTATCACGAGTAAACGTAGATAGTCCAAAATTGACCATAGCAATTCCATACAAACATATCAATTGGCCATACACCATCCTGCGCGTGCTGGCGGACCGGTGGGACTCTCCGATGCTGGCTCGCTGGATACGTTGCATGCAGTCGTACAGTGATTTGTCACCATCATCGGGAATTCCACCCGGACCTGCCTCTTACTGTTTAATTAAATAGGATAAAATTATTATTATTATTATTATTATACATTATTTAATTAAATTGTTATTATTATAGCTCAATCAATTATTACTATTATTTATTACTAACACTAGTTTGTAAGCTTGCAAGTGTACTAACAAATATGGATGTAATGAATCTGAAATAAATAATAATTATTATTATTATTATAGTTATAAGTAGCCATTCCGAAGAGGCAAGACGCGACTCCGGCAGAGAAATTTTATGAAGTTTTACACACACTTGAAAACTACTTCACAACAATATCTACCTACTTTGAAAAATAGTAGTAAGCACGCTGTAGGTACGAGACATGTAAAGTAGAAGTGAAAACCATGTTCTTGAAGAATTATTTCCAATTAAAGCCTCATGTATCAAACTTGGCACTAATAATTTATAAAGGCGAAAGTTTGTGAGTGTATTTGTATGTTTGTTACTTCTTCACGCACAAATGGCTAGACCAATTTTAACAAAATTTAATGTGGAAGTAGCTGACACCCTGGATTAACGCATAGGATACTTTTTATCTAGATATTCCCACGGGCTCCAAACTTATGCGGGTGAAACCGCGGGGTGAAGCTAGTATTTAATAAATTGCCTACACTTTCTAAACGCTCCTAGTAGGTAGGTAGCCTTTATAATAATTAAGTTAAGGCACTGGTATGAAAAACCTAGGCTTTAACAGCCACTCTTAATTTAAGAGCAGTACGTACTTAAACCTAATTAATATTAGTTAATTACGTAGATACTTTCATGCCAAGTATTTACCTACCTACCTACTAAATTGCAAATAAACTTCCGCTATGCTATAAAACACTGTGCCGTCGCTCCCCTCTGAAATGATATGAAAATTAATAAATGATGAAATGCCCGAAGGCATGGAATACGAAATGATACGAACTGCAGTTCTTTATGGCTTTCTTAAATATAAACTTCCTGCTGTGCACCCACTTATCCACAGGGGCTTTTCAGTTATAATTAATGCTACAAAGTACCTACTGTATTCATCGTAAATGAACAAACTTAATTAATATATCCATTAGATTTGAAACATTCTTTGAAACAATGAGACGTCAAAGGGTGTGGATACCCTTCTGTGGGACCACCCTACCGAGGGGTACGTCTTACAATAATGGCCGTTGAAAAGCCTATATAAGTGAATGGCGTGATAAATAGGTAATTACGTTCCTATGCCACAAATCGGTAAGTAGCAGAATCAGATCTGATTGCTCATGCTCAAATTGAATTCCGCAGTTTTTGACGATAACTGCAACTTGTGAAAAGTTGAAGTTTGCTTTCCTATCATTATTATTTGTTGGCAAACACGCAAACTCATCTCAGTAGTAATTAGGTAGGATGAGCTACCGACACGCATCTTTGAAAATCTGCAACACCAGAATTGCGTTATGGTGTGTGAAAGGCAGAGGTGGAAGCTCTTATATGCTTATGACTCAAAGGAGCACTCTAACCTTCAAGTGGAACACAGCACCGGTATCGGTGCTTGGCGCTTGAACTATTGTTGTTGAAATAAGTGTGGTAGACTAGCTACAGACTAGACTGTAAAGAAAAAAACAAATAAAACAAAAATAAACAACTTTTCTTTCTTTTTATCTTTTCCTAAGTATGTAGGTACATACGGCTACACATCAAGCTATAGGTATATTTCCAGCTTTAGCTGACCTCGCACTGTATAGGTTTTTCGTACAATCAGAAGTCATATTCATATTCATATTCATTTATTTGCGTTCCACAAGGTAAACAAGATGTTGAAAAATGCTTAGAGCTAAGAGCCGTTGTAGACCCTGTCAGGGCACAGCGAAATATTATTGTTTGATACATAATACTTTAAGTTAAAAATCTAAATTGAAATTAAAAAGCAGAAACTAAAATTATACCTACATGAAAACTTAAAATTTACATTCACCTAAAAAGTTAAAAAACAATAACATAAAAATAATTCTATTACATAAAGGATGCTTATAGGTAAGAAGGTAGCTAGTCAGCTTATACTGGTTATGTAGGTACCTATAGCTTGATGTGTAGCCGTGCGTACGTACCATACATAAAAGTGTAAAAACGATAATATTTTCCTTCTTTTTTACTTTTTCATTAATTGCAAAATGGGCCAGTTTTTGACTTCGATCTCGCCTGGTGGAAAGCTATTGATGAGGTCTATGATGGAACGAGCAAGCTCAGAAGATGCCTATTCACTCTTGCTCTGAAGGCTGACGAGTTATACTGGAAGGGAACACAGACGCTGTCAGAGAGTTCCACACTTTGGCCGTGTGCTTATCAAATGTGGAGGAAAAGCGCTTCATTAACAATAACGCAACCTTTATGCTACGGTGACATTGCCGGCCGGGATAACGCGAACTACACTTCGCGCGCTTTCTCTTGCACACCACTAGACGTCTTGGTGTAGGTTACAAAACAACAGAGAGCGCGCAAAGTGTAGTTCGCGTTAATATTCTGTACCCTAAACTGCACAACAGTGGAACAACAACATTGTCATTATTTTGTTTTAGAACAAAACAGCAGTGAGAGAAAATAGAGAATTCATATTATTTACAAAGATCGGAGAATATTTTCTAAAATACCTATGCCAATTTTTTTTTTTTTTTTTGAGATAAAGTAAGTAAAACGTGCTTATTTATTTCATTTCGTAAACCCATTTTTGAAAATACATAAATATGAAAATACATACAAACATAAATAAATAAATATATAAGTATTTGAAAATGTCATATTTTTTTTTAATTACATGTTGGCAAGTTTTATGTTTATGGTTTTTATAATGTTTGAAAATATACACTAGTTCTTCTTCAGCCTATAACTACCTCAGCTAAAATTCACTCTTTATCTCGCTCGCACGATACTGCTCGCGGACTGAGTGAGAGCGAGACAGAGTGCGGTGCTAGGCGGCAGGCAGCGCCAATAGTTTAGGTATTTGCTTTTTACGGTGAAAATAATGGTAATTAAAAAAAATAAAGGTCAAAGTCAAAGTCAAATCATTTATTTTCAAATAGGCACTATTGAACGTCAAAATTTAAAATTAAAAAATAGAATTGATTCTAGTCGCCCATTCCAAAATGTAGTTTTCGTGTGGAGAAGAATGGGCAAGAAACTCCACCGTTAAAACATATATGACCTGCTTTATAGAGTTAGTTCAGTTATTATACAAAGTTTCATGATCTAATTTGAAGTATTTTTTTAATACCAGCGGTTTATTGTTCGGTTTGGAGGTAAATTTGGAATATTTTTCTATAGAGAAAATTCTATGGAATCGTGTTTTGGTCAAACATAAGTCCGAACATTAATCCTCAACTTTACCATGTATTTATTTCAAAATCCATGCTGCAGTATTTTCGACATAACGGAGAATCATGTTATGTCATTTGAGGTAACTAATAAATTATAATTATAATACTAGCTGACCCCGCAAACGTCGTTTTGCAATAAAAACAAAATAGATAATAGCCGATTCTCAGACCTACCCGATACGCACACAAAATTTCATACAATTTGGTCCAGCCGTTTCGGAGGAATAGGGTAACTAACACTGTGACACGAGAATCTAGTAAATAAAATTCTCGTGTCGCGGTGTTTCTGGTTAAACTCCTCCGAAACGGCTGGACCGATTTGTATGAACTTTTGTGTGTGTGTAGGTCTGAGAATAGGCTACTATCTATTTTTTTTTTGCAAAACGACGTTTGCGGGGTCAGCTAGTTTTATATAAAAATCCTACTAGAATAGTCATAGAATATCAAACTAATCTTTATGGCAATATGGCAACATTATAATGTTTTTGAAAGCTGGCAACTGAAGTGATAGTTGACAATGACATTCGGCAATATTTATATTTTGGAGGTTATGCTACGCACGAAAAGCGCGTAAATAAATTTACCTACAATAATAAATAAGCGTGAAAAAATCCTGAAAATGCGTTTCGCAATCAAACAAGTAAGCTGTGGTGGTGAACGTATCGGCACTCTGACCGGATTTTTGAAATCTCCGGGCACTGTTATTGAAACTCCAACAGCAGCTCTATTAACTCAGGTATTTTCAAAATATTGATGACTTTAAGTTCACGACTAGTGAGGCCATTACTTTAGGCTTTTATTTAAGATATACATTATATTCTGCCTGTACATTCTAAATGATAAATTATAAAAATAAAATTACTGAAGGTCAACCCTCTGTTATGATTTTTCTAATGTATTTTCGTTGTCCTATCTGTTTGTCATCATTCAGTCATCACCACCCTGTATCCACATCTGGATTGGATTTACCTGTCCGTTGGGCTTATGTTCGCTGATTTACGGAAAATCTGTGACTCATTGTTATTTTTTGCTTGTGCTTATTTTTTTTTATGCATCATATTTGCCGCAAATAAACGCATTTTCTTTCTTTCATACACTCAAATAATTTATCTAAATTAAAAATAAGGAATTCATAACGAAATTTGTTCAGTGGGTCGTCTTTTGTTCAATTCATGTTGGTAGATTTTACCCCGTGCTCTTATTAATCCCTTGAGCAGCTAAAATCAATTCCTCTCAATTTATTTATTGAATTGTAAAAAGAACATCTGTTTGAATATAGAATGTTTACTTTTTCAGGGTGGCAGTGTATCCCATATCACCTCAGAGGTTTTATCCAAAGTGTTTTCAACCCCTCAACTGTTATGGGTGCCAGTATCAAACTCCTTACAACTAGAGCCAGGTATGAAGGCTCAAGGCGAAGGTGTTGCCAAGTTTGCTGGCTTGCCAGAACATCTAATTTGTGTGACATCACATAACATGAGTGAACCAACTCCTTCTGGACATTTTGAGCTTGACAAAGTACCTCTTTGGACCAAGAATGGAAAGAAAATGGTTAATGCGGAGAGGTAAGACCTGAACATGACTTAAGAAGCAGAGAATAGGTATACAGTTTTACTTTAGTTGTTTTTATACACAACAGTTATTATGAGACAAAAAAACAACCAGTATGTCTGATACAATCAAGCTTTATATGGTACAAGTTTTCTTCTTATTCCAACACAGGTAATTAATTAGTTTATTAATAACATTTAAACTATCATTTTGTCATGAATAATTATTAAACTTGTTAATGTCAAACAATACTTATCTCACTCCTTGAAATTGAATGAATTTTCAGATATATGGATTTGATGGAAGTGTACAAACCAGAAATAATTTTGGCGATTGCAGATGGCCGAACATCACTAAATGAGGGGTACAAGAGAATCCTGAAGTCTGTGGATAGGACCTGCAATATGTTGGATACTTGTGTGTATCGATATAAGGCCTCAAAGCAGTTGCGAGATAGTGCTCTCATTGGTCAGTAATAAAATTTATTACATTACTTATTATTATTTAAACTTCTGGCACACAATAAGGTACAAAGGCTGACTTAATGCCTTAGGCATTTTCTACCAGTCAACCAAGGGTGGTGTAGAGACAAGATGGCAGGTTCTCTGTTTAACAGGAGAATAAAAATATAACATAATGAAGTATAAATAAAATAGGTACACAAGTACGGTCACCAAAGGAGAAAAGTAACTCTGGTTGTCGGTATAGTTGAAGTTTAGTAAGAAAGGAATGGATGTTTTCGAATAAAATTAAATTAATAGAAAACAAACATTTCATTTACCAAATTAAATTTAATTTGAAAATATCCATCGGTTTCTTACTTAAACTTCAACTATATCCGACGACCCTGGTTACTTATCTCTTTTGGTGACTGTACATAAGTAGATTATAAACTTATGATATACATACTTACGTATTATGGTTCTGAATTTCTGATATATTACAAAATGAGCATGGCATAACAGTAAACCCATGACATTAAATTTTTGCGTTCTAAAGCTGTCACCGGTCTGCCAGGGTCGCGCGCGCGTTGTTCCAAAGAGATACCGTGGCCCCTGGCAAAGGCAACTGAAGGACTGTCACCTGTGCTGTGATCTACTTACCTTTTATAACCTACTTTTAAAAAAAAATTATGTGTATTCCGAAATGGTCCTATTTAAATTTTGTAAAGATCTCTGATGATGAGTTTCGGAGACATATAATGGAACTCTTCAATAAATGCCAGCAAATCAACCGCGATCGCTGCTTTAAATTAGGTACGCATTGTTTAAAAAACGATAATGCGGAACCAACGACACCAACTTCCGAAATTAAAGTTATTTTTCACTTTGTAGTCTTTTTTTTTGGAAGTCAGTTGTTTTTTTACCGGACTGCATGGTGACTGCACAACGCAATAGAGGGTCATGTGTTTATCAGCCTATATAATATATGTGATATTTTAAATTTACACTAGCTGACCCCGTCGTTTTGCAAAAAAAAAAATAGATAGTAGCCGACTCTCAGACCTACCCCATATGCACACAAAATTTCATACAAATTGGTCCAGCCGTTTCGGACGAGTATGGTAACTAACACTGTGACACGAGAATGTTATATATTAGATTAGCCTCTTGTATGTTACTCAAATAAGTATGTCTTTTTCTATTTTTCTCTCCAGTTGGTAAACTGACAGACATTTATGCTGAAATGATATTTAAGTGGAAGTCTTAACTTTCTCTCAAAATAAAAAACTCTAAAATCTGATGCAATTTCCAGGTGTGGTGGTAGGTACTGGGATGCCTAAGAAAAGTAATGAATCCATCAAACATGTACTGAAACATATAGATACCCTTACCGGAGTAGCTTTGGCAGGAATAACGGATGCAAAAGAAGAATCCGACAATTTGGCAGCACAGAAATTAGATTATATTTTCAAGACAGTTGGTGTAAGTATCTGAATTACTAAAATACTGGTATTCAGCAGCATCTGATTAGACTGGAAGCCGACCCCGAAATAGTTGGGAAAAGACTGGGCCAATTCATCATCTGCCTAGCTTTTTCCCAACTATATTGGTCGGCTTCCAGTCCAACCGAATGCAGCTGAATAACAGTATTTTACACGGAGCGACTGCCTACCTGACCTACACAACCCAGTTACCGGGTAATACGATACTCCTTGGTAAGACTGGTTGTCACTTTCGGGCTTCTGACGACCCGCAACGTCTGTCAAAGATCCGCGAATGACAGCCGGCCATTGGCTTAATGTGCTTTCCGAGGCACGGAGGGGTGTCGGTATGTAAAGATGGTCACACATCCACAGACAAACCGCGGCAAGCGTAGCTTAAATCTGCATTTCTTTCAGTTTGTAAACCATCATATGATATTTTGAAATAGTATTAATTTCATAATGTTCAGCATGAGCTATGTAGCCTGTAAGACAATGTTTTGCTGCAGCTGTTGAGAATTTACCGTTTTTCGAAAGATTACACAATAACGACTTGTGTAGACCGAGTGTAGAACCTAAGACAGAAACACGCTTGTACGATACGACTACAAACAGAAAGCATGGCTAATATAAATCTATTCCTAGACAGCACGTTTCGCCGAAAGCTTCGTTAATAGAAAACACGCTTCGCACGGGGCTCCTTTTTCTGTGTAATCGGTTTAAAGTAACCTAACCAAACCTAACCTCGGGGTGCCCTTCATTCGCTCTTGCATCCTACGTCACCTATTGCGTTCGTGCATCGAAGCCAACTAGTATCGCAATGAAAATCTTTCGCGGTAACGTGCATCGAAGTTAAGTAGTATTGCAGTGAAGATCTGTCGCGATAACGTGCATCGAAGTGTAGTGGCTTCGCAGATACAGTCTTTTGCAGTAACGTGCATCGCATTTTTGTATCATCTTATTATCATTTATCGATATTTTGTTCATCGAAATTCCGTACTCTACTGACAAATATGACAGAATTAAATACATATATATTGAATTTTAAAGCAAAATACACTAATAAAAGTGATTATTTGAAAGCTATATTAAACTATTTTAATTAAAATGTGTATATGAAAACATGTATTTAACTACTTGTACCATGGTACTATTATTCATATATGTTATAACATATCACATGTTATGTGAAAATAACAAAAACTGTAAAAGTTACGCAAAATTAATGTATATAATACTGATTATTATGAATAAAAAGAAATCTAAACAAAAAAGATATGACTTTGAATAATAGTGTAAAAGATGGTTATGTTGAGAAAATATAGGAAAACAAATAAAAGTATAATAGATGTTTATTGCTACTGACATTATGAATTTGAATGCTTCGAAATTATGAACATTAGAGACAGAGTAGTTAGGAATTGTGATTGTTAGGATGAAAAATGTTAGGAAGAACATTTGTTGACACAGAGTTGAAAATTTAGGTGAACTTTGGCGCACCCGACTTTAATTTTTGATGCCCGCCGCCTGCCAAAAACCGTCATGGCAAAGTTAATCGCTCCGCCATATCTATGACTAATAATAAAGCTGAAGATTTTGTTTGTTTGAACGCGCTAATCTCTGGAACTACCAGTAGGATTTGAAAAAATATTATTTAAGTATTGAATTTGATAGCCTGATTCTTGAGGACGGCTGTAGACTATTTAACATTGTGCTAAGACTCTTAGGAGCCGAGCATAAAGAAAAAAGAAAGAACGAAGTAATAGGGCGGGTGGGCGATGCGCTGCGACGGTGTGGGTCGGGGGATCAAGAAATAGCACGCGGACGGAGTCGCTGGCAGAAGCTAGCTACTAGTTACGGCTGATGAATCATGGCCAGACTGAATATAGGCTCTCCGAACTTTCGCGCGTGTACACTCACTCACACTCGCCTTATATCTTGCCTTTTGGTTCCTAAAAATGTTATTGCGCAGACTTCTGCGCAAAGTTCTGACGGGCATTCATCAGCCGTATTGTAATTATTGATGATGTGACAACATTAAATAAATTCAAATGTATTCGATTATTAAAACACACGTAGAAAATGTATCTATTTTATTTATTCATATCAACAGATAAATGACGTAATATCGGGAAAAGAGTCAATCGGAAGAAATATAACGTTTGTACACATCATCACTTACATTCCTCTGTCATGATGCAATATTTCGTGGTATTGCTGACGTCACAATGGTTTGTGCTTAACCCCACGCTTCTGATTAGTCAGCGGTAATACAATACTACATTTTTTCTTTATGTTTAGGAAAGTATTTGATCGAATTCCTTATTGGGTTTCTTTAAAGATCAATTACTTAATGCTACACGTCAGGAACGATTAATTAATGTGCTTTGGTATTTTGTCTTACGCACGAAAACATACCAAGCTATACATTTCCAGTATAAACTGACTTCTCATTGTACGAAAAGCCTATACAATATGAGGTCAGCTAATACATAATACTAGAAATGTGTAGCTTGATATTTCATCGCGTGTAGATTGTTCGTCATTGCTGTGTGCTATGTAGGAATGTGAAAATCCGTTATCGCAGTAACAAACACGGGAAAAATCCTGTGGAAAAAAAATACTAGTAAGTATCAATCAGAATTTTCCGTAAACAATTCATCATTTAACTCGGCGTTAACTACGTGACAGTTTAAAATTATGTTTACCAACCGAGCCTTCGCAAGTCAGTTTGTTCTACAACATGGTTAGCAAATAGTTTACGTAACGCTATTATATTTCGTCATATTTCACCTTGAATGGCATATGAAAACTTAGGTATGTTACTTTAATAAACATTAAACGCTTTACGCTCGCCTTTTACGATAAAAAATATCACGTTACT
Organism: Globia sparganii; assembly: GCA_949316385.1. Lineage (NCBI taxonomy): Eukaryota > Metazoa > Arthropoda > Insecta > Lepidoptera > Noctuidae > Globia > Globia sparganii. The sequence continues at coordinate 17,787,013 of OX438653.1, read as the reverse complement.
GAAAAAAAATCATATTTACCTACGCATTTTGTTATCACCGTCATAGATTTAGTGGATAACAATTTTTTTATCAACCCATAATACTTCCACTGACAAACGTGTTTTTTCCATTAGATCGCTTAAAGTAAACAATCTTTGCAATTATTGGATGGGTCAGTTATCGCACTACAGTATCGGATAAATAATTGTAAGATGCTGCAAACTAGGATCTCTGCGTACTCATAATTATTATTATTATTAGCCTGTGATGTCCCACTTCAGGGCAAAGGTCTCCCTACTCTCTTTCCACTTCTCTCTGTTCAAAGCTGCTAAGGACCAGTTCTCGTTGAAGGAGTCCAGCTCATCCCGCCATCTCCATCTGGGCCTGCCAGGGACCCATAGAATCTTAAAAAATCAAAGAATAAAATAAAAAAGAAAGAATAGAATCATAGATTAAAATAATATAAAGAAATTATTTATTTTATACATTGGTATTATTCACGGTGCACAACCTCTTTTAGGCCTCCTCACCTTTACGAAGCCTTTTCACAGTATGAAGATAGAAAATAGGCTAGTTTCCACCATCAATAAATTGAAAATCTAATTAGTCCGTCAGTTAGATTATCAAAAAATATTTGACCCGTATTTTTTCTTTTGTTACGTAAACCAAAATTGACGAAGATACGACGCTTTCAAAATTCTCAATACGTCACACCTTAGTATAATTTTTAGTGAGTTCTGACGTCACGAGCCCCCACTCCCGAGTTGTATCTTTGTCAATAATCATTGATTTACAAAAACAAAAATCCCCACTCCCGAGTTTTATCTTTGTCAATAATCATTGATTTACAAAAACAAAAAATACGTGTCCATTATTTTCCAATACTCTAACTGACGGACTAAATAGATTTTCAGTTTATTGATGGTGGAAACTAGCCTATTATGATGATTTACCTTTCATGCTATACGATCGAATCTTCATAAAGAAACATAGTATTGGTAAGACAGGGTGGTGTCTGCAACTGTGGAGTGTGGGTTTATCACCCACCATCACAGCTTTGACTTGGATCAAAGTGCGTATATAGCGTACGGAAGAAACAAAGAACGGAATACAATTATTAATTATTGATTGATTTCAGGACGCGTTACCAAAAGACTTGCTGCGAGTAGTAGAAGGTTGTTGGAACCCAGCGATCATAGTAGCAGCTATCGAACACGGCTGGGATGTGTTCGACGGGTCATACCCCACCAAGCTCAGCAATACAGGACATGCACTGACCCTAAACTTCGACACAGACCGACGAAGTACTGAACCGTGTATCTTAGATCTCAATGACGAAAGGTATGTTTAATCTGTTGGCCGTTTTTCCTTGATCTTTCTCATTTCATTAGTAATGAACGGTTTTATTTTTAAAAGTTTTCCTCGAGTTTTTAAACAAGGTCAAAGGTTTTGTTTCTTGTAGCTGACTGTAAACGGTCGTACGATGTCTGAACTGACTATAGACGAACTCGTTCGATTAACAAACCTGTTCTTATCATACCGAGGTCCAAAGTCCAAACTGCGATCTTCTGATCGAAACTGCGGCATTGCTCCTCATCAGCGCCTAAAATGACAAAATTTTGAGGTCAAAGCGCACGTGTTAGTTCAGGAGTGTTCGTCCACACGTGTCAAACTATCATTGCCGCTGCGGCGACCTCTCGCCTGTTGTTGGCATAGCGGCAACTAGTTGTTACGTTACTTATTACATAATCAGCACCGTAACATATTCTGTGCTTTAAAAATCTATATGTTTATTATATGATCTAAGTTGACGGCAGTAGAGGTGCTCTTATATTTTGTAGAACCATTTTGTTTAAGCTTTTAAATACTAGCCGGCGCGGCGGCGATACTAATCCTTCTGGATTTTTTTATGTAACTTGTCAAATTGAACGTTAGCTGAAATTATTTTTGTACATCATTCATTATTAATTATTATTTGAACCACACAAAACCTACCTAATAAATTATATTTTTAGAAGTTAATTGCATAAACATCACTGTCTTTTTTAGGTTATTTTTGTTTGATGTTTTACCATTAACTTTTTGTCCTATGCTATTTCCTGCAAAGGCAAAAAGTTGTTATCTACAAAACAACACAATAACATCTTCACAAACACATTAAAAGGCAATTATTAGTAGAAATTACTGCTCTTAAACCGGTGAAGGAAAACCTGAGGAAACCGGCATGTCATAGAACCAAAAATTCGAAGAAATGTGCCATCTACCAACCCGCACTGGGCCCGCGTGGTAGATAGGAGGCCTGTGTTTAAGCAGTGGGAACATTATAGGCTGATTTTGAAACACGTTTTAAGGCAATTAATATTAAAATTACAGGTATAAAGAAAATTTCACTCCAGTATTAGAAGGATGCGAATGTTTAACTTGTAAGAAGCATACGCGGGCGTATATACGCCATCTTTTAAACACTAGGGAGATGCTTTCGTCTGTGTTATTGAGCATGTAAGTATGAATTAATTCCCCTTTCGTAGTGAAGAAATAGCGATCGTAGTCTCACAGAAGTACTTCACTTTGAGTATTTAATTGTAGCTACATATTGATACAGTGCTATATAGAACACAAATCATCAATCACAAAGGGTGATTGTAGACAAATTGTATACACTCAAATTAATTCTTATCTTGACGGTGATTGTAGACAAATTGTATACACTCAAATTAATTCTTATCTCCAGGGTGATTGTAGACAAATTGTATACACTCAAACTAATTCTTATCTTGAGGGTGATTGTAGACAAATTGTATACACTCAAATTAATTCTTATCTCGAGGGTGATTGTAGACAACTTGTATACACTCAAATTAATTCTTATCTTGAGGGTGATTGTAGACAATCAAATGAATTATTATATTGAGGGGATTCTCTTTTTGACTGTACTCGTCTTTTTTTTTTTTGAGGATGGGAAATCATCAAATGACCCCTCCCGCTCTGGGTGGAGCAGAAGGGAGTGTCAGACTCTTACTGACTAAAATCCACCCGTGTTCCTTCCGTAGCCCTTTGTGTTCCGGGGTAGCGGTAACCCTTTCGGACAATCCCTCTGCCGCGGAACTGTACTCGTCTGTATAGCGATTTCATAAACCAAAGTGTGTACCTATATTTACTTACAGTCCAGCCGTCGACAGAATGCGTTCCTGGCACCTGTCAGTGCGACAATTCTAGTAGCTAATAAAGATCAAATTCGTTTGTATAAAACTGGCAGGTGTTAAGAACGCATTCTGTCGGCAGCCGCACTGTAGTCAAACAATAAAGCGATCTTCATTTTTATGCTGTTAAGGAAACAGAACACCTTAGTTTGAGTCATATCGATGTTTACCTTCATACTCAAGGTTTGATATCTAAGTTTGAGTCATGGTGACTTTGTTTGCCTGCACCCTCAAGGTTTGAACATTTTACACACCCAAACTTAACATGCAAAGTGTGCTCTACTTTGATGTTGATACTTTGAGTACTCAATTGTAGCTATACTTATATTGATACAGTATTATAGAACAAAAATTCTAGACAATAAAATTAATTCTTATCTTTAATCTTATCTTAAAGGGATTCTCTTTTTAACTGTATAGCGATTTCATAAACCAAGGTCTGTATGCTTAGCAATATGTACAGCGATCTTCATAATTATGGTGTTAGGTTAACAGATAACTAAGTTTGAGTCCTTGTGACCTTGTTTGCCTGCAGACTCATGGTTTGACTACGTATTTACACCCAAACGTCAACTTAACATGCAAAGTGTGCTCCACTTTGATGACTAACAAATACCAGAAACACATTCCAACTGATTGACCGAAGTACACAAATAATAGCCATCAATGGGTTTCAATCATTGCGATCGGGTTGACTGCGGTCACCGATTAATTTTCCTAACTTCGTAACCGTTCACATTCGAGACGATATGAGGCTATTCGTATAGTTGACCGATTGGAAATGGTTAAGTTTACTTACTAGAAAACTATAAAAGGACCTAATTGCCATTGTAGGGAAGTTATGAAGTTATTATAGTGTCAGGGTAATGTTTTGGGTCTATTTAAATGATTGGAACGCACGTTTAGCAGTAAAAATATATAATAATTGGAACACAATACGAAACATTTATTGTATTCTCGTGCCAAAATGCAATGCAGTAGACTCGATAGCTCGAGCGTCGGTTCTCGTCGGCTACAATTTTCGCGGAAAGTACGATTTTGGCAGGAAGAGTGGACTCGCTTGAAGTTTATCATTGTTTTTATATTTATTTATTTATTTAATACTTCAAGCACATAAATGTACAGAGGCGGACTTGATGCTATGCTTACCTGTTTGTGTTCCTCTTACCTAGTGTTTTTACATTTTCCATTCATTTACCTACTGTGTATTTTATACCTACCATTTTAACCTTCCAGCCACAATCTACACCACTTCGATCAGCTGTTCCACCACGCCAGACAGCACATCGCAGCGAATACATTCCAAAAATACAAGAAACACATTATCAAACAGTATGAAGCATACAAACTACCTAATTCAGCCAACGGAGTGACAGATATCAAAGAAAGTGATATTAAAATGAACGGAATTGAATACGTGAAGAAGAAACTGCGCGTGAGTGATGACGAAATTCCTACTAGTCAAGTACTTAATTGTAGTTTGTAATAGTAGTTTGTTTAGTTAGAATTTAGTTTTAGAATGTACCATTGTAGTAACTAGCTTTGAAGTGTAATTAATAATAATTATACACCGTGTATTTTTAATGGCTTGCAAACACAGTGTTTTTTATTAGTTAAAACTATCAAAATGATTTTCTGGCTATTAAGATTGCACAGTGTATGCTCCGAACAGTCGTTTGTCATATTTCATTTCGTCGGTTCAATGGATATTAAGACATTCACAGCATTTTTTAAATTCCATAGAAATACTAACTAAACGTAATTATATAATTCGTATAATACTGAAAAACGAATTAGGAAGCTGCCTTAAGTCTTGATTTGTGCCCGGCTGATGGTTCGCCCCCTTTTATATAGGATTTAAAAGTTACTGGCGAAATGTGGGTATTCTATTAGATGAGTTACGCCTTTGCCTAACCATTCGAGGAATACAGGCATGGTGTTATTTTGTAATAATAATAATTCCGGACACGACAGTCGACTGATTGGAGTAAAATTTGTAGCCTAGTAATTATGTAAGCGAGTATAATAAGTAAGATAAATCACTTAATCACAGTGATAGTGTGTAATTCGAATTGCAAGTTGTGTTAAGTTGTTAATTTAATTTATAATGTGATTTAAAACCAAAAATTAACGCAGATTTTGTGATTTTAAAATAATGTTGGCTTTAAAATTCTTGTTCTCTTTTCGTTTATTGTTGAAATACAGGGTAACATACATCGAACCGCAAATTGAAACCATGAATTCATCACATGATTCTCAGACTCCCTAGAGTAGATATTTTTCGTCGGTTATCAACAAAAAAAAATCTACTGTTTCATAGTAAAGTGCAAAACCTACGCGGTTCATTTTTTTTTAATAAGTAACAATTTTTTAAGAGCTTTTTTTTTTTAAATAACAACGCGCCCAACGGTGAAATTTTTCAGAAGTTCAGTATCATGTACAGAATCCATGGTAAGGTTGTGCGTCAATGTCCTTGTTACCTTATATTTCAACAATAAAAACAAAATTCTCAATTGTAGGTATGTATAAAAACAAAATTCTCTTGTTGAAAATCTATATGACGCGTTTGCACATGATTAATATTCGGCATTTATTTCATAATAGATCACTAATTCGTACTTAGGGTTTTTTTCTTCTTTTTTGTTGTTAATTTTAAGTATTTAATTTTACCGGAACGTGAAACCAAACAATATAACCTTGATATAACGCGGTAATTATAGATATATGCATTACGTTTATCTTCCGCGAGATATCGATCGCAATGATAGTGAAAATATTAAATAGATATATCAGCATTTATGGTTTGAACACAGACAAACCAATTTTAAATGTACTTGTCAAAGTATTTACTGAGCATAGTACAAGTAAACTAAACAACGTTTTAATTTACGTATTTTATTTAAACTAATTTTCATTGTGGTCATTTATTTCATAGCCTACTTTCCATAAGAACTGTGTAGGTATTTAAAATAACTATGTCAATTAGTTTTTACAAAGTAAATGCCTCCGGTAACAGTTAAAAGGGTTTTTTAATAGTTAAGAGTTTCTTAATATTCCGCCCGTATCATGTTTATTCTTTATGCTTTGTATTATCCCTTTGTGGTACCTCACTTTTATGGCGTGTTAAAGTTTGTGAGCTAGTTAATTTTCATTAAGTGTCCGTGTACTTTCGTACATTAGCTAATATTTTGCTGTCAGTAACCAGCTCCCAAAAGGTGGACCGATAACCTGTGGAAGGTCGCAGGAATCCGCTGGATGCGAGCACAGAAACGGTCAAAGTGGCGGTGCTTGAGGGAGGCCTAAGTCCAGCCGGTCGATTCTGTAAAAATCTCACCGTGATAACTTAGGTGAAGTGAGTTATCAATAGTGGGGATCCTTAACTTAGGTGGAGTGACAGCTCACTTCACCTAAGTTTTCACGGTGAGATTTTTACAGAATACCACTGCAGTAGTGGACGTTATCGTCTAAATAATATTCATTTTAAAACTTTTTAAGCAACTTCAATAACAATTATTCGATTAAGTTTAAATTAATAACCTCGCATAAAATGTACGGTATGTTAAACAAAGGACTGTTCACAACAGTGTGGCTGTAACTAGCATTAATAACTTATATTGTTTATTAATATTTATAAGTTTAATACCTCCATAGAATAACGATATGCTGGATGAGGAATGGACGATGCTAATGTGATGTATATAAGGGTATGTCAGGCATTTAGCCCGTGATTGCTTACCCCGCAATGGTTATAGCGTGATGAATATTCATAGTATGTATTTTCCGCCTGTATGCCGTACATGTAGCTTAAGTTGTTATAGTACAATAAACCACGTGATGATATGTAATGTTTTCATTCATATTCTATTCTTCTGCGTGTCGCTGGCACGACTGTATTTTATACTAAATTTAAGTTCAGTGCATCTTTTTCTTTCTATTTCATTAAGAAAAGGACCATGAGAGGGGGCCGTGGTTAAATAATAACAGCCGTACAGGTCGATCGATCGATTAGCTACGCTTGCCGCGATTGGTCTGTGGATGGTTGACCATCTTTACCTACCGAGACCCCTCCGTGCCTTGGAAAGAACGTTAAGCCATTGGTCCCGGCTGTCATTCGTGGATCTTTGACAGTCGTTACGGGTAGTCAGAAGCCCGAAAGTCTGACAACCAGTCTTACCAAAGCTGCTAACTGGGTTGTGGAGGTCAGATAGGCAGTCGCTCCATATAAATTACTGATATTCAGCTGCATCCGGTTAGATTGGAAGCCGACCCCATAGTTGGGAAAAGGCTGGGCAGATGATTCATATAAGGATAGAAGATAAATTTTAGTTTAGTCTTGTCCTGTTTAGTTTGTGAACAAGACAATCGGCGCCATTATTGGCCCAGAACTTCGCCACTTCCACGGCGTCGTCGGCGGCAGCGCAGAGGTCACTTTGACTGAATCTTTTGGGATACAGAGGGCAGGATACAGAGGTGGAGCATGGTTCGAGACATTGCTCCAGAACCATATTCTATTAATTAACACAATGGCCCCGATTCTGTTATTCACAAACTAAATTAAATTCAAGTTCAGTGCATCTTTTTCTTTCTATTTCATTATGAAAAGGACGGAAGATAAATATTAGTTTAGTCCTGTCAAATTAGATAATCCATGGACAAGTTTAGACATGATTAAAAAATTAGCTACTAAAAATACGTCAATTTACGTCAGGCGCTGACTAATTTGACAGGACTAAACTAATATTTGTCTTCTGTCGTTTTCTTAATGAAATAGAAAGAAAAAGATGCACTGAACTTAAATTTAATTTATTTTGTGGACAACAGAATCGAGGCCAATATCATCTCCCATGTTGAATACATCTCTAAACAATTCATTGGACAATATAGCATCCGCGATACCTTGTCAGGTTTAGTTGCACACTACGTTGCAGGTATCAAGCTACGGCATCCGAAGGGTACCTACTAAAGCACTGCAATATCGAATAGTAAAACAGCATACAGTCCAAGATCTAAGGATCCGTCTGTCTCGAGATGAGATTTTACAGGAGATTTAGTAGGTACAGTCTGTAAGCCAAATCGTTTTCAATAATCATTTGATGTTGTGTGAACTTGAGCTGTGAGCTTTAACATAAGCAGCCTATAACATTCCCACTGCTAGGACACAGGCCTCCTCTCTGTGAGAGGGAGTGGGCCAGTGCTTCCAGATTCACTGTAATTACAGTAGATTTACTGTATTTTAGACTTATTTTTCTATCAATATGTAAACGAAGTTTGTCTGTAATTTTACTGTGATCGATTTTGAAATCTACTGTATTGTTTTTAGAAACTCCTGTATGTTTTAGCTCGCACCACTGTAATTTTACTTTTGGGATCTGGAAGCACTGGAGTGGGCCATAATCCACCCCGCGGGCCCAGTGCGGGGTGGTAGTCACATGTCTAATTATTGGTTCTAGGACATGCCGGTTTCCTCATAATGTTTTCCTTTACCGTTTTGAGAGCAGTGATGATTCAATAATGTACAGACGCTAACACATCAAGCTAGTAAAATCTGTCAGTTTTCTTGAAATATGTTTCGTTATCAGCCTATAATGGAACTGCCGAGACACAGGCCTCCTCTCCCCGAGAGGGAGTGAGCTGTAATCTACCACGCGGGCCCAGTGCCGGTTTGTGTATATCACGTCTTTGAATTTTTGGTTCTAGAATATGCCGGTTTCCGAAGATAAATAAGAGACAAATAAAAATACAGTATTAAATAAAAGACATAGTATTAACACCTTTTACATATATTTCACTGACAATATTTACACAATAATTTATTTTAGTGACCACACTTATTGAGCTAGGCATATTGTATGAAATGTGCATCAAGTATGTATTAATGTAATTGAATTACATTACAAATAGAGTTATAATTTATATTTAAAGGATTTGGCAGGATTTTGCTTGACAAAGTCACATTCCAAATACTATGCGTACACTGCTATTAAATATATAAATACATAAAAATGTTCGATGGTAAAACTCAACTGGTACATAAAATTTAAATTCATATTAAAACTGTACTATGATAATAATAACAATTTCATATAAGTAGTACAAATAAATTACCGACGCAACAAATAGTTATATCGTATTTGTGAGAATTCAAGTACTATTCAAGTACGGAACAATAAAATTTGGCGACACAATTGTAAATTTTACTAAAATTGGCACATTATACTGTTATATTAGCTTACATTTACTAGTGTGTTATCGCAATAAATAAATCAATTATTTATTGAAAAAATCCAGGTAAACTACCTGGATACTTTCGTGTTTAGTTTCAAATATATGCAGAATCAGTTCAATTTTAAAAATATTTAGGAAATCATGACAAATTACTAACTAAGTACATTTCATTATGAAACATGAGCTTTTCATTCTCTCTGAATGCGAAAGTCTAGAGTTTAAGATTGCTGTATAGGTGTATAATATCAACTTTATCAACTAAAGTGGAATAAAAAATTGTAAACTCTACATAAATAATTACAATGCACCAGGCATTCGATAAAGCAATATTTAAGAATGTATATACTATTCACAATGTAAAGAGAAAATTAGAGCAAACATGTCCCTTCTAACGTCTAATAATGTGATATAGATAGTACAAAAGCATTACCAAGATCTCTTTACGTGCAGAACACAGATATAGGAAAAGGTAGATAGTGCAATCCGACCCACACAGTTTATCTTTAGCGAATCATTTCCCGACTGATCGAACACTGATTGCGTTCAAATAACAATCAGTAGATGCAAATCGTTCAACAAATTTAGATTTGCTATCACTATAATGTCGCAGTTGGTATATTATGAGCATAATCAGCCTATAATGTTCCGACTGCTGGTACACAGGCCTCTCTGTGAGAGGGAGTGGCCGTAGGTAAGTGCGGGTTGGTAGATGTCACGTCTCAGAATTTTTGGTTCTAGGACATGCCGGTTTCCTCACGATGTTTTCCTTCACCGTTTTGAGAGCAGTGGTGATGAAATAAATTACACAAAGTAAAGCGCCTGTCTGGTTCGTACCTACGACCTACAACTTGGAAGTCACGACTTACCGATGGGCCACCACTGCTACTCTTGGTATATTATATAGATGTAAAATTAAAACTCACTCTCGGTGCCATAAACTTTCAAATCTACCTTTCACTATATCCGAGTAAAAAACCGAAACTTGTGAGATGACAGCTGATGAAATAATCGTAATTTTGAGATCCATCCCGGCGCGAGGCATGACTGCAAACAGAACTTTGTTCCAATAAGCTTTCACTTCACTGCACTAACGCTAACTATTTTTAGAGTTTACTACAAAAATGTTAGCTTAAGTCCCATTCACTGGATAACACTATTTTAAGTATCACATGTCCTTCTCTTTCTTTTCACATTCAATGACATTATACTGTATTTACTTCCAGCTTGTACACTATACAAAGTCATTTGTACCCGGTGTATTGAGAGGTTCTTGGGCCTGTAACGGGAAAATACACATTAGTAATTGAAAACATTGCCAATATTGTTAGAGCTTATTCAACAAAACATCTAATAAACAACGAAATGCAACTAAATCGCACTGTCACGTACAAGTAATTCGTCTAAACGCCTAAGTTCAATCTACTAAAACTTACCATTATGAAAGCCCTCGCATGTTTACGCATGAAAAATAAATATTTCGGCAGTAAAATATTATTATTAAAGTCTATGTTAAGCTTTAGGCAGATTACAAAAATCATATTTGCTATTTAAAAGGGACTATTTACAGCATTTTACACCTACCACTTAGAGCCAATAATTTGGCAACTATAATTTAATACTGATGTGGTAAAAATGTTGGCACATTATAAATTGCCACAATATTTTAAGTCTAAACGAAAATATTTCCTATAAATCCTTAAAACAATCTCTAGTAAATATAATAACTCTAAATACATCAAGTTTAAAATGTCTTAGGCAGACCTTATAATAATCTTTACTATAGTAAAATAATGCTAGTTTTCATTGATATTTACAACATTTATCATTTTGGCCAAGTTACACGGGGTATAATTCATTTTACACAAGAAGTCTGAGTGAAGTTTTGAAAATAATGATCTTAGTTTATAGTAAAAATATATGAAAAGAAGAATTGAGTAATTGGTATGAGCACTAGCTCGTTAATTGGCTTGGCGGAGGGCATTAAGTCCTTGTGCGACTTATCTTAGACTGTTTTGTATGTTAAGGGTACACTCCATGGCGGTTAGTGCTCTCACCTCTTCGCCCACGGTGCTGGGGTACAGCTTGCTGCCCGGTGCGTAGCCATTCTTCTCCAGCGCAAATTGGTCCTCTGTCGTCTTGCGGTACACCGGGTTGTCGAAGTTCATAGATGTATGATTACGGTTCACGTAGTGTTTGTACATAAGCACTGCGATCTGAAACGAGTAGTTAACATTAATTTTACACGTGATTTTTTATAGACAAGATACATCTGGGCAAGATCTCGAGGAAGGTCGAAAAAGTTACATCATCAAAGAAATAGAAACAATTGATGTCTATTAGAGCGGTTACTAAGATGCAATTTAACGCGGCTGAGACATTAATCAAAGTAATATGTTCATAAATGTCACAATCAACAAATTTCCTTAACGTCACGATATGTCTACAGGTTACAATTTACATTTGCGTCTAACCGCGACCGGCTTAGTCAGACCATTGCGTACGGCGTACCTCGATTAATAATATACAATAAGTGCTATAATCGCATGAAAGATATTTTACGCGAGATAAGTTTAATTGAATAATATTTTACTCGCGTTATTTTTAGGCCCATTTTTTGATAATTTTCGATCGATGAACGTTGACGTAAAACCCCAATATTATTATTAATCGCCAACGAAATTATGTTAATATGTCATCTTTCATGTTTTGACTTATCTTAATATTTACTTTTAGACATAATGTAAACTCCAGTCGGGTTTGCAAAGATTCAATATTTATTGTTAACGATCCTTGATTTTGATAAGTCGACAAAAGCGAAGCTGAGTTCAACGAATCGAAATGTATTGTATAAGTTTATTTACATATACACAACTGAATTCAGAAATAAACTTAAAAGACAAGCAAACGTATTGGAATGTTCGAGATAAAGAAACTCACTGCATATACGTTTCTTAGAACTGTAAATGCATTTACATAACTTGCAGATTCTTCTAAATGGCCCCGAGTATTAAACTTGGGTAGCAACACAAGTGTCATTCTATACGAGACAATTATAATTTAGGTCTAGGAATTAGTATTAAACAAAACGCGAGCGTCCGTTCTAAAACATGCTCCGTTTATTTTAACACATTTCAACGGTCCATTTGGGTGTCCCATATTTTTACCTGCCAATCTGTTTGGGTGTCGTCACTAATGTTATTACCGGAAGGTTGCTAGAAAGTTCTAGATGTATATTGGGTGCTTACCAGTGCTGCCAATATGATAATTCCAGAGATTACTGCTACCACAACGCCTGCGACCATGCCGGCATCGCGGCCGCTGCTTGAGATTCCTGTACCAGTCTTGGGTGTTTCAGGGACACCTAGAATGAATAAAAAACAATTGTTATTACATTGTCAAGTGACACGCTTTACAGTTCTTTAAACCTTTGCAACGTGTTCATTGATATGCAAGACAAATGAAGCGAAAGTTAACTGTGTATTTGATAATTGATTGCACAAATTAAATTGTAAATGAACCATAGGTACAGATACAATTGTTTAACAGATAAACGTTGCAAAGCTTTTAAACGTACCTAATTAGGGTTTTAGTTAATTACAACTGTTGCGTTGATTTTATGAACAAAATGAAACTTTCACCAAAAAGCAAAAAAGAAAGGTGATTTGTGAAAAATGGTAAATTGAAAGCAACATAGAAACAATTAATGAAGAACATAAACAAGTGAAGAAATGAAAGAAACCGATTTTGTTAAGTGAACTAAAAGGTGCAAATAATAATGACAAAAGACCGTTTTAGGTTTCATACAGAAAAAATCGTTTAAGTACAAGAACAAACTTCCTGGTAGTTGAAACAGCTTATGAGCACAATATTGGACGTCTATCCTCGTTGACAAGTTCATTGTCAACAAATTAAAAACATTTGAAGGAGAATGACGACGGTAGCGTTATAGATTGACGCATTTCCACATAGGCGTGTCGAATTCACAGGGCGGGAGCGCCTCCGATCAATTCTCTTACATCTAATTGTCAATTTAACTATAATATATTTGTGTGGGCGCTTAACCCGATCGCGCTAGACATTCTATTTACAGCTAGTGTCAATGAAACGTGCCAACTAATACTATTTAACTGAAATATCCTAACCTACTTTCACATTACAGATGTTTTTTATTTGTTTGGGATTATGAGTAATGTTGTAATAACATACAGATTACAGGGACTCACCGTATCAAATAAATAAAATAGGACAGGATGGTTGGTGTTCTGATATTTACATAACAAAACCCTGATTACCTGTCAGGTACACAATAAATCAGAATATAACGTTGATATCAAGTTCATCTTTATGCAGAGTGACTTGGTATTATTTTAGTTTTAATTTGTTTATTCAATTATACGAATTCGTCGTGATTGTTTTCAGTAAAACATAGCTACTAATTTAAAACGATTCTATCCGAATCATCTGGAATAATGTTGTTAGTTGCGATAAAATTGGTTAATTATTAGTAGACAAACGGAAGTTTATGCGACATGCACCCAGCTCATAATGAATCTGTGTGTCTTCCCGTCATCGAAAGTGTGATGTTGCCGACTTTAGCACAAAATTAAATAAAGTTATAATACGTTACCCTCAATATTTAAGTTTTTCAGGGCATCTGGTAAATGAACCAAACTGATTTTTTCAAAATTATAATGAGATTCTTTGACGGGCTCTTCCGTGGCGTCTGGTATCCTCTCCAGAGCCTCTCCTTTCAAAAACAGATCTATAAATGGCTGATTCCTTTTTCCCAGATCTCGTTTATCAGCTTCCCAATAGGCCTTCATTGGCTCAGCTTCAGGGTCCGTCAGGGGCTCAGCTTCAGGGTCCGTCAGGGGCGCAGCGATTGGTCCCTCTATTTCCTCAGGGTCCTCAGTCGTATCTTCACTCTTCAGGAGGCCACGTCCCAACTTCAAGAGAAGGCCTAGCCCTTCTCTTTTGTAATTCACCATATGTGTCAAGCTTCCCCGATAATCATTCGCATTCAAAATAGCTATACATCTGTTTGACAACTAGCAGATTGGCATGCCCTGCAAATCAGTCAAGGAATCCCAAGTTGAAGACACACAGATATTGATTGATCATCACAATGAACTGTTGTTAGTTGATGGCTTGATGAGTATTAGTGATGTTCGATACCCATTACCGTATGTATATATGGGCGATAGTTTATCTTATCAAACGATGTGATTAAATGATTCAACCCATCCATGAAGCAATCTTTAATCAAAATCGTGGCGTTTGATCGACAACAATGGCTGAAACTATGAACATTTTCTCTAACTATTACTGAAAGCAAGGTTAGTTATGTAGCTACCACGTTCACTTTCATTTCGGTGAATTCAATTAAAGGCAGCGTTTCAAACGTCACGATTCTGATTAATTAACAAAGTCATATGAGACAGATCAAGGGGGTAAACTGGTTGATCGATAAATTGAATGTATGTCTCCACAATACTCACTGGTTACAGGTTTTTCTTCAAAAACTATGGTTTCATTTGAACCAATGGTGGGTTTATTATGCACCTCCACATCTGGTTTTATTGAATCTGTAGATTTTATGAAATAAACAACTTAAAATGCTTCCTTATTGATAAATTCTTGTTTTATTTTTCCGTAAGTGGGTAGTATTTTTGTATATTGATCACACAGCGAAACAATTTCACGTAATTAGGCACGGCACACGCGACACGTACGGGTTTCCGAAACGGAATGAGACAGGCCGAAAACCGGTCGCGTGTAACCGCCATTGACGTCCCACCACCGGGCCGTTCTGTCAATTTAACTGAGCGCGATCTGGCTCGCGCTTACAAACCATGCACTGGTTAATTTTAACTACACCATATTGCCCATTACTTTGTCTTTTCTCTACTCCATTCTCCGTACTTATGTATTACTTTTTTATATTCCACTACCAATGAATATTAAACAATTCTGGCAACACACTGACTACTTAATGTCTATGACATTCTTTTAAAAATACTTTGTATTCATTCAGAATCATGTCATTGGTATTCCTCAATTAATTTCAGTTTAAATCGGTACCTAATACCTTCGAGTAAAATAATTAACATATTTTCTAGTAAGCAACCCAGGTGTGAGGTAACATCGTTGCTAGCATGCGCATGCGGCGTGCCGGATCGCAGGTAGAACCACTGAACAAAAGGTGGCGTGATGCTGTGACGTCACGTCGCCTTATTCGCCAACTGTTAGACTATTGGGCGTTCTGTTTCCACACGAGTGCGAGCACATCAAGTGGGTCTGCTCGGTGCATGCGCACCTATGTGTGAGGTCACAAGCCTCACAGGTTAATAGAAACTTTTATAGTGACTCATTTATATAGATTTTGTGATTTTCTTTCTGCCTCAAAGCTTCTTTTACTAAGAGACCTGCTTATATTTCAAAATCGGCCTGGTAATTCATTAATAGTCTCTATGACCTTGGTAGTCTACCTACAAAAAAAGTCAAAAAGAAAGCCGCCGAAATGCTTTATTTATAGTAAATCCGCAAGTCGCGCCAAAATTATCGACCTAATCAATATTTCTATTAAGTTATTTATGTAGGTAAATAAACATTACAAATCACCGCTACACACGATATCTGCACGTAAAGCATTTCTTAAGATAACGATTTGCTTATATACAATTATGAGTAATAATTGTAACGATTAACTTGAATGATTTCAAGCATGAGATAAGTCGTGGGCGCGGTATATTCTAACCAAAACATGGAAGTTCTTCGTAGAGGATCAGTCATACTAAAATTTACCACTGATAAAAAATATCGTACGATGTGTCGTCATGAAGTGACGTGGCACATTACGTGTTCGGGCCGCTAACTGATTCGGCCGAGTATTTTTAAAATTCACATCAATGTTCCAGTGGCCTTGTCTCTGCAATGATATTACGAAAAAGTTCGTCATAAGGACCGAATTTGCATGTCTCGTTTGTGTTACTCTAATATCACGCTATCTGACGCAATGCAATGGCGTGATGGTGTGACTAAAAGCGTTTGTTGACCTTTCAATGAAGAAAGTTAAAAACATATAATGATTAAACCTACATTGAAAATTGAAACCTAGCATCGATTTTACATTCTCCTCACCTTGATCTTTGAAGGTCTATAAATTACTTGAAAAAACGAGAATCTGCAGCTACATAATACGGCGGAATATGTTTAAAAGAAGTTCCAAATTGGTCTTGTAAAAAACTTCCTCGATTAAAAACGCTACGTAACAAGTACTTGGTAGCGTCTTATTGATAGGACACACAATCAATCATTACTAAACGTTACCAATCGTACTAAATGTCTTTTTTATTGACCCACTCAATTGTACTTTAATAAACAGATGAATGTATGCAATGAACGGACTTAAATCTTAAATAGATGATCTAGAGTTGTATATTTCCATAACATAACGCGTAGACGTTGGAACTGCACTATTACAATACTACATTGACTTTTTGTTTCTTTCTTAAAAAAAAAGGTTTTTTTCCCAAATGAATTAGAGTGAAAGAAACCCGAACTAGATAGGTACAGTATCTGATTATCTGTGTGTGGTAATATTCCACCAATCGTACAAGTGCAGTAGACAAATTGAACTCTGCTTCCACGAGAGCCGGAGAAATTGCGGAAAAACAATAAAATTTATTACCTCAGTATTGGGTTTTTGTAACCATTTTCTATATCTTTGTGCAGTTTACTTTAATACAATGGAATTATGTAATCTACATCATAATATTGAACTAGCCATTGTAATGTAACAGACTACTTACTCCATAAATCTGTTAGTGTCCCAATAATTGTCCGTTTACCTGTACCCTTGACGATTTGAACAACGCCTCTGACGCCGCAATTAATGTGGCTCCTACAGTATGAGCAACCTACAAACCTACCGGGCCCAAACAGTGTAGGCAACATAATTATGTAAATGTACCGTCGACACGAAAAGAAGCCATTGTAATGTAGGTAATACATCCCATGCCAATTTCGGCTACGGCGACTGTTTCTGTTCCTCATGACGATAGGTTTCGAGTATGTGCTTACCCTAATTGCATAACACTCTATCAATCACAATCTGAATCATTTTGAAGGAATTGCTAATCCATTGCTTCATATGTTCGAAAAAATTGTCTGCTCAACAACGTAAATAACGCAATGGATGTTGTTGAACTGTCAAATGAAAGCCATTGCTAATGATAGTGTGTTACGCAATTACCCCGCTGGTGTGGCTAACGAGACCTATCTTGGTTCTTCGGAATCTCAAAGTTTTTACTTTTTATTGCTTGGTTCTAACTTGTTATACTTAAGTCGTGCAAAACATATTTTTAAAACAGATAAATAATAACTAGTTTTTCCCAATATGGTACAATTCTAACGGAATCGTAACTTCCTTCCTCAAATCATAGGTAGGCACACCAAGTTATCGCATAAAATACCTATTTGTAGCATTGTAGCAACTATTCAATTATTTATACTTATTTTGAACAATGATTTATTAATAAAATAGCTGCGCCCCGCGGTTTCACCCGCATAAGGTCGATCCCGTGGGAATATCGGGAAACAAGTAGCCTATATGTTAATCTAGGGTGTCAGCTACCTCCATATAATTTTTTATCAAAATTGGTCCAGCCGTTTGATCGTGAAGAAGTAACAAACATATAAACACACAAACTTTCGCTTTTATAATATTATTGTGATGAATTAGCCAAGTGCTTTTATTTAGATTTGGCTTATCAGCACGTACCTACTAATTTGTAATCATTAATTCGCCGTCAATTAGTTTTATCTTTTCTTTATCCGCTAATAATTAGTGTCTAGATCTAGACTTACTTATGATATTTACCTACAGGGAAGTGTCTGCAATTATGAAGGCTTTCTTTATCAATTAATACCATTTTGCGTGTATGTGATTAGCGTTTTTGGGCATGCCATCGCAGTTTACACGTTAGAGGAGTTCTTTACAAAAACACTGCAAAATCACGAACGCTTGCAAAGACATCATTCAAGTGTCGAACATATTATCTCAAAAATTAAAGTGCCGGCCAGAAAAATCTTTTTTTCTGGCCGGTACTGATTTCTAATGGGATATAACATCTTGAGCATTTTTTAATATTACAGTGAATACAGATAGTGCAATCCACGAAGACGCGCCCCACTCTTTTTCCCAATGCTTATAGCACGAGTGTGCAACATTCCGATAGTGTTTTAGTTTTGTCGATACACACAAATTATTATTAGTGACTAATAAGTGTGTATCGAAAACACTAAAACGCTAGTGGAATTAACTAGCGATAACCATTAACGATTTGGAAGAAGAGTGGGGCGCGTCTTCGTGGATTGCACTATCTGTATCTACTATTAATTGTAGATCTATGTTGTAATATTTAAAACATGTTCCGGATAATCAATTAAAATTTGGTATATTTTAAATGTTTAGCTTAAAAAACTTGTTATGAAAAAGTAATTTTGGCATTTTCAATCTCAAATAGCAGCCGGGGAGTTAACTGTAGACTTTCGCAGTAAGAGTACAAAATGCTCAAGATGTTATTTCCCACAAAAGAACAGTAGTGCTATTCTGTAAAAATCTCACCGTGTTAACTTAGGTGAAGTGAGTTGTCATTCCACCTGATGTTGCCCCTATTGATAGCTCACTTCACCGAAGTTATCACGGTGAGATTTTTAACGAATCGATCGGCAGTACTTTTTTTCTGGTACTTTAATTTTTGGGTACGAATCGAATGATGTCTTTTCAACTGTGTTGAAATTCTCGTTTTTTTCGTTACTATTATTAATAAATTATTAAGAATTTTACTAATTTATATCACATGCAGAGTATCTAATAAAAAAAACTTAGCAACAAAATAACATTGTAGATACCAAATACCCTGTTCTGAAATGCTGGCTAGTCTTTCACATATTAAGTAGGTATAAAGTGCTAAATCACGGTGCATTGCACATTACAAATGCAAATTAAAGCATTTAAGCACAATAATTTAAAGGTATGTAATTACTTTTTTTATGAAAATCTTTTTACATCTAAGTATAAAGTATTTTTGCGTGTTCTTATGCGTTGGCTTGAAAAAGAAAAAAATAGGTACAAAAAAAATATCGCTTCCAAATATGCTAAAGGAAGGCGACAAACAAAAACCGGTTTATACCGGTTTCATTTTTTAAAATTACAAATTAATGAAGATTGAATGAAAATTCCTAATGGCTAATGACAATGGCTTATCACTAACAAACTATACACGTTATATCTACCCAAAATCACGCCACCTTTAGGCATTATAATTAATCTTCTTAAAAAAGTGATTACGATAGTGATTTCGCCACCTGCTTTTTCACGCAAATTCAAAGTAATCTTCAGTTTTTTAAAGAAATAATACCTACCTACACACCTGCATACTTGAAATCAGATACGAATTCGGATAATTCAGAAAAACATATCAGTGAAAGAATTTTTGAAATCGAACGAAGTTTTGGAGATTACCTTCTACATCCAAACTTATAAACTTTACCTCTTCATAACATTAGTACAGAAAATTTAGGTATTGTAGTGCTTCGTCACGTGTCTCTTATACTTTTGTGACAGTCTCTTTCTAAACCTCGATGTGCCGTATTATCATATAATCAATCAGAATCAGAATCATTTTGAAGGATATTGCTAATACATTGCTTCATATTATGTTCGAAAAATTTGTCTGCGCAACAACTTAAATAACGTAATGAATGTTGTTGAACTATCGAAATAAAAGCCATTCCTACTGTTATTGTGTTACGCAATTACCGTGCAGGTACTAACTATGGTTCTGGTAGACAATCGAACCAGCCTATCGATTCTGTAAAAATCTAACCATGATAACATAGGTGAAGTGAGCGTAAAGTGAACTATCAATGGAGGCAATCCCTAACATCAAGTGGAATGACAGCTCACTTTACCTTTTTAGTTTTCACGGTGAGATTTTTACAGAATAGCACTGCAGCAACAAGCATGTTTTCCCATTGCGATTGTTTTACTGTACATTGTTTCGTTACGGAATCGTTGAAACTTGCCCACCTGCCTACAGGTAATATAAAATATGTTGAAGTAAAGAATCGCAGTTTTTAGCAGAACGCACAGACATATATGCTAGACTGTCTATGCTCTTGAATACTGAGCTATCTACATATTTGAATCAATGCCAATTTGCCTAACTGCATTTTTTTAAACTGAGACCCTGATGTGCCGGTACATTTTAATTATCAACGTTACTTAATAGAGGGAGCCTCGTCTCGTATGTAGGTGTTAATTTTAACCATAAAAACAACAAGTTTTCAAACACAATCAATACCGTTGATAAAGATAGTAGCCGAAGTACTAATGCGTATAAGTGTTGTTTTTTCACTGACTGAAACGGTTTTCTTCGTATTGTCTTGATATACAGAAAATCATATCTCAACATTATTTACTTATATCAAGCCGTATAGTTCTAAGTATTATAAATCGCGATTTTTCAAGATTTAGAAATACCTACCTGATAGTAAAGTTTAATGTAAATTAAACAAATGACATTTAAGATCTGACCGTACACGTGTTTTGGCATTGTTTAGTATTTCTCATATAAAACGTTTTTCACTTCACAAAAATTTGAAACAAAAAGTTAAGGTATCATTTTATACAGACACATAATTAATGGCAGTCAAATGGGCGCCCATTTGACGGCCATTACATA
The DNA here is from genome assembly GCA_949316385.1 of Globia sparganii. Lineage (NCBI taxonomy): Eukaryota > Metazoa > Arthropoda > Insecta > Lepidoptera > Noctuidae > Globia > Globia sparganii. The sequence goes on along the minus strand of OX438653.1, from coordinate 17,765,858 downwards.
CATATTAACAAAAAAAACCTTAGATACTGAAGTAAAAAGTTAGATTACCATACGAAGAAATAGAGAAAAAGTTACATTATTTGATTTCTTGCTGCTTTTAGGTTCATTATTAAGACAATCATACGTCTTGTTAATGTTGAATTCTGCGTAAATAAAATACAATCAAATTTTCTTTACACACATTGTGCAGTACTCTGCGTTGGGTAAGATTATGTCAGCAGCATTGTGTGTTAATTCAGATCGCCTTAACAATTACGATATTCGTAGACACAACACACATCAAAGCTTTATTAATATTTCAGGGCTGTTTACAAGTGATATCCTCAAGCAAACAAGGGCTCATTAAAATACTCTGATATCTTCACATCTGGCGTTAGTAGATGTCACGTAAAAGTTGGGCTTCCGTCGCTTAGAAGTGAATGTATCAACAGTAGTCTACTCCCGACGTTAGCGCAGCGGATACGTCCGAAAAATGCATACACAAGATTTAAAAGTAAATAAATTGATCGGGCAAGGCCCAACCATCTACGCAGGTAGCGAAACCGCGCAACATTATCCAAATAATGAAAATACACTTACTGTCTTCGACGCACATCTGGTTGTCTGGCAGCAGTCTTAGTCCGTTGGGGCATGCGCAGGAGACGCGCGGTGAATGGGCCCCGATGCGCGGTGCTGGTAGACAGAGGTGGGAACAGTGGCCATTGACGGCAGCGCAATGGTTGACACCATCGGGCTGACGGTACGGGTGGTAGACGTGGATGACCATGGGGTTTTGGAGCTGTTAATGTAAGATCAATTTTATTAGGCAAATTGAAGATGAAAATAAATGCTATGAACTTATGTCTTGTGCTATATATCAGTTGGCTGGTCAGTTGTCTATGAGCTATGCTGCTGTTGTTTTAGAATCCATTGATTAACCTGCTAATATTCGCGTACATGTAAAATGAGAGGCGATAGCAAAAATCTTAAAGTGCCGTTAAAAATCTGTTTTTTTTTTGCTAGTGCTAACTTATTTCATTTTTGTGACTGTTGCTTCTGGTTCTGGAAAATTACTCGAAAAAACATTGTTTAAATTAAAAATACAATGACCGATCGTTACGGGCAATTATTCATAATTATTTTGTGTAATAGGTGCATATTCGTTTGAATATATGAATGTGTAAATTCTCAATAACGTTATTCGTCGATATCGAGATATGAAACGTATTAACAGTATGAAATAAAAAAATAAAACTTATGAGGAACGAAGGTCCTACGCTATACTCGCACACACTCGTATTAGCTGACCCGGCAGACTTCGTACTGCCTCAATGGATAAATAAAAGACAATTGACTCTACATTTTATTTAGAAAACGTTTGTATGGGAAATAGAAAAGGGCTGTTTTTAGGGTTTTCCCGGGAATTATTCGATTTTTCTCACCTTTTAAACCTTCCCTAGAACTCCACGAACATTTCAAGACCAAGATAAGATAAATCCGTTCAGCCGTTCTCGAGTTTTAGCGAGACTAACGAACAGCAATTCATTTTTATATATATAGATAAGAAAGAGCCAATTTATTGACGTGCAAAACCTACTTACAGAAATGAAATCATTTACCATTTGGCAGAGAGAGAGAAAGAAAGTCGCATGGAGGGGCATAAAGCTTGTTACGTGACGATTTCTACCAGTTTACTCCTACCGCAAGCCGCGTCGTTCCGAAAACAACACGGTATACCTATTTGTTTTAAAATATTCATTTTACAAGGTTCTCGTCAAAACCCGTAATAGGTAAATTATGGTGGCAGGGTCAAACTTCCTTATTTCACTCCTCCACTTCACATTTTGACATTTTGTATCGGTTTCGTCTGTGTCATTATACAAGTGACAATTATAAAGTCGATGTCAAGGAGGCTATCAGATATCTCGTTTTGGGTAATGACCAAAAAACGTATATTGGCTTACTATACAAATTGGCTTTAAACTCGTTAATCAAATAGTTTACATTTCGTTTATTTGCGCAAGGTCTTACTACAACGAAATGTTTCTTTGTTCCAGTGCTTTTCGATATTGAACAAGTCTAACTTGCTATGGTCGTTTCTCCATATCGTTCTAATTCAGTGGGTAGGATTAAATTTTTATTTCAAGGTTACTGACCAAACCCCTGACCAAACCATGACCCATATGTTGGCATGTACAAAGTCTCCATACATCTGAATGCCAATTACCGTAATTAAAAACATTAAAAATCTAAAAGCAATCTCATCTCAGCCACAATCGATGTCAAAATTTGTTAATAATTTAGGGAAATTAGATGTATTTTTGACAGATTGAGTCTGACTGATCAGAATGTGAACGTTCTTAAAATTACGAGAGTTGCCCTACTGTTTTTCTGAGGACCTAAAAACACCACTAATGCCGCGATTGGCTGACCACCTTCTGGGCCCAACTTATTGAATTAAATTATTAAATAAGTTGGGCCCAGTAGGTGGCCGCGCCATTGACTCGTAAAAAAAGAATTTCAAGATTCAAAAACTTCCTCATTCTACTTTGTTCAGATATTATTCTCATGTCTGTCTCGTCTTTTTTACCTGGGCTGCAGTTTTCAACTTACGTTATGAGTAGGAGTGATAGCTTCAATGTCTTTTCCGTTGAACTTATTTGCGCGGTAGACGGCAGCCTTGTCCCAGTCAGTCCAGTAGACCCAGTCTTCGAATGTGGTGATGGAAAAGGGATGACGTAGCACATCTGTGGAGTACAGGATCACCCTGCGCCCGGTACCGTCGTAGTTGCACGAAGATATCATGTTCATTTTGGCATCCACCTGATCAAACATATATAAGTTCAGTGACTAGAATCAAGAAAAAGACTAGTTCAAAATGTTAAGACATTCTATTCGAATTGATTGTTGACAAAATAGTAGAGTTATACAGTATTGTTTATAAGAATTATAATCGCCAGATCGATGAATCACCCTATCGAATTAAAAAGTTGAATGATTGTCGAGTTATCATAATAATACCTATCTCTTTTTAATAATTAATATGCATTAACTTGATTTTGCTAAAGATAAGCTAATTATGTTTATCTATTTTCAGTCGAAATTAAGTATGGTGAGCTCGGTAAGCTAAATATTGAACGTTAGGAAAACCGCTTTGTACAGTATTGTCGATTCTGTATCTATTTTGTGGTTGTTAAATACTTTGACGTATGATATCGGATGTTCAAACGTCATTTGTTTTTCATTAACCACTAAATAGGTATTACTAAATAGGTGGAACTATGCCTATGAATTTATAGACCACTGTTTTAGGAGCGGACAAAACAGGCAAATATACAATTATTTTGTGGTTTCCTAATTAAAGTTTATTAATACGAATACTGGAAGGGAATTTCCCAAGGTCCTTAAATGTAAAACGAGAAGGCACAGGGTGCATGAACGTTTCTTTGACGCACTGCTTAATGGATTCAACTTGTTTTACTACAATTTACTTCTTTATAGTTATAAAGATAATTATCTTATTTTGCCACTTACCCAATAAACGCGTTTGCGCACAAGGTCCAATGTAAGGCCGTTGGGCCATTTGACGTCATAAGATACGATGGTTTGTCTGTGGGAGCCATCCATACCGGCTCGCTCGATCTTCGGTACCTGACCCCAGTCGGTCCAGTACATCCAGCTAAAGAAAAATGAAAATAATTGTTGTATTATTCAATAAGCTATTTAAAATAATTTACAGTCGGCTAAGGCGACAACGAATGCACATAATTTTTAGGTTACCAAAATCAATTAGAGTTCTTGTGCATAAGATAAGTATAATCAGCCTATAGATTTACCACTGCTGGGACACAAGTATCTTCTCTGTGAGAGGGAGTGTGCCATAATCTAACCAAGCGATTCCAGAGCGTGGTGGTGGTCACATGTCTAAATATTAGTTCTAAGACATGCCGGTTTCCTCAAGATCTTTTCCTTTACCGTTTTGAGAGCAGTGGTGATTAAATAATGTACAGACGCCAACAGATCAAGCTACTACAATCTGTCAATTTTCTTTAATAGATTTTCAACTTTATCGCTAAAGCTTAAGAGTTAAAGTTGATTGGGAAAATTTTACAGTTTCGTGTAGCTTGATGTGCTGGCGTCTGTACACAAAGTAAAGCGCCTGTCTGGACCTGCGAACCTACGACCTACAACTCGTAAGTCGCAGCCGTTACCACTGGGTTACCACTGCTCTCAAATCAAATTCTTGTGGTTTTGTTATAATTATCACATTTTTCGTAAACAAAGTTGTATTCAGATCTGATACTATTTGAATTGAGTTTTGTGTTTACATGCTAATTGATGCAAAATGATGGAAAACTTCTGTCCTAATCTATACCTAAGTCCTACTATAAATGGAAAGGCCAATATGAACAGGTGAAACTGCATCATTTTGGCATGAAGCCTTGAGTCATGACTTCCACAGTTCCACATAAAGTATCTACGGACTTTTATTAGGCAAGGTGAATTTGAATGAGAAACTGATCATGTAATTTATGTTATGATAGCATCAAGGCTCAACTTTCCATAAAGATTGGAAACTCATTGATTCAATAAATTTGTACGTGACATTTTGTGTACTAAATAAAATCAATAACTCCACTTACATCAATTGTATCAACGAATAATGATTCCTATTACAATACATTACGTCGTCACGAAATAGCTCGACATTCTTTCGCCAATTGATCGAATTTGGCTTCAGTCAGTGGCATTTTATGGAACTGATTACTACCGACCGAGTTTTACGTTGTGTAGTAACTGTTTATTTATGACGAATTCGTATGGAATGCTCAATGATATTAGAAAGGTCTAGGTTATGTAGGTTCTATTGATATCCGTCTCAAAGAAGAAAAATTACTATTAGTCACCGGGTTACGTTAGTCCTTCCGTCGTTTTCCTTATTAGGTAAGGTAGGTCGGGATTTTTTAGTGCCAGGGAAACATTTTCTCACTAACATTTTTGCATACCGGTAGCCTGTCTTTTATTACCGGTTTAGTGACTGTTCCTAAATTACCCTTTTCTTTGAGGATGGCAAATCATTAAATGACTCCTCCCACTCTGGGTGGATCAGAAGGGAGTGTCAGACTCTTACTGACTAAAACCAACCCGTGTTCCTTCCTTAGCCCTTTATGTTTCGGGGTAGCGGTAACCCTTTCGGACAATCCCGCTGCACCGGCAGGCTTCGGCCCTTACCTGCTGGGCCCCTTCCCTGTTGCTGACATCTCTTCGAGGCGCGTGTGGAACAAGTACGCGCCGTCCGGCACGGGCCTGGTCCTGAACGGACGGTGACTTACCCTCCTAAATTACCCTAGGCTGATAAAAAAATAGTTTTTCCTAATTATGTTTATGTTAGAGTTAAGATCGGCTTTCCCCTGGTGACACATTAATTCCAAGCAATCATAAAACAAATACATCTAGCGGGAATCGAACCCAAAATTCATGACAATACGTATCATAAACCAGCTGCTGCCCGCGACGTCGTCTGCGTAAAGACTTTACAGCGCCAAAAATACCTAAGATGCCAGTGTCGCTATAGCATTATAGGTATACAACTTTTAAAATAGCATTAAAATTAAGTTTAAAATCGATTTTCGTTTCTGTGTGACCGCGTCTTCTAAAGTTCGCATCTATTTTTGTTTGATACGGTTTTCACCATCATTTATAGAATTTATTCCAGACGGTTTATGTGTATATCTATAACATTAATATTAAACTTACAGATAGTAATAAAAAAATCTCGATGTTTTGTTAAGTCGTTAAAACCATGCAACAGGCGGCGGGTCACTACTTACAATATAAACAATTAATTGTATATGCAAAGCCACATTGATATCTTATTATACCTACCAGGAACTCCCATGATATTAACTCACATGATATAATTAATGGCACATAATTAAAAAATACTTAATCCAGCATTGTTTATCGCAAATAAACGTATTTTCTTTCTTTCTTTCTTTAGATAAAGAGTATTTATTTATAAAATCGTTACTCATAAAGATGCGGCTTATTTTTTAACTGTGCATTAAAATAGCCCCCAAAAGAGATACTTAGGATGAATTTCACCGATGAAAGTGAACGCGATCAACGGAGTAATTGCTTATCACACTAACAGTAGTAGCAATTGCTTTCATTTTTACAGTTCAGAAACATTTATTGCGTCATTTACATTGTTGAGCAGCCAAATGTTCGAACATATGAAGCAATGGATTAGCAATATCCTTCAAAATGATTTAGATTGTGATTCGTAGTTTGTTACGCAATTAGGGTGCGACTCTTCTAAGCCGTTCAAAAGCTGTCAGTGTCAATTTTCCACAACAGTTTTGACACTGACACCTTTTGAACGCGGTTCAGATGTGGTCGGCGCGTTCTGTTTCAGTAGTGAATGGTTTGTTAAGACATTTTTACCTTTCTATTTCGTCAGGAAAACAGCACAATTTATATACTTAACGTTAGTGAGAAAATATTATAGGTTTAATAATATGATTGATAATATCGAAATAAATAGTTACTCCAAATAACGTAGTAAATGGTCTTCTTGAACCATTTACAAACATACAGCTCGACGAGTTCGATCGGTCAAAGAATTCTCACTTCATAGGTTTAAGTTTGTTTGTTTTGTTTGGGAGCAGTGGTGGCCCAGTGGTAACGGCCGCGACTTACGAGTTGTAGGTCGTAGGTTCGAACCCCGTCAGGCGCTTTAGTTTGTGTAAATTATTTCATCACCATTGCTTTTAAAACGGTGAAGGAAAACATTGTGAGGAAACCGGCATGTCCTAGAACCAAAAATTCGAAGACATGTGACATCTACCAATCCGCACTGGGCCCGCGTGGTGGATTACGGCCCACTCCCTCTCATAGAGAGGAGGCCTGTGTCCCATCAGTGGGAACATTATAGGCCGATTATGATGTTTTAGTTGCCGTCGACGAACAAAATGATCTGTTGCTGTGGGCCTGTGGCGTATATGTATACCCCCGCGTTAGAGTGTAGTATTTGGGCTGACGCTCCATTGACGATATTATTAATTGTTTTTGATGAAAAAAAATAAACCGACATGCAGTAGATTTGATGCTACTATAGAGGTGTGAGAAACAGGGTGTAAAGTTCACTCAACCTCCATAGAAAAGGGAGGATCCTCCGAATAGACGGGTGTTGTGTCTGACGGGCAACTGCCCAATGATTCATGTCGGGCCGTTGTATGTATGCTAGTTGCGCGGTAAACTCTGCTTGCGAGATGCAGGATTTTGTGACATCAGTATGACGCGTTGTTCGCATGTGGCGTTGTAGATACCACTACACTACCAACCGCATCAGACTACTTGAAAAGTGAGGTAGTTTTAAATCTCAGTTGGGTTTTGATTTTGTCTTTTTGTTTTATTTTTAATACTTTTAGTGTGTTATGTTTTTGGGAATCGTCTCCTCAAGCCCTTTATTTTGATACCCCACATAATAATGGTGCTAAATATTTTTTTCAAGACCGTTCTTAATGTCGTCTAAAATTAGCCAATTTGTTTTTATAAAAACAAAAACTTCGCGGGACCCAAACGAGTCGATAGACACCTCCTGTATTAAAATCCATCCGGACGTTAAGATGCTTCGAGGGTATAACGAATTTCACATACAAATATACATACACAGGTAAATACGCATAAAAAACATAACCCAGTCCTGACAGTTAGTCGGGTAAGTAATGTATGACACTACACATAACTAGGTATTCCCCGGTTATTTACCAGTTTTATAAACTACTAATTCGATAGTCGTAAACTCGTATTGGTTTTTATTACCTGGGAGTAGGTGCAAAAAGTAGAGTATTCTCCGCGGGGATAAAGGTGTCTTCGTCTTGGGCGAGCTTGAATCCCTCACTGCACTCAGGATTATTCTTGCTTCGCTCAGGAGTTAACTCAGAATCCTTAGATACTGGAATCCTTCATTGCGGTCAGGATTCAAAATAGCGCCCGCAACATTAAGACACTGCTTTATCCCCTTAGTGAATAATCTACTCTTATTTCTTTAAGTCGGTTTGTACAAACACTTTTTCACGTCAATCATATTTTAAGGGGAAACCTGTCTAAAGGAATACTATAAGTAGTTCCTTCCTTGATGCATATCAAAGGAAAAGTAAGTACATAAAAATAACATGACATTTATAGTGAAAATCAACAGCAAAGTGCGCTTGCATTATTGAGCAAATATCGTCATCGGTTTCCCTCATTGATTCCTGTTAATTTTATTTATCTTCGACTTAATTCCTAGTTAAGTTTAGTTGACCTCTTTTGACAACTTCTTCGTGTCGCTGGCACGGCTGTTAGATCTTGTTGGCACAACACTTCGCCACTTCCACGGCGTCGTCGGCGGCAGCGCAGAGGTCACTTTGATTGCATGTTTTGGGACACAGAGGGCTGGGTAGGAGGTGGAGCTTGGTTTGCGATATAGCTCCACAACCTACCTTTATACCGGTCCGTCGAGGTAGCCTCACTTTCCCAGTTTTTTGACAACAATTCCCAGTAAATTAAAACTTCGCTTAGGTTGAATCTAATTAGGCTATCTAACCGTCACATAGATCCTGAAATTTTATGAAGTGCAAGTGCCATTCGACCTTAGGGTGGTATAGCAATTACGAGGTCGAATTTTCTATCAAGTCACTTCGCATTTGTGTGTATATTATTATGAGTTATGTGCTAAAAACAAGTAAGTAGTAGGTACTATTGTAATGTATGTAGATAAGTATGTAATGCCCTAATGTTTTGTCAATTGCTTTGTTCAAATTCCTGCATATGAAAATACTTAGTATTGTTTTGGTCACTCACCGTTTATCGTGCGTGGTAACTATTGTAGGCAAATTATCTAAGCAGCCACCGAAGGCGTGTTACCTTTTTCTATACCGCATTAAATAAATATTTCCTTCAGATGGAAATTCCGTGCTCACCGTTTGCGTATGTGGGATGATTTGTATTTCTAAACGCATATATGATATAGGAAAATGCCTAGGGTTTCTCATATTAGAGAAAACAACAATCTTCAAGTGGAGATGGTAGCGGATTAACAGGTCGCACCTCCATTTTGGGGTTTCGTAGCCAAATGGCAAAAACGGAAACCCTCATAAATTAGGTAACGACCTGCGTCAGCACAGTTTTGTTAAAGACCATTTCGACAGTTAAATAATTAATTAATTAGTAAATACTCACCCATCTATAGGGTTAAGCGCAATAGCTCTGGGTTCTTCAAGCTGGTCCCTGATGAGGATTTTCCTCATGTTTCCTTGCAGGTCTGACAGCTCGATGTGGTTCTTTCCGGTGTCAGTCCAGTACAGATGGTTGTAGATCCAGTCGACTGCGAGACCATCTGAAGTGATCAACTGGTCGCCGATCACCACTGTCCTTTGTGTGCCTTCGTCGATTGGCGCCCTAAGTAAGAAACAATTGATTAGCGAAACAGACAAATTAAGTGGGTAGATATAAATTTTAAATTATATTTAAACATTTAAATATAATTTAAAATTTATATTTACCCACTTAATTTTGTTTTGTTAGCAAGCATCATGCTGAGATAGATGGGGCATGTTGGCCTCGTACAGGACTTTTTGTTTTTATTTTAATTTTTGTCACAGTTTTTGTTTTATTTTTGTTACTTCTAGCTAGGGCTTTATTTTTTGTTAGGGACCTTCTCCGACGCGCACACTACAACTTACCAAAGTTTCATCATAATACTTTTTCTTTCTTTAAAGTGATTCGTGATGCAATCGGGCCTTAGATTCAGTACTTTAACAAAAGTCAATAAGCGCTCATTGCTCATGTGAACTTTGGTTTATGAGTGAGTAAATACTGTATTTTAAAATGCAATTTATCATTTTAGAGGACTAACGAACTGGCCTTTAGTCTTCTAAAAGACAATTCTTTCTTAAATGCATGTGAAACATTGCACGGCGTAGATAATAACTTAAAAACAAAAGTTAATTTTCCCAAGTAGGTATTATAAACACATAGTTTGCAGTCAAAGTTCATTAATCTCTTTGTACACATTCGGTCAAACATTTCGTTGATATGACGTCATTCTTATTCTTTGAGTTTACTTATGTAATTAATTGTCTCATTGTAATAATGTAAACAATAACAGTATAGTGTAAGTTAATTATCTTTTTTTACCGTATGAACCCAAAACTATCCTTTACTATATCATCTACTATGACCTTTATTTTGACAACAATGGCCTGGAAAAAGGTTATCATCTCTTTGAATTAGGTAGTTTTCTTCTTTGAAACCGCATTCTTTTAGCAATCCAACGAATATGAATGAGTTAAAAGACTACGTGATATTAAAAAAAAAAAGGTGGCCGGTACTGTTCTAATGCTACGCAAAGGCTTTTCTTCATTCCTTCCACGCACTCTTCTAATAGGTACTAAAAACATATTTCAAAATACTAACTTATAAATCTTCTCATCCGTAACATCACTCCAGAAGATCATTCCTGTCCTGAAAACGTAATCTAGCGCTGTTGCTGACTTTGTGTCATTGACGATAGCAACCATCTCGTGGTGGTCCAGGCTTATCTTGCGGATGTCGAACCTCCTTGCGAACAGGAGTGACGGGTGACCTTCTGTGGCCTTACACCTGGTGCGATCTCGAGGGTCTCGGGCGTATCCTGCGTGGCACTCGCACTTGAACGTGCCTTTCTCGTTGATGCACATCTGGGAGCAGGCGCCGGGGTCCGAGCATTCGTCAACGTCTGGAAAAATAAGTTGTATTGTAGTTTTATGGAAGCAATCGGTGGTATACTTACTTATTACTTTTTTGCGTTCATTAGTCTATCTATCTAATATATAAAATTCTCGTGTCACAGTGTTAGTTACCATACTCCTCCGAAAAGGCTGGACCGATTTGTATGAAATTTTGTGTGCATATCGGGTAGATCTGAGAATCTGGTACTATCTATTTTTCATACCCCTATTTTTTTTTTTGCAAAACGACGTTTGCGGGGTCAGCTAGTCTATGTATTTATATGAAACAAAGCCGGGTTAGTTATTTATAACTCAAGCACAGCTGGACCTATTTTTATGATCTTTAACTTGGTTGATTTGTCTCCGACCCGAATAGCAGAATAACTGTTAAAACATGGGAAAATTTCACGATTTTTTTTTTTAAAGATAATTAATTTTCTCATACATTCGTTCGTACACCGGGTCAATTAGTGTTTTATAAACATATTTTCACCTGTGTACCTTGTCGGGTACAAAAACATAAGAGCTGTTCCTCTTATGTTTTTGAGAAAAAAATATTCCCTTTGTTGAGAGGTTCTCCAATATAAATATAAGTGCGTGGGAGTCGTTAACCAAGAGAATATCTAAAAGGAGATGTTCTGAATAAGTAATTTCATCAGCAGACTTATTAATGAACAACGCTCATAAAAGTTATTGATAACCTATTTCAAAAGCCACAACAATATTTAGATTGATTTCAGTTTTTTTTTATCACGTTCTAATAATAAGTACTTACCTACTACGAAAAGGTATTTAGAACATGGCGTAACTGAATATTTTCCTTAAACAGTCATAAAATAACATCAAATTCGTAGAAATAATCTATATGATCCATATTTTCTGTAATTTATATCTACCTACTTGTACATTTACTTACTCTTTAAATTCGATTGACATTGTTTTCCTTATAGGTTGACGGTACAAATAAATATAAACCGAGTAATTATTTGAATCATTAATGAGTCATTGGCGTTATTGTTGATGCATTAACTATTTTTTATTAAATATTAAGTTATCTAAAACACATGATACGCACCTTCTACATGCGATCTGGCTAGTTGCAGCACCGAGCCTAGTTTATAACTGTTTAGTCTTAAAAATCTAACTAAGTTGGCTGCACCTTTTTTACGGTGAACAGTTTGTATAGAGAAGTTCTTTGAACGTTAAAACAATTTTAGCACCGTTTTCGAAGTCACCTTCGATATAGTGGCAATTATAACGCAATGAAGCGGCTAATCAATCAATTATATATAATATTTATTATTTATTAATAATTTTTTAAAATGAAACTATCATAATAAACTGGGTAGAATTTAAGTCCCCATTATCTAACTTCCAAATTAGGCCTCCATTGACTTCTCAATTTTGTGCTACTAAATTTTCTCACCTTCGCAAGTCCTATTGTCCACAAGCTTGTATCCCTTGTCACAGTCGCAGTAGTATCCGACGGGGGTGTCCACACATTTTTGCGTGCATCCTCCATTGTTCTTCGCGCATTCGTTCTCACCACACCTGTCCCGAGGCTCATCTTCAAAGTTCGGGCAGTCTGGATGCTTGTCGCAGACTTTGGAGAGAGGAATGCACATGCCAGCCCCGCAGTCGAATTCTGTTTTCTTGTCGCATACAGTCTTTAGTATTGCTGTAACGTAAAGAAAGTTGATAAATTAATTTAAAACAAGTTGAAATTGTAAATGATTATGTTTGTTTAGCTTCGTGAATATTATAATAACTAAAATACACGTCTGTAAACATTTAGAAGATATGGGAACGTTAACTTTGTTTAGGATAATACATATCGTTTGAGCTTTCAAACTTTGTGATGGGCGGGAATATAATAAATTCAGCAGTTGTTTATTTTAAATGGGTTGAGCACACTTGAAGAACGTCAAAATTGCTTCACACGACCTATAACTGTTCTGATATAATACAATATGTATTAAGGCAAACTTTTATATCTGGATGTTGCAACTTCACATTCTAATGAAAGAATACTTACTGCAGTTAAGTTCATCGCTGCCATCAGGGCAGTCCTTGTCTCCATTACAGTACAACGCTCCAGGGATACAGCTGTGGTCTTTGCACTGAAACTGGTCCAGCCTGCAGGTGACATTGCCGCGGCATAGCTGAGGGTCTTCATCGCCTCCGTCAGGACAGTCCCGGTCACCGTCACACACCCAAGCCTTGTGGACGCAAGTCATGCGGTCCTTGCATTCGAACTCTGATGATATGCATGGCGATCGGACCTTTGGAGTCGCTGTGCAGCCCTGGAAAGTGAATTGAACTGGTTAGTGGATACTATTGCGTTAATAGAGACTTAATTGAGCTGTGCATAATAAAACGATGAAATTGTTAAGATTTGTAGCAATGGACCCATTCAATTGCGGTTCAGTAGATATTAGCTGAACCGAATAAGCTTAATTTGCTTTCATTACGGAACCGATTATGGGTGGTCGTACACGCACTTAGGTCATTTACATTTTATCTCTCGCTATATTTAGCTTTGATTGAATCATTTATTATTTAATGACTATAATCCGTTGATTAGATTAGGACCAGTTGTAATTATTATAGTTTTCAGATAAGCCTTGTATGAATGTAATTAAAGTAGTAGCGCTGCGTGTAGACCACACAATAAGTTCCGGCGAGTGTCGCAATTGACTGCGACATTAAGAGGGTAAGCAGTAATCATCTATTAATGTAATCTATGTATTGACTCGTAATGGCTTTTTTGCTCAATATGCAAAAGACCCACTTCAGCTTTTTCTTGCTAATGCCTATTTGACAATCAGAGCAGCTTTAGCTTATTATGTTCCCACTGCTGGGTCACAGGCTTTTTTTGAGAGGGAGTGGGCCGTAATCCACCACGCGGGTCCAATGCGGATGCAATGAAGCAAGTAACAAACTTTAACCTAGCCTCTTTATTTACTTTCCTTGCTTCAAACCAGCTTGTCTCCGTTTTACTTTAACTAACCAAAAAATTTCTATAAAAACTTACCACTTCATCGCTTCCATCGGGACAGTCTTCAGTCCCATCACAGCGCCACCATGCGGATATGCAGTGTCCATTTCCACAGGAGAAGTGCGTCTGTGGCTGGCAAGTCGGTGCAGGACATTTCACCTCGTCACTATCGTCCCCGCAGTCGTCATCGCCGTCGCACACCCAACGCAATTGGATGCACTTGCCGTTCCCGCAGGTAAACTCGTCCGACCGACACGTCTCATCTGGTAGGCCAGGTCAAGACTTATTTGTGAGAGTATTGGTGTATGAGTTGTGTTTACAACGAAATTTTGGCTATATCATATCGTGGTTATCGGATAGTAGTTATGCAATCATAATTGAACGTTGGATAGTTTCAAGATGAGATGACATAGTAAAAGTTTCGTTGAAAATAACCCGGCCATTTTACACATAAGCTGGAAATACAGTGTACTCGTAATAGCCGTATTGGAAACATTTAGCCGTCATTACATTAGTAGTTGAGTAGGTACTTTAATGTCTTTAATCACGTCAATGGTTTTCAAGTAACCTTTCAAGTTTTTAATTGATTGTCGAATATTATTTCAAAAAATTCAGTTCAGTATAGGCCTGCTCAAACATATGATTCAAGTTTTCAGACCCTAGTGCTATTACTCAAAACATTAGACACAGTTTTAATTAAGTTTTCACAGTCGGTCAAGTCTAATATTTTCACTGATAAATTAGGTAATTAGTCCTCAATATAAATTGAAAAACAAAGCGAATCTTTAAACGCAAACTTATTTCCAATTATCAAATGTTTCCAATTTGCTGGTACACTGCATCAAACATAATTATTATAATGTGGGGTCAAAGTCATAATGAGCACCAAGAGCACATCTAATTTAAAACGAATTGCGCATAAAATGCATCGTAGGTAAATAAAATTTCTTCTCAATGAGTTAACATTTTAAGCGGATCTAATGAAGTAGTTCGACTCATTGAATATAAAAGAACTTGCGGTATTTTATATACCTCACGAACCAGAAAAAAATCCTCGTGTGTTTGATTATTCTCAGATATTTATAGTTGTAAAAAGTTACCATTAAAACTCAATATCCACAACTCAGTGCTTTTATTACTTACGGTCTCCTACATGTATTCTGATATCACAAGACGTGTTCAGACCCGACACAGCAATCCAAACACTCGGAATTTCCAGAAGAATCAAGTAGGTAGATACCTAATAAGATAAACGATGACATAATCGTGATCGGGCTTTCGGGCGTAAGGAAAGCACTACGTGTATTGAAGTAGGCACGCAACATCATCGCTCACGCCTCGACCCGCCCAGTGTGGGAAGATAAGAATTTATAGATGGATGAGTCGAGCGTTGATAGAATACATACGGTCTTATTACAAAAAAATGCTTAAGTACTGGTTTAAACCAAAACTAAAAAGTCTAGGATTGTGACAGTATTAAAGCTAGTACCAGGACCAAAATGTGTCCCGATTACAAAACGAAGACTATCTGAGGATCTCTTAGTACCAGAGAAGGTCCATGGTTCAAATAATATCCACAGATAAGAAACAAAAATGGCATTCTTTCATTCGTTCGTACAGACTTTATTTGAAGCAACGTTCTGTTTCTCTAAATATTTATATTATAATAACACTTGAAATGATTAAATAATTATTTATGAATACAAAAATATGTCACAGATTGTTCATTGTTTAGGTTACAATATAATGAACAAGCACAACTTGTACTTTTGACGTGCTTTTTATAATCAAGTAGTCATATTTTTAACACCTCTAGCGTGAAATGGAGTGAATTACATTCGGCGATAGCCCGCGTCATTTGAAGCAAATGTTTGCGTCATTTTTAATAAATAAATGCACTTCTTAATATTATTCTTAGTATTTTTATTACTAACAGTGTGTTAGTTAGTTTGTTCGTGAGTTGTTGTGTCCGATTAAATCGTGAGCTAGCTAAAAATGGAACAACAAAAGAAAAAAAGGGGTGAAAACTGGACTTCTGAAGAAAAAGTTAGTAAAACATATTTTTTTGATTATTATTAGGTAAACAATGCTTTGTTTTATCTTATTTAGACTACCTAACGCGGGTGTTCTTATTATTATACGAAATATTACATGAGCTTATTGCTCAATCAGCACATATTGTAGAAAAGTCCACGAAAACGTCAATAGACATGCAGAAAACTAAAGAGTGGAAGAATATTCGATCGTAGGATAAATCCTCACATAAAACACTCCCCAAAACATTTTGTGAACTTAGACTTATACATAAAATCTTCGTCACTCAATTCAAAGGGATTTACACAATGAAAATGTTTGTAAGATCGCCGAAACGTCTCCAGCGTATCCAAATCCATCCAAGTCAATCATATTAATAGCTATTTATTACGATTTGTAAATTAAAAGACACAATAATAATCAACGCTAACCTCAAAAAAATTAGTACCTATGTCAAAACCATTGTTAAACTAGGGGTCTCGGCGGACTAACTTTAGTACCTTAAATAGTTCTAGAACTAGTGATAAACTTCATTTTGTAATATCATTTTATTTAGTCATGGTTTAAACCTAGTAATAATCCCAGTACTAAATTTAGATCGTGTTTTGGAATAAGACGGATAGAGTTTACTTGGCTCCGACCCCATGATTGATTGGTGCTGCCAATAATGAGGACGAATAGTTAAAAGTTGATCGGGAAGTTGTCGTAGCAAATATATTATCAAATAAACTATGTAACTATGTATTTTCAGAGAATACAGAGCTAACCACATTTCGCCTTTGTCGGAATAAGTCAAAAATCTTAGCTAAACGACTTGGGAATCGAACTCAGTACGTCATGCGTCGTAGTCGTGATTGTGACCATTAATAATAATTGAATCTGTGTCACATGATGACATGACACTACGTCACCCTATTAATGAAATAATAACATTGAATTAAATAATTAGGTAAAGGGAACACTAGAGATATCTGAGAACGCTAGAAACAAATCATAAATTATTGTGCTCTTTGTACTACATTATCTTAACTTAAAATAGAAGATAATACATTTAGGTCGGCATCATGCAATTTTCACGATATACTCGTAGCTAGCCGATTACACAATTTAGATACCATATTAATGGTCACCAATGAGTGAAAAATGTTTCGATGGTAATTTTGGTTTTTGATACATCATAAATGCTGACCCAGGTATACAATGTAAAGTGTAATGTGAATATACAATTCAGGAGTAATTACGAAAGTGCATAATGTAATTAAATTGGAAGAGTCACGCTGCTGAAATAATAGCAGCGGAAACTCCAGCCATAAGGCAAAATCTCGCTATCTCTCTCACGTACATAAAAATGCAACAACGAAAGAGAAAGCAATATCCTGGAACCGCTAGACGCAAACAATTCCTGCTTAAAAGTTTTATGGGTCTTGAGTAACCTTTTTGTCCACATAATTACTCTTGCATTGTATGTTAAATCCCTTACTGCATGCTTTCTCATCAGATCCGTCGGAACAGTCCGCGTTGTCGTCACACATCCACGTCAGCGGAACGCACTCGCCGTATTTTCCTCTGCAAGTGAACTCCTCTGGCCCGCACGACTTCACCTCTGTCAACCCATTCATGCACATGCTAAGTACGATGCGAATATAAACCGACACGATAAGGTACACAAATCCCTCCAGGGATTCTGATATCCGTTTTCGTCTTATCCTTCCTACTTTCTTCTAAGCCCTTTGGCTCTATTTTTCCGTTAAATAAATCTAAGCAGAAAATTTTCTAAATAGGAGACCAATTACTTTAAGGTCCTTGTAATGATTTTCTTTTACTTTTTATTTTTGTTTTTCTTAAAGTTCTACCGTAATTGCGTATTTTTTTTTTGTTTTATTTAAGCCTATTTCTGTCTAGTAATCGATTCGGTCAATAAAATCTGTAATAAAATAGAAAGGTTATATAAAGTAACCGTGAGCATAATAGAAAATCGTAACTATAATTTTGATCAAAAACGAAGTTTATAGCGATCGTAACATGTGCTTTAATACTCGCATGCTTATGTCGATCCTAAATATGAATCAGGTATATCGACATGCCAATTGTTTCTGGTTTCATGCTTTTGATCCGTTGCGAGACCATGCTCTTACCGCACTGGTGTTCGTCAGAGCCGTCGATACAGTCGGCCACATCGTCACATTTCCACGAGATTGGTATGCACTGGCCGGTCGTGCACACAAATTTGTGCTCCGGACAACGCCTTTCCGTAGCTGTGTACGAAATTTTGATTGATATCGAATTCCTCAACAATCAACCCCTTTTTATTAGGGTTATTTTATGATACTGATTTTACTGTCTTTGCCGTCAAAGTAACTTTGCAATGTTTAACAACGATAACGTTGCCCTGAGCACTACTTGCAAACTATTTGCAGAACTTTAGTCGAAGAGCAAGCAATTTAACAGCATTTAACTATCTGCGATCAGACAAAAATAAATCAGGGGGCTCGCAACATAAACAATTTACACTGATGTAATTAATCTTGACAAACGAACTGACTTGGAACGAGGCTCTCAGTAGTAACTTAGGTAAGTTGACAAAGCAAACACGTTTAAAATGCTAGCCAAGTGCTTAAGCAATATAATAAATGTTAATGCTAAGCACGGGCACGGCTAAAACGTAATTAATGATTCTAAACACTCCCCTTATTAGAGTGTAATGTTGTTTTGCAACGGCGCTAACAAAATTCAACAGACGCAAATTGAGAAAGCTTTAGTGACTCCCGCTCAAACATTTTTGCTTGGGATTATGTCAGCTGTCGGTATATCTACTAAGTTTAATGCATTCAAGTTACATAGAAAGAGTAAAGCCGTTACATTAAAAGTTTATTTTTTATTTATATTCCAATAGATATTTTATGAATATTTAGAGGATATATATGTATGTACCTATGTTTTCGTTGCTAAATTAATCTAATTCGTTTTCCAAAACTTTTTATAAAATTAGATTGTAATGGTATAAGTACTGTTGTATATTCAAATAATGTTTATATCACTAAAAACTGCAAAAGACATTGAGGGATGACTTCTTCTATTAGATGATAAATTCCAAACATGATTGATGTCGTAAACTCTATATTGAGTAGCATTTGCCACACTATACGTAAATAGTGTACAACGTAAATACACCGAATGACAGAGATGTAATATCCACAAGCTTAGCACTGACTCCTACTACATGACACCATAAAGCTTATTTATCCCGGAAAATAACGCTACAGTTGAAGCCTGGGTGATAAATACATTTGTCAACAAGGACAACAAAGCCAGATTACTTATAAACTTTATATATATAACCACCTTCTACATTGTCGCCTACAAAACATTGCGTGTCCCTGCCAAATAAAAAAGGATTTTCCATTATGTGGGACGACTTACAGTGGCTCTAAGTGTACAAAGTTACGCCCGCGGTTGCCATAACCCCACCTCCGCTGAAATAAAACCTTCGCAAACTTTCTCAAGCTTTTTAAACACACCGTTGCAGTTTGAGAAAAACAAGGAATTAAAAGTTCTTTTGAAGCTGGATAGAATAGAATAGAATACTCTTTATTATGTATAAATTACAGACATAAATATAGAAATTTTGCAAAGGGTGACACAATGGGCGGCGGATCAACTCTTTATATAACGACTTTTGTCGACAATGCTTGCTTGTATTACAAAAGATAATTCCAAAGCTAGTATGTTTAATATATAGACCAATAAGATTTTATCATTCAAAAATATTATGCTTTAAATATCGCTGACTGAATACATTAGTGGCACAAGTCGAATTTGTGGCAATTTGAGTTAATATTGAATTCTTTTTCTAAATTAGGTACTTTATTTTATGCATTAAAGACCCAACTCGTTAGTTCATAAACTACCCGGTTGGAGGCGTAAGTGTCGTTAGTGAATAAACGATATTGTTGCATCTCTTTCATGCAACACCGGCTCATCGTGAAAAGTATGATAATAAATTAAGTTACTAAACATTTATGGTACTTTTATTTACGATTTAACAATTCCATTGATGAGCACTTCTAGTCTTATATTCTACTTAGCTAGTTTTTCGTGAAAATGCATTCTTATTTTCTTTACTTTTATAACATAGTTTCTAGCATTACTCAAAAAAGTGAAAACAAAACCATGCAATACTGGCACAACTCGGAGTCACCATCTTCTGAACCTCATATTAATAAAAATAACAAAAAATATTTCAAAACTATTACTGCCGGCAACTGAAGCTATAACGTAGATGTTTATAAACCAAACATAAACTATAATTATATTCCATAAAATACAGTCGGTAAGAGCTTTTCTGTGCGCGCGCACTAGTCTTCGAATATTTATTGTACGTTTTCTCAAATTGTTGAATTTTGTCTTGTGCCACTATCGAATTCAGTCAGCGATATGTAATGATGATGGGATTTTGGTATTGACGACGATGTAGGTATTTGCAATCAATCTGAAATATATTTTGATCCAGCATTACAATAGGCTAGGCAACGTCTTTGTACAAGATGTGACTAAGTCTATTTCTGGCAGTGGTGTATATCATAATAACTGCCTTCGGACATATCCTGAATCGTGGAAAGGCGTGTTAATTTTACGGGTCACTTATATTGAAAAGTGTCGGTGATAAAAATCGCAATTTATAGCGTGACCCTCCCATGGATCGACAAACGAAAAAAAGCGAATGCGCAATTTTCTACTCGTTTCACATTTGAATAATGGTGTGGGCAGTCGTTTATTTCATACAGTGTCCTTTACTGGCATATCTTCTTTTAAACTTTCGATTTATAATTCTTTAAAGAATAAAACCTAAAAAAATTCAACATTTATTTACCTACGGCTACACAGATTGTGCGAGCGAAATACCTATCAGCATCTAATATTTCATACCAAGCACACAAATCCCTAAGGCGCCACTGTTTTCAGCTATATCCATCACAGCTCCGATATGAAAACTATAAAATTTTCATATCATCCATGTCATTTTCGCTAGACTGTTACTGAACTACATTTTCATACCTATTGAAAAGAAAATTCTTATATTTTTATGCAGTTATTTTTAAAGAAAGTGCTAAAGCACAGACAAGTGTTTCACATAAAGAGGATTACGGGCCTTGAAACTTGTCACAAGGTGGAGAGTTGGAAGATTACGTCAGTCGACAACCGAACTCCATGGTCGCCACCGTATCGGAAACCGCCGAATCGATCGACATTTTCAACTTACTTGAGATTGCCATTTTCAGAACCTACATAATTATTTGCCATTATCCAGTTTGCCCGTCGGCGTCGGCTCGACATGAACAAGTCCAATTTGTGGAGTACATTCCCTTCTTTGTCCGTTATCTCATGTGTCAACCATAAATAAATTAACGCGATCCTCTACGCACCCCATGGAATGCTTAAATTCGTATTACGTGTTTTATTTAAATACCGCAGGCTCTCGACAAAAATTCATCTGGGGACCCTGCCGTCTTTGTGAATATTCACATTTTTTCACATTACTTTTACCGACTTACTTATAGGACCATATTTAAATTTCTGTAGGTAATGACATTTTACATAAAAGATACAAGCCTTCTCGTTAGCCGTTAAATACAATATAAATATTTGATTAACTAGGTACTGCTTAGACAGAAAACTGAAACATTTTGATTGAAATGTGATCCTAAATTTTGATTTTTCCCTAAAGCAGATTAGTGGGAGCAAAGATTATAAACTTAATCCTGAAAACTTAGTCGTAATTAAGATTTTAATCTTCTTTGGGAGTCCCGCTAAAGACAAAATACGCGTATTTCAAAACTTTACTCATAAATCGTTAGATAATTATTTTTTACGGTTTCAGTTCTTGAATTGACGCCATCCCATTACGTTGACCGCCTCACGCCTGGCGCCAAATATAGGTACGGTTTGAATGTTGATGACCAAGCAATTACTTGAGTTAGACTATTTGGAGCGTAAAAGCAAAAATCCATATAAACAGGTGGCTCAGGATTAGTTTTAGATTGATAGTGATGAGATATTTTGTAATTTAAAACCTTTTTTTTTTAATTCTACATGGAATAACGGTCCATTATGATTTTAGTCTAGAAAGACAATTGAACTGAATGATGAATACTCATCACCGCAAAGGACACAGATTGTTTAAATCCGAATTGCGGTTAATAAAAAGTTTTCGGTTTCTAATAACAAGGGATAACCCGGGTTGGGATCACAGGATCGGCCAGTTTTCATACCCTCGCTGGCTTTGTCATTTTGCGACCCCGTTTTTTCATTGTTCTACGTCTAAACAATAGGGAACTGACTGCCAACTCGACCCTAAAGTAAATTTGCCAAAATAACAGTGTTTGCTTATTTTCCACACACAAAATATAAACTAATTGGACGGCCAGGCAAAGTTGACGTTCCTTTTACTGTTAACAAGAAAACTTAATACCTACTCATTCATAGAATTTACTTACACACGTTTATGTCTACATCGTTATCATAATAATATGATAATAGTTGTCTCATAATATTTTAATGAATGTATGTGTATACCTGCTAGAACTTTGTTATTAAATTCCAGTTTCATATTTGTACCAAAATTATTCGTCTCAAAAGTAGTAAAAGGACTATAAAAGTGTTTGTAATTTGGCAAGTTTACTCGTGCGAGTGAGCGTGTGAGTATGGGCAATAAAGTGTGATACTGACTGCAAGTGCCGGGCTCCTCGTCTGAACCGTCAGGACAGTCTTTTTCATTGTCACAGTGCCAGGACAGCGGAATACATCTTCCTGTCTTGCAGCGGAACTCTGACTGCGTACAAGTGCGACTTTCTGTAATGAAAAAAGATTAAATTAATTGAATGAAATTGTAGTTGCAGAACACAAAGCGTAAACTTAATCAAATAGAAGACAACAGTATCCAGCAATATCGTTAAAGGTTAGTTACACAGGTCGCGTCAAGGGTGAATTACTTCTCGGCCAAACGCAATTTTGCTGATAAATATTTTTATAACTCTTAAACGTCAAAGTAAAATGAACCTTATGTATACATTTGTAGATGTTAATATTTAACGAGGTGACACCCCGAGAAGGATATTATTCCTTTTTAATTTATTTGGAAGATGTGACGAGGGCCATGTTGACGCTTCCGAGGGTCTTTAATCTCCACTTATATTGAACTAAGCTACATTATGTAGAATTTTCAATATACTTAAGTGTAAGTATATATTTTTAGCATATACAAATAAGTTGGGTACCCTCATACATCTGCAAGTTTAGAATAGAATAGAATAGAATACTCTTTATTATGTACACCATTATAAATTACAGACATAAATATAGAAGTTTTGCAATGGGCGGTCGCTTTTAGCGATCTTTTAAAGACAACCTTTGGATGGATTAAATAGGGGGAGGGGAGACAAATACTATACGTTTAGAATTTTTATGAAGACAACAATTTAATATTAAGTAATCTTAGTTCGCTACAAGCAATTTCAGAAACAATTCAAAAGTTTTGAATTAAATTGTCAAAAACCCAAAGTTTGTCTTGCATAAACCGAAGTAAAATCGAATGAAAACAATGAAACAATATTTTTACAAAAATTCCGTTATTATATCCACTTTACGGCATCGCTCTAATTTCTTTCAGCCAAAGCAGGAGATGCCGTAAACTGGATCAATCCATTTACGGCTGAAATCACCGTTCAACGTGCGTATAAAACAAGGTTTAAGAAAATTATCGGCGGGTAGCAGCAGCCGCTTTATCTCGGGGTGATTCGAGGCGAGGCAGGGCGGGCACGCGCCGCCAAGCAATTTGTAAACAAAACGCACCCCTGCCGAATAATATCGCCTTGCCGCCACCGCCGACTACGTAGCCCTTTTACTGTAACCCACGCGATAAATTCAAGTGTACCATCAGAGATTGTTGGAAAGTAAAGTGGTATTTCGCACCGTACTCGCCGTAAAAACTTCACTAACAATAGGTATACACTTCAGTTACAAACTGTTGACTAATTTTACCCTTGAATTTACTGTAACGTTTGTGTTACGCTGGTAATATTAGGTTGTAACTTTTGTACGTTTGTATGCAGAAGTCTTCTTCTGAGTCTTCTCGTAACAGTTTATATTCGTTCTCTGTCTTTATAATATTTTCACGTTTAACTTTAAGTATAAAACTTCGCGCGATATCTTTGTTCTACGATGTACAAAGTACCTACGTGCATTGAATTTTATCATATTAACTATGATGCTATATGTAGAAACCTACATACACTTAGAATTGTAGATTTCTTGTAACGTTCCGACGATTGTGGTTCGTTTTAAAACTTAGCTCTTTCTCTTAACTGGATGTTGCGGTTGTATTTGCATGAATACATTAATGAACAAAGAGTTTTTCTCCGAAGGTGAACATCTAGGACTCCTGGTGTTACAATAAGGCTTAAGAAGACTTACGTTTTAATTTGGGTAGTTATCTATTAAATACATTAAAACATCTGATAACTAAGGTTTTGGTAAATAGAGTTCCAGAAAAGCTTGGTTACGTTAGCTATTTACATACTTAGCTATTTCTCTGAAATTTAATCAGAGTTAAAAAGCCTTTTCTAGTGAATCGAATCTTTTTGAACACCCACTAAGGTCATTTGCTGAAAATAAGGTCATACTTTCATTCTTGCTGCATTTGCAGTTCGAAGGATATCCCGTATGCAGCCAAAGTATAGCTTTGGTATCCCCGATAGCAGTAACCGAAGCCGGTATTCCCCGGTATTCTATTCGTTATAAAATACCCATATCCCGGGAGCGCGGCCATTTGCTCGAGTGAAACGTTCATCTTGTAACACCCACATTATTGTCCCCTTCACGTTGGAATGTTAATAGGAGCTTCTTCTCAGCCTGCTTCAATCCTTGTTGCCCGCCTATCGCGCCAACTTTCTCATTAATGTTTTACGTGAGATTCCCAACTGCTATCTAGTTAGCGATAGCTATTTAACTTAGCTGATGTCAAAATTATCCATTCTTAGAAACATTGCTGTGTCCTTTACGCTCTCAAATACATCACTGCATATAATTTATGGAAATTTCACAAAAGCCAAACCAGAATGTAGCATCAAATATTTAATAGGCAATTATCGCAGTTAATTTTGCTGATTAACCGTTATTTGTGCAGGTATCCATACAAGAAGTTACTAAAGAACAAAGAGATTATTCGACAGTGTACAGTTAATTAATTCGTCGGGTACGGTCCCATCAGCCGAACGGTCCTGTCAGGCGCAATTTAGACACGCAGTTGTTCTACGACTGATAGAGATGGAAATCACTAATCGGGTCCGCAAGAAACGGCTATAAATGTGTCTGGTATTGAGCCGCAGCCAGACAAGTGGGTAAATCGAAGATACTTCGACCTGCACCCGTCCGATAAGCTAGTTCGACAGCTATGTCTTCTCGTGGAATGAAATCACTCTAACGCGAAATGGCGACAAAAATTACCGTCCGCAAAATTGCCTCTAGAGCCCTCCGTTTCTACGATTCTCATTGATGTAATGACATATCGTGTTCACATTCAATCGCACACACTCTGTTTTCGAGTTTCGTTTTGCCGATAACATTATTGTGTTTGAACTTGTCAAGCTGTTTAAGTAGGTACTTTGTTACTTTGAACAATCTTTCAGTTTAGGGTTAGCACTGACAATATTGTTGCTTAATTTGATTTTAGTAATTTGTAATACTTGTAACATGTTCATATATTTCAATGAAGCGTTTTCCATATTGCGGTTTGAATTAAATAATGATGTCCTGGTTAATAAATAATAACTATTTCATATTTGTTCGGTGGATTCACCAAAGATGAAATGAATACAGAAATGTTTCACCAATTGGATTGAAATAGGATTTAACAATTGCAGTATACTCCGATCTGGTATGAGAAATATGTAGGTGTTGTTTTCAAAATCATCTGAGTCTCAATACAAATAAACAGGGTTATTGGAAAAACATTAACAACATCTTAAGAGGTCATTGTACTCATATTTATGAATAACTTTTACTATGGGGCCAAACCTGAACTCACGAAAAAAAAATCAGCTGTTCCCTACATTTTTGTTCGCATAACTCGTCAAAATGTAGGGAACAGCTGATTTTTTTTTCGCGATTTCAGGTTTGGTCCCATAGTAAAAGTTGTGCACAATGATGAGTACAATGACCTCTTAAGAGGTTGTTAATGTTTTTCCAATAACCCTGTATATTGCTTTGTAACAGTCCAACTTTGTATGGAAAACTAAAAATCGCTGTAGACATTGTTTTTTTTATCAAGAAAGAAACTTACTATACAGTTTTATCTCAAAAAACGCCAATAAACCAAATAATAGGATTTTGTTATGCCAGATTATTGATCTTGTGACTTCTAACCTGTGTTTCTTACGTTAAAATATCACAGGTTTTATGACCAAGGTTCAAAAGAATAAAGGTGACTGAACAAGGGTTTTATGTTTCAAAAGAGCTGTGTAACAAACTGTGTATGCAGGGTACCCGTGTATTCAAAACGGGTGGGTACCTATTTTTTCTGTCGCTGTGAAATTTCTTTGAGCTTATACGTGCGTGTTCTGTGTTCATACCGAACTGTTGCGGCGCGGACGAGGTCATTTGCATGTGTTTGTGGCTGAAAATATACTATAATTGTGTGAAAGTGGAACTAAAAACTAAATTAAAAGTTTAAATTTCCTTCGTTGCCGACTACAGCTATTTCCGCGAAGTATTTTAAACAATATTCGTTGCGAACGCGAGTTGCACAAGTATTAGGCAAAATTGTCCCCAAGATGGCAATAGCGTCAGAACAGCGGGAAATTGTATTACCGGGGCTTACTTGCAGCCAACAGCGATGAGTGCATTCGTTACCGACGTAACTGGGAGCTTTGGAGCGCACTTGCATATGTTATTTGCCTCTCAACTTACATATTGCGCGCTCTATTTATTATGTTATCCGAATTAAGATGAATAACAAAGCGGAAGAGCCATTGACACCTTGTTGACCCATCGGAATTGAAACTGAGTTTGTGCGCGTAACCAAGCTCTACGAAAAGTTTGAGATTGGTTTTCTACATGTGTAGCGCGCTACGCTAGAGCTACGGAAACGCGGGGAGCGTCACATCTGCTACGACGCGGATCGCCTACGAATTTGAGTTTGTGCTATCATACTGTCAACATGTACCAACACTGAGTAATAATATGTTCGTGTGTAATAATTATGGTAAATGTTGGCTTTATGAAAAAAACCCTGACTAAAAATGTGACACGTAGGACAGCGTAAGCAGAATAATCGTGTAATGTAAATTACAAGGTTTTCTATATTTTCAGTCGTATTACATTTTTCTACTTACTATTAAATTATGTAAATGAGTAAGTTTACAGACATGTGTGTACTAAATCGTATTAAAACAATCTGCCAGAGCTCCGTTTTAACAGGTATTCATGTTTTAGTTCAACTAGACAGCTCAGGCACATGTATTATTCAAACCTGTACTACTCTCCGAATTAAGACTAGCTCTTAAATACCTAGTCAGTTCGTAGGAATTTTATAAAGTATTCGTTAAATATAATTTATAACTAAGCTGTGTACTTACATAGGTAAAAGACCTTTATGCGTAGGTAGGTATCAGCGTTGAGCAAATGTATATAGTGAAAACTACATATAAAGGCATTGTTTAAATCTATTCCCTTTAGGCAGTTGCGAAAATCTAGTTAGAGGCTCCGGCGACTATTGCCTTGAAGGCTTCTTTACAAAACTCAATTTGAGAGGACGTCATTCGGTTCGATTGAGTGGCATAACGCTGAAAATCAAATTGGGCACATAAAGTTGTAGTTTGGAATCAAATTGAGAAACCATTAATATTACCTGCAGTTTTGTAGTCATACGCTTTTGTGTAGGTGTCGTAATCGTCATCATAAAGCGTGGCTTCCGCCGTCACTGCTACTGCTACCAAACAAATTAACCAATAATACGCCATATTGTCTTCTTCACTTTAAAGTCTTTGTGTATACCTTGAAGCACTCAATTCACTAAAAGATAAAATGTAAACAAGTGAGGATGCGAAAGAGTAAGAGTTATAGTACCAAGTACACACGTGCGAAAGTTCAGTGATTTTCATGGTTCCTTTTTAACGTCGTTACCAGTCCTACGCGTGTAGAGATAACTAACTTACAGGCCGTTTAAAAATCTACGAGGCACTCGACTCTATATTAGTGTTGTCTCCGGGGCTATTCGCTGTTTGATACTAGACCTAATTTGTTTACTGGGGCTTATCTCGTTATACTCGCGACAATTTGAATTAAAACGTAATAAATAAACGATTTCGCAACGCAGTTTATGTAGGTCGCATAGTTAAAGATATCTTTGATATTATTCTGGTATATTCCAGCTGAAGTTATAAACTTATAACAGATGTTAAACATCAGATAATAAAGATTAACGAATCGGACAGGCGAATAGTGTGCAAACTAGTGTATCAGAAATTCAGAGTTAAATTATGAATCCACCGGGGCCTACCTTGTATTAAAAGCAGGTAGTCGGGATAATACCATCGACCCTTTGTCTCACGGAGGTCACTTTCTGAAAGTTGACCGTAAAATATGACTTTTCGTAGGTACTAAATTGTTTGTTTAAAATTATTCCTATTCCATGGCGAAAATTCCTATTCGCAAATAAAGCTGGTTATTTGGGTAACATATAATAAAAATCCTTGTAACACGATTGAACTGTACAATAGCAGCTCCTCAGCCTTGAGCGTGAGTGCTCGCAACGTCGACAAAGGCAAAAGAGGTGTTCTCACCCTACCTCACATTAGTGGTGAATAATATGAAAACTCGATCATTTTCCCCCTCGATATCGATATTGTCGGTAGTGACATCGATGCGTTTTCATACGTTGCACATACGTTCGGAAAACACTCGGATGCCACTCGATTTTCCGCATTGAGAGTGATTCGATGACAACACAGTTGAACAGCCCTGACATAGTTCGGAATCATTTATACAAATAACGGCTACCACTACCTAGATATACAGTATTGGTGTTTGTCGTTAGTCCGATATTCTATACAACTGGTATCGGTATCACTCTATGCATACTACAGTCGTGCACTGTTCCTATAAGTCAACTAAGGAGAATACTTGAGTAGAATAATATCCTAACTTTACCAGAGTTGATTTTTTTTTTTTTGTAACAGTGAAATTGTGTAGGTAGTTGAGAGAAGGACGAAGCTGGAAAAAGTAGTAAGGTAGGTAATGTTAGATATTTATTTATATTCTAAGATTCTATTATTATCACCCACCACCCGCGCTTTCAGCACCTCGCAAATGTTCTCATTAACAAATAACCTAAAACCTATTTCTCTGATAAAAAGGACGCACTTATTTTTGTGTGACTGTAATAAATTTCTCCATTCACGTCGTGATTCGGAACCATGTGATTCCTAGTTATTTACGATTCGGGGGCGGCTCCCCTAAATGGGGTCAGAGATTATGTATGGAATAGTTTGTTTATAGTTTCACCGCAAAATTATACGTAGTTATTGCATTTTATCTTTAATGTACCTTAGTATATATAAGGTATTAAAAAATTAACCCGTAAAACTTTAAGAGGTGCTTTAGATCATCCAACTGAACAACTTTCACTATGGGACCAACTATAAAATCACGAAAAAAAAATCTGCTGTTTAATACAAAACTTCAATACCTAGTTGACCAAAATGTAGGAAACAGCTGATTTTTTTATCTTGGACGATGATTGTGGAGATACAAAAGCTGGCTAAGTTCAAAAGTTTATTTGTAGGTATTCTATCTTAAACCAAATGCAACAAAATATGGGGATCCTAAAACCTAACCGGAGAATACTATGTAAGATAATGTAATACGTATCATTTTATAACTGGTTCTCGAATGCGCACTAAATGACAGACATACAGAGAGACGTTACGTTTTATGATACATATGAATTAACAAGCGCAGGCTGCTCACTTTACCCAATAAAATTGGTTTAACGACAGAAATTAAACATAATTCAATTAGAAATTTTCAAGACAATATGCGAGTAATTGGCATGAAGCGTGAAGTATCTACTAACATGACAAAACCTGTATCTAATGTAACGAGATTGCCTTCGTTACCTAGCTGAGCATGGATATTTAGACCTAGATGTATACACATCTAGGTCTAAATATCTAATAGTGTTTGTACAGTAGTTTTATCTCATCGACCATCGACGATGTATTGCAAAAGGCTATTGAAGAAATTTTATCGTAAAAAGTAGGCAATAACTAGTCCTTCGCCAGTACCTAAATGTGTAGGCTGTAGGTAGTAAGTCACAAAAACTCGAACAATATCTAAGTAATTACCTCGTGGAGTATTCTCTACGGACAACGAAAATCTAATAAATGTCGGTTACTTTGTTAAAAGGTACAAATATTGCCTTAATTTCCCACTAAATATAGACGTTGTTTTTTGTAATTAATTGTATATCTAAAGCAATAATCATTTTCGTGGTTTTGTGGATCAAAAAGTTTATATATCTACCTACTTACATTTTACGGTTAAAGTACCTAGTTATCTACAATGTAGAGAGCACAAATGGGATTATGACGATCATGCTAGGATAATCCTCTGTTAGGTGATATAAAAGCTACTTATTTAAATAGGTACCTACGTAAGTGTGTTGCGAAGGTCGTCGACTAGAATAGTCTAAGTGCACTCTAATACTATTGCCCTATATGTAAGAGCTATACGACGCCACAAACGACCGTAATACCTTTCGGATAATACTTTTATGCTATAAATGTAGGTAGGTAACCTAAATGTTGCATAGTGTCCCTTGTGAAACAAAGAAACTTTCATTGCGAAATGTTTTTTTTTTCTAATTGGTTGTTAAACTACTAAAACAACCGCGTGTATCAAAAAATAGAAACTAATAATTGTTAGTTTCAGCAACAAAATCCTATGATACCTTCTCTGCCAGCTAAACACAATTGTAAACAAATAAAACCGCCACATGAGCAACATTAGAACTTCTAATAACTTTCTCGTAACGGAGTATCTCGTAAATGGACAAGAGAAATGTGAATAAACAACAACCGTCAGTTACAATTAAGCTGTGCGGGCAAAGCAAACTATTGCATTAATAATTCCTAACATTCCAGGGCCGGTTACATGATGGTTTGATTGAGCAATCAATGTTTGATAAGGATTTCTGCGCTACAACTGCAATAGATACCGCCCTCCTAAATACTTGTGGGCAGTCCACAAACGTCACAGCCTAATTATATTCCTAGTCAGTGAATCAGATTAGCCTATGAAATTGGACTACCTTGTGGTCCACTGTGTTTATCAAAATTCTGCTTCTGAATAACACACCGCGTCGAATGCTTACTTGGACTCCGTACATACGCCATTTAAATATGTACGAGCAGTCTACATTACCTACAGTTATCAAATAAAATATTAAATAAGATAAACGAAAGGCTCCGTATACAAAATTTTATTGGACGCAAGACAGGTAAACAAGATTTATGAAGATACTGTTTTATTTTATCTACATTAAGGGAAGACAAGACAGTGAGACAGAAATAAGTTAACAGTCTGTGACGGTTGCTGCGGTTTTCGGGGTTAAACAATAATTTATTGCACTTAGAAATTTCGAATAGATTTGTGTCGCATTTTTTTTTATAATAACATACAAAAATTTTATTAAGTTACAAAATTTAAGCCCTGTACTTCTACCATCAATAGTGTAAAAGATGTTTTGAAACACACTTGATGCATAAATTGTGACTACCCGCAGATCGGTCCAAAAAATCTTAACAAGGCTGATTTTGATACAGAATAACCTTGAATAACTTGTAAACTAAAGCTGCTGCAAATAATGATATCCACTTAATTAATCAATTTTCTAAACATTTCAGAACCAAAACTTTAAAACTGTAATTTTGACTTGCTAATTACATTTACACGTAGCCTGTACCTAATATAACCAAGACAACTCATAATTTAGCGCCATATACCTTTCGGTTACCTTGGCGTAAACACAGCTTATTGAAACGTTATACTCGAGTTAGGTAACACCGAGAAGTGATTTGTTCGCCCAAGTGCCAATATTGTGGCGCGGATTATAACTTTGATGAAAAGTTTTGCATGCAAATTAGGCGTGTTTCGACAACGGGGCCTGCCTTGTCGGAACCACGCGCGCGAGTGTGGCCACTGTCTAAAAAGGCACGCTTATTGCCCTTCCCAAATCCTTATTAATTCCATGTAAACTCTGATAGATCGGAGAGAGTTGAAAATTAATTACCCGAACTTCAGGGACCCGTCAATTACACCGCGCCATTATTCTATTCAGACTCTCCCCACATTGCGGGAGGGCTGATCTAAACGATTTTGACTGTACAAATAATAACTAACCGTTATGGATAGTTAAAAATTTTTCATTGCCCAATCTGAACACCAGAGCTAGCCACAATGTAAATGCGTCCCAGTCTAGAAATACGTTTATAACTTAGCACTTATAAAGTTGTGTAACTCACTTTAAAGTTGTTTATGGATCGGTCATGAAAAGCTTTGGAAAAATGAGTTATAGAACAAAACACATTAACTCGAACTTTGCAGACAATTAACTAGAATTGTATTTAAATATGTAGGTACTTGACGAGTACAAGTGTAAAATGAAAAGAAAAAGCGCTACAAACCGCTTTCACAACTTTGTAATTTAAAGTTTCGTTTAAAAATTGTGCAAAGTTTTTAGACATGCTACGTTTTGTTTAGTTACTGAAATACTTGTGATTCGCTTTATTCTAAAATTACGTCCTAATTTGCATAAGTAGTTAGCAGGTAATTAAAGCTTGACAAGTAAATCAACTCAAGGCCCAATGTTCCAGAATATTGGGTAAGTGCGGGAAAGGTATATTTGCTTTCCTCTATTAAAAGGTAAACAGAGCTTGTGTAAGTAATTAAAATAACCACTATTGGGAATCCCTGAAAGTTGTTAACATTACTTTGGCTGGTTATTATTTTGTCTTGGGTTGTAAAATATACCAAAAAAAATCGGAAAATAAGTGGTACCACGCTTTTTCCGACTTTCCCTAATGAGAAGTTATATAAATTTTGCAGTACCTAAGTCAACCCACGCATTCTTCTCACTCATTTATCTTGAAATAGATATAGGTACCTACCTAGATTTATGTTAAAAGAACAAATTGAACGTTGAGAAAGAAATCTTCCAGTAAGACCTCTGAATTACCTTTTTACGACTTCATTTAACTGTATGCGTGTTAAACGAGGTATGTACATGAGTCGTAATTTTCCTTGAAACCGCAAGGAGCTCGCGATCGACACTGAAGACAATATAATTAACAACCTCAGTCAAATTCACACCCATCCGTCTCCTTTATGGCACGCCTACTTTACTTATATGAATAGAACAAGACCGAGTGTCACTTTCAGGCGGGTTAACATCGCCCAGAAAAATTTACAAGGAGTAATGGTTGGTGGAGACCGCGTATCGGCAAGCGTAGTGTGGGAAGCCCCTCAGCTAGATTGACAGACGACCTCAAAAAGGTGGTTGGGACAGACTAGATGCGGATGGCGGAGGACAGGGTGTTGTGGCGCAGCATGGGAGATACCTATGTCCAGCAATGGAGTGCGATAGGCGGAGTTAATTGTTGATTGATTGAATGGTGATCGAGTGGCGGAATACCTTACTCTTTTAGTTTTGGAATCTGGAACTTAATTTCCTGTCTCTCTATTGTCACATGACAAGCAACTCCTCATAGGTAAAGTCTTTGAAATCCGGCAGTTTACTTAAGTACAAAAGTCTAAAAGCAGTACCTACCTGGCTAAACTTCATTAGAGAAAAAGATGTACCTATAATTATACCACATTGCATTGTTTTTATTTTGCCTACCTCCTTAATCCATTAACTTCATAAGAAGGTATCTTTGCCTTCCAAAAAAGACTCAATTTAAATCATTTTACATATCTAATAATCCGTTTGATCCTGGATCCTGCCAACGAATGGGAAAAATATTCAAATTCAGTTCATATATCACAAACGAAGGGAATGACAATCATTAATTTTTCTTTCAACGAATGCAATATCCGGAAAGGGATCACTTATTTTTATAATTGCATAAAACTTACGCAATTTTGATTTATTTTATTTCATACATAGATATTCATAAACTCACGCCTTCATCTCTTGGGGTAGGCAGAAACTACAGATCGCCACCTGGTACGATCCTAACATCCTCCTCCTAATTATTTATATATTTTTTCGTTTTTGCCTAATACGATAGCATTGATTTCCATTGAAACTAAAACAATACGCTTACTGCGTAGGCGAATACTTAACGAAGTTTTTAATTGAAAATAAGAATTTATGGTCACAGGTCAGTCGGTCACCATTCAAACCCTTTTACAACACAATATGCAAATCACTCGTGCATCCATTTGCATCGGATATCATATGGGATGTCGAGTTCGCTTTAGACTTTACATTCTGTTTGTACTTTTATTGATTGATTGCATTTTACGGCGAAAATTAGGTGTTTTAATGCAAATTAATATTGATGACTGTAATGACGTTACCCTAATGTGAATATCTAGGTACAGTTAAGCTCAAAACTGGGTAAAAAATTATAATATTTTTATATAGGGCCGGGTAACTAGTGCAACATGCAATTCAATTGATATAGGAAACGTAATGTAACTTCGCGAATGTGGATGCTTATGCAGCATAGTGATAGCGGCACGATCAATGCAAAGGTGGACTTTGTACTGTCACTCACTATATTTAATGTTCGGTCAACGTTCGAGATACCACAGCATTGCACTGCTGATTACACTCGAGTGTTACAGATAAACCGACATTAATCATTTTTTGTATGCAAGTGTAAAATATACTTCAAAGACAATGTAAAATATATCTTCAAAGTCAAATCTAGTTTCTCAAAATCTCTGCTAGACTATATCAATGTCAAAGTTCAAATAACTATTAAACTTGCGAACTATCTCGTATCATTTAGGGCATAGACACGACTAGATAATGCATAAGTAATAAAAAATAAGGTGCGTTATTCTTGTAGATTAATCCGCGACGTTTCTCATGTAACCGCGGTTAAAGCAATATTTTTATTACCTTCTGTTTTTTCTTTATGTAGATTTGATACATGTCAGTACTCATTCAAAAAATGTTTCTGATTACCTCCGTTTTTTTTTACATTTGTGTTGATAAAACCAGGGATGATCCCGCGAACAATTTTGTATGTTACTGAGATGGATTGTTAAACACCTCCATATTACATAAGGTATTCGCCCGTTAGCAGAAATGTCAAGGTTATAAGTAGGTACGTAGATGATGAAAAACTTCCTTTCCTTAATGAAAATATTATAACACAGGGGTTTTTTTAGAGAATGAAATTGGAGTTATATCCCAAATTGAGATTCGATTTTGAGCTGGATCGTTAGTATGGATTCTATGTATGGGAACGCATCGTGTATGCATACATGAATAACAATATTCGCTCACTTGTACTTGCTGATTAAACAATCAGTGGTTACCTATGTAGATATGTATCAAACAGTATCGAATAGTAACAATAACATAACGACGCAACTTCCCAAAAGATAACATTGATTCACCTCGGAATTGTATTTAGGACATCTGTTAAATCGGGGTCTGTAACTGCAGCCACTAAACTAAAACGATTTACCTACCTACTGCATTTAGAAAACCAACAAAAAAAAAGAAGGGTCGTATTATAAAAAGCTACACTCAAAATGAACTCGTTCAAAACTAAAAATATAAACTCATGACAATAGATAACAAGATAAAGACTGAATAAATTGGTACTGCGATTGTTATGACAGAAGTAACGACAGATGTTCTACCATCTCCCCTACCTAGGGAGCTCTCGCGTACTAGAAATTAAAACTTTCCCCATTCCGAGGCTAAAATTATATTCCTGAATTTAATGATAAACGTAAACAAGGAATATTAAACCAAAATAAAGCTTCATTTTTATCGATTCACAAACAAAATTACTTAATCGAGTTAAAACAACAGTCTCATTAGAGTTTGAGTTTATCTTTCTCCACTATTTGACCTCAGCTATTCATAATCCAATTTGTAATGAGAAACCTTAGATATATAGAACGAATTATTATTATATTTGCCAAGTAAATTGCGAAATATTAAAACGTAACAGAAATCGGTTTACCTATAGACAGCAGTTTTGTATATTACAATCCGATTAGGTAGGTACCTACCTACTTCGATAGACCCTGTCGGAATTGATTGGAATTCTATCCTTCACAATGTTAATAAACACTGTCTAACAATGAATAAGAAGATTTTTTTTTGTGAATCTTTTATGGGTAAGTTATCTGCTTCGTTTTCTGTAAAAAGTTCGAAATAAAAATTTTGTTCAAATCTCCGATCATGATAAGTAGTTGAAAAAAGTTATTAATCTGTCTGGTACTGTAGCCGGTTATTAGCCACGGTGAGTTATTTTCTGTAATAGATTCGTGCTCAAGTGGCCCGACTAGATATCAAGAGCTATCTGAGTTTAAGGACGTATTAAGAAAGTTGCCAATCCAGCTTAGGCCTGCGATCGCGTACGCCGTACTTCACAGAAGCACTTTTCTTATGAATAATATCCATATACTTTGTATGATGGATTGGTAACATCGTTGTCTGAACTAATTCACCATTTAAGAATTTCTTTAGCAGTCTCTCTTAACAATAACATTGAATAGAGAGTTAGCGTTTATCAAATTACTCAAAAATCTGTATGCGCCAGTTGGATAGAAATAGGATTTTGAAGTACCTAGTAGCAAAGATTTATCTAGCCACTAAGATTTAGACCTAACAAAAAAATTATGACGGACCTCGTCATAATTTTTGTTACGTCTAAATCTTTAAAATAACTAACTCTAAAGTTTACCCTTTACTTTTAGAAATCAATTTGAATAAAGAAAAAAGTTAAAATTCTTCTTGCGTACAAAAAGGTAAGGAAAGATCCTCAAAATAATATCTATTTGAGATGATTAACAATAATACTGCAATTTGGGGAGTCCCTTAGGCTCGTATTACAGAACGTCACTCAATACTCAAGCATTACTTAAAACTAGCTTCAAGCCATTTGATCGGTTGAAACTAGTTTTAAGTAATGCTTGAGTATTGAGTGACGTTCTGTAATACAGGCCTAAGTTTACATTTGAATTAAGTTTTCATTTTGATGTTTATTTTTTAATAATGAAGTCTATGTTGGACAATATAAACATTAACGGGGCCGTGTAAATACGAGTAGCGAACTTTTCCGAACAGAATAGGATACTTGACATTCTTTTCAATACGCCAAACAAATTAAAAACTGGAATAAGAGAAAATAATTGGCTGTATCCGATAAAATGTGAAATCATAATATAATGAGTTTACAACCTTTGCATCGTGTGGATATTTGGGATCAGCATTATATTATGGCGGGTAAAAAAAGGGATGTAACATTCACATTGTGTCCTCAATTAAGATTCGGCGTCATAAAGGGCCATGGTTTAGCACGCGACTGTACTTGGTTATCATCCCAGATAGAAACTCGCTCACGAGTTGCGAGTCCGGATCGAAAGCGCAGTTTTATGGTTTTTCTGTGCGTGTGCGGCACAGAGGCCACATTGCACGAGTGCCCGACAAGTAGAGTAGGACGCAACATGGGAATCACTTCCTACGCTTGACTTTGACGGCTGATTGATAATAATTTACCTCGATTTCCGTCTTGACACATAAAACAGAATTTGATGTATTTAATCACACCAATAAAATTGTACATATGAATTAAATATTTCGAACTAATATTTCAATCTAAGGTTTTGGTGGTTTTCAGTATTTACATATCCTAACAATAATTCTTCAGTGTGATTAATTCATCGGCCCCGACCTACATTTGTTTAGGTTGCAAATTAAATAATTTCACTTGTTCAGTTGTTCTACTTTTATTTGTGCCATGTTTGTTGAAACTTCGGATGCATAAATGTTAGTTAAACTATGTGTTTAAATTATAATGGTATACCTATTGTCTAGTAAATAGAAATATAAAACAGATTTCACATATATATAAATTGCAAATTGCTGTAATGTCATTGTTAAATAAAATCGTATATTCATTACCGTACCAATTCTATTTTGTTTGTGTTTGTTTTTCGCACTAAATTACTGAATATATCGACAGCCGTTTCGACGTTGGCGTTCCAATGAATACAAAACGGATGCTGTCAGTTTAACACGATAGGGTATCGATTAGTAGCATGTATTTTTCGATTATTTAGTAGCTATGATGTGTATTAATAGATGGCGGTCGATCTAGGCAGCCGTTTCACTTGAGGCAGACTGACCCAGCCGGATTTAGGGGCATATTGACTGTTTATAAACTACAATTTTAAAAGGTAGTTAGGGTTAACAAATTATGCAGGAAATTGCTTCACATAATTATCGTAAATTAATAATAAACAGCCGAGCATCGCCACAACAAAGATCGAGTAGAGCTAACAATAATATTATTCATAGACGTAATAATTA
The DNA here is from genome assembly GCA_949316385.1 of Globia sparganii. Taxonomy (NCBI): domain Eukaryota; kingdom Metazoa; phylum Arthropoda; class Insecta; order Lepidoptera; family Noctuidae; genus Globia; species Globia sparganii. The sequence continues at coordinate 17,727,469 of OX438653.1, read as the reverse complement.
TCAACATTGTTGACACAATAAACACTCGCAAAATAATAGTAAGTTATCATTAAATTGTTCTATGAAAAGAATTGGATGATTCCAGCCTAAACATAAATTCCGAAATAAATTATAATAATTATGAATTACAATTTCCATTAATTATAGCCGCAGTTGTTAACCAAATGTATGACAAAGGAACCGTAAAAATCACACCGACACTTTGCAACAGTCACTACAAACCTCCGTCACACGTTATAGAAAGCAGTAATCAGACGCTGCGTAAGTAAATAAAAATAAGAACAGCGACGCGTAAGGAGTCGCGCGGGAAAGAGACGCGAGCGAGCGCGCCGAGCGCCGGGACTAGAATGCGGGGGCGCGAATACACCACCAGCATCCAGCTTTTAACGCCCCCCTCCCGTGCACCCACACGCCCCCCGCACCCCCACGTCTGATAACCTGCTACTTCGGAAGTCACTAAACTCCGTCATGAATGTTACCCAGGCACCAACACCCGACTTGTGAAAGAAAATGTGAATTTTATTGAAAAGGGGTCGGTGTTGCGCCACTAACCTCTCTTTGTGTGAAAATCGATGCTTTATCGCCTATTAGGTGCTACGAAATCAACTTGTCGCGGCCGAGAATGTTAGCGTTTCTCGCCACTAAAAGCTTTGTAAAAGTTAAGTTCGTGTTGTAGTAATATCGTAAGTGGAGAAAAGGCGACTAAACTTTAAATAAACCTCGAGATTTAAATAAACATTTAACAACGCTGTAATAAACTTCTCATGACGAAAAAAGTACAATTTTCCAGATTCGGTTCTCACAAAAAACTTAAAGCGCCTACAGTAGGCAATAGGCATATACATATACGTAGCTAAGAGCATAGGTATATATTTTTTTTTTAATTAACGATCCTAATTTAGACGTTCCTCTACTATCAGCATTAATACACAACAAGACGTAAATCCTCAGGTGAGATACGCGAAGTAGTCTTAAGATGAACTGATCTCCCAAGTTGCGTCCAACATTAGATAGATCCGCATTGCTTGGAGCTACGTACAACAACTATGCTTGCTGTGAAGGCAACACAACAATACAATGCAGGCTAAGGCTTCTGCATTTTTGTACGCCATTTTATTTTGTTTTTAAGCCATTCATAAAAAAAGTGTATGTTTGAAAACATCAAATGACCCCTCCCGCTCTGGGTGGACCAGAAGGAAGTGTCAGACTCTTACTGACTAAAACCCACCCGTGTTCCTTCCTTAGCCCTTTATGTTTGGGGTAACCCTTTCGGACAATCTCGCTGCCAATACATACACTTAAGGTAATGTTCTTAACTTTTGTGTTGTCCTTGGCTAAACATGTTATTGTTCTGCCCTTCCAAATCGTTTTCCAAAGCTTGACTTAGCAGTTCATTCCTTTAGCTTATCAGCCTATAATGTTCCTGTCGGTAAGAGGGAGTGGGCCGTATGCATCACGCGACCCGCGAGCCCAGTGCGGGTTGAAGGACATCACATGTCTTCGAATGTTTGATTCTAGGACATGTCGGTTTTCTCACGATGATTTCCTTCAACGATATGTTCATTCCTTTGCAACATTAAAAGTCGAGTAAACTGTAGCAAGTTGCGTTCTGTATAAGTATCTGCCAAAACCCATGGAAAACATAAAATATGTGGGTTTATGACTGGAAAATTCTCAGATCCTTCTAATTAGATTCACGGACCTATTTCAGAATAATATTACTTTGACCACATACATATTAAGTGTCATTCCACAAATGTTTCAAATGCAAGTCATATCTAACATTCAACAGAAACCGGTAACTTTTTCCCACCTGAATCTGATGCAACATTCACACAAAAACAAAACACTAAATGATACGAAATAATGACTTCTTACATCAGACAGGTTGTTACTCCCTTTTCCCATATAATTATGGTGCGCGCAATTCGCCCGAAGCTCAGCGCAAGCGCCGCTTACATTGCATCAGTCAACGACACCTGTCAGATCCTTTCCAATGAACTTAATTACGTCTGATGAATTTCTATTAAGTTTACACTCCTTTGATTAGATTCCATTTCAGTAGTTAGGACTTTAATTTATTTGAAAGCTGCTGGATATTTTATGTCAGAATAATTATTTTGTTTTAGTTATGTAGTGAAATTGGAATCTTTTCATTCAGTTGAGATAACTCGAGAGTGACACTTTGAATTTTCAGACGCAGTTTTATAAATTTAATTAATTTAAATTTTGCAGGCAGGTACGAATAACAGGCAGCAGGCAGGTTGCAGGTATAAATAACTAACGGCCCGCCCCGGCTTCGCACGGGTAAACATTGGTATTTAACATATATTTTAAAAATTATAAATTTTAACACACTCTTGGCAGACTTTCCATGGTTAGAACACTCGATCAAGTCTGCTTTTGACACAACAAACACCAAACTCAAAAAGTAGTTATTATGACATAACTGTAATAGTTAGAATATCGTGGACTTTTTTGTAGATATTGATGTCCTCTATAAAACTGTAATACATCACTTTGCTCTATTGTCAATAGTTTCAGCAGCGTACGCGATATAAGGATTTTTTTTCACACTTTGGGTTACATTATCGAAGTTTTCATACGGATCCCTAACTTTTTGAAAATATTCTATCGCCTATGTTCATCAGGTGTAACGTAGGATTGTAATGGTGAAAGAATTTTTCAAATCGGTCCAGTAGTTTTGGAGCCTATTCAATCCGAACAAACAAATCTTTCTATATTGTTAGTGTAGATTAGATAGATATAAGTAAGTAGGTATTATAAAATCATTTCAAGCATGATAGTGTTACTATTGAAAATTTTCTTTCTACCTACAGTGTTCTCACAAAATACTGTCAAAATTTCCAAGCCTTTGGGCATTAATGACTCATTTTGATTTCTCTAAGGTATTATCGTTTTTTGTGTGTTACACTTACCTACTTAGAGAATATTATGATCAAAATTTCATGTGTAGTGTAGTAAGTACTTACTTAGGTAACTACCTATTTATATATTTTACCTAAAATTTAATAACCTTGTTACCTTCGAGGTAAATATTTTTATTTGTGCAAATATGAAACATTTAGAGATCAAGGTAATTATGTTTCTTAGCGTAAACCTAAGTAGTAATTAAACTTCAATTCGAATTTTCCTGGAATTCTAGTAATAATCCTGTTACGATCCGTTCTTATTGGGCCTTTCAAAATTACCTTGTATCTTCCAATGAGATATTTCATTAAACTTTTTCCCCCGCCACTAATTTCAATTTCTACGAAATCTGATATCGAATCAAAGATTGAGTATCATCACAAAAAGATTAACTTTGTGTTCGTAATCGACGTACATAAAGTTCATCAACCAACTTTGTACAATATTGTCTTGAAATCATACCTGTTAAACTTTGCTTATTTTGGACTTCGTCAAGAGGCTTAGCAAAGTCAGCACGGCAGTGTTAACTTTGCACACCTTGCCGTCTCCGGCCGTAATAAACGGGCAGGCTGCTATCCGATAAACGTTGGCACTTATAACAGTTACCTACATCACTGACCAAAAGTAAATAATATCGTGCATTTCATACATTTCTCGTAAACGGTAAGCCTATACGGTGTACGGTGGTTTAATTGGTTATTTAAGTTTCAACTCCACGTTTATGGGATGGAATAAGTCCAGTCTAACCTACTTACTTATTTTTACAGTATAGCCCTTTTCAAGAAGCCCCTATACAAGGTGGAAGGGGAGACATCAACAAATTCAAAAATACCTACACGATAAAAATGTATGGACAACTAGATTAAAAAAAAAAATGTTGTGATTTATTTTTACGCTGGGGCGTTAAGAAAGAACCATGTGCTGAATTCATGGTAACAGTTTGCGCTTCGATGTTCCTTCCACCCTGTATATTGCTCGACTCATAATGCAAACCATTAGAGAGCGCTTTAAGATGATTTTTTTTTTGCCTCCTTTCTGCAACTCTTTCTATTGTTATACTCCTGCTAGTACACAGAACCTACTTAATTTATGTGCCATTGTCTATAGATAATTTAATGGAGAATAATTCTGTGTTTTTCAAAAATGTATTTAATGCAGTATAAACGAAAATAACTCCCGTCAATCAAGACGTGTGAAACCTGAAAACGTACCTTGCGAAAAAATCCATTAATTAAGTCATTTTATTTAATAGACCCCAACATAGTTGGGAAAAGGCTAGGCAGATGATGGATGATGATTTTATTTAATAGACTCGTTTCACCCATAGGAGAAACCCTATTAAAAATCACTCTTTTATTCAAAGAGTTTAATTATAATTAATAAATACCTAACTAATATAATATCTCTTATGCGATCAAATGAGCATTATGAGTCTTGCACTTTTGGATTTATTTAAAAATGCTAGTACAGACGCCAGCACATCAAGCTACCCGAAACTGTCAAATTTTCCCAATCAACTTTGAACCTGATACTTTAGCGATAAAGTTGAAAATCTATTAAGTAAATTTGACAGATTGTAGTAGCTTGATGTGATGCTGGCGTCTGTAAAACAACAAGGCACGTAACATAGCATCACGCCTTCTTTTACCCGAAGGATTAGGCAGAGGTGTATCTATATTAGGTACACCCTAATTTCGCCACATATACATCTACTACTAAACATTATTGAAGTGTGGTGTTCTCTTACACAAGCGTCTTGCAGCATACGCATGTCGATGTTATTTGACTCGTCGACTAGCCACCAGACACTGGTAACAAGCTAAACACTCGGCTATAGCCTAATAGGAGTGAAGCCTTACACTCTCCAATTAACGGGTTAGTGCTAGCAGGACTATCGTCATCGGTTCGAATTATGCGATTCCCGTTTATCCCCTTTAGGTCCTATTAAACGCATACATGTCTGCATTGCCTTTAGCTTGTTGAAGTCAAGTTCAATTAAACTGATGCAATCTGTTCGCATTTAAATATTCACTGTTCTCGACACAGTGAAAATAATCAGGAAGTTAACGAGGTACTGTACCTACCTACCTGCCTACCTTGGTAGTAAAATTAAAACATAAACAAAAAAACGTACTTACAGTAAAAATTATACTATATACATACAGAGCGTGCTAAAACATAACGTTGATTAACGATCCCACTGTAAATGAGCTCAAGTTTTCTAAACGTCTACAAAATATATTTATTGTTTTGCTCCCGAGCAAAGGAAAACATCGTTAGGCCACCCGCGGAAAAACCCGAAAAGGCGTGTTTAAACAAATATATGATAAAAATGGTTATCCCTAATGCTGGGCGTTTAACACGGATGGTTGACGTTTATTACTATCTCGCAATGGTACAAGATTCTCATAAAATCAAGTCCAAAAATATTGACAGAATCATCGTAATTGATACCTATTGAAGTTTTTCAAAACTAAGAGGTGCATGGTAAGCATTTGTAAGAGGTTTTATTTCTCAAATGAATAAATTACTTTAATAAAGCGTTGTATTTATTTCTGGGTAAAATAATTCATAATCTACCGACGATTTGAAGCGTTTGAATCAGCCTCTTCGAAAAGCAAAAGGCTTCATAATTATGTGAGTGACACTAACGCAATTTACGTATACGTTTCATACTGTTAAAAAACTGTTGATTTTATATAAACGAAAAAGCTGAGAAATGAGTTTTGATTTAAAACGGATAGGTTAAATACCTATCCGTGTTTATATGTGAGCCTTCTCAGAATTAGGGATCAGGGGTAAAAAATGAACACTTCACAGAAATAATAAACTAAAGACTAGAAATATAACTAAATTGCCTTTTGGCTTCTATGTAAAACTAAAAAGGCATAAACAGCCTGCCACTACAGCTATTTAAAGATAAAAATAAGTCACGAAGCCTATTTCACTCGCAAAACTAAAGTTAGAAAACAATATGGCACCAGCATTTCCAATTTCGTTTTTTGTTAGGCCTGTGTATCTAAAGTTACTCAAGAAAACTTATTTCTCATATCGTTTATCAAGACTGATCTACCGCAATAGCCTTGTCGGTTTTGCGCAATTTACGCCTATGTTTCTTATTTAAAAAAGGGTTTTCATTTGGAAGACTTCAAACTTCTTTCATAGATATTAATTAATTTAAATAGATTGCGTGCTATTTACTTTTGGAATCCATTGAGGCACGTATGATTGCTGCGGCTTTTATGAATATTAAATGACTGAAAAAAAAAAACTGAATACTAAAAAATAAAACTATTTAAAAAAAGCTCATAGAGAACGAATAGCGCAGTCGGACGTGAATGCAACTTTGTAAAGTCATTTAAAATATTTTTTCTGTGAAAGGTCAATAGATAATCGGCTGTGTGGTTCTTTCCGTCAGTGCATAGGTAGTATGACGCGGGAAATGAGTAATACGTTACTTTGTTGTATGATGTACGCACGGCTACACATCAAGCTATACATAACCAGTATAAGCTGACTTCTGATTGTACGAAAAACCTATAATACAATGCGATGTCAGCTAAAACTGGAAATGTATAGCTCGATGTGTAGCCGTGTGTACAGTTCCATATTTATGGAAACAAGAAAATAAAACACATCTACTGTAATCTACCTACATGTAAAATGACGTTCCCAGTCTGCATACAAAAATTCAATCAAATATATCCAATAGCTTAATCACTGGACATTATTTTTCATTTTTAACATTTTGTACATGATGTATCTGTTATCAGGCCCGGCATTGACAGGTTAAAGACATCTGCAGTTAAACATTTTGCTAGCTCGCTAGTTCAATAACCTTCCCCAAATTTGTTCTTAAATTTTATTTCCCGATGCGAAATAATGCATATTAAACCTTATGCTTGATACATAAGAGCCATGCATGTGGAAGTTATTACTTACTACAGATGTTAAATTTTTTACAAACCTGCAATTTTTTTTTGCAGGGTTCGGTCATATGTTCATTGGGTAAATGATACCGCGCTGTTGCCGCAATATTTGAATGATGTTCTTTTTTGTTTACACTTTTATGCTATTTAATGTGTTAGAAAAAATCACTTTTTTAATTTCAACGTTAGGATTTATTTGATAGTTTTGTTTTGTTTTTTTGTTTTGTTTTTTAGTTTTGTTTTTAGGTTTTGTTATGTTTTCAATTTATTATTGTATTGTCAATTTGTCATCTCCACTTTGTATATGAGTATGTTGGAACAGCTGAAGGAAATTGAAGGACTATTGGTGTAGAATTCTCATCAAAGCCGGACGTGTTCTCTAAGATTGTTGGACAGGGAAGATAGCAAAAGCAGGCACAAATATATAAGTTCAACTAGTTCTGTTCTTTAAGCAATCAGCAGAAAATAATTATGAACCAGGTATATAAAATTGCTTTCTAAGTATAATTGCAAAAGTGGATCGGTAACTATGTAAGTTCCCATTTGAGAATCATCATCAATCTCCTGCTCAATTGATTCGGGGTCGGCGCAACATGACTTTTTCTTTCCGTACTTCTCTATTAGTCGTCATATCACCACGTTTCTTGCAATATATTTTTTCACACAGTCCATCCATTGTTTCTTTGGTCTTCCCGTACTCTTACTTTTAGTCTAAAAGATTGTCGTAACTGTAACATCTTTAACAAACATAATTTTGGTCAGAAACAATGACTAGATGAAACCACAATCTGAAGTCCAATTGTTCTAACAATCAAATGTTATTACACAAAATGATAATAAAATAAGTCGTCACAAACGTCTATAAATATAAACATCAGGATGAACATCTGCCTGCGTTTTACTGCGTCTAAATAATAACCGATATTATCTTATCGTTGTGGGCGGAAAATTGCATCGGGAAATAGCCACCGAGTGATATCCCCGAGTTATTACGTTTTACACATATTCGCAAAAATATACTTATTCTGTTTTTGAATTTGGCAATTCAAATGAAAAACTTCGGTTTTGACTGAGGTTTTAATGCTCCCACGAGTTGTGTCTGATGACTGTTTTGATAAGTACCTATGTATTTTATTAGGAGTCTTATGGGAATCGAGTTTTCATGTAGCATTTTAAATTGCGTGTAGTCATGTTCTATTCGTTTTTAGGGTTCCGTAGTCAACAAGGAACCCTTATTGTTTCGCCTTGTCCGTCTGTCCGTCCGCATCTTAGCTCAGAGACTCTTAGTATTACAAAGCTATAATTTGGCATGGATATACATATTAATCACGCCGACAAAGTGGTAAAATAAATTCTAGAAAAAAAAAATTTAGGGTAGGTACTTACCTCCTTTACACGTAAACTGGGGTTGTTTTTTTTTCTCGTCCACCCCATGGTGTGGGGTATCGTTGGAAAGGTCTTTCAAAAATATTGCGGGTTTGTACAAACAATTTTTCGATTCAGGTATCCGTTTGTGAAATATTAAGCTTTAAAGTGCAAATTTTTGCGAGAGTCAAGTGTCCTTCACCCCTGCCAGCTAAATGGTTGTTTTTGGGTATGTGAAAAAAAACACGGTAGTCGTATATATAACGAAGTTAAAAGGGAAACTATCACAGCTAAGTAGGCTTTACAAGTTTACGAGTAATAGTCCACCAACTTACATTTGCAGTTGCAATGTCTGGGAGAACATGATTTTCAACTACAATATTAAGTTTATTCTTGGGATAAATCCATTCCAACTAAGGAACCCTTCATTGCCGGTTTTTAATTGCAATAACACAGTAAAGTTCGTGTTTTTAGTAAGGCAGCAATTCTTCTCAATGTGCAATAATAAGTGAGCAATTCTTCTAAATGTTTTGATTTCAAATTAATTGTCGCAGTTAGAAATTATAAACCTGGAAAGGGTAGTATTCCCACAAAATTGTCCTTAAACTTCTGAAGAGTTACTTGTAATAAAATTCCGAAGTTGTCAAATACAAGCACGAAGTTTAGTTTAGAGAAATGTTTAGTTATAATTTCCACATAAATCTTGTATTGCGACGCAAATTTCGTGTTTACACCGATCAAACTGTGGGTAGGTGTCAGCCACACACGTGTAACGCTACTAGAGCTATGAGGCTCGACGACATGACACTTGACGGACTCCCTCATTAATTTGTAACAGAAATATATTAAACCGAATGCGGGTGTATATAAACTAAGAACCACAATTCAAGACGCACGGAAGGCAAAATGGCGACGCGCAATTCCTAAACTCGGTTCGGTTATTGCTCACAGTTTACTTTTGAGATAAAAAACGTCTAGGATGACAGTAACGCAGATTTATTCTAACTAGACGTGACAGACGAAATTGTATAAAACGGAAACTACGGCTTTTGGACCTTTTTTACCCTTGCCCTTTTTGTGTAATTTTTTCGAATCTAGAGAAACGTTTAGGTACGTAAATGCTCTTAGTGTAAGTTATCTGGAAAATATTTCTGCTATCATTTTTTTAAAGAAATGCTGACTTGGCAAATGATAGATCCCAAGAAAACACTAAGCAATTCTTAAATTAATTTAATTAGGGAGGTGTCTTTCTAGAAATAAGCAAAGATACACCCCAGATGTGATTCAGCTGCGTAATAAATTTATTCTACCAAAGGCCCAAAATCATAAAAGTATTCGAAAATACCTAAGCATTAGTGAAATTAAAAGCGTAGGTAAGGATAGTTCTGCTGACTGAAAGGTCGCTCCTAGTTAGGTAGTCTCAAACACACTCAGCGGATTGAAAATATTCGCACACTTTTTGTACCGACGAAGGATATCAAATTGGCATTATTCCTGTACCAAGATATAAAATCGATGGCGGCATGTCATCTACACATGAATCATTAATGAGTGCGCTCAATAGGCGACGCGTCCGACCTGTCACATCCAGTAATACGCTGATATTTTAGGGACAGCCTCCGTCGCCAACTCCGCTCGCTCCCCAAAGATTTGCACAGACCTTCGAATAGAAGATTGAGAACTATTAAGGCTCTCTCGATCCCCACCATTGTATACCAACGTCGCCTTTTATTCTCCGTGAAATATATATGTAATGCGTTTTAAGTTCAAACCTTAAACGGGACATAAAACCTTAATTTTATTGTTGGCATCGCGGCGGATAAAAGTTTTAAGCGATTTCATTGTTTGTTTACATCGGCTTTGAAACTACTTGAGAGCTTTAGTTTGTGATTACATTTAGAATGACTTGAAAAGTAATGCAATTTAGATGTAAACACGAAATTTACTTCATACTTTGAAAATATTTTTGATTGTGCTTATTATTGGGTTATTCTAAATAAGCCGTTTGGTCAGTGATAATGAGTTCAATGGCACAGCCTTGCTTAGCAAGATTATTCTCTATCTAGCTGTCCTCATTTACGGATTCAATAGAGGTACTGAGTCGTTTCGCGTTAATAAAGATTTTCTAATAGTGCTAGAGTGCAATAACAGTAACAGTTTAATGCACTAATAGCGACAATATCTGCCGATAGCGACCCTCCGGATACGCACGACCCACTTACAGCGTATCTATCTATATCTATGTATATCAAATGCGCAGATACGACGACACTCGTTCTACGAGCCTACGCGTAGACAGCTGCAGCATCTCTATTATATAAAAATAAAATGACGTTTCTTAGTCTCATTAAAACTCGAGAACGGCTGGACCGATTTGACTAATTTTGGTTTTGAAATATTTGTAGAAGTCCAAAGAAGGTTTAAAAGGTGAGAAAATTTGAAGACGTTGTAAGGAAAATAGTAAAAGCAACAATTTTACTATCCCATACAAACTGTTCGTACCTGTCAAACAGGGTGCGTTCGAAATTAAATAATAAAAACTTTTTTTACAAAAACTACAACCGACTTCCAAAAAAACACTACAAAGTGAAAAATAACTTAAATTTCGGAAGTCGGTGTCGTTGGTTCCGCATTTTTTTTATTGACACCGACTTCCGAAATTTAAGTTATTTTTCACTTTGTAGTTTTTTTGGAAGTCGGTCGTATTTTATTGTAAAAAAAGTTTTTTTTATTTTTAAATTTTTAGTGGGCCTAATGTAATTGTAATTTAACTAAGTTACAATAGCCTAATGCCAACGGCTAATCACCTTTTACAAAATATTGCTTTTCCCGATGCAGGGACGTTAATTGTTGAGGAGTTCTCCTTGTAAAAACCAGGAGAACTGGAGCTGATTGCGAAGTCACCATCAGCTCCACTTCACGATACGCATTGTGCTTAGCAATCTCATTAAAGTACCTAATCGAATCGCAATTGAGTAGGTAGTTCCGATGGCCATCTGTGGTCTTCATCATCAGTTCCACTTCACCGAATGGTGCTTTCTGAGAGCAAATGCACGAGTTACTATGAAAAATACCCAAATCGCTATTGGTATGCCTACAAAATTTGAGGGTTCCCCTCGATTTCCATGGGATTCTCTCATCAGATTCCGATTTGGTAACAATGGGACCACCTCAGGAGTATACCTTTTCAAACAAAAAAAGAATTTTGAAAATCGGTCCACAATTGGCGGAGTAAACGCGTAACAAACTCAAAAAAAAAATATATATAACCTAGGACCTTTTTGAAGTCGGTTAAAAAGGTAAAAATAATAAGATTGTATAGTTTGATTTATTCAGTTGTTTGGTCTGTCCTTTACTCTTTATTTTATATCTATTTTAGTTGGCAGAAATTTTTTTATGTAGCTTGATATATCTTTCTAAGTTTAGTCACAAAATTCAACCGATCACCATGAAAATTTGAATGTATTTTTGGTTTTCTGCAATTTTTAATTATTGAACTTTGTCTCATTATTTAATTCTGAGGCGGTACGAAGTTCGCTGGTTCAGCTAGTAGCTAATATTATTAAGTAGATAATGTTATGTAAGAAACTGAAGATAATAACAAGCAGGTCTGTGTAGCTATGTATGCAGGAGTACCTAATGTAAGTGGAATAATTGATGCGATATATTTTGAAAATAACATATGGGCCTACCTACGTATTCCCCAAGCTGATTCATTCTAAAAACAATAAGCCTAAAAATAAACGGAAAAATAAAGAAAGATTATTTTCTAATCTCTATAAAATATTCCCGAGGGTCGTCGCATCGGAAAGGTTTCCTATTCTCACACAAAAAGTTGAGGGATAAGTTAGTGAGTTCCCTGGACAGTTGCCCACTCTTCCTTATTTACTCAAGTTGATTTGTCACCGTTAGGTAAGTGCTAATGAGAAACGATGTGGGGATAATGAAGATAGAATGTGTCACTATTATATAACTATTTAACTTATTCTTTTTTAAGTACCGTTACTATCCAAAAAATATTTAGAATAAAGCAGAGGCACTATTAAAAATGTTGATGCTTTCATTTTGCGTTCTTTTTACGCGAAACATATTTTATCTATACTAATATTATAAAGCTGAAGAGTTTGTTTGTTTGTTTGTTTGTTTGTTTGTTTGAACGCGCTAATCTCAGGAACTACTGGTCCGATTTGAAAAACTCTTTCAGTGTTAGATAGCCCATTCATCGATGAAGGCTATAGGCTATATATCATCACGCTAAATCCAATAGGAGCGGAGCACCAATGAAGAATGTTTCAAAATCGGGGGATTTTTTTCCTATTGAGAGCTTCCGCTGCGTGCGCTGCGTAAACGGTTAAAGTTTTGCAAAAATCATGTATGACAGAATTGTTCTCCTTTAAAAGCTTTAAAAAAAAGTCCGCGACAGCATATGTCTATCTTTTAAGGTTAGCTCACTATAACCTCTTTTATGCTAACCAAATTTGTTCTAAAATAATGCATTATTTGCGAAGGTGTTTTTATAAACATGGTATTAATCCTTATCCAAATAAATACGTTATTCATCACATGTATTTAATTTTGAACAAAATTGCTTCTGACATCATTTGATTTCAATGTATATTTTAGGAGATATCATAGTTTTAAAATAATACTAATAATAAAGCTGAAGAGTTTGTTTGTTTGAAACACGGTTTGAAAGCTCTAAATCTCTGGAAGTATTGGTCGCATATATAAAAATATTTTTGCGTTTGATAGCCCCGTTCTTGAGGAAGGCTATGTTCTATTAAACTTGACGCTAGGACCCTTAGGAGTTTAGCAAAAAGAAAAAAAAGTCTGAAGTTTTCGTCAAGCGAAAACGAAGTAATAGCGCAGGCCGGCGACACGTTGCGACGGGGTGGGTCGGGGAAACAAAAAAAAATTTACGCGGACGAAGTCGCGGACAGAAGCTAGTACAATATAAAACGCTCAAACCTAAAACGCCAGGCTCTTCATCGATTAACTATTTCTACAAAATAATAGTCCCATGCGTATTCCTGACGAATACTCCGAGTCAATATATTCTCCGCAACACGCTCCCGAATGGAAATGAGTTTGAAAAACTCGTGTCACCGCGGAAATATTGTTTGTTTGTTAACGTGATACGGGCTCAGAAAGTTGACAAACGTGATGAAAAAAATATTGGAAAAGTTTGCTACGCGAGCTCTTTAAGCGAAGCCTATGATGTTCCAAGAGATTTAGGTGATGTTATGAAAACAGGTTCTGAAGCCTTGCTAGTACATTATTAAGAAGTGTTATATGCGTAAGCAAATATCAAGTCACCTGAAGGCCAATTCTCGTTCTTGAAAACGATCAAATTCCAGTCGCAATCACATATCAGCGACAATCAATTTCAATAACTTGTCTAAAATTCACGTAAACAAGAGGTTTTGTGACAGATAGAGAAGATGAGAACGTGAAAGTTCTTAAAAATGCGTGAATTGTCCCTCTGGCCATCACAAAAAGTACCTATTTAGAATGGCCAAGCATTAAATTCCTTGAAGTCTGTGAATTGTTTTTTCTACACGACTGAATTTCCATTGCAGATACAAGTAAGTGAATTGCAGCTAAGTGCATTTGCTCAGAAGTGTCTTTTGAGCCATTTTTAATTAATTTCCCTTTTTTTATCCGTAGAAGATTATATGCCTCTCGCTACCGTATATTCTTCCAATATATTACTGGCCGATGATAAACTATCAGTAAATGGTGACTAAGAGTATTGCACATATTTATGCCGTCATTGTTTTAACAACAAACGCACTCTAAATAATTCATTTGTTTACAATAAGTGTTTAATCGCACTTCCTTTTTTTAGATAACATCATCTACATAGTATCGTGCTGACAATATTAATTACACACTAGCTTCGGCTCGCGACTTCGTCCGTGTGAAATTTGTTGTTCCCCCGACCCACACCGTCGCATCGCATCGCCTGCCCGCGCTATTACTTCGTTTTCGTTTAGCGTTCATTCTAAACTTTTTTTCTCGGCTCCTAAGATTCATAGCATGATGGTTAATAGCCTGTAGCCTTCCTCAAGAATTGGGCTATCAAATGCATACAGTTTTTTTTTTTTAATCGACCGATAGTACGTTCAAACAAACAAACAAAAAAAATTAAACTCTTCAGCTTTATTATTAGTAGGTATATAGATAAATAGTATACTCATAGATATGACACAATCATTATTCTCAATGAGTTGGTTATCTTATCACAGCGTTATTCATTTTCTAACCAATTAACAAATTATTTAAAGGTAATTTATCATGAAAAAGAATTCAGAGCATCAAAATATGTACAAGTTTTTTCAAGAATACATGTTTATATTCCAACTTTGCTTATAAAAGCTACGAAATAGTGTACTCTTCGTAAATTTGCCTTGTTAGCAAGATTTTTGAAGTATTTCCAACAAGCCCGCTAGGTTATATCAGACAAAAGAGGTTCACTTAGTGCCTCATAATGGGTAACGGTGGTGGCTCATAGACAGGCCACTGAAAGAAAATTAATTTATACGTTGGCCCGCTCAGAAGAAAAATTACAAAAGGTAATTAAACAAGACGTCCTTCTTCATTAGCCGTGCTTGGACGCCCTTTGTTGGTTGAAATTAATTTATTTGTCTCAGCCTGTAGTAGGTGTTTACTATTTTAATAATGACAAACAGTTGAAAGGGATGTTTGACCTCTTGGTTTGTGAACAACATTTACACTTAGTCGCGAAATAACTTGTTTGGCGAAGAACATTTTTAAGACTACTGTCTAAGTAGCTACATACCAATTTGTTCTCAGTGTTCGAGTTTTTTTAATAAGTGTCCATTGTATTCAACTGTCACACGAGTATCAGCACTATCATTTATTGTTGTAATAAAATAAAATAATGCAATAAACCGTAATGAATAATTTATTGGTCGGAACGATAACTAATATTATTGAATTATCCTATTGATAGCGAGACCGAACGAGAAAATAAACATTTATATTGATTTATGAAAACTATTAATTTTTAATTACATGCACAATGTTACCATTACTCTGGATTTATGTACGTAACTTGCAGTACTGAACGTTTTTCGATAAAAGTGTAGTACGTTGCCGGGTAATAACACAGTGAAATATGAGACTCATGACATTTTTATCTTATTTTAGAAAGCAAAGTTTCCCTGGATGTAATAAATCAAGGAAATGGGCCATTGAGAAATATCTCCTCTATGTACTTGTCTTTCCAAGTGTCAACATATTAATTTTGATTCAATAACCTTTTGTTATATAACATTAACACAATGTTGCTATCAATATATCCCAACAATAATTAATCATTTAGGTACGCTTGTATTTTGATACTTAGATTTTAGACTCTATCCTCATATCATATCTCATTTGACTAGCTAAAATCTGAACTTGCTCATCCTAAATTAATCAATAATAAATTGTAATTTAGTCAAATATCCCTTTGTAAAGCTAAATTGTTTGTGAGCTCATAGACATTGGTTGGCAAGCAGAAATTTTAAACTCCCAACCCACGTGCTTACCTGCGTGGGTTTTGTTTTTCTTTCTCGAAACAGGTCATACCTGAATAGCTTTTCCCGCAAATGGAATTAAAAACAAGAAAATAATACCTGTATTTCTTTTAAGTGGTACGGTTTTATTCGGCGACGTCAGACGGGCTAATGCAGGGACATCCCTGGCTTCAACAGTAACACTTTTGTTCAGGCTTGTATCGCATGTCTTAAAACAGACATGTGAACAAGATCCCCCTGAACAGTTGTATTGGGGTACAGTCGGTAATATAAATGCGAAGTTGTCGTCTTAAAAGAGCCATTTAGGGAAGACGTGTGGAGTTTAGTGTTACTCTGTGACGGGTCGCTAAGCACTTCGCTTAGCACACAATACTACGTACATAGGAACATTTTTCCTTCAGTCAGCTGAAGTTAAGAAGATAAATTGTGCAGCAAGACTCCGTAAGCGAACTTTTAACCATAATATTTTTTCTATGTTGTCTAGGGTGACAATACTACATATTTTTTCCACTTGTGTATGTTGATGATGTTATAATAACTTCCTGCCATTGTTATTTACCTAGCAAATAAAGATATACGAATTAGTGTGGGGTAACTAAAAAGTAAAAAATAATAATTTTTCACTTTTTATTAAATAAAGTCGGTTGTTTTTTTGCATTTTTTCTTCTCTAACAACTCAGATATTAATCATTTTATGACGTGAATAGAAACAGTAAATAAGATACTGACTATTCTCTCACGTATTTTAGTTGTCCACCCGTCATCTTCTTATTAATCTACCCTATACAATCTTCTAACATTTCACCTACACGAAATGTCATACGTCAACCTTCAAATAATAAGTGGCTAGTCACATACTTAACTAACTACAAGATAAATTAACTCAGTGCCCGCCTACTGCTAAAACTATGCAGTCATCTTTTTCTTAAGGCTATTGAAGAGGTTCACTCAGACTTTTGGGAGTTATTTTAGTAGCTTTATGTAAGAACTGTAAACAGGCTAGGATGTACATTGAAGGGGAGAGTTCTTTTTGTTTTTGTTTGGTTGATTATGTACACTTACAGTCAGAGAAATTATTAGAATTCATATTGTTTATCAAATTGAGAGCAATGATGGCCCAGTGGTAACAGCAGACTGTCGAGTTGTAGATCGTCGGTCCGAACCCAAGCAAACGCTTTACTTTGTGTAAATTATTTCATCACCATTGCTCTCAAAACGGTGAAGGAAACCATCGCGAGGAAACCGGCATGTCCTAGAACCAAAAATTCGAAGACATGTGACATCTACCAACCCGCACTGGGCCCGCGTGATAGATTACAGCCCACTTTCTCTCGAAAGAGGTGGCCTCTGTCCCAGCAGTGGGAACATTATAGGCTGATGTATGTATGTATCAAATTGACAGACTGCCTCAATTTGCTGAGTTATAACCATTTCATACAATTGTCAAAGAATGATAGTTGTGATTGGAATAAGTATCCTACTTCCTACTACCTAATATTATAAACGCGAAAGTTTGTGAGGATGGATAGATGTTTGTTACTCTTTCACGCAAAAACTACTGAACGGATTTTGATGAAACTGTACAGTAATATAGCTTATACATCAGAATAACACATTAGGATACTTTTTATCCCGATATTCCCACGGGATCGAAACTTACGCGGGTGAAACCGCGGGGCGCAGCTAGTAGGTAATAATAGACAATTTAAGTTTGTTGATCAATCTGTTACACAATGACTTTCCTTGACTATAAACTTAAAAGCTTTTTCTAACTTTTCTAACGTCTATTGACGTCGTGGCTCTAGCAAACGTAACAAATCGAATTACGTAGTTTTCTCAGCACTTAGGTACTTATATTGGGTAGGTACCTACCTGACCTACACAAAAAAAGTTTGATCTACAACCAGTACCTAGCACTTAAAGCAATTCTAGTGACTTTCAAATGTTGTTTCGTTAAAAGCTCTTATCGAGCGCTGAAAATAATTCAGAGTTCATTTTCTCACATTTTTAATTTCAAAACACTACGGTAAAGGAAAATACCGTGAGGAAACCGGCATGTCCTGGAACCAAACATTTTAAGACACGTGACATCTACCAACCCACGTTGTAGATTACAGCCCACTCTTAAAAGGCCTTAGTCCCAGCAGTGGGAACATTATAGGCTGATTATGTATGTTATGTAGGTAAAGCCTAAAATACCTATTCTGAAATAATAAACGTAAATAAGAACGTACTATCAACATATACTTAAGTAACAAGGCTTTTGTAATTAACCTAACACAAAACACGATAAGTAGTATTACAAGTTGAAGTTTTTTTTTTTGAGAATTCGCTTGAAATTCTATCCTCGTTTCAGGTTCTGCATCTACTAAGCAACATCTTATAATTTTACTAACTTAGAAAAATATAATATCTGAATCTTTTGAAGTTTTCAACTTCAAAATATGTTTTTCCATGAAACACGGTATAGTAGACTCCGTCAGTTTTTAATTAGTTTTCCTTGAAAATTAAATGCGCTTTCTACGGAATTTAAAGTACCTACATTGGTACTGCGAAATTCATGCTTAAATTTCTTGCAGATTCAGTTGTGTTAATGTACCCAAGAAAAAAGGTAATACCAACTCGAACCGCGTCTTTCTCTCGTCTACTCGGTAGTTAAGGAATGCACCGAACAGCATTCCTTGACTTGCTGCAGTGAATTTTTACCTATTGCTACATTTTTTGCTCCGTTACTAGTTACTACCTACCTACTCTATAATTTAGTTGGATTATCATGTTTGTTTTAGCTAAGTATAATAATTTAGAAACACGTGCATCTTTAACTTAATTCTACGATACAACTTAAACCTTTAAAAAGCAGTTATCTTGTTTATGTATTAAGTATTAGCTGTTACCCGCGCTTTCGTCTTCGTCTAAGTCCTTTTCCAGTGGTCATATCACACATGTGCCAATTTCATCCAAATCGGTTCAGCTGTTTTAGCGTGACAGTGTAACTAATAAACTAAAATAATAAAAAAAAAAACCTTTATAATATTAGTTTAGATTGAAGCCAATGAATATTAAAGCTTAAGGCATTTTACAAAAATTATTATCATTGTGAAACCAGTAATGAAAGAAAAACAACCCGGCTAAGTAGCCGGGTTGTTTTACTGTTGGCGGTAAATACCGCCTACAAATATTTGTATTCTACAACAAAGTTAAAATGCTACCGTAGACAGGCGCAACGCGATTTCGTGGCATAATTCTAAGAGAACAATTTCCATTAAGTTTTCATAGAATTTGTTCTACTAGAGTCGCGTCGCGCCTGTTTGCGGCAGCCTTAAAAATGCCTAAGATAAACTGGTCACCCAATGAATCTTTGTAATAAGTGTCAGCCTATCGATTCTGTAAAAATCTCACCGTGATAACATAGGTGAAGTGAGCGTGAACTATCAATGGAGGACTTCACCTTAGTTTTCAGGGTGAGATTTTTACAGAATAGCACAGCAGGTTAGATGTTACCACTTCTACACTAGCAACAGTTGGCTAGTGTCATCTATCCACGCCTAAGCACACAAAACTTCTCATCGTAGTACCAATAAGCAATTTCACGCTACAGCAACCTCACAATAATAAACCCACATAAATTCTTATATTTATAGTAATGGACAAATACAAGTATAATGAAAACAAAGGACAGAAAAGTTTCATTAACGCGGCGGCATCAACTTGGATAAATATGAAATAAGCGCTCATAGAGCTGGATTAGGGAGGGTTGCGGGACGCGGGATCCCGGAATGGGAGATTAGACAGGGGACACCATCAGATTGTCCGGAATCCGGATACGTCGTTGACGCCCAGTTGTGGGGAAATGTTTAATTTTGCGTGAAGAGTCAAGTACATAGGTACCTACAGTTCCCAGTTACATAACTCACAGACACACGCCAGTTGCTCTCATTATGGATGTGTAATGATTTACTGTATATGTATAATGTACTTATAATGGATGAACGATACATTTTATAGAGCCACCAGAACAAAGGATTTAATCATTCGAAAACGAATTCAATATTTTAAGTACCTACTTACCTAATGTAGGTACCTATGTTTTATTATATTTCCACGAATTCGATTGCGGTCTCATCATGGCAATATCGGGACAGGTATGATAATACAGTGCACACAGTAAGTAATTAATATACGCCGAGCTTTACAGCGAGCCTCGAATTACCAATAATGAATTCTGAAAACAACAAAATGTTATTAATTTGCGGCTGAAATTAAAAATGATGTTGTCAAGTATAATTTGTTTTCGTCGTAGGTAAATAAAAACCATTCATTCCCATATTAATGTATCAATATTATGACAAAGCAAACACCTAATTACATCAATTCAATGGCTGGGCTATAAACCTTCATATTAAAACAATTTCAACATTCTCTTTAATCTTCTCTCAACTTATATTAAGCCAACAGAATTTTGACAGTAGGGATTAATGATGAGGCGAGGCAGTAGATAGATAAGGGTTATTAGAAATTGTTTGACGTTAGATCCCCCACACACAAGTCATGCGTAAGAAGGCGCGGTCAAGCATGCAAGGTAGCCCTTGTTTATGTCACTTTGCCCAACACTTGAACTGTTTGCCCTGGTTAACACTAAGTACTTATAATATGTATAATATGACGCCATCTTTGTGTTTATAATTAAGTCACGTTATTTATGTTGGAGATATATTATTTCGGCATGTAATTACATACTAGATACGCTGAATATAGTTGGCGACGCGATGTACGCACACAAGTCAAGAGGTAAAGTAAACTTAATTACTCGATTTTAAATTACTATGCCCGTAAAATATAATTCTACACCGGTTTTTATGAAGGCTTGTGTAAAGTGTCTCGCCCGTTGTATTGTCGAGTCTACGGAGCGTGATTACAATAAAGCCGACAATCGTTAGCGCGTTTGTTTATCAAACCCGAGTGGTGATAAAGGGAACAATTTACTACAGACGTGTAAAGACTACCTTCAAAAAGATCTAAGAATAAAAACGTTGGAACTAATTCCCGCATCGGAGTGAAATTGGCCTCTAAACAGGTCCAATTTCACAGCGACGACGCTAATCTCACCGGAGCAGCGCGACTTTCATTAGCATTTGTGTAATTTCATCAGTAGAGCTCCATGTGCCGGGGGCGCAGCACCCAGTCGAGTGCTGTCCTCGGTTCATTTGTCTCCAATCCCGTTCGTAACTAGCCAACTCTAAATTCTTTGCCAGATGTTTTATGCTAATTGGATTGAATTTTCGAGAGGTTTGTTTGGCTTTTGTGTTGCTGCAGGTAAACTGCGTTTGTTTGGAACGCACGCGTTTTTCTGAAAGTATGTTATATCAAATTGATATATCTAAATGTATCAATAAAAAGTTCGATTGAACAAGAATAAAAACTTCATTTAAATCGGACTATTGCACCAAGATACATCTTACCTTGATTTACTCTCGAGAATTAGATTTACCCTCTAAGGAGAATAAATTTGTGGGTACCTACTGTATAACATTGAAAAAAAGAAGAAAGAAAGAAAAATTGATTATTCTGCACAAACAAAACGAACATTACAAATAAAAAAAATCAATTTAAAAAGAAAAGACATAAAATATACACATACAATGTTGTCAAAAACCTCGTACTTATGCTTAAAAATGTTGTCAATTTTGTCCATTGCTTGATTTTTGGGCCAGGCACCAAAGACAACCAACACAGTTGACCCTTGACATTGACAGTACCTACGTATAATTAAACATAAATTCCGTGATGCGCCCGCGCGACTCTGGGATAATGACAACAAAATAACAACAATAAAAAACAAAAACAAATTACCAATAATTACAGAGTTCAAATATAAGTTCTATAAATAACTTTACAGAAGAAATTAACTTGACTGACATTGCACCCGTCTTAAAAATCCACCTTGAACGGAAAGAAACCCATTTCAAAGTCAATTACTCGACACTTTCAGGCCTAACGCGTGTTGTTGTTTTATACACCTAATGAGAGAATAATAAAATTTGTTCTATAAATTACGAGGCTCGTAGTTCAAAACTTCCAAACGATGGTTAAGGGCTGTTGTTTCGCATAGGTACATAATTGATTTCCAATTAGGATCCAAAAACTTGTCGCGTATTTCATATAACTGAGATCATTTACAGAATGTCGCGGTCCCTAACTTCTCAAAACTTTCACAAATTAATGAATTCAAAACAATAAAGAGAATTGAATAAAAAGTTATTATTTACTTGGCAGAATTTCGCTGCAGTTGGGAAACCGCCGTCATTTTATGAAAACGACAGTTTAGTTGTGATTTGATTTCTTGAGTAAATAAAAAGTTGGAAGCACCACCCAAATTGAGGCAATTAGCTCTCCGAAAGTTGGTTCGTTGAATTGACATCTGAGGGGCAATTCTCGTAATTTTAAGAACGTTCACAGTCTGATCTCAGTCTCAATCTGTCAAAAAATACTTCTGAATTCCCTACATTTTGACAAGTTTTTGACATTTGTTTGTCGCCGAGATGAGACTACGACTAGGTTTTGAACGATATAAATTACGAGAGTTGGCCTTCTGATGTCGTGGTCGTTATCGTTAAGTATTATGTATCAGCTTGAAGGCACTTCCTACTAGGTATGTAACAAAGTTATTCGAGGTTCATGTCTACTCGTCACAAGTTCGTTAAACTTGCACAGAATGGAAGCTTTATGCGAGTTCCTGACAGGCGTTTCGACCCGAAGCCAGGCCGCATTGAATAGTCATCTGAAGCAATTTGACGTCCAAAAGACTCCCCGTGGGCCTCTATATGGCAGACCCTCGAATTCAACGCCGGGAAAAGTGGAGTGCGCTTTCACATGACGTCAGTTATTAGGATTTGCAAATTGTACCCTCATGTATCATTACGCATTGAGAAAAACGGCTTATTTAAATAAAATTACGTATAAGTAATGCTAAGAATAAGCTTACGTAAATGGGATGTGGTATCACTGAATTGGAAAACATATATTAGAATCGTTTATGTACGAAAAAGAACGATTCGGTACAAGTAAATAATAAAACCATAGAGGTTTGCAATCACCAAATTGTAATTTGGGCTTCTTTTACTGCGTGAAAATACTATTGAATTTCCTTTTGCTGGCATTTGGATAGAAATACAAAAAGATTTTTTGGCAAGGTTTCCTTTGTCTGTGGGCTTAGAATCCAATAATATGAGAAGCTATTACTTTCAACCCTATCAAGTAGACTAAACAATGTAAATTGATGTATTTGTATCTACATAGGCACGTTTGCACGTTAGTTTAAAACGTAGCTAGGGTCGTATATACGTAAATAAATAAGGTTTTCTGTACAATTACGACAAAATACCAAAAATAAAATTGCAACCAAAGCTTACAGCATTTAGAAGCTTAAGCTTGCCCGCTAAACGTGTAGTTACGGTCAGCTTCGAAAGCAAATTAACACAGATATACTACAGTTTTTGGTGGGAAAGTTAAAAAAAAACGCCGCCACGTTACAGGCAATTTTGCCCAGTTCGGCTCAAAGCTTTACACTTCCAATTTGAGAGCCTTTTGTTTTGTTTATTTTATTGAGTGTTATTTTTTCAGTAACGACTAGGTAGAATTCATGCTCGGTACTTTTTCTACGTCCAAAAGTTTTATGGAATATATTTCTGGGTGTGCTTGTATTTGAGAGTTATACCCGTTGCCCTCTGTCAGTTCAGTGTAACAGCTCTGATAAAGTATGTTAATTAAATGTTTATGTTTAATCACGTATTTTGGTTCAGAAATGACAGCTTAATGGTAATTTTAACTTATCCGATGATTTAGTTAATTGCAAAATAAAAGTAAAAAGACACATAGAAGACTAAATGGATAATACCGAACAGGAACAGAAAAATAAGTAGAAAAAGGAGATTCTACAATTGAATTCATCCATTCTATTTTTTCCCCGTTTTGGTATTTTCGCGTAAATAATGAACTTTTACGACGACAGCTGTCATGAGCGTTTTCGATTTCACGCAAATTGCTACGGTACTGTACGTATGGATTTCAAAAAAACGAATGAGAGAAAACCACTCGAAAATTCAATAAATACGAGGGATTTGAAATTCTCTGTTCAAAGCGCAAAATTAAAATTTTATAGAAAGAATCATTACATTTCTTGCCATAATGCGACAACCACGTAAACAGGCCTTCGTGGTTATAAGTAACGGTTATAGTCGGATTAACTTAAATAATCATTTGAACGAACGACTATTACGAACATTATTCGGATTACTACATTATCAATGTATAGCGAACATTTTCAATTTTCAAATGGAAATGGAAAACGAATAAAGCTGTGTCCGTAATTATTAATTCCAACTGTAATATTTTCATAAGCTCCTATGGCATGATATAATCTAGTTAGGTACCTACTTGAGTACTGATTGTGCTGTAACAAGCTTGATGCGTTAGTTCTGAAAGTTTATCCTAATCTAGCACGGTACACTACACCGTGTGGCCGAAATATCACCTCGCAACTTTAATACTGCACACGGTGGGCAAATTATAAAACGGGGCATTAATTATAAAGTTTGAGATACGAAGTTTGCACTGCAGTGTAATGTTGTCTTGTTAACGTGCCGGTGCATAAATACCGACGTTAACACCGGCCATTAACGCTTTGCGAACCCCCCTTATTTTTATTACCAACAGGTAATAAGAAGAAACTGCATATTAAAAATAAATTAATGTCGATTCTGTTTCCAGACAGTGCTTTCGTCCCCTCTATTTCTTTTGTCTGCTGTTATTGGCTTTTTCTTTTATTTGGAAATAAAAGAAAAAACCTACTATAAAAATTGCCTGAAGAATTTTATTGTTATTTTAAATTCATCTACCTTTTATTAAAATAGTTACCTAGGTGTGTGCTTCGAAATACAGCATCACTAAAGAAACGGTACAAACAAACATTTTACTTATTTATTACGAACAGTTGCCCACTTATTTCGCGATGGAAAATGCAAAATGAAAAAGCCAGTTTTTCTCTTTAAATACCTTCCACTTTCCTCGTTGCGGTTTTATAGCTAAAATCGCCAGCGCAACTATCGTGACAGTTTGATAGCCCGACATCCACTGTCGTCATAGAAACCCAACGCTGCAGGTGTTATTCTCCAACTTATTCAGTTTTTATTCCATTTTCTCGCGTCGAATAAGTTTCCACGTAGATCCAGAAAATATTATTCGAACTGAATTTTAAAGACTATAATTCTGTTCCTATTTTTAGTAAAGTAGAGATGTTTATCAATTGTGGTCCGCGCCGTTTTGTTTTGAAGGAACGCTCAGTGCCCACTAAGAAGCCCGATGTTCGCCGTTGCTTTGTTTACTCTGATTAAGCTCTAATTGTTTACCGAATCGGCTCATCGGTTTCTACGCCAAAACAATTAGGATTTTTAATCAAAATTCACTCTTCAATCATTTTTCTGAAAGTCATATTTTCGAAGAGTTGAACCGAGATTGGAAAGTAAGAACCACTTCGATGAGTTCATTATTTTCATTTAGAAAGGTCAACGGTAAACGTATTTCATCCTCAGTGGCTTAAGTTTACGCGCGCCTATAAAAGCTCTATAAAGCGTATATTGCAGCGACAAATAGAGCATACGTGGTTTTTATTATCACATCACGCGACAAATCTAAGCTCCATTGTCTAGTACAATGCGTCCGTAGGTTCGACGATAAACAACGGACTTAGGAAATAAATAGCAGACAGCCTTCGTCGGTGTAAGCACGGGCCATTTGAGAAATTTATTGTGTGCACTTAACCACAAATAAATTGGCCAGTACCACGTGAAATGCGCTGTTTGGGTGTGTTTCTTTGGTGTGCAGTGCTTCTTTGTTGCCGTTTGTAGTTAACAAGCGACCCTTAATGTGCAGCGATGACGTACAGTATTGTGGACTTGAAATAATGTTATGTTGTAAAACGAAGGAAGCTCTTTAACTTACAACGTCAAAGAGTGCGGTTTTCGTATTCTTGAGTGTTTCTGATTTTATTATACCGCTATTTTCATTTCAATGTTGAATTGGTTGTTGTTTTATACGATTTATGTGCAAAACACGTTGAAATACTGCTTTACGAGCTTTATAATTTGGTATACTAACACAACAGCGAAGTAAACTAAGCATGCGTCGCTACTTATGCAGTATTGATTGGCACTTAGTAGTTAGGAGTAATTATGTTATTGTTGTCGGTACATAGCCTGAAGTGCTAACTAAACCTTGCATAATTAAGGCTAGGAATGGTCGGAATTAATCAAAGGTGTGGCATAATGACAACATCTTGATTTGTGATGTTATAGCAGACATATTATCTTAGTGGAACAGTGATGCAGGGTCCACGCGTAGGTAGTAAGTAGATTTTAGAGTTGAATTATGATTAAAGTACTTACACGATGCAAGTTTCTTGCTACGGGCAAGTACCTAACTTGCAAAATGTGATCTTGTTTTTTTCTACACACGTTTTTTTACTGGGAAAAAGTACTGATTATTCGCCGTGTGTAGGCACGGTCGCCATTGTTGTATGGATCACAACGGAAGCTTGTTGACACTGTTGACAGACACGTTAGGCGCTGCGCAAACGTGGACACTTTTGTGTCTTGTGTTGGATACAAGCTACCAATGAATATTTGATTTCTATATATCCAGTGTGAAATGAGCCATTCCCTGCGCGTTTAAACTTCGGTTTCCTGTGATGGTGTGCCATGTCGGTAACAAAAAGTGTCTACGTTTGCGCAGCCCCTTATTCTACGGCGTAGTTTATACGCCATACCATACCATACCATACAAAACCGTGTCGTGTACAAAGGGCTTATGCATACAATAAAACTGAAACAACAAACGACTTGCACCGTCTGAACACTTTACGATCACGATGCACCTTTAATTGTATATTCAAGTTATCGTATAGCATAATCATCGCCGCCTCTCCTCTCCACGCGGGACCAGCCGATCAATTCTGTAAAAATCTCACCGTGATAACTTAGGTGAAGTGAGCTATCAATAGGGGCGATTCCTAACATGAGGTGGAATGACAGCTCTGACTATCCTATATACCTAAGTATTTTATAGAAATAACTTGCTACCTACCTACCCGACTTATTTATTATACAAACTCGAAACGTTGGGACATACCTACCGTCTTATAAGAACTTTCTACATTAATTAATTGATTAACACTTTATGTCACTCGAACTCAATGGATACGAGGAAATTAAATTAATGTAGAAACGACGAACTAAATTAGATTTGAGTTAAGGTATTAACTTGGAAAGTAGGTATTTTAGACAAGCTCTAATGAATGTTTGACGCTCGATTTAATATTTATTAAAGTTAATAATTTAGGTATTGTAGTTGTTATGTCTAGAAATATGTGGATACGAGTAGGTTGTACCTTCTAGCATATATACACCAAATATCACTGAAATCGCAGAATGTTGTTGGAAAACGAAATAGGATATTTTATGAAGATTCCATCACACTATGGAACATAACAATTGGTACCCGATATGCACAAAACGCAAGGTCCAGCTGGGTTTATTTTGACAGTCCTTTGTTCCCGAAAAGCTGCAAATTTCTGCAAAAATATTAACTTTTAGCGACTAACCCGTGGGGAAAGAACGAGTTGATTTTCAAAACGTAAAAATGTTTCGAGCGTTGGCGTGTAGAAACAATTGCCTTTTTCACTGTGCAAACTTTAGGCTGTAGGGAATAAGGCGGAAATAATCCTCAGTATATTCTCAAAGTGTAGCTTTTTCTTATGTTAGAAACTTTGTTTTATTTGGACAAAAGCTGTGTAACACCTTCCTTATATGAAAAACCCATTTATTATAAGGTAATATTATAAAAAACTAAGCTGAAAAAAAATCTGGAGAAACGCATAGTGACCATTTTATACTTATTAAGTCTATAAATATAGAAGCAATTTAATTTTCGCAAGTAGGCCACCAAAACAGCGGAAGCGAAAACCATTATTAAAAATTATTTATTGAATATTAAAACTATTTTCAAAGCAAATAGACTGCTTATGAAACAAAAAGTAATATCGACGGGATAAACGTGGGATAAGACAAATTGAGTTTTGTTTCGGCTTAAGCGAATCAATCAATAAATTTACCCCGAAGAGACAGAGCTCTGGATAATCATATCAACACGTGAACGAAACCCTACCTACCTACGTAGGTATTTACAACCCCATCTCAACAAATTTTCGGACAGCAAATATACCATTAACGAAAATTGGCACGCTTTTTATTTCGATTCTCGAATTGGATATAAAAGAATAAAACTACTGAAGTAGTCTTAATAGGGCCCTTGAAATACAAACTTTTCTTAGCCAAACAATCGACAAACCGGAGTGGATTTTTGTCCTCGCAACGAAATGTTTCGCGCAGGTATCAACAGAGCAACAAGTATTTCTTTCTAACTCTACATAAATAACGCGTATTCCGCCAACAACTTTATTTGGGGAATTTTATAATTCATGTTTCCGAATTTCACAAAAACTGGGCTTCCTACAGACATTTACACCAGCCATAATTTTAACGAATGAGTAAAATTATAATTTTGGTTGCTCATACCCACTGTTTATTAAAAATATTTACCAACAGTTTTTACGGGAGGCGAAAACGCCAACATTAAACTTTCCTTCTTGCTAAACAACGAGCTGAACAAACACGAAACGTCACGGAATTGAATTGATTATAAACTTTCACCGACCGTTGCTGTTTACAGTTCCTGTTGTTAGAGTCTCACTATTTCTAACTGGGCCTCGCAGCCAAGCTAACGCGAGCCAGATCCTCTGTTTTAAGTTTACCCCCTATAAATCTTGTCCGGAATATATTAGGTACAAACTAGGTACAATCTACCATATCTGTTTAATAAAGGAGTAACTACACACGCTCTTTGTTCTATAGTGGGGTAATTAGTAGAACACTTCACACTTCATTAGCACCATCGTGGTATTTAAAAGGACCCCTTCAGTGGAGGGTTGATCTCAACGCGATATGTTTCAAAGGCGGAATGTCCAGTATTCTAATGAGAGCGAGAGTTAAGCTTAGTGTTGTTGTTTTGTCACATTTTAATCTCCTTAAAAAACGTTAATTTTCCCAGAAAAAACGTTAAAACCCAGTTAATTTTCATCAAAAGGGAATGCTTTCGGTGCAAGTTAACGAAACCTTTTATTCCTAGCATTTATTTTCGTGGCACGACTTTATATGAAAAGTATAATTTAAGTAAAATTCTTTTCAATGTTATTTTAGTAGAAGTTTACTCACGAGTTCTCGTTTCCTTTTGAAAATGCCTCGTATGATATATTTCACCTAATGTTCAACAGTTCCAACGAACAAGTAAAAGATTTCTGAGAGTAAAATATCGTCGGGTACAGTTTAGTGGTACAATGTGACGTGACAAAGCGATACGTAGGTACGTTTTGTCCCCAGTCCACCATTCTTCATTCGTATGCCGCTCTGCCCTGTCCCCAATACCAGCTGTCCCTAGTCTAGACAGACGCAAGCTGCCTCACTGAAACTCATTGTTTTAGACAAAGGAAACTTTGGCTCCGTAGCACACAATTATGTCTCTCCTTCGTTATAATATTGAGATTGTTAATACATTTCCTGCTTTTTCTTAGCTTACATAATTACTATATGAACTAATTCTGCAAAAAAATGTACCAACACACGCACCGGGTAACTTCATTTAGAATTCTTAGAAAAGCTTGCGTAGATCCTCATTGTTCCAGAAAGTCCAGAGCTAAAACAAATCCTTACCACAGACAAAAACTAATTGAGAACACATGTGTGCATGGACTGATTTACAATAGCCAAAAGCAAGAGAGGTGGTCGGTTAAACGTCTATTACGCTAATTGTTAGGCCCGGTGAGTACGAACATTTCGCAAAGCTTTGTGCCCCGCTGCGGCGCACCGCAGCCTCGCTCGCAATCTGTAAATGCTTTGTGTGGGTCACGTTATGGGCCTACGTGGTCACTTCTACTAACGTGTACATATAAGCTTCACTAAGCTGCAGTTTGCAACAATAACTTGCCCCTAATGAATAGATGGCATTACTTACACAATAATTCTCGCTTTAAACAAAATTTCAGACTGCGTCTTTAATGAAGATGGAGGCTGAACTTCAATGTAGCTATCAACCACATTAACATTTAGATTTAGATCCGACGGCTGTTGCTTGATCCACGGTCTATTGTGACCTCTGTACCACGAAAGTAACTTTATTGCCGTCGCATATATTCCAGTCTCCCACATTCTGTCGTTTAACGCTACTATCGCAAAATTATGGTACGGGGTGACGTCGATAGTTACTAAATCAAGTGTAGAGTTTGGAGCTTTGCATACAATTGAAGATTTAAAATGCAATGAATTACTATTACCTATGTATTTTGTGGTGAATATTTTGATACAATTTGAAACATTTAAATGAAAATATAGAAACGTTATTTTGAATTAAAACAAACCTTACCCAGGTGGGTGAGAACTTACTTTTAACCCTCATCATAACTGAATACGAAATTACCAAAATTTGCAGTTCGCGAGCAAAGTTGCAAATTATAATGGAAATTGTGTAAAAATAATATTCTGTGAAATCTGCAGCTTTGGTGGTTATGTAAAATTTTGTATCTGATTCTTATTACGATCACGGTTCGAAATTCAAATGAGGGAGTAGGTAGTTAGAGGCCATTCAATCAATTCGACAAAGGGCCGCCATTGGACGATTGGAAAGTCTGTTGCCGTAGTGGGCGAGGGTTGTTCACCGCGACTAATCCTGGCAGATTCGGACAAACCCCCATTACCCTGATTGATTCTCGACGCTCCGGCCCTGGTTACAAATACAAAGGTCTACTGCAATTTGGGAGCGCTTTCAATTTGCACTAGAGCCGATAGCCTCTCAATTTGCGGCACACGAAGCGATTGCCGAACGCCGAACTGACCAAGCTTCTCCGCGTTTCTGTACACTGCACAATGTACATAGGTACTAATTCTAAATACATAAATAAATCTGATATTACAACTGCTATTTTCATATAATAATCAGCCAAGTTAAAAACCCTCATTCAAAATAATAACGCAGTTACGCATCGCGTTTTATGTAGCTACGTACGAACGTAATAAATGATAACTTTTCTGAAACAGTTATTCTTATGACTTTGAGTTGGTTCATAAAATACAAAAGAAAAACTCAACAATTTGAAACAGTATCTAATATCAAAGTTCGGGTGAAGAAGTATTAAAACACACTTTGGATGCGAAGTAAATCCATTCTGAACCGCCGTCATGCAGAAAACGTTCCATAAATGTAGGTGTAGCGACATATAGGGGTGAATATTGCACAACATGCCTCTGTTATATTCATGACGTGTGCCCGGACTTCTGACTGATTGAACCGGCGAATATGTTGACTGCGTCTCTATAAATTTTCAAGATGATATTTATAAAGGTTTGATCGTGTTTATTTTTAATATTCACTGCGGAAATCATATTAGCAAGGCATATTTAATCAAATTGTCGACATCATTCTCGAAATTGATATCATTATTCAGTATTTCAAGCGCACAAAGGCGACTTCCAAATGAATAAAGCACTCCTAACAGGTATAATAAGCCCATAGGCCTTCAATGTGAATCACTCAGCTGGCAGGCGAGTCGAATCTACCTAATTTTCGCGTTGAATGAAAATTAAAGAAGTCCCACGCGAATCCAATTTCACGGGAACGGTAATCTCATTAGAGACGTCTGACTTTCATTAACATTTATACGATTTCCACGGGAGAAAACTTTGAGAGACGTTGCCTTTCCGCGAATACGCCAACTCGTGATGCACTAATCTAAATTCTCGAATCTTGGACGCAGGTGGTCTGATAGAGTTGCCGTTAGCGCGCCCCTATTTCGGAAACTCTCAATTTATGCTGAAACTTTCATTCTTTAAAGTTGCCAAGCGCGCTCCGCTCTTCTTCTTTATGTGATAATGAAATGAGTGTGACGTAATCACACAGATTTCCTTTGAAGTTGAATTAAGTGGGAGATTTTTACAATGTGGTTTGTGTGTATAAGAAACGCTCATATTGTTTTGTTGCTTTTAGGGAACTATTTGTATAATTTGTTGTGGTTTTATTTATTTTATTTGTTCGTAATACCATGATGGTATGCTTTTGTGGATTTTTAAAAAGAGTTAGAATATTGTGTAATGTAGATACTTGACTACCTTTTTACGTATTAATAGAACACAAGGCCCATTCTCGTAATTTAAAACGTTCAAAATCTAGTCGCAGTCTCATCTCGGCGATAAACAAATGCCAAAAACTTTTCAAAATTGTAAGGAAATTAGAGGTATTTTTGACAGATTGAGACTGAGATCAGAATGTGAACGTTCCTAAAATTACGAGAATTTCCCCTAGGCCAATTCACGTAATTTACAACGTTCAAAATTTAGTCGTAGTCTCATCTCGGCGACAAACAAATGCCAAAAACTTTCAAAATTGTAGGGAAATCACTGGTATTTTTGACAGATTGAGACTGAGATCAGACTGTGAACGTTCTTAAAATTACGAGAATTGACCCTTGTGTCAATTCTCGTAATTAAATTAGATAATCCATAGACAAGTTAGACGAGATTAAAAAATTGGCTACTAAAAATACGTCAATTAAAGTCAGGCGCGGACTAATTTGACAGGACTAAACTAATATTTACCTTCTGTCCTTTTCATATTGAAATAAAAAGAAAAAGATGCACTGAACTTAAATATAGTTTAGTTCGTGAACAACAGAATCGGAGCCATTATAAGAAAACTCCAGTTCAAAATCCAATCACTTGCCACAGCTAACGTTCAGCAGTAAGCTCTGATATTCCTAGGCAAAGATGTTATCTGCAACACTTCAAACGCCGCACACCTAGGCGAGGAGTTCAAAAGTGTTTACATATTTATGACGGCCTCCAAACATGAATATTCACGCCATGAAAGCATCTGCAAAAAACCAGAACAAATGAACGGAATATGCACCATATGAAATAGCAATGGCTGCAAAATTGCGCGAGAACAGCGTTGCAATATTTTTCTTTGAGCACAATACAATATTGCTTTCCTCGAAACACATACCTACGATATTGTAACGTTAAAATATTAAAACATAAAACACTTTCCTTTTGAAAGTAACATGTTTGTAACAAATTGGACCCGATAATGTCAATGTTTTGAATGTTACCTTCGTGAGATTATTTTCCATGTAATTCAGTAGCCAGGAGCATCGTATTACCTAGAAACACTGGAATTCAGCTGCATTCGGTTAGAATGTAAGCCAACTCCAACATAGTTGGCAAAAGGCTAGGCAGATGATGAATTCAGTAGCCAGTCAATATAATAACGATTATCCAAAAGCTAAGTGAATGGCTTATTAAGGTCTTAATAATCAAGTATGTCTATTAGCTTAGAGACGTTCATTCGATTTGAGAGCGCGAGTGCGAAATGAACTCTCAATCGGCGAACATCCCACTTAGCTAAGACAAAGCCGACAGGAAGTAAGTTTCCTCATTTATCGAAACGAAGATCCCGCAGGATACCGCTCGCAATCCTCCGGAAATGGAAAGTCAAGTGTGGAATGGTCTAGGTACTAAGATAAATCCTTGTCCTAGAGCCACTAGAATAACGCACGTACGGTTAGTTTATAGACACACTAACTGCACCACGCCCCCGGGAATATGTTTTTCTGAATAAAAAAGACCATAAATATTTCAAGCTAAATTGGTCCGATAAAAAAGTTCAATAGAAAACTTTGGAGACGAATGATAACAGCTATTACCCATTGTTACCAATATTTTTCGTGTATTCTGAGAAAAGGTTTTGAGAACTGAAACAAATGTTGCCATGAAAAGGTGATCAATTGAAATTAATGTCGTGGTCAATTGGTCGGCCAAGAATTTTTGCAAAATTTAACATTTAGGGCCAATTTCTCAATCGACATATATTTTTTATTCGTGGTATTCCACGAATAAAAAATTGACGACGTATGGAAGAACTGTCAAAAGTTCAAAATTGTTCCTGGGATAAAATTATTTGGCGTTGGAAAAATGAGCCCATAATCAATCGAATTGATGAAATAACAACCATTTATTAATGGCCGCCATTTGATTCCTATATAATGAGTATTTACACACGGAAGCTTCTGTATCAGATAGCTAGTTATTTTCCTCTAAATTGGGAGAATGTAAAGTGACTGCGTCTTATTTTTGTGGAAAGCCCCTAGTACGGGTACTTTTTAGCTTTCATACATACAACTTCCTCCAATGAAGACGTTGATGATAGCAGCATTTCAGTATCAGACGACATTCAACCTATGATTGAACGTTATGAGCATCACATGGTCAGATTTAATCAAAGAAGAAATATATATGCACACATTTGGTCCAATCTAATTTGCGCCATCGTCCAGCCACATCTTGATGCGGCAGTTCGATATAATAACGAAGATACGTGTTCAGCATTAAGATGTGACGTCGCTGGAACGCGTGCTGGGTTATCAGTAGATCATGGTGACCAGACTTGACCCGCGTCTGACCCAATTACTTATCTACTAAGACACTCGCGTCTCTTTGTTATGTTATTATTAAAAACATTGTTTTGGTGAAAATACGACCTTGGCACCGATATTGCTGGATATATCTAAATCTTCTTTCTACGTATTAAAAATGTATACGGATGATGTTCTGTTTCGCAACAATCCTGCAAATTAATTGTTACGTTTGTACATATACTTACGCGAAGAGGGCACTTGCGCTGTTGTCATGCATCCAAACAAAGCTTACCTGCAACAAAAACAAATTGATTACTTAGTAAAATAACAAAGTTTTGTAACATTACAGACTTTAAGTTTCCTCTTTTTTATTATTCCAATTGTTGGTTATCTAGTAACTTTAATAATATCATCTTGTTTATGTACCGTAGTTCGCGTCCTTGCTTCAAAACATTCGGAGTTTCGGACCAAACACACATTCATAAAGCTATTCAAGCTTCATAAATGCGTGTTTGGATGTAGGTACAATTATTAGTTTCCATTTTGTGCAAAAATCCACGGACGGAAAAGCCAATAAGTTCTTATGAACCCCTAGAATAACGTTATTATTGGGACTTTAATCAAAGGTACTAGCGCAGAAGTCATAATAGTGATAATTGAAATTCGAACAATTCATAGTAAGGCCTCTGAAATGTTACATGCATATTTGAACTGACAGCCGAACAAATATTTCATCGATTACATTATTGTACGGCTTGCTTTATAAAATAGGCGGCTGTCATTGAAATAACACGAACCGCGATGACAAGAGCAAAATTAATGGAGACATTTCTGCCACAAACATTAAAAATTATTTACAAATAATGTTATGTTTATTGCTGATTTTTTACATTACGAGGATCGATGGCCTCGCCGCGGCCATTATTCACGTGGCAAACCACCCACCTTGCCGTTTGTGGGCAGCTACCACTAATTTATGGCCCTTTAAGTGCCTCCGACATGGAGCACAGCGGCAATTTGGACGCAACCTAGAAACAAACCGAGCCCTCACACATCAAAACGATATCCAGCGAACCTTAATTGTTTCCTTACTCGAACAATTATGCTTATTAATGTTTGACTAACTAACATGTATTTTATTCAGGCGAGAGGCTATGCACGAGTGATATTTTAGAATTTTAAATGTTGAAAAATTTACAAAATCGTATATTTCGATCAGACAAAGCTTTCGTTATCTACCTAGGTACTCTTAAAACAAGGTTCTCACTTAAACTTTTTTGTTTGAATTTTCTACAATCGAAAAAAAATGTTCAAGGAGCCACTCTGATACCTTCAGCGAACTGCTTTAGTGTCATTATTCACGTAAAAGCCCACCTCGCCGGCTTGCGGCCGACCAACGTTAATTTATGACTTTTTAAGTGCCATGAACACGATGTTCCGATCTCGCTGATCTCATTCATGAAGGAGAAAAAAGTCGTTTCTGCTCCCATTTTAATCGCTCGGAGGTGTTCGCTATTCAAATAAGGTTGGGTCAAAACGTCAGATGTACAATGGAGGAGACACCCCTGCCTCTCAACATCACAATGCATCCTCACAGACGCGTTATTGAATTCGCTAAATTGTATAAAGCTGACGTCAATTTATTCTATTAAACAGACAGGATTGAGACTAAATTACTTAGCTTCATATCTAAAAGGTGACATGTGCGCAAACACAATAAAATAACAACATCTATTGGATTCGAGTTAAAAAGCCCAGTACGATTACGCCGATGGCTCGTATTCGGGACACGATTTTACTCTTGCTTCTAAAATACGGCTAGGTTTGATTGCAACTGGAATTTAACAAAACTAGTATTCTGTGTGCTGCATCTAAATAAAATGACGGTAGATGCGAAGCTAAATCAAATTTTTTTAGTCGAAATGGTAGACGTCACATTGCGTCAAATGTTGGCAATGATTGAATTTCATATTTGACATTCATTTGAATTCCACAATCAACAAAAGTCTGTCCAAAAAATTGGGTTTGTTAAAAAAATTGATCAGTGCCAATTGAATTGTTCGATACAGATTCGGCATATTGCCATTGGTATTGCGCTCCAAACCACGCGGATTAAAGAGGATTCAGGGGAATAGTGACTAGTTAGTTTATTTTGAGTCGTGACAGAATTTAATATTGAACGTGAATTTTGATCGAATTCATACCGCAGTTTTTGTCATATTTTATTTGGTGGCCGTACGTGCAAGTTAAAGCTGACCATGTAGGAATACCGGGTGGAATATTTCGCTGTTCCAAATTCCTAATTATTGCATAAACAAGTAGATGTGAATCGTACGGATAACCGAGTTGTTGGACGATGGGAACATGTGATGTCATTTGGTAGTGATCGCGTCAAAGCCGGCCAGATTAACTTAAGCGTGGCTGAACGCGAGTCACAACCATGTTTTCAAATGTGTATTCGAAGGGATCGAACAGGATTTCAACGGTTGCTTTGTATTCGATGAGCAAATATATTTTGTGTCTGTTTGTTATGAGAAGGTAAATGTCCCTAGTTGCGGAAGAATAGATATATTGGTAAATCATTTTACGCTACGCTTCATCTCGTGTAATTTTTTGGAGTTGAATATCTTTTATAACTGTGCTTTGCTGGTAGAAGCTATACTTGTAGTTAGCAGTATGTCTCTATTTGAGGAAAAACGCAATCAAATTAATAATGATCAAATCTTGGCCCCGAAACCTATCACATGAAATAATTAACGGAATCTAGTTTCAGTAAAAAAACTAAAAATCCATTTAAATTTTAAATATTGGTTCAAAAACGACAACAAAGTTTAACAACAGTTGTTTACTAGTTTTCAAAAGCACAAGCTGGGGAGGATGCCGTTTCTTTGTAGATCTAAAGAAACGGAAGAAAGCAGAGCAACGAAGAAAAAAACAGACTAGCTGCATTTTACCAGAAACACCTTTCCAAATACGAGTAGTTTTTTTTTTAACATTCAAAAGCAGTTCGTGCTGGATAATAACTCAGAACTTCATATTTTATTTGAAATGAAACGAAAAGAATGTGTTTTGTTTTGACGTATGACTATGAAACAAACACACAAATGGGTACCTCTGTGAATATTTGATATCTAGCTTTATCTGTCACGTGAAATAAAGATGTACTCCTTTTTTGTAGCATGACGTGATACATACTACAAAAAAGGAGTACATCAATCGAACAAAACTGAAAGCCTTATTTATTTCTTCGATTATAACTCATCTGTGTAGCCTCTTCCCAACTATGTTGGTGTTGGCTTACAGTCTAACCGGATGCAGCTGAATATCAGTATTTTACATGGGGCGACTGTCTATATGACCTTCACAAACCACTTACTGGGTATCATGACATGTCTTTGTAACTTTTGGGCTTCTGACTACTCGTAACGACTGCCAAAGATCCAAGAATGACAGCCGGGACCAATGGGTCGTTTCCAACTAGCAGTAATTAAATAAAGATAAAGTAAGTAATACTATTACGTCTCACCCACATTCCGTCCTATTGCGATGTTCAATTATTATCATAATATTATCAAGAGTCTGACCTTTCTTATTAAAACCTCACTGTGATTGCACACAACGTTTACATATTATTAGGTTAGCTAATCTCCGCGGTCGCCTTTGTTCGAGATCAAAGTTAATTTATTATTACATCGGACCGACCTTTGCTTTTGCAAAGAATGTAAATTTTTCATATGTACGAGTAATACACTTTACTACGT
This sequence comes from Globia sparganii, assembly GCA_949316385.1. Lineage (NCBI taxonomy): Eukaryota > Metazoa > Arthropoda > Insecta > Lepidoptera > Noctuidae > Globia > Globia sparganii. The sequence continues at coordinate 17,689,371 of OX438653.1, read as the reverse complement.
TCATTCCCAGAGATAGTTCGTATTATTAGCTTATCTTAAAATATGAACGTTTTTTTTATCTTTTTGGCAGTTCCTTAATTAAAATTCCATAATGTAGGTTATCTTTCTTATCCTTAATAATTATAATAATATAATATAACATCTTCCAACCCACACTGGGCCCGCGTGGTGGATAATGGCCCACTCACACTCACGGAGGTCTATGTCCCAGCAGTGGGAACATCATTCATCAGAGTAAGTAAAACACAACGTTTCTCTGCTCTTATAACATAAGAATCACCCTTTTCGATTTACCCAAGTCTTGTGTCTGACTGTCTGCCTAGGCATAAAGCTACGGGTGCGGCGAATGTACAAGTATCTCCCGGGCCCTTGACTCATGGTACTAGAAGGAACAGTAGGGTTTTAATCGGAGGAGTGTATCTATCCATGAGCATTTTACCCACGGAAAAAAGGCATAAAGCTACGCTTTCCTAGAAGGCGACAGTGACGGCTGTCATGATAGCAGCGGGGTTTGACTTTGCGGTCTCAGAAACACTCTCTAGGAAAAACACTAACTTTCAAAAATATCATTTGAGTGGCGTCATTCGCCGGTAAAATTGCGGATGCTATGTGGCTGCTACCGCAGTTTTAGGAAACCCTAGCTTATGTAAGTACCTAACTTGTAACGTTAATAAACTTAGGGTAAATCCAGTCATCAATATAAAATATTGCTGATGTTCAGTGAACGAAACAGGTTAAATAAAAAACATACTTTAACCTAAATTTCATCCCAAATTTTCAGGTAATCTTTAAATGTCTCCAGAATCAAAAGTCATCGCTAAAATACCTGTTACCTAACGCTTTGAAATACCTACCTAGAATTTGAAATAGAGTCAACTTTACCACGAGCCTTACAGTGATATTTTTGTTCATTTTCACAGCTTTATAAACAGGACTGTCTCGAAGGTCTAGTGGTTGCAAGCGCTACTGCTGAGCATGAGGTCCTAGGTTCGATTCTCAGGTTGAGCAACCGTATTATTGAGTTTTTCTATAAGGTTTTTTGGATGTCTAGCATGTCGTCAGAAATGCAAGTGGACGAATGCGCATTTCACCTTATTTCAAGGCGATAAGACTCAATTTTAAATGTATAAAGTAATGCTAATGTCAACACGATTTTCTTATAACTAGCAAGCTTTAATAAAATAAGTTTTCGTCATTGTATTATGCTGTTAATTCAATACTCTAGTTGGGGGGTGTATGAGGTCTTGCGTTAATTATGTTACACCTTGTAGAACTTAAACATACTTAACTTGTGAGGTGTCGGTGTATCTACACACATCAAAAGTGTCTAGGGATCAACATATATTTTTGCAATAACTTTTCTCCTGATTGATATTAATTAAAATTTTCTTTAAGGATTCATCAAATAAAGTGTTTTCGTTTGTCACAGTAACGATAAACCAAGTCACCTTTGCATTAATAAAGAAATTTGCCATTTTCCTAATAAAGGGATTTTTGACATTTGAACCACTAACACAAAAGTTCGAAAAAAAGACTGAAATAACAGTTTTCTCTAAAATTTTATTGGGTAACTTAAACAATTAATAATCCAACACGGATTATTAATTGTTTAAGTTCTAGTCTACCGCGAACACTAACAACACAAGAACATCGGTTTGGCATACTCAAAATGAGTTCATCCAAATCACGCTGTGGAATGGCCGCCCATGTTCGTTGCAACAACAAAAAAAGGTCTTCTTGCGACTGGATACCCTACATATTCGGCAGAGCTCTTCTCTGTAGCATATCCCATGCATGCTCAATCGGGTTCAAGTCTGGCGACTGAGCAGGCCAGGGCAGGACATTGATGTTAGCTGCGGCGAGAGTCTGTCTTACAACTCTTGCGGTGTGCGGTCGTGCATTATCATGCATTAACTGAAATAAGGGACCGATTTGCACTTGTAGAGGAACGATGACGTCTGATACAATCGTCTCAGCATAAATTTGAGCGTTGAGGTTGCCTCTGATCCAAATCAACTCAGTTCTTCCGCCGATCCAAATACCCGCCCATACCATGATGGTTCCACCACTATAAGGATGGACTTCCTGGCAGGATTTTAATCGCTGTTGGCGTCCAGGGGTTCTCCAGTGTCGTATACGTCTTGTATCCGGTCTCATACCAAAACGAGACTCATCAGAAAAGCACACGAAACGCCATTGTTCTTCTGCCCAATTTCTGTGTTCAAGAGCCCATTGATATCGAATCCTACGATTGTGCATTGCTATAGGTGGTACCCGTAGCGGTCTTCGGGAATGAAGGTTCACTTCATGCAAGCGGTTTCTGACTGTTTGGTCGCTAATTAAGTTCCCTGAAGAGTGATGAAGCCTCACGGCTAACATCATGGCGGTTATTGTTGGAGCTCTTCGAGTTAAGATTTGAATGTATCGGTCTTGTCTCCGTGTGGTGCAGCGATACCGTCCTCCATGGCGCTCAGCCACGGTACCAGTGCTTCGGTAACGTGTCCAAAGTCGACTGATAACACTCTGACTTGTATTCAGAGCTAAAGCCACAGTACGTTGCCGGGAACCAGCTTCTATCATTCCCACGGCTCTGAGCATTTCTTCCCTGCTTAAATGACGTCGCCGCTCCATAATAACGTTGGTTTTAATCAGTAGTAGGGAAACAGTAGCACTAATAATGTCTTCAATGCGTTGTATGTTTTTATAGGGAAAATATTGACAGCTGATTTTCATCTTTTACTCGAATTTGATTCACAGTTCCTGATTCAAATTATGAAATGCACCAAAAAGGATCCATATAAATTTATAAAATCATAAATTTATTACAAAGCCACATCTCAATCTCAAGAAATCCGCATAAAAATGCTTGATCCCTAGACACTTTTGATGTGTGTAGTTATAAGCTACCTACATCAGGGCTTAAGCATGGTGATTAAAGTATTTTTAACTCGTGTCGAGCCGGGATCGGTGAGAGTAGGGAAGAAACCTACTATGGATACACCTCTACCTAACCCATCGAAAATTACAGGCGTGATATTATGTTATGTTATAAATAGGTACTTACTTCAGTCTATAATGGAATCTTTAAGTATCGAAAATACTTTCTTCGCTCGCAGTGTAATGCCCTTATATCAATAATGTAGGTTCAATGCTGTTATAATTAAATTACTTATTGTAATATTATAGAAACATAATATCCATTTCATTAGGTACTTATTGTTAATACAATTAAACTTCGTTGTTTATCCATATATCTACATATTAGTAAAGCGTAAGAACCGACTAATTGTTTTCCATTTAAGCGATAAACAATGTTTTTTTTCCTGTTTTTAACTATCCATATCAGATATGATGGAAGACTAACAAATTATTGCGCTAGTGTAAATATTTCTGAATGACGTTGTTATTTAGCTGAACATTATGTAAACATTTAACTGTATTTATTACGTTCCAAATAAATAGCATAAGTATTGGCAAAGTAAACTTCGAACCTCGATTTAATTATGCATGAAATACGTAATATTGCATTTTATCGGAGTTGAATAATAAAATCAATTAGGTGGTTTGTGTTTCATCTTTAAATCAATTAAATTTTTATTATTTACTAGCAGCACCCCACGGTTTCACCCGCATAAGTTTCGATCCCGTACGAATATAGGTATAAAAAATATCCTGGTATTAAACTATCTGTTAGTCAAACATTCAAATCCGTTCAGTGGTTTTTACGTGAAAGAGTAACAAACATCCATCCATCCATCCATCCTCACAAACTTTCGCGTTTATAATACTCGTATTAGTAGGATAGGATTTATTCAGGAACAATTCAAATTGCTTACTAAGTGCTTGCAGGAGTTGACCTAAGACGAAACTGAAAGTCTGATTAGAATAAGTTCTTAATTAATATTGGAAAATAGTTCAAAAATTATTAGCAAAATATTCAGTTATCTATTTGTACAATGAACATTAAAAGAACTAGCACGATTTCTTTGTATGTACTTACGTATAGATGTTATCACCGCACCTCGGGGAACAAATGGCTTCTAAGACACAGGCTTCTCGCCTAGTTTAGAAGTCAAACGTTCATTCATAAATTGTCTCCGCTGTACAACTAAATCCTGTCCCTAATATTATATTTTTTGGTTATGTGTACAAATAAACATTATTATTATTATATTTCGTTGGAGTATAATCCAGCATGAAACAGAAATATTAGATGTACAAATAAGTATATAAGAATAATGTTAAATTCGGAGGCCGCAGGAATCCGCTAGATGCGAGAAGCATAGAACCGGTCGAAGAGTTCAGCAGTGGACGTCTTTCGGCTGAAATGGTGATGATGACATTCAATTCAATTAAAATTGAATTGAAACTACCTACGATTTCCACGGTTGGTTATGTTATCTTGGCTGATAGGCGAAAGTTACATAGTTTTAAGATTTTTTACAGAGAAAAATATAATAAATCTTCACACTATCGGCTTTTCAACAGAAAAATAATTACTGCGTTATACTACTTAATATGAGTTTAAAGAAAATAAAAGGAACCCGAGCCCAACAAAAGAAAAAAATATGCCCACAAAGGGACCCGTGGCTAAATAATAAAAGCCGCGCAGGTCGATCGATCAAGTTAAGCTACGCTTGCCGCGATTGGTCTGTGGATGGGTGACCATCTTTACATACCGATACCCCTCCGTGCCTCGGAAAGCACGTGAAGCTGTTGTTCCCGGCTGTCATTTGCGGATATTTGACAGTCGTTGCGAGTAGTCAGAAGCCCGAAAGTTTGACAACCAGTCTTACCAAGGAGTATCGTATTACCCAGTTACTGGGTTGTGGAGATCAGATAGGCAGTCGCTCCATGTAAAATACTAGTATTCGGCTGCATCCGGTTAGACTAGAAGCCGATCCCAAAATTGTTGGGAAAAGGCTAGGCAGATGATGATAAGTTTAAAGAAAATAAAACACCTTCCTATCATGGCGCCGCTTTTGGAGTTCACTCGTGTTCGTGTCATTAGCCCCAAAAGAAAAAATTAAAAAATCTCGTCTTTTGACCCCAACCTGTTTTTGATTGTAATTATCTGCTTTTCGAACTTAAAATATGTGACACTTATTGCGTCAGCTTACACGACTCGATGACCTACATTGAAGTATGAACGAATAAAAAATCCCCACTCTCCATACACCTCGACTGCACGTTACAATATCTGCGAGTACTTATTTCAAATAACCTAAAGATATGTGAACGTTCAGGAAACTCTTCACTCCTTTTATTCCGCAACTGGGTCCGCATCTAAAATGCATTTGTGATGCTTCCAACCCGCTGTTACCCCCGTTTTCTCCTTGCTCGCGTTAAAGTATGTAGACCGTATGTAATCCACAAGTTTCCTCACTGTCCACAAATCTTGGGCTCAATCGTCCTCTGAAAACTAGGACCTGAACTACTTAATGACTAGCGATTATCGTTTGTCCAACGATTTAGGTTTCAATTTATCAATTATATTATTCCCAGATGTTAAATAGACATTTGATTTGTTACAGGAATAAAACTAGAGGTGATTCGGAATAATTCGCGTGATACGCTTTCGTGAAATAGACGTCGGTATGCCTGAAAGCACTTACAGTTACACGTTCCCCAGCAAAATGTATAAGTGCGAACTCCATTAGAGCTACGAAATAATACCAGAAATGGTATGGTACCCTCAATATTTCATCATAAGGGAATCATTTCAGTATACCTGCCTAAGCCTATTACTGTATTGGTTAGGGTCTCGTTGAGGCATCTGATCGACCCCCATTGAATTATTTAGGTCGCATTTCCACTGATGCGTTTGCCTATCGGAAAACCAAACGCTCCCTGTGAAAACGAACAATGTTACACAAAAAAGCACTTTGTATATACCGCAGCTTTAAACACAATGGGTGTCGAACGCAGAAAGGAAAACATCATTATGAATGTTATATGTAATGTACCCTCGTAATTGCTAAATGAACAAATTATTATTGGATGTTTCCGTAATTAATATAGGTAATTTATCGAACCATTTTACCCACGGATTAATAATTATTAAATAATTGTGTGCGTTCATCGGTTGTGAGGGTTTAAGCTATACCTACCTACATTAATGTTAGGTACATTATACGTTGAGTAAAGTACTTTGTTTGTTTTAATTCCTCCTAGGCGTTCTTTGTGAGCCTACTGATCATCTTCATCTGCCAAGCCTTTTCCCAACACGTTGGGGTCGGCTGCCCGTCTAACCGGATGCAGCTGAATACCAGTATTAACTTGCTTTGCAGTGGCTTTGTAAGCCTCCTATCAATAAAATACTACCCAGTACAGATCTTTTGATGTTTCGAAAACATTAGCTTAAAAACGGAGAGGTAGAAAACATGTAGACTAATATTTAAAGTTAAAGACTAACCCACTTACTAATAAACGTTGTAAAGCGTCTGTAAAGTTACACAACACTTTGTCTTCTTCTTTTGACAGTCACTGACGACTCAAAGAGAGAAATCTGTGTAACTATTCATCTGATATAATACGTTTATTAGTAAGGGGTATGTTTGTAAGCGAATATGGAAAAACAAGAGAGACATATTATATCCTTCCATTTCCAGTATGTAGGTACAGACGCCAGTACATCAAGCTACTACAAACTGTCGAATTTCTTTAATAGATTTTCAACTATATCACTAAAGCATAAGGTTCAAAATTTATTGGAAAAACTTAACAGTTTCGGGTAGCTTGATGTGCTGGCGTCTGTACAGTCAACAGCAAAAGTAGATGATGAAAATCAGAAATTCAATACTAATGAACGGAGTTCGCGTCAGAAGTGTGTGGCGTCGAAGTGATTCAAAAGTATGTGATTGTAAATTATACCAATCATTTACTACTTCGACGCCACACAGTTCTGACGCGAACTCCGTTTATTAGTATTGAATTTTTGAATTTCATCGTTTACTTTTGCTGTTGACTGTACCATTTTTTTCCGTTAGCCTATATTGTCCCACTGCTGGGCAAAGATCTCCCCCATAGTCCCCTATTTGGCGCAGCCGTGAGGCACATAATACTATTTTAAATATTTTCTCATGTTATTTTTTTTTGTCTTTGTTTATTTTGTGTACCTTACTTAATCTGGGTCAAATAAACTTATTTTCTTTCTTAATGTTTATTTATTTATTTATATTTATTTATATATACTTTATTGTCCTTTTTTCTTTGTCCTGTGCTTTCGCCGTCCAATCGGAATTAGGAACGAGTCCAAATCGTCACGCCAGCATTTCTTAGGCCTGTCTCGGTGACGACGCCCGTATTCAGGCACCCACTGTGTGCCGACTTTGGACCATCTATCTAGAAGCATCCTATAGGTGTGCCATACCAGTATGTACCACACCTTCAAATATTATATTTATCTACTACGCACGGTTTTACGACTTGACAAACTTCGTGATTTTATATGTAAGATTAATATGAATGTATTAAGTATAAAAATAAACCTATCGGAATTAAGTCTATAAATAATGGTGAAAACTGCATCAAAATCCGTTGCGTAGAAGAACAACGCGGTCATACAGACAGACACGAAAAACTACTTCAGTTAATATACTATAGAAATATATAAAAAAAATATACAGGAAGATTTTTCTCGTAGCTATCGCTAACACTCCCGCATATCCGCCGGCCATCACTAATTAAATTTTTGCTTGCACTCAAAAAATAGAGCGCTGTCTAGTAGGCGCGTCAAGGTCAAATAGTTCATCCGTAAAATTCACAAAAGGAGTACACGTGATGCGTCACTAAGCTGCACAGTGCAGGTTGCAACTAATTGCGTTATCGCTTTCCTAATAGATGAAAACTTGGAGGGGGCGTGCCTTGGTGCCGCCACAGGATTTAGGCGAAAAAAAAATTAAGTGATCAGGCGGAAAAGGTCGCGATGGTATATTCACTTAAGTACAAGGCACTTTAATCTTCTCCATGATGACTGCGCTTAGGCGAGCGTCAGGATGTTTTAAGCGTTCGTAGATAACATTACCACAGAAAAACACTTATATAATTACTGAAACAGTTTGATTTGAAACAAAATCGAATAAATAAATGAGTTCGTATTTTTGAAATTTGCTGTGTTACTATACCTAAAAAATTATTCCGAGAAGCTTGTGGCTAAGTACCTAATACAAGCCGCACGGGTCTATCGATCAGGTTAAGCTACTCTTGGCACGGTTGGTCCTTGGATGAGTGACCATTTTTCAAGACCCTTCCGTGTCTCGGAAAGCACGTTAAACCGTTGGTCCCTGCTGTCATTCCTGGATCTTTGGTAATCGTTACGGGTCGTCAGAAGCCCGAAAGTCTGACAATCAGTCTCACCAAGCCCCCATCATAGTTGGGAATAGGCTAGGCAGATGTTGACCTACAATAAATGTATTCTATCTACCTAACTTTTCAAGTTATAAGCGAATAACGAATATGCAGGCAGAAACTGCGATACGATTGTGATATTTAAGTGAGGAAACTCTTCTTTAGTGGATTGTTAATTGTGTGCCTTTTTTTGGGTGGGTATTTATCAAATAACTTCTCCTGCTCTGGGCAGAGCGGGAGGGCGTGCCAGACTTTTACTGATTAAAACCCACCCGTGTTCCTTCAGTTGCCTGTGCCAAGGCCAAGGTATCTCTTTCGAACAACCCGCGACCCTGGCAGGCATCGGCCCTAGCCGACCCCGTCAGATAGTGCTGACATTGTGTGCCTAAGTTGATAATGTTCGAATAAGTTGTTCCTACTGTCTTTGTTGTTTCTGTTCTTCCCAATAAAGAAATTACTGTTATAACGCATAATCTTGTGAAGCACAACTTAACGTGCTTATTTTCTGCATTTTCATTCTAATTTGTATGAAATAACCAAACAAACGATGAGGGCGCCACTGTGTGGTCGTTCGGGGCCACCACTGCTCTCAATAAAATAGTGCTTACGATGAATTCTTCAGTATTTAATTAGTACAGACATAAAAGTGCTAACACTTAAGCGTCGTAAAATCTTGGTAAAATCTAAAACCCATAAAGAATAAAGGCAAGTTTACTACTTCAGCATTGTTGTAGTGTTTGAATTGCATTGCTATCTACATTGCACTGTCTCAATGCTCGTTAAAAGTTATTTACGAGGCGCGACAATGGAAACAGTTGCCAACACTTATTGACAATGTACGAAGATGTTATTAAAATTATGTTTGTAGTGCAATCTCAAACAATTCTACTTTATGCAACGACACAAAGGCGAGCGTTAGTCGGAAGCAATTTCGGTAGCCCTAGAGCAAAGGTTGGCTGCTTGACATCCTATATCCGGCGAACATTTCCAGGTTGTCAGACGAAGCTAAATCTCCCGGGAAAGAGCAGCGGTCAGAGCGTCCATAGACAGGAAATTGTATGTCGACCTGCGTCACGATTCCCGCCTACGACCAAAGAGGGCGATAAACAAAAAAAAAAACTCCCAAATCAAAATTACCCGTGAGCAATATATATCTTTTTAAACTTAATAAACATTTTTAGGGAACTCCATTTATTTGGATCGCGACCTTTTTCACCTTGACGTCGTGTTTCATTATGTCACGAGCTTCGATTCGGCAGGAAGCCATATGATAGGTCTGGAAGTAACAGAATTATGGATTTAGGTAATAAATTTTCGTAAAATATTGTTTCTATTTAATACCTACTAGCTTCTGCCCGCGACTTCGTCCGCGTGAAATTTCTTTTTTGCCCGACCCACGCTATTACTTCGTTTTCGCTTAGCGCTCTTTCTGACTTTCTTTTTGCTCGGCTTCTAGGCTCCCAAGGGTCCTAACATGACGTTAACCTCCAAAATTGGGCTATCGAATGCAAAAACACTTTTTCATATTCGACTAGTAGTTCCATTGATTAGCGCGTTCAGACAAAGAAACAAACTCTTCAGATTTATTATTAGTATATATTAGACATCAAATCCCTAGTGACTATGGACTTAACTAACGTTACGAGAGAAGTGACTCAGTAATCAGATTCGGGTACTATGATTTATGCATAGATTCGGAACTTACAATTTAGGCAGAAATTCAAATGTGGCCACAACAGTGTGCACTAGTATCTAACGCCTGAAACCACACGCAGTGGCAACGAATCGGATCTACAGATCATTGTGCTACTCGAACAGATACTAGCCGGAACTTATTGGCTTTTGTATTTATCACCACTTTAATCAATTACTATGATAACATTCAAGGACTTTATCAACATTACCTACGTATTTGGATCTCAATCTCAGTACCTATTACTTCTCCAGAAAGAGTAACTTAGAAATTCCTTGACGACCAAGAAATATTTGCCATGACTTCATCGTCTAAGAATACTTACCTAAGAGTTGTTCCCCAGTTAGCAACAGCTATTTTTCCTTCTCTAATAGAAACATTATAGATCTAAATAAGCCCTCAATATGAAGCTAATATCAACTCGTTTTACACCTCAAAAGTTAGGTGGTACGTAAGTTAGACAGAACGAATCCTCTTAATTCAAAGGCTTTTCTTGAGTGGAGGTAGATTATACCCACGTTATATTAAAGTGTTGGTTACTCAAATAGATGGCTTTCTTAGTGCGTTGAAGTTTACAGGTTTAGTTAGTACTAAAACACGTTTATTACTTTAGTAAGCTTCTAAATTACCAGCATTACCTAAATCTTTGAAATTTTAGCTGGCTTGTGGTTTCAGATTTTAGTTATTATTCTAATGAATTTTGAACACCTACTAACCGACGCTGCTTGCTACAATATTATCTTTGAGCTTCTGACGTCAATTCGTAGATAGAATATTGCAATAATAGTTGACTTCCTGGCTGAAAGGGATAAATGTGTCAATATCTATCTATACATATCAATAATAAAACATCCAATACCGTCATTCATTTCCCCAACTTTTAGTGTGAAGTATGAGTGATGTAGCTAATGGCAAAGTTCAGGTCGTTGCTGCACGACTTCATAAGTTATGGATGATATAAACAAGAACTTACGTGGAAATAAGTATTTATTCTTATTCTTAGTATTCAGATCTATAAATGTCGCAGTTTGAGATAATATTAGTAGTATCAGGGATAAAATACGAAACCAGGAGGCTAAGGAAACAAATCGTTTGCGTTACACATTTAAATTGAAAGCAATTTATAATGTGGGAAGTGTATTAATTCTAGACGCTCTTCATTTAAGACGGAACGATCTACTTTATAACATGGTATAAATATGGATGAAGAAGTTCATAATTCAGTTATTTTTGTTCCGAGTATCCTGTTTTACCGTTTAAGCTATGTTTCGTACTTAAGAAAATAATTAAAAATTCTTTCGGCGTAAACGTTGGCGGCATTGGCGTTTCACTTTACCGGGTAGTATTTATTTATTGAAGAGCCTTTTATGAAGTTTTTATGAGGGAAATTATATAATCTTAAAATAACCAAGACCACTCATCGCGTCGAGATTTCTTTAAGAAAAGAATAATTATGTTGACAGCCTCGGTGTAGTGGTCGCAAGCTCTACTGCTGAGAGTGAGGTCCTAGGTTCGATACCTACCCAGGTCGGGCAGTGATATTGGGTTTTTTTTTCATCTACTTATAATTTCTCAGTAGCATCCCGGAATCAGGATTTTGCTCGGTTGGCGCCAACAGGCTCGCCCCGTTACATGGGACTAAAATAACTTGCAAAACGTTGGTGTACTACGAGGTACACCTCTACCTAATCCTTCGAGGAAACAAGATATGGTGTTTTGTGATCATTGTGTTGCTGCAATAGTGAAAATTAGGAGCATTGCACAATAAAATTATAAGTTATTATAGTCGGGATACTTTACACAAAGGATACTCCCAACTATTGTGCATTTAAACTGTGTATATTGGTAAAAACGATATATGTACAGACGCCAGTTCATCAAGCTATCCGAAACTGTAAAATTTTCCCAATCAACGTTGAAACTTATGCTGTAGCGATAAAGTTGAAAATCAATTAAAGAATTTTGACAGATTTTAGTAGCTTGATGTGCTGGTGTCTACAACATGAAAACAGTGTGACATTTATTGTTTAACATAGATCTTAAGCATTTGATTTTAATGGACAACTTGCGAGGCGTGCGAGTTTGTGGAGCGACTCACTGGAGCGGCGGCGCGCGGGGTAACGGGGTGACATTGATAGGGTTGTGCCGAACCGTAACTAGCCACATAACCTGGCCGGCACACGACGAACTCCAGAGTACGGCGAGTTGACTCTAATAGGGGTCGCGCTATAAATTTGATATTTTATAATTAAAGCAGAAAGCTTAATTTTTACTTCTAATAATGCAAGCGCTAAGTAATTCGGAACTACCATTGAGCTTCGAACAGATAGAGCATGTTAAACGCTGTAGTTTTTATACGCGTGTGGCCACTAAACGTGTGTTTGGCAGGCGGCCAGAGCGCTCCGGCCCGCCCCGCCATTTGCCACTGAAGCTCACAGTTTACTCCGCTGAAGCCTACGTAAGTTTGCGATTGCGGGGTTCTGTTTGTTATTCGTGCGCTTCGTGAATATTTTAAGTTTTCTTTATTGTATTGCTGGTGCTTTACCTGAAGATGTCGTCATATTTTTGCTCAGTTCGCTCGCCAGGCCAAGTTTTGAATGTTATCTTTGTTTATGTGCTTGTTTTCTTGTCTATTCTTTATTGGTTTGGCTCGATACTTCAGCAAAAAAGGGTAAAAAACTGGTATTTTGTAAAGCGATCTTTTCAAGGTAATTTCATGTATGTATCATATTCAAATATGAAGGTATTTCTGGGCACGTAGCTACGTGCAATGACTTAATATCATACATAACAAAATTAAAATTATGCAAATAAGTCTCAGCGAGCGGTAGTGAGCGGTTAATACGTTACGTTACCAACGAAACGCGTTGTAATAAGCAAACGATATTACCCCCAAGTTCGTAAAATTTATGAGGCGGTTATTCGCCAAGACATAAACAGGGGTTCTGTGTGCAATAACGAAACGTAACAACGTATTCGGTACGAGTGGCAGGAAACATTGTCGATTTCATTGGTTTTCATTCTCGAACAAAGTTTCTCTCGATTTGTACCTACTCCATGTTTAGTTATCGAAGTACGAATAACTACTTAGTATTCATTTGATTTACAAAGTTATAAAGTTAGCATTTTGAGTTAGAGTTTAAGTTTTAGATTTATTTAGCTGTGGTTCGTATTGATCACAAGTTTAAGTTAAATTAATCGATGTGCCGTGGCTTGAATCTTGTTGATTCAAAAAAAAACTTTTTTCATTACTTTTGGATATAAGTAAGTAGGTATATAGATAGAGCTACGCACCTTTAATATGTTCATTCCAACAAATGAATAAATGGAAAATTTCTGCGACCCTATTAGTAGATCAAGGTAAAATATAGAGTACGTAATTAGAGGGTCTAACAAGCTTATAACTTCGTCAATTATATTTAATGGATTTTGGGGTTATAACACGAGTATTTTGCGTTAAGTTTATTTCATTTGGAAAAGTGGAAACGGGCGCGGCTTACGAGTTATAAGGTCCTAAGTTCGAACCCTAACAGGCGCTTTACTTTAGGTAGGTAAATTATTTAATCACCTCTGCTTTCAAAACGGTGAAGGAAAACTTCGTGATGAAACATCTCCTAGAACCAAAAATTCGAACACATGTGACATCTACCAACCCGCACTGGGCCCGCGGGGTGGATTATAGCCCATTCCCTATCACAGAAAGGAGGCCTGTGTTCCAGCAGTAGGAACATTATAGGCTGATTATGCATTTGAGTAGTGTCTCTAGCCAGTAAATGCTTAGTTCATAGACACGTTAATATTTCGCTATCACTCCAGTAGAGTGAAATAACGACAGTAGGAACTTCTTTTACTAAAGTTGAAATAACTTTTGGCTTTGAAACGCAGTCATTGTTCACAAAACGAAGACAACTGTACAGTAACGGAGCATTAAATTGCACTAACACTAATTAATATTTGTAAATTACACTAGAACAGTAGGTAATAATAATATTTATTTACTCAAAGAAACTAAGGATGTACTTACGTGTTAATACAGTTTTACAAAATAAGGACTGTGTCTACAATCATGTGGGTCAACACTGCTCTCCTAGCTAGGTTATGAAAATCTGTGTTAAGGAGAAAAAGTCCGATCCACTAAAGTATAATGACCTTAAGTTACAAAGTGCTTGTGATGTTACTGTTACAATTTTAAAGTAGGTATTGAGTTTAACCATTTTTTTTTCTATAACTACACTATCGTATTAGGTAAGCATGTGATGATAGTTGTATGTGTTTTAAAAGAAAATAAACAAAATAATAAATACATTTTAAGTTTACAATGTACCTACCAACTGTAACATTCTCATTTCGCATTTTAACCCCATTATAATAATTTCATCTCAAAACGTACGTCTCTCTAAAAAAGAAAGGCACACGCAATCCAGCTCACACAAAAGTAAATCGTGAAAAAATACACAGAAGTTAAGCTTCAATATTTAGAGCTGTGATCTATATGGATGTGATATCAGCATATACATTTAAATCGTCACATTGATATTCCACCCACAGACATGTACATTCGCGGCAAATAAAATCAACATGTAAATGAAAACTTGGGTTCCAAACTGTGCGATATAAGGAGCTGCTTCATTTCTTCGGTGGAACGTGGAACGATATATCTCCCGCATGACATGTGAAAACAATAACTCCTCAAGCGCTCTTCCAGCCGACATGAGAAAACAAAGCACCTACCCTACGTGCGTATAAATTTTGTATGCCAGCGTTTTAGACGACATGACCTTTTTTCTGCATATTACAGGTACAGTCCACCCTGAGGATTATTTATCTCGGGAGGTGTTTTTACCGAGAATACATAAGTATTTATATAAATAAATAAAACTTTTTTCTTAGTTTTGACCTGACCTAGTCCAGTGTTAAGGAATCTAGTTATATATTCATTCCATTTCGTTCGCAGCTTTTGTAGAAGTTTTGGCGAAATTAGGAAAGAAAATTTTTGTCCTTTCGGGAAAGTTAAGAATATATCTTAATGTGATATTCTGAAATTAGATGATGTTATGAATTCTTGAAATTGCGTAGGAAAGATATTTTTAAATTGTGCCCTTAAGAGTCGGCACTTTGTGTTTGTGTCAAACGATAAACCCTATTTTACTGCAAATACGAACATCGGCGACGAGACGATCTTTACCGAGTCCATAAAAATTTGATTAAAAGTGGTTTTATGAAGCATTTATAACTTAGTAGCTCAGTACCGCAACCGTATAAATTTTATGAAAATTATAATATCATGCAGTTTCGTGTCGGTATCGTTTAATGAAACCAGTTAATTTACTATAAGTATATATGTACCGTACGCAAAATACGCGCATTGACGTGGAGTTGCGGACACCAGCCCGTATTACCTATTACCTAAGTATATAATTATGTATATGTAAGTCTTCATGGAGAGAACTTCACGTTACAAGAACCATGTCAAGCTGCACTACTTTGCATAAAGTTTCTAGCTTTCTGATAATCTTAACTATATTATCAGAAAGCTGTAGTCAGTAGGTATAGTCCTTATCATACTGATGGAATTAACTGAATTAAATGATTTGAAAGTTTGTTATAATAGCAATTAGACGACATGGACGAATAAATCAGCACGTTTGAAGTTAAATAAGTTGTCTTGCTCTCCCATCTTTATCATTTGTGTAAGATCATCATCATCATTTCAGCCGAAAGACGTCCACTGCTGGACATAGGCCTCCCTCAAGCACCTCCACTTCGACCGGTTCTGTGCTTCCCGTTTCCAGCGGATTCCTTCGGCCTTCACAAGGTCATCGGTCTTGTGCGAAGCCTTCTAACGCTACGTCTTCCGGTACGCAGTTGCCACTCCAGAACCTTTCGGCCCAATCGGCCATCTGTTCTGCGAGCAATGTGCCCTGCCCACTACGTTACTTAAGTTTGGCAATTCGTCGGGCTATTTCGGTTACCTGAGTTCTCCTGCGGATCTCTTCATTTCTGATTCGATCACATATGGAAACTCCAAGCATAGCATATAAATAAATTTTTTTTTTTTCAGTTAACCTATGTTGTAACACAACATAGGTTAGGTTCTCCCCCATATTTTTCCACTTTTCTTTGTGCCGTGCCTCTTCCGTACAATCGGTCAGGAACGAGTCCAAATCGTCACACGAGCCATCATATTATTTTATATTCATACTAGCTTCTGCCCGCGACTTCGTACGCGGATCCTGTTGCTTATGCCAGCGACAACGGGGTCGTCAAAATCGAAGATCTGAAACGTCTGATGTCGAATTCTAAGAGCCCGGGGACCGGAAAACAACGGGATGCGCGAGACGATTCGAGACGTTCCAGATCTTTCATTTTTGTAAGTCAACAGAAAATTCCCATCAGACTAAACAACTTTTGCTAAGACGTCGTTCCTATATATGTTATAGTGTCGCTGGGCTTTGGAGTTCCACAACAGGTGTTCCAGATCTTCAAATTTATTCTCACAGCAGAAAATGCTCTTCACGTGGAATAATTTTTGCTATGGCACCATTTTTATATATATTTTTATAGATTCTAAGGCAGATTTAAAACTGTGTACGTAGGGATTTACTTCATGCAACATATTTTGAAGCAGTGAAATCAGACTATTTGTTCAATTGCGGAAAGTTTTGGTTTCTAATATTTGCCTGATCTTGATAATTGGATACGAAATATATTTGGAGAAACTTGGGGTCATTTACAGACAATAATGAACCAATAAGGTGGTAAACTTGGCCTTGCACTTTGAATGTTGGCGTAAATGGGCCTTCTGAAATCTGTTTCGCACTAAAAGATGTAATTTGAAAGGCATTATTGTACGAACGGATGTTGTCCAAAAAATGTTTTGACTGTGGATGGTCACCAATTAGCAGTGATCTTAATATTTCTGGAGGATTTTGTAATATTTCAATATGTACTTTTCCACCTGAGTAACACATACCGTTTGTTTCTTTTTGCCATTTAACAGCTTCACAAAAAGTACAATTTTGAACCATACCTCCGATGGCGGAATATGTGGCGTAGTCAATCATAGGAGTATACGTAAATGCACTCCGTTCCTTATCGACCCAAGGAAGGTCGCCACGCCCTACGGCTATATCTTGAGACACATCCGATTCTTCAGATGATATCGACATTCTGTTCAGAGAATGTCGAAGTCGATCAGAATTCAAACGTTCGTTGCGCTCTTCTTATGTCTCTTCATGCCGTATTCCAGCAATTCTTTCTCTCTCACTTTCTAACTGATTATGAATATTTTGTTGTGTGCGTGTTCGGGAAAATGTATGATAATCTCGATCACCAGTTAGTCGCGCATCACGTTCATCACTCGTTTCAAAAGACCTG
This sequence comes from Globia sparganii, assembly GCA_949316385.1. NCBI lineage: Eukaryota > Metazoa > Arthropoda > Insecta > Lepidoptera > Noctuidae > Globia > Globia sparganii. The sequence continues at coordinate 17,671,952 of OX438653.1, read as the reverse complement.
TTAGTATATGTGCGAATACGCTGAGAACTCAAGCGTGATTCTGTATCGGTAAACGTTTCCGATTCGCGAGACAACGCATGTCGCTCACGATCAGCGGACAGTTGCGCATCACGTTCCGCACTTGTCTGTAGAGACCTCGAAGCAGATGCGTAGATACGCTGAGAATTCAAGCGCAATTCTCTATCCGTGAACGTCTCCGACTCGCGAGACAATGCGTGACGTTCACGATCAGCGGTCAGTCGCGCATCACGCAAGTGGGGAACGTCCCCACTGGTCTCTCGAGACCTAGAAGTCGATGCGTAGATACGCTGAGAACGCAGGCGTGCTTCTCGATCCGAAGAGGTTTCCACGGAGCGAGCCTGATGTTCTCGAACAGCATCAAGTCTCTCCTGACGCTCTTCGGTAGATTCTTGGGATCTTATGATCCTCAATCTTTTAGCTCCTTTGGAACATTGGGAAAGATTTGACCTCTTTCTAGGCATGGTTATAGTTTTATTGTGAACATACCTGATCAATTAAAATCTAAGTGACTGCTCCCCTGCGTTACCGGGTAGGCTACCGTGTCACGAAGATAAATGGCAAAGGAAATTAAACACTCAAATAACATAAGCCCGAGGGCATATTTTAGTTGATAAAATAAAAAAATAAATGGGAGTTTTGGCCAGTAGAGTCAACTTTTCAATGATATACCATCGTCACCGAAAATCAGTCCTAATCTATTACTACCTTCACCGCGTGGAGGTACTCCCAGCTTATGTTATTTTATAATTATACAGTGAAATTAGTGATAGCTTTGATTTCCACATCAGATGTTTCTGATCTTCGATTTTTATAAGTCAACAGGAAATGCCCATCAGATCGAACAACTTTTGCTAAGACGTCATTCCTATATGTGTTTTGGTGTAACTGGGCTCTTGGAGTTCCACAACAGGTGTTCCAGAGCTTCGATTTTTATAAGTCAACAGAGAGTGCTCATCAGATTGAACAACTTTTGCTAAAACGTCATTCCTATATGTGTCATGGTGTAGCTGGGCTCTTGGAGTTCCACAACAGGTGTTCCAGAGCTTCGATTTTTATAAGTCAACAGAGAGTGCTCATCAGATTGAACAACTTTTGCTAAAACGTCATTCCTATATGTGTCATGGTGTAGCTGGGCTCTTGGAGTTCCACATCAGGTGTTCCAGATCTTCGATTTTTATAAGTCAACAGAGAGTTCTCATCAGATTGAACAACTTTTGCTAAAACGTCATTCCTATATGTGTTATGGTGTAGCTGGGCTCTTGGAGTTCCACAACAGGTGCTCCAGATCTTCGATTTTTATAAGTCAACAGAGAGTGCTCATCAGATTGAACAACTTTTGCTAAATCGTCATTACTATATATGTTATAGTGTAGCTGGGCTCTTGGAGTTCCACATCAGGTGTTCCAGATCTTCAAATTTATTCTCTCAGCAGAAAATGCTCATCACGTGGAACAATTTTTGCTATGGTACCATTTTTGTATCTCTTATACTTTAGCTGGTCTGTGGCGGTTCTGCATCAGGTGTTCCATTTTCCAAAATAAATTATAGCCTATATGTTGCCCAGACTTAATATCTATACAACAAAAAAAAAATCATTCAAATCCGTCCAGTAGTTCCGAAGATTAGCGTGTACAAACAAACAGACAAACAGACAAACAGACAAACAGACACATTTTTTTTTTTGGATTCGTGTTCTATTACTGTTTCTAAACCCCCCTCAAGTTTTTTTTTTTTAATATATTCAATGTACAGACACAGTTTTTTTACTGTTTTATTATATGTATAGATTTTGGTTAAATGCTTATTATTATATCGAATGAACAAATAACATCGGTAAATAAAGGCTATTTTCGTTTTCAATTATATATTATACGCACCTACTAAAACCCTAGTGGACATCGACAAACAAAGTATTACTGTTGCCAACATCGTTTTACAATATTTAGACAAATAAAGTATTTTTTCAAGCTCATTGATAAAAAAACAAATACGTCACAACCTTGTCTGAGTCTAAATTTAAATTATTTTTAAGGTTACACATAGGGACATTCCATTTACCTTGAAAAATTGAGAAAAGAAATATGAGTAAATTCGTTTGGTCACATAATATTACACTTTCTATGACAAAAAAATGTCTTTCTTCTAAAAAAAGAAGATAATTTGACAATGGAAGTGTCAAATGAAAATATTAGATTACTAGCTTTTGCCAGCGACTTCGTCCGCGTGGAATAATGACTTCCGGAAATTGAGGCACTAACTCTCATAGAGTTTAACCGATGTGCTCTTTCTTCTGCCGATTCTTGAGAACGCGTATTTCTCATTCAACGCGTTTTTCAAGACAATAGCGGGCGGACGCCGGCGTCCGCGGGGGGGCTTGAATAACTAAAAATATATAACTACGTCTAATATATAAAATAATATATAATAAAACCTACTTCACTTAAACTAAATACCTATAACTACTATAATTAATAATACCTATACCTATAATTAATAAAAGTACCTACGCTTTTACCTACTTAATATTAAAAAAAACTGAACATAAATTAACCAAAACTTACCTACTACTAACTAACTACTACTAACCTATTACTACTTCACCTAAAAAGAAATCCTGTTTTCCCAACATTTCCCTTCACTGCTCTGCTCCTATTGATCGTAGCGTGATGAAAAGTATACTATAACCTGCCCAGGAGTATGAAGAACAATTGTACCAAGTTTCGTTGAAATCCGTCGAGTGGTTTTTGTTTCTATAACGAACATACAGACAGACAGACAGACAGACAGACAAAAATTTTACTGATTGCATTTTTGGCGTCAGTATCGATCACTAATCACCCGCTGATAGTTATTTTGGAAATATATTTCATGTACAGAATTGACCTCTCTACAGATTTATTATAAGTAGGTATAGATTTACTAAGGGGAAAAGCGTGTCTTAGGTCACGGGCGATCCCAGCTCTGAGTTAACTTCTGAGTGGTACCTACCAACCTATTTTATTAAGTACTTCGCTAGTAAAACATTTAATAACTATAATATTGGGTGTGATTTCATGGTTGTTTGCCTACCAGCGTATTTGTGTATGTAATAAATCCAATTAATGTTCCTGATAATAGTGTAAGAGTAATTTTGTTTGTGAAACATAAACAAATTTGAATTTGGGCTAACACTTTAAGTCGCTTTCAATGATATCGAATATCAAAAGGTCTTGCATCCCGGAGAACAACAAGACCCCGTTTACGGTGTATCCCGAAGGTATGCCACTTTACGGTCCAGCCCACAGGTGTCCCTCTAAAACATAAGCGCATTTTAGTTTAGATTTTATCAAACGTGTAAAAAACGCTGAAACGAAAAAGATTAAAATATCGGAGCAAATAGAGACCGATTGTGGCGTTGACAAACACGAGCAGTGCTATTACAAAAAATAAAAAAGTGGATAGGTTTAAAAGGGGTTGAAGAGAATAAATATTACCAATCCCCCTACCTACATATCCACCTTTCATTCTTTGCACGTGTTTCTACACACAATGTAGATACCTACCTGGGTTACTTAACTACACCTGCCGGTAATATACATAAAAATCAATTTGCCTAGCTTTTTCCCAACAACATAAATGTTGGGGTCGGCTTCCAGTCAAACTTTATATAGCGGAATGCCAGTATTTTACATAGTGCGACTGCCTAATAACTGACCTCCACAATTCAGTTACAGGGTAACATGATAGCCCTTGGTAATAGAAAGAAAGAAAATACGTATATTTGCGGTGAACATGACGCAAAAAGAACAAAAACACAAAAATAAACTAATGGTAATTAATTGATTGGTAATTGGTAATGTAATGGTTGTCAGACTTCTGAGCTTCTAACTTCCCGCAACGACTATCAATGATCTACGAATGAGAGCCGGGACCAAATGCTTAATGTACTGTACTTTCCAAGGCACAAAGGGATCCCGGCAATAAACACATTTGGTACATTTCTCTCAGAAGAAACCCTTAAGTCCATGTTAGTATAATACGAGATTTTAAGACTTCATTGGGTGTTGACGACGTAGTATGCCGCTTGTGTATATATACTACCCAAGCTAGTGTAAATTTAATCATTTCACAGAACTTTTAGGTAGCTTAACATAATATATGAATAAAAATATTCGAGTGAACTGGGTGTAATGTCAGTTGAAAGTTGAGAATAAATAAATGTGTTTTCTTTTATGATATTAAACCCAAGCGATGTCTATCAGAGAAGCTGTTTCTTTCAGTGGAATTTGTATAAATGCCAGATCTGAGTAAAGAGAAACGTACCTATGTATTAAAATTACCCGAATCGCAAAACGTTGTCTAAATACTTGATAGACCAATTAATTTAATCTCACCTGCCAACTGTAGAAAGGCCTTTTATTTATTTCAGCAATATAACATACTGAGCAGAATCATTAACACATATTATAAACGAGTTAAATAAAAGCTTGTAAATTGCGACCGTAATTATGAAATCCACGAATATTCATAACACATACTAAGCCTCGGTTTACACGTAAACATAATAATTTATACCTGTCCCCGTAACGAAACGTTAAGCAAAGAGACAATTCAAAAGCTCGCATTAACATCAACAACTCTGAATTAACGACGTATTAAAGCCATCGTTTCGCAAATTAAACAAAAAGAAGGGGGTAAGGTATATAGGACATGTTCTGGCATCCCGCGGGAGTTTTGTTATGGTCGAATAAAACTAGTTTACAACGTGCACTCGGGCTGCGCGCTTAGCAACTTTATCTTTGAATAGGGCTACCACCAAGTCCTGAAATCCCCACGCATTTGACATTATCTACGACTCCTGAGCCTTCAAGTCCCTCAAGCTTAAATTCTCCGCGCCTTGGCAGCTATCTCAGGTCCCTAAGCAACTCCGCGGCTGCTAATGCGCTTAGGGAGCTCCTCCCATATATTGTAAGTAACAACTATCATTGTTGGATACAACTGTCTCAAGAACAAAGTTTTTCCATATTAAATCTCTGTTTACAAGTGACACCCCTAAACTCTTCGATGCAGCGGTTCATGTGCACTGAAAATATATTCGTAGAAACATGCCACGTATTTTCTTTCATGCATGTTTAAGTGAAGAAAAACCGGCTGTGATGCCAACTTGTTTTGGATCTTTATTGGTTTATAGGTACCTAGAAATTCTGTAGAAGATAGGGGGTGTATTTTAGTGGTTATGGATAGGATTATCACAATTAAAAATTAAATTGGAAAACTGTCTGTTGCTGACTTTCGATTTTTTTTTTGGCAATTACTTTCGTAAATGTCTTTGTCTGTTTCTTGGCTCTATTTATTGACTTTCGCTGTTAATTTAAATTATTGTAGTAGGAATCTTTTAATTTCATAAAATATATATATCCTACATGACATGCTACTCCTCAAAAACCATGACTCTCCAAGAACTTTCGACGTAAAACAACGTCGTAACAATATACCAATACAATTTATATTCAAGAATCTTCAAAGCCACAGTCCGAAACAAGGCAAAATACGCAAAAACTAGCAATAATTCAAACAGATAAGTCTGAACGCTGGAAATCTCATGAGCGTAAGCAACATACCTGAGGCACTCGCGCCACGGCTCAGTACCAGGAATTTTGTTGAGAATTTTTTATAATTCTCACCTTCTATGTCTCCACATGAGTTATGAGGAATTTTCCTTGAAAGCGCACGAAGTAATGTACAGTCAGCCTCAAAAAACTGTATACAACGACAAAAATCATTTTAATCAACTCGGCCTATCGCAGTCTACTGCTGGATATAGGCCTCTCTCCAGTTGCGCCACAAAACCCTCTCCTGCGCCTCCCGCATCCAATCTGTCCCAGCCACCTTCTTAAGGTCGTCGGTCCATATAACTGGGGGTCGTCCCACACTACGCTTGCTGATAAGCGGTCTACACGCTAGGCCTCGTCTGCTCCACCGGCCACCTGTCCTTCGACAAACATTGCCAAAAGTCCACTACCACTTCAGTTTTCTTACTCTTCGATTACTCCGGTTGTTTTCCGTATAACCTCATTCCTGATTTTATCCTTCAAAGAAACTCCGAGCATAATCAAACTAATTCTTGTTGATGTATACATCTTTTTGAGGGTGACCGTACCCACAGTAAATGTATAGAAGTATTTGCGCCCCCAATGTTACATTATTTCATAAGCCCTCCACAGCGCAGCGGCGGCATACTCTCTGAGTCTCATGTTTTTACATGAAGCTCCCGATTGAAATGTAAATTGGATTCGAATTGGTCGGCAAAGCCAATGTATTAACAAAAAAAGTTAGGGAAAAACCACTCGATGCTTTTATGGATTGCGATGTGACTTGTAAAAATTGTGGCACAGGCAACAGATTTGCATAAGTATATATTCGAGTTTCATTCTTAAATAAATGTACACAATATTTTGATACATTGCCGGTATGCTATAAATTATTTAACACCATCTAAAACCCGAACATTTCTGTACGTAGAACAAGTTCATAGGTACTGGACCAACAGAGTTTTATAGTGGTCTACATTGAAGCGGAACATAAGTACCTATAGTTATTCCACTAGCTTGTCTAAGCTAAGTAATTTAAGTAAATACGGGTAGGTAAGCGGTGAATCGAGTTTGTACAAGCAAGACTGAGGCATTAGAGTAGAGTACCTACCGTTAAGACATCAATTAGCATAAGTCGTGATCTTAAAGTTAGGGTTAGTAAATTGATGTTGTTAGTATTTAGAATATTGAAGGTGGCTAGGGGATTCAGCGATACGAAGTAATGAACTATTTACTAAGGCTCCCAGACAGTACAGACGAAGGGCATATTCGGCGAATTACTACACGAAAAAGTTGGCATAAAGCAAAAGAAGCTGTACTTGGCACTTGTTTGAACAAATTATAAACGTATATCTAAGATGTGGTATAAGATGTGGTGATGTCGTTTATAAGATGTGGTAAAATAGAGACGTGTCGTGTAAAACAAAACCTTTCAATAAGGCTAATATCTGCCAGAACTATTCGTCTAATTCCGAAATAGATGATTCCACGAACCGCCTGAGGTGGTCTTAAACAAACACCAAACAATCGGCGGAACAAATCGAATGTCGCAATAAAGATGTATGGTTGTAAAGATTAAGTGAGCCCCGTGGATTGTACGGTGGGTGCCACTGCCACCATAAATACAGTAGCGTCGTTACGGTAATACTACCCAGTACAATCTCATAACAACATTGTATGAAAGTTGGCGACGATCCAGCTTCCGCAAAAAGATGCGACGGACTTTACACTTATGTCCTCATACAATGGATTCATAGTTTCTGTAAATGAATAGATGAAGTTGTCAACAAAATACTTCTGGTTCTTTGAACGTTTGTTTGTTTTTATTTATAGTTCGTACTATTCTGTCTGAGGTTTAAGCCTAGGCTCTGATCTCAGTTGTAACCAAAGCCTTACTATTCAGTCGTCTTTGATTATTGGGTACGCCAGAACATTAGTGGATTCGATTAATATGGCTTTGTAATTGTATGAAATCAGTTTAAATCTCAGCACTTAATTTAAGGGCTTCTAAGATCCCTATTGACAAAAATAAAAGTATCAACTAAATTTTATCAAAACTCAAACGTATTAAACAAAGTACAGGTGGCCGGCGATGAAAAACACGAAGACACTTTAATCTTTTCCAAGAGGACGCAATATAAACGCTGAAGAGTTTTATAATTTGGAAAGTTCAGAAAAGCAGCGACATTTATTTCCTATCTTTGAAGTTAAATATACAATTTGTCGGGAACAAAAAAAAAACCTACTTTTTTTTTTTTTTTTTTTTTTTTTGTGGATGGGAAATCATCCAATGACCCCTCCCGCTCTGGGTGGAGCAGAAGGGAGTGTCAGACTCTTACTGACTAAAACCCACCCGTGTTCCTTCCTTAGCCCTTTGTGTTCCGGGGTAGCGGTAACCCTTTCGGACAATCCCGCTGCCCCGGCAGGCTTCGGCCCTTTCGGGCCCCTTCCTTATGCTGACATCTCTTTGAGGCGCGCGTGGAACACGTACGCGCCGTCCGGCACGGGCCTGGTCCTGATCGGATGGAGAGTTACCCATTACTCTCCGCCCGCAGGCCCGCGCCTACGGTGGCCGGGAGTCGTCTCGCGGCTCCCGACGCCCGGGGCGTCTCCCGCGGCGGCTGGGACGTGAGGCCCTCTCCCTCAGCCGTCCCGCCACCTCCTTCGCTAGCATGACTGCTTCGCAGAAGGAGGCGACTGCCTCCCACTCCCTCTCGCCCCGGACCATGGCTTGAACCAGGGCCGGGCGCGAGAGGTCGCCGCCGCCGCCGATCGCCTCTGCGAGAACACGGCGGTGCTCCGCCCAATTGGGGCATACCGCCACCGTATGCTCCACCGTGTCCTCCGGGCGACCCTCGCAGTGGTGACACCCGGGCGTATCCTCCCGCCCGATAATGTGCAGGTACCTCCCGAAACACCCGTGTCCGGTGAGGACCTGCGTCAGGCGGTAGGTGAGGGCGCCGTGGCGCCTCTCTAGCCACTCCTCAAAGAGGGGTCTTACCGCCGCTATCGCGGCGTGCCCTGCGCTGGGTTGCGACAGTCGCTCTTTCCATGCCGCCATGAGATCGCGCCGGAGGTCGGTCCGCTCCGCTGCGATTTGCCGCGGAAGCGGAGTTTCCCCCCGGCGTAGTGCCTCCGCGCGCCACTCGTACAGGCGCGCGAGGACTATCGCCTCCAGATCCCACGGCGGCAGTCCGGCAAGGAGGCTTGCCGCCTCGCCCGAGATCGTGCGGTACCCCCGGATTAGCCTTACGGCTACCACCTTCTGGGGCGCGTTCAGGTAATGGGCGGCTCGCCGCCGCAGTGAACGCGCCCACACCGGGGCCCCATATAGGGCCATGGACCGCACGACCCCCGCGTAAAGCCTCCGGCAGGAGGCGTTTGGCCCCCTCAGGTTGGGCAAGAGCCGCTTGAAGGCGGCCCCGGCCCGTTCCAATTTGGGAGCCAAACGTCGAAAATGCTCGACGAAGTTCCACCGGCTGTCGAGGACGAGACCCAGGTACCTCATCGTTGTCTCGACGCCGATGTGAACCCCTCCTACCGTTAGTTGGGATCCCGAAGGCGGCCCATTCCGAGGCCCATGAAAAGACATGGCCTCGGACTTGTGCAATGCCACCTCGAGACCCAACTGCCGGATCCTCTCCACGACTATCGCAACCCCGCGTGTCATCGCGTCGGCCGCCGCCTGATGCGACCTCCCCTGCGCCAGGACTAGCGTGTCGTCAGCGTAGCAAACCACGCTGACTCCATCAGGGAGGTCGGCCCGCAGCACCCAGTCGTAACCGATGTCCCACAGGAGCGGCCCCAGAACCGATCCCTGTGGGACACCGCACGACATCTCTCGCCGGTTCCATTCCCCGTTGCGACCGGGGTAGATGACGGCTCTGTCCGTCAGATACGCCCCGACTACTCGACGGAGGTAGGTCGGCACCCGGTGATACCGGAGTGCCTCCCCAATGCAACTCCAGGGCAGGGTGTTAAACGCGTTGGCGATGTCGAGTGACACCGCCACGACCACCCCACCCCGGGACACCGCGTCCCCCGTCGTGAGGGCCCTCACGCGCATGATGGCGTCCACCGTCGAGCGCCCCTTGCGGAAGCCGAACTGGCTGTCCGCAAGATCCGGCCCCGTCCTCACCAGGTGCCCGACGAGGCGGCCCGCAATCACTCTCTCAAAGAGCTTGCCGACCTCGTCGAGCAGCACGATGGGCCGGAATGCGGACGGAGAGTCCGCAGGGCGCCCTGGCTTCTGTATGAGGACCAGCTTCCCCGTCTTCCAGCGGAGTGGAAACTGGCCCCTCTCCATGCATGCGCTCAAGAGCGCCTCTAGTCGGGGCCCGAGAGCCGTCGAGGCCAGGACCCAGGCCTTACCCGGCAAGCCGTCGGGTCCTGGGGCGGTATTTTTGGCCTTCAGCCTATCTACCGCCACTCTCAGATCTACCCCGGTCACCTCAGGGATGTCGTCGTCGTCCGCGTGGTCCGCTTCAGGCACCGCAAGTGGCGGAGCCATGGGCGGGGGAGTATGCTCCGCCCGTGAAGGGAACAGAGCGCTCACCACCTCCTCCACCAGCTGGGGGCGGAGACTCTGCGTCAGCGGGGGGGCCCAGGTGCGGAGTTTATTCCGCACCATTTTATAAGGGCGCCCCCATGGATCTCTGTTCAGAGTCTCCACCATCTCCTCGCGGGCCATATCCTTGGCCAACTCAAACGTATTAAACAAAGTACAGGTGGCCGGCGATGAAAAACATGAAGACACTTTAATCTTTTCCAAGAGGACGCAATATAAACGCTGAAGAGTTTTATAATTTGGAAAGTTCAGAAAAGCAGCGACATTTATTTCCTATCTTTGAAGTTAAATATACAATTTGTCGGGAACAAAAAAAAACCTACTTGAAAATCACGAGACGAATGAAAGCGAGACCATAATTGAAACTTGCTTGTTCTCCATGTTGTTTGTTTATTTACGAGGGGGCGGGGAACTCGTAATGAAGTTATTGTTCGTCAGTGCTTGCGGTCGCCATTCCTCTGCGCTGCTCACTCAGCTCCGGTCCGTAATTGGCTCATTGACTGATGTCATTATTACCTAATTACGTGTTCTTGGTTCCCGCTTTCTGAGTGCCTTCGTATCGATATCAGATTTCTTTGGCAAATTATTTTGAATTGCCTTTGTGATGTCGTGGGATGTTTCTTTATATTCGCATTCTTACAATTTAATAAAATGTAGAACCATCTGAGCATAACCGACTATGAAATTTCAAATTGTCATGTCATTTCGCCATGGGCAATATAACAGAAATCAGTACAAAACATGCACTTACATGAGCGCTTAAGCGGCAAAGCTCTTCAGTAGAGGAAAAATATGTGTATAAAGCTGTAACTTCCATTTTATATTTTATTCTCAGCTTCATATTTTTACCATTGTTAAATTTAACGAGGCTCGTTAATTGAATATGACTAATGCTGTGAATACCCTGTAATGAGGGTTACGAATAAAGAGGAAATGTTTTTCTTTTTCCTGGAAACTTTAATAGTATTACCTAATGAAATACGTATTGGATTCAGGATAAATGTCAATGAGTAGGTAGTGATTCAGTAGGTACCGTACCTACATATAAATTATACAACGTGTAACGTTAAATGCGCAAAACCTCATACACCCCAATTAGAGCGTTGAGTTAAAAGCATAATACAATAACCAAAACTATTTTTTTAAAGCTAATTATTATTATTAAGAGAATCGTGTTGATCCAGCATTACTTTATGCATTCAAAATTGAATCTTACTGCCTTAAAATAAGACTTAATTTTCTTTGGCTCAATCGGCGGATAGTAGGTCAAAATACATAATTTTTGAAAAAAAAAACCTATACTTATTAAAGTTATTGAAATCGATTCAGTAGTCAATTATGAACAAACTGTTTCAGGTTTTGCGCATTTAAGATAAACTGTCCTACGTATATATAGAATGTAGATATAGAATCGTAGTTTGTTAAAAAAAATTATTCCTAAAAGGTATTTGACAGTTTCGGGTAGCTTGCGTCAGCCACATTTCACTAGTTATGCCTACGTCCCTTGTAATAAGGGGCAAGTCTATTGCCATCAACCGGAAATAAATCTAAACGCCGGGCTGCTACTGAAAAAATTCGAGTTGAAAAACTCAACAGCACTTTGCCCGACCTGAGTTGTGAATCAAATTCAAGACCTCAAGCTGAGCAGCACTTGCAACCAGTAGAGCAACGAGGCAAACAAACGAATTCAATATTTTCTATGTATATTTGCAACACAGGCTCCTCACTAATTGAGCGGGAATTATTTACTGCATGAAGAGCTGACGATACTCGTTGCTATTCGGAATCTAAAGGAGATTCATTGCTGTTAACACATTAATTATACATACAAGCTTTGCCCCAGCGGGGTAATTGCGTAACATACTAACAGTTGTAATGGCTTTAATTTTGACAGATCAACAACATTCATTGCGTTATTTCCGTTGTTGAACAGACGATTTTTTCGAACATATGCAGCGATGAATTAGCAATATCCTTCAAAATGATTTGGATTGTGATTTATATTGGGTTACCGAATTAGGGTGCAGGTTTCTGAAAGCAAATCCACAAAATAATCAAGTAAGTAACAAACTCGTGACGAGTGTTTTGTTTCGTTTTATAATTTTTTGATTAACTATAATTTTTTTTTTGGCGTAGGGAAATTATCACATAACTTCTCCCGCTCTGGGCGCAGCGGGAAAAGTTATGTGTCTTAGACTTTTACTGACTAAAATCCACCCGTGTTCCTTCAGTTGCCTGTGCCAGGGGCCACGGTATCTCTCTCGAACAACCCGCGACCTTGTGATTAACTATCCTGCTTCACACGGGTGCAATGGCAAGCATGTCAAAACATTGAGATTTCTGTGTTATATCTAAGTTAAAATAATATGAATGCCTTACACACATAAACTTTCCGAAATAAATTAGCTATAATTTGTTAAAAACCGCATCAAAATCACATCAGAATTTATGGATGTTTGTTAATCTTTCACGCAAAAATTACTGAACGGATTTTAATGAAACTTTACAGTAATATAGCTTATACGTTAGAATAACACATAGGATACTATTCATCCCGATAATCCTACGGCATAGACACTTATGCGGGTGAAACCGCGGGGCGCTGCTCGTATAGTAATAAAAATATCGGATGCTGCCCCAAGGAGTTCATAGTCAAATGAAGCGTTGGAAGAAAGCAGTAGTAGGTACTGCTAGCAGTAAATAAACTTACGCAAGACCTATCGCGAAAATAAAACGGAACGTAACTGAATCGTTCAACAGAAAAATAGCAGAGTTCAACTTTTGTGAGCATTAAAACTGAAGCCATATCCATGTCTCATTAACAATGTTTGTTTGTTCGAAGATGTCATGACTCGTTAGACATAACAAACTTCTCCAGTTTTACTTAACGACAGATACTTTTTAACGATACGATGCGAAATACATAGATGCGATATTCTCTATCAATTACCGAGACCCCTCCCTGCCTCGGAAACCACGTTAAGCCGTTGGTCTCAACTGTCAATCGTGCATTTTTGACAGTCGCAGGTAGTCAGAAACTCGAAGGTTTGACAATCAATATTACCGAGGGGTATCGTGTTACCCAGTAACTGGGTTGTGGAGGTCAGCTATGAAGTCGCTTTATGTACAATACACACTTGTGCTTGTATGTATTGAGCTGCATTCAGTTAGACTGGAAGCCGACCCCAACATAGTCGGGAAAAGCTAGGCAGATGTTGATGACCTTCTATCACATTACCATATAGGTTATATAGGTACCCCGTGGCCTGCTTCAATAAAAAAATAACACAACACAAATGTGACAAAAATATGAATAACTTCAAAGACCTATTTTCCTTAAATTTTCCTCGAAGATTTTTTGTAAACGACGTTTTGGACTGAAATTCAATAATGTGACTTTGTCCGCTGTCTGGAAGCTTCGGCCTTCCTATGCAGCTATATACATACGTAGGTAAGTTATGAATTTACCAACGTGCACCATGTTTGTTCCAAGCAAACTCGTGCTGCGAAGCCTGTTAATATTAACTAGGACTTGCGCTGTACAAAGTTACCTGGTACCGTCAAAAGTAGAAATATTATTAAGTGGGACATTGTATTTGGTTTTAACTGTGTTAGATTTAATTAGGTCAGGAGGTATGGTGTCGTTTCAGTTATGAACGACTGAAGGCTGCGATTCAGTAACAGTAACAGTAACCTATATTATTTGCATGCTATGAAATAAGCAAAACATGTATGCTCTACAATGTATTTTAACAACCTTATATACCATGCTTTACGCAAATAAATATTATTCTTATTCTTATTCTTACGTTAGTTACGGCGTTATGCGACCGAAACCCGCGGCGCATCTGCCCGAGTGGCTTGATTCTAATGTAGGTATAGTCGACCTTATAATTGTTGATAACAAGTCCCAGTAAATTGAATCTTCACTAAAACCTTAGAAACTATCTTACTGTTATTATTACCTTGTTGGTTTATGATGCGCAAGTGCCATTCAAACTGGTGAAAACAGCATTTACAGGGTCGGCTATAGGTACCTATAGATGTATTATTTATTTATTTATTTATTTATATATACTTTATTGTACACCAGAAAATACTTAACAAAAAAACACTCACTCACTATCTCAGATAATTTACATTTCATCGCCACTTAATCAGTTATCTAATTAAGTAATAAGTAATAGTTTAGTAATATGTATTCAAAGTTGATTTTCCAGTGACTATTTGTAACATAAAGGTCCTAATAAGTTTTTGGTTGCAATGGAATTTGAACTTTGTTAAGTACTTATGATATTCAGTTTGTTGTTCCATAACATGAAAATTAAGTTAATTTTCAGTCACTAGAAAACTTGAAGAACAACGAAGACCGCAGAATCGAAAGCTTTCAACTTGATTCAATAAAAAGAAATAAAGAACAAATTAACGGAAAGGAAAATGAAAATGCAAGCAATTTTCAAGAAGTTCAGTATACCTAAATACTCCTGTTTTTTTTAAAATAATGTAGATTTTGATTCATTTTCCTATAGAAGTTTCTCTAGTCCAGAAAATAAAATTTTACATACCTACACTTTTATTGCCATAGTGTCATTGTTAAGGCCTCTCGTATCATGCACGAGGTTGTGGGTTCAAATCCGGGCTTGTACAAATTTGACTTTTTCAGTTTTCATATGTTGTACTTTCTAAGTTTATGTTGGTCATCACTGACATCAGAAATGGAAAACATCGTGAAGAAACTGGACTTCATACTTAATATAAGTTTGAAATCGCCAACCCGTCTTGAATAAGCGTGGTGATCAACGCTCATGCCTCCTCTGTATGACAAGAGTTTGCTCTGCAGTGGGTCAGGAACAAGCTGGTATTATTGGAAAGAAGTTTTTTAACGTGACTTGCGAATTGTAAACTGGTATAAATCGCCACCTAACGAAAGAGCGCTATGCCCATTCCATGCAACTTTCTCTCTCTCTCTCACTTTCTCTCGGAGTAGAGAGATAGTTTTCATGCTTTTCCAGGGTGCTGAAGCCAATAATGTGGTTAGAATGAAAATACAAGATGGCGGCTACTTAATGAGAGCTTCTTAAAACTTATACTCGATGGCTCTTTCTATTATATACTAGTGTATGTGCGTGCGAGTATTGTGTAAGGAACTTCGTCCCTGACAGGGGTCCCCCGATTACACACTTTTTTTATTACCTACGTATTTATTTCTTCAGTATCAAGTAGATCTGGGTACCTACGGAAGTCTGAAAAACTTCTTGAAAACTCATTAATATTTCTTATAGATACGGCTATTAAACATAGTTTCTTAGCCAATTAAAACTTAAGGAAGGGGCCCGAAAGGGCCGAAGCCTGCCGGGGCAGCGGGATTGTCCGAAAGGGTTACCACTACCCCGGAACACAAAGGGCTAAGGAAGGAACACGGGTGGGTTTTAGTCAGTAAGAGTCTGACACTCCCTTCTGCTCCACCCAGAGCGGGAGGGGTCATTGGATGATTTCCCATCCAAAAAAAAAAAAAAAAAAAAAAGTAGGTACGTTAAATAAACTTGAGAATTTCTTTCGCTTTTGATTAGCTTTATAGAGTTAAATAAAATACGTGTCGTTTACTGTCGCTGTCATCGTTTAAATACAAAAAAATACAAAACCTACTAACATTAAAAGCAATACATTAAACGCTATCATTATTTTACTTTATTTGTATTTTTGTCACGGATTAAAAAAAAACCGATACCTTTGCATCTTGCAGATTTAGACTGGCTTTTCCTCAAACCATAAAGATCTTTTAATGGACCCAGAAAAGGGCAAAATAATAAGCAAAGCCATTGAATATTTAATGATCTGAAAGTGCAATTAAATAATTAATTTTACATCCATCACTCATAAAGGACGAAGCGAGTATTAAAACTATAAACAGAAAGAGAAAACTTTAAAAACGTTCACCTTACCCATGGTTGTGTGTAGTACAATTAAACAGCTCGCTGGCATGTTAATCCTTAGGGCGGGGTGTGGGGTAGTTTGAAGTTATACAACATAAATTACGAGTTAGCTACGAGTTACCGTAATGGGGCCCATTCACGAGCTTATTATAGCGTTTATCATCGCTTTAAAGTTTAGAGCCCCTGCCCGAATGTTGCGGGTCCCTGCTAAATGTCACGCAGCATTTTATGGCTAACCTAGAGAGCGACCAGTATTTCTTGGCAAGTAGAGAGGCGGGGAAGTCAATTTCAAAGAACCAGATTTGAAAATTGTAATTTTTGCGTTTGCAAGCAGAACATATATTATACTTGTAATATGAACCGTTCATTTTAATTCACTATACATTATTTTACAGGATTAGGTCCTCCTATTTCCACCCAAAATCGAGCAAAAATCGAGAATCCAAAATCGAGTCATCTCGACCATTTCAGCAGCTTTGGTCAAAAATCATCGCAAAAACTTACCCTGCACCCTCATACTATAGAATAATGACATAGGTATCCTCTGAGCACCCACGATTATGTGGCTGGCGTCTACATCCCATATTTGTAGTTTTATTGGGGATCGATACGGGAGAATAGCAAGGCAAATAATTAAGCAGTCTAGGTCGGTCCCCGAAGTAAAAGTGTTCAGAACTTTTACCAAAGAATAGAAATAGAATGGACTAGGTATCTATCTACGGTTACTCCTACGCGTGGGTGTTGGGAACTCGATCAATAGAGTTGAAGGGCCAACTCGCTGGATTCTGTTCTGACTACGTTATCGAGCCCGCTTAATTAAAGATTCACGTTTAGATTCTTCAGACCCAGATACTGTATGGACTATATGTAAGGTTTTATGAGCCTTATAAATAACTAACGACCCCAATCCCTGCTTCGCACGGTTTTTACCGCTTGACAAAACATGGAGATTTCTTTATTACCTACCTCTGTGTTAGTTTAATATTAATGTATAATAGACATAAACCGAAATAAAGCTAATATAAATAAATTTTATAAATGAGGGTGAAAACAATGCGGTTACACAAGGAGACTAAAAGCGACTTTCATTTATCGATACTAATATTATAAAGAGGAAAGATTTGTATGTATGTTTGTAACGAATTGGCACAAAAGGACCGATTTTAAAAATTCTTTCACCATTTGAATGCTACATTATCACTGATTAATATAGGCTTTTTTAATTGCAAGAAAAAAAATAAAATGTTTAAAAATAAATGTCCACCCGTGCGAAGCCGGGACAGGCCGCTAGTAATATACAATTTTTAGCTCAATTTTTTTCATCAGTCTGTCCCACCGCTGGGCAAGGCCCTCCCCCAAGTCCTTCCAGGAACTCTTTTCTCGCGCCACACTCGAACCAACCATTTAGTTTTCTGAAATCTGCTATAAAAATATAGGTTCTAAAAATATCGTAAAAGTTTGCTGCACACCAATGGGATGGTAAGTTTTTAAGACCCCTATATCATGAATAATGGTCGGTTAATACTACATGGTCATCAATCAACCGTCTACTATAATTTTATTACCTACACGTACTACGTACACCAGCGATCATAAATAAGAGAGTCCCATTAGCTTCAACTATAAGTAAAAGTAATCCTGCAAATATTGCTATTTTCGACGTTAAAAGTCAATCATTGATATATAGAGAACCGGCCCACTGCCTTTCAGACTAAAATAACCAATTACTTCGTACATTGCTGTATATGTGGGGGACTTTGATGTGATTCATATAAACAAATGGAGCAAAGGCTGTTGTGTATAAAGTATAAAACTCCCACTCTCGCGTATCTTAGGGAGAAAAATCTGCGATTACAGCATGTCGTCGAGTTTACGAGCTGCATGTTTTATTTTATGACCAATTAGAGCACAGTTTGGAATCTAGTTAGACATGCAATAAACTGTATTATACTTATACCTTTAATTAAAATTAAAACCGAGAGCAGTGGGTTGCAAAAAGTGAGGAACTTTTATTTGTAAAACGAGAATATTCGAGACGTCTTATTTTTTTAATGTAAACCCTACGTCTAAGTAATGGAGAGGTGTACTTTAGTCTCGTAGAGACTAAATCACATTGGAGACTTCGGGATCTCGAGTGGAACGCAACAGTGCGTAGATACCTTCTAAAGTTTACTTCTACTTTGTAATAAATAATATAAATACCGTACATTAACTCCCCAACCTACCTAACCCACCTCTTGAAGATTTGAAATAATTCAGTAAAATCTACCCTTTCTTTCAACTCCCCCTAGTTAGATAAAAAATAATGTCCCTTTCGCTTCGTTAAGTACCGCCAGCTAACTTTCTGAGACCGCAGCCATAACTGAGTTTTCCTTCTGTATTTTACCCATTCGTATTCTATAACCATCCGTATTTTATAACCATCCGTTACAAAGATACGCTAAATATTTGAACCTAATTAGACTTGGCTACTGAATTCTTACACTGTTTACGTTGAGAATAATTCTCTTTGTCCAACACGAAAAATTAAAGAATTTTTAATCACATCTATTCAAAAAGAGCTAGTGTATTCTTCGTAAATTTAAAATAGCTCTTAATCCCTAGGGACTAAAAGTGATTTGAATTTGGAATGTGGATATTGTTAGTAAAAGTTCAAATCACCAAAGAGATCAATCACGAACATTGTATGAACAAGTAACAAGCTGTATGATAAAGTAAAAGGCGCACAAGCCGAAATAAAAAAAAGTTTGTAAAAATAAAAAAAAACGCGCGACAAGCATTCTGCCTTCGTTCGTAATTGTTTACTCAAAACTTTATATATAAATAAATAAACGTACTAATCTTATTCATAAGTCGCACTTACTTATTTTTTCATAGAGGGTGATAAAAGTAGTGTCCACCTCGGAAGCAACACTATTTTAAGCTCCAGTGACGTACTTTGAATCCTTCACTGCGCTCAGGATTCTACTTGAAAACCCCCATTCTCTATCGCTTCGCTCGGGATTCTAATCTAGAATCCTTCGTTCCGCTCTAGATTCAAAGAAACACTCTCCCCTTCAAAATAGTTGTTTGCTCCCTTGGCAAACAATCTACTATTTTTTGATCCTTAAAAATAAGCTCATGATTTTAAGATTTGGAATGACATTACGCTTTTCTTTTTGTGTAAGAAATAGGATAAGGTAACCAGATACCTATTTTGATTGATTTTAAAAAGTAGATATTTTGGTATTATAAAAACCGCAGTAACTATTATTTGGGTCTTACTATTATAATTATAATGTATTTTCAATATAATTATATATTTATTTAATTAAGTATAATATAATTTAATTTACAATAATAATTATTTTCATTTATAATATTTTATTGAGGTATAATTATTTGATTAATAAATATATTTGTATAATTTATTATTAAAATGTTTTTTTTTTATTATACTTAATATATCTTTATTTTAGTAAGATATACGTACTTCTATAAAACGATATAAAATAACCTGTAAACCTATTTTTATAAAATACAAAGGCAAACGTTAGTGTAGGTCAGGAGTTTCTCAGAGGATTAAATAATAATAGTTGTCTATTCAGTCAGCTGCACTAAGCCGTCTCCGTTCCGAGCCGCAATAGATCAGCCAAACGCTACGGATATTAATAGCTTCACGCCAATAAAAGAGAAATTCTACTATTCAACAACTGAATTCGGAAAATTATCAAGTACCATATCTACCCTCAATCTGCCTAGCTTTTTCCTAACTATGTTGGGGTCGGCTGCCAGTCTAACCGGATGCAGCTGAATAGCAGATTCAATACTTCATCAATATTCACGGAGAGACTACCTATCTAACCTCCACAACCCGGTTACTTGGTAATACGATACCCCTCGGTAAGACTGGTGTCAGACTTTTGGGCTTTTGACTACCCATTACGACTGTTAAAGATCTACGAATAATAGCCGGAACCAATGACTTAACGTGCTTTTCAATGCATGAAAGGGTATCGAATTGTAATGGATAGTCACCCATTAACGAATCGACCGCGACAAGCGTGACCTTCAATCGACCCGTCCGAATGTTATTATTTAGCCACGAGCCCCTGAATGAAATACCATACCCCCCATACCTATAATTTCAGTTTATGGTTGGTGGTATACCTTAATTGCAGCAGCAGCATTAAAGCGTAGCAGGTGGCGTTCTTTAGTTTCTGCCTAAGTGCCAATTCCACAAAAATTTTATACCTAGAATAAGTCTTATCCTGAGAATAAATTATGAATTTTGGGCAGTTATTCCATACTAGATCTGTCAGTAGTCTGTTGTTGACGACAATTTTATTCCACGGTTAAATTTTGACTTTGGTAAAATCAGCCCTTATTATGGGGAAAAAAACGTTAGTGTCCTGTCATGTATGTATACCTAAATCCACTGCAAGTAGGAAGATAAACTCATATCAAGAGATACTGTAGAGTCCAAGGTCCCAAATAAAATAAATGAATGCGTTAAGTTTCATGTGTTTAGTTGATTATTTCATAGGCACCGAACTCATCATCTGCCTAGCCTTTTCCCAACTATGTTTGGGTCAGCCAGCCTCCAGTCTAATCGGATGCAGCTGAATACCAGTATTTTACATGGAGCAACTGCCTATCTAAACTTCACAATCCAGTTACTAGGTAAGCTACAATAATTTGAAGTAATGGTATTCAAATCCAAAACAATAGTATTATTTTACGCTTATTTGCTTTTTTTTATGCCTACAAACTAGTTTCAACCGCAGCATTTAAAATTAAAGGAAATCTGATACCTACTATTGAATTAATTATTGTGAACGCATCTACTTACTTATAAATAATTATTAGGTAGGCATGTTTTGTATTTAGTTACAATAGTCTTTGTTTTCTTTCAGGTTATTTATAAAGTTTATCGTATTCGGCAGTTCAGTTTTTCTCACTGATGGAGACAGAACCCTCAGGTCCACTATGTGCTGCTTATCATTCAGCATCTTCATCATCCACTGCTGATCATAGGCATCTCTTTTCTTGTGCCAATCCCCACGCTCCTGTGCCAGCTTCATCCAGGTTCTACCCGCAATGGTAAGAGTGTTATTATTTCGCTCAGCGAAATTAGTGATACCAGGGACATCAGGAAAGCACCTATTTAGTCTCATGTTTCAAAATACTACCCATCAAGCTTGATTACCAAAACCTACTATTAAAATAATGATTTGGTTATACGTATTAATTTACCTACTTACCATAAATAATTTTATTCAAATATATATTACCTACAATTCCACATACCGCAGTGTCACAAGACGAAAGTCTTTGACCAGTGCGTGTTGCCAGTGATGGCACATGGCACTGAAACGTGGTCGCTCACGATGGGCCTTATTAGACGGCTCAAAGTCACCCAAAGGGAAATGGAGAGGGCTATGCTTGAAATCCCCTGCGTGATCGAATCAGAAATGAAGAGATCCGCGGGAGAACCAAGGTAACCGACATAGCCCCAAGAATTGCCAAAAGGTGGCAGGGCAGGTTGCTCGCACAACAGAGGGGCTATTCTACTAATTTTCAAGAACGATCGCAGTCTGATCTCAGTCGCAATCTCTCAAAAATACTTCAAATTTCCCTACATTTTGACAAGTTTTTGACATTTGTTTGTCGCTGAGATGAGACTGCGACTAGATTTTGAACGTTTTAAATTACGAGAATTGGCCTACAGATGTCCGATGGGGCCGAAAGGTTCTGGAGTGGCGACCGCGTACCGGAAGACGTAGCGTGGGAAGGCCTCCCACAAGGTGGACCGACGACCTTGTGAAGGCCGCAGGAACCTGTTGGATGCGAGAAGCACAGAACCGGTCGAAGTGCTTGGGGGAGGCCTATGTCCAGCAGTGGACGTTTGTCGGCTGAAATTATGATGACGATGATACATTATAATTAATGAATATATTAATGAGCTAGCGTATTGTAATATGACTCATTCCTAATTGAAATGATGGCGGTAATGACTTCCCATTAATTATGTTTTTCAACGTAATTACGTAATATATGATTAATTTCGTAATTATAACGTGTATGCAGGTATATACCTATGGCATTTCCCCTTAGATATAGGCACTTTTATGATTTCCTAATAATTATAATCAAATAAAGTGCTGTTTAATTCATAATTAACTACCTATATCAAAATGACACTCCTACCTACCGAGAATAACGTTATTACTTAGTTGTGTTAAAAATATTATAATAAATTGTTTAGTTCAAAACGTATAGGTAATTATTTTGTTCCAAGTTATGAAAAAACGAAAGGAGTTTTTTTCTTATGAACCTCACAATAGCTGAATAAGGTGTAGACGAAAATAGAAAATTCGTGCAGTGAAAGTGGGATCCAGACAGAATAAGTTGATTTTAAATTTCTGAGACATTCATAAACTGAGCAATTCGGTTCAACCGCCTGGGAAATCAAAGGAAATTCAAATAACATACGTGTTTTCTTAAGTTATATTATGTTTACATAAGTTATTATCTCGTATTTCGACGAGGTAGGTACTAGAACAAGCAAAGTTTCTGAAGTGCCTAAATAACTAGCTGTATAGCGGGGCGCACTCATATAATGTTCCTCAGGCATTCCCACAAACAACAACAGAAATACTAACACATCCATGAGGATATTTAAAAAGACAAAAATATTAGCATTTCACCTTTTATAGGGAAATGAACGAGTATTTAATTAAATTAAAATTTTCTTAAGAATCTCGTTATAAACATGTCCGAACACTCCCAAAATTTAATAGATCTTAACGTAGCTTGGACATTTTGCCTGGAAGGATTTTCCATTTTCCGACAACCGCAAGTTACAACATAAGCTTACATCTAAGAATAAGAGGTTTATTTAATTCCCGCTGAAGCGAAGCCGCAGGCGTCACCAACTTTCTTATAATTACAGAACAAGAATGCCAACATTGCAATCGTGCGAGTGTAGGTACTATAAAACGCCTGCAGTTTTGCACCGAGCTTGTTTTCTTGCCTTAAGTAAATAGCACACTCTACCGTTGAAGCCAGGCGTTGTTTGCGCCGGTATGAATTTAATAGCAAAACAGAACAGCCATTAAATTAATTTCTCCCAGCAGACCGTCTAGTGTTATTCTAGTCGCTTTTAAAGCACACCACTAAGAACAACAAAATTAAATTAGTTTTGTACTTTCTAAAAACATTTCGTCGAGTTGTTACCACTGTTCGTGACAGCTGTTTATATCTTGCGATATCATTATAAACGCAAAATGTTTCCAAGATTTTTATCAACAATACGAGTTGTACTATACTGCAGGAATTTTGATTAAAGGTAACGTATTACTGTCGAATTGTAGGTTCAATAATAAATCTTGTGAATACAATAAAAGCAGCGAGCTATCGAGCCTGTAATGCGGTATTATTTTTGTAAAGGCATTTTCAAGCTGGCTACTCGACTTATATTGGTTTTAGTCAAAACGAGTGGAATCCATCTGAGGCACCGTTAGACGTGAAACTACTGGTAAGTTCGTTAGCTTTCGATCAATAGACAAACATTCGAACCACGTTCAGATACAGTGTTTGCGCGGCTCTCGGGCTCTCGGGCTCTCAGGCCCGGTGGAATCCGTACAGATAGTCGGCGCATACCGATTTCTAAAATATGCAAGACCCGTCCCATCCTATTCTAGGTGCCTGCAAGTCCTTTGTTAACAAAATGCTGCTCGACCACAAAGCTATGGAACCGAGCGTCAGTACAATGAGTACGAAAGCTCTTCTCGTATAGAAGATAAACGCTGCTTTAAGTGTAGCAGATAATTTTCCATTTAGGTATAAACATTGTTGAATATTTCTCTCTGTTGCCATGATCAATCGAGTCGACAATTACGTGATTTAAGATAGCTGAAAATAATAAAGCAATTATCTAAATATAGTATCGTTTAATTTAGAATTGTCGTGCTTCTTCCAGTTTGTCGTCGGATTAGAGAAACAACAATAGAACTTAATTGTTTTTCAGCATCATTTTAGTTACATAGGTACCTATTTTCTATTTGCAACGAATTGTGCGTCTTTGATTTCCATGTAACATCAAAGAAAATGTTACTGCTTAAACAATCCGATATAATTCGACCAATTTGCTTATCATTTTGGACTTACTTGAACGAAATTTTTTCAAGAAACAATGTAATAGTAGGTATACGTTTTATCTTTGCGTCATAAAATGCAGCCTCCTTCTTAATTAAACTTAAAAATAAATGCAATGTTGGTTTTCTTGGGATCTTTGTACTCAGACGGTGGTGCCATTTAAAGAAGAAAGAGAAGATTGAGCTCCGTATATCCAGGAAAAAGCGGTACTATAATATAAAATATTATGCGTATTGTGGTTGCAGTTCATGCGTAACAAATATACGTAATAAATGTATTATTTTTAATTTTATTTATCTTATTGTCAGTAAAAAACCCGGCGAAATTAGAATCCGACCTATTGCGAATCCGACCAAGTGAGAACAAATGATCTATTCATCATAATTATATCATTGTTACGCGTACAACTTACCACCTGAGACATTCTGATACGAATCGCGGCAGGAAAAATTGTTTCTCTTTTATTACATTCTTGTGTCAGTTTATTTCTACACAATATGTAGGTAGGTAGGTAGGTACCCACTAAGCCTATTAGTATTTACATATTATATATTATTAAAAGCCTGTGATGTCCCTCTGCAGGGCCAAGGCCTCCCTACTGTCTTTCCACTTCTCTCTGTTTAATGCTGTCTAAGGACCAGTTCTTGTTGAAGGAAGGTTCCAGTTCATCCTGCCATCTCCGCCTGGGCCTGCCGCTATATCACTTGCCATTAAGAGGGACCCACCCATTGGGTCGTAAATTTGGCTACATATTATGTTGTGAATCAATAATTTATTGAAATACAAATATCAGACTTTGAACTTTCTTATAAAGTTAACGTTACGCCTATAATGCCCGAAAGGTTAGACAGACTCCTAGCCGGCTGGTTAGGAGTACCCTATTGTACAGACGCCAGCACATCAAGATATCTGTCAAATTTCTTTAATAGATTTTCAACTTTATCGCTAAAGAATTAGGTTCAAGGTTGATTGGGATTTTACAGTTTCAGGTAGCTTGATGTGTTGGCGTCTGAACATTCACATTTCGCCAGTTATGTTGTTGTTATATAGTAAATTTTGATGTGTCATGTGATTTTTATATTTTTTCGTAAGGCTAGTAGCTAATAATATTATATGAACTCGATTAATTAATCTAAATCAATGTTTTCAATCAAGAATTTAAACAACGTAGGTACACGAGCCAAGCGTCGTCGTTTCATTGATTGAATCGCTTCTACTTTGTCCCATCGCGAACTCAGACCCGTTGTAAATAAATCAATATAGTCCATTGATGTCAATTGGCTTCTATTAACGATCCAACAGTGAAACTACGATAATAACAACCAATAACAACATACATACTAAAAGAAAACACTAGAAGCGTACTACCATGACCTTAATTAAGCGCCTTCCTTAAGGTGGAACTGAACATGAACCATAAAGCACGCTGTCTCACCTGGCTCCGTGTCTGACAGAGATAGTATCAGTGATGAGCAGTTAGACGCTAGTCTACACGCACAACGTCTAACCACTCACGCGCCCGGCCCCCGCGCTCAACCGACCCTCCAATGTCCCCATACATTGCGCGAAAAAATATTCAAAAAGTGCTTTGGAAAATCGAGTTTTATAAAAAAAAACACTGCATAAATCTTGTTTATTATTATAAGTATTGAACTCTTCGATAACTGAGCTTTGTCAGTACCGACTTTGTTTTGAAAATTTTATAGTCCTTTTATTACTTTTTTACACCCAAAGTTACGTTAAAAATAGCAAGAAAAACGAATCTTTGTTGGGTCATAACTTTTTAATGGCTCTTTATTTTACTATTCTGTTTCCGTACAGACAAAATTAATATTAAGATAAAACGATATCATGTTTAACTTTGGATGCACAATATCAAACAGTGGGGAAAGCAAAACAAAACTCTCCCGAAATTTGTATGGAAAAAATATTGACTAGTGGCGCCTTAAGAGCTAATTCTTCCAGGCACTTACAGTGTCGTAATTTCTAGACAAAGGATTTACGGACAACTATCTGTATCTACATAAATACCTAGTATGAGAAAAATATCAAACATTACTTCAAATATTAATGCCGTATGGAAATTAATATTTCCTGTATCTTTTCCATTGGATTCTTACCTTCTAATTTACAACCTTCAATTAAATTGAATTCACTGGTGCGGCAAAGTATTCTAATCCATATTGTGAAATATGGATTACAATACCTATATATTTTATACCAACTTCAAATTGAAATAAGATTTACTTCAAAATAAACGGCAGATAAACAAAATGTATATACGAAGCTTTGAAATATAAAAAATAAAAAAGCTTCAGAGATTCGCAAAAATCTCAGAGGATATCGATAACAAGCATCCCCGATACGACTATGATAACGTTGCCATTGTTGCCATTTGAGATTTGAACCTTACTGATAATGTGATATCAAAGCGATTTTACAAAACCAATGTTCAGAATAATACCCTTGTATTATTCTGAACAATATTGACACTTCTGACTGGATACGCGTATTGGAAAAATATATTCGGCCTCCATAACATCTGCATAGATTTCCCCAATCAAATCGAATCATCGAAATCCCACAAAGCCGTCTGCAGTTGAGATTTGGCGTTGTATTTTTTAATCTGAATACTCCACCGGTTCCCACAGCTTAGCTCGGCTCCACCAAACAAACTACGGCCTCAAGGATATACTGATTAAATTCAACGAAACCACAATGACGAGACGAAACATTAAATTTAAACTTGAAGACGGCTCTTGTTATATAATTCTGGAAGGTCTGAACAACAGTACAACAGGAATATAGGACTATGGTTAACGAAGCCACATAAGTTTTAAGTGGCCTCCGGGGTTCCTAAGTTCCCGCCGTCCGTTTATCCTCCACAACAAAGTTATTTGTTAGAGTGTCTACCTAAACTGTTGTTGATGCTTACTTTTGTAGTGTTGTTAAGTGAAAGTGCTTAGAAGAATCAAAAAAGACACTACAAGGATTTATTTAATTATATTTATCTAAAATAGCTGTGTCCGCGATTTCGTTCGCGTGTCTGTCGGAAAACAAATTAGCCTTAGTTACTCCTTACAACATCAACTATATTCCAGTGAAAGTCCCGTCAAAATCGGTCCAGACATTTCGCAGATTAGCCGGAATAAACAGACAGGCAGACAGACAAAACTTTTAAAAATTGTTTTTTGTTATTGCCTTACCTATATACTGTCAAACAGACACTTTTGTATATTCGTATGTATCGATCTACAAAAGTCTGTAGCTACCGTAAAATAATTTTATACAAAATAACCCAATTTCTCCTACATATTGTCAACACGTAAATAAACAGATCTAAATATGTTTAATACAAGGTCGCACGAATTCATAGTTGCTTTTAGAACGCAAGAGACGTGAGTGCAACGCAATTTGTTCTCACATTTTCATAAAGATAATAGAATTCCAAGGTTAACCATCCTGCACTCTGGAAAGAAAATGTTTTTTTTTTTTTAATCTATTCTATATAGTACAGATATTATAAATTTAAGTAGCTTTTCTAGAACGCGATGATCGCGTATTCGCGCGAATAATCAACGGGGGCAACAGATTTTGATCCGGTTTTCAACATCATTTAGAGGATTTACTCCAAAAGGTGTATAATACTTTAGTATTAAACTTACTTATTATAAGGAAATTTCGACGTATTGTTAATTCGTAAAAAAACTATGTAAAACAGGGGCGGGTCGCTAGTGTTATTGTAAAATGTATTTACTATTTATTAGGTATTCAGAGTTCTTTACTGAATCTAGATGAATAGGGACAGAGCGGTTCCAACTGTCAGGACTGTCCGTTGCGATCTACCCACGTACGAGTTTGAATTGTCATCCCTCTAGTTATTTACTTAGTACCCAGACCCCTTCATGCATTAAATAGGTCATGCGTAAATAGCCTAGAATATTAGATAATGTTTGTTTGAAGATGTGCATGATTTAATATTTTAGCTAGAGATTTTGCTGTTATGTTAGCATGTAAGAGGTCTAATCGCCCTCAGACCTCGAAATTCGCGCCGAGTGGGATCCCTCTGGGGTTTTCATCGCCATAATATCGTACATTGTTAGACATTTATCAAAACACTTCACTATTCACCAACCTGATTCTAAAAATAACGTTTCCTTTGTTTTGTATACAAAAATAGAGGGACCTAGAGAGGCCTCGTCGCTAATATTAATGTGTGGTCCACCGCTCAGGTAGCGTATATTACATGAACCTCTAAAACAAGGTACAGTCAGCAAAGTAGATAAGTATGCAGGGTCGTTGAATATAGTTGAAGTTTACTAAGAAACCGATTGATGTTTTCGAATGAAATTTAATTTGATAAATGAACTGTTTGTATTCTAATTATTAAATTAAATTTTATTCGAAAACATCAATCGGTCAAACAAACCCGCACTGGGCCCGCGTGGTGGATTATGGCCCACTCCCTCTCACAGAGAGAAGGCCTGTGCCCAGCAGTGGGAACATTAAAGGCTGATTATCAGGTTACTTCAGCAATGTATTTCGAGGCGTTTATATCAGGCTTTTTCAAATGTATACTCAGCCAAAGATAGAGCACGATTTTACTGCTGTTTTGATAGCATCTACAATGATTTATGGCGATAGCGCACCTTAAAATGGATCGCGATTTCGAATGCATTGTTTTCTTGATATTTTCAGCTTTTCTGTTTCTAGTAACCAGCTATAAAGTTATGATAAGTTATAAAGTGCTTCTTACACACGTAAAACTAATATCCAAAGAGAATCTAGTTCAATATGACTTCGAAATGTACTTACACAGTTTGTTACTTGCGTGGGTACCTACTTGTAAACTGTCTTCAATTCAGAAACTAGTTTCAGCTTAGTTTCAACAACCTACCCGTGATATAACATAAACGAGAGTTTTATAGAGTGCTATAATTCTCAACGTCCAAACGTTGAGGGAAAAACGCTTTTATATTTTCGAAAGAGTTTTTGAAATACAAGTTTCAATACGCATTAAGTTTTATTTAGGTAAGTACAATCTGCTTAGATATAATTTTTTTTTTCATGTTTAAATAACCTTTTTTATATGTATTACAAAAAATACATAAAAGGTCTATCAATATCTAGTCAGAAAAGAAATTTATTTTGAGGACTAGAAAAGTAATTTTATGCTGAAATGACTAAACAGTATCTACACAAATAATTTTCTGAAAGAGAAAAAGAACCGAAAATAGACTTTTTCAATGTAAAAAAAAAAACTCAAATATCGTTTTAACTATTTAAACGGTTGCCTAAAATTATCGACATCGACCAATACCTATAGAATTACTTTGCTTCTGTATCATGGGGATAGAAATCCTTTAGAATCTCGAATAATACACGACCTCCATCGCTTGTTGTCATTTCTAACCCTTCTCAAGATCATTAGGAGACGTGCAGAGCTTATAAATGTAAAAAAAATGAAAAACTTGCTCGATATTTAAATTTATCTTAAACATCGAACATATTATCTTTCGATACATTACTTTTATGTAAACATCATCCGAAACATTGGAGATCCGAATGATTCCTGCCTGTATACGCTCTATGCGATTTAAATTAACAAACAAAACAGTAAACGCGAATATTCGCTAAAGACGAACGTGTACTTACATATTAATTTAAATTCGGCAGCAACATTTTCACATCAGAGTTGAATCAAATAGCGACTCGTTTATCAAAAGCGGCTAGGCATTCGTTCGACGGAAAATATTGAATTAAAAAAGCGGAAAATTCAAAATCGGAGCGCAATTTCGAATTCTTTTTGGAATCGTGTATTCGAAATTGGAAAGAGGAAACGGTTATAGAATCATGCCGATGTCTATCTGTCAGTCACAGATGTATCTCGTCGGAGCGTTTAACACACAAAGTTAAAAGTTGGAATGCCTACTTAGTTTCTATTCTATTCAGCCGTGAAAAACTTTCCTTTATAGTCAAAGGAATTTGGTCAAAATGGTATTGAAGAAATTTAGATTAAGTCATAATCAATTAAAGGTTTTATAACAAGAGGGGCCCGTGGCTAAATGATAACAACCTCACAGGTCGATCGAACAGGTTAAGCTACGCTTGCCGCGGTTGGTCTGTGGATGAGTGACCATCGCTACATACCGAGACCCCTCCGTGCCTCGGAAAGCACGTTAAGCCGTTGGTCTCGGCTGTCATTCGTGGATCTTTGACAGTCGTTACGGGTAGTCAGAAGCCCGAAAGTCTGACAACCAGTCTTACCAAGGAGTATTATATTACCCAGTAAGTGGGTTGTGGAGGTCAGATAGGCAATCGCTCCATGTAAAATACTGGTATTCAGCTGCATCCTGGTTAGACTGGAAGTCGAGCACAACGTAGTTGGGAAAATGCTTGGCAGCTGATAACAAAGAGAATCCATACATTTTAATTATAGAATTCTTTGGACAAAATATTCTTCAGTAGGATTCATTTGTTTTTCAATCTGGAACTAAGAACAATATTGTGTCGATACGGATATTAAATGTTCGAATCTCAACAAAGTGCCAGACGCTTGACCACTGAAATCTGTAACATTGTTGCTTGATTAACTCTCTAGATGAGTACCTATTGGCCAAATCTATATATATAAAAAGAGAAGTCCTGACTGACTGACTGACTGACTGACTGACTGACTGACTGACTCATCAACGCCCAGCCTAAACCCTTGGATCTAGAAAGCTAAAATTTTGCACAGAGGTTCCTTTTATAATGTAGACGAGGAATAAGGAAGGAATTTTCGAAATTCAACCCCTAAGGGAGTTAAATAGGGGATGAAAGTTTGTATGAAAAATCTTATTCCTTGGGTTAATAAACTTCAAACTTAGCACGAATACTTATCTAAGTAAATTATAAAGATTGGCATGTTTTGTTTTTCTAAACTACCCCCTAACAGGGGATTAGGGGTGTCAAAATTTGTATGGAAGAATTTTAACGCGCAGTCCGATTAACTCAAAACTCAGTATTTATACTAATTACCAAAAATAAAGAATTACGTGTATCAGGGTTTTTCGAAAATCTACCACTAACGGGGAGAAAAGGGGTAGTTTAATTTACAGAGCAGGATTTTACTGCCTGGCTTAATTAACTCGAAAATTTGTATAAATAATCTGTGAGTCAAGTAATGAACACATTTCAAACGATTTTTCAAATATCTACCCCTGTGGGGTGAAAAGTGGGAATACAGCTTATATGAAAAATCTTACATTTGGTTAATAAACTTGAAACTTGACATGAATACTTATTTAAAGTAAATTATGAAGTTTGGCATTTTTTGTTTTTCTAAACTACCCCCTAAAGGGTGATTAGAGGGTGTCAACATTTGTATGGAAGAATTTTACCGTGCGGTCCGATTAAGTCAAAACTCAGTATTTATACTTGAGGCCAAAAGTAAAGAATAACATGTATCAGGGTTTTGCGAAAATCTACCCCTGACGGGGTGAAAGGGGGTAGTTAATTTTTCATTTTACTGCGTGGCTTGATTAACTCGAAAATTGTTGGACATAATCTTTGAGTCAAGTTATGAACACATATCAAACGTTTTTTTCAAAATTCCTACTGTGTGGGGGTGAAAAGTGGGGAAAAACTTTATATGAAAAATCTTATTCATTTGGTTAATAAACTCGAAACTTAGAAGGAATATTTGCCTAAGTAAGTAATAAGACATGTGTCTTTCGAAAGTAGACCCCTGACGGGTTATAAGTGGTAATTCGATTTTTAAGGCCGGTATTATAGTGCGTAGCTTGATTTACTCCAAAAAATGGTATGAATAAATTTAAGCTTAAAACTTGGCACAAATACTTATCTAAGTAAATTATATAAATTCGAAACTCAGTATGTATACTTATGACCAAAATAAATAACAAAGTGTAACTGAGTTTTTCGAAAATCTAACCCTAACGGGGTGAACGGGGGTAATCCATTTCACAGAGGAGTATTTTATTGCGTGGCTTGATTCAATGGGAAATTGGTATAAATAATCTTTGGGTCAAGATATGGAAACGTCCCAAACGTGTTTTCAATATTACGCCCCTATGGCGATAAAAACTGTGAAGGTGAAAAGGAGGTCTTATTCCTTTGGTTAAGAATATTTTTATTTAAAAGTTTCAAGTACTTTTCAACATTTGCCTCAGTTAATAGTAAAGATTGTCACTTTTAGGTATTTGCTACTTACTTACTTAAAATAAAAAAGTATGAGTTTTAGGGTTTTACTTATTCGACTCCTACCGGGGTGGAAAAGGGTAATAAAAGTTTAAGGAGTAGAAACTCCAACTTCCATTATCACGAAAATGGGTTTAGATAATCTTTATGTCATAAAAATGAAAACATACCAAATGCTTTTTTAATGAAAACAAGCCCTGTCGTGATGAAAAGGGAGGATAGTTTATTTGAAACATCTTAGGTAGTTTAACTAAAATATTGGCCCGAATACTTATTTCTTTAAATAAAGTATAAAGATCGTAATCAATAATTTTCGAAATAACTACCTTTCAAGGGAAGGTGGAGAGGGTGTTAAATTTATTTGAGGAAAGTACGAAACCCACGCGGACGAAGTCGCGGGCAAAAGCTAGTCGATATATAATCAAATAGGTTTTGCCCGCGACTCAGTCCATGTGGAAACCAACTATACCATCAATTAGATCCTATGACACTCGACAATTATGTAGGTTTTTATATGTGAAAGAATTTTTGAAATCGGACGAGCACTTTTGGAGATTACCTACCTCCTACATCCAAACTTACATACTTTACCTCTATAATATTAGTGTAGATGACATGAGTGTCAACGATTTATGAGTTATTTGTTTTAGGAACAGATGATAATACCTTATAATCATCTGCCTAGCCTTTTCCCAACTATGTTGAGTTCGACTTCCAGTCTAACCGGATGCAGCTGAGTATATTTTACATGAGTGAGTTTATTTTACATGGAGCGACTGCATATCTGACCTCCACAACCCAGTTACTGGGTAATATGAAACCCCTTGTGTAGACTGCTTAACGTGCTTTTCGAGACACTTAGGAGTTTTGGTATGTAAAGATGGTCACCCATCCACGGACCAACCGCGGCAAACGTAGCTTAAGCTGACCCTGCGGATGTTATATCTTAGCCACAGCCCATATAGCCATAGTTTAATATACCTACCTAATCAATAAAATTGACATTCCCATAAGCCAACAGCATCATTAATGCCAGCATTAGCATGATATTCGGGTGAAAATTAGGTATTCAAGCCATAGTGAGGTACTCAACGGCGAAATCCATAATGCACTATGAATGAGTGAATGCATCGACAGTTCTGTTAATTTAGGTCTGCCTACACTCAATCTGCATGAGTCAAAATGTGTATGTGTAATATTAGGTACATTCATTTATTGTATTTTCAACCCATTTACTTCCCGTAAAGTACCTAACTTAAATCATCTTGTTCGTCGTTATAAACATGGTCTAGTGGCTGTCGATCATTAGATGTTAACGTTGAATGTATTGTAGAAAGGAGTAAAGGTACTTGGTACGTAGCGTGTGGTTCTGGTTAGGTAACAAAGCCCTTCAGTTCTCTTTTAGACCTCAGTTTTTAACAAAATCAGTAGGTACCTACTAGATTGGACCAAATATGGTTGAACAATAAACTTCCCTTCAAAAAGTTAAAAAGCAATATTTATTAACACGATTTCCAGTGTTACTCTCAAATGAAAAGATAACTAAATATAGAAATTAGCAAATACATAATAATAAAATCGGACGAATGTTTTGTAAATTTAAAAACTTTCGTGGTAGCATTTTGTTAAAAGCACATCTAAACGAAGGTTCAAATATGCTTTTTCGGTTCTAAGGACAAATATCCACTCGAATTTCCATTAGAATAAAAATTCTCTCGAATAATACAATATCTGCGTTCTCCTAAAATCGGTGATCGTGCAAAATATGTTCATTCCCGTTGAGGAATATTAAATGTCAAATGGCAAACACGGGCCACCGAATACTCGATGCAATGAAGTCGAGCGTAAAATTGATTTCCTGCAGCACATATCATTTTCATTTATGAAGATTAATGACGCCAGACAAAGCCGTCCGAGGTCAGATTAAATTTAATAGAAAAGGATTATTTCAATGTATTTTAATGAACGTCCGTATTGGCGCTCGGGGTTTAATGTGATGAATATTATATTCGTTTACACTGGAGTGTAGAACATTGTCCCTTTTGTTGAATCAGTTCTCCAGTTTTGAACGTTCACGTTTAATTTCGCAACATTGTTGTACTCGTAATTTACGTATGTACAATACGTGTCCTGCCAAATACAGTTAGGAAAGTTTGCATGACACAACCCATGGAAGCGTAAATTAATCTCGATGGCTGTCTAGTACATCGGTGAGGTCGTGGAGAACCCGTCAAATCTTTCATGTGAAGGGTAAAGGCATGTTTCAGACAAATGGGTTAACTTGGCGCGTCCAAACGCCTGTTAAACTTGGCCAATCTAACCCGCAATATAATCGATTAATCCGAAACTTAGCGGCTTTTCAACATAACGCACTTGGGCATAGCATAGTTTTGAACCGGCTTCAGATCAGATGTCGACTTCTATTCAATAAAATTAATGCGAAATCGATCAAAGGGACATTCTGAAAGGGTTAAGCCAGGGCGAGGTGAAACTTTATTGTTAGACAAGCTAAAACGAACTGTTCTATTTATTGTTTTGATATTTCTCGGGCCGGGCTATGTTTAGCTTCAGAGTACAATGCAGTTGAATCATAACATCAAATAGAAACTATCGAAGCCATCGTTGAATTGAAAATAATTGCACTTTACCGAGAAGAAGTCGTAGAATCAGTATTTTATTTAAATATTGCCTTTGGCTTGAACTCTGTTAAATTTTTATGAGAACTTTTAACTCCAGTTTTCAGATCAATCAACCTAGGTACCAGGCAAACAGGTACTAACGTTATTTTACTGAACATGAAAGAAAATATTGAACTATTCGGTTTTATTAAAATCATTGATTTTATTACTACCCCTTTTTCGCATGATCGATCGAACGAATGTGGTGATTGTGGGGCTTGTGTCTAAGTAATAACAGCCGTATGGGTCGATCGATCAGCTTAAGCTACGCTTGCCGCGGTTAGTCCGTGGATGGGCGACCATCTTTACATACCAAGACCCCTCGTGGATCTTTGACAGCCGTTACGGGTCAGAAGCCCAAAAGTCTGATAACCAGTCTTATTAAGCGGTATTCGTATTACCAATAACTGGGTTGTGGAGGTCAGATAGGCAGATGCTCCATGTAAAATACTAGTACTCAACTGCATCCTGTTGGACTGGAAGCCGAGCCTAACATAGTCGGGACAAGACTAGGCAGAAGAAGAACAGCATAGTGTTAATTAACTACCTACTTAACTGTATGGCACATTTGGGCAGTCTGCTTCGGTTCCATCCTGCTGACTGAAGGGTACGAAATCAGTACTATAGCATCTAGAGTTCGTGTCGATTCCTACGATTTTCCCTTCTCCGAATGATTTATTTTCTGCCTTTTTTATTCTAATGTAACAAAGTTATGTAGGCCATGTTTAGTAGATCAGGGTAGCATGTAAAGCAGCCGTCGATCTCGGCATCTTGACAGGTGATACGGCCGCGCCCGGCAGCTGACAGGAATCATTCAACGGAATTGGATACGCATATTACTTCTGTAATAGAACTGCCAATACAATTATGTCAAGAAAATTATGTTTTCATAACGATGACTTGGATTCATA
The DNA here is from genome assembly GCA_949316385.1 of Globia sparganii. Lineage (NCBI taxonomy): Eukaryota > Metazoa > Arthropoda > Insecta > Lepidoptera > Noctuidae > Globia > Globia sparganii. The sequence continues at coordinate 17,635,931 of OX438653.1, read as the reverse complement.
TGTATTAAACTTAAATTTTGGCTTGTAGTTGACGATTATGTAGGTGCTTAAATATATAGTAGAGGTCTAGTTATCTTAGCACATTCTAAACTTTCAACAGCTTACCTAAGTAGGTATTTCAAATAATTAACTCTTGTGACAAAATCTTGATGAGATATTTCAACTAACGGTCTCTAAAACCAACACCGCATTGGATTAAATAGCACTATAGAAAATGAGCTTTGATTTCTATCCTAAATTGTCACGCCTCGATAAAATGTATACTCAAGTTGGAGCTGCAGAACCGCAAGCCAACAGTACTTAAGGCTGGCTCGCTTCTTGTTTGAAGTGAGATACGAGCATAAACCAAAGCACTACGCCTGGATACCCACAGAATACAAACTACACAACATAAACTTAGCATTTTTATTAAAAATCCAGTCGTAGAAATGTTTTAAACGAATCAGCGTCGAGCTTTTACGAAACCGCCAAACAGAGCGCCAATTTAAAGTTTCGGAACTGTTGTTAGCACATTTTTTTCCCTGAATACTCTGTATAACGAACATTATTCATTGGGATGAAGCAATAAAACACCGACCACCGAAACCATGAGAAAGTAATTTTGCCGCAACGACTCCTATGGGAGACACAGTCTATCGACGAACCCTGCTGAGGTGATTTATGAAAAATATTCACAGCTATTTACTGTACCGTATGCATGTCGTTCACGATTTTACGATATATGGTAAGATCTTGAACGAATTAAGAAATATTTTCATATTTTGAAACGTAAAAGCCATCTATCACAGAAAAACGCAATTCTAAAAACAATTTGACCTCGACTGCAGACAAGGGTTGTGATCTTTTACAAAATCGATTGTATTAACTCACACGAATGGACGTATGAAGAACAAAAAGTGAACGAGTAGCACATAGGGGCCGCAGCCCGCACGTTTGGCAGCGCCAATCCATTTGAGCAGAAAATTGAATCCTCGTTGTTATTTCGTGTAGAGAGAGATTAATTAAAACGGCGATCGCCAATGTAGTAAATCATATATTATGCAGGTACAGCTCTCATATTGTACAACATTGATTCGTATTAACGATATAAATGAACGTGGATTATGATCTGTTGTGAACGCAAAACGATCCAATATCCCTTTTTATTTCAACATAAAAGTTGAAAACATTTCAGAAACTATTTGCATAATTAACACAGGCGTTGATGTTTTTAGCGACAAGATAAACTCACTCTAAGTGCTGTCTTATCATCACAAGACTTGATATAAAAACGAACACAAAGGGGGGACTATAAATGTGGCACTGAAATTCCATTGAAGTCGACGATGGGAGAATTTGGCAAGCCTTTAGGCTCGCATGCCACCAGAACAAAAGACGTCCGCCGAAGCGAGCCCTACGAATTGCAAAACAAGGACAAGGAATTTAATAAAATCCTTATTATCTATTCACAGCGGCAGTTACGTTCTTTTACGAGCTAAACGGCACCGGAGAAGTTCGGTCGCGGGAACGCATCGCGCTCTCTTGTCGCAACTTTGCTAATAATTATCTTGAAGAACATTCTGAACCGACTTAATTGTTCACCGACAACAGAAGCACGCAATCTGTGTTTAACGTGTGTAACTTCCCAAAGTCGAGATAATGGCTCAGCTTACCCGACAGTAGGTAGTTCACTTAGTTTCTCGTTAACTACATTCTTAGGCATTGTAAGAACATAGAAATACGTAACATATCAAAGGAAATCTAGACCTTTTTTCTTTCTCTGACGACTGGTACGAAATCGAGGATGACTAAATAAGACATGTGTTTTATATTAGGTTTCAAGTATTCATTGTGTAGTTTAATCACTAGTTCAGTTAGAGACATTTCTAGCAACAGAGAAAATCTAAACCTTTTTCGTTTTAGGACGATTGGCACGAAAGCAAGCATGACTAAATATGACACGTGTTTTTTATTAAGTTTCAGGTACCTATTCATTGAGTAGTTTAATCCCTAGTTCAGCTATGGACATTTCTAGCAAAAGCCAGTGTTTGCCTAATGCTTTTTTTTTTGTGGATGGGAAATCATCAAATGACCCCTCCCGCTCAGGGTGGAGCAGAAGGGAGTGTCAGACTCTTACTGACTAAAACCCACCCGTGTTCCTTCCTTAGCCCTTTATGTTCCGGGGCAGCGGTAACCCTTTCGGACAATCCCGCTCCCCCGGCAGGCTACGACCCTTATGGGCCCCTTCCTTATTGCTGACATCTCTTTGAGGCGCACGTGGAACACGTACGCGCCGTCCAGCACGGGCCTGGTCCTGATCGGACGGAAAGTTACCCATTACTCTCCGCCCGCAGGCCCGCGCCAAAGGCGGCCGGGAGTCGTCACGCAGCTCCCGACGCCCGGGGCGTCTCCCGCGGCGGCTGGGACGTGAGGCTCTTTCCCTCAGCCGTGCCGCCACCTCCTTCGCTAGCTTGATGATGAAGGAGGTGACTGCCTCCCACTCCCTCTCGCCCCGGACCATGGCTTGAACCAGGGCCGGGCGCGAGAGGTCGCCGCCGCTGCCGATCGCCTCTACGAGAACACGGCGGTGCTCTGCCCACGCGGGGCAGACCTCCACCGTATGCTCCACCGTGTCCTCTGGGCGTTTGCCTAATGCTATGATAATCTCTCCAAACTATGTTATTTGAGGTTTCATCAATCCGCCACAATGTTATTTGAAACCTTTCACCTGCAGGGATTATATTATAAAGGGTACATTTGTGTAGTTTCGACGTAGGTAGGTCTATCAACCGGCCCGCGTGATTGGATCAATTTATTAGACTGGGTACATATAGAGGGCATATCGATATGTAGGCATAGCTCGATGTAAACCAAATAGTCTTCATTAGAAAGTTTCGTTGAAAGGATCAAAGAAGTCTGCTATTTAATTTTCAATATTATTATTTTCGACTTTATATTTACATATATATACCTTACATTATGGCGATTTGTAATATTAGCATATGCACCACGCCGAGCTTACAGATTGGTTGCCGTATGGCATTACTAAATAAATAAGTTACTGGAAGAAAGCACACGAGAGGACTCTCTAGTTGCATGCCAGAATCTCTTATGCTCGGTTCCTATAAATAAAAGCGAATCGTTTTGCATATCGATAGTAGCATATTTTATTGCCAAACTGGGAATATAAATAGATTCGTAAGCTAATTTTACCTGTGATAGCTACTTCCATATGAGAGGGTGTACTATGCAAAGTTATGAGGTCTTTGCTTCATCATTGGTTAAGATACAAGAGTCTTAATTGTAACCAATAACGGTCTGTAAATTATTGGAAGAAATAGCTATAGATTCTCATCTATTACAATTATGGCACGTGACATCGACCTCTCTATTGGGAACCCTCATTCATCATTGTCATAATATTCCCCGATAACAGTAGGTAATGCTGCCTATTTGTGCATCTTTAAACGGACGTCTTTAATAAGAACCATCATATTTTCAGTAGGTACACAAGCCTGCCTTCACTTCAAAATTTACTAACTAAAATACAATACTTAACAAACTTTTATGTTTCATTAAGATTAAAGACTTCTAGTTAGTAGTGAAAGTTGCAAGAGTTCAATTTTAAGAAGTTTAAAGTTGAAAATCAGTAAGGTAAAAAAATTTTTTTTTGAAGAATAAGTGTAAGTAATTCAAAAGTATCAGTGGTGAGACGAGTCTACATAAAACGAGATAGAAAGCGAAATTGTTGTAAGTAGGTACGTATATGTCTCGACCTGTAAGGCTGTCGAATAAATTTTTGATTACGTCCTCAGGTTCATTGGTATTCTTGGGAGAGTGCCGATACGACCTTCAGGCCGGGTCTGCACTTAGCGGTAATTTACAGTTTAATTACTGGTTCTGGTTTGGGGGAGGCGGGCCAACCTCGAATTTATACGGTGCTCGACATCACATAGTTAACAAGTTGTAGTCATATCCTTTCATTAGGTCCGATCGATGGAGCAAGAACATGATCGTTATGTAAGGGCCTCGAAGATTTTGTGTAGCAAATTCCGAGGTGGGGTGGGAATTCGATGAATTCCGATCCGGAAGAAGTCGTAGCTATAGGAACACATTGAAAGTATAATTTAGAGTGGAATCAGTAGTCAGCATCCATTTTTTTTTTATGAACAACTTTTTTTTTCTTTATCTAATGTTTCTCCGTCCATGTCCAGCCGTGCGGGTTAGGTTAGGGCGACTATCAGTAGCAATGTCTTTTATTTTGACAGTTCAAAAACATTTATTGCGATATATACGTTGCCGAGCAGACACATCTTTCGAACATACCAAGTAATGGATTAGCAATGAATTAAAAATGATTCAGATTGAGATTGATTATGTGTCACGCAATTAAAGTGCTAGGCATTAAGGCATTAAGGAAGAGATATTTACTATTAAACGTTACATTAAAAGCACTACAAACATTAAAGCGTCGAATGAGTTAAAGGAATATATCTGAAAGCACGCACGATATCCTTGTAAACATTATTCGAATAATACACCCCTCCTGTCAAACATGGTATAGAATTTGAAGAATAATAAAGCTATTCAGAAGTTTCCGTAAACTGCAATAAAGGCTTGTGAATATGGTTTAATGCATTCAGTTGTGAGGCTGTGACGCCCATCGTTTGAAGCACCCTTAACCCATTTACTGGGTAAAGCAAGCTGTTCACAATATACTGTTTTCCTTTCTGTTTTTTAACCGGTTATTGTATTATAAGTTGATGTTTTTAATGAAGTCTTGGTTAGACGTAGATTGCTTTTTAATTTTCTCTTTGTTAGTTTATTATGGGTGCAAGATGCATGCAATACATTGCATACTTAGCAAATGTAACTACAAATACATCGCGAATTACATAGCGATGTATTTGTAGTTACATTTGCTAAGTAGGAAGGTATGCGTTTGTTTTATATGGTGCCTCAGGCATCTTCTGGGCACACTCGTTCAATCATAGACCTCATCCATCGCTTTCCATCAGGAGTGATCGAGATCAAGAGCAGGCCCATACAGCAATTTAAAAAAAAAGTTACACCGTTTGTCCACCGCACAATGTCAACAGGACCGGACGTCAACGCGCGAGAAATGAGATTATTCGAACCGAGCGTGACGTCCCGGTGACGGCGTGCGGTGGACACGCGGCCAATAGTACTTGTAGATGTATGTATTATCGCTACTTTGGCGCCGTCTTCTCATTTTTGTTGACATCCCGTTGACGGTGGTGGTGGACAAACGGTCTTAGGATTAAATAACGTCATCTATTTACTGCTAAAATAAACTTAGAACCCCCATATGGCCTGGTAGAATAGATTAACGATCATAGTTTTATCAATTGAATAGTTATTTAATCATATTTATAAGAATCCAAGATCGTCATGAACTAGTCAAGTAAGCTATGTCGGGCCAGTTAGGTCATGCCTCAACATCTCTCATCACCGCTCCGGTGTGCTGCGGTTTTTAACTTTGACTGTAGACCGCACGGAGATGCGGTGTCAGTGTGTGCGGTTTTTGTATACAAATCAAGTGCAGTTCTGCAGTCAAAGTTAAAAACCGCGGAATCGCACACCGGAGCGGTGTGTTAACCGCCTTAGTCCGCCTTTGTACAGTATTTTGTTTTACTTGTGCATAAAGTTTGATTAAGTAAATAAGTTACAGCAAGAAGAAGAAGGATTCTTCAGAAAAGTCAGGTGCGTAGTATTCGCAACCGGTGTGCGTGTATGACCAGATGTATGAACGTAAACGAGGCAAAAGGAGTAAGTAAGGATCATAGCAGGTAGCGTTCATGGGAAGAAGGCGTGAGTTTATTATGTGTAAGATAAGTTCATGGATTGGCGTATATGCAAGAACACGCAGAAAATCTAAAAAAATATTAACACCTTGCGGCGCGGTAACGGCTATAGCCGTATTTTAAAAGTTCATTGAATAACAGTACGGCGACAGCCGTGTAATTTGGTACTAAGTTTATGTCAAACACGGCTCCCGCAGTGTAAAATTTATTTGCTTATTGTATAGACTTTATGTTTAAATCATTATGGCTGAGATCTCGTTGATTTACTGTAAAAAACAACTGGTGTACGTGCTCTCAATGTGTGCCATACTCACACGTAACGCTATAGGTATACGAATTCGGTTGTAGTCGTCTACCGCCCTAGGTAAATGATTTAATTTTCCATGATATTGTTGGTACGTTTGTGAATTTGTATGAATAATTCTACAGTCTATGACCGCGCCGGAAAGTGTTGATTAGTTATGATTGCTGTAAAGTAATTGTCAACAAATATAGTGCCCGCCCCAAATCAAATTATCGTAATAGGTACCTGTTATTTATTTTGATACAAATCATTTTATCCTAGCTTTTAGTAAACAAATCCTGAACCGCGTTAATTATAATTTTACAGAGATATAATAATATCCCAATCTGCCTTTTAGTAATTGCGAGTGTACTTTCACAGCAATTACAACAATTATTATAATAAAAGGGATATGTTTGGTATTAAATGTCTAATTGAATTAATTTTCCCAGTAAATCATTTGTTCCTGTAATCATCTATCTATACTAATAATACAGTTAAAGATATTGTTTGTTTGAACGGTTTATCTGTGGAACTACTTACCGGATGTGAAAAATGCTAAAGAAGTTCCAAGTTTTTCACCACATTTACACCTACATTATGACATTTGTGTCAGATTTGATAAATCTGACACAAATGACAGTATGTAGGTATTTAAAAACGTGTTTCTTGTTAAATCCACCTTTTTCACGCATAAATAATATTTATAGTAATAATTTCCAAGAATCCATTATTCATAATAGATTATTCTACGAATAACCTTTTACAGAGTATGAATTGTAATCAACGTATAAATCATAAGCATGTTTCGGTTTCTAATAAGCGGAATGGAAGATAACCATTTATTTATTATCAGCCATTTCTGTCCCACTGCAGGGCAAAGGCCTCCCTTCCCTCCGTCCACTTATCCCTATCCAGTGCTGTTATGCGCCAGTCTTTGTGGAAAGAGTCGAATTCGTCCCGCCATCTCATTCTGGGCCTGACGCGTTGTCGTTTACTGCTGTTTGGGACCCATTGTGTGGTTACTTTAGCCCATAGCTCCTCCGGCATGCGACAGATGTGACCAGCCCAGCTCCATTTTAGCTTGGCAGCCGGGTGACCTACATCTGAAATTTGAGTTTTAGAACGCAGTATCGAGTTCCTTATACGATCAGTAAGTTTAACTCCAAGAATACTGCGCTCCATTTCTCGCTGACAGACTCCGAGTGCGGACTTTTAACGATTGGTTAGTGACCATGTCTGCGCTCCATAGGTGACGGTGGGAAGAATGCACATGTTCATGAGTTTTCTCTTCAGTGAGAGAGGGAATGTTCCTTTCATTATTTGCTGCATCAAGATATCCATTACAGGAATAAAAGAAAAAATAATAAAAGTACATAGCAGGAAGCTTTTACATAGCCATTTAATGTTATTTGAATCGGGAACATGCAAAGTTGCAAACACGAAAAAAGTGTACTATAATAATGTTTCGCCGCAAAAAGTGAATAGCAAAAGGTAATCCCCGAAACAGGATAATGGTGCGTTCGGTAGACCGAAATCCCGTTTTAACTTACTTATCTATTTTTACGTATTCTACGGAACACTTGCTTCTGTTATGCTCGTGTAACTGTGGAATCTGTTATAGATTGAAGGTAACTTTTCGACCCCCACTTTTTCTGAATTAAATATTTTGACGGTAACCATTTTCAACTCTCGTACTTAAAAACTTTTTTACAAAAAAGACAACCGAAGTCGCCTGTTTTTTTTTAAATTTAGTAAAAAAAGTTTTTATTTTTCACTTTTTAGTTGTGCCTACCCCACACAAATTAATTTAACACTACTTACTATGTTAATATCAGTGACAGGAAGTTATTAAAACATCATCAATATAAACTAAGTGGAAAAAATTTATTATTGGAGCTAACTCAAAAACTGCCCAAGCAAAGTTAATAAAATGTATATGGAACCACCCTTGATTTTCAAAATTATTTTTTAATGGATAAGGTATGCCTTTATCCATTAAAAAGAATTTTGCAAATCCGTCTATATTTATATGACGGAGTTAAGCCCGAAAATAGATTTTTTTTAAATACATCTGAATTGAGAACCTCCTTCTTTTTGATCTCGGTTAAAAACGTTCAAATTCAAGTTAAAATCTCATCTCGGCGACAATCAATGTCAAAAATGAATGTAAATTGATTGTGTTTTTGACAGATTGCAACTGAGATTAGAATGCAAACGTTCTTAAAAATACGAGAATTGCCCCTCAGGTCCAGCGTTTAAGAATTACTTTGTTTCTTACGGCCCATTCACACATACCACAACCACACCACATCGCAGCGACAAAATGTGGGCAAGCATTAGGTACGTGTGAATAGTGTCGCTGCAACTTCTTGCAGTTTCGTTGTGGTTGCGTTGTCGCTGACAGTTGCGATGTGGTTACGTTGTGGCTAGTGTTTGCAGACATATTGATTCCGGCTGTGATAGTGTCGTCGCGTCGACGCAACGTTTTGGTTGTATTGTGGCAGCGACGTGGCCTTGATGTGGTCGTTATCGCCCACAAGGTTGATTTTGACGGCCAAATGTGGTCCGTGTCAATAAACTAATCATTTTCATACAAATTAGCACACGTGAACGTGGTGCCGTTGTGGTGTGGTTGGGGTACCTACGTGCGATCGGGCCCTTACCTCTTTTAAGAAATGTTACAATGGTATAAACATTTTAAAATGAGGTTTATTTCTTTCATTCTTAACGTTTCTTGCCCTACGTAAATCCTAAAAGTGGACTCCAGGGGACGTGTTAATTTATGATACCAATCCTGAGGCAATTACTCTGAAATCTGTCTGTTTGTACAACTACTTGAATTTTAAAGGGTCCCCGAGCAATAAAATAGGACACTCCGGTTCTACTAGAGGGTGTCGTGAGGGGTTTTATTATGTGATCCGGAGTCGCATACGCAGTTATAAGTACTTCTGGTACCCACATTAATTCTACCGACTGTCCAAGTAATTAAAATGTTAATGTCAAGATTACCGAGCCTGATACAGACTGGCCTTTAAGATTATTCTGTACAAATAAATAAATCGACCGTAGACAGATCGAGGAGTTACACAACACCATCAGTTACTTGGATACTCGATCAATAATCTAGAAGTTTATAGAATATTTCTAAGTCTTACAAGCCTACGTAGCACGTGATCGCGTATAAATCATGTTTTTTCTCCAAACAAAGGCACGATACTGAATTCTGGTCGATTAACGATTATTCAATTCATTCCGAATCATTACCATCATCATTTTCTTTCACGCATGATTGAACAACCGATTTCATTCCTTATTACAGTTTTTACAAATAAAGGAAAATCGTTAGGGCGCGTCGGATAACATTGACTCAAGGAAAGTGAGAAAATGAGGGATTACGAGTCAGTAACAGTCGGCAAACATTACTTTCTGATAAATCTTCCTTAATCCTTGGATAATTTCATCTTTGCGAAGAAGAAATTCAATTTTTGTAGTTCAAGCTTTTGTAGACCATAATGAACCGGCCTTCACAATGCGTTCAAGAGAACGACCAACTTCGACAAACTTGTAGAACTAGTTAAATGAGGAAGCGGGCCGTATCAAGCGTGCATCGGGAGACTTTGAAAAATTGTCGCCAATAAGTCTAGTTTCGCATTCGGCGCGATCGTTCGTCAATGTCGGCGTCGGTCGTCGCTGTTCGGACGGCGGCGGGCCAATAAATGTCGAGCGGACCGACGGATCGCGCATCCGTCCACACTATTACCACATTAACCACTCCACAGAAAATATTTAGGACGCGCCTCTTTAATATACGTCTTGCTTAGATCGGTGATTTTCTTTCAGGGTGTAGGGTTTAGTTTGTTTTATCGACAGAGCGTCTCGAGTGGTACTCGTCTGATCATGTTCATTATTACGTTGATGAGAAAAGATGTCTTTGTGGTGTATCATTAACTAAGCTGTCTAAGGTATGTAGGTGTGTTCATGTCCATATGGATATCTAGACGATATTTTCCCATGTGGGTTTGGGCAAATAATATGAGCGTATCCATCCAGAGAGCGAGTGTTTAAGTAGAGCATTTTACTCTTCGTGGTAGTTACCTAATTAGGAGACCTCTTGACCCCTAAGTCTGTTTCGCCATTTCTTCTTAGGGATAGTCAGATAGGAAATATCGAACTCGGCTACCTTTTTACTAAGAAAAATGATCATTTCAATGTGAATCTTCAAGAGTAGAAGTTGACAGGCGTACCTCTAAGATGGCATTCCTTTAAAAATTCAGTTTCTCTTCATCCAACAGTGAGCTACACATCTATAATAATTTTCCAGCTAACGACATTACTCTGAAATCGCAATAGGTATCGATCTTTATCAAAGATTCTTCGAAAGTGATATGCTAATTTTCTCATAGACAACGAATGCTTAGTAACCCTATAGAACAGTTTAAATCCTCAACTCCATAAACTGTCCACTGGGTTAACAGTTTTTTGACAGCTGCCTTAGAACATAACTATTCCAGATTACGTAAAAGTTAACTTTAAAATGCGTACTAATAACTAAATAAACTGCCTTATCTTATTTATGACTACTTACAGACATTAAAATACCGTACGTGTATCAATTTTGACAAAAAAAAAAAATGTTATGCGTTTTAAATTACTTTCTGTCGTAATAAGTGATGGAATCGAATGTATTCGCTTATAGGTTCGTCCAAAAGTAAAGTGGCAAACGCGAGCGGCCTCCCGCGCGAACGCTTCTGTCTACCTGCCGCGCACAAAAATTTTTAGTAAACATTCGTTAGTAATTAATTGTGTTTGGACGCGTATTTCTGCGTATCGAAATGGACAGCGAAACATCGATTCGTTTGATCGAAATGTATGGATCTTTTAATGTGTTATGGAATCCTCGACAAAAAGAATACCATAATAGAAACAAACGTAAAGACTTATGGGATGAAATAGCCAACAAATTAGATCTTTCCAAGAAGGAATTAAAGTCTTAAGTTCTTAGAGACGAGAAAGGAATAGAGAAAAAACAAGTTATACAACTGGATCAGGTCAATTTTGCTAGAACTTATAGTAAAAAAATTGGTACTACGAGTATAAATTAGCAGGCAATAAGTACCTATATAATTATTTAAATCATATAAAATAATACAAAATTATAACTAAAACATCTTTTTAACCGTAACCTCCGCTGATAAAGTAGTTTCATCCAGAATTTCCTTATTTTAATATGTTTTTTCTTAGTCTTCTTCGCAATTTTCGATTAATAAGCAGAGCTACGACACACACGCAACCGCTTTCATTTTAGTTCTGATGCCAAATGAAGAGTGCGGCGTGTCTGCCGCGCAAACATGCGTCGTCGGTTTAGTCCTAACTAGAGCGCGGCAGAAATGTGGTCCTGCAAACGCCGGGTGTTGCTGCCGTGCTCTTGCCGCTCAATGTTTGGACACACCTTAAAATGAATAAATAGAAAATAATCATTTTGTATTTTAGTATAAATCAGTATAAAAAAACCTTGCATCCACTCAAATATCAATAAAATATATAAATTACTAGCTGACCCGGCGAACTTCGTACCGCCTTAGCGTAGCTTTGATGCACTATTTTTTGTTTTAAATTGAATGACGTTGACATTCGTTACGTTATATTTTTCAATCTTTCTGAGAGATTTTCTTTATATTTTTTTCCGTAAGAACCTTGTACAGAGTATTAGAAAACTACAAAAAAAAAATCAGCCAAATCGGTCAAGCCGTTTTCATGTTATGTCGTGACAACGGAAAACGGGTTTCATTTTTATATATATAGATTTGCCAGGATACGGGTTTGCCACCATAAACAAGATGTTAACGTTTTATTTCGGTTTTAAAAATTAAAATAAACAGGCTAATTTATATTGTTTTGTATTTAATAATAATAAACACAGGCATAGACACCGCACCATTTTTTATTCCATTGTAAAAAATCGATTAATTATCGATACTACATACAAGTTAAAGTGAAATTATCGAAATGTGTGTTATAACGTTGCTGCAATCACTAATTCGATCTGTCAAAAAACGGTTAACCTGGTGGACAGACTACTCAACTATAGATAATTGGCTTATCGATGCCAATTATCTATAGTTGAGCTGTTCATTTATTTGTGCTCAAACATTTCACTTATACTATTAGATATGTCACAGAGAAGTTCTTTAGCATCTAATGTACGCTGAATAACTTTGCACGAAAACCATACGATGGAAGAATCAAAAAAGTTTTCTCAAAAATAACATGGCTTATAACACTTTACCTTCCATAGGTCACCTGTCGATTTATTCTGTAAAAATGAGCTGTCACTGTCAATAGTGTCCATTCCTAGCATTAGGTGGAATGACAGCTCACTTCACCTAAGTTTTCAGTGAGATTTTACAGAATATACTGACTGAACAAAGCGTGTTTTAGGCCTGATTTCTCACTCGACATATAATTTCTATTCGTGGAATAAAATTGTCGTTTGACAGATTTTGCATGGAAGAACTGTCAAAAATCCAGAATTATTCCTCAGATAAAATTATCTGGGGTTGGAAAAATCTGCCCTTATTATAATTATATCGTTCATTTGGATGAACGGTCAAAATTTACGATTTTTTACTTAAAAATACAATCCTACTAAAAAAATGAACGTGATTGCATAGTGGACAACAAAAACTTTGAAGTTTAAAAAATATATACCTAAGGAAAATGCATAGGTGAAGTTAACCAATTATTTTTTATTGAAATGGAAATATATCGATTTGAAAACTTCAAATCGCTTTTTTGAGTTAATAGCCTGTTCATCTAGACCAACGTTAAGTTTTATTTGATACTTTTTTTTATGAAAAAAGGGTCCTAAGGGGTTGAAGTCTACATTGCTCTATGGTTTTCATTCTTATGTTACATCAATGGATTCGACGTCGACTGTGCTGGGTTGCCGATTGATCGATGAAAATATACGGCGCAAGTTTGATCGATTGTCGTTCGACGTCTTTTACAAGTCGCGGAAATTGATCATCCAGAGCTATTTTGAACATACACGGTTAAAGTTCATCAAGGCATCAATGGAACATTGAATCGACTGGGTGTAAAGGCACCCTAGTATTATTTTTGTCCAAAAATACACACTGGCTGTTGTTGGCCTGGGCCGTTGACAAAAAAGTAACACAGTATCGACAGCAGTTTGTAAACGTCCAAACAGAGCACTGATCTCAAACATCACTGCCCTAGGGAGTACATTACACGGAACACGGGCCATACGTATATCTCTACCCTTACGAGTTATTTACATATAGTATGAATACAAATGATTACATTGTATTCACAAGAGCTTGGCGACCCGCTACGAAAAATGGTACCTACCACAAGTACCAAGTTTTTGGAAGACAAATATCAGAACACAGTTTGTACTGTGACTGTTGTCATCGCAGAAGAATTTATCCCTAGTTTACGCTTACTCCACTTGACATAAACCGTAAGTCTTCTTTTACGACACCCACAAATACTAACGTCAGCAACAAAGGCGCTCAACTTCATTATTAAAAAGTTCGCGCATGCTCAACAACGTTGTATTAATCTGGGCTTCAGTGGCGGATTTACACATTTGCCGCCAATAGGCTATTCAATCTGCCGCCCCTACCGACCTCTACAATAATGTCCCATATTGTGTTTTGTATACTTACTGTTTCCTTTTCTTCAAAATACTTAAAATGTTCTGGTTTATCAACGAAAAAGTTGCAAAGAGATTGTAAAGATCGGCAATAGTGATCAAATCTACGGTAGAAGCCTGAATTTGAGCATTCACTTTGTTTGTAGGTAGGTATATATATATTAATCATTTAAATTTCAGTACTACATTTAAAAAAATGTTAGCCCCAAATTTGCCGCCCCTAAAATCTGCCGCCCTAGGCTCCAGCCTACTCAGCCTGTTGGTAAATCCGCCACTGCTGGGCTTTGAATAGAGTCTTCAGTTAGAAGACAATGATGCCGCAACGCTCAGCTCACCAAGCAAAGGAATGGCCGACGTTAGCATACATAATGTCCTCGGACAAAGCAAGATTTATTTGAGGTGCCACACCGCCGGATCTACGGCACTACGGCGCTACACGGAGCCCGGGAAGCAAGACGCTTATACCGACATTTGTTGCATCCCAGTTTACATAATGTTCCCAGATAAACGCTAACATTGCTCTTGTTTACTACCTGAGTTGAATTTCAAAACACAAATATACCTACATATTGTAACGGAACTCCGACTTAGTTATTAACAAAGAACTGGACACAAATCCTTCGCTGAAATTGCTCCATCTGTCCGCTCCCTTAATCCTCAAGCCATCCTTTTGGGAGCGTGGTTTGCGCCGTATATTGTAGTCTTTACGTGTCCCTAGATACCTGCGATGTACCTGATGTCAAGATGGTATTTAACAATGTAACGTTTCGAGGTACGCCTATAGTAAATTCTGTTACATGTCCAGTGAAATGTTACGGGATTTCAGTCTCGGTATTCGCTTAAACATGTGGGTGGTTGTGTAAAGCTTCGGTTTTCGTGTGAGATCAATGTGGTGGAGTTGAATCTCGTCGCATCACTCGCCGGTCGCTGGTCGCTGGTCGCCGGTCGTCGATGCAAACAGCGACAAAGCGCCAACTTAAACATGCCCACCGAGCGTGATGTGGGGACTAGAGCGGATTTATAATTTAACAGATGGATGGGATATCCTTTGTCGTGAACTACCAAGACTTGAAATTATTACCTAGTTATAAGTTTACAACCAATTTCATACGAAATAATGATAAAATAAGGACATAATAGAATACCATTTCTTTTTTATAACAAGAAGAGAAGTTTTAATTTGGTCCAAAAATGAAATTTAAATGCCAACCCATAGCTGAAGGCAAGGAATATAACAAATTTCTTTTTATTTATTTTTTTTCTAAACAGCAGCCTTTCTCCAAGTCGAGTTGTTAGGGAAGTTGTCGCTTTCTCAACTTTTTGATTTATACCCACGTCCTACACATTCTCTAAGGTCCACCATTTGGCCAGAATGGCGAGATAATGCCACCAGGATTTAAAACTTTGATCGCTCTCGTTGTTACTTTGTTGTCTTACTTTGGCAAAAAACGAATGGTCGGTTAGTACTTAGTAGGTTCTTGATTTATGTAAAGTATAAATACCTATGCAGCAAAATGATACCATGAATTCCGGTTTGAATAAGTATTATTATGTGTAAGCACACTTAGGCTGAAAATGTAAACCATAAAAAATAATAGGGTATTTGAGAAACCAATAAAATATATTTGAATACATATCGACTACATCAATATCAGTTTGTTTTATACCCAGCAAATACAGGGGGAGCAAATAATAAACTACTTATACGACCAATTTCTGGAAGCCGGTAAGTTTATACCGCCATTACTGAGGATAATCTAAACAAATGCGAAGTATATTCCATTGGAAGACGTTCAATCAGACTTTAAGGCTGTGTAACTCGCTCTGGTGTTGTAACTTTATATTCGCTGAGGAGGAAATTCACTGAGTTTCCGTATTATGCATGCAAAGAGAGATCGTATGGTCCAGAAAGATCCTATATATATCGTGAAGCGATGGATTCACTCAGTTGTAGACAGCAAAACGTCAAAACAATATTGGTAAAGTACCTAAGGTACATAGACCTACCTTTATCTTTAAACTTGTAAATAAACGTTTTCTTGGTTACTTTTGCAAAAACAATAATTAATGTTATGATATAACGTCTACAAAAAAAATTGTGATTAATAATTCATCGAGCACTCGCAGAGTCGCAGCCAAGCGAACATAACTGAGAAGAAATATTCAATTACAAACGTAAAAAGCTCTCGACAAGCATCATCTATCTTACAACTATAATGGGGTCGGCTTCCAGTCTAACCGAAAGCAGCTGAATGCAATTATTTGACATGGATTGACTGCCTATCTGACCTCCACAACCCAGTTACTGGGTAATATGAAACCCCTTGGTAAAACTAATTGTCATGCAGACTTCCAGGCTTCTGACTGTCATAGATCTACGAGGAACAACCGGGACCAACGGCTTAACATGCTTTCCGAGGCATGGAGGGGTGTCGGTATGAAAGGGATGGTCACTCATCCACGGATCGATAGGGGCAAGCGTAATTTAACCTTAATCGATCGATCTGTATGGGGCTTTTACTGTGCCACGAGCCCTTCGAGTCACGAGTGACCTGTGGTACAGTAACAGCCGCAAAAAGCTCTCAAAAAACACCGAATTAAAATAACAACGAGATAACGAGATAATATATGTGTAAAGGAAAGAGAGGTAAACATTAAAAAGAAAGAGATGCTAATAAATACTTTAAAAGTCGATTTAATTGAAGTTCTCATGTTCCCTACAAGAAGGAGCTAGGTATTGAAAAAAAAAACAACGCAATAAATAAATTAAATTATGCATGAAAGATAGATTATGTGCGCCTCGTTGTTTTTCTCAAGTCTAAATACATATAAATATTCTACGCGTTCCGAATTCACCTAATTTCTAAATCTTTTGTTATCTCTGGATCACGTAAGACGCTGAACTCTTGGGTCGCAAGATACATTTTTTTACGTTAAATGTATTGTTGGACTGAACGGACGATAAATTATGGAAAAGCAGCCAAATTGGTTTATAGTTTTAAAGTACATAAATACAGCTGTGTTCCAAAAATATACATAGGAATGTGAGAATTCAAAGCATCAATTACTAGCTGACCCCGCAAACGTCGTTTTGCAAAAAAAAAAAAGTAGATAGTAGCCGATTCTCAGACCTACCCGATATGCACACAAAATTTCATACAAATCGGTCCAGCCGTTTCGGAGGAGTATGGTAACTAAAACTGTGACACGAGAATTTTATATATTAGATGTACTTATCGATGGTTTTCCAATGACTTTTCTCGAAGCAAGAAACGAAAAGAGATAGGTACTTTAAGGGTTAGTATCAAAAGATGTAGGTATATTTGTTTACTATACCTACGTCTACTAGTCAGCATTCCTGGTTGCGGGGACATTCTAATAATAGCGTTGGTGGCCCGCAGAATTCTGGGCTCCTGTTGGTTACAAATCTCTAACTACATACCAGGGTTGAAGAAATCTTTTGGAGGGAATAATGCAGTCCATTCGCTAATCACTTTCCGTTTGTACCTACATACGTGTTTGCAGGCTAACTCGTAGAATTGAATTGGAATGGTACAAAAAAAATAGTTTGCGAAAGTAAAACACAAAAATTAAAATATTATGAAACGAAATAATTTATAAAATACTTGAGTCCTTAATCTAAAAAAAAAAAATATTATGAAACGATGTAATTTATAAAAATACTTGAGCCCTTAATCTAAATGATGCTTTAAACATGGTTTATGGTATGTACTTTTACAGCCATAACAATGAAAAATAAAAAACAGTGCAATAAAAAGGTTTTATTGTCCGCGAACAAATAAAGTGCTCAACTTTTTTGCAGACTTTTTAGCTGATACTTAGATACATCAAGCATCCTACTGTGAAGATAAAATGTTTTAATAAAATAAAAACAAATGGCCCACATTAATCTTCATTCTTTAAATAATAAGAGTAGGTACCTAATTGATTCTTTTGTTTACCAAAACTACTTACCTACGTTTACATCTATTGTTCAACACAACCAAAATTACCTTCGAAAGGTCAAGCTCACTTCAAAGTTCTAATTTATTTCTAAAAGAAAGTTAATCGAACAGATTTGCTCAGAGGGGCAATTCTCGTAATTTTAAGAACGTTCACAGTCTGACCTCAGTTTCAAACTGTCAAATTACGAGAATTGACCTTCAGGTATGCATTTATTTCATCCTACTTGTTCCTTGAATTCTCATATTTACTGTTGTAGGTTCCGTGCCTTTCTAATATAAAAAAAACCAGTGTGCTTATGACCACACGACTGAAGTGAAACTTCTTTCGCTCCATCTGTATGTATATTTCATTTAATAGCTATAAGAGAAAGAGAGAAAGAAAATGTGCGCGCGCACTGCTCTCTCTTGCTCCTACACTGTGATACAGACAATAAGCCTGCAGTGTGCTTAGATATACGGAACGTATTTGGCTATGAGAGGAAGAGAGAAAGAAAATGTGCGCGCGCACTGCTGTCTCTTGCTTATATCCCCCACTTAACTTCCGTTCGCCTTGCCCGATCACACTTTTCGTAACGCTTACGTCACGCGTTCGCCAGCTTACTCCCCAAGTCAAGCGTGCGTAAAGAAGTTTCACTTCAATAATAGTTTTGTTTATTTCAAAAGTGAGGTACATAGGTACTGTCTGTTACAATAATTGACAATCTAGAGAAAAATCATAAGGAGAATTACAACAGAATTTAATCTGGCGTCCTAGCTAGGTTACATAGTAACCTGTATTAAGGTTCGCCAGCTCAGGTTCCCACAGAAGGAGTACAAAAAAATCCAATAGAGACTGCTTAGGAGTAAACGGTAAAAACATGAAAACTTATAGGTACTATGTGTGAAGTGTTAGTATGTGTATGTATTTGTTTTGTGATGAAGTGTGGTGTAGTGTGGTGTGTGTATGTAGGTGTGGTGTGAGTGTGTGTGTTAAACGAAAGGGTAAGAGGTTAAGTTTAGAAACGGAGTGTTACAGAACTCATTACGAATGTGAAGTAAGCAGGTACTCAGTGTCGTCGTAGTAATCTGTTTTTTGCATATTTCGTAGGAGGATTGATAAACCAGGATAGTTTTGTTAATTCTATTATATAAGACCCAAGGTAGAAAAAGAAACGTTTAAAAAAAGCAAAGCGGGTGAAGGGTACCTATTCTGCAAATTTCGTTCTTTCGCCTAAGCGAGGATTGACTTTGTGTAAAATTATCTTTATCAATATGATAAATATTTGATTGATGTAAGCAAATTCCTTATTACGAGTAGATACATATCTTTTTACCATTGCCACTCGAAAAAGGGCATTTTATTCATCGAAAACAGTGAATAAAACTCTCTTTTAGTCACTGAGTGAATAAAAACATTTTGAATTTGGAACAAGCACGAATATACGAATTATATACAAAAATAAATAAAACGTGCTGAAAGTACGTACTGGCTGGCTATACGGAGCTATTCCATAATAAAAAAAAACCCGCCATTTTAGGTTCTTTTCTATCTGTTATCGTTGTTTTAAGTCATTGGAAAATCTAATAACATAAATTATAATAAAATGAGTTCTTCCAGTGACGAAAATGAGACACTAACTCCGGAATCATTTCGAAATAAAGCAGCAATTATAGTAAAATGTGATAAATACTATACTACTATTTATTTTCTCGCAGTCAATGGTAAAAAGTAGAGTACACAACTCGTGAAAAAAATAATTCATCTCGGTCCTTGTATCCCTCGCTCCGCTCAGGATTCAAATCTAGAATACCTCGCTACGCTCGGGATTCTATTCTAGAATCCTTCGCTGCTCTCGGGATCCAACGTAGTCCCTCGAATTAAATTCCCTTTTTTTTCACTTGTTGTATAATCTACTATTATGCTGTCTTATATGGAACCATAAGAAATATCGGTTTTGCATAAACAAATAGGGATCCTTTGATTGACATAAAAAAAATGTTCACGTTTCTAATTCCCGAGAATCCCTTTGTTATAATTTTTTCCTATACTTAGTAGGTTCTAAACATTCTAAATACATTTCACAATCTTTGACCGAAATGCTTCACAAAATATTCTTCAAAAATTTTAATACACAATATCTTATCCTGCTGTCCTATTTTGTTTGTTGTTCCGTAAGATACCAATCAATTATAGACCGACTCTCATATCAGATATTAGCATATTGATTTTTATTTTATGAATATAACAATTAGTTATATACCTATTAACTTAGTTGCCAATTATAACTGGCTATACCATAAGAATTGACATTTCAAAATCATTTAAAAAACAAAGCAAAATGTACCTAATAATGTCTACTCATTTTGAAAGTACAAAAACATTTGACAATCAAGTTAGCTCAAGTACCTTAAATAAAAGCAAAAACTCAACGCATTTCGATGCTTTACTATCGGTCAATTCGTGTAAAATATAAGGGTAGACCGCAAAGTTTCGCCGTAGTTAAACCACTTACAATCTCTGCCAACCGGCCGCAGAAGAATTCCGTAACGGCGGTCACGGGTTGACCGCTCGGCGAACGTTTATGACTCGCCTTACGAGATGATTAATGTGGCAAGGGTCTGATAATGATCTGATTAATTCCAGGAATAAGCACGCTTTGGCTAAACCGTAAGTATAAACGTTAGATACAACACCATTATTCGAGTGTTGCTGATAATATAAAGGCCAATTTCAGTAATTAAAAACGTTCAAAATCTAGTCGCAATCTCATCTCAGCGACAATTAATGTCAAAAACTTGTCAAAATTGTAGAGAAATTAGAGGTATTTATTTATGACTGTGAACGTTCCTAAAATTACGAGAATTGCCCCTCAGATATTTTATGGGCAATTATTCGACAATGGGTTTTATATCGGTAATTTATCTTGAATATAAAACAGTCAACAAACACCAAAAATCTTTTCACATAGCCATTAAAGCAAAGACATGTAATTATTAAAGAATATTAAATCTGTTTGCATTGACATTCTAACAGCACCCAATGAAGTTAATTCTATGTCCTAATGCTCTTAGTTACTAGACAAAGGTGTAAAATTCCACAATATCACATTTGCCGTGTTATTAACGTGAAAATAACTTCTCCGTTAAATTATAAGTAATGTACCTTTCTAACAACGTGAACTTACTTTAATAGGCACCTATTTTTCACAAAAATTACACCTGGAAAAACATTATACACAAGTTGAACGTTCCCGGGAAGCTCCGCCATTTAATATTACCGTACTATGTTATCCTTTCTTGGAAGTTTTGTCAGTGACACGGAGGAAAAAAAAAGCAATTTTAACAAAGCAGGTTGTCAGAAATAAAGTTGTATTCAAACAAATCTCAGTGTTGGGGACACTCATCTCTATTCTGCGCGATAAGGCCGCAGCCGTCGCTTAATTTACACCGAATATGTGACGCGATACACGACCTTTATTGTATAGTAAATTCTTTTCTAGTTGCAAAATGTTTAAAACTACTACGGAGACATGGTGCACGTGTTTCCACAAAATTATTATATTGGCTCAACACATTTCGCTTAATATTTTCGTTTTACAACAGTTTTCATGACTTCTGTCTTGCTACCGCCAAAACTACAATCCCATTTTCAAAATAAAGATAAAAGAGCAACAATAGTTTATTTATCATAAAGGCTCAAACGATAACATTATTAACTGGTTTTATGATAAAAGCTATTTTATTATAAAACTATTTTGTTCTATATTCGGAAGAACACAATGTATCCGAATCACCATTAATACCTTACGTACGGCTAATTTTCTCGCAGGATCTAGACGTCCATTTGATAACTTACGGGTCATTTACTTTGTTATAAAAGGTTATAACGGGGAAAACAAAGCATTAATATGTACATATTTCATAAAGCATAACAGCCTTTGTTTATATTGTGGAGCAAAAATACAGCCTCAAATTTGCTAAAAGAGAGACTGACTTAAAATGGGTAGAATGGGGTTAAACGAGTAACCGAAGAAATGCTTTACAGTGAAACACTATATGTAGAGTGTGCGCTACACTTAGAGCGATCCCTCACTACATAGTACCTACATAGATACGTAAGTATATGTGGGATGTAACAGAATTGAATTTCTTAGTCATGTTCGCTGAATTACGTACGCTGAAAGTTCACCTCCTGCCTATACGTTTTTTAAGCCCGCATAGGTATTTACATGAAACACAATAACCTTTCAGTAAGAGGATACCAAATAGCATAATTTTCGAAGGTTATTGATAGTTTCGGGTTTAAATCATTGCTAGTACAATGATGGCTAGTTTGTGAGACTCCGAAGTAGGCAGGCACCTATAACCTAGAACTGAAATTCAGATCAGACGTTCTTGATTAAACACGCGACCACAATCGAAGGCCTTAAAAAAAGCGAAGGTTCATTTTTAAACTTATTTTGTGTTTATTAGTCTAGTAAAGTTGAGTTAGAAAATAACTGCCTATATGGAACAACACAAATTAAAAAAAAAAAAGGCTTTGAACGGGAAACTTCAAAAGCTTGTAGGTACTGTGTTCGATCACTGAATCAATTAAACATGCCCCACTTCAAATGTCAATTACCCAAATAAATTGTCAAAGGCTAATTGAGAAGTATAATTTGTTTCCAAAAATAGAGTTGTTTTAATATCCAACTGGGATTTAGTTTATTTTCTATCTAGTAGATAATGGTGCCTACCTATTAATTTTATAACGCAGCTATAAAAATTGAAAGGTACCAGGGAACCGACTTGTCTGGCAAATTAAAAATGTATATAGGTACTGTTCGGTACTTCTACTACCAGTTAACCACTTATCAGAAGGTTAATTCCCGTATATACAGGGTTATTTGAAAAACACCAGCAACCTCTTAAGAGGTCATTGTACTCATCATTATGAACAACTTTTACTATGGGACCAAACCTGAAATCGCGAAAAAAAAATCTGCTGTTCCCTACATTTTGACGAGATAGACGAAGATAAATGTAGGGAACAGCTGATTTTTATCTCGCGATTTCAGGTTTGGTCCCATAGTAAAAGTTTTTCATAATGATCAGTACAATGACCTCTTAAGAGGTTGCTGGTGTTTTACAAATAACCCTGTATAAATGTCCAAAATCAAGTCACAATCTTATCTCAGCGACAATCAGTGTCAAGAACAAAGAATGTTTTTGACAGATTGAAACCAAAATTAGAATACGACCTTACTCGTAAAACGTACGTTATACGTTCCTCGAACGTTTGTTCGTTCGTTCCTTATACGTTCTTAAAATTACGGGAATTACCCCTAAGCTGTATTTCCAGTTAAACTTCATGAGCTATAACTAAACAAACCGAATAGTTTAAGTACAATCGATGGTCGGAAGTTTGATCAGAGTTGTAGCTTCATTTGTTGCGTGGCGAGCGAGCGCGCATTCAGCGTACGTGCCCCGAAATATAAACCGACCCCGACGGAATACACGTAAAAAGGCTATATAATTAAACCTTATTAATCCCTATTTATAGCTACGGCTAATCCCTTTGTATAGTTACGAGTTATTTATTTCCATTATGACGATGGACCCGGAGTGACGAGATGTCGACGGGTTATTGTACTCAGAGCACCCGCCCGACCCGCCTTTTAAATTATAAAGCAAAATGGAAAAACCATTATGTTTCCAACGTGACGTGCTGGGATCTCCACTTCATTTTGATTAAACGTGCGAAACCCAGACCTATTTGGAGATGTGTTACTTAGAAAACCAGTTTAGTAATGAAGATTAGACGCCTACTTTTTTAACAGTACCTTTTTGCTGATAGCAACAAGGCTTCGAATATAATCAAATTTTCCGTAATTTTCTAGACCCTCACATAATGCAATTTGACCGCCAAACTAGCGGATAACATAGAATAGTAAATTATATTTACTTTGTCCTTAATTGGAATTTCAGGAAAATGATAACTAGTTTCACTTTTGTTGTGCTCAACCCATAATTGCTAAAGTTTATCTTTGCCTACTTACTACAAGACCTTGGTTTTAATATAATTAATAAGGACCATACTTGAGTTGTTATTTAAATAATGTACAGTAAAAATACACAATAAATAAGCCGTGCGGAGAGCTCGGTGTCTCAATATGTCCCCGGCGGCCACTCGTATTGCGCTGCGTACATTATTTTAGCTGTTCGCACATAATTTACAACCAGAGCCTCTATTTTGCAATTACACTTTTACGATAAAATATGATAAAGCACCTCAGACAGTTTGTACCTTTTCTGTTTGATATAGGTCGCGAGAATTTTCGCTTTTTAGTGATATAATACCAACCTTTTGTCGGCATGTTAACGCTACGAACGCAGACTCTTACCTGAAACGAAAAAAGAAATAGATTCGTTTTTTGAAAACTTTTATTACATTAAAACATGCCTTTGTAAAACTAATTTTAGAATTAGATTTGCTCTTTCGCTGAAAATACTTTTTGAACAGCCTCAGGGCCCACATGTTAGCTTTAATATAATATTTGTCAGAACTGGAAAATAACAGATACAAAAAAGCACCTTAAATAACCTCACGAATATAATTTAAGCGGTTGTAGGACCGCAAACCAAATGAAAGGAAAACTCGAGCGGGTAGCAACAAATAATTAAACAATAAAATTCGCGCGGCAGATTTGGAATACGGCAGTATGCATACTGGAGAATAAATGAAACATTTATCACTGTCGGGCTTTAAACCGAGCTCGACCCGCCCGCATCACCGGCTTGGAACAATAACCCTCATCTGTATACAGATGCAAACGCATTTAAAATGAAAGGAAAACTGTCTTTTACTTGGTAAGCCCCATTTCATACGTCATCGAGCATTGAGAAACGATTTCAGCGCTTTTTGTTGATTTGTTTTCACTTTAAACGGGCAAACGTCGCCGCCGACGGCGGTACGAGTCACGAGTAATTGACAACAGCGTTTAATAATTCAGTGCAGCTTTGTATGGAAATATAGAATTTATTCTTCTCGAAATCCAATTATTTTGATTATTACAAAGATTCTAATAAAATTGTATGTAGGCTTGATCCTATATTTTATATAATTACCTCATAAAGTTCTTTGTTCAATAATAGTATGAGTGAACGTTAAATAAGTTTTGTTATTTGCCCCAGACATGTTCTACGTGCGAAGACCGTGTCTTTATGAACTTGGGTTACCATGTCACGTATCTGCGAAGACACTCGAGTTAAGGGAAAAATGTCTAGGTGCTTAATTTTAATCATTCCGTTCTTAGCACATACATTTGTGAATTTTATTACCATGTAAGTGGATGGTTGATGAAATGATGATGATATTATTATTATTTATGAACAACTAGCGGCCCACCCCAGCTTCTCACGAGTGCAATTTTTATTTTTTTCGAATTTCTAAAATTTTCTTTCATAAAAACCTTGTCCTGGCAATACCGAACACAACAAAAAAAGAGAAGAGAATTATCCAATTTGGTGCAGTCATTTGGAAGTTATGCGCGTACATACATTTCGGCGATTCATTTTTATACCTATAGATAGATTTATTGTTTGTTTGTATTTACGTTTTTATCTTATTTATATACTCTGTTTCATAATACCTATTCGGGGTACAGACACCAGCACATCGGCTACCCGAAACTGTCAAATTTTCCCAATTAACTTTGAACCTTATGCTTTAGCGATAAAATTAAAAATCTATTAAAGAAATTTGACAGATTGTAGTAGCTCGATGTACTGGTGTCTGTACATAAATTGGCCTTTTTACCCATTAAGCCAAAGCATGGTAAAACCAAAAGAGATCAGTGATGGCCCAGTGGTATCAACTTACGAGTTCTAGGTCGTGGGTTAGAAACCCAAGCAGGCCCTTTGCTTTATGTAGTCTATTTCATCACAACTGCACTTAAAACGGTGAAGATAAACTTCGCTAGGAAACCGACATGTCCTGGAATGAAATACTCGAAGACATCCGACATCGAACAAGCCGCACTGGGCCCGCGTAGTGGATTACGGCCCACCCCTTTTCACAAAGAAGAGGCCTGTCTCCTAGCAGTGGAAACATAATAAGCTGATTATATGTAAAACGAATCACTAATTTCATCAGTTATTATAAAATCAGTAAAATCTAAGTAGGTAGGTACTTAAATATTCATTAATTTGCAATTCTAAAATCTATGCCAAATAAGAATTCGACAAATCCCCTTCTTTAAATACTGCGCAGCATTTTAATAACTTAGCTAACAATAAATTCGTTTCAATGTGGAGTGTCGCTAATTAGCAAAAATCCAATTAGTAGGCGTTGAAATTAAATTAATGGTTTTACATTTTCAATGATATTCATTCATTATTATATTATTATGAATTATGTGGAATTATATTATAAATAGCTTCGCCCCGCGTTTTCACCCGCATGGGTTTAGATCCTGTGGGAATATCGGGATAAAAAGTAGCCTATATGTTAATCCAGAGTATCAACTGCCTCCATACAAAATTTTATCAAAATTGGTCCAGCCGTTTGAGCGTGAAGAAGTAACAAACATATAAACACACACACACACTCACAAACTTTCGCTTTTATAATATTAGTGTGTTAAATCCTTCAGACCGAATTTTGGCCATGGTGGCCAATCTCAGCGGAGATTAGCCATCGACGTTGGAGATTAGGTATTATAGTGCACAAATATGTGCGCAGACACAGGTGCATTCTCTCTTCCCTCACTCTCATGGTCCGATGGAAGCGCAATTCGACACGACCGGAGATTTCAGAGACCAAGCACAGAACCAAAGGCCGGCGACGAACCGGCAGCGACTCCGATGTGATACCCCCGTGCCTCTGACCGTTACAACAAGCATTATGGCACTGTACATTGTGCTTAAGAGTTAACCCGTTCCATAGACTAAGTTTGTCTTTCTTAAGTTGACAGCAATGCAGATTCCATACACAAAAAAATTACCTACTACAATCATTAAAAAAAATCTTTTGCTATACCTATGGCCACTCAAAAAGTTGAAATCCTTTCGGTATTGCGAATCAAGTTATAATACCCGCCAACAAAGCCCTTAAGCAAAGAGTTGTGTAAAAATATTGAAATATATTCATAGTGAAGCACCATGGTAAGTAATCAGGGTATTTGAAATAAAATCCACGGAAAGTTTTCGGAAAAAACTTCCCCTTTGCCCCACGGGGAAACGTAAGCGGGTTAAAATAACCTTTTTCAGGAGCTCGTATTTTTAACATTGTCTCGCTTTGTTCGATATAAATAAATGTTACTCGGTGAATTTTCACATGGAAGGAAATACGTTTGTGTTGGTTACTAGTTGCGCCCCGCGGTTTCACTTGCATACGTCTCGATCCCGTAGGAATATCATAAAAAGTATCCTATGTAAAGTAAGTAAGTATCCAGGGCATGGTCTACCCATGTGGGAAATTTAAAATTTCTAAATCAGTTCAACGTTTTGCATGAAAGCGTAACAAACAAACAAATAATCTCACTTCTGCACTTTTATAATATTAGTACCTATAGTAGATATTTATAATGATACTAGCAGCGCCCCGCGGTTTCACCCGCATAAGTTACGATCCCGTGGGAATATCGAGATAAAAAGTATGCTATGTATCTGTGTGCCAAATTTCATCCAAATCCGTTCAGTAGTTTTTGTGTGAAAGAGTAACAAACATGCATCCATCCATCCACACAAACTTTCGCGTTTAAAATATTATAGTAGGATGAACCATAACCCGCGTTGATGCTGTCGGAGAACATTTCAGCTTCTACATGAATACCTAATAATTAATTCCTAACCTTCACAATATCCTGAGAAAGGCAATGAATAACAACCAAAACCTGTCTAGTGGAGCACCGCCTACCCTCACTTATAACCTCTTGACTGCTCTATCAAATCGTCCTCCAGGTCCCTTTCTATTAATATACTTGAGGAAACAATGGGCTGGAGAAAGACACAGCCCTGATTAAAGACCAAATATATCAAAGACGAGATAACTAAAGCCTTATAATAAACAAGGCAGTCCTATAGAGATGGGATACTCGTATTGATTCTAATTTATTCTGCGGACGACGGACATCTAATCCTGCGGGTGCCCGATTATATCAACCATTTTATTCCTCTAATTACTGCAAACACAGAGCAAAAAGTAATTATTACATTAAAGAACCAGAAACATGACACCATGTGGACCCCATTACCCCATAGAGATCCTTAAACGAGATAAAGTTCCAAAATTGTAATCGTTACGCAACTAAAACTAAGGCGAGAGTTTAAAAAGTCAAAAGATAATATTAAAAGTTATTTTTAAGTCACAAATGTTTATAATGTAAGTTAAACAAGGGCGCAGTTTGCAAGAAATGTTAAAAGTCGGAAACTCATTCGTCGTCTGCAGGAGGGTGAAACAAGTCCGTAAATTCGCGTTTCCGTGTCATTTTCCATAACAATGTCAAAACTCTTGTTATGAACACATTATTTTGTTGGAACAAAAACTGTGCAGTCTGAATGTTCACGACGACTGAAGAGAAATGCAAAGTTTTGTTTGCAATCTTTATTATGACTTTAACAATGAAATTACTGCAACAATAAGCAGAACGTAACTAGTCAGCAATAAAATGTAAGTGAACAATAGCTTGCATACAATATGTTTGTATACAGAAACTCTCGCATTTTATAGGGTTGCCCAAAGGGTACCAACGGGACCCTATATCTAAGGCTCCGCTGTCCGTACGTCTGTCACAGGCCTGTATCTTTTGAACCGTAATAGGATAGACACTTTAAATTTTCAGTGACACATAAAAGGCACTTTTGAACGTCAAAATGGCCACTAAACAACAAATAAGAAAAATGTGATTAAGTTAAGAAATAATAGGGGTCCCCAAACAAGAAGCGTGTTTTAGCTTTGTATTTATAAACAAGTATTGTACGGTGGTACGGAACCCTTTGTGTGCGAGTCCGACTCACACTTGGCCGCTTTTTATAACTCCTATTTTCTTCATGGAAGACGACTGGTATTGAAATACAATATTGATTTTTCGTGTCGCTTTCATCCGCATACGTCCATTTACGTTCCCAGATAAGTATTCTCGTATTTACATAAATGTAGAACATATTTATTTAGAGAGGAAATATATTAGCATAACCGCGGAGTAAAACTAAGCGTAAACGAACCTTTTCTTTACAACGTCGCTAGAACGTTACTGCCGAAACACATTATGTTTCTGCGAACGTCACGTTTTTCCTGCTACCCCAAATATTTTTTGGAAACAAAGAAAACAATGCATGTGTCGGTTCTCATAGATAAAACTACATTATCTCTAAGGGATGGTGATTTCCGGAGATGCAATGTAAAAAAAAGTCGACATATAAAACTGGTGAAGGTACTCGTAATAGATACAAATAGATGAAGTTTCGTATTGATTTTGAACAAACAAGTTCAAATTATAAAAACATACACTCGCGTGCAAAAAATTCAACCGACCATGGGGTCGGTTGATTTTTTACGGCAAACAATATAATCGAACAAGTGTTACTATCAATAACCTAATATATTCTATATTAAAACCTTCCTGAAAGTATGCAGATTACATTAGAGATACCGTCTCTCAAGTTTTTTACACGCAAGTGTATATTATGGGCTGTATTCGATACACATTTCAAGGAACTATTGATTTATTTATTTAACCATTTATGTACACAGTTATATAAACAGACAAGAAGAAAAGAACAGAAAAATACGTACATAGGTTATGCTTATTTTAATATTATGATAATGTTATAAATAAAACAACGGCATCTCCATGAAAAAGTATTATAAACACAATGTTTAAATATTATTTGTCCTGACCTCATCAATTCAAATTCATGCTATCAGCGAATCAGGTAATACCCTGAAACACAAAACGCAATATGCGATAGGCCTTTGTTATTATTGAATCGCGCGTATCTAAACGAAGCTCATGACGGTAGAACAGTTAATTACGAGAACAGGTTCGAGAGCCAGCACCCCGCCAACCTCCCCTCCCCCACACCGGGATTAAAGTGGGCGAAGGACGCTGCGTAGCCATGCAAACTTTGAAATCCAAATGAGATTCGATGTCATAGCGCGCCTCACCGGCAAATACCGAAACAGCTCGGAAATCTGATAGCACTGTACTGCTAAGCACTTTAGGACCAAATTGAAACAGGATCGGTGATCGTTGGCGTTTGTATGAGGACAGCGGATTGAATTGAAAGCCAGCGATTTTAGAGGGCCAAATGGTTACAGTTAAAATCACAATGGTTAACGGTTATTTTAAACAAATATTCGGTTAGACAGTTTTTTTATAGAAAACTAGCGGCCCGTCCCGGCTTCGCACGGGAGGACATTTATTTTTTAAACATATTATTTTTTTCTTGCAATTAAGAAGAGCTATATTAATCAGTGATAATGTAGCATTCAAATGGTGAAAGAATTTTTAAAATCGGTTCAGTACTTTTTGAGCCAATTCGTTACAAACATACATAGAAATTTTTCCTCTTTATAATATTAGTATAGAAGTATAGATTATTATAGATATGACAAACTGTCATAATTATCCTTCAAACAAAAGGATCAGACCTTAGTGTTATTTTTAGATCTAGAAGTAGAATTCCCAAAACTCATAATACTAAATGAACAAGAGGCCAACTTTAAGACCATCATTTTACTTTACATAAATACTTAAACAAACCTATTTAAATAAAGTATTATCTGAAGGGTCCAACGAATCCATGTTGACTTAACCCAAAGGGGTATTTTCAATTAAAATCTCCGATAACCCTCAACGCTCACATTTTGTGATCTATAATAACTACGTACCTAATAAAATACTTAATTGCCGAACAGTTTTATTAGTAGATAGATATATGAAACTATAATAAAGCCAAACACTTAACGTTAATTACAACTCGTAATATTGTAATTTATTACTCGGAACGACTCGTGGAACGACTAAATAATATTAATTCTGTCTTTATTTATAACTCGCGGAATTTCCCCTGAATGTTCCTGGGGTACGGATTTATAGTCAATTTTATGACACCTGGGGAATTAAGGCAGAGGTGTCTGAAGTTACTTCGTTCTTCTCAATTATAATTATACTGTAGGATTTATTCAACCCCAAAAAGTTTGTAATTTTAACAAACACTTAATCTAGCACCTAGATTACGTATTTGTTAAATCCTTCCCCTAGATTACGTGTTTGTTAAAATTATAAACTTTTCCTTTTTCATTATTCTAACGTTACACAACAAAATCAGCCTATAATGTTCCCACTGCTGGGACTCAGGCGTCTTTTCGGTGAGAGGGAGTAGGCGGGCCGTAATCCACCACGCGGGCCCAGTGCGGATTGGTAGATGTCACATGTCTTCGAATTTTTGGTTCTAGGACATGCCGGTTTCCTCACGATGTTTCCCCTCACCCGTTTTGAAAACAATGGTGAAAGTAAAGCGCCTGACTGGGTTCGAACCTACGACCTGCAACTCGTATGTTGCAGCCGTTACCACTGGGCCACCATTGCTCTCTAATATTCTAACGTTGCACCGCCCTATTGCCAGGATATGTCTAGGTTATTGAAACTTACGGGCTAGCGATATGATTCGTAGCGCGGGTAAACCTCATCCAGAATTGAACGTATGCGAAATCGCGAACAGATTATCATCACCAGCTATCAATTACCTGAAGGCAATATCACGTTACATTTGAAAATCGCATAAGTGGCAAGAAATTGCAGCCACACCACCTGGAAAACACATTTCCTTTTTAAAATTCAACATTTTCTGCATTAACTTTCGCAGCTACATCAATAACCGTAGCATTTCTAGTAACATCTACTAAACTGCTAAGAACGACCGATTTTATTATACGTAGCTCACATTCGGCGTAACGAGTAACCCCACTCAACGTAGCGCTACGGTCTACGAAAGTACTACGCTCGTAGCACCGCGGTCGTAGCCGTAGTACTTGAAACGGTTACAAATTTTACGTACCATTAGGTAGCCGGATAAAGGAAAGGCAGTTTGACTCGCTTTCAAATGTAGCCGCTTATTTTCTTAGATTTCTTCCGGATTTGAAACTTGATGGCAGGTATCCAATAAATTAAATAGAGTGTTACTTTAGTTTGTGTTGATGTTAGAGAAAAAATATCTTAGTACAAATGAAGTATGAGTATTTGTATTTATAGTTAATCAACCTTCGCGTAAAGAATCCAATAGGAAGTTCGCTAAAAATATAGGATTATCAAATATATTTTCATACCGCTGTTTTCACTAATAAGCATTATTAAAAGTATCGAGAATTCCGCTAATATTTGTGTTGCAGGAAATTTTCTCGTGGCACGACATAAAAGTGACATTACTATGGTTCATCTCATAAATAAGTCTTTATATCGTACTTCCAATTTGCAACCAGGGAGTTTAGGAATCAAAGAAATTTCCATTTGAACCTATCACCAAATGTTTATCTGATCCGGATTTCAATCAATTGCTTAAAACGCTGGATTTATTCGAGCGTTTTAAGCCATTCCTCGTCATTTTTCCATTCATCGTCAAAGCTTCACGAATGGATATTAACGTAAGCAAAACCTGTCTGCACTGAAAAATATACAGGGCAAAGGCATGACTCCGACAAAACGTCACAAGTTTGGGTTATTGTTAATTCAAGCTCCATTATTCAGAAATCCACTTATTCTCGTCCGTTCTGGAGGACAGCAACATCATCTGGTTTCTATCGCTTGACCTAGAAAGCTCAGTTTCGGCATGAAATATGTTTTATATATAAAATTTGAATAAAACAAGGGAGCCAGAATTGGGTGGCAGCGAAAATAAAATTAACAAAACCTTCACAGTCTGTATCATGATAACAATTGGTTCATTTGGAATGATACAACGTTCATTTGGAATGATACAACGTTCATTTGGAGACAACTCGTATAACTCATGGTGCCGAATTATTATGCGGTTTATAATATGAACGTATAAAAATGTGTACGAGAATATTGTTACGAATATAAAGATGAATTGGACATAAAAGTTTATACTGCGCAATTAACACAACAAGCAAAAAAAGGCCTATAAATATATATTTTAACTTGAGTATAATTTGATACATCAATTAAAATTTATGGTAGAATAAAGTTATATGTTTAGCATGACGGAATGAAAAAAGCCAACAAAATAACTTTGATTGTTTGTTGATGCCTACAATTTTAATATGTTTTACTCTAACCTTGACATTGGCAGAATCATCGATAAAATGATGGAGCCATTACTATAAAATTGAAATTGGAATATTTTTTATCTGATGTACAAACAATACTTAAACTTACACCATTATTCAATACTCAACCGTTTTGCGAGGACTAGAATATTCTAATTCACAAAAGAAGCATATCAACCCATTACACAAAGCCACATAATGTAACCTGAACTTCAAACGACATCACACCACCTAAGTTCAACACACGACATTAAAGGTCACAATAATTCATCCACGCTGACAGTTAGCAACACAATCATCCCACACATTCCATTCCACAAATAACTTCATCCAACAATTAATCCGCAGGCAATTTAACTCAATAGCTCATCTTCGGTCGACCGTACCATTAAGGAAGTTTAGATTCTTACACATTAAAGTTTCATTATGGATGCAGTCGGTTCGGTCGCGGCACAAAAATATAGCTACAGAAGATTGACTACATGCGAAGAGCGAAAGCGCACGCATACATAGACGCATACGTACATATAGCGTTTTTTGTGAATTGCATCTCGCAATTCAACCTTGGAAGTTTTCGGCTGTTAACCGGGCTATAATGTGGATGCCTTTATAATTTTTTTAATACATCCACTCAATTTAATAAATCAAGGCATCCAGCCAAGGCATAAAACTTATAAACTAAGCGACTACACGCTACAGGGCACCCCCTGTTGGGTTACGTCGGCTTAGGGCGTCGTTTAGGGACAGACTGGATCGGATCAAAACTTACTGTGATTTCAATCTATGCAATTATATGAAACGAATCCCAGTCTGTACGTAGATGGGTCTATGTTTGTGTGCGTGCGTTGTCGCTTGTTGTATAAAGCCGACCTTCTGTACCCATTTATTTTGTGGCCGCGGAGTCCCGCAGAACTTAGTCACGGGGCTCTCCCCGGGTACCGAGAGAATTAGAACGAGTCATTAACCATAATAACAAACTGCCGACACTGATTAAGCTGCTTAGTAAACCTGCCTACCTCAAAGTAATGCTTCAATTACCCCGACTCAGTAATACTAACGATAAATCAGGGGTGCGGGTGCGGTTTTATAATTAAAATGAATCAGCGATACATCTCAGATACTTGGTGTAATCAAAGCGGTTAGAGAGGTGAAACCCCTTGAACAGAAGACGACTGAACAACTTAAGACACGACTAACTATAAATAAGCTGAAGGTCCTTAAAGAACAGAAAAATAAAGAAAGTAATACGAGGAGAAAAAAAACAACAATGAATGGGATTATTGATTAAATATGCACAATAAATTGTGCCAATATTTAACGAAACTCATCAATAACGACGGTTGTATTTATCACTTCATTGTTTCAAATAAGATCTGCTTTATTTTTTTTTAATTGTTGTTCAAAAGTAAAATTGCACCTACTTTAACAAACCCACCATAATAATTATGAAAACGCTTATTAATGAAATTAACGATATTATTGTTTATAAATTATAGTGATTATCGTTTAAATAGTACAAACACAGTTTTATTAATCTGTTTGAAATACAATAATTATGTGAATACGAGTATTAGGTACGTCTACGCAAAACACATCAATATTCCGAAGTAAGCATTTGAATTGCGTGCGTATTAAAATATTCCCGTCATTCCGAAATGTTTTCAATTATGCTCACGGCTTCAATTATTGCGTATCCGAAATTATTAGCACATGGTTCAATTATAATTAAAATCGTCATATATGATTGTCAAAATACATACGTGAATGCGTTTACACCGACTGCTTAGAGCTCTTTCAATTAACCCTCCAACAATATGAACCGGGCTGTTGATATATTTATACGACGCAAATGAGAAGATTATTTCGATGTTCAATTTCGTACCTATTGAAATGTTTCATGTAAATTAAAACCGATGTCATTGAGTCTTTGATGGCTTATAAGTTTCTCTTTATTGCGCTATATGTATTTGCGACTGCAATATTATAACATGATAATGTTTTATTGCAACATTGTTTTGAAAGCTCTAGAGTATATTGATTGTACTTATATATTTTTAAACGAGGAAATTATAGAGAATACAGTGTACCAGACATGCATTCTCTGTTATTTTCCTCGTTTTATTTTCCAGGACAACAAAATACCTGGAACTCTTGTGTCGTAGTTCGTCTTTTACTTTTTAATTGCACTTTCATGAGTTGAGTTCAATACAGATTTCGTGGAAGCGAGTATTTAGTTTTAGTTGTACTTAGTATTTAGAAAAGCTTTGGCTTTTAGCTTTTAGAGCTTCACTTTGGCTTGACATACTTTCCAAATTTCCGAGTTAGCTTTCAGTTTGTTAATAATTAGGCGCTTTGCAGCTTTCTAATGAGAAGAGCAATCCGTGTGAGCCATAACGCTCTATCGTATACTCACATATAGCGAACTACACTATGTGACAACTTTTATAAGGAACATTTTCAGGAAAACCAGGGGAACTGCCTCGTTGGTCTAATGGATCCAAGTGCTACTGTTGAGCATGAGGTCTTGGGTTCGATTCCCATGTCGGGCAACGTGTTGTAGGGTGTTACCATCAGGAATTTTACAGTAGCAGCCCGGATTCTCGATTTGTGCCCAGTTGATGGCAATAGGCTCGCCCCTATTACAAAGGACTTAAACATAACGTAGGAAATTTGGGTGTAGGCACTAAAGATAAGCCTCTGCTTGACCCTGTTATATTCAAACTCAAACTCGAAGCATTTGTTTCCATTAAACCATTTTTAGGCACTTTTAAACTGACAAGAAGTCGGTCAGTCAGAAAATATGAAGCGTAGTAGGTACCTACCTACCTGTTGTGTTGTAATTCAGGAAAACCCAATGAACCCAATTTGATTTGTTGTCTTAATCGAAGGGATGTGCTTGCTAATAATTGCAGCTTCGTTTTTCATGGATATCAATCTGTTTATTAATAATTTCATGCTTCTATTGTTTCATACGGGAGTTTGTTTATACTCACATACATCATCGATCCACAACACCGGTGGTCTGGTGCGGTTCTACAAATATTAGCCCGTCAAACAGCCACTCTCCAGGTTAAACAAAACGTTAATTGATTACCTACGTTCTTGCTTAAAACCCGATCATTAAATAATACTTAGTTCGTTAATTATTGCTGTACAATTTCTTTAAAGGATGGAACAGAACCGAGCTGGCCACAAAAACGGTGACGTGTGTAACGCAATGCAGACTACAATCAGAGCAGGAAATGTGAGCGGCAGTGTTTCTTTCAAGCAGCTTTTCAGGTGTGAAACTTGTGTTCATTAATTTAGGAGCAATTATTAAAAAAATGGGTTGGGGAGTCTTTCTAAACACTTTGCTTTAGTATAGCTCCTGCCAATTTACAGCATCAATATGTTGCATCTTTATCGTCATCATCAGCCTACAGCAGTCAATTGCTGGACAAAGGCCTGCCCAACTGCATGCCATTCAGCTTGATTCTCGGCAACTCTCATACAGCTGCTATCAGCCATCCTACGAAGATCGTCGCTCCACCTAGCCTGGGGGCGTCCTAACTTACGTTTTTCGATTCGCGGTCTCCACTCAAGAATACTTCTACCCAAACAGTCACCGGTTCTACAGATAATATGGCCGGCCCATCGCCACTTCAGCTTGTTTATTCTGTAAGCCATGTCGACAACTTTGGTTCTCTGCCAGATTACCTTATTTCAGATTCAATTCTTCGACGCTTCTTTTCCTCAAAGTTTTATCCGTAGTTAGTAAAGCCTTATTATTAAAAGATGTTTTGGAATGCGAATTGTTTAGAAACAAGCCACCTTTCTATCCTGCAAATCCTTCAAGAGCTCATCGAATGCAAGCTTTCGATATGATTTCGTTACCGAATGTGTTTAGAGTAAACCGACCAAAACGAACCGAACCAACATATCAGGGAGCGCTCTGTGCAAACGCAATCTGTAGTGAAGTACCATTTTCCCCGGAATATTCGCATATCCGCAAATGCAGCACATCCCTAGCATACCTGGCCCGAGTGCTGGGTTTCAGCACGACGCCGACAACTGACATTCGATAATTATGTCTGCCTATCTCACTTAGGATCGTCTGCGTGTAAAATTCCAAACTACATGCGGGAAATACGTTAGGGAATATTTTGGTTTTATTTCTTAGAGGTTGTTCAACAAAGAGAAAAAATTTATGAGCTGCTTTTCGTGTCGAGCATATCGTAAAAGTCGAATGAAGGTGAGCTTAAATTGTGTTTGTTGATGTGACAACTGTGCCTACGGGGTGTTGTTTTATGAAATTTCGTCCTCCTGAAAGATAGGGTTGTCCAGGAATAATAATTGTATTATTAATACACAAAGTAATGGAGATCACTAATGTTGCTAGCCGATAACATAAAGCTCGCCAAACATGATTTCTTTCTTTTGTTTTTTCTTATAAGATGATCGTCAATTTTTTACATAACGATGAAGACTCCCCCTGCCGATATATTAAAATGTAATAAATAGTGATTCATTTCCTCGTTTGTTTCTCATATCTTATCTGCGTCGCGATGGTGTTTACATTAGATTTATCGGAGCGCCCGCGACGGCGGAACACGCAGAATTATGTTACGCTCCCCCGTCTCCTGTTTTTACATCATTTATTCGAGAATATAGAACGGTGTTGTTATCTGAAAATTGATATCGGTGCAAATGTTTGCGTTGCGTTTGGTTTAAAATGTTTCGCGAAACAAAAAGCCTTGCAGGGTTCAAATTGCTAAAATAAATAAAACTTAAGTAGTTTTTTTGATGATATTAGGCAAATGTGATAAGAAAATAATATTGTTTCTGAATTGTACCAGAACTAACAACCCGCCCCTGTTCCCTCGGTTTTTACGACTCGACCAAATATCGTATTTCTTAATTATAATTATGTAAGTTTAATATTAATGTATATATTGTACACCTAAACCTTCCGTAATATATTCGCTAAATGATGGTGAAAACTACATTAAAATCTGTGGTTTAGTTTAGAAGAACAGCGCGGTCACAGATAGACACGAAAAGCGACATTAATTTATAATATGAATAGATTTACACCCTACGGCCTACGTTTTATGTGAAAAATGTTAGTGACAACTGAAAAGGTTTAATTAATTAGCATTTTGCTGAATAATATCAATTATTGTGCATTGCGTGCTTCATTAAACAAACATCCAGCTTTGAAACTCGACGTCTGTTTGTGAAATGAATATTTATAAAATATCCTGTTATTGCTCGGTTTCCCAAAAACTTTCCAAGACCTACTAAACAAAAGTCCTTTTGTACATACACGGCACGGTTTCTCTACGATACGGCGTATAAACCGCGCCGTAGAAAAAGCATGTTTGTCAACAAGTTTCCATAGTGATCCAAATAACGACCGGGCCTACACACTGCGAATAAACCGTACTTTTTGACTGCACGAAAAGTGTGTGTGTACAAAGGTCCTGAGGCTAACTAGGTATCGTTGAAACAATAACAAAGATCCAAAGTAGGTAGTAACATAAAAATGATATTATAATAACGATGATGACGCAAAGTGAGTATGAGAATTATAACTTAAGTAGTATAACTTAAGTACAATATTAGGTAGTACATGGTTATTCATACTTAATCATAAAATATCCAATAGTGAATAAAACGAGTATCCATTCAATAGTGTCATTCTACATTATTTTTTATGAATACAGCCTTGTCAATTACTGTTTACAGACATTGATATTTATTAAATAACATATTTTCTGATCCGTCTGTGTATAGAGAAAAGAGTACAAAGAGTCAAAGGTACAGTTCTAAACTATCACATTTGTATTATCTCTGACAGCACGACCTAACAGCAACCTTATTGTGACGAGAATAAAGATCACAATGATTTTGACAGACTTGTCAGTGGCAGCAACCCAACAACAACCTTATTCACCACATGACGCTGGCAGAATAGTCGACATCGGCTCAGTTGACAAAAGAGAAAAAAGAAAAAAAAAAAAACAGCCATATTAGAATGAGAATAAAAATCACTGTGATTTGGACAATGATGCAAAATCAGAGGTAAATTGACGTTGAATGGACTGTATTCCTGAAATCCTGATATATGTATGTAAGGCACCACAAAGACTGCGATATAACCTAACGTCTTTTGTTCAGAGATTTTTTGTCCGTTTTTAGCTCAGACCTTTTTATAAACACACTAGCTGACACCGCAAACGTCGTTTTGCAAAAAAAAAAAATAGATAGTAGCCGATTCTCAGACCTACCCGATATGCACACAAAATTTCATACAAATCGGTCCAGCCGTTTCGGAGGAGCATGGTAACTAACACTGTGACACGAGAATTTTATATATTAGATATTAAATATTATAAAGAGGAAAGGTTTGTATGTATGTTTGTAACGAATTGGCTCAAAAAGTACTGGACCGTTTTTAAAAATTCTTTCACCATTTGAATGCCACATTATCACTGATTATTATAGGCTATTTTTTTTTTTCCACCCGTGCGAAGCCGGGATGGACCGCTAGTATTAGATAAATCTTTTGATATGAAATTACCTATATCATCGTTTCTAATTTGTTTTTAATTTGTGAATTTCATTAGTGGTAAGCATCCGTTTAGCTTTAGTAAATTGAAAATTGCTTTTCGATGTTGAGTTTGTTGTTACGAAAAGTTTCTATAGGAGTAATTAGGTATTGAGAGGTAGTGCAGACCTGTGTAAATGTCAAAATTAATTTGCGCATATTTCGTAGGTCCGGGAATTCTATTTGAACATTTAATATACTGTACAGATCTGCTTAACTAAGTGTTAGTTCGATACGATGGTACATGTAACTGACAGCAATAAATTATATACGGACGACCGTCCGTAGTTTGTTTAGTTTTATTATAATCCTGAAAACGGATAACAGTGGCCACTGTATTCCGTTTTAAGGATTATAATAAAACTAAACAACGTAAAACTACCGTTTCTAATAATATTAACGTATAATCTTGTGAAGCACAACTTAACGTGCTTATTTTCTGCATTTTCATTCTAAATCGTATGAAATAACCAAACAAACGATGAGGGCGCCACTGAGCGGTCGGTATAGTCAGGGAATGGGCTGTAATCTACCACGCGGGCCCAGTGCGGGTTGGTAGATGTCACATGTCTTCGAATTTTTGTTTCTAGGACATGCCGGTTTCCTCTAGATGTTTTCCTTCACTGTTTTGAGAGCAGTAGTGATAAAATTATTTACATAAACTAATAGTACCTACCTACCTACGTAAGTATAATTAACTATTTTCTAGCACACACCATATACCTACGACATTGTAAATAGACAACGACCTTCGACAACGTCCTTCGATGCTACCTTAACGTGGCATGCAAGCGAGTTAAACAATTCGCAACTTATTTAATTTACTAGCTTGTGATGCTTACTATCGGCAGACTCTGCCTGAACAAGGAACCAAGAGACTGTAGTTAATAATGATTTATGGAACCCTTTTGTTCCATGCCTGTTATCTCCACGTGAGCCTGCTATTCATCCCCTGATATATAGTGACACTGCCACCGTGTCGAAAGAATATGAAGCTAATCTATTATTCTATTAAATTCTTCTCATAATAGAGTTGGTTGTTTGTATGAATTGACGCTCAAAATTACTTTTATTTATTTTAATTGGCGGGATCTCGTTTGTTTTATAGTTTACAGTGATGGGTTTGTTAAAGTATGTATATTTATGTTGTGTTTTAAACTCAGATAGTTTTTCATGTGGATTACATTTATTTATTGATAGGTAATCTATATTTGTGACTAAAAACAAAGCTGAAGAGTGTTTGTTTCAACGCGCTAATCTCTGGAACATTAGTCGGAGTTGAAAGATATGTTTGCATTTTGATAGGCCAATTCTTGAAAAAGGCTAACATCACGCTACGATTGCTACAAGCCGAGCAAAACGAAAAATGTCAGAAAGAACGATGCGATGCGACGGGGTAGGTCGGGGGAACGGCGCGGGCAGAAGCTAGTGCAGTAGTAAAGATGACACAATGCTTACTACTTTCTTATTTAAGTTATAGTACACAACACATCGAACAGAACATTATTACATCGTGAGCACTAAGGTTAAACTTAATTTAATCTAAAAGCATTGCCGCACCGTAACTCACTTAGTGACGGCCAACCGCGACACTGACTTGTGGCTGCGCCCGAAAAAGAAACATTCTATAAAGAAAGCCATTTGGTTGGCACATAAAGAAATACGTATAAATCAGAGGCGTCGGCCATTACGGCATAGCCTACGCCTTATTGTGCCCGCTCCGTCACGTTTACGCGGCGCAAATGTGACAAAATAAGCGCTATTACACGACAAACATCCTAACCTCTTATATTTGCTTCGCTGAGATTACCCTGCTTCCTCGTATCTAGATGCCCCACTTCTCTTCTAACTCACACGGTGAGCTGCATACACCGCACTTACACAGTCATGCCATTAAAGTCTTCGATCACTGTCAGGAAGACGATGAACAGATAAAACTATAGGTAAGTAACAGTCTTCGACCAAACACACAAGCAATATAGAGGAATTAGTGGAAAGTGACTCGCTGAAACATGTCTGCTAACAATTTTATAGCACTTTATAACTTAAACAGGTCACTGTAATTGGTAAAGTGCTACTTAATTATCTTTTACGGAATTCCAAATTATCCGCACAGTAAAAAGGAACTACATTTTCATATTTCATGCTGTTCAGTGAGAGCTTATTAGCATACGATAGTATTCTGAAAGCTAAAAATTGGGATCGTGAAAAGACCACTCGCTCGCCGCTATTGAAATACGAGTGGACGGCTCATCCGCTTATAAATTATGTAGCGAAACGTAACAGAAACACAAATTCCGCGGCGTACATTTTGACGTGGCCCTAACATTAATTTTTTGAATGAAACATCATTTTTTTCTAAGGAACAAAAGGTCACAAGTCGAGCGCTGTTTTTCAGCTTAGTCAAACCATTTTTTACGGCTCTTCACGTTGAAATCACGAACATTTCACGTAAGTACAAAGGCTGAAATTGGGAACGTTTTGACTGATTTTGAATTCAGCTGGCTCAACCTCAGGTAATTTGGGAGGCTTTTTCTTATACTTTATGGAAATCTCGACCATCAGCGAGATATTCTATCATATTTTAGATAAGTACGTCATTTTTAACGTGCACGGAAAAAAATAACGTTGATAAATAACTCCTGGTAATTTCACCCCTCGGAGAAAAGTTATAGAACTAGGTAGAAGTAGAAGCCGTACTCAGAGAAAACCATTTAAACGTCTTTATTTGACTTTTCAACATTTCTTTAGTACATTAAACAATGCGGCGAATTCCAACTAAAGAAACTCAAGTAACACATAGTTGCACAACTAAAATTCCCGTTTTTCATGTCCCCGAGCTTATCAAGAGCTAGCGCAAAACTTAGGCAGGTAGATGTAACTTAATTTAGACGTCGACGTTCGGAGCCAATCGTGGCGACGGTGTTTGCGGAAAATCGTACGAAGACAAGCGTTTTTTTTTTTTCTGCTCGAACGTGACACGAAGGATATCGAACCTAGTCCAAGATACGAACGAACTAATCTAAGCCTCGCGCGTAGTCGATTGCTCTGCGTATGTGCCTCGGACTGTTTCGGGAGTAGAAAATTATACAGAGATTCCGAAGCAATCAGAAACATTGTGTATTCCGTTCTAAAATTGAAAAACCTTGTTATTTATACTTTCAGTGTATTCCTCTGATGTGATGCGTTAACTTTATCAACTGTGCCAATTTTAACATTTTGCGCAAAAATAAGTAATCTTATTAGTTATGCTAGATGATAGCGTACGCAAACTAGACCTAACCCAATATAAACTCGGTTTACAAATTCAAATTCTGTGTAAATCCACAAAAGCCACAAAGAAACAGGAGACTACCTACTGCAAATCAACAAACACCTGACATCAAAACCCGTGTTAGGTATTCGTCCTTGTAGTCCAAACGCGACGTGATCCACACAACCAGGTGTACCAACTTCATCGTGAACTATGACACAAAGCTTGGCATCGTATATTTTGTTATGTTGGCTATAGAACGCCAGCCATGTTTAATAACGCGGAAAATTTTGCAGGCTCACGATAGCGCGGCCACCAGTGGTTTGTGCATTGAAATTAATATTGCAATATTTACAATTAAGTTTCTTGACTCCTGTCTCCGGGACTAGACAGTTTAAATATGCGCCCGTGTCGTTCACGCTAATATTATGCGCGTCAGGTGCGGATTTTTATATTAGGTACACTTGAGCAAGTTTCTTTCAAATAAGTCTTTATTCTGCAGCACTAGCATCTCGGCTTGCAGAAGTGAAGTATTAAAAATACAAACGTCTTTGCGAACAAAATATAGTGACGAAAATGAGAAAGAAGCAACGATGGCCGTCTTCGTAGCCTAGTTAACTTTCCACTTCTCAGTACGAAAATATGCTTGTAGAATATTTTCGAGTCGAGTGCAAGTTTCTTAATAGACTAAATTCTACTTAAGTTTATTAGGACCTCGTCCGGGGCCGGGTTTATGCTTAATTCTTGTCTTCCTGCTTCCCGGTGAGTTTTCGCAGCGGATCTTAAAGCGCCAAGGCAGCGTCCTCCATGTGGTTTAAAAATCCCTCTTTAAAGCTCGTTTGACGTTTTACTATACCTACATATAGCTGTGTTTTATAGCTGTGTTTCTAATAAAGCTGTGTGTTTATAGCAAATATACTTACCTAGTTTATGGTAAATTCTTA
This sequence comes from Globia sparganii, assembly GCA_949316385.1. NCBI lineage: Eukaryota > Metazoa > Arthropoda > Insecta > Lepidoptera > Noctuidae > Globia > Globia sparganii. Next base: position 17,592,159 of record OX438653.1, on the reverse strand, counting down.
AATTCGTTAAGGCCCCCGCAGACAGGCGCAACGCGACAGGCTTTGGACCTTTCTGCGGGAGCCTTTATTTTCAAACGGTTTTATTTAGCTTGCCCTGTTTGTTATTCATTTATTTATTTGGGTGAATTTAGTACTTGAAATTTTACTCCCTGTCATTTGGCAGATTATTGTTGTTTATCAATAAGCATCTATTTAGGTAGGTATATTCTAAAATGCATCTAATTTTCAAATAACTATTTTCATAGTTAGTTGTAGTTGTTAAAACAATGGGTGGATACTTACAAATAGTGTCACAATAATGTCAAAATTATACACATTACAGTTAATTTCACTCACTTATTTGTAGAAGACTAATTTTAATGCATAATTAGCCTACATACGAAAACACATTTCGCAGAACCGCTTAACAAAATTTACGGGTTCGATGAATTTTTAGGAATACAATCAAAATGCCAACAAAACGTATCAGACGAAGTGAACAACTTTCAATGCCGTTCATTTGAACAGACAATATAGAAGCAGGGAAATCTAATCTGCTTCTGAAATTTTCCAACCGACCCTCATTACCATTTGAAGGCGAAGAGAAAAGAAAGAAATATTCTCCATGACGGAAATTTCATGTAAATTGGGTGAAGTACGCGCCTTTTGCTTTCTTAAAGTCTTCGTTGTACCCACTCACAATTTTATTGTGATTGCAGTCGCAGCGATATGTCACCGTAGCTAGTTAATTTGGTCGCGACTGTATTTTTCATTTATGAAATATTTTTAAACAAGTCGAGAAAATTGACCTTTTATCTGGCGCGTGTCTTCGCGTTATTTTATTTCGCAAGACATCTGTGAGATTTCTTTATAACCTAACAAAAAAAAAACAACAAAGTAAATAAAAACCAGCAAAACAACCTTAAAAATAAAATAACCTAGGTCGTCTAATGAAATCCTTTCAGCCATGAAAAGGTATATAACACAGACAGACAAGAGTTAAGTTTAGAATAATACTCTTTAATATGTACCTATACACCTTACGAATTATAGTTTTTTTTTACATTTATATATATAAATGTAAAAAATTACATATCACCAATAAATTGTATCACCCATACAATTGGCGGTCTTATCGTTATCGTTATTTTCGAATTTCTAATATAATTACCTATGAATTTTGGAGTATTTTCATGCTATAGCAGCGTTATATTTATTTGAACTAGGATGTTCCATTTATCCCATAGTTCATAAATCATTGAGTGCATCAGTTTTGTTCCGTATCTGAACACGGTCGGTCTCGTACGGATGGCTGCGTACATTTTACAGCGCGGTGACGTGCCGGCTGCGGAACGTGACCGGCGCGACATGACACAGCGCCTTGTTACTTCCATAATAATTGTTTTAAAAGTACGAGGCACATGTACCTACGGTCACCAAAGGAGATAAGTAACCAGGGTCGTCGGATATAGTCGTAGTTTAGTAAGAAACCTATGGTTGTTTTCGAATATTCAATTTAATTTATAGAAAACAGTTAACTTATCAAACTATTTTTTAAATTTCAAAACATTTATCGGTTTCTTACTTAACTTCAACTGTATCCGACGACCCTGGTTACTTATCTCTTTTGGTGACTGGACCTACTACAAGCGATACGTTTTATAATTTCCACGACGGAGCTTTAGAAACTGCAGTAGCTAATGCGGGATTTACACTAAGTCGATTTTCGCCGTACGGCTAATCGCTTACCAAATCGCCTTACAAGTAAAATCGCCACCACATTTACAAAGTCGATAAAAATAGCAGGTGATTTTGCATCAAAATGTCGACACCTATGTGGCAGGCGATCTCCTGCGACAGCATAGTCATGATAGATTTTAGTCACCCACCGCATTCGACCTGTCGCCGCACGACAAAAGTCGCAACCTACTCTTCTTTGCGATTTTAGTCACCTGTGGCCTATCTGTACTGCCATTTAGTAGACAGTCGTGCTTACATTCGTGCGGCTATAATCACCTGTGCAAAGCCCGCATTAGAAAGCACATTTTCACAAGTATTTCCTTAAGATTTTTATGAGCCTCTCTGTTAATGGATATAAGCATAAGCATGTTTATTTCTTCCTTTTGTTTTAAAAATAGATTTTTTTTAATATTCCTTTTGAATATTTTACCTCCCCACTTTTATATATAGGTATGTACAAGAACATTCTATTTAGAAATAACGCTTTTCCAAGAAAAAAGCGTCTGTCAAGATTTCAATTGAATTTTTTGTAATGCTAAAATAAAAATCAAAAATACAATTTTCATGCGATTTGAAGATGTTTTGAAATAGATTGTCGTTTTTATTAAGAGTCGGATCATTGGGAATGAAAATTTTATTGAAAAAAAAACACTTGAAACTTTTACTAAAATTATATATAAAATTCTCGTGTCACAGTGTTAGTTACCATTTTCCTCCGAAACGGCTTGACCGATTTTTATGAAATTTTATATGCATATTCAGTAGGTCTGAGAATCGGCTACTACCTATTTTTTTTTTTTTGCAAAACCACGTTTGCGGGTCAGCTAGTAAAACATAAAAAGCTTTCACGCCAAACCCTTACCAGTGTAATTGTAACAATATTCTTGATAATACTAATTACGACTATTCAATTTATTCGGCTACATTATCCGAACGATATTCATTAGCGTTTGTAAAGTTTAATCGAAATAAAACGCTGGAAATGCTCTTTAATTATTTATGACAGCTTCATTATTGAGCTCACAGTCCCAAAAAGGTAGTCGAGCCAGATTATATTGTAGGTATTTAAACGGTTTAATATATCGCTAAGGAGGTAGAAATAATTTCAAATATGTTTATCCATTAAGATGTCATTAGTCATAATTAAAATGGTCTTTGCGATTTCCAGTATCGACAGACAGAATTATAATTGCAACTATATTTTAGACTCACCACCGTTAATCTCTTTAATAGCTGGAGGCACTCCAAGGAATCGAGTTTAAAAATAAATGTAAAGGACAAAGGAATCGATAAGGATTTAAGACCAAAAACTTGGGAAAGCACTAAAATTTAATACCGGCCGCTAGCAGTTGAGGGGACACCACACTTTATGGCGGCAATTACTACCCTTCATCTCCGTAATGTCGAAGATTGGTTTGCCTTTTATGGATTTTCGGGAATCGGGGTTACTGCATTGATTATTCCAACTTCTTTATACTGCTCCAATAATTTGGAAATTACATCGGCGCTGGCGACAAATCAGAAAGCTCCAATTGACATAAAGCCAGACTGTTTCGGATCACTTCCCGTCAAGATCTTTCTTTACATCGGGTTAATACTACGTAATACAGTTGGAATTTTATGTGGCACTATCTTTAGGGGTGATAGCTTGAAAAACATTTATATTATTATTGTAACCTTCGTGTGGCAAGCTGTGTTTAAATAAACTTACACGAAATATTATGTACAAACATATTACAAGTTCGTCGACATTTACATATGACTGGCTAGGGGACTAATTACATTACATTATACGCTTCATATTTATTTGCAAGCTTAAACAAAAAATATGTACAGAGACTGATGGACCCGCATTTTTTTAGTCCCGCATTTTTAAAACACACCCAGCCATAAGTCTAAATTTATTACTGACATATTTCATACTGATCTCGACTCATAAGTTTTAAATCGAGATTCATGACTAGACATCTAGAATTGAAGCCTTAAATGTCTTACAGATTTTCTGTCAATCGATCTTGCTAGACAAACTAAAACTCGTACCATCACGACTGTGACACTCAGAGATTGGTACAAGATGTTGGCAGATACTAAATGCAAGTTTTAGTAAGAAAGGCAGTAAGCTCCTAGGTACTTATAAAACTGTGGTAGGTAGCGTCGTCAAAGTATTTTATTTCTAATTCGAGAGCTGTTCCAAGTATTTGAAACAAGCGATCAACAACAAAGAGTTAAGATCTAGATTCTCAGACCTGTCAGGACAGGGTTTATGATTATAATTCTGATATTACTAACAAGGAGCTCAGAAACATATTAAAATATGCTAGATATTTATTTATTTTTAGGTACTCCTACCGCAATTCGAGTTAAAGAACTTCGTTCCAAAAGATGGAACAATATTAATTTGTTTCTTGACTGTTATGTGATTTTAGGCTCTACAATGTAAATTCACTTAGTTATACCTAACGTGTTAATTTTACGTAACCTACTTAACACTTTAGGTATTTCACCACTCGTAAGCAACACAAAATATCAGTATCAGTAATCAAATAATTGACAAACTAATCATGAAGACTTCTCAAAATCTCGCGTAATCGTAGGTAAATGTGGGAATGTTCTACGTATACTAATTCCATATAGGTAGGTGGCTTCGTAGCAAGCAAAGCCTATTGTTTGCGCTTGGGTGGTCGCAGAACGATATCATTATTATCCAAATTAATTCCAATACTATAACTAACCTCCTATTTCTGCACAAATTGCTCTTGAGTTTAGCTTCTAATTACATATTTCGTGTTGTTCTGACTAGTTAAACACTAATATTTTAAACAGCATAAAAAATACTAACGAGAAACATTTTGTAACGTAACCTATAATATTTGCATGCTATGATATAAGCAAAACGTATGCTCTTTAATGTATTTTTAAAACTACTTTATATACCATACTAGCGACCTGTCCCGGCTTCGCACGGGTGGACATTTATTTTTTAAACATTTTTTTTTTCTTGAAATTAAAAAAGCCTATATAAATCAGTGATAATGTAGCATTCAAATGGTGAAAGAATTTTTAAAATCGGTCCAGTACTTTTTGAGCCAATTCGTTACAAACATACATACAAATCTTTCCTCTTTATAATATTATTATAGTATAGATAAGAATGTTTGGAAATATGCTGGTCCTTCTTTTGCACTTGTCAAAATCACTTCAATTCATTTGACCACTGTTCACTCTTAACTCCGATTAACCTTCTCTCGACTGTAAATACGATTTAACTGACGAAAAGTCGCTGAGTTTCGGTTTACATATATACCATCGGATATCGAAATTTCTAGTACCAGAACACTCTAGAACATTCAGATGTAGATTACTTCGATCTGGATCTTCTAGACCGATTACAGGAGTTTTACACATTTTAGAAATTTCTAGATCATTCCAGAAATTTTTAGAACTTTCCAGAACATTCCAGATCGACTACAACAGTTGTACACAATTTAGAACTATCTAGATTATTCCAGAAAGTTTTAGAACATTCTAGATCATTCCAGAATTTTTTTAGAACTTTCTAGAACATTCCAGATCGACTATAACAGTTGCACACAATAAAGTGTTTTTTATATCATTTCCGGAAGTTCTCATGAGTTAGAAGAGGGCAGATATATATTTTTCTACATTTTCACCACCCACAATCACCCACTTCCACCCACCGCGACCAAACTCCCTTACTCCCACCGGGAGACCAAGAGGTATTTACCAACCCAACGGGAAGTTGATTGGAGTTAGTGGAGATAGAGAAAATCCTGTCTTTACGTACGCACATTAGCATTATATATATATATATAGATTTCATGCAAATAAATATTATTTCTATATCTACTTCTAGTTCTTTTGTGAGTGCAATTTGTGACCAGCTTTTTTCCTCTCTACGTAAGTATAATAAAAATGGGTTGTCCTATCAAAAAAATATCAGGATTTGGTACATTATTTTTTTAAACAGCTCTCTATGGCAGGAAAATCTTGATAAATGTAAAAGTAGGTAGGTACAAAAATTCTCCTTTTCATTAGCTTTATTGCTAAAAGTAGTTCATTTTCTTTCTTTTGTGTCAGCTAGGTAAGTGTTGACCGTATCATCCAAGAAGTGCTTAGTTTCTGCCTCATTACGTGTAGATGCCTCACCTCGCCAAAGCTGTATTGGAAGGAAGCAACTCATATATTTAAAGCGATACTTTGAAAGAGAATTCGCTCCTATCACCCATTACATAAAGGCTAATGTTGCCTGCCATTTAGAGGGCTGTCCTCGGAAAGGGTTGTCACTTTATATAAAGCTGACGTGGCCGAAAACGACAGTTAATGGCGCATAAAATTCACAGTAAGCCTGACAAAGTATAATCATTTTACGGTACTGTAATTTCAGGTATTTATGTATAGAAATACTCTGTCTGTGTACAATTTCTTCTTTCAAGGTATAAACATTATGTAAATGTAGGTAAATACATAAGGGAATAATAAGATACCTTACATAATGCGTCTTTTTAGCCCTTAAGTGCCGCGCGTTACGCATATTTTGAATAGGGACGTACGTGAGCACGTTGAACTCAAAAATTTCGGCTTAGAAAATGAATAGGCATAAAGTGCTTAAAATCAAATGAGCTCAAGCTTGATGTAAAATAAAACACTTACCTCCTTCTGAAACTACACCGTAGTCTAGTTCGAAGTTTGTCATTGAAGGTTATATTTGATTTTGATGTTGGACTTAGACAAAACCGCGTTTACGGTTACTAGACTAAGCTCTATCCAATATACCGTATATTATGACATACTACATATAAGTTTTACAGGGTATACCGAGAACCAAGATAGGTAACTAGATACCAAGGTACTCTTAAAGAGTTCAAAATTAATTAAAACACCTTCATACTTTGTAACAGCTAAAGCTATTATATTTATACTAGCTGACCCCGCAAACGTCGTTTTACAAAAAAAAAAAAATAGATAGTAGCCGATTCTCAGACCTACCCGATATGCACACAAAATTTCATGCAAATCGGTTTAGCCGTTACGGAGGAGTATGGTAACACTGTGACATGAGAATTTTATATATTAGATATACTTTACTGTACAATACAGAACAAAAAATAAACACACCAATATTCCACTGTAAAGAGAATTTTTTCTTTAGAATGTGAATACCTAGATTTTAAAATTTATTCTCTCTAGACTCTAGTACATGTGCTAGTACTGTCTTAACTTAGGGCGAGTACATACAAGAACTGCCGACTTATTTAGTTTATTCACCCCAAAAAATCCACCCTAAAGTGAATACACGGAAACGTATGTCCGAGAATTTGACCTGGGCCTAGTTGGATAAACGGAATCTTTAGGCTTAGGGTGGATTCTCGGAAATAAGTTTCCGCAAATTCACCTTAAGGTGGATTTTTAGGATGGATAAACTGAATAATCGGCTTTTCCGAGAAATATGACACTCACCTGAATTTAATACCAAATGGCATTGTCGACTATGAATACAAAATCAATCCTCCGGAGATCAATAGATATTAATTCCAGCAACCACATGAAAAATAGGCACGTCTAGCTACAATACATATATATCTTCAAGGGTGTCATTTCCCTGAATCAATGGAGTACCACACTCAATGTTAGCAAGACGCTCACAGAGACACTGTCCTCCTTGAGAAGTATCTTTCACCTTTTGGCTACCTGACGATGAAATTTCTCCTTCTGTATTGCGGTTATCATGATATTTTTCGGTTAGATATATCTCACAAAGGAATCCGTTTCACTTCTAAGAAATTATAACCGTATAGTCCGTTACTTTTAATGTTTGTTACCTCGTCGAATTTTTGCTTTTTCTTTCTATTTGCCAACCCTCTCCAGTAAATAATAAAATACAATTATTTGATATTGCGTTGTACCTACTGCGTATTCTTAGTAACATTCCTTGTAAACCGCCTTACGTGAATACCATTGCCCTGAGATCAAAGGAGGCTGAATAATCAAAATTCCACAATCTACACCTTTGAAACGCACGTTTGAAATATGATTAAAAGCCTTTAACCGCGAATCACGTTCTAAGAATCTTAGAATATTAGATACTGTATTCAAATCACGTAAATTTATTCTACAATTTAATCGTACACGCGTGATACTGGGATTTTCAGGATTTTGAACCAGCTAAATATTATTCATGTGAAAACCTAGACACTAGAGAGCTGATTTATTTAAACATAAAAGCTTTGCGTAACTTCAAAGAGCCCGTTTTTAGTAGCACAGCAAATAACCTGGGCTGTATAATATGAATATGTAACAAAATTTCCGTAAAAATAACATGGTAGCCGAGTGTAACAGTCTGCCGTTATTCATGAATAGTCGTAGATGTACGCACAATGTTCTGCTGTCGAGGCTATGGAGGGACGTGCGTGACCAGATTTCGGAACGTCGACATATTACACCTGCCCACCCACTTATAGGAAACAACACCTAGAAAATGTGGTATATGTCGCCATCTGTCGTTAGACCTTAGGTGAGAGAGAACTGGTTCAGAATCTGCAGAGAATTATTTCGAACGCGATTTTTCTCACTCTTTGTGAATACTTTATTGCTTTGTATATTATTATCGTGTACGGAATTCTAATACTATTTTGAACCCTATCGTTGTGTGTCTCTAATAAGTTATTTTCGGTACGAGACATCTAACAATGAAATCAATAAGTATTAACAACCTTCCTAGAAATGGTAACAGGTTTGATAATTATAAAAGATAACGAGATCATTGATGTAAGTAAACTAGCCTTCCTATTCATCTACACATATTATACTCGTGGTGTTTGGCGAGACTGGGGCGCGGGTGAGAGGCGGGCGCGGCGAACTCAAACATATGAACTTCCTTAGTGGCCATAGTGGTCACGCGGACGCGGTGAGCGGCGCGGGCTGCTCGGCGCGGGGAGCGCGCGGGCAACTCACGCCGTAGCTCGTTCATACAAGTGGCCGCAGTGGAAGCGCGGCGCGAGGACCGGGGCTCTCAAACTAGTTCAAGCTTTTTTCTAGTAAAAATAAGTATTTTTCATCCATATTATATTTTGACAAACACTGGACACGACAGAACGCAGCCACGCTCCAGTGCGGACAGGCAGCCCGCGCGCGTTCCCGCACCCGCGCCGCTCCCGCCCCGCGCTGCCAGTCTGGCCAAGCACGTAAATTAAAGTCGTTTTTGGTGCCGGTCTGTATGACGGGGTTGTTTTTCTAAACTTCGCAACAAATATTGATGCGGTTTTTACCATAATTTAGAATTTATTCCGGGAGGTTTATGTGTATATCACTTTTACATGACACTTACATATAGGTAGGTAATAAAAAAATGACGATGAATTTTCAATCTCGTAACAACCGTGCGAAGCAAGTAGCTAGTAACAAAGTCGCTAGTAACAATTAAGATGTTACTGAATAAATAATATGTATGTGTGTGTGTGGTATAGCTGCCGTGATATAATCAGAAAAATCCAAAAGGTTTATCCAAAGCGGGAGGCGAAGCATCAAACGTCACATGCCTGAATTTGAATCAAATCAGATATTTCACAATCATTTTACTGAAATCCTCAATCAAATTATCAAAAATTCCGCTCGTAAAAATTTTATGAAAAACAAAATGTCTGATAGCAAAGTTACGAATCTCTTTAGAGCCGTCGTCAAAATAATGACAATTAACTGTAACTGCTAACTTTGCGACTTTTGAAACGAAATCGTAAAGACGTTCCTATAGCTACTAAATTTCTCGACGAAATCAAAAACTCAAATTCTGTTTGTGCGAAATGTTGTTAACTTTCGACACGTAATTACATTAAGACAAATTGTTAAAATATATTCATTGACATCTCGACTAATTTGAAATATTCACATAAGCGGAGAAAATTACAAAAGTCAAACATAAAGTTACATACAATTTAATGAGAGTTACTTCTGAAAATGTTTATACAAACATCTCTGAGAACCTATTCCTTGTGAGTTAGGATTTGGCTTACAAGATATAGATTGTTTTAATAAAAAACCGGTTAAGAGCGAGTCGGACTCGCGCACCGAGGGTTCCGTACCATCATGTTTTAAATTTTCATCGGCGAGACCTATATTCGTCAGAGAATTTTAACACTGCGGTGCAGAATATTTCAGTTTAAGGTCAGCGCTATCTCTTGACCGATAGTGAAACTAATGTAATTTTTGATGATTTCTGAAAAAGTGTGCTATTTAGAGTCATCGTTTTATTTTTCCTGTAATCTTTACATAAACTTCTTCTTCAAAAAATTTCAAATTTTTCTCTATGCAAACTTCGGAGATAAGGGGGGAAGAACGGTATTTTTTTTTTACATTTTTCATCAAAAATCGAAAACTATGCGGCCTCAAGAAAAAGAAAATATGTAATGTACTTTCGTGTGTATAATATTTGAGAATGTGCAAACTGCGCTCTTTCAAACCCCACATGCCCTAGTAGACCCCATTCAGTCCCTATTGCAAAAAAAAAAAATGTTTGTTGAAACTGAATGACGAACGACGACGACGACGACGACGTTGTTGAACTTGAAATTTGTAACGGTTTTCCGTTCCAAATTTCAAGTTAATAGAAAGACGGACAGACAGACGGACTGAGTCTCACCATAAGTGTTCCATTTTACCATTTTGGTACGGAACCCTAAAAATGAAAACACTCAAGCTTATCGAGACATCAAATAAATTGTAAAAACTGTTCCAACATTTCTAGATATCTTCCGCCTCATTTCTGTTTTACCTTACACCCTGTAGAGTCTACATTTCTGCCTTAAAACATATTTTAGAGAATATTATTCAAACATTTTAGCGGGCTCGTCCATATAATACAAAATATACAGCCCCGCTTGCCTTCCGTACATCTCAGCGGGAGGAAATAAGTTGAGCGGTGACCTAGTAACCACAACCACAATTCTAGTTCCCTGTTACAATCATAAAGCCTGCAGGTTGTTCATATGTCCGGTTTTCAACCGAGTACTGTATAGTTATTCATTTGAATAGTTCTAAGAAATACATTTAATTTTGCTTAAAATAACGTTAAACTTCCTGAGAGTGAACTCTCCGTTCCTGAATATGTTATGTGTTTCAGATTTTCGATCGTTGGTTTCAGCCATACCAATTCGTTTCATTATTTATATATTTTCGTAATAACGCGGTGAGGCAGTGAGATGAACAGTACCTACACCTATTATGAAAATTAAAACCATTCCCCGGAAAATACGACGTATCATGAATCGAGAGAACGGAAATATGTCATAGGTGAACTCTGACGAAATTTCGATATACTTAAATATAAACTGCCAAGTCATAACCGTTTCTTATGGCGCCCACAGAGTAACAAAAAGCGCGGTCGACCCATGTCACAGAGTGAGAAAATAATAAAACATGAAAGCATAACATACAATATAAGATTAAAAGCGAATACGAACGGAATTTAATCACGTCTACTTTGTGTTACCAGTTCTGCAAGTTAGTTTATTACTTCAGGGAATCGCCAAGATGAATGAGATAAATAAACTGATCCACTGAAAATATAAATAAACATCAATGAGGGTAACGAAAATTGGTTGAAGAATGATTAATGATTTTCTTTGTGATAATAAGACAATCGGGTCTTAGGGAAGGGAGAGATAACACTGTCGACAGCCCGGAGAATTTCAACGGTACCTGCATAAAAGACGGCTCGTAAACTGAATAGAACATTGTTACTAGCTCTAAATTAAGGTTTTAGGCTACCCTTGAAGGCGCAACTTCTTAACACAAATAAATAAAATTAACGATAACAAAGGCGGGCTATAATGTTGAACACAGTATTATGGGTAGTATTTGCCATCTCTCTTTTGCCTATGTACTACTTATTCTTATTTTCTCTTTCTTTTTTATTTTGTCAGCTCGATTGATGGAGTGGTTGGGTTTGGCCAACTGTACCTATCTACCTATGTAAGTTTGGGTGCTTATATCTGTTAATTCAATTACGCCCACCCTATATACACCAACATATATATATACATATTTGAGTAGGTAATCAACAATTTCTAAAGAAAATTGTATGTTACCTATTTAGAAATGTATAAAAATATTTCCAGCAATTTTCTGTTATTGCTCAGGTTTCTACTAAACACAAAGTAGTTTCTAGAAGCGAAGAAAAGGTGAAGCCCTAAATGTAATATTAATCCCAAAGGTCAAAGTGTGGTCTGAGCTTCACCTCTAGTCTAGTCTATGAATAAAATCCAGACTGGTTCGACAATAATAAGTATATAGTTAGGTTTCATTTTCAAACCATTCTGACACCGTTTCTAAGTAAAACTAATCGTTTTTCTTAGCACAATTGAAATATTTTTAGTAACTTCTTAGCACAATTGAAATATTTTTAGTAACGCTACACGGATTTTTTTAAAAGCACTTTCTATGGATAGAAAAGTAATCACATGCTTGATTTGACAAATGGTTGAGCTGATATGCTACACTTTTGTTCATCTATGTCTTTCATTCGGCATATTTCACTAGAAACTGAACAAAATTAATCAAATAGATATGAAAAATGAATTTATTAGTGAATCAATCCAACGATGTTGGATTTCGGCATTCGGTATCTTTCACTTGCGTTTCGAATGATCAAAATATGGAATGAAATGAACAGATGAACGTTCATTTCTATTTTATTTTGTCGGAGTCGTATGGGTATGAAATAAAGATGAATCACAACAACAAGCGTCTACATTTTCCCAATACTATTTTTTATTGTTTGTAATTTTGTAAGTAAAATATAACTTTTGTTCAGGAAAAACATTACCTACAATTTATTCAAATTAGTAGGATTTTCTGTGTCGTGGACTCGTATAGGTTACTTTCATAAAAGAAGACTGAGAAAAAAGGTAGTATAATAAAAAAAAAATATTATATCTTTTCTTCTCTGTCTTGTTTAGGTTTCCGTAGGTGCCTCAAAAGGAAAAACCTTATAAAGTCACTTCGTTGTCCCTCTGTCTGTCCGTCTATCAAGACCCTTTTTCTCAGGAACGCGTAGAGTTATCAAGTTGAAATTAATATCAAATACTCAGGGCTGCAATCCCTTGAAGCAGTGAAAAATCAAACTACTAAGTCAACGCAATCCAAAGATACGCGTACGGGCGTTTATGTTCCATATTTTGACACTCGTAAGAGAATCTAAACCTATAGGGTACTTCCCGTTGACCTAGAGTCATAAAATTCAGTAAGAAACAATGTCATGTAGCACAAGTAAAGGAAAAAATCCCTAAACCGTAAATTTGTGCTCGAGTCCGACTCGCACTTGACTGGTTTTTTTTAACTTTAAGGATTACACATAATATGGGGAGGGTCTGTATGTATGCTTTTGCGGTTGCACAACGACATGCTTTGCTTTGCTCTGTGTTGTAGCCTTGTAGTGCGCCAGCAGGGCGGAGAAGTTTCTTGTGGTCAGAGCAGTAGGAATAAAAAACGATGCTCTCGATTCAACCGTTTTAATGAGTGTGCTAATTTTCATTTTTAAATTAACATAGATAATGTAGAATGTCTTAACTAAGGAAAGTGGTGCCATCTAAACGATACGATACAAACTAATTAGACTGACGCATGACTCTAAGATGTATTGGTTTCATAACTATCTTAATGTCGTCCAGTGTTCAGAGATGGCGCTGCGTTAACATACTGGGCCCCCTTGAGAGCCAGGGCTCTCAACCTTGGCTCCCTTGTCTTCATCTTCTGGCGACGATGATGAGACCGGTAGAGGGCAGATCTTCGAAAACGCCCTCTCGACGACGCCAGTTGCTGTCTTGATACAAGCAACTCTGGCAACCTTGTCTCGTCCCGGGTACGTCAGCAGGATTCGTCCTAACCGCCATTTGAGGGGCGGTAAGTTGTCCTCTTTGATGAGCACCAAGGATCCGGGAGTGAGTGTACCCTGATTCTCCTTCCATTTGATACGTCTCTGAAGCTCAGAGATGTAGTCCTTGGCCCAGCGCTCCCAAAAGTGCTGTCTGAGCTGTTCAACACGTAGGTAGCGGGATAAAGCGTGTGAAGGCTTCGCCGTGATGTCTGCACCTGCCGGAGCCGTCAGAGGCCGGCCGATGAGGAAGTGACCTGGCGTCAGGGGCGCAAGGTCATCAGGATCTACGGACATTGGGTGCATAGGACGGGAGTTCAGGACGGCCTCTATTTGTACTAGAACCGTGTTGAACTCTTCATAAGTTAAATGAGCTTTCCCTATCACGCGCGTTATGTGGTGCTTGCAGGATTTGACTCCAGCTTCCCACAAACCGCCAAAGTGAGGTGCGTAGGGAGGTATAAATTTAAATTCTATTTGATTATTTGAAGTGTAATCAGTGATATCTTGACAGCTATTTTGTAAAAAATTAGAAAATTCCCTGGCTGCACCTACAAAGTTTCTACCATGATCAGAGTAAATGAGGGAAGGTTTTCCTCTACGGGAAATAAATCTTTTTAAAGCTAAGATATAACTTTCTGATGACAGTGACGTCACTAATTCCAAGTGTACTGCTCGTGTTGTTAAACAAACGAATAAGCATAGGTAGCATTTCTCTAACCTTGAACCTCGGCCCTTTTTGTTCAAAACATACATAGGCCCTGCGTAATCAACGCCACATTTAATAAATGGGAAACCTGAATCGAAACGTTCACGGGGTAGATTACCCATTATAGGTTGTATGGATTTTGCCTTCATTCGACAACATCTGACACACTGATGCACAACCTTCTTGGCTAGATTCCTCCCACCTATTATCCACCACATTTGTCTTATATGTGATAACAAAAGCTGTGGACCGGCGTGTAGCATATCATTATGGTTATGCCTAAATAAAAGTATGGTGAACTGATGTTTACTACATAACAGAATAGGATGTTTCTGATCGAAAGGTAAGTCTGAATTGCATAACCTGCCCCCCACTCTCATTATATTATTTTCATCCAAAAAAATATTTAATGAACATAGTTTACTAGACGATTTAATTTTATGTTTATTAATTAAGGCACTATATTCATTTGGAAAGGCTTCTAGTTGCGCAATTCTAGTTAGAAACATAAGTGACCTATTTAATACCGCGACTGATAACGTGCCCGTGCTACGCTCCGATTTATTTTTTGCACGTAGATTGTTTACAAATCGAAATACATATGCATAAACGCGCTGTATTTTTATAAATGAAGAATATCGATTGAAATCAATTATATTGTTATTAATATTATTATTAAGCATACAAACTGTGTTCGATTTAAGTTCTGGCAAGTTATCACAAAGTGGAACATCACATTGTTGATCGCCCCAGTTGGCAGCCGCATTCAATAAAAAATCTGGTCCGTGCCACCACAGATTTGAACTACTGAGTTCAGCTAGAGAAGTACCACGTGATAACAAGTCTGCAGGATTGGACTTGCCATCAACATGGCACCAAATTCCTTTACCTGCCATCAGGTCATGTATTTCTATTATTCGATTTTGGACGAAAACCTTTAAGGAATGCGGTGACATCCTTAGCCAACCTAAGACTATTGTTGAATCAGTCCACATTATGATCCTGTCAAAATTAATATGCATAGATTTTACTATTTTAGATTGTAATCTAGCACCGATTAGCGCACCGCACAATTCCAAACGTGGAATCGTAACCGGTTTGATTGGAGCGACGCGAGTCTTAGAACATAACAGCCTGACTGTTACGTCATCATTACTATTTACCGAACGTATGAATGCGCATGCACCGTAGGCCGTTTGACTTGCATCAGTAAATACGTGTAATTCAATACGATCTGGGGAATTTCCTATCACGTGACGAGGAATCCGAAGTTTATGTAAATCGATTAATGAATGAACGAATTTATGCCAGCATATCAAAACATCTGCTGGTAATGAGTCATCCCAGCCTGTTTTGCACAGCCAGAGTTTTTGCAATAGCGCCTTTGCTACTATTACAATAGGGCTTAACAATCCTAATGGATCGTAAATTTGAGACACTACTGATAAGATAAAACGTTTAGTTATTTTAGATGTCTCAGATTTAATTTTTGTAGTGAAATGAAATTGATCACTATAGTTTAACCAGCCCAATCCTAACGTTTTATTAGATTGGTTCTCGTCTAACATTAATTCTTTAGAATTTTCACTGTGTATGGAATCTGAAGCCACTTCAGGTGAATTGAAAATCCACTTACGCAGCGGAAAACAACCAGAGTCGAACTCATCAGAAACCTGTTTACAAAGGTGAGATAAATGCGATTTATTGTCGTCGCCCATTAATAAATCGTCGACGTACATATTTTCTAATATTATTTTTGAGATTTCAGGATTATTACAATCTAGTGCCAGCTGACGGACACAACGTATACTTAAGTAGGGCGCAGAGGCCGTTCCGTAGGTAACTGTGTTAAGGCGATACACACTGAGCGGATCGGACGTATTCTCACGCCACAAGACTAACTGTAAGTTACGTTGATCTTCCTGTATGGAAATCTGCCGAAACATTTTCTCTATATCGGCACATGCAACATACCGATATTGCCTGAATTTCAAAAGAATAACCAACAAATCATTTTGAAGAGGAGGACCTGTCCATTGGATATCATTGAGAGATTTGCCGGACGAAGTTTTTTGGCTCGCATTGAAGACCACCCTTAATTTGGTCGTAGTGCTGTGCTCACGGAAAACTCCATGATGAGGCAGAAAGTAACACGGCATGGGGTAATCCTCAACACGAGTCATATGTCCAAGTCTCTCGTACTCTCGCATAAAATCAACGTACAAGGACTTATAATGCGGTTGACGTTGTAATTTACTTTCCAAGGACATAAATCTATTTTTAGCTACATGGTAGCTATCACCAAGAGTATTTGGTGACTCCTTAAGCGGTATTCTAACCGAGAAACGACCGTTGTCGTCTCGCTTAGTAGTATCATTGAATAATTGTTCACATAAACGATCTTCAGAACAAAGCGATTTTATAGATGGCGAAATTTCTTCAATTTCCCAAAAATTTTTTAACTGATCGTTTATTTCTAATTCTGAAATTTGGCCGAAATTACACTGCACCTGATTTATGCGCAAGCTCTCAGTGTGTACCGGACCTGAAACTATCCATCCTAGCTTCGTATTATTCAAATACGGACCACTAGGTAACCGAATTCTACCTTCAAGTAATAGATCCCAAAAATAGTTTGCTCCAATTAAAATATCTATTTGAGAAGGTGTGCAAAACAAAGGATCAGCGAGATCAATATTTTCGGGTATATTTAACTTACTAACAAATCTAGAAGCGGGTAATGTGGAAGTTATTTGCGGTATGGCCAAACAATGCATACGTATTGTGTGATTATTTTTTAAAGAACGTAATTTTATGTAACAAGTTTCGTTCGTTTTTGTAACTGTTTGACCTATACCACTGATTTTATAAGTGGACTGTAATGTTTTAGCTCGTATTTTTTTACAAAATGAACTTGATATGAGACAGTGCTGGCTACCGCTGTCCAGTAAAGCACGAGCTCTGATATACTGTTTATTATCATCTGCAGCGATTTCTACCACAGCGGTCGACAACAAAACCGGTTCTAAAGTGGTGTGTATTATACTAGAGTGCAAGCTAGCTGAAGAATTATGATCTGCGGGTTGCGACTGAAGATCAGAGGCAGCTTGAGATACGGCAGAAACTGTGTCTCCATTGTTGAGAACCTCATGTAACAACGAGTTGTGTTTTTCATTACACTGCCTACAAGGTCCGAAAAAACAGTCTTTACTAGAATGACCCACCCGTAAACAGTTTAAGCACAGATTTTTACACTCAACTAGGTTTAGTTTATCTTGCGGGGATAAACTTAAGAACTGACTGCACGCATAAACGGGATGCTTACCCTCACACTTAGCACATACACGCTTAGACCTATTTTTGTTATTATTACTCGAAGACTGATTACTCTGTGTAGACACAAAAGTTTGAACCTTTGATGTCTGTTTTCTATTGTTATCTTGAGATACCTTACCATACGAATTATTAGAATGATTTGCTTTGACTAAGTCTAAGACTTCAGCCTTTTCCTTTAAAAAGGTAATCAATGTGTCAAATGTTATGGATTCGTTAGTAGTTTTAATAAAATTAATCTTGTACTGCTGCCAGTCCTTATCTATGGCCGCATCAAACTTAGACACAATGATATAAATTAGCAAAGTATCCCAATACTCAATGGGTTCCCCTAACATTTTTAAGGCGCGTAGATTTCTAAATATTGAATCAACCATTTTACGAATATAAGGTGCTGATTCTTTTGTAAGGGGTTGTACAGAAAAAATAGATCTAACATGATTATGTACTAGCAAATTTTATTATCATACCTACCCTCGATCAGATCCCAAGCTATTTTGTAATTACTGGCAGAAAATTCCAGAGATTTAATTACCTGAAGGGCATTACCGGTAAGAGCAGATCTTAAATAATGAAATCTCTGTATATCATCTAGCTCTTCAGAGTTGTGAATCATTGACAAGTATGTATCTCTAAATTCTAGCCAATTCTCGTAAGATCCATCGAATGAGGGCAACGATATAGTGGGCAATTTAACCAGTAACTTGTTTCTGCAGTTATGAGAATTATCACTACTAGTACAATTAGCTTTTTGATTTTCTAACAGACACTCGATAGTAGACATAGCACTGTAATAAGAATTTTCAAACATTTCACGTTCTAACAACTGTTTATCATATTCCTTTTCATCTACTAATTCCTCAATAGCATATTGAATAGTACTAAAGCTTTGTAATAAGTTAGCTGCCGACCGCTGACGTAGCTTTAATTCGTTTATTTGTTTGGCAGTTAACTCATCGGAATTTGAAAAGGAATCTACACTTTTCACAAACAGCGTCAAACTACCCTTAATAGGACCCCGTTTTCTCACTAACTCCTTAAACGCCTCACTCATATTGACGATTTATGGGAAGAAAGAGTACTCACGGTTATCCTGCAACCACTGTGGTGAGTAATGCGCACCACACCCGTTGTTCCTATAAGATATAAGGCGATTTTAGTACAAATAGGACAAAGGGGTAATTGGGGTAAGGATTTGGAAAGGTCTTACGCCCCTGAATGAAGCCGCTCCTCCTGGCCGGCCGCTAGTGGTCGTCTTCTTGTTTGCACGCCGCTAGTGGTCGTATTTCTCCAGGATTTTCTTCAAGCTGGTCGCTGGTGATCGCTTTAGATCCGGCTCGAAGGACCAAATGTTGTAGCCTTGTAGTGCGCCAGCAGGGCGGAGAAGTTTCTTGTGGTCAGAGGCGTAGGAATAAAAAACGATGCTCTCGATTCAACCGTTTTAATGAGTGTGCTAATTTTCATTTTTAAATTAACATAGATAATGTAGAATGTCTTAACTAAGGAAAGTGGTGCCATCTAAACGATACGATACAAACTAATTAGACTGACGCATGACTCTAAGATGTATTGGTTTCATAACTATCTTAATGTCGTCCAGTGTTCAGAGATGGCGCTGCGTTAACACTCTGCTTGGTAGTATAGATGCAGGCCTACCTTGCCGCCTCCTTCAGAGGTGGCAGGGTGGCGTGGTCTTGAGGGAGAGCGCCACAGTCGTGTAGATCCTCAAGGCAAGTCTGGCGGATGTACCTTCCCGAGGTTGCCACCCCGTTCTTGGTCTGATTCCTTATGAAACAGACGCAACAAAAACCACCAGGCGCCAGCGCATCCTTAGCCCAGTTCCCTTACCCCATTCTTTCCCATCTTTCAGTTTCCTGACCCAAATCTCACAATCCTTCCACACTCCATCCTACCCACATCCCTACTCCTTCCACCTCCACCGTCCCAACATCCACTCCTAACCGCTACCCCCTGTGACTGGGTGGTGGCGGGCTCGCCCATCACTAAAATCAGCTGATGGCGAGTAGGAGTAAGCAGTCACCTGCGCTAGGACCTGCGCAGTTGAGCGCCGTAAGCGGGGATGAAGGAGTCCTGGGGGGTTGAGCCGAGCGGCTCTGGCTGTAATGTGCCCGTAAGGCAACACGCCCCCTTTGGTCCGGATTTCAAGCGAAACGGTGGCCCTACCCAATAGCCGGGGGTAGGGAAATGGCCATGGTGTCCCGTCAGAGGGCCACAGGCGAGGTGCGTGAGGTCCGCTGAGGTCGTTCACGGACGGCCAAAGCGGTAGGTAAAGGTCATGCTGACGGTGTAAGTGAGGGTTGATCAGTTCGTAGGGGGTGGCCCTTTGAACCTTCCACGCCAACCCGATCGAGCACCCGATGTCGCACTGTAAACCAGCCTTGCGCCCCTATATCTCTCTGGTAGTCCTAACGTTCGAGCTTTTTGTTAGTGAGACGTTCCCAGGTGCGGGCTCCATGGAGGGTGGGAAGCCTGAGAGATGAAATTTAACAACTTTTAACATGGACAATTTAAGGCCAGTTAAACCACACACCGGAGTGGAGGCGAAAGCCAATGAGACTCCAAAGGGAGGTGCTTGCACTTCCCTTGCCCCTGGTGGCCTTGCAGCTAACACTGCGGGTACCAGCGCGGGTGCTGGTCCGGCTGTGGCGAAAACCGCAGCCAAGACCAAACACAAAAAGTCCCAAAATAAACAAAGGACGTCGGCGCTGACTGGGACCAGTACCGACCCTTCTAAAACCCAGGTGAAGACCAAGGCGACGATTAATACCACTGCCGGTCTGACCCTCCCCACACAGACCCCGGAGTTGGTTAACACCGACGCCGGGCTTCCTGATAGACACCCTCCTTCTCCTTTGACTCCTCAACCCTCCTCCCATCAGGCGGCCATCACCAGTCAAACGGAGATGGTTGGCTGCACTGAGGACACGTTCTCGCGTGCCTGGCAGGTGCAGAAACGCAAGGGCAAGGGTAAAAAAACGCAACAAACCCGATGCCCTGACACCGACCCTTCAGGTCCTTCAGCTTCCTCTACTCAGAGCAAGCAGAGGGAGAGAATGACGAGGAAGGAGCGACGACAAGAACGCAGGCTGCATGGTAAAGGCAGCCGTCATAAACAGGCCACCGCCGCTAGGTCGGCCAAACCGACTAGCGGCCAGCTGAACTTCGCCGCCGGAAAACGGTCACAGGCAGAGGCCGGTACGAGCCGACCTTTGCCCAGTCAACCGCCAACCAGCGTTCCGGAGGTACAGGCTGTAGGTAACAAGGCAACACAGCGATCCGATTGGAAGGATCAGGCCGCGGCCAAGCGAGCTCTCAACGAGACTTCAACACCTCGGGGAGAGCATAAGCGGCCGCGTCTTGATCAATCCAAACGGATCCCCCAAAGAAGCTACGCCCAAGCTGCCAGCGCAACCCTGGACGTCGCGATCACCTGCGACCGTACAGGGATCCTCAGCAGGGAAGTATCGGATCAGGTACTCGCTGCCATCCAGAGGCAGATCATCCTCGAGGCCTGTTCCCCCAATCAAGACACTCCGGGACCGACGTTCAATGCCAAGCCGCTGTTCGCCGGGGGAGTCCTGAAACTGTGGTGCGGTAACGACCACACCTTAGCCTGGCTAAGGAAGACAGTCTCCGACCTTTCTCTCCCTACTAGCATCTCGTTGGTAGTTAAGAGTCAGTCGGAGATTCAAAAGCGAGCACGATGTGGTATCGTGATCCCAGACGAGCAGGGGGTGTATGGAGAGTCGACCAATATTGGGCGCGCTCTCAGCTACCAGAACCCCTGGGTCGACATCAAGAGGTGGGTACTTCTTTTTGCCGACAAACAGGCAGCGCAATGGTTCGTGGTGGTCGGCGTCCCTGTGGACCAGATCCCGACCCTGATGGAAGCCGGACGCCGTCTCTCAATTGGACTGGGAGCGGTGTACGTGAAGTTCCAGGGTCGGAACGGCAGGTTCACCAACGTCCCACAGGGATGGGACCCTGCCACGGGAACCATTGGCGAGGTCTCAAGACAACCGCAAGAACCAGCGGGGGAGTTATCTCCCATCTCAAACAACCCGGAAGCGGCCGCGGATGAACCTGCTCTGGCAGGATCGGACACCCCTGCTGCCGCCACCGTGGACGCCGTCCCTTCATCGGGTGGGGAGCTGGAGGACATGATCTTGTCCCCGGCTTCGGACCAGGGGGGGGATGGCTTCGACGAGGGCGACCTGTTTGCCGGGCTCAAACTGGAGGGGGACGAGGAGGGGCTGGCCAGCGATGGCGTACCTTTCGTCGGCCTGTAAAGTCCTCCAGGCTAACCTCCACCACAGTCAGACCGCGACGGCTCAGCTTCGCAAGTGGCTGGAGGTTCAACACACGGCCATCGCCTTGATCCAGGAGCCTTGGATAAGGGCGGGCCGCATACTAGGACTCTCAAATCTTGGTGGTAAGCTCCTGGTCACCGCAGATCACGATCATCCCAGATCGTGCATCTATATCACAGGTAACCTCAAAACACAGCTATTAACTGATTTCTGTTGCAGAGATGTCTCTGCAGCAAAGCTGCTAATACAGCGTGACAACGCCAGCGAGATGGTGATCGTCCTCGCCTCGGTCTACATGCCCGAGGCAGAGACGCCGCCCCCGCACGACCTCGCCCGTCTTATAAGCCACTGCGAGAGGTGCGGGTTTGAGGTCGTCGTCGGGACTGATGCCAACGCTCACCATCAACTGTGGGGTATGGACACGCAAAACGAGAGGGGTAAGGCTTTGGTTGACTACTTATTCTCGACTAACCTATCCCTACTAAACACGGGTTCTGAACCGACATTCGTAACCAGACGAAGCCGCACAATCATAGACCTCACTCTGGCAACAGAGAAAGCGGCGGAAGCTATTACAGGGTGGCATGTCTCCAAGGAGGCCTCCTGCTCCGATCATAGGTGGATCCGCTTTGACATCCAGGTCTGTGTCCCACCTATACAACCACGGCGTAATCCGCGCAACATGGATCGGGCCACCTATACACGCAATCTAGAATCAAAGCTCGCGACATCAAACTATCCGACAACATATGCGGATACGACACAGATTGAAGTACAGGTAAGTCACCTCACTAAATCAATGATAGACAGCTACCTAACTGCCTGTCCAGAGACCACCCCGCGCAGCACATCGGGCAAACAACCCTGGTGGGGCGCTGATCTGGAACGCAAGCGCAGTAAGGTAAGAAAAGCTCTGAATAGAGCCATGAATACATGTGCGGATGAGGACTGGGATAACTATTACGCAGCCAAATCCAGCTACAAAAAATGCATCAGGTTCAGGAGTACCACAGGATGGCGCAAATTCTGTGGTAGCATTGAATCTTGCCAGAAAGCTAACAGGGTAAGGAAAATACTAGCGCAACAGTACACACCTGGGCCCGCTACTCTCCGGAAACCTGATAATACACTAACATCCTCGCCAGAAGAAACGAGACGCGTCCTTATTGAAACTCACTTCCCGGGATGTATCTTCGCACAGGTAGTTGACTGGCAGGAAGTAATTCAGACACCATCAGATAATGATTGGCTACACGCTAGCAGGGTGATCACGTTGGAGAAACTCCAATGGGCCATCCGGAGCTTCCATCCTTTTAAGGCAGCTGGTCCTGATGGAGTGTTCCCCGCTCTGATGCAGTGGGGCGGCACCTCTGTCGCTATAAAGCTGTTGCCTTTAATGAGAGCGTGCCTCGCCTTTAGATACGTTCCTAAAGGATGGAGGGAAGTGAAAGTAATATTCATCCCTAAGCCTGGTAAGGGTGACTACACGAACGCCAAATCCCATCGACCAATCAGCCTGACCTCCTTTCTACTAAAGGCTATGGAAAGGCTGTGTGACAGGGAACTAAGGGATGGCGCTCTCAAGACTATACCGCTACACGGTAACCAACACGCTTACAGCTCAGGTAAGTCGACTGAATCCGCCCTTCATCTGGTAGTCAGCCAGATAGAGGAAGTGATTCATCAGAAAGGCACTTGTCTGGGTACCTTTATAGACATCGAAGGAGCCTTCGATAAAACCAACTTCTCCAGTATCAGCAGCGCCCTCTCCAGACATGGAGTAGAACAGGTACTAACGGACTGGATCACAAATATGCTAAGTAAACGAGTGGTTCGCCTTGAAGGCGAGCAGCAGCTGGCCATGATAGCCAGAGGCTGCCCCCAGGGGGGGGTGCTGTCCCCCCTTCTATGGAATCTGGTGATTAATGACCTCATCACCAAACTCAACGCCAACCGCTATTACACAGTAGGTTATGCCGACGACCTCGCAATCCTGGTTTCGGGGAAGGTGACGGGTACGTTATGCAACCTCACTCAGCAAGCGCTACGTATCGTAGAGAGATGGTGCAGGGATTTTGACCTATCAGTAAACCCCACTAAAACTGAACTAGTCATGTTTACCCACAAACGTGCTTTAGGTCCTTTTCGCCTACCTAAACTGTTCGATACAGAACTCCAGTTGGCTAACGAAGTCAAATACCTCGGAGTCACACTAGACAGTAAGCTAAACTGGAGTAGTCATCTGGACAACAAACTAAACAGGGCTTGCATTACCTTTTGGCAGTGCAGGAAAATGATGGGTAAGAAGTGGGGCTTATCCCCTAAAATTATACTGTGGCTGTATACCGCTGTGATCCGCCCCATGATCACCTACGGGGCTGTGGTCTGGTGGCCCCGGACCAAGCTAGTTACAGCCTCCAACAAACTACAACGCATGCAAAGACTAGCCTGCATGGCGACTACGGGCTGCATGAGGACTACTCCGACTGCAGCAGTTGAAGCCATCCTGGGAATCCCACCGCTCCATCTGTTCATACAGCAAGAAGCGACCTTGGCGGCAGTACGTCTAAACACACTAAATCTCTGGGGTAAGAGTGATACACCACACACCACGCTGCTTGAGGGACTCCACAAGGAGTGCCCCATTACAAAAGCCATAAATGACCAGGTACCAAAACAATTTATCTTTGATAAAAAATACAAGATCCAGCTTCACGAAGATCGCCGATGCGAGGGGTTACGCCCGGCAGAGCTACGC
Organism: Globia sparganii; assembly: GCA_949316385.1. NCBI lineage: Eukaryota > Metazoa > Arthropoda > Insecta > Lepidoptera > Noctuidae > Globia > Globia sparganii. The sequence continues at coordinate 17,567,425 of OX438653.1, read as the reverse complement.
ATCTTCACAGATGGATCCAAAACAGGTAGTGGCACAGGTGCTGGAATCTTCTCGGAGGACTTCAACATACATATAGCTACACCTTTGGGGGTCCATAACACAGTGTTCCAGGCCGAATGTATGGGTATTACTCTGGCCGCTTCGGCCATTATGGCTAGGGAAGTTAAGGACCACTCAATCCGCATACTCTCAGACAGCATGGCTGTTCTGCAAGCGCTGAACAGTTACACAGTTGACTCTGGGCTAATACACGAGTGTCACCAGCGCCTCAACCAGGTGGGTAACCTCAATAATATAACCATTCAATGGATCAAAGGACACAGCGGTTCGCTAGGCAACGATGCTGCCGACGAGCTTGCCAGAAGAGGGTCGAGCATGGCACCAGTGGGACCTGAGCCTATCGTGCCACTCCCCTTCGGGTATTTACGCACTCTGGTAAGGAAACGCACTAGAGACCGACATGGGAAACTATGGACGGACCAAGGTGATTGCAGGCAGGCTAGGGAAGCACTTCCCACATTGGATGGCCGCATCTCAAAACAGGTTCTCCGTCTAACTAAACAGAAGCTGCGTATAGTTACTGCAGCTTTAACTGGCCACGGGTCATTTAATAAACACCTCTTTGTCATAGGAGTAACAGACAGTCCGCGGTGCAGGGCCTGCATGGAGGACGATGAGACAGCGGCACATGTGCTACTAAACTGCCCGATGGTCGCCACATATAGGGCAAAGTACTTCGGTAACCCAGGTACCCTACGTGAGACGGTCAGTAACATCAAGGCGTTGCTGGCCTTCCTCGAGGAGCTGGGGTGGATCGAATAAACGATTTTCCCACCCGTACGCAAAATACGCGCATTGACGTGGAGTTGCGGACACCAGCCCGTTTTACCTTACCTTACCTTACCTTACACATAATATGTAAAAGAAAAAGTAGGCAAATATTAAAAAATAGTTTCAGCCCACACTCAATATTTCGCAAGAAAAACGTAAAGGCTTTACACGTGTTTGCAGATATAGACAAAATTACAGACTAGCAAGAACAAAGATTCGAGGAACGTGGTCCGCGTCCGGGCTCGGTTCCCCAAATTACTCTGAATAAAGATAACGAGAAATGAAACCGGAGTGTCGCAGCTTTGTATAAGGAACTTTTAAACAGTGTGCAGATTCCTTGGAATTCCCTTTTGCTAATGTGACACGATCACTTATGGTCGAAACGGTAAACGTGCTTCGTGCTCCGTCGATATACATATTAGAAATTAGTATTTTATTTTTGAAAAAATTACAAAGGTACGAAATGTTCCAATTCGTAGTCAGTACAAGTACTGTTTGAGTAATTATAAATGTAAAACTGCATTAGTAAAAAAAAGTATCCTGGGTATCACGCATTTATAATAAAATTCCCGACGCCATAAAAGAATTAAATTTTACACAATTTAAAAAGAGGATGAAGCTGTTCCTAATTGATAAATGTTATTATACTACTGACGAATTTTTAAATGACAAATTAACATAGAGTTACATTTCACTAATAATGATATTTAACAATTTTGATATTTTTTATTATATACTTAAAATTATTTGGACATTTTACTCTCTTGACATTTCAATTATTTTGACATTCTAAATTATTGTGAAATTCTAATTATTTTGACATTTTATTCTTTTGACATTCTAATTGTTTTGACATTTTAATTATTTTAATTTATGTGACATTTTATTTATTTTGCAAATGTTTTAATTATTTTGACATAGATTTTTTTTTTGACATTTTAATTATTCATTTCTTAAATTTGATATAATATAGATTTTTTTTTTCTCCTTTGTTATAATAATTTTGCATGGTTTTCTTTTTTAATCATCAAATTCGTTTTCGTCAGCAAGAATTGCACACCACATTTGTACGCCTCCAGGCATAACATAGCGCTCTGTATATTAAAACTAGCTGCGCCCCGCGGTTTCACCCGCGTAAGTTTTGATCCCGTGGGAATATCGGGATAAAAAGTATCCTATGTGTTATTCTGATGTATAAGCTATATTACTGTAAAGTTTCATCAAAATCCGTTCAGTAGTTTTCGCGTGAAAGAGTAACAAACATCCATACATCCATACATACAAACTTTCGCATTTATAATATTAGTAGGATAAGATCTGTATTGGTTTACCTATATTAACAAATAAATAAATATTATTATATTATTATTATTATATTGTAATAGGACTAACGTTTTTGTTGTACAATTATTGGATGCTGATAAATATTACTAGCAGCGCCCCGCGGTCTTACCCGCATTAGTTACGATCCTGTGGGAATATCGGGATAAAAAGTATCGTGTTAATCCTGGTTATAAACTATATGTGTGTCAAATTTGGAGCCTTTTGGCCTCGTATAGGACTTTCTGTTTAATTTTTCTTTTAATTTTTTTTATTTTTTTATTTTGGTATTTTAATTTAGACTGTGTTTAGTTTGTGAGCCTCCTGTACGAGTCGCAATAAATACTTTTTCTTTTTTTCTTCTTTCTTGTTAAATTTCATCCAAATCCGTTCTACTGTTTACGCGTGATTAAAAAAATCAGCTGTTCCCTACATTTTGATGAGTTATGCGAACATAAATGTAGGGAACACCTGATTTCTTTTTCGCGATTTCAGGTTTGGTCCCATAGTAAAAGTTGTTCATAATAATGAGTACAATGACCTCTTAAAAGGTTGTTAATGTTTTTCCAATAACCCTGTATACCTAGATGTAAAATAATTAAAGCAAGACCTACTCATACACCCCAATTAGAGTATTGAATTAAAGCTTTGTATAATGACTAAAACAATTTTTTTTAAGCTAACTATTATTAAGAAAATCGTGTTGTAACTCTATCACTCACTACTTTATGCATTTAAAATTGAGTCTTTGCTATACTTGTGCATTTAAAATTGCTTTGAAATAATATTAAATTTTTAACCGACTCCCAAAAAGGAGGAAGTTATATGTTCGAGTTTATGTATGTTTTTTTTTTTATGTATGTTCACTGATTTCTCCGTCAATTGTGGACCGATTTTCAAAATTATTTTCTTAATTGAAAATATATGCTCCCGATATATTGTCACCAAATCGGAATCTGATGAGGGAATCCCATGGAAATCGAGGAAAACCCACAAATTTTGTAGGCACACCTATAGTGATTTGGGTATTTTTTATAGTAATTCGTGCATTTGCTCTCAGAAAGCACCATTCGGTGAAGTAAAACTGATGATGAAGACCACAGATGGCCATCGGAACTACTGAATCTATACTAATATTATAAAGGCGAAAGATTTGTATGTATGTTTCTAACGAATTGGCTCAAAAAGTACTGGACCGGTTTTAAAAATTATTTCACCATTTTAATGCTACATTATCACTGATTAATATAGGCTTTTTTAATTGAAAAAAAAATAAAATGTTTAAAAAATAAATGTCCACCCGTGCGAAGCCGGGACTGGCCGCTAGTAATAAATATTTCACGGGTTGGGATTCGATTAGGTACTTTAATGTGGTTGCTAAGCACAATGCGTATCGTGATGTGAGCTAATGGTGACTTCTCAATCAGCTCCAGTTCTCCTGGTTTATACAAGGAGAACTCCTGAACAATTAACGTCCCTGCATCGGGAAAAGCAATATTTCGTAAAAGGTGATGAGCAGTTGACATTAGGCTATTGTAACTTAGATCGAAAGTCGGTGTCAATAAAAGAAAATGCGGCACCAACGACACCGACTTCCGAAATTAAAGTTATTTTTCACTTTGTAGTGTTTTTTGGAAGTCGGTTGTTTTTTTTTTTTTGTAAAAACTTTTTTTCTTTGGCTCAATCGGCAGTCAGTTTGGCATTTTTTTTTTATTATTATCAGCCGTTTCTGTCCCACTGCAGGGCAAAAGCCTCCCTTCCCTCCTTCCACTTATCCCTATCCAGTGCTGTTATGCGCCAATCCCTGTGGAAAGAGTCGAGTTCATCCCGCCATCTCATTCTGGGCCTGCCGCGTTGCCGTTTACTGCTGTTTGGGACCCATTGTGTGGTTATTTTTGCCCATAGATCCTCCGGCATGCGACAGATGTGACCAGCCCAGTTCCATTTTAGCTTGGCAGCCGTGTGACCTACATCGGAAATTTGAGTTTTAGAACGCAGTATCGAGTTCTTTATATGATCAGTAAGTTTAACTCCAAGGATACTGCGCTCCATTGCTCGCTGACAGACCCTAAGTGCGGACTTTTGACGATTGGTTAGTGACCATGTCTGCGCTCCATAGGTGAGGGTAGGAAGAATGCACATGTCCATGAGTTTTCTCTTCAGTGAGAGAGGGAGAGTTCCTTTCATTATTTGCTTCATCGACCAATAGCTCTTCCAGGCGTTCTCGGTGCGTCGAGCGACTTCTTTATCGTGTCTCGCCTGGAAGGAGACTATTTGACCGAGGTATATGTACTCATGGACATATTCAATCCTCACACCCCCCATTCCTATGTTACTCTTGGTGCTGTTGGTCATCACCTTGGTTTTCGCCATATTCAGCGCGAGTCCGACCTCGAGGCTTGCACTGCTCAGTTGGTCGAGCATTAGGCCTAACTCGGCTGCCGTGGAGGAGAAAAGAACTATATCGTCGGCGAAACGGAGATTTGTTAATCTTCTATCGCCCACGATGATGCCCTTGTCTCTCCAATTGCTATTTAGTTTTTTAAAGACTTCTTCAAGCGTAGCTGTGAAGAGTTTTGGAGAAAGAGGGTCGCCCTGTTTAACCCCTTTTTGGATAGGAAATGATGGCCCTGCGGTGTTTATTTTTATGGCTGCTGTGCTATTTTGGTATATTTTTTGTAGTAATTTAATGTATGTAGGTTCGATGTCTTGGTTTTGAAGAGATTCAAATATGGCGTTGTGCGATAAACTGTCAAATGCTTTAGAGTAGTCGACAAATGCGAGGTATAAGGGTAGGTTGAATTCTATATGTTTTTCTATAACCTGATTAAGGGATTGTAAATGGTCGGTAGTGAATAGGCCACGGCGGAACCGGCTTGTTCGGGAGGTTGATATTGATCTAATTGGCCAGAAATGCGATTTTCAAGAACTTTTATGAACATCTTGTAAAGGTGTGAGATGAGGCTGATGGGGCGGTAATTGCCGATGTCAGTCTTATCACCTTTTTTATGGAGGAGGATAACATTTGAGTGGCAGAAACTACTTGGAAAAACACCTGTTTGTAATATTGAATTAAATAAGTTGCAGATGTATGGCAACAAGATAGGCTCCGCGGCTCGAAGTGATTCGGTTGTAATACCATCTTCGCCGGGACTTTTATTGTACTTCATGCCTCTGAGAGCCTGGTGTACTTCATAGCCAGATATTACTGGGACCTCCTCAGGACATGCGTAAACTTCGGTTGTTTGTTGGGATGTTTGGTCGTTGGAATATAGAGATTTGTAAAACTCGGTACTTATCTCAAGAATTTTTGCCCTATCTCCTTGTTTAACGCCATTTTGGCAGAATACATTTTTTTTTAAATAGGGTACTGTGGCGTTGTAGATGCGAATTCCTCGTAGTAATGCCAAAAACATGAATGGCATTCTTCTATAATATTTGAAGCGCTTCGTACGTTCCAATAGCTACTCAACTAAAACGAGTTACTCGGCATCCGAGCAGTCGGTTACACGGTTCGGTAAACATAAGAGCAATACTCGATACTCGATAAGACTTGTACTCGGCGCATCCATAGTCTCTAATCTAATCTAATAAGTATATTTATTATTACACAGAAAATTCATGAGTCATCTACAAATAAGTAGGATGAATTCTTCCTTCCTATTTGTAGATGATTCATGATTTTTTTGCGAATATAAATATTATTTTTAGCAGTTTACCATTCTTCGAAAAGCGAGTAATAATTGCAAGCGCATAATTTGCAGATTTTTGTGTAAAAATTCTTGGTCTTTTAAAGACGAACAGGATAGTAATTGTATACTCTAGATAAATTTCTACTCTCTCTCTCTCTTTCTGCGTCTCTCTAGATAACTTACCTACTACGTGAAAAAGATACTAGTATTCTAGTTTCACACAATTGGTCAATTGTCCTTGAGTGGAGACCGCGTATCGGCAAGCGTAGTGTAGGACGCCCCCCAGCTAGATGGACGCACGACCTAAAGAAAGTGGCTGGAACGGACTGGACTGCATGAGGAAGGCGGAGGACAGGGTGTTGTGGCGCAGCCTGGGAGAGGCCTATGTCCAGCAGTGGACTGCGATAGGCTGAGTTGATTGACACAATTATCAAGTCAAGTCCATCCTAAATTCCTAACAAGCTAATAATTTCATAGTTGATTAAGGGACGACGCATGCGCAGCTACCATTGTCTAACGGCGCCAGCGAGGCGGGGCAAGTCATCTCTCATCAATAAAGGAAGCCCAAGCAAACAAGTGGGCGCATGCAATCAAGCGCTAATAAATTGATACAGATTGATAATAAGGTGCCAGCACTCAGGGTCAACTTATGAAACAAATGACTGGACAAAGCAACATGCTGTATGTGGACTAAAATGAATAGACAAAACTACATAAAAACTACTAAAAATTACATACGCGGGAAATACACATGTAGGTAAGGTACAAATGTAGGTAAGTAGGTATAACTGATAGAGATGACCCTGTGCTAAGCCGAATTTTTCGTGAAGCTTCATGTACAGTGCCCGGCTTCATGCAACCAATAGGTAGTATGAGCGTATATAACCATAAATACAGTAAAATGTGTGTGTTTGTGTGCGTGAAGGTCAATCAAACTGCCTAGACTTTTCCCAACTGTGTTGGGGTCGGTTTCCAGTCTAACAGGATGCAGTTCAATAATACATACCAGTATTTTATGTGGAACGACTGCCTTTCTGACCTCAACAACCCAATTACTGGGTAACCCGATAGTGTTATCCTCCTTGATAAGACTGATTGTCAGACTTTTGGGCTTTTGATTATCCGTAACGACTGTCAGAGATATACGAATGACAGCCGGGACCAATGGCTTAACGTACTTTCTCGGGGTCTCGATATGTAATGGATGATCACCCATCTACAAGTCACCCATGGCAATTGTAGCTTAACCTTCGATGGACCCGTGCAGCTGAATCATTTAACCACGAGCCCCTATGTTATCTGTCTACAGTTGTGGACTATTGGTCATGATTATGAAATAAATGACTACACAAAACTACAGTGTTATATGTTTGAATAGAGTGTTTGGCATGTTTGTAAGATTTATATGAGCGACACGTGCCAAAGAAGGAACTTCTATATTTGAACATCTGTTGTTGTTACCTAAAAGGGTATGAATATAACGTAAATATTTATGTTTATCATTCTGATGTAACACTTCAGAGCAATGCCTTATTTATTTCAATAAATGTTTGTCGATTATGACAAACATTTAGGAGTATTGGCTAAATTCTAGTTCCTATCAGATAAGTACAAATATTGTTTCATTCATCAAGTTTGGAAAACATCAAAACGTGTAAATTCTTTTAACAGATAACTTAGTAAATATTATAGGTAAAGTAAAAAAGTACATCTATTTCTCTTTTATATGAGGAAAATTCTGTAAAGGAGACACAATTACGGGCATTAAGCGCAAAAATAATAGTTGTGCGACTTAAGGTAACGTTCTGTTGTAATACCAACAGTAAAACTTATGGCCCTGCTTTATACGTCAGCTTTGTTTATTACAAAGCATTTCTCGTTCTATTGTGTGCAAAACATATTAAATTAAAACTCGTAAATAATTACATTACTACCCGAAAGGGTAGTTAGAAGTGTGTGAACCCCGAGGTCAAACGTGAACTTCTTTAAACAAGTGTCTTTTGTTTTGAGAATTGACATAACGGCAGACGACGTATGTACAATCTTTTTAGTTAGGTGCAGCGCAGACGGCACACTTTTTGTGCGATCGAGTCTGCGGCGCACAAAAAGTCTGCATGGCGCGCAAAAAGTCGGCCGCGGATTTTTTACAGACTCAACGCACACGACGCACATCTTCGATCATTCTGTCGGCAGAGCTGTAGGGACGTAGACGCTATGGAAATCGTGCAGAGATCGCAATGTATTATTTTGATAATAAATCGCGCCATGATAATAGATCGCGTGCGCTACGTCCACCCCTAGCAAATGCAGATTGCCGACTAAAGTGTGCACCGTCTGCGTTAGCGCGGGTTGAGGCAAACGTTCCATTTTTTTCACACACTTTTTGTGCGGAGCGGCGCGGCGTGGCGCGGCGCGGTCTGCCCGAATTACACGGATTTTTTGTGCGCTGGACTTTTGCGCGTCGTGTGCGTTACTCCATATAATTGCATAGGTTCTATTTTCACAGACTAAAAAGTGCGTCACGGATAGTCTGTCGTCTGCGCTGCACCTTATTGTATCTCGAGCAGTAGTAACCCAACAGCAACCCTATTTGACGAAAATTAAGATGACTTTGATTTTGACAAGCTTGTCCATGGTAGCAAGTTGCTACACTACTAGCAACCATAGTGCAATAACAATAAAGATCACTATGATTTTGACAGTGATGCAAAATCAGGGTTAAATAAAATAGCTGTTATTAGGACTAAAAATAAATCAGTACCTAGTTCCTCATGTCACAAAAGTACCATGTATTTCAATTACCGGGCACCAATCCATAGACCAGGCCATAGAAATATAACTTTCTTATATCTATGGTCCAGGCTGATACTGATAAAATCCTGATGGAAAAACGCAATTGTTTGACTCATCGTCCGATCTGAAGATCGCAATTACAAGCAAACGTTCAGCAGTCGCGTTTGTTATCACGACGCAGTTAAATTCATAATCAAATTACGTCACGATTTACGACCCTCACATAAAGCTGCAAAGTATTGATTTTACCATCCTTGTAAATTGCTTCTGGAAATTAAATTGAGAGAGAGAGCAATTGATCTAAAATTAGGGGACGGCTGTCAAGCTACTGGTGGTATTTCCCTTAATAAATATTAATAGGCCGTCAATACAAGATACCTTTGTCCGTTGCTAGTGAAGACGATATCGTACGTACTCCATCATTTAATTATGAATGGGTATCTGTCCCCAAATAAATAATTCCCTTTAGTCATTTCGGTGGTGGTGGGTTTGTTTTTACGTCAGTGTACGATTTTTCGTTCAGCTATCAAAGATGAAACTTTGCTTCTCTTTAAAAAAATATTATATTTTTGCATAAAAATATCTCGCACTGCCAATATTTTTGATTTTGACATAAAAATTCAAACAAAATGCATTTGACTCAATGACGCACACATAACTATCTATTATTATTACAAGGTAGGGCAGAAATGTGAACAATGTTGCTTTTGTAATGAGCAATTAAGGTAAACGGAAATATTGTTTTTAATTGTTACCAATGACGTCCATGGTTAACCACGTCTTGATAGTAACCCCAAAGGCCTTGGGATGTCGCGTCACACAATTGGCATACTTGACGGACAGTCCTCTATGCAGGGCTTGTGTCGCCCGATACACTGCCTCCCGCATAATTAGGATTCGCTGACCGAGGCATACCCTTACCATCCCCGATGACGCCACGACCCTCCTACAGTAGAGTAGTAAGGCCACCAGTACTGTCAGAAAGTACAAGACTCAACAGCCGTCCTACCGTCCTCGCCGTCGAGGCCCGTCGCGACACCCCATACCATGTCAGCACCGACCCTTGCTCGAGCCAGCCCGCGCCGCTGAGCCTGTAGTTTTACATTCGACCCTAAATAATTCCGATCCAGCCTGTTCCTTGCTGCCCTCTCCCGGCGACGCCTTAGCCGAGGTCCGTACCTCACAGGGAGTGCCCTTAGCGTGTAGTCGCTTAGTTTTTAAGTGTTTTAAGCACTGGCTGGAGGCCTTAATTTATTGAGGCATCCACAGGCAAGCCCGGTTAAACAGACGACAACAACGACAATTCCAAAAAAAAAAGTGTCTGAGGAATCCGTTATCCATGTGCTCTTAGAATGCACAGGCGTCACTTTAGGACAGAAACCCTTTGGGCACCCAGATCTTACACAGATGTTCTTAATATACCAGGAGGTGGGCTCGTTAGAATAACCACCGGCCACGGCCACATGGCCACGCACAATGGTCCACCTGAAGGACTAAGCGCGGAAACTAAACCCTTTAACATAAAGCATAGAAACCCAAACGCAATAATAAAGTGACTTTAATTAATACTATAGAAGCGATTTCCATAATATAAATACCCGTAGTAAAAATGAAATTGTGATACCTAAATTTAGATTAACAAAAACTAGCAAGTCTTTTCATATAAATAGCATCCGTTTTTATAACAAGTTGCCAAAGCCGGTTACAGAACTTAGCGATGGAAAGTTCAAAACCCTCATCAAACGTGTCCTTATCAAAAAAGCATATTATAAGATTAAAGACTACGTTGAAGACAAGGTAGTTTGGCAATAATTGCTTCTGCACATGTGGCTTCCCTGGCATCTCATTAACGGCATAACTACATAAATGTCTATTATCTGCTCTCAAATTACGATTTTTATTTAATTTTTACATGCTTCTTTGACATTTAATCTTTTTACTATTTGACATTATATAGAGACAATTCTAATCCTCCAACTCTTTTTAGTGGTTGTAATGGAAATTACAATCACTTGGTTTTAATAGGTTTTTATATTTTATTTATCTTTTTTTGAGTTTTTGATTTTGTAAATGTGAGGACTTTGTAGGCCCTGTAGATATTAGATCTGTAGATCATTTTTTATTTTATCAAGTACCTGGCACTTGTTGACAGGCCTACGCTGTTCTCCCATACCTACTGTAATTAGAAAACATTGTAAAAGCCAATTATTTTTAAAAGAGTAACCGTGGAGTTTCATGCCGGTTCTTCCCCATAGGAAACGACCAATTAGAACCGTGCACCTAGCTTCTGACGTTTCATAAGTGCCCTTGTAGGCTTATGTTAAATAAAATATTTTGATTTTTGATTTTATAATCTAATATATAACATTCTAGTGTCACAGTGTTAGTTACCATACTCCTCCGAAACGGCTGGACCGATTTTTATGAAATTTTGTGTGCATATCGGGTAGGAGAATCGGCTACTATCTATTTTTTTTTTTTTTTGCAAAACGAAGTTTGCGGGGTCAGCTAGTTTTATTATATTAAAGTAGCGCAAAATTTGTTCGACTGGAGACCAGAAAAACCAGCCTTCAATAAAATTTAAATTAGTTCAATGATTCAGTGATTCGTAAAGGAAAACAAAAGATGGTGAATGGTTAGTAACTACTGTAGGACTATAGAAAAAAATACATATCTTATTCCATATATCCATAATCCATATATAATTCAAGAACTCGTGATTGATCAGAAAAATGCATTGTGCATCGTACCCGAACGTTCTCGCGTCTAAACTGAATGGTTCTGTATGTATTTGAAAAAGTCAATTTCACCTGCAGATTGGGCATGAAGCCGTCTCGTCCAAGAGATAATTAATTCACAAACAGCGGCTCTCCTAGATCATTAATTTTAACTTGTGCACAAAGGTACGAGATACCTTTGTGCACGAGGGGCATCACACGTACAGACGCCAGCACATCAAGCTACCCGAAACTATCAAATTCTCCCAATCTACTTTGAGCCTTAAACTATAGCGGTAAAGTTGAAAATCTATTAAAGTAATTTTGACAGATTGTAGTCGCTTGATGTGCTGGCGTCTGTACATAATAAAATTGAGTCTATCTATATTATTTTCGAGTTCTCAAATAGCATTTCCATTTTTAGTTATATTGTAGGGACAGAAACACGTTTAAAAACGGCTTTTGCAATTTCGTTGATTAATTTGTTGTGAAAGAAATGATTGGTTGTAAAACAGCGGGATGATTCCGTAACACACTTAAAATGGCAATAGATCGCAATGCCTTTTATTCTGACAGGTCAACAACGTTCACTGCGTTATTTACGTTGTAGAGCAAACGATTTTTTTTAAATCTATGAAGTAATGGATAAGGAATTTTTTTCAGAAAATTAGGTTACTAGATAAGACATATAGGATCCACCAGAAAATATTTGAAGACATTTCACCGAAAGGCTAAATGACTACACTTCGTTCCGTTGTCCACATTTTCTATCTACAGATGCCAGCACATTAAGCTACTACAATCTGTCAAATCTTTTTAATACATTTTAAATTTTATTGCAAAAGCATTAGGTTCAAAGTTGATCGGGAAAACTTGACAGTTTCGGGTAGCTTGATGTGCTGGCGTCTGTACCTAGATAAGCAAAGACACTAACCTTTGCATTCTTCAATTTCTTCATCGGAGTTGTCTTCGCAGTCTTTTTCCAAGTCGCACACCCACATTCTGGGTATGCACTTGCCGTTGGTACACTGGAACTGCTTCAGGGAACATATTGCTGAAACAAGAAAAAAAAACAAATTACGAATTGTAGTTTCACAAAGAAAAGGAGGTCGCCTATACTTAGTTTGTTAGTCAAAAATAATTGGCAAAATAAAATAATACCAGTTGACTCACTGAATTCATTTACACTCAACAGCTAACAACTGAAAGCATTTCAATATTCCTACTTCAATCGAAAACCGCTTTATGAAGCGGTTTCACAAGTCAACGCTTAAACTATTTCACTTTAAGACAATTTAAAATAAAATTAGTTGCTGAAAAACACCAGCATTTATTCATAGAATAAACTGGATTAAACATTATTGCCTTGGTCCTAGGTGGGTAGGTGGGTAGTGTGGTGTGAAACTCCCCCAGCCCACAAACTAAGTGACTATGGATTTGCATCAGACGTGTCAAACACGGAACTCTAATTATGGGTGCATTTGCATCTGACATGGTAGGAATTATTGGGTGGTATAACGAGGCACAGTGGTATTGCCTCTTTACCTTTATCGTTCCTGTTTCTTCATTATTTTGGTTGAAACTTTTAAAAAGAGTTAAAAAGTTTCGTTTTTGTTTTTGCTACGCAGTTATCGTTTCAACACATTTAAAAAATACTGGTTGTACAAAATGTAGGGTTTGAACGTGTATCATAATCAGCTTATAATGTGCCTACTCTTGGGACACAAGCCTCCTCTCGGCGGGAGGAAGTGGGTCGTAATCTACCATGAGAGCCCAATGCGGGTTGGTAGATGTCACATGTCTTCGAATTTTTTCGTTGTAGGACCGCCGGTTTCCTCACGATGTTTTCCTACACCATTATGAGAGCACTGGTGATCCTGTCCTGTTTAAACACGTGCATCATTTAAATGTAAATAACATAAAATCTAGATCATCATCATCATTCATCCTAGAATGGCTAGCTAATAGCAAGCAGCTAAAACCTAATACGACCACATCATTACAAAGACTACTTTGACCACATCATTAAAAAGGCTCCACTACTTTGTATGGAAGCTATTACTTTCCCCATACAGGATGCATGAATAAAGCAAAAGTCGTAGCTCATTTCAGGAAGCTTATTAAAACGAAACAATGAACTATTTTAGAGACGGGAAATGAGCATTATTCATTATATCATAAAGTAATAACATGCACGGGAAACAATATATCTACTCGTAAATCTGAAATAATAATGAATTGTTTAATGAAGAAATAGGGATAAGGAAAACACAACACACATTACGTACCTACCTAAAAGATTAATTAATATGGCGTGACATTATGAATTTATTAATCAAACAACTATTATTACTTCATGTCATAACATAACGCCTTGTTTCCGCGAATGTTTGGGCAGAGGTGTAGGTACCTATAGTAGGTACTTCCCACATTTCGCCAGATATGTTTTAGTCCCATATAAAAGGGGACGAGCCTATTCCCATTAACCGGGAATAAATGCAAACTCCGGACTGCTACTGAGAAATTTCAGTTAGAAAAACCCAATAAGATTGCCCGACCTCGATCTCGAAACCAGGACCTCTTGGTCAGCAGTAGCGCTTGTGCCCACTAGACCAACGAGGCACTTACTAGTAGTTGTTATTATATGTTAGGCATAAAGAACACAAGTTATATTGATGAAATAAAATACGTAACAGTTATTTGCACGTCTCCAATGTTTGAATCAAATTCAATGATAAATGATTTATTTCACTCACGTCAATTATTTAAAAAAAAACTAGATGAGGTCGGCTTGTCGATCTGACTACTCTCTGAGAAGAAAGGCGGAAACAAACTCAGAGGTCTCTTTTAAAGTCCAGACATAATCTTGATTAGATCGTGCGAAGACCATGTAGATTGGTGTCTGAAATGGTCTTTTGAGGAAAGAACCACCCAAACTGAGTGGAAGCATTTGTCAGTAATCGCGTAGCTCAACTCAGAACTTAAGGAGCTAAAGACAAAGTATTTTTTTAATATCTTCAGACATTGTTTAACCTTCACGTTATCATATCAGTACTTATCATAAAATAAAGAAAAATTCAAATCATTCTTAAGAATTTCTAGACTGAAGTGCATTATAGTCTTATAGAGATACTGAGTAGCCTTCAAGTCAGGTCTTGAAAGACGCATTGAGTAAGAACACAATGTTTTCTCTGTTCGAACGACAACAATAAAACGTTCAAGTAGCGTTTAAGTGTAATAAGATAACATTATACGCTAATATGACATACGACTGATATAATGACGGCTCCATAATTTACTACCTACCTACATTGTCGGTATTATTTCAATAATAAGTACCGCGATTTTCTACAAAATACTGAGAATTATAGTGATTAAAATAATCCTTAATGATTGGTTTTGATTTACCTAAATTCAATTTGTGAATCATAATTAATTGAACAAATGATAACATTGCAAAAATAAAAGTACCATAAGATGATAAAATAAAATGGTAATCTAAATCGGTCAAAACAACTGACGTAACTTTTACCGACACATATTTTATCTGGATTTTTTTTCGGTTTTTCCGTCCAGCCCATTATTCCAAAACTATTTCTGTTAACATCTCAATTATGTCCAAGAAAAAGTTACATTCACAACACGAACGCCCAACACACATTTCAAAGATAAACATACAAAAGAGGAAAATAGCCTATCAAAACTTGGCATATAACTCAAACGGGCCTAGGCTCCTACAATATACGAATGGACGTACATTTCCATGATCCTTAACAGCCTTTTATAAGTCCATTATGTAATGGACGCGAGGAATCAGACGGTCAATACAATCGGCGAGACTATCTTGCTTGTCCGCTCGACTTGATTTATGCCGTCATATTTTCGAAAAGAGCCACCCATTTCTCTTTATACGGTATATTGCAATCAATGATTTACATACGTGCTATTGATTTATAGCGGGACACAGCAGATTGCATTATTCTCTACAAATATTTGTGAAACAAAAGGATTTTTAAGCTCTTTTATGAACACAATGCTCTTGGCATAAATGGTGTCCCCATTATATTTTTAAACCTTATTCAGTCTGCTTTCGATTTAATTTTTGCAATGAGATGTCACTTAAAGGAGACAGGCGTGATGCGACGACGATGCGACACGATTCTGGTACAACAGTTACCATGAAGTTTTCATAGAAATTGTTCTACTAAAGTCGCGTCGCGCTGCCGCGCCTGTGTGCTGGCCGCACCGCAATACAAACATCCTCCCACTTAATTTTAGCACCTATCTACATTTTGTATGAACCATCGCATACTATAGGCGGGCCGCACGGTACTTTTTGTACTGCTGCGGCTGGTGCGGCTGTAAAGAGTATAATCAGATTATAATGATCCCACTGCTTGTACTCAGGCCCATCTCTTCGAGAGGGAGTGGACTGTAATCTACTGCGCAGGCCCAGTGCAAGTTGGTAGATGTCACATGTCTTCGAATTTTTGGTTCTAGAACATTCTGGTTTCCTCACTTGTTTTCCTTCGCCGTCAGTACTGCTGCTCGCTGCTGTATTGTGCCTGTGCCTTTATTGACACCTTGTTTTAACGCTAATTCATATTTTAGCTATTAACATCTCGTACATACATAGGCAGGTATTGTAAACACACAGGGGTTATATTTCATCGTTACGTTTTCCCGGCTCATTGCCAGTGTCGGCTCCGCTAAAAGTAACTGCGCGTGCGCTCATTAGCGTTCTGTCTTCATTAAAGCGCATGCGGCATGACCTAGTGCACTCATTTTTACATCTATTTAATCCATAATTATGTTTCTTTTAAACATCTTTGCTACCGACTTAAATTTTAAGTTAACACAATATGCATCTCCCATTTTTTTATTGTCAATTTCAGGGAGTAAAGACTTTGTAATTAAGATGGTCATAACTTTAGGTAATTTTTTTCATGTTTATTACTCAAAAGCCAAATTAAATATATGCATAGTACGTTGCAATAAAAGGTTTTGTCTTTCGAATTACACTAGTTTACAAAATATAAAAAATTTCATGTCCTTCCAGTGAATTCCATTTCGTTTTATTTAGTGACAATAATTAAACGCAAACATATATTTTTTTATTTTTATTACGTCAAAGAATCAAGTTATCAACACATTTTATTTTAAAACTACCCACAAAATGGTTCTGAATGCATCCTAAAATTTTTCAGCATTGTAGTCATTGAGTTAAATAACTAGAGAAGCGAACCTCAATAAAATGTGTCAAAAAAGTATACCCACTTTTTAAACGCGACGACGTAGCTTTGAAACCACTAAACATTTAAGAGTAAACATATATCTGTCTCATTTACACACGTCGTAAGAATAATACCGTCGCTTAGATTAGACAAAGACCGCATTATAAACATGCAACGACGGGATAGGGTTGCCTACCCATGCGAAATTTTACCCAACATTTCATTCCATGAAAAACGTTATACGTTAAGTTAAATTATTTTTTAAATGTTTGAATTATGTATTTCTTATTGGATGTGTAATAGAAGTTTATAAATAATGAAAATAACTAAGACATTTTTTTTTTGAATATTTTTCTTTATTATTAATGAAATTGAATGATTTAGTAGGTAGCCAGTCAGTCTCTTTTCTCAGCAATCAGATTATTTCCACCCATTTTTCACAGCGTGCTGCATCTTTAGGCACCCTGCTACGTTGTTATTATTAAAAAATATTTAAAATCACTTATTCCATAAATTAAAAACTCCCACAAATGTGGGAAACTAAAACTAAGTTTTTAGTGGTAACACTGAACCTAATTTACAAAATTCTACATTTTATTGCGTTTTTACGTTGATATAAACACAGAGACAATTAATTTACGTGTGGAAAGTAATTCCGGTTAATTTATTATGTTTTTGTGATCTTGAATCGCACTCTTTCGCGATATTTTCTGTCGTATGTCACTCGGTTGACTTCGGTTGGCGTGACATAGAGCACTGAACTGACGTTAGCTACGCTGATGGCTGTGGCCATCAGTCTAGTGGCAACGCCTTGGTGCGGTAATTACTAATCTATTGTAACATATATATCAATGATTGTAGTGTTCAGTTAAATAAATGGGTGTCAGCATGTCTGAAAATTCATTTGCACCTTGATTTCTTCCCTGAAAACCTCAGAAAAGTCAGTGACGAACATGGAGAGCGTTTTCATCAGGATTTGAAATTTTTTGAACAAAATTATCAAGGGGACCAAGCCATGTTATGTGATTATTGCTGGTCTGTTATAAGAGACAGACTCAAATACAAGAAAAAAGCTAAGGCAATTCATTTTTAATTTTTTTTAAATAATTTTGCAGGCATTTTTTTTTTTGTAAATCAAAAATTATAAATATTTTGGAAATGTGACGTGTTAGATTTTTTTCATATTTTTTTTTAAACTCGGTGCATCTCAAATGATAAGCAAAAACCCTTTTCATTGCAAGGACAAAAACCATGTAAACTAGTGTTATCTATTTGTATTATAGACCGGTTTTTCTAACGTATAAAAGCAAGTAGGACCTAAAGATCGTTGAATTCTTTAAAACATGTCGTCTCACCGATTTCGTTCTCCGTGTCGGTCTAAGACAGAGTACGAAGTCAGTACGAGACCAAACTCGTTTAATTTTAATGGTATAGGTAAGTAATATCATTCATGGACTCTCTTAAGTGGTCTGAAAGCGACACTAATTTAATTTCATTACTTTAGGAGGGTTGTAGTAGGAAAAGCCGGCTGCGTGGCGCGGCACGCTCGCCCTGACATCCAATCTGTGTGGAGAGCCCTCATGTCTGTCTCATTGAGAGCAAATCGCTCGAGCCTAGGGGACTGGCTCGGCAAAGGACATTGGGCAAAATACTATAGGTTTTGGTCTAAATGGTGGACATTTAGACCAAACCCTATACTATTTTATTGTCACTAACGAGACTTATGTCACTAAGGGTGCATTCCACCAAACTTTTATATTTAAAATAAGTCTTATCCTGAGAATAAATTTAGAATTTTTGACAGTTTTTCTATACTAGAACTGTCATACGCCAATTTTATTCCACGAATAAAAGATATCTGACTTTGGTAAAATCAGCCCTAAATAGTCTAATAATTAGTCTAATAATTACCCAGATGGCCATAAAAATAAATCTATCAGTTTTAAGTTATAGCTAAATAAAAAATATTATTTTTTCTACTTTTCACTGATAGATTTTATTTTTCAAACCGTGTCTTAGCAAAACTTACTCCTTATTTAATAGACTATTCAACTACCTAGCTCCCGCTAGTGGTGGACTTTTGAAATTGAAACACTTTTACCCATTTTCTTTTTACATTACAGTTACCGCCACTGAAAGTTGGTTTAGGGACTAAAATCCCGCGACCCAATAGCTTCCAATCTACGTGATGTGACGGCAACAGTGCGATGTCCAACATTCGATTAAATCTGTTTCGATTAATCTAAAGCGTGAATAACTTGCCTTAGACCGTGTTGTTGCATTTATAACATTTGTGAAGTTAACATGTTGAAGGTGGTCTAGTTCGCCCACCATTGCTTTACGTACACTAATTTTATTTATCATTGTGATAAATCCAACCAGCAAACTCGTCTTAATTTATTTTATTACTAGCTTTTGCCAGCGACTTCGTCCGCGTGGAATAATGACTTCCGGAAATTGAGGCACTAACTCTCATAGAGTTTAACCAATGTGCTCTTTCTTCTGCCGATTCTTGAGAACGCGTATTTCTCATTCAACGCGTTTTTCAAGACAATAGCGGGCGGACGCCGGCGTCCGCTTGGGGCTTGAATAACTAAAAATATATAACTACGTCTAATATATAAAATAATATATAATAAAACCTACTTCACTTAAAACTAAATACCTATAACTACTATAATTAATAATACCTATACCTATAATTAATAAAAGTACCTACGCTTTTACCTACTTAATATTAAAAAAAAACTGAACAGAAATTAACCAAAACTTACCTACTACTAACTAACTACTACTAACCTATTACTACTTCACCTAAAAAGAAATCCTGTTTTCCCAACATTTCCCTTCACTGCTCTGCTCCTATTGATTGTAGCGTGATGAAAAGTATACTATAACCTGCCCAGGAGTATGAAGAACAATTGTACCAAGTTTCGTTGAAATCCGTCGAGTGGTTTTTGTTTCTATAACGAACATACAGACAGACAGACAGACAGACAGACAGACAAAAATTTTACTGATTGCATTTTTGGCGTCAGTAACGATCACTAATCACCCGCTGATAGTTATTTTGGAAATATATTTCATGTACAGAATTGACCTCTCTACAGATTTATTATAAGTATAGATATAGATAAAACTGCGGTTTGGCAAAAATAACATGGTGCCCGTGTTGGGTCGCAGAGTTTGTTTTTAATCTAAACTGAACGACAAATTCACAACAGGCGAAATGTTTTACACATCAAATTACATATATAAGTTGCGCTGTTCGAAGCATTTACCTAAGCTATGTGAAGCGAAACATACCTAATGTAACAGCGCAGAGAGTAATTTATCTTAATCGCGACACCTCACTCATTTAGCTAAATGGTGCACGTTAGTAATCATGTAGCTTCAAATTACCAACACGATCCCTTTAAATACTAAATTAACCGGTGGCCCTTATGTGCCACCGAATGAATATATTGGAATATCCCAATTAGAATTTACTGCATTAGAAACTCGTGATCTCAAATAGAACTGATACATTTATTTGTTATTCGATTTGACTCTCGGCTTAGACAAGGGTTTGTCGACATTTTAGGTCTGGCTGAACCCTTCTTTGTTATTCCTAGTATCCATTAAATTATCCCTTTCCTTTTGGACTCTTTGAAGTTTGTGTTTTTAAATTTGTTTTTTCAAGACCATCAGATTAAAAGAGCCAATAGGTCCACAGGAGATGGGATTGACAACAATGAGTTTTAAAAAACACGTTTTCATTTCACGCTATTTCTGAAAATCCCATATTGTTTCACAGCTTTAAATTTTGTTGGCAATAACAGTTCTCGTTTAGTTGAGTATTGGTATTTTAAATATGAAACACCACAAAACTTGGGACGCATACAATAAACCGTTTCAAAACTTCCCAAAGCTCCACCAAGCTTATTACAATACTATAACGAAAAAGTTTAAGATATTATTTTGGCAACATTTAGGTAAGAAATATTTTCATTGCTACCCAACCAAGAATTTGCAAGAGCGCAAAATTATTTTAATTAAAAAACTGAGGAAAGGAAGCAAGGAGGTAGGATTCTTAATTATTTGCTTGGTAGGGTTTAATCAAATTATACTTGAGTGAAACTTATTATATTAAATTACTACGTAGTTTTTGTTGATAGTACTTTGAACGGGGAAGGCGTAGTGCGGTAAGTATAGTTAGGACAGTGCGTAAGCGTGACTTGCTTTCCTGTCTAAACTTCAGAAGGAATTATCTTACTCTACCCTACTTTGAGAAGTTTAGTGCACTGGAGCAACGGGTGACGCTATAGCGGGTTTAGTTACTTACTACAGAATGTATGTTACTTAATAAAACTCTGTAATTCATTGACAGACAACGCCTAATCCGCTGGGTTTAGATGCATAACATTTCGTACAAAACATCATTTTATATCGAAGGTAAGCACTAAGGAAGGATTTTTGAAAATTCATACCATGAAGGGGAGGATTAAATAGGAGATGAAAGTTTGTAGAAAGTTGGTCGTTTTTACATAATCAGTCTTTAATGTTCCCACTGTTGCGATACAGGCCTCCTCTCAGTGAGAGGGAGTGGGCCGTAATCTACCACGAGGGCTCAGTGCGGGTCGTTTTTGGCAATGGGAAATCCCATCGGGTACACAGCTTATTTTATTATTTATGTACACACAGTAAAATACATAAAGATATGACATAATTATAATTTGAGTACAAAGGTACTGCTTATTTAATGTTTACATAAATAATTATAGGAGGGACCCGTGGCTAAATAATAACAGCCGCACAGGTAGATCGATCAGGTTAAGCTACGCTTGCCGAGGTTGGTCTGTGGATGGGTGACCATCTTTACATACCGAGATGCCTCCGTGCCTCGGAAAGCACGTTAAGCTGTTGGTCCCGGCTGTCAATCGTGGATTTTTGACAGTCGTTACGGGTAGTCAGAAGCCCGAAAGTCTGACACGTACGTAAGGGGTATCGTATTACCCAGTAAATGGGCTGTGGAGGTCAGATAGGCAGTCGCTCCATGTAAAATAGGTACTGGTATTTAGACTGGAAGCCGACCCCAACATAGTTGGGAAAAGGATAGGCAGATGATGATAAATAATTATAGTCTAGTTTACTACATTATCATTTTCAACCAAGTTCTGTACCTATTGATTTCAATGCTATTTGGAAAATTCTCAATACCGGCTCCCGTTGCCATGGTAACTCCGCCACCCCATGGAATAGCTCGTATTTCGGAAATTCGTTTCGAGGTAACTATTGCAATATGATAGGAATATCACTTTCCTTTCGCGGAAAAGGATGAATGGGGCGGTATTTTCATCAAGGATATATGGTGACCTTGTGGATTTTTTTTCCCTCTTGGTACATTGTGGCGTTCCATTGGTTATTTTTAATGACTTAAGAGACAGAAAAAAAAAGATAGTCCATTTTGTTTTGATAATAAGTAACAAGACAAACCGTCATATGTTATATAAGACTAGCTGTGCCCGTGACCTCGTTCACTTGTATATCGAAAAACACGGGTTTTATTTTTGTGCGCAGGTCCCTAAATTTCCTAAAATAAAAGCAGCAAAAGAACAACATCAGCTATCTGTCAGTGAAAGTCCCGTCAAAATTGGTCCAGCCGTTTCGGAGATTAGCCGGAACAAACAGACAGACAGACACAAAACATTTTATAATTCTATTTTTGTTAAGTAGGCACCAAAGAACAGCAGCAGTTTTATTCCGCCTGATGTTAGGGATTGCCTCCATTGATAGTTCATTTTATGCTCACTTCACCTATGTTATCAGGTGAGATTTTTACAGAATCGATAGGCTGCTTTTTACTTTATACATGTAATAAAAAGCTGTTCTTTTGACATTACAAACTGACACTTCAATTTTATTTCTTTGTATAGATGTTGTTTGTATAGTGTATTTAATTCGAACCACATGGCGACATACACGAACGCTATAACACCAGAAGCTGTCTTGATGAATAGAAATCATACAAAGATTTCATGACTATGTACTCGGTATGTTTATTTATCGCCACGTTCTATGTTCTTAGGGTTACCATGAGATTCGTCGAAGACACGTACTTAGGTACGGGGATGACCTTTGGGTTTAACGAGGACATTAGTAGCAGCAAATTGCAGGCCCCTACTATCCCTTCTGTACTTCCCTGTCCTTCTTATCTCACACTGAATTATAATCATTAGATATATAGGATCTATAAAATCTATCGTCGCAAAATGATCCAGTAAATCTGAAGATCTACAAAGAAGCACCGGTACAAAACACTTGTTCTCAAACGCAGGGAAAATACTGAGAAATTAGGTTTCCTCATCAAGATTTCCTGTAACACCAATCATATACAATCTATAATCAGCCTATAATGTTCCCACTGCTGGGACACAGTCCTCCTCTCTGTGACAGTGAGAGGGTGTGGGCCGTAATCTACCATGCGGGACCAGTGCGGGTTGATAGATGTCACAGTCACGTGTCTTCGAATTTTTGATTCTAGAATATACCGGTTTCCTCACGATGTTATGTTGATGTTTTTTCTACAGAATACAAACAAAAAAGCGCTCAAAATATTGCTTAAGACGCCTATTACAAAAACGCGCGCAGATGCATGATTTCCTCGTTGAAAAGGAATACTATACGTTGGTTTGGTTATAAATAACAATTAATTGGTAAAGAGAGTTCGTTTTCTTTTCTACAGTAACAAAAAAGCGATTATTTTAATTATTTATCTATTTATTTAGCAATAATCGTTCTCCTGAAACATGTTTTGGCAAAAACTCATGGCGAGCTGATTTGAGAGCTCTTATTTGCAGATCCTGTTGAATATAATCCATCAAAATAATTTTATTTAAGCTTAGTTGCCCTCATTTCGATATGTGCACATTATGAAGACTCACACTGTAGTTCTAAACTATCGGAACTGCTAGAATATTTGGGTGCAAAATTCGGCCTAGTACAATATACCGCACGTAGTAGTAACACTTGATCTACGAGAACCGCCCTTCCTACTACGAAATAAAGGCTCTGTCAAAGCCACACTGTGACCATGGTCGGGTGGTTAACTGAACAACCGAAAATGTCTAGTTTCTATGCCCATCTATGCTTCGAATGACGTCATGTACATCAGATTGGTCTATTTTCGCACTCCCCTCGACGCTTGTCAGCATCGGCTGTCTCGGCCCGGTCGTATGTCATTCACCTCAACTGTGTATTGTGTCCCCACAATGGATAGATCATGTTATGATAGTCATTTAAACGAAGAAATACTATCCGGGTTATATGTGTCAGCTTTTTATAGTCAATAATTACACATATTTAGAAAAAAAAAATGGTTTGTTGATATAGGCAAAGGTTCCATCAAGTTAGTTGTGTCTCCGTCTTAGAATTAGCCCATGGACTTATGCCAGTGGTATCTCTCGACCACCGTAAGAGGATTATATCTGGTGGTCGGACAAACAGAAGGATTCTGTGCAGGTTTGATGGGATTCTGCTAAAGCCTGGCTGACCAGAGGGCAGTTTAGCCTTACAATACTGCAGAAATGTAGTTCGAAGCAAACATATGCCAAAAAAACCTTCACGAAACGCGTTAGGCATAAAAACCAGTAGCGTAATTTCAAAATCGGATAAAAAGCTTTCGTAATCGCATAATCGATAAATTTTAATACAAATCTTAGAAGAATCAACTGCCTGCCAAAATCGGTGCCTAAAAACGGAAACTGGCAAACTGCCAAAATGAGGTTAAGTAGAAAGGAAAATATTGTGCAGTAGCAAAGTTTCGGGAGAGCTTAGGAGTACCTACATGATATCGATAAGCAGATGATACTGTGGCCGCTTTAAATCCTAAACTGGATAAATGCTCCTCGACCACTGAGCTGGGTCCCAGCGTTTGAATACAAATGGACCGTTTATCCCTGAAAGCCAATCTGTATGCAAATTACAGGTCTGTTTAACTATCCTCGTTAGTTGCTCATTTTCGAAACGTCTGCATTTTCAGTTTGACTGAAATATAATCCTTTCGATTGTAGAAGTGATTGATTATGTTTTTTCTTTTGTTTAATTAAATTCTGTTAAAAAGTTCCAGGGCAAAACTAAGTTCTGCAACATCTGAAGCATGAATTTTGTCTGAAAGGTTTCAATAAAAGACAGCTGTCCGATTCCTTGTTAAAGTTGTTGCTAAATCCTTAACAACCATACTTATAATAAATAACCTAAAACCGACCAAATCATATCGCTATTAACTTTGGGTGTAACTTTTGCAAACGCCTCGCAATTTTAGTGTCTTTGCGAGAAGTTGTCATCAACTTTTTCATCCCCTTTTTCCGGTTCCACTAATGCGCAAACTTTCCTTCAGATACGCCGACACGCCTTGCGAAGTGACTTGTTCAAAATTTCATCAACATCCACGAAAAAGTAGGTAACTATATAGGAAGTATAAGGAGCGACAGAATTATAAAAGAAGAAATCGTCTTGAAGCTAGGACTTAGTAAATACAGTTTCAGAAGAGCAAAAGGAAACGCTAACTGCATTTGACTTTGTATTGAGCTCGACTGAGAAATTGCTTTCAGAAGATTGATAAATTCTACAAAATTTCTAAACCTACACAACTGTAAAGTAATTGAATTAAAAACTCCAAAACGGTGTTGCAATATGATGCATAAAACAGACAGCCAAGCATAGTGCCCACATCAATTTCCTCATTGATAATATCAGGAACCATGTGAATGAAATATAACCATAAAACATTGTTATCCCTTATCGCGCGATTCAGAACTCAATATTGCTGCAATATATGTTCGCTCATAACGTGTATATCTTATCATGATTGTGTCTGCATCTGTGTACGTCGCATTTAGTTTTTCCATTCCGCCATTATTCGCGACCCGGGGCCCATTCTGCAGAACCAAACGATTCTACGCTTGTTACGAGCATTCCATATGCAATTTTCTCCTTTCTACATTGAAATGCTTCACTATTTTCACAGTTTTTAAAGTATTTTAATGAATAGTTCGCTGTAACGTTCTCGTATTTAAATACACACGTGAAATGGTTAGAATATTTTTGCACAGCGCAGTTTCATTGCGATAATTTTCCACGAAATTCATATGAAGTTTGAGTGTGGCTCAGAGCTGACTGAGACTAGGGCAAATTACATATTATTATAGGAAATGCTTTCGTCGACGGTGGCAGAAGAAATTGCAACCGAGCTATAATTATTCACATTTCAAAGAATCATGGATTAAGACAATTAATAATAAAATAGCCTATCGAAGCTGCTACAATTGACTCGGCATAATTGAGAACATGCTGAGAGAAACCTAGTATGAGTTGGCTCATTAGTAAGTATGAATAACTTGTTCGAAACTCTATTAACTATGGTCTGAAGCGGTCTTACATAATCATCACTGAGCATTGTAACAACAACTTAGTGGTAAGGAGCTCCCGGCCTTTCACAAAGACGCGAAACTCTTCAGGAGTGTAAAACTGTCTATAAAAACTTTTTGTGCATGACGTTCAATTTTATTAATTCTTTAAAACTTGAATTGGAATTCTGTGACTACGGAATTTCCCTCAAAGTTGTTTTAATACTAGAACCAATTTACATTTCGCAATCGAATAATTTCTAGAGAGCAAAGAGAACAAAGGAAAACATTTTGGAAATAATACGCCTATATCATAACAAATTATTTTTCTGTCTCCCAACACACAGAAGTTCTAAATAAACTGTAAAAAGTCGTTGGGGTCTTTTCGAATGTCAACCACACACAGTTTGCAAGCGACAAAAATAAACCATTGATCGGAAATGTACTGAATGTCGGACTCGGCCACAATTAATACATGCTTGGAACCAAATGGTTTGCTCAGGAGTGAAATAACTTAAACTGAGATGGAGTTTAATGAAAACTCGAACTTATTTTTAAAGCTAAAGGGATTCAAATCGACTGTCGAATGTCGGGATAGGTTTCTATCTAACCCCTGCTATAGAATCGTCTATGTGTATCATGGACATAGCAAAGGGCAGCAGCAGTGAGGTTTAATGACAACGAACCAATACAGAATCGAGGTCAACGTTAAGTGTCGCATTGGACTTGGCACGGACCCTTAATTGAGTGGTTATTGTATGGTCAGAACGGAACGACAGATAAAATTAATAAAAGTTTCGAGAAGTCAATGTTTTATCTACGTCCACTACTGTACAGTTATTTCACGAAACAAATAAATAAGTAAAGAAACAAACTTGTAAGCGAATCGATATAACGATATTTACGGTTCATAAAAAAGATAATAATGAGTGAGACATTTTTAATTAATGTTCCATACTCACAAATTTTTCCAGTTTGAATCTCGCGTACTTGTGGTTTTTTTTTTTGTTCGGAATTTATTTTAATAGTTTTTGTTTGTAATTATTGGATTTATAAGTTAACTACCTACTTATCATTTTAGGAAAGCCGTGATCTGAGATTTCAAAGAATATTCTCAACCTGGTTATCATTAAAAACAGAACTATAGTAAAAAAGCGATTATTTAATTAAATCTAACATCAAATTGGAAACGTACACCAAAAACTCTTTTATTTGGTGAAGGAAAGTAAGCAGGTAAGCTAGGAAAAAGGATGACAACAGACAAAAAAGAGTAAAATTCCGAAGACAAAGTAAACAAATCAATACCTACTTGGCCAAGCACTGAAAATCTAAAACACAAATAAGTTTTAGAAAACAAATCACGAACAAGAACTACGCAGCACACACATGTTTACCGAAACTTGCAGAGACACAACTTGCTCGCAATTAATGGAAGAGCTAAGTCTCGGGACTAACTCGGTTACAAGTATGTATATTCTCAAGTTATTCACTTAATAGTGTCTTCAAATCTTATATAATAATCAATGTAACATTTTAAAGATAGGCAAAAGTAAGTGATAAAGAAACCATAGCAGAGAATATTTGTGAGCACTCTATTGTGTTTGTGACGATATATTTGGGGCAAGAATGAATAATTTTCATTTCATATTTCAACAATAACTAACTTAAAAAAGAGACTTCTTATTGATTTGGCCAAAACGGTTAAGATATCAATTCTTGACATGATAAATTTTTACCTTTTTTTTTTGTTAGCATGTATTTTGTCCTGCTGCTGGGCATAGGTCTCCCCTTTTCCTTCCAAACCTGCCTGTCTTGTGTGACCTCTGACCATGTTGGCCCTGCAAACGTTATCAGATCATCACACCACCTTCGCTGTGGTTTACCTCGACGGAGATGTCCTCTCTCAGGTGTCCAGTGAGTGCATTCGTGAGACGTGTACGTGACTTTTTATTAACAAAAGAAATTAGAATTTATAACTTCACCTCCTGTAGCTTAATGACTTTGAACATCATATTTCTTTTTAATATCATTAACCCGTGCTAACCCTATACCTGTAATTAAGGTCACTGAATAAAATGTTCATCTATCATCGTTTAAAAATTAGGACGCCTTATCGCTCTCATCTATCATTATTAGCAAACTGATTTGTTTAATTTTATTTTATATTAGGTAGACTTTCGGCTAACAGTTATCTCAACTGATCGTAAGCGATGATGCAGTCGATGATGATAGCAGACTTGGCCAAAAGTAACCTATTCATTCGAGACTTGAAGTTTCCTAGGTTGCAATTATTATCCGCTCGTGGAACCTTAAATGTGCCCGTAAATCTTTCTTCTCCTTATTCGTTCCCTCACTGTTGTGTATCGTTACTTCTCCTATTTTGTATATATACTAATCTACATTTTGCTATGATCTGTGGCTTGATGCAGATGCAGTGCCATGTTCACCGGAATTTCCTGCTCCGACACTAAGTTTGTTCATCTTTTTGGGCTAAGTCCTGTTTTTCTTATTCCATCTATTTTGCTTGTCACTTAATTACTCTTAATATTATCGGTGCTAACCTTTATGAAGGAAATGTTTAAATCATCATCTGCCTAGCCTTTTCCCAACTATGTTGGGGGCGGTTTCCAGTCTAACCGGATGCAGCTGAATACCAGTATTTTACATGGAGCGACTACCTATCTATCCACCGACCAACCGCGGCAAGCGTAGCTTAACCTGATCGATCGACCTGTGCGGCTATTATTATTTAGCCACGGGCCCCTCTAATGAATAAAGAAGGAAATGTTTAAATATAGAAGAGAAATTTCGTCATCTATCGTGTGAAACTCGCTGGTGAATTTGTCCAACTACAACGTCGGTACGCAGTCGCTAAAATAACCAATTTGGGGACCCTCATCGCGCGTCACGAGGTAATGGATGGCTCTGAGCTCACTGTTGCGGTTATATTGGACGGGGAAAAAATTATATTTCGCTATTACCCTGTAAATTTCCTTGTAGGTCCGAAATGTTAGAAATAACGCCGTGAAGTGATTTCTAGGACGTGTGTATGTGTACGTGCACGAGTTAAAAAACAGAAAAATGTCGCTGAATATCCTTGTGAGTAAATTAACGGAAGCTGTTTATAATGTTCTCAATCAACAGTATATTACTCCCAATAACCAATACATGTTTTTGTCATCTTCCCTAACCATTTACAACAAAAAACTGTGACCAATATAGCCGGAAGCAGCTAATGCTCAAATAAAACAATTGCGTCACTAACATCATTCGCAAAAACACTTTAATCGTAGACTTGTGAACTCTGTTTAATGTACCTAAATATTCCTCAAGTATAAAGAACCCAAGAGTTCAAGCCGTGTCTGCTTCATCCATTATAAAGTCTCCTAGAGAATACCTGTCTTAAAAAAGCTTGTACCATTTTTCTTAGCTTATATACTTACATCTTTTCTTGCCGATAAATGAAATAATTTAGACAATTTCTTATACACCGGTCACGGAAAGTAATAAAATGCTTGAGTAACATTAGTAAATTATAATAATTATAAATCAACATTTAAATGCAAATAATAACAAACGGTGCATTCGTTTCTGCGTGAATTTTAGCCAAACAACTATTTAAAACAAGTCTATTTTTTATTTATTTATTTAATCCACAATGTTATACATTTATAATTTAATATAAGACCTGCTAAACTGCAAAGCAATTTGTCGGCAGCCATACCTACTTTTCTTGTTGTCGGTATTTGTTACTACTATTTACATAATTATATTTATCAGATCTGATGTAATCTTCATATTATATGTTTAAGGCGCCTTTGTGGCAGAGAAATAAAGTGTTTCTTTATTTACCTATTTTGCTATATTTATTTTTTTTATCTTTATAGCTGGGCCCTTTTATCTGATATCTTAATAGTTGACAAAAATAAATACTATCACGACGTTATCTATGCCATGTTTTGTTGATTTAATAAAACATATGCCAGATTTTAGTATCTACTTGAGTAACATATCAGGTGCGACGCATTTGGAATTTTTACTCCCGGTTCGTCGCATCTAATACTTAAAGAGAGATATATGTATATGATTAATATAATAGTAATTAAAAATAAATAAAACTGCTGCAGAGAGTAATACTGAATTTGTTTGAATTGCAAAAATACTAGTTACACGCTCCGTGGCACAAAACTACCAAAAGCGCTGAACTGTTTTTCAAATAACGAGCGAACGTTGTACAAATGTACATGTTAAATAATTCCCGAAATTATTCGAGTAGGTATGTACTAAACTTTGGATCATCCATGACATAACAAAAATAAATCTTCTATAGCAACATCTAACACAACCTATCACAGCAGAGCAATGACATACTAAGAACCGAGAAAGCAGTAGAACCCCGCTAAAAGACTCAGCGATGAAGCTCGACCTGAACCAACCTGGAGGCAAGGTCGTTAAAAGATGCCCATCTATAGATAATAATTACCCATTGCAATAATAATTACGCATTGGACTAGTGGAGAGTCCACTAGTCCAATGCTTACTCTAGGATGCATATCCGATAGGCTCTTAAATCCTTCCTTATCCTACGGACACGTCCTCCCTACCAATTACCGCGCCCCCCGGTCTATTCCTTGATATGCAATGGTCGCTGTAGCACCATGAACATGAGGCTACAGGAACTAGAGCGAATCTTGGGGTTCATTCGATTAATCGAGTCTAGTTTAACTACGCTGGGATCGGTGCAATTCATTCACATACCTATCTAGTTATTAAGAACCTAGACATCGAATAAAGTGACATACGCACGACGCAAAGGCAGACGAAACCTAAGGAGTCTTCTCTAATAGAAAAAAAAATTAAACGACCCACCCCGTGCTCCGACTAAGTACATGTACAAAACAGTTCGCCCCAAAACCTTCGGGCAGCGTTTGCAGATCGTGCGCCCTTCATTAAATTTGAAGACAAAAAGTGGGCCCTTACCTAATCTGCAGTTATCCCTTCTTGCTTTGCATCTGGTACCTTACAAATGTATTTGACCCTAATTTTATCTACTGCCCAACTGCCCAAATAAATTCGCTCGTAGTTAAAAATGGTTGAATCGTTCCCCGAAATTGGATTGTTTCATGATAGGATGAAAAGAGTGAATCAGCTCATCCTCGTGCGTGTCATAAAAGTTAATTTAGGGGTACTAACAGTCCTCGACTGCGTCGTTGGGCTGGTGGTTGTAAGCTCTATTGCTAAACGCGAAGTCCTGTGTTCGATTCTTAGGTCGGGCAGTGTTGTATTGGGTTTATCCATCACGAATTTCTCAGTAGCAGCCCGGAGGATGGATTTTTGCCCGATTGATGGTAATAGGCTGACCCCCTATTATATGGGACCTAAACAAACATCACTGGCGAAATGTGACTGTACTGTAGGTGCACACGGCGTTATAATTATGTTATATAGCTCGTGAAATATGTGCTTCGAATTTTGAATTAAAAGTGCATTTTGACCGAAGCGAAATATTATATTCTAAATTTCTGGAATGCCAAGCCATTTGCTAAAACTATTCAAATGTGTTTTTCATAACAAAATGAGTTAATAAACATGGTAGGAAATGTTTTGGTGGTTTTCCAAGTGTCCTTTCATCACTAGCAACATTACCAAATATTGTTTTATAAAATACATTAAGTAACTGTTGTTTTTAATAACTAGTGCCACACCAAAAAAAAAAAAACTGTTGTTTTATCCCGTTGCTAATTTTATAGCAAATTGTAAGGCTATCAAAAGAACATTGTTAACAGGATAAAGTTATGGAATTATGAGTTAGAATGGACACATTAAACGAACTGTAAATCACGGCTTACAAGCTGGGGTACCCCAGCGTCACTTTGTATACATTTCATTGCTCTCATTGACTAATCAAATCACGCTCTCTTTAAGTATACCTTCATCCTTATTGACGCACTGTGGCTTTGGAGTGGGACATATATACACTGAAGACTGTATATACCAAATTAATAGCCTGACACGCTTGCAAAAATAAATGCAATTTTCACAAAGACTGGAAGATTTATAGCAATATAATGGTGCCAAATCGACTTTCTCAGTTGCGCAAAATGTGTAAAAGTCCCGAGCGTCCAAAAGAATATAATCATAAACAAAATTCTGTCGATTGACAAATTCTCGAGATCTTAGGCCGTGTTCCTTCATCCTTCAATAAAATCGCACTGAATGTGACAAGTGTGATTCGTTTTTCATTTTTCATATAATGACGCCTCTTCCGGGCACAAAGCCCGTTTTATAGCGATCACAATGGGATTGTGCTCTTTCATCAGCGGGACTTTTATGGGCGTCGCGTCAGCTGTGCTGTGGGGCGCCAAAATTGAGACAGTTTAACTAACTACTTTCGCCCGGCCACCCCTTTAGAGTTTGCAGCTCTTTGTCACATTAACTGACCGCTATGTCCGCGTAAATATGTGCGTGAACTTGAAGGAAGGTTACATGTACGAAAACATTGTAAACAATATCGCATAGCTACGTTGGATACATTGGCTTTCCGCCACAACTATTGAACTTTGTACCGATTCAGGAAAACGTAGTGTCTTCGGCCACTTTCATCTGTTTACGCTGTCTATTTTCAGCTTTTGGCACATGGCCTACAAAGCGCATAAGTACCTAAATCAAGAAAAATGATACAGTGCATGAAGTGTGTAGGTATAGCAAAGTATTGTTTATAAGGCAAGAAATCATAAACTGATAATACGAGACGCTATCTATCATTAAAGGTTATGGTAGATGGTAGATTTCCGTTTGGCGCTCAAATATCTGTGAATTTGAGATGGTAGATCGTCACCGATGCATCAATGTATCACATTCAAGCTTGCCGTTATGAATATGATCGGACCTATATCTGGCAAACATTCTATGGATAACTGCCTTAATTACGAACTGCATGACAAATATGTTGATGTAGATAGAACTTGTACTGGTATACGTCAGTCGAGATCGAGTCAGACGCAGCAACCACATAAAACCTTGAACCGCTTGTATCAACTTAAGCGTTGCCTGTTTTAAACGATGTTTTATTTATCAACAAATTATAATCAGTTGTTTTAGTATCTGAATTTAAGGGTTCTGCCGTATTTGTTATTACAGAACGTTCCGTTTATGTAAAGTTGTTTCTTTTGTCTCCCGGAATTAGCTTTGTGACTTGAAGCACTTGACTTTTGAAGGTTTCTCAATATTTTTGTATTGGGTTACTTGAAATCGAGAATTGTAGATCCCCGTGTTTTGTCAAGGTTTGTCTGAGAAAAAATATTTATGTTACTTTCTTTATATTATACGTGTCTACCTAGGTAGGTAAGTATGTCTCTGTGATCTTGTCAGTGATATTTGTCTTAGTTATTGTTTTTTTAACAATCTATTAAAGGATGCCACGAAAGTAGATAAATAATATACTTAAGTATTAATCTTTGAATCACAATTAATTGCTGTTGTATATTTATTTATTATATGCGTTGATATAAGACTGACTTTCTATACAACGGAGAATTACCGTGAACGACACAGATCTTAGATGCTTGTATTATACAGTGATTAATGTGACTATAGACCAAGAAACACCTATATATATCTACTACATAAATACAGGTAGGTAGGTACTAGTACCATAATTGTTAACTACGCGTAAATTGTTACTTCAGTTGATTCGCATTTGTTCTCCGTCTGAATGTTTAATTTCGTTATCCTTGAAATCAGTTCAGTCACTAGTACTTACATTGTAATTATAGTTTAACTATACTATTTTTGTAAGTAATGGTAGAGACTATTGGGTTTCTGATGGATTGTTATATCAAATTCATCTACAAAAATTATAATTTCACTAAAATGAAACGGGACCTTATTATCAATGACTTGTACGTTTTTGGAACTTATTGCAATGATAACTTGGAATAGGTACCTATTATTACATTCATAATCGATAACATTGACATTTTGATAGTCATCTGTAACTAAACTTGAAACCTATTTCCATAAATGGGCGTGTTTAAGTACATAATTTTAGTCATATCACAATCACAAGGCATGGCGTGACTGTCTGGCATTATCTTGTTTATCTCACTTTTTCAATCTGTCTTTTCTGCAAAAACATAAACAATTACTAGAAAAAGTAAACCACACGTGTTTACGTCAGGTAGCACGTAACAAACCTGTTTGTACTATGAATAAGCCAGTTAACGCATTCAACGAGCAGCGGGCAAGGTGTTCCCAGCTGTTAAAAAGATCACGCGATCAAAAATCTACATAAACACCAAACCAATTTGTTTACTGTACTAAACAATTTCTTCCTTGATTATCGACACGACATTATCAAACCACTACAGTTTTATCTTATTTACATTGTTCCATTCATGCAATTAAACAACAAGCAATTTTAAAACAAACCAAAAAAAAAAAAAAACTTACAATCTGTTACAGTCCCGCTGCTATTCGACGCTAGTACACCGAATGTTTTAACGTTTATAACACATAAAAATATTAACCACCACATTATGGCACAAAATTTGGGGGCTGCCCGATGACAGCCCACCAAAAGGAACATTCGTCCTGTAAACTTTCGATTTTACGTAAACCACTATGAAGCAACACTGCAGGGCAAATCCAGGAGCTTGACAGGATTACGTCACGTTCATAACACTGTTAACCGTCTTACGGGTTGTAGTCACTGTTATTAATACTGCGAGGGGCAATATTTTGGTGATTGGTTGGTACGCGAGAGTTTTGAGGTTATTTCTACGTGCCACTGGTGCGAGCGCGACGGAGAAATGTCGCGCTTGGCAGGTGAGGTGATGAGGCGCAGGCAGCGGGCCGCTAGATGGCGCGGGCGGCACACGCGTGACGTAGCTACGTTTAGTTTCGGCGACCGAACGACGGCGCTGCGCTGCTGATTCTAGCTACAGATTTTTCCAACGCATCACGCGAACGACACGATGTTAGGCCTCGCTCACATGCGATCTCGAGTACAAACGACTATTTACGACAGCTGAGGATGTACCATTAGTTTTTATGAGTTAGCTTCTTTTTTACATGAAAACGCGTCTAATAGGTACCGTTGTTAATGCGATAACGGGAAATTATGTTTAGTTTGGTGTCTATTAGACAGAGAACGAATTTAGTAACAAATTATCATACATTATCTATTATTGCAAAGCAAATTCAGTACTACTCAAGCAGATGCTAATAAAGCTAACTTTGTTTAGAAAAACCGTTTCAATTGTGAGCAGAGACTGTTGTTTTCATAAGTGGTGTTTTCTACACAATTTACCTACTGAAATAAGCACCTGATTATAAATTGAAAACTCATAGAAGTAACTCCTAAATAATTTCTGGCTGTCAGACACATAAGAAAGCAAGCCTCAGAAACGTTTACTAAACCGTTATCAACAATAACATCACTCTCGCAAAAGTTGGCAACACACTGATAAAAAAGATGCAAAATTATGTTTAGGTGTGATCTCGCCCTAACGCTACAACACGAATGCGCGCGCATCTTAACAAGTGCCGCCATGGGAAGACGCCGGGGGGCGTGGCGTCAGTCGTTACGCACATACGCCAGTACGCAACGCCGCGATAACACACCCGGCTGATAGCACCCCTACTGATAAAATCTCCCCACATTCACTGGCAGATGCACGCACACAGACGCAAACCTTGTTTTCACGTAACTCTACGTTGAGAACGCACGAGACCCCGTCGGTTCTCGCTGAATTCTGCGTAGATGATCGTTGCGAATGTGTGCGTGCGTCTATCTTTTGTTTATAGAAGTTAATAGTCCTCAGAACTGGCTTCCTGTCAACCGGCTTCCTAGCAACAACACTCATCCCTCTCCTACCAACAAACACACAGTGGCCTCCGGAACTCACCCGGTTTATATATGAATAAAAAAACTCCGCTAAAGTGTCCTCCTTTACAGAGTCTGAATAACGGAAAAGGTTTTCGACTTGAACCATCAAATGTTTGAGAGCATTAACTTTATTATGAACGTGCTATTTGCTAATCTCTGAAACTTCGGATTTCAATTTTATTACAGACATAAAACGTAATAAACTAGGTATGTACATTATATTTACATAATTAAAAAAACTAACAGTCTTAAACAATAATAATATGTACAAGTACGTATTAAAAAGGAGAAGAAATAATCAAAGGCTATCAAAAAAATTGTCCGCATCGCTGTCAACAGGAAACGTGCCCAAAAGGCTGGCAGCATTGCCACGTTGTATGGCAGTATTGATTCTTTGGCCAAAAAATAGGCCAGCCCTCTGGTCACGTGAAGAGTCGACCAACCGCTTGGCGATGTCTCGAAATACTAAGTGGCACTCGCGCCCCATGGCCCTAGTGTTTAACCCCAAACGGCTCAAACATATTGT
Organism: Globia sparganii; assembly: GCA_949316385.1. Classification (NCBI taxonomy): domain Eukaryota; kingdom Metazoa; phylum Arthropoda; class Insecta; order Lepidoptera; family Noctuidae; genus Globia; species Globia sparganii. The sequence continues at coordinate 17,531,037 of OX438653.1, read as the reverse complement.
AGGTTCCAACGAGATTCTGTATTTTGCCGTTTGAGCACCTGCAGCAGCCGCCCCAGCACAGCTCACCGTGCTTGGAAGATGTGATGGCGCAAGTGTTGCACACACGTTGCATCCCACATCAAATTCCTACTTACCGTCCAAGGCATTATGGTCATTCCTTCTGGTCTCTTCCCATCGTCGCGTGCCAAGCCATTGGGTTCTAAAACAGCTGGCACCCGGCGGCGGTGACAAGAGCACGACGAATGATGTCATTGATGCTGGCATGCCGTGCTATCCGGCCTGCACTTTTACTGCAGGATAAGCCATGGTGTTCGAGGCAGTCGACACCTTCACCGCATTGGCGCGCGCGCGGACCGCATGCGGAGCCACGCAAGGAGCGCCCAGACGCAAAATTACTTATTATTAAATTATTTGTTAATATTTTTCCTCTGTTCTATATAGTTAATCAAGTTTCCGCTCTTCATAGTTTAATAATAATTGAATCGTATAACAAGACGATAGAATTTTATTTATTCTGTTGCTTCGAATTTTATATCATGTACCTATAATTAAGAGGAAAATCGAATACTTATTGTTTCTGTGTACTTGTTAGACCTCCTCAGTTTGCTATTTTAGATTTGGTGAATAACTTGCCACACGCGTCGTTTGTGTCAATAAGACTTTGCTATTTAGAGTTACTTAAAAGGAGTACGCCTGATATGTTACAGCAATTAGACCATGAAAGCTGGAAACTAGGTTTATCAATGAATCCAGCAAAAACTAAAGCAATGACGAATGGATTAAAGGAAAACTTAGAAATAGAGATAGAAACAGGTCAGGAGGTTATGGAATATGTTGATGAAATGGGACAGCCAATATCAATAAAAGACCAATAGTTAAAATAAATTGATAGAAGTATAAGCAACACTAGGAAACATTACTGGTCGCTAAAAGAAATAGTTAAAAACGAAACAACACCAATGTCGGTGAAAAGCAAACTCTATAACACGTGCATTCTCCCATGTCTCACATGAGGTTGTCAAAGTTGGCCTATTATGAGCAGAAACAAACAAAAACAAAAAAAAAAAAAACAAAAAAAAAAAAATGCCAACGCAATATGGAGCGTAGCATGCTAAAAATAAGGCTCTGTGACAGGTGAACGACATCAAAAATATGGAAAAGGACAAAAGTTATCAGTGTTACTAAAAATTAAAAAAAAAACTCAAATGGAACTGGACCGGTTACTTTATGGGAACGAACAGAGAAAATGGACGAAAGCCGTAAGAATGGAAAAAGACAAAAGGACGTCAAATCAAGAGCTGGGAAGATGACTTATCAAAATGATGAAGAAAATTGGCTCGTGACAGAGATGAGTGCTAGAAACTAGGTGAGGCTCATGTAGAAGGACAACCTAAGTATGTATCTGTTTGCTGAAGAATATCTATTAGGTACTTAAACTTAACTCAAACTCAAAGCATTTATTTCAAGTAAACCAATTACAGGCACTTTTGAATTGTCAAGGGGTCGGTCAGTCAGAAAGATGAAGCTAGTTGCCCATTCCAAAGCGTAGGTACCTATGGAGAAGAACGGGCAAGAAACTCCATGGACACTCTTTTAAATCAATTTAATATGATTACAAAGTCATGGTTACATCATTCATGTTAAAAATTATGCATGTGAGGACAATGCAGAATGTTAAAAGCGTCCGTAATGAAAAGATGAGAAAAAAAAAGAAACAATTCAAATATAAATTAAATTAAAATAAGCCATGGCTTACCTAATCGAATTAAGTTTTTTTTTTCTTTATTTTAAATTACATTTATATAGTTTAATTGTGCAACGAATAAATGCTTTTTACTATTATTATTATAGGTACGCCAGTTGATGAAAGCGTCTATTTGTATCCTAATTAGTAACTCCATAGAATGTAATCACATCATCATTAAACATTTAGAAGGGAAGACTTCACTGAGACTTCTTACGGGAGCTAAATGAACGCTTTCAGAATGATGTTACCTACGATATAATCATATATATACATATGTCATACCATACTGAAATGTTCATTACCTAGCCCAAAGACCCAACAGACTGTAAAATTTTGTCTAAGTATGGCTGACAGTACAAATGTCTGCTCCTACAAAATACCTGCATCCAGATTGATTTCAGGGCATTAACAGGAAACATACTACATTTCAGGCCTTCCCAAATAGGGTCATTTCAAATTGCTTTTACACTGAATATCCCGAAATTCTGGGTCATCGCCGGACGGCGCGGGAGAGATGTGATTTTTCAAAAAGCAGCTGAAACGTGGGAGCATGTTACTCAATAAAACATTTCAGGTGAGACGTGCGCTGAAGCCAAATTAACCGAACGTGATTGTCGCGGATACTTTTTATATAAGAAACAGGTTAAACAAAGAAAGAGAAACTAATAAGCAATAACAAATATACGCTACTGCAGAATATTAAGTAAGAATTTCGATAATATTACCAAGTTGACACATACGTGCTGTAACAAAGTACATATTGCACGTGATTCGTATTTAAACTTTTTATTTAGTTTGGATTGGAATCTAGCAAACAATTAGAACCTCGAGGACGTAGCTACATTTTGTAAACCACGAGAAGTATCCTAAATCGTTCGCAGTGTGCTCTTACTTTGTTGTGGAGGTTTTTAATAAGTTTTTGTTTTTCTTTCGTGCGCTCTTTTCATTGTAAAATAAAGAACTCTAATACCTTTCGCAAACATCGTACACATTAATCAAACTTTTGTTGGTATATACGTAGGTACCTAAGTGATAAACGCCTTTAAAGGACGTTGTCACAGTATAGGTATTAACATAATGACGTCGTGGTCGATGCGGATAAAAAGCGTACACAGGGTGACTTTGAATGTAATTGTAATCTTTCGGGAGGTGAAACAATTCAAGAATATGAACAAGTTTTATAATGCAATCATTATTATTATTTTATAATCATTATTATTTTGATATCGAAAAAATAAACTGTTGCAAACAAAAATGCATTAGAATCAAAAGTCATTTGGGTTATTCTCAGACAGCTCAAACACGCGTTTTTCTATAACAGGTACACACGGCTACACATCAAGCTATACAAAACCAGTTTACGCTGGTCTCGCATCGTACGGAAATCCTATACAATGTGAGATCAGCTTATACTGGAAATGTATAGCTTGATGTGTAGCCGTGTGTACGATCAAAATATTAGGGATACGTTAGTTTAAAAAAATAAAAACCTCCAAAACATTAACCACGATGCCCTGTCCGGGCTCGTATTGCGGCGGAAATTAATTTTTATCTTTTTTTACCGACTTCACAAAAAGGAGGAGGTACTATGTTTGGATGATTGTATGTTTTTACCAACTTCACAAAAAGGAAGAGGTACTACGTTCGGATGTTTGTATGTTTTTTTTTTTTTTGTATGTTTGTTCATCGAATACTCCGCCAATTGTCGACGGATTTTCAAAATTCTTTGTTTGTTTGAACGGGTATGCTCCCGAGGTGGTCCCATTGACACCAAATTGGAATCTGATGAGGGAATCCCATGGAAATCGAGGGAAACCCTCAAATTTTATAGGCACACCTATAGCGATTTGGGTATTTTTCATATATATATATTTTCAGTTTTAGTAAATTGTTTTGATGTTTTTATAGTAACTCATGCATTTGCTCTCAGAAAGCACCATCCGGTGAAGTGGAACTTATGATGAAGACCACAGATGGCCATGGGAACTACTCAATAATAAATATTTCACGGTTTGCGATTCGATTAGGTACTTTAAAGTGGTTGCTAAGCACAATGCGTATCGTGAAGTGGAGCTGATAGTGACTTCTCAATCAGCTCCAGTTCTCCTGGTTCTTACAAGGAGAACTCCTCAACAATTAACGTCCCTGCATCGGGAAAAGCAATATTTTGTAAAAGGTGATGAGCAGTTGACATTAGGCTATTGTAACTTAGATGAGTTACAAACTGGCCCACTAAAAAGTGAAAAATAAAAAACTTTTTTACAAAAAAAACTACCGACTTCCAAAAAACACTATAAAGTGAAAAATAACTTTAATTTCGGAAGTCGGTGTCAATAAAAGAAAATGCTGAACCAACGACACCGACTTCCGAAATTAAAGTTATTTTTCACTTTAGGTATAGTATTTTTTGGAAGTCGGTAGTTTTTTTTGTAAAAAAGTTTTCTTTTATTGACACCGACTTCCGAAATTAAAGTTATTTTTCACTTTGTAGTGTTTTTTGGAAGTCGATAGTTTTTTTTTGTAAAAAAGTTTTTACGAATACAAACAACTAGATAGTTATTAACTCAATTTATATTTCTACGCCATAATAGGCCATAGTAGACAAGTTACAACTGCGGGGTAATTGCGTAACACACTGTATATAGCGATGGATTTTATTATCGACTTCACAAAAAGGACGAGGTACGAGTACTATGTTCGGATGTTTGTATTTTTTTTTTTTTGTATGTTTGGTCATCGAATACTCCGCCAATTGTTGACGGATTTTGAAAATTATTTTTTTGTTCGAAAGTAGATAGTTCTGAAATGGTCCCACTGTCATCAAGTTAGGATCTGATGATGGGATCTTAGAGAAATCGAGGGCAACCCTCAAATTTTATAGGCTCACTTATTGTTTTTCGCATATTTTATGAAGTATCTTGTGTATTTGCGTATAGTTATCACCATCTCAGGTAGCTAGGCTGATGATGGAAGGTACAACTCCTTAACAGTAAGAAGTTACTCGAACAGGCAAGGACTGTTTTAGTAAATTGTTTTGATGTTTTTATAGTAACTCATGCATTTGCTCTCAGAAAGCACCATCCGGTGAAGTGGAACTGATGATGAAGACCACAAATGGCCATCGGAACTACTCAGTAATAAATATTTCACGGGTTGTGATTCGATTAGGTACTTTAATGTGGTTGCTAAGCACAATGCGTATCGTGAAGTGGAGCTGATGGTGAATTCTCAATCAGCTCCAGTTCTCGTGGTTCTTACAAGGAGAACTCCTCAACCTTTAACGTCCCTGCATCGGGAAAAGCAGTATATTTTTTAAAGGTGATGATAGATGAGTTACAAACTGGCCCACTAAATAGTGAAAAATAAAACTATATTGATCTTAGTCTGAATCATTTTGAAGGATATTGCTAATCCATTGCTTCTTATGTTCGTAAAATGTGTCTGCTCTGCAACGTAAATAACGCAATGAATGTTGTTGAACTGTCAAAAAACTTTTTTACAAAAAAAACAACCGACTTCCAAAAAAAACACTACAAAGTGAAAAATAACTTTAATTTCGGAAGTCGGTGTCAATAAAAGAAAATGCGGAACCAACGACACGGTAATATAATGAAAATTATTAACGATTCCGGTAGTTATGAAAAAGTGTTGTTGATTCCATCCGATCTCAAGCAATTTGCAGGGACTATGAAAGTTCATCAGGCAGCATGAAACGCCATTGAACCTACACCAACTATCGATGAGAAAAATGATTTGCGCCGAAGGTGACTGTAAAAATAATTCAGTGTCGTGTGAACATGGGCATCATGTAGGATTATACGTCATAGGCGAGCAAACTGACAGACTGTTGACTGATAGAACCAACAAGAACAAGAGTGACAAGATCGATCTGAAGGCCAATTCTCGTAATTTGAAACGTTCAAAATCTAGTCGCAGTTTCATCTCGGCGACAAACAAATGTCCAAAACTTGTCAAAATGTAGGGAAATTAGTGGTATTTTTGACAGATTGAGACTGAGATCCGACTGTGAACGTTCCTAAAATTACGAGAATTGCCCCTCTGATTAAAAAGTCAATTCAAGCCAGAAACCGGTCAAGTGCGAGTCGGACTCACGCACCGAGGGTTCCGTACAAAGTACCTATGTGACTACAAATTTACGGTTTTCGGATGTTTTCCTTTAGGTACTTGTGCTACATGACCTTGCTTCTTGCCTTTCATGATTCTAAGTCAACGGGAAGTACCCTATATAAATGAATATATGAAGAAATATAAAATCTGAAATATCATTTTCTCATATTGATTAATTACCTACCTTATTACTTTAGTTATTAAGTTTAGTTAATAATAGTTGTTACCATAATAATTTGTACTATTTTCTTTGTTTATGTTATTGCTAGAGATTTAAGACTATTACTTAGAGGCCTACCTGTACATCCTTTACCTACTGTGTAAGCAATATTTGTACGTCTTGCAAGGCAGCACATAGTGACACAACATTTTTTTTTTTATTTTATACCATCATCTACCACTACATTACACCTAGGTATGCGTACAAATAAATAAATTTGAATTTTGAATTTGAGGTATAGTTACGCCTATACCTAGGTACCTAATAAACGAGCAAGATTAAATAGTTCATTTTCAAATGCTACGATATAATCTGCAAATGTTAACTAGCATATAATTTTAACGGGTTTCACGTACAGAATACAAGTGTACAGTACATAACATTTATCAATTACAATTTATACAGCGACGAAGCGAAGTAGGATCAGCATAATCAGCCTATATTGTTCCCACTGCTAGAACACAGGAGTGGGCTATAATCTACCACGCGGGCCTAGAGCTGGTTGGTAGACTTGGTAGATATCACATATTGTCTTCAAAGTTTTGGTTTCAGGACATGCCGGTTTCCGCACTATGTTTACCTTCACTGTTTTAAGAAAAGTTATAGCGCCTGCCTGGGTTTTAACCCATTACCTACAACATGTAAGTCCCGTTACTCAATAGTACCACAACCACCACAACTGCTCTTGCAAACCGCAGTACCAAACCTATTGGTTTGAATTAATTAGAATATCATTACCGTGGAACATGACCAGCATGTAGTAAGTAGTAAATCCAGATATATTCTTACATTTTTCAGTTATTTCAGGAACAATTTGTAAGGTTGATTGCAAAATGTGTTTATTTCGTACGTAATATTCTGTTGATCGAGAAGTACAACATTATATAATTTGTTTGTTACACATAACATGAACATAACATTTGTAACTTATTACTAATATATAAAATTCTCGTGTCACAGTGTTAGTTACCTTACTCCTCCGAAACGGCTGGACCGATTTGCATAAAATTTTGTGTGCATATCGGATAGATCTGAGAATTGGCTACTATCTATTTTTTTTTTTTGCAAAACGACGTTTGCGGGATCAGCTAGTCTAATATATAAAATTCTCGTGTCACAGTGTTAGTTACCTTACTCCTCCGAAACGGCTGGACCGATTTGTATGAAATTTTGTGTGCATATCGGGTAGGTCTGAGAAAAAATACTATCTATTTTTTTTTTTTGCAAAACGACGTTTGCGGGGTCAGCTAGTACAATATAAACGGTAGATAAGCAAAGATTTAAATCGTTAAATTCGCCATAACACGTCGAAAAATGGTCGCGTTTCCGTTTTGTATGACACCGCTGATACAATTTCGCTATCGCCATAGTAACGCCATAAACGGAATGTGTGATCCACTCTTATCAGTGTGGACACTTTTTCGGGGTGTGAAATATAAGTAGGTATGGCATAATAACAGATAGTATAATATCACTTGAAATAACGTTCACATGGTATAGTTTTCATAAGCTATAAAAACATAAATATAACTTAATTTCATGTAATCGAATGTTATACTTCATAATAACCTTCTTTTGCTCTAATAACATTTAGTATGTCGTTCATTACATAGAATTTACAGTTTGTATAATACTCTTTTTGTATAAAGTTTAGGTATTTAGTAATTTTCAGCCAAAATTCTAATGAATAGTAAGTAAATATCAGGAAACATCATACTGTTATAATTATAACCTCATCTAACACAAATGATTCACCAACAAAAACAATAGAGGGGATCTGGTGCTCGGCGGCCGCTGCCGCGACACGCTCGCTTCACTGGCTCGCCTTCGTGAGTTCGTGTTTAAGACTATGCCGCAGGGACCGAAAACCTGTATAAATTACGGTACCGGTATCGAAGAATTTCGGTTACCTCTACGATTAAGGTAACCGCTATCTGGGTAACCCCAAGAAGAAAAAATATGTTACCTTTATTTAGGTTACCGTTTTAATACCGGTTACCTAAAAATGACCTTGACTACGAGAAAGAAACAGAATATCGCAATGCCGACAATTTGTTGGCATTAGAAAATACATTACTAGGGAGATCGTCGTGCGTGCTGTACCTGTACTGTTTATATTTATTTAGTTCGCCTTTTTGAGGAGTATTTGATTTAAAGTGAAAAAAGAAAATGAACAAAGGTAATTAAGATAATATTACATTGTAAATTGGTAAAATACCATTTGTTTATCTTTTTTTCTCATCATTATAGATGGGCAATCCACCGTGTTTAAACCAAGGTAAACACCCAGAAAATTGGGTGCTTAGGTACTTGATTTGACGAAATTGCATTAGTGATGTTAAAAAATATATGTGATTTTGATTCATCTTACATCATTTTAGACAATATTAGTGGAATCAGGGAGGGTAAAATTAATTGGTATGAGATAAAAACGAAGTTTGAAAAATCACATTTTCTATTATTGAATAGCTTGTGTGGTCACAAGTCTGCAAACGGATTACTTAGCATTGAAGACTCGAGCATTAGCGTGTTAGTTGTCATTTTCTTCATTTGTAAGTTGATTTAATTGATACCCCTTCATCATAATCATCATCATTTCAGCCGAAAGACGTCCACTGCTGGACATAGGCCTTCCTCAAGCACCTCCACTTCGACTGGTTCTGTGCTTCTCGCATTCAACGTGTTCCTGCGGTCTTCACAAAGTCGCCAGTCTACCTTGTGGGAGGCCTTCCAACGCTACTTCTTCTGGTACGCGGTCGCCACTCCCGAACCTTTAGGCCCCATCGGCCATCTGTTCTGCGAGCGATTTGTCCTGCCCACTGCCACTTAAGTTTGGCAATTCTTCGGGCTATGTCGGTTACTTTGGTGCTCCTGCGGATCTCTTTATATCTAATTAGATCACGCAGGGAAACTCCAAGCATAGTCCTCTCCATTTCCCTTTGGGTGACATTTAGCCTTTTACGTTTCCGTGTCATAGGCCATTACTGGCAAGTTGCCAGTGGCAACACGCACTGGTCAAAGACTTTCGTCTTGAGATACAGCCGTATGTGGGACGAGAAGATATTGCGTAGCTTCCCGAACGCTGCCCAGCCGATTCGGATTCGACGATTGACCTCTTTTTCGAAGTTCGACCTACCCAACAGGACAGTTGGTCCTAGGTAAACATATTCGTTCACGATTTCGAGTGTAGCGTCTCCGATCTTCATGAGAGTGGGCGTTACATGGGCATTTGACATGACCTTCGTTTTGTCCATGTTCATTTTAAAACCCACTCTTTCAGAGGCTCTACTGAGGTCATCGATCATTGTACTGAGGTCCTCCATAGATAGTCTCAGCCATGACTACGATATGGTCGGCAAACCGAAGGTGAGTTATTTACTCCCCATTGATGTTAATGCCAGCCCCTTTCTAGTTCAGAACCTTGAAGGCATCCTCCAGTACAGCGCTGAACAGTTTCGGAGAGATAACATCTCCCTGTCTCTCTCAGAAGGATAGATTGCGAGGTCTGGTCCTGGAGTCGGACTGACATAGTGGCATTTTCGTACAGACACTTCAGCACCTCGATGTACTGATAGTCGATCTGGGTCCGTTGAAGAGACTGCAGTACAGCCCATGTCTCGATCGAATCAAAGGCTGTCTCGTAGTCCACAAATGCTAAGCAGAGAAGCAGGTTATACTCTTCGGTCTTCCGTATAACCAGTCGTTGCGTATGTATGTGGTCTACGGTGCTGAACATTTTACGGAATCCGGCTTATTCGGGACGCTGGACGTCGTGAAACCTGCGTGCGAGACGGTTCGTGATGACTCTTGAAAACAGCTTGTAGATATGGCTCGGAAGTAAGATGGGCCTATAATTCTTAAGAAGGGCATTGTCGTCTCTCTTAAAGAAAAATATCACCACCTCTGTTCCATGCCAGTGGTGTTTCACGCTCGAGTATGACTGAACCACGCAGCTTCTGAAGGGCCTTAAGCACGGGTTTTCCGACGGCCTTTAGGAGTTCGGCCGTAATTCCATCATCACTCGGCGACTTGTTATTTTTGAGCTGCTTCAGAGCCATCCTAATCTCATACAGGCTGACGTCCGGGATGTCTTCGGTATAGTGTCGGGTAAGTCTAGCTCTCGGGTCGTTTGCCAGATTCGTAACGGGGTTACTTGTTGACGTGTATAACTGTCCTTAGAACCTTTCGATTTCTCTTTAACAGCTGAGGTTTGGCAGATACGATCCTGCCATTATCGGTATTCAGTTTCGTAAGCTGACTCTGCCCTATAGTCAGATGTCTAGCAAAGACCTTGGAGCCTTTATTCTGCTCTATCGCGTCCTTAATAAGGTTTGTATTAAAGCGGCGAAGGTCGCTTTTCAAGGACTTAGAGATCCATCTATTGAGCTGCTGGTACAGACGCCAGCACATCAAGCTACCCGAAACTGTCAAATTTTTCCAATCAACCTTGAACCTTATACTATAACGATAAAGTTGAAAATCTATTAAAGAAATTTGACAGATTGTAGCAGCTTGACGTGCTGGTGCTGGCGTCTGTACTTGAGCGCATCATCTGAAGACTGCAAAATCATCTCGCGCCTCTCCTTCATGAGCTGTAAAGTAGGATCAGAGAGCCTCTTTTTTGTATTCGTACGACGGGTCTTGAAGATCTTAGACCCGACCGTGTGGACAGTTTCTATGAACCCATCGTTATACTTGTCCACAAAGCTCCCTAGGCACTCGAAACGATTCTGAAGTTCAAGCTGAAAGTTCTCGGTGTTTTAGACTTGGATCGGTGCTGAGCGGAGTGTAGACTTTATCAGTCGAGATCTTTCCAGCTTGATGTGCCTCTTACCATGCGGTGATCACGTCCGGTTTTCACCGCGTTGGTCACAGAGACATCATTGAATACTTGCTTCTTCGTCGAAATAATGACGTCAATCTCATTTTTAGTTGCATCATCCAGGCTCTGCCAGGTCCACTTTCTGTGCTCACGTTTTCTGAAGAAGGAATTCGTCATAAAGAGACCTTCCTTTTCCATAAAACTGGCCAGAAGATGGCCCCGGGGGTTCCGGCGTCCAACTCCAAATTGCCCCACTCGGAGCTCATCATCGTTTCGTTTGCACAGTTTCGCGTAAAAGTCCCCCATGAGAACGGTGAAGTGAGTTTTAGAGCCATGCATGGCTCTATAAATATCCTCATACATGGTCTCCAGTTCATCGTCGGGGCGTGAACCTGTACGACCTTCAGCGCATATTCTGAGTACTAGGCACGCCACCCTGGTCGACACACTGTCGATCTTCACCACGTTGCTCAGAAGGGACTTATGGACGATAAGCCCGACACCACCTTGGGACTGCTGGTCGCCCTCCCGGAAATAGAGTAAGTTTCCAAATTTGAGGATTATCGAGTCCTCCCCCTCTCTTCGGACTTCAGATAATCCCACTATACTCCATCGTAACCTGCTCAATTCTTTCTCGAGTTCGGTGATCACCTCGTTGGCGTCGGTCCGGAGTGTACGCGTGTTGTATGTTGCCAGGTCCAGTTTTCGGTGATTGTGATAGCCAAATCTCTTCCGGGGGTTCTTAGCACCCTTTCCCTTACCGTGGCCTTGGCCGCTACCGTAGCCAAGAGTAGGCGCTGGGTACTAGGGGCCAAGTGTTTTTGTGCTTCTCATTCTCGGGAGGGTTTTCCATAATCGCCACGGTTGGCAGGCGGGTTGGTGATCGCAGTATGGTGGTAAAATGTCTAGAGAACGCTGCTGCCCTTTCTCCGGTACCTACGTCCCTTAGTCGTCTTTTACGACACCCACAAGAAGTAGGGTGTTGCTATTCTTTAAGTCCGGCACCACGCACCACACAATACTGATACCCCTTAGCTTCCTGTAAATACTTTAAGATTTGTTCATAACATTTGGTGCGCACATGGCTTAATATACTTACTTAAGTTCCTTCGCTACAAATTTTCCGAATAGCTTATTTCTTTTGTCTTCTCCCTCTCCATAAAAAGCACATTTTGAACAATTCTTCTTAACTGCAATATCTTTTCTTTCCTTCTTTTTATACCCGTGGGGACAGAAAGGCTTGACTTTAGTATAGTGCCGCAGAAGTTGCTGGCTAAAAAGGGTCAAAGCTGGTAGGGCTTGAGTCCCCGATTATAACGCTACCACTCTTATTACAAGGTAATTCATATTTTTCGAGAAATTAATAAAAATTGTCTCTAACCTCATTCAGATAAAAAGGGAAAACGAATCGTTATTATGGGCGATTGACAACCAAATCTGTACAGTTTGTCCAGTATATTGCCTGAACGTAAAAAAAAAACTACGCCACTTGCGTCATGTCACTATATGTCCCAAAACCGAATCGGGGCACCCCGACTCCACGTAGTCTTTTAGCTGTTACCCCTAGAGTGTTTATAAAAAACCGGAGGCGCGGAGGGAGAGCAGCTCACCTACGCAGCTTCGGCTTGCTGGTCGCCTCCGGCGACCAGCCTCAGCCGCTACGGCTCGCACGGGGGTGCCTATGCTTTGTTACGTAAGGGCGAAGGGGCTGAACTTCCTGCAGCGCCGGAGACGTTGCAGAAACAACTTTGTTTTGACAACAAGTGTTTTGAGGTTAAGTTACAATAATCCATTTTTCTTAAGAATGGTGCTTTACCTTTTCATGGGAATGGTACCAGGGGAAAGGGGGCAACGCCCCACTTCCCCCTTCCTAGTCCCTACCCCCTTCTCGTGCCCTTTTAAGCAATTTTTGAGTGTTGAGGGTAGGTTACAAAAGATCGTTTTTCTCGGAAACGGTGAGTTATCTTTTCATGGGAGTGGTGCCAGGTGGGAGGGGTCAACCCCCCCTCCCTCCCCCTCAAGTACCAACTTCCCCCTCCTGCGGCACTATTCTAAAGTTATACCGACAGAAATAATAGATGGGGAACTTGGTCTGGGTAGCTTTCTTGGTGACGGTAAATCATCTGAACATTGTGTCTCACTATCTAAATTTTTTTCTACCGGCTCCGAGAGCAAAGTCTGTTCTTTTCTCTCCTACGATTACTTAATAAAAAAATAATTAGATGGGCTATAATACCTATCTACGTAATATTTATTTATTTATTATTATTGTTTTACCATTTATGTAAGCACACCATATATACAGACAAAAAAAAACACACAGAAAAATAGTTACAAAGGTGACGTTTATTTCATAAGAAATCTCTTCCAGCGAACTTGCGATAGGACAATAAATAGAAAGATGTAGACAGCGTGTGAAAGAGTAAAGGAGACAAAAAAATTGGTTGTCTGTAAAGTCGGTTTAAGAACGATAGTTTTACGTGATAACGTCATCGTCTCAAAGAAACATTGATGAATAAATGTGTCACAAGCCAACGCTTGGGCCGATCGTGCCTCTCTATCGCTTGTTCCGCGCTCTCGCTTGCACGATCAGGCTCAGGCGGAACGTGACACTTTTTCGTGCGTGCAGCCGGTGTTCATCGATTTATAAGACGTTATCACGTCAAAAATATTCATAAAATCGTAAACAATCCACATAATAAAAATAAATAAATCTTATGAGAATATACTTACATTCAAATAAACATACATACATACTTACTTCTAAAATAAATATCACTAGAATGTTAATATGTAATTATATCGTAATCAAAATAATAAATACATACACAACTATGATGAAGTGGAAAGATACGAGTTCTTTTACTCTTTTTTTTAAATCTGCAATCTATAGGTACCTACTCATCATAGAAATCAAAAAAAAAAAAATCAAAAAATTATTTATTTCTCCAACATAACATAGGCTAAGCAGAATAGTGATTGGAGCCTCCCTTTAAGCAAGTAATGCCTGTATTGGGAGACTCCGCTCTTCCATACCGAATACTACTTGGATAAAATAAAATAACAAAATAATACACTATTTGTGTGACAGTGAGAGTATATGTGTGTGAGTAAGTGAGAGTATGTGGGAGTGTGTGAGTATTTATGTGTGAGTATGTAAGTATATGTGTGTGTGTGTGTATTTGTAAGTGTGTGTGAGCCTGTTTTTGTGTGAGTATAGTATGAGTGCCAACAATGCGATGCGAGGTAAGGACGTCACCACACTTCAACTATCCCTATAACACCTAAGCTGCTGCACTCTATAGCATGCAACAGTTCAAGCGTACAGCAGCCATGCGTCATGATCATCAACTCATGTTACATGTGATAGTAGTGCTTCCGTTTCATCATAGTTTAAGAGTTTTAGCCAATTAATTAAAGATTTTTTGCAGTCATAGTAATGCTTTGTATAAATGTTTAATTCCTTATTTATCCTATTATATAACTGGGCAGAACGTTTTTGTAGTTGTATTCTAGCAAAGCGAGTTCGTGATTGAGGAATTTGCATAATATTGTCCTTTCGTCTTTTTGTTAATTTGGAGGAGTCTAACGGTAAAGTTTTGTGCGTTTTCAAGATGGTCTGCATAACATATAATTTTCTCACAGAGAGCAGGTCACTAACCTGATATAGTTCACCAGTAGGGAATCTCAATTTCTTAAAATACATAATTTTTATTAAGGCGCGTTGTGCACGCTCAACATCTATGAATTTAGTTTTACTAGCCCCTCCCCAAACAGGGATGCAGTAAGTCAAAACTGATTGTACTAGAGCAGTATATATTTCATTCAGGAGATTTCTTGGTGAATTGTGGCGAGTATACAAGGTTTTTGGGACGACATGCCGTAAAGAAATAAATAACCAGCTTAGCTTTCTGACTCTGCTTGTAACTTGTTCGAGATGTAGGTACCAAGATAACCTTTGGTCAACAACCACTCCTAAGTATTTCGTATGAGTTACTTTATCTATTGTTGGACATTTGCAATTTAGATCATTAATATTGTCACATTGATGAATTTTTAATTTAAATTGTTCATCAGGCTGGGTACGGCTGTTAATACTAAAACATATAAAGTTGGTTTTAGAGGTGTTCAATGTAAGTAAATGGTGTTTTAACCATTTGGCTATTACAGTCATACCCATCTCAGCATAGGCTTTGACCTCTTTCTAGGACTTCCCAGAAAAAACAACAGCTGTATCATCGGCATAAGCGTAAATTTTGGCATTTTTGATGCTCAAATTACAGAGGTCATTAATATAGGTCAAAAATAAAGTAGGACCAAGTACGCTTCCTTGGGGCACGCCGTATGTTACTTGTGCGTCATCGCTAACACACTCTCCAACTCTTACTCTCTGTTTTCTATCAGAAAGATAGTTACGAAGGAGGTCCAGTGGGATACCTCTTATTCCAAATTCGTGTTCTAATTTGTTCACCAGGATCGGAACAGAGACGGTGTCAAATGCTTTTTTCAGATCTAAGAATACTGTAATACATTTATTTCCATTGTCAAGACTGTCAATTACTTGAGCTGTAAGAGCAGTTACTGCATCCTCAGTAGATAAACCTTGTCGGAAACCATACTGGGACTCAGACAGTAGGTCAAATTTATTTAAATATTTAAGTAGTCTGTTATTTATAAGCTTCTCTATTATTTTTGAGATAGTGGGTAAAACGGATATGGGTCTATAATTATTGACATCGCCTCTGTTACTGCCCTTATGTACAGGTGTAATAATGGCCTGTTTAAGCGGAGCAGGGAATAAGCCTGTTCTAAAACATAAATTAGCAAGATGAGTTATAATCGGAACAGCTTCCTTACTTATATACTTTAGAAAACCAGTCGTTAAGTTGTCCCAGCCCGGGGCGCTTGAAATTTTTAGACCAGCTAAGATTTCTTTAACTTCACTGAGGTCCGTCTCATAGAGAACAAAAGAATTGGGCTGATTAGACGACTCACCTGTCAAACTAGGGAGATTTGTGTTTAATTGTATATTCCGAGCTAACTGTTCCCCAATGTTTACAAAAAAGTTGTTTATAAAGTTAACTGAGTCGATCGGAGATGATTTTAAGTTCAACAGTTCCCCATTTACATTTTTAGATTTGCTAGAAATCAACTCGGTAGTTTTGACACATACCTACACAGGCGATGCGCGCCCTTTAACTAATGTCGGCGGCACGTGTAAGATAGAGGTAATTTTTATTTCGGTAACCGGTATGAATACCGGTTGTATTCAATAGTTAAGAATTAAGGTAACCACCTGTAAAATACCGGTAAATCAATAAAGGTTGTAACCGAAAAATACCGGTATTGATCGTACCGGTTTCGGTCCCTGCTATGCCGACCGCACAGCGGCAGCCTCATCGTTTATTTGGTTATTTCATACAATTTAGAATAAAAATGCAGAAAATAAGCACGTTAAGTTGTGCTTCACAAGATTATGCGTTAATATTATTAGAAACGGTAGTTTTATATTGTTTAGTTTTATTATAATCCTTAAAACGGAATATAGTGGCCACTGTTATCCGTTTTAAGGATTAGGTATAATAAAACTGTGCGGTCGGCATAGTCTAATGGTCACTTTTCTAACCTAACGAAAATGGCAGGCGGTTAAAATTATTCACTGGTCTAACATAACCTAACGAAAATGGCAGGCGTTTAAAATCTGATCAGTTTTTGTAGAATTATACAAAACAAAGTAGACGTTTCTAAAATAATTATATTAAACGTTACTTATAGATTTTGAATATTATACTAATTCAAATGTGTTTTATAGAAAATTTCCATTATACCATACAAAATTAGGTAAAATTAAATTATATCAATAATTAATTCATCGTTTTATATTAAATGAAATTGGTCATAATTATGATCATTAAAACGTTTGTTATTATATCAAACATTACACACCCCTTTTTTCGCCACATAGGTAAGTGGTGAGACAAATCTTTGTATGTCATCACATCATCAGACGGAAGACGTCCACTGCTGAGCAAAGGCCCCTTAGTATGTCTAATCTTTGTATACAAGCTTATAATATTCCCTAGCCACTAATACTAACTTTCGCTTGTAAAGGCTTACACTATGGAAAATATACGACAATCCATAACCACGTACACCACCCATACAGATCAGCAATTAATTTCAAGAATTAAAATAAATACCAAAATAGAATACATATATTAAAGGCAGAACCAGACGCACATATCTAAGTATAGACACAAACGAGAATACAACAATAAAACGTAGTAGGACCCACAGACATGTGGTCACATTAAAATGCAGTTACGATGTGACCCGTAAACTGACGGACCATTATTTATTGCCCAGTAAATTTTATGTGAGGGAACAAAATGGAATTGTTTCACTTATCTTCGGGTACTATGCTAATGAGGATTGAATGATAGGTACTTTATTTGGGAATCAATTTAATGAAATTGTAAAGACGAATTAATTCGCCAAAGTCACCTTATTGAACATGTCAAAGTCAAAGCATTTATTTCAAATAGGCACATAAGGGGCACTTTTGAATGTGAAAAATAAAAACACTATACAATAAAATAGAATTGATTCTAGTCGCCCCTTCCAAAATGTAGTTTTCGTATGGAGAAAAATGGTCAAGAAAGTCCACCGTCAGGTACCTACTCTTTTAAAATGTTTTACAATATTTTGCATACATTAATAATATAGATAATAATACTAGCTGACCCCGCAAAAACGGCGTTTTGGAAAAAAAAGGGGTATGAAAAATAGATGTTGGCCGATTCTCAGACCTACCCGATATTCACACAAAATTTCATACAAATCGGTCCAGCCGTTTCGGAGAAGTTTTGTAACAAACATCGCGACACGACAATTTTATATATTAGATGTGAAGATATGCACCTAAAACAAAATTACTATACACAATAGGTAAAAGAATTAAAAATGAGACAATGGCCCCGATTCTGTTGTTCACAAACTAAACTAAATTTAAGTTCAGTGCATCTTTTTCTTTCTATTTCATTACGAAAAGGACAAAAGATAAAATATTAGTTTAGTCCTGTCAAATTAGATAATCCATAGACAAGTTTAGACGTGATTAAAAAATTGGTTACTAAAAATACATCAATTTACGCCAGGCGCTGACTAATTTGACAGGTCTAAACTAATATTTATCTTCTGTCCTTTTCTTAATGAAATAAAAATAAAAAGATGCACTGAACTTAAATTTAATTTAGTTTGTGAACAACAGAATCGGGGCCAATGACATATAAATTAATTATCTGATAGATACATTGTGCTTACATTTTACAAATATGGTAAAAGTAGACGATTTTCATTAAAAAAATAAATAACAAGTAAAAAGTCAGGGTGTGCGCTAAAGTAATTACAGAATGTAAAAATAAACTTTACGATTAAATTAGCAACCAGCACCCTAATTGCGTAACACACTATTACTCTCAATTTGAATCATTTCGAAGCATATTGCTAATCCATTGCTCCATATGTTCGAAAAGTGTGTCTGCTCAACAACGTGAATAACGCAATGAATGTTGTTGAACTGTCAAAATGAAACCCATTGCTACTGATAGTGTGTTACGCAATTACCCTGCAGTTTAATTTTGTCTAGAGCCACCAGTTTTATTTTTCATGTAAAAAACAATGGGGTATGAAATTTGAGGCTGCCTTACAAAAGCGTATAGTCAGCCTCTAACATTCCAACTGATGAGACACACAGGCCTCCTTTGTGAAGGACTGGGGCACAATCCACTACCTTGGCTGAGAATGATTTACCACACATAGGTACGTTTATATCCTACTAATATTATAAATGTGAAGATGTTTGGATGTTTGTTATTCAATCACACACAAACGGCTGAACGGATTTGGATGAAATTTGGCACACAGATAGTTTATCACGTTTTTATCCCGATATTCTCACGGGATCGAAACTAACGCGGGTGAAACCGCAGGGCGCTGCTAGTCTGTAATATTTATGGTGTACCTACATATTAAAGAATATTCTATTCTATACGTGGAAGTAAAACCAAACATGAACCCGTACTGTTATCAAGGGGCTTCATGATACCCGCACGGGTCGATTGAAGGTCAAGCTACGCTTGCCGCGGTCGGTTCGTGGATGGATGGTCATCAATTACGTATCGAGACCCCTCCACGCCTCGGAAAGCACGTTAAGCCTTTGGTCCCGGCTGTCATTCGAAGCTTTTTGAGATTCGTTACGGGTAGTTAGAAGCCCAAAAAAAGTCTGACAATCAGTATTACCAAAAAGTAGGTATAGTGTTACATTGTAACTATAGTCCGACTTTTAATTAGCTGCAGTAAAATGACACTTCTTACTGTCATTTTGTTAAAAAATGTTGCCACACTAACTCTGCTAAAGATGTGATTAAAACGCAGTGAAACATCGTTTAAATCGTATTAATTTTAGATATTCGAAATTGACCAATTTTGATTTAACCGTAAACAATCAAATATTCTTTGTATTAATCGGATACAAATATATGTTTTAGTTTTTGAAAATCAGCGTAAATACATAGTTTACTAAAGATAATTTTGTTCAATTATTACTCTAAAACTCCTACTATACCTATCGATCTAAGAAATAATTTTTTTTTTAATAAAATAAAGTTTTCATTAGGAATAAAATAACGTTTACTATACAGGATTATTTGCAAAACACCAAAAACCTCAAAAATAATAATATTTAAAAGATATGTTTGTGAATAAAATTATTTTTTTTTTATAAATCCAATCCGATCACTGATGTGATGACAAAACATAATTATGCATTGCTCAATGTTTTTTTTGTAAACTTATTTTAACATGGATCGATTTTGAACTGGATGAATCGATTATTTTGTCACATCACTATTTAAATTTCGTTAAAAAGTGGTAACACATAAGCTGTCATTTAAACTTTTTTTACTGCAGCTAATTAAAAATCCGACTATAGGTTGTGGAGGACTTAGAGACAGTCGCTCCATCTAAGCTGTAACCGGTAGCTGTATCCGGTTAGACTGCAGGCCGAGTCCAACATGTTGAGAAAAGGCTAGTCAGATTGATTTTAAGCATAAGCTGCTATACGTTGAAAAGTTCTATTCTCTATTGTTGATGTTCACTATATCGATGCCTTAGTTCACAATTGCACTAACTATGAAATTTACATTTTTGAGGAGAGAGCTTTAAGTTTTTTAAAGTTTAGACGAAAACAGTAGAAAATCCAAGTAAAATAACAAAAAAATATGCATCTATTCATAAGACTAGTCCTTTTACTCCATCTATCTTGATTGGTTTTACAAAAATAAAGATCATTAGTATAATACCACATTCATGGAACATTAAACGAACTCAACTCACTTAATACAACTGAGACCCACGTTTTTGGTGGAAAGAGACCGATGCGCGGAAACGAAAGAGCATGAAATTTTGTGTATTTGGCATTAAAAAAGTAAAAATTGATAATTTTGTAGTTAGTGCAATTGTGAACTAAGGCATCGATATGGAACTAACCAGACTGTTCATTCATCCAAACAGAAATAAAAATTTAAATTGGTAAGGAAATGTCAGAGACATATAGTTACATACACACAAAGATATTTCGGAAGCTGGTAAAGAAAACGTAAAGTTGTCGAACTTACCTTGAGCCAGCACAAATAAAACACAAAAGCACTGGATCTTTAACAGTACACCGTACGTATCCATGATTGATTAGAAACTAGCCTATAATACAGGACGACACATTTGGGTGAAGCGGAGCGATAAAGATAATCGACTTCCCGTTCCGTTTGTATTCCGCTTTGTTTTGGCTACTGACATAAATGAACATAAATAAAACTAGAACGAACTCTTGTTCTTTAGTTGTGACGGTTGATATTCTATAACTCATCGCTTTTCATTTCCAATACCACAAACAAGCATTACCTTTTTAGTATTTTTTACAAATCGCTGACTCAATTAGGGTTCCGTACCAAAATAGTAAAAAGTTAAATTAAAAATTTAAAAAACCGCTGACACATACAAAAACCTCTAAAAACTAAAATAATAATACCTATATTGGCTCTTTAAGTTTAATATAAGTTGTAGGAAATATTTTGATCCACAAGCGTCGCCTCGGCGGACGGCTAAAAATAAAATAAAAATGTTTATTTCAATTATAATATTTACGTTACATAATAATTGTGATTAAAACTGTGATTTTATTAAGTAATAAGATAATTAATTTACAATTTTAAAACTTTTTGATATTATTAGTAATTAAAAAAAAAATATGATTTCATTCATCATTTTAAAACTTTGTTTTTCTGTTATGGGCCATTACTTTAATTGATTGATTATAAAAATAATCAATGAGTCCTAACCTCCATAAGAAATAAAGATTTCATGGTTATTATAATTATAATATTACCCAGCAACTGGGTTGTGGAGGTCAGACAGGTAGTTGCTCCATGTAAAATACTGGTATTCAGCTGCATTCGGTTAGACTGAAAGCCGACCCCAACTAAGTTGGGAAAAGGCTATGCAAATGATGATGACGATGATGATTATTATAATTATAATAATATGTTGGTTGTATTTCAATTTTAAACCACCCATTGCTTTTGTGATTTGTGAACTTTTTGTCCACAAATCCCCATTATGTACGTATACACTTAACGGGAACTCTGACTGACTTAATGGGAATTCTCAAACGAGATTTGTTAAATGACCCTTTTTTTTTCCGTGGGGAAATCCTCGTGCAAACCCTCCGCCTGGAAAGAACGGAGGGTTATGTCGGACTCCTACCGATTAAAATCCCACTGTTCCTTCTAGTACCGTGAGTCGGGGCCCGGGAGATACTTGTATATTCGCTGCACCCCCGACTGGTATCAGTTTGCCGCTCGCAGGCCCCTTCTTATGGTGGCTGGAGATCGTTAAGCGCCCTTCAACGTCCGGCTGCTCTTCTGGTGCGGGTAGAATGAGAGGTATGCTCTCTCTCCCTCTCCACCGCCTCCTTTGCATGCATGACCTCCTCGCAAAAAGAAGCCACAGCATCCCACGCGTTTTCGCTTCCGACCATGGACTTACCCACAGCCGGAAGTGAAAGATCACCCGCACCAAGTATCTCGACGAGGGCACAGCGCTGTTCGGCCCAAGCTGAGCATTCCTCCAGCGTATGTTGGGCCGTGTCCTCGTGGCAGTCCACACAGTGATAATTGAGGAATAACCCTGATTTGGAGTCTACTTACATACAAGGAAAGGCTTGTGATAGGAGACTCCGCTCTCCCATTTATCATTATCCAAGAAAAATAAGTAATTGAAAAACATGTAATATAAAGATGAGAATACAGATTTAAATAATAACACTAGTTTACAAAATTTAACCTTTTTTATACCCCCAAATAAATGTTTAAAAATATGTTAATCTACCTTCCTTAAACCTAAAAGTGTTAGCAGAAATATTTTATTACGTCACAATTTCTTCCTGCAGTCAAATGTTTTCTTTTAACTACCTAACGTGGTGAAGACAGTTTATTGTTTATTCGTTCGCTTCAAACGACAATTATCTTGTTTCGAGTGATTTAAAATGTCGAGTAGAAAGTGCAAACAAAATTCTGATCGTTTTTGTTATGGTTGTGGATAGTTTATATTTTCAAAAAAGAGAAGACCCATTGTAGACTCATTAAAAGTGCATATTTTCATTATTCATGGATTTTGGGATGAAAACATGTTAGGGGATTACTGTTGGTCCCATTATAAGGGAAAATGACTCTAATAACTATAAAAAAGGCAAACATTTGTCATTTTTAATTTTTTTAGTATTAATACTATAATTAGGTATGTATTTCAGTTCAGTTAATAAATATTTCTCAAACCAGACGTGACAGAATTTTTTTATTAATTTTTTTGGATAATTTTACTTATATGAATAATAAAATAAAAACTTTTAGCTGGGGTATGAAAACCGTGTAAACTAGTGTAATCAAAAAGGCAAAGAAGCACGCGTGTAATGTAGTGTAAGGTACATAATTATATGCGTGTGTATGTGATGTGTGTGAGAATTAGTGAAGATTTACAGGGTGCTTACTCTTGAATTTAATTGCGATAGATCGACATTGGAATTGTGACGTTTCGTACTCTTGAGTTCAATGCTAGCGCCAAATGGTTTTTAAATTGGGTGTCCATTTTGGGGAACTAAATGGAATTAAGATCGGGCTTGGCGTGGGGTAAACGGTACTCTTGAGTGTATTTTGACAGCTGTGTATTGCGTCAATATTGCGTTGGGATAGTTTGTTGATTGTGATTTTTCAAATAACAAATGTGTAACTTTTTAGGAATTATTATGCGTTTTGAAGTGGTTTTCAGTCGGTAAAATGGTAAAATAATATGGCTCGATAAGCAGTAATATATATAGTGTTTTACTTAATTCCCATAAAAACAATTGAAATAAAGACGAAATGAACGTCGGATGATGCGTTTTAGGGACAAAGCGTTTTCTATGAATGAATACGAATTTAAAGCTAATTATAGAATGAGCAAGGATTTTATTCCTCTTTCGTATTACATAACAACATCTATACAATAAAAACTTTTTAGAACAATAACTTAATAAAATTCGGACTTTGGGATGTTTTCATTATGCAAAATTCTTTCTATCTCTAAAGCCCGTGAACCAATTTACAAAATTCAAACAGGATTATCAGTTTTAAACATAATCCTCTCATTTGACACTAAAATCACGCAAATATTCCAATAAACAAAAAACCTCGTTTTCAAGTTACGTAAATATTCTATAATTTTTCATCATACATTAAAATTCTCAAAAATTCTTCGTTAAATATTCCTATCAGATTCTAATACGAAAACTTATAATAAAAACAAGTTAGAAAGCTAATTAGAACAATACAAAACACTTAAAATCTAATTAGAAAATCAAAACCTTACTCAGTAAAACAGTAAAGATGCGCCCGGAGCCACATAGCGCGGATAGGGTTATAACTATCATATTTTAATCACTTTTACACTTATTATAACTTATTTATAACTTCACTGGTATTTAACTCAGTCATGTTCACTATTCACATGCACGTTCGGCGGTTCGTTACAAAAACATTAATTTTTATAGAAGTTATCTATCTATTTAAGTACTTACAACTTGTTTAAAACTGTAATATTAGATATGTAATACAACGGACAGTACTTATTTCTTACTAAAAAAGAATCAAACGCGAACAATATTGTTATACAAACTCATAGTTCAAATTCATTGGAGAACTTGTTTGTAAATATAATACGCAGTCTTTTTTTTGTAGTGTAGGCAACGGTCTACCGCATGCAGCCAAAGTCATGGTAAATTTTATGATTTTAATCGTTTCCTTACGCCCAAATGAATTAAATACGTTACAAATAATCAATTATACTACTATTTATACCATATTTATTTATTAGCCTTGTTATTTAAGGAATAAAACATTTTAAAGGCATAATACCGGCTTATCGTAATGAGTTGAACCACACTATTGCAACCCGTCACATAGGTAACTTCACATGTATCAAAATAATAGTGGATCAATGTCAATTAAATGTCAATGTTGACAATATTGTTTTCAAGAGTACCGAATCACGTGACTGTAAAATTAACATTGGAATCATATTGGCATTATATTAAGAGTCCCTATCAGTTTCGCGGGGTGAAAACAGAAAATCAGTTTTTTTTAGCACTATTTTCTCGACAACCTTAAGTTATTTACATTCTTTTTTTAAATACACAGTTATTTATCACCTATTTATCTAGTAAGTCTAAGAATTTCAATTTTAGTAAACGAACGATCGAATTTAAGTTTATAAGGCATCATTTAAATATTTTACTACAATTAAATAAGTAGTCAAAATAAAAATATAAACATTCATTTTGGTAGATAAAATACCTTAAATTTTAAAATATTTAACACTTATTATTATTTTCAATAAATTCTTACGCGTAGACAAGGGTTTTGCACATGATTTTATTGGGTTTTTTCAGCGTGATTAACATTTTTTTACAAGTACTAAATCATTAAACTTTAAAAAACAAAATTGTACACTTACTAATATAATCTAAGCCCAGTATTTATAATTTTTTTTTAGATTGTTATTTGCTGCCAGTAAGTTAGAAAAGTAATTGAAAAACATGGTGTTTCGTGCTTACGTAAAAACATGTGTCAGATTTTTATTTTTTGTAATTTATATTAAGTAGTTATCAAAATTTAAAATTGTACACTTACTAGATAAATAGTTGATGAATAACTGTGTATTTAAAAAAAAACTAGTTAATTTAAGGTTATTGAGAAATTTGCGCTGAAAAAACTTGAATTTTCTGTTTTTAGACCGCGAAATTGATAGGGACCCTTAAATTAAAATTAGTTTCAAGAGTAAGCCCCCACTATTGCGTGCAGGTAATTTAGGTCTGATGATTAACCCTGTTAATGTTACTTGTGCATAACCGCTCAACTGTCGCGAAATCTTATTAGTGATAGTTAAGCTACTACAGTTTTAATAATAAATATTAAAGTTCTGAGAAGGAAAAGTCTAGGGAAATGAAAGGTATCGACAGATTATTCTATTGGAGATGCACTGCAATGCGAACTTGCACTCCGTCAGAATCCAAGTTTGACTGATCCCATAAAAGCTGCCTCGCATTTCTTTATACTGGAGTATAAGTATTATAATAATAGTTTATAGGTTCAGAAAACAGAATATCTTAAAGAAAAAGACTACGGGAAAAGACTACGCTAATTTGTCATTAATTATACCTAAGGGAAAATATTTTTATTAGAGACGTTAACCTAACACTACATATTCACACGTTCGTTACCTTTATTGCTACAACATAGACCAATTTTTTTTGGGTTCAGTATCCAAAGGGTGCCAACGAGACCCTAATACTAATCTTTTGAATCGTCTTACGTAGAAACTTGAAATTTTCAGTGTGTAGGCACTAATATGGCCGCTAAAACAACGAATACTACAAATAAAATAAAGTAAAAAGTTAGTGGACAAGAAACGTTAAATATTGTATGGAAACGGAACCTTTCGCCGCTTTTTAATTTAAACACGCTACTTTGAGGAAACAAACACGTCTTCTTTTGTGAAATAAAAACGCTCGCAAAAACATTTTCAGAAAGACCAGTTACCATAACTGAGCAATATTCCAGCTTTTGGCTATGTTTACAGCACACGTTTCAAAATAAACAAACGAAAATAATGAACTCCTATTGCAGGAAAGTCCGAAATTCTAAAAAGGATTCGCCTTTTCCCGCCGTTTGCGTTGCTTTCAAACCTAGTTTGGACTAAAGCTGAGTTCGCAAGGATTGTGGGGGCGAATTCACCTGTAATTATGGTGGTAGCAGATAATTGTCGCCCCCTGACACAAAAGACCCTGAATCATAGCTGAGCCAGCACTGACTGGTCGAAGTCTGTCTTTAAGGCTGCTTCGTAATTACACATTGTGATTCACGTTCATATAGTTTGAACAGATTCTGGGATTTGGATTTGTTTTTATGTTTATCTAAGCGTAAGCATAATCAGCCTATTTTAATTTTAGGCTGATTGAGAAAAAAAAATTAAAATATGCCAAAAAGAGGAATGGAGCGAAGTTACAAAGTTACATGAACCACAAGCTAAAGGACAGAGTCAAAAACAGTACGATCAGAAGGAAGACAAAGGCAAAGGAAGTGGCCAAGAAACTAGTGCTGGGCTTAAAATAGAAGTGGGCTGGACACATTCAACGTGTAAAAGACGACAGATGGACAAAAATCACCACGAACTGGTATCCAATAGACAAAAAACGCAGACCCGGTAGACCAAACAAAAGATGGAGCGATGATATCGCAAAGATAGCCGGCAGAACATGGAGCAGAATTGCCAGAGATAGAACAGCTTGGAAACAGCTGAAGGAGGCTTTTACCGCTATCGATAGCGGTCCTTGTACACCGTAGTAATAATTTAAACTAACTAAAAAACTTTTTAATATATTTTTTGTTAATAACGTTACTAGAATTAGATACATAAGGAAAAAGTGTGTAAGGAAAATAAAGCTATTTTATTTTATTTATTACTAGCGGCCCGCCCCGGCTTCGCACGGGAGCAATTTTTTTTATTCGAATTTCCAGAATTTTTTAGAACCTTCTAGAGCTTTCTAGATCGATTGTTATAGTTGCATACATTTTGGAGTTTTCACATGAATTAGAAAAGGACAGATTTAAATAGCAGCGAAACTTTCTAGATCAATTCAGAAATTTTTAGAACTTTCTAAATCGATTATTACAGTTGAAATGAAGTTACAAAAGGACAGATATATATATATTTTTTTTTCCACATTTTCGCCACCCACAACCACTCATTTCCACCCACCGCAGCCAACTCCCTGACTTTCACCAGGAGACCAAGGGG
Organism: Globia sparganii; assembly: GCA_949316385.1. Lineage (NCBI taxonomy): Eukaryota > Metazoa > Arthropoda > Insecta > Lepidoptera > Noctuidae > Globia > Globia sparganii. Next base: position 17,503,674 of record OX438653.1, on the reverse strand, counting down.
TATTTACCACCCCAACGGGAAGTTGATTGGAGTTGGTGGTCATTCTAATAGTGTTGAATCTGTTCAGGCCCGTTTTGTTAGGTATTTATGTGTGAAGAATGGGATCCGTAAAGCTATACCTGATTACAATGACAGGTTAAAGCACTTTAAAATGACTAGTTTAAAAGAAAGACGTAGCCACTCTGACTTACTAATACTCTATAAAATTATAAACGGCTCCATCGATGCACAATTGGTAAACCATTTTAACTTTAGGTCTTGCCAACGTAGTAAGCGTTATCATCGTATTTTTGAATTGCCTACATCCACCTTAAATACCACATTTAACAGCTCACTAACGCGTATGGCAAGGCAATATAATGAAAGGTCCAACTTGTCAGATTTTCCTATTGATATTTTCTCCATGAGTTTTGCTTCATACAGAAGTTCCCTATTTAGACAGTGTGAAGAGTGCACGTCTATGTAGCTCAAATTGGTTTGTTTTTGTAGATCTGCTAGACACACTTTTTATTGTTCTCCTTTGTCTCTAATATTTTTAAAGTTAGATGTCATGCATACCTGTTATTTGCATGGTTACTGAAATGATAATTTTAGATGATATTTAATATGAATTGTAAGTGACTGTGCTGTTGGTGTGCTTATTATAAATAAATAAATAAATAGAGAGAACCCTGTCTTCACGTACTAACATTAGCATTTTATCTAATATAGCAGCGCCCGCGTTTCACCCGCGTTAGTAACGTTAGCGGTCTCGTGGGAATATCGGGATAAAAAGCTCCCTATGTGTTAAAATTTTCCGTACGCAAAATACGCGCATTGACGTGGAGTTGCGGACACCAGCCCGTATTACCTATTACATATCCTATGTGTTATTCCTGATTATAAACTATCTGTGTGCCAAATTTCATCCAAATCTGTTCAGCCGTTTGTGCGTGATTGTGTAACAAACATCCAAACATCTTCACAAACTTTCACATTTATAATATTAGTAGGATTACTTTAACATTATTACTTAGTTCGCACGGCTACACATCAAGCTATACATAACCAGTATGAGCTGACTTCTGATTGTACGAAAAACCTATACAATGCGAGCTCAGCTAAAACTGGTTAGCCGTGTGTACAGACGCCAGCACATCAAGCTACCCGAAACTGTAAAATTTTCCCAATCAACTTTGAACCTTATACTGTAGCGATAAAGTAAAAAATGTACTAAAGAAATTTGACAGATTGTAGTAGCTTGATGTGCAGTCTATCGATTCTGTAAAAATCTCACCGTGATATAGTAAGTAAGTAGATGAAGTGAGCGTGAAGTACCAATCCCTAACATCGGGTCGAATGACAGCTCACTTCTCCTTAGTTTTTACGGTGTGATTTTTACAGAATAGCACTGCTGGCGCCTGTACATTACTTTATGAAGATATTTTAGGTACATTACGCTATGATCAGTAAGAGTGAAACTAATAGTAAACTTCGTAAAGCTAACGGGCGGCGCGCGGCGGCCGTGCTGATTTATTTTAAAACTATGATCTCCTAAGATATTCATTGAAATCAAAAGATGTCAAGAGCAATTTTGTTCAAAATTAAATACTTGTGATGAATAACATATTTATTTGGATAAGGATTAATATCATGTTTATAAAAACACCTTCGCAAATAATGCATTATTTTAGAACAAATTTGATTATCATAAAAACGGTTATAGTGAGTGAACCTGAAAAGATAGACATATGCTGTCGCGGACTTTTTTTAGAACTTTTAAGGGGAAACAATTCCGTCACACATTATTTTTGCGTAACTTTAACCGTTTACGCAGCGCACGCAACGGAAGCTCTATTTATTCCCGTTTTTGCAACATTTTTCATTGCTGTGACGCTCCTATTGGTCGCAGCGTGATGTTATATAGCTTATAGTATTTCTCGATAAATGGACTATCTAACACAAAAAGAATTACATAAATCGGTCCAGTAGTTTCGGAGCCTATTCATTACAAACATACATACAAACATTTCCTCTTTATAATATTAGTATAGATAGTATAGATAATCAGCCCACAGCTGGGACTCTTTCTTTTTTTCTTTCTTTAATTCGGCTACTGTAACTCCTGTGATCCCCGTAGTACCTACAATACAACACACATACAGAATCAGCCTATAATATTCCCACTGCTGAGACACAGGCCTCCTCTCTTCTTAAGGGAATGGGCTGCAATCTACCACGCGGGCCCAGTGCGGGTTGGTGGATGACAGGATGTCACATGTCTTCCATTTTTTTATTCTAGGACAGATAGTTTCGAGAGCAGTGGTGATGAAATTATTTTACACAAAGCGCACAAGCGCCTATTTATGTAATTTTCTCATATAACATTAAACGAAGACAGTTACTTACATTTTATGCTCATAAATTCGATGAAATTAAATCAAACGGATCAAAATCACTGAAAAATTGCTACAAAAAAGAAGTCGTGCGTGACAGAACTTACTCAATCCCATTATTTTCCCCAAAGAAATAATAGCTAACATGGCTATGTAGTAACTAAAAACAAACAATGACAAAGTACGCCAATTAACACGAATAACAATTCACAAAAGGGATGAATAATAAAGGTTTTATTAATACACTAATTTCGAATGTCAATGAATTCACCGTTATGGCTTGTAAACATCCGACCGCAATAGTAAAATGTTTCATAAAACAAAATTTATACTAACCATATAATATTATTATGTACACACACATACAAATAAAAATAATTGTTGAAAATGCACTGTTACAGTTTAATCTACAGTTTAAAGATTAATTGATGTTCGCAATCTCACATTAGCGGAATTTCACAGTAAAATGATCTTAGTTTAGGGTTTATTACTGGCTATCAGACCTCTGAGAAGCCCTGTTTTACCCTACTTAGATTTAATTATCGGTGGAATCAACCACTGGTTAAGTAGGTACTCAAGTTACTAGACGCCAGCTGTTATGTGTTAGCTTGTGTTACAGACTGACCTGTTTTAAATTATGGTATTTTTACCCGACTACGACGAAGCCAAAAGAAAGAGGTGTGTATTTACGTATATTCCACCGTAGCGCCTAAATTACTCATCCAATTTGGATAAACAAGGTATCAATCAATTCGGTATTATAGTCTTGTTAACATATAATATGACGGAAGTTACATCCGAAAAAGTGGGAGTTTCTGATTTTTTTTGCTCTCGGGGAGTGGGATATCAAAAGAAAGGTATTAAGGACTACTTTCTGAAAATATATTGGTTACTGATAACCAATATATATTGGTTAATGATATATAAATAAACCCCAAAGTAATTGAAGTAAAAAGATAGTTAAAAACTTAAACCCGGTTTTCGTAAATGATATAACAATTATATACGATTTATGCCTTAATTACATGACTTAGTAATGACGTGACTTTTTTTATTACGTAAATCATCCAATTATTCATTAAGATATAACAATATTGCTTATTAATATAGTTTCATACATTTCGTTGTTGCTTATTATTTTAAAACTGCGCAAACAACTTAGTTTAAATTAATGATAAATACTTACGTAACTTTTTAGACTGAAACTATGTATTTTTTTCCTTGTATTGCTTATCCTACCTAATAGACTTCTTGTTTAATTATATTTTAATGAAAATCAGTCCCAATATCAAACAATACAGCTAGTTATTTTAGTTGTCATTGATAGTCCAGCTCTCAAACGTAAATATTTGTGTTTTTATTTTCATCTCTGTCAGACAAGCACTCTCTCATTATTATTTTATTTTTTCAAATAATAAGGCTGTGACATATAGCCCGCGCTTCACGACTACTTCAGCAATTGGTCGTGGCGCTTCTATTGATGCAATTAAAAGTCTATAGGCTGGTCTGGTAATCTACCATTTTTATGAAATGAAAATACCTACTGAGTTATAGTTACTTATTATATACACTATTTTTTTCGGCCAGGGCTGAAAAATTTTGTTTCTTTAGCCGAAAACCTAAATTTCGAAAATGAAAATTTCGGCCAAAAACCTGAAACGATATTCGATCGGACTCTATAAATTATCCTATCATCACAACGTTTCTGTTCAGCTGTCGCCCGTGATGGATGATAGGTGTGACTATTCACCTCCCAAATGAAAATTGAACCGAAAATAAAAATCGTAGGAAATTAAATACCTACTGAATATTTTTTCCGCATTTACATAGGTACATAGCTGCAGCGTATTAATCAAACGGCCCTCATTTGTCACAAGCGAATGAACTCGCAGGAAATTGATGGATTGTCACTTAAATGTCCGCTTTCAGGAATCCATGTAGCGCTTTAAATTAAATTTTAATGGAAGCCTGGTATTAAAACAAATTGAATGTCGTTACTATTATCAGAATCGTTTAATCTGATTTAATATCGTCACAATCAATACAAAGCATTCGTGAACTAGCTGCGCCCTTGACTTACATTGCGTGAAAAGTTTTGAACTATAAAAGCATAGGAATTAAAAATGTGACATTGTGTCTGACTGAAATCATCATAATTGGTACTAAGTTTCGTCGTTACCTCAGCAAATAGACAGGCAAAGTAAAAAAAAGATATAAACACCCGAATTGAGAACCTCCTCCTTTTTTAGAAGTTGGTTAAAAAAAAACAAATGTCTAGATACAAAAAACATACTTTAGGAATCTACTGAAAAACATAGGAATGTTGAATGTTGCCAATGAGGCATCATTCAACTTAGATGAAAAGAAAATGAAAAACTTTAATGAAAGCAGTGGTGGTCCAGTGGAGGTAGCTGAGACTTACGAGTTGTAGGTCGTAGGTTCGAACCCAGACAGGGTGCTTTTCTTTGTGTAAATTATTTCATCACCGCTGCTCTCAAAACAGTGACGGGAAACATCTACCAACCCGCACTGGGCCCGCGTGGTGGATTACGGCCCACGCCCTCTCACCGAGATGAGGCCGGTGTCCCAGCGATGGGAACATTATAAGCCGATTATGCAACTTAGGTGTCAATAAACCAAATTAATAAAAGCTATCAAAACCTTCATCAAAACCCACCTAATATCTTTATGATCACTCTGACCTCACATCTCAACATATTGATCCCAAGTATTTTATTTACACCACCTAAGCAGGCAAAAAAAAGTTCGGTTAAAGTACGTCCTTACCCCAGGCCACGTCGCCCGCGGGTAATTCTGTGTGGTCCCCGGCTAATGCTGTTTGGTAGCTGGCAGCATGGATGACGGAACATCGCACACGCTTGGTAAAACACATCCGGGCAACAGGCTAAAAAATGTTGGGTAAAAACTGTCTGTAGGTTACTTTGAAAAAGGACTCTGGTTCTTGCTGTGGGGTTATTTTGTGATAGTGGTACTGGTATGGAATGACTGATTTCGATGAAATGACTCGAATGGTCGAGAAATCTACGTGGCTTTTTCTTCAAAGGCCTCATTCGATATTTCCTTGAATAATTGTATCTTGTTAAGAAACGTCTAGCCTCTAAAAAGGCCTTTAACTTTAAGTTACTTCAATTATTTTTTCAAAGTATTGCTGTAAACATTTTTTTTAAGGATTCCGACCTCTTCACACACTTAAAAAAATCTGTAAGTTATTTGACAGTGACTGGAATCTTTGCTTTATGGTTGTTTTATGATAGTTTGACTAATTTTAATTATTTACGTAAGATACTCTAGACTTATGTCTTTAGGTTTATAGGTAGTGTGGTTGTGTTAGTCATTTTATTACTGTCGAAATGTGGACTTACTATAGGTAAACATCTGCTTAAAACTTCGTGTATTACAAGCGTGATATTATGTATATTTGTATGTTATCATACAAACATACATATTATAGGCGAAAGTTTGTGTGTGTGTGTGTGTTTATATGTTTGTGACTTCTTCACGCTCAAACGGCTAGACCAATTTTGATAAAACTTTGTATTGAGGTAGTTGACACTCTGAATTAACATATAGGCTACTTTTTATCTCGATATTTTCACGGGATCGCCACTTATGCGGGTGAAACAGCGGGGCGCAGCTAGTCTATACTAAACTAACCGTAGGTGTTTATTTTGTCAACATGTCTAGAACCAATATTCCCACCGAAACTAAATACATATTAAGTTGACCTGGTATATTTAGATGGCTATAAATACTCCGTGATAACTATCTCCCTCAATCCTTAATCAACAAGCCTAAATACGGCAAAAACAAGTGAAACAAATTAGCAGTTCTAGAATAAGCCCTTCGTACGTTCATTAAACTCAGATTCACATAAAGGACCCGCCTCACTAATTCTAACATCGCTAATTACACGCGTTATATTAGCAAAGGTTATAAGTGACTCCATGTTCATATTTTAATTGATGTAATCTAAGGCAATGTCGCAATTACTGAGGGTTGTTAAGAGCCAACACCTTGCCGGCTTTAAGCCCGACCCGGGCAGAAGCCCGCTTGTTAAACCGTGTGTAATAATTCTTAGAAAAAGGTCTGCTCAAGACCCCTACAAAAGTTTGAATCTTTGAAATGAAAATATTAAGATGAACTTTGGAGCGTTTAGAACTTATCTTTTATCAAAGACAGGATGATCTTCTTCGACGGAAACGGCTTATTGCTGTGAAAATTATTTCGCTGAATTTTCAGTTTAATTCAAAAATACTTCTGCATTATTATTTCAATACAAAGGATAATCCTGCATTATTTTTGCAGCACTAGTACTCTGTACCTACTAAAACCCAATTAAATGGATTAAATAGTTTTCTGAATTACTCTTACCTAGGGACTCGTTCAAGACTTTAATTCTATTTTTCCACGAATGAACTCAGAGGGGTTCTTTGTTTATTGAAGGCAATTGCTTTTGGCTTACTGGATCCAATTGAAATCTTAAGTACATAATTATCGCAAAGCTGTTAAAGTATAGAGGATAGGAGAAGAAAAAGTTTTTATTTTTGGGGTTATTCTACAAAAGGTCTTCGACCTACGGATTGATAATCTTATTAAGTATATATGAATCCGTTGGGCCGACGACCTTGAAAGGTGACTGGAACAGACTAAGCAGTGGACTGCGATAGGCTTAGTTGATGACAATTACTTGACCTGAAAAAAACATGGAACTATAGACTGCGCTATGCTCTATGGAATGACTGATTTATACTTTCGAACTGTTCGAATAGTCGATTAACCTACGTGGCCTTTTTTATTCAACGCCTGTTTTCTAAATTATCCTCAGATAATTCTATCTTGAGAAATGTCTAGCCTCTAAAAAAAGGCCTTGAACTTTAAGTTTCTTCCAGTTCTTTTAGACAAGACATTTATCGGAAAAAAAACCAACCACATCTAATCATGAAAACGAACATTTTACTTTTGGATCAAAAATATTGTAATTATTGGAACTCATTTTACCTATTTAAAAGTTTGTTTTCCTGCCTAAATACTAATAAAAAGATTAAAGAACCTTTAAACTTAATTATTTATTTATCACTGCGAGTGCGCTTTACGTTCTAATTAGCCTCAGCTTTTGTTTAACCTTAACCTCATTCATCTTTGTTCCTATATTCTCTTTCCATTCATTTAAAATTTATGGAACGTAATAAACTTTATTAAATTCAGATTTTTTTGTGAAACACCATCATCTGCCTAGTCTTTTCCCAAGAATATTGGGGTTGGCTTCCAGTCTAGCCGGATGCAGCTGAATACCAGTACCGATTTTACATGGAGCGACTGCCTATCTGACCTCCACAACCCAGTTACTGGGTAATACGATACCTCTTGGTAAGACTAGTTGTCAGACTTCCAGGCTTCTGACTACCCGTAACGACTGTCAAAGATTCACGTATGCCAGCCGGGACCAACGGCTTAACGTGCTTTCCAAGGCACGGAGGGGTCTCGGTATGTAAAGATCACAGAGTCACCTATCCACAGACCAACCGCGGCAAGCGTAACTTAACCTGGATGATCAACCTGTGCGGCTGTTATTATTTAGCCACGAGCCCCTTTACAAACACGGAGCCCTCTACTTTGTGAGACATCCCTCTGCAAAAAAAAATATTTTTAAGAACTATCAATAAAGATTGGTCCTTGGGAGCTCTAGACAGAGAGATGTGGAAAGAGAGTAGGGACAATTTTGCGCAGCAGTGGGACTTTAATGGCTAATAAAACAAAGTCAGCAGCTGCATCGGAATCTGAGAGCAAGCTAGATAGAAACTTTTTGATAGGTGCTACTGTGTAAGTTGGAACTACTTCTATAACAAAACCTAGATCCAACGAACATTTTGAAATGTTCTTTGGAATGCTGGATCCACGACTCTCTTATTGGTATTATTGTGTAATGACATGATATTTGCCTTTACACAATGAGAGAATGAGATTTTTACAGAATAGCACTGCAGATATCTCAGGAAAAGTATGTGCTTCGGCAAACATCTTTGGAAATACGGACACGCGGTGATGAGATCTAATAAAGAGCTGTTCTAACCATGGAAGTAGGTACTTGTACCATTTTATTACCATGGTTAGAAAATTAAAGTTTAACAACTCTATACAATTCCAAAAATCTTTTCAAAACGATATGCGACCGGAGTAGGTAACCCGACAGAGAGAAAACTTCATAGAAACCCGCAGTGATAGGTGTACTACGCGCAGCAGCACAAAACTTAGAAATTTAACCTCTGTAGAGGGTTACATATAAGGCGCAACTTCCGAAAAAGGAAGATTACCAAAGTGCATATCTTTTCTAGTTTAACTGTAGGCATGTCTCGTTTTGTCAAAACCTACACAATGCGACTTTTTTTAAAAACACATTTTTGAAGAACTTAAAAGCGATTTAAAAATCTGCTATAAAATATGTTATTATCCTGATATTTTTCTAATAGCAAAGTGTTAGTATACAACTTGCAGTAGCAAAAATTATTCCGAAACTACTATACTATTACAATCTAAAAACTTTAAATTAAAGATTTTAAAGTATTTGAATTCTAAATTCAAACTAACCGTATTCACAACCAATTTAAACTAAAAACTTTTTAACCCAATTTGAAAGAAGTTTTAAAACTAAAAAGGGTTCTAGAAAAGCAAACAGTTTCATATTGAGCAAGTGCTACAACTAAACCAATATCGAAGGCGGACTATATTAAAGTTAGCAGACTTTCCGTATGGAAGGAACCCATAACAAGCCGTCAGGTTTCCACTAACTTCATACTCTTGGGAAATCAAAGGAGGTGCGGTGAGCGAGCATTCTTTAAAATTAAAATGATTCATATTTAACCCACTTAAATTCCTGATACTCGCACGTATACTGGAAACGTTACTTAAAATAATGTACATCTTCTCAGATTTACTTGTAACCAACAGAGACCAACTCTCGTAATTTAAAACTTCTCCTTAACACAAGTTATTTTGTAACCTAGCTAGGAGAACAGTGCTTCACCCATTCGATTGTAGACTACCTAACATATTCCATAAGATCTTACTATAACCATTTATACCTACTACAATCTGTCTATTTGAGTAAATAAATTATTATTATTATTATTATAAAACGTTCATAATCTAATCGCAGTCTCATCTCGGCGAAACAAATGTCGAAAACTTGTCAAAAATGTAGGGAAATTAGAGGTATTTTTGACAGATCAGACTGTGACTGGTCTTAACTGATTAATCACCGCTAATGCGACACTATTGATTTTCCTATTGTAATGGACCTTTATCGTGCCACACCGGCCTGTAGGTATTAAAATTACAAGAATTGCCCCTCTGGCTGTCACCAGGCTATCATCACTCAGTCCGTGATTTTTGTAAACAAAGCTTACAAATAAAAAATCTAAATACGTTTATTTTGATTTTCGTACGTGATTTCATAGTTATCTCAGACATAAATATTACTATCACAATTCATCTATGTATTTATAGTTATTCACCACCGATAAATTCGGGCCACCAAACAATTAACAAACCAACAACAATATTAGTTAGAGTGAGGCCACACGGGCGTTGCCGGACGTTGCGTCGTCGCACCGCTATGATTTCCGTTGGGGGCCACACAGGCAACGCGGTGTCGCAACGGAAAGACGCTTACTACGACGTCGCATCGTCTCGGTGTTGAGTGTGTCAGTCTTTTATACAGTTCAAACAACACTGCGCTTCGCTGCGATGCCGTTCCGATGCTCAGCGTCGCTCCGCAAGATCCCCGCTTCGTCTCTTTAGTCCTCTTATCCGTTGAGCGTGCGTTGCGTCGCCGCACGCGGCACGTCGTAGCAACGCTCCTGTGGCATGTCACTGTTGTTTGTATGAAGGATGATATAGCGTCACCGCTCAGTCATCTACAACGCGCCGGCAATGCATCGTGTGGCTTAGTTCTAAGAGTTAGTTATTGACTAAACATTGACATAATCAAACCGCTGACAAGCGTTGGTAATTACAGTCATGATTTATGTGGAAATGCCTTGTTGGTGTTGTGGTCGAAGTACTACTGCAGAGCATGAAGTCCTGGGCTTCGATTACCAGGTCGAGCAAAGTGTTATTGGGATTTTTCCATCAGGATTTTCTAAGTAGCTGCTTAAAGATTGGATTTCTGCCCGGTTGATGGCAATAGGCTTGTTAAGGTCTTCAGCTAAGTCCTATGTAGGTAATAAGGAAATTACCTACATGAGATTTAAATTAAAACTGGCAAAATGAGCATGTACCACTGAAAGAAATAAGTAGTAAATAAAAATGAATAAAACATTGAGCTGAAATTCTGAACTAATTTAAACAATTCCATATGAGCCTAACGTCTAAAACAATATTTTTACTGATCCGAAGACAGTGAAAGCTTCACGCAAAATGTTACCGTCATGGCAGCAAACTTTAGCGTTTTTTTTTTTTTTTTCAGTAAATGATACCATTTCAATCATTAAACGTTAGGTACTGTTTTGTCTTTTATTGTTTTACAAACATTTCTTCTTACTGTATAAATTCTGTAAGTCTTAATTAAATCGCTTTAATGTGGTGTAGTAAGAAATCATCTATTTCAGTGGATGGGCACACTTCAGCACAACTCTTCGGAAAATACTTACAGGTATGACATTATGTTACGTTAGGACACAAAGGACGACGTAAGAGGATATGTTTTTCCTTGTTCCATTTTAATGAACCTTTATTATAATAAGAGATTGATGGACCCGAACCAAAAATAAGAAGGTTTTAATCCTCAAGTTCTAAGTTATGTAACGTATTATATTTAGATGTTCATGAATTTAATATTACCTACATCAAAATGTTGTCGCTAAGTCACAAAGCGAGGAGTCACAAAGTAAACCCTTTTAGTATTGGATCTTGTCTCTTAACTAAGTTGCTTCTTAAAAGGAGTTGTTTCTGAATTTTGTTCAGAGAGATTAGAGAGGATAAACTCTCAGAGAATTAAGAGATTCGTAATTTGCTTGAGATTTAAAATAATTCTGACCGTAGCGTTTAAACTCTTGGTCCGTGAATATGAATGAGACAAAGTTTAAAAGCTTAGTCATTAAAAAAACTTTGTTATCTTAGCATGGACTGATAAATTTGATCTTCATTATACTCATATACAAGTTGTGTTACATGTATTCAACAAGTTTTGTAAAAGTCTTCAAAAACATGTCGCGTATAAAAGATGTAGGTAGGTCTCATAATTCGTAAATAATGTACTGGCGGAATTAATGTATTGGAAACCGGCATATCCTAGAACCAAAAATTCGAAGTCGTGGCATTCATCAACCCGCACTGGATAGGGCCCGCGTGGTGGATTACAGCCCAACTGCCTCTGAAAGACGAGAGGCCTGTGTGTGTCTCAGGAGTGCATGCTTGTATTGACGTTGTTTCCGATATGTTATGTTCACGTTTTAACAAGTTTTGTATACTGTATCTAGTCTTTACAACTCGTTTTAGGTGTAAACAATGAACGAAACGCAAAAGACGTTTAATACCTTGGTGAAAGGCGGGTTAAGAAAACTTGGCTTAATCGCGGTTTGATTATATACGGTGACTGATAATTAGTGACCGATACTTAAACACGTGCTTGTACTCATGATAACAAACAACTTTTACTATAGGACCAAACCTGAAATTGTGAAAAAAAATCTGCTGTTCAGTCATTTATGTTCGCCTAATTGGTCAAAATGTAGGTACTGAACATCAGATTTTTTTTCGCGAATTCGGGTTTGGTCCCATAGTAAAAGTTGTTTGTTATCATGAGTACAATCACGTGTTTCGGTATCGGTCACTAATTACCAGTCACCCTATTTGAAAGTGACACATCATTGGTGGCACCATCACCCCCACTACTGGACTCTGGTATTATCAACTCTGCATATTGCGGTCCAGGCGAATCCTTTGTAGTTTTTTTATCGGCAAATGAAGGGTATAAGTACCTGTAGGTATACAAATCTCAGAATGAGATGTCGCCGAGCCAATCACGAATATTTTGACCCTCATATGTTTTCCAATTGATTTAATCCTAAAGGCAAATACTTGAAAGAGATAGCGTCAAACATTCGTCTCCATCTTTTGATACTCAATCCGTTTACGCTCCGTCGAATTTTGTTGCGTGTATCAGGATTTCAGTTTTGTTATTTAAGCCTTCGGATTTCTCATCTGTTGCTTTTCAGGGCCTATTTTATTGTGTTTTTTAACGGAAAATATTAATATAATTATGTATAGTAAACATATAAAAGAAACGTGTTTTTTTCGGCGTTTTTTGCAGCGGGCTATTAATACCTCATGAACCGTAATAGTTAGTTGAATTTTTGTTCAGTGTGTATGTCTTTTGCCGCTATAACAAAAAATAATAAACATAAAATAAAGTTAGTAAAAATTATAGGTGTCTCCATACAAGCAAAGTGTTTTTGCCTTGTGTTACGGAACCCTTCGTGTTCGTGTGTGTGTTTTTTTTAAACTACACAGAAAAACAGAATATTGTGCAAAAAGTTTTCCGTTCTCATAATACCTATTACAAATACTTTACAATAAACCTTTTACAGGAAAATTCCATAAAAATAAGAGATCTGAAGGATTGTCGGGAGACAGCGGAAGAATCTAATAATTAATTACTTAGAAAACCTTTGCCATTATAATTGCCTCTTCAGTACCTACGAGAGTACATATTAGAAGACCCTTTATATAACTTTTTCGTGGAAGCCGACAGGCCTCATATCAAAGCCGTTCAGCTCAAGTTATTTCAATGAATTTCCAACGAAACCTTCATTATTTTGTTCGTAGCCTGTCGTGGATAAATTGAAATTTATTAAATGGCGTGGGAAGTTAAAAAAATATTGTGATATTCTTTTAAAAGGTATTTATAATAGCCTCCCCCGACCGATTTCGGTCACGGTGGCTAATCTCAACGGAGATTAGCCTGGTACGCAGGAGATATTATAATGCACAAGTGGGTGCGCAGACACAGGAGCACTCTCTGTTCCTTTACTCTAATAGTCCGATGGGACGGCAATCCGACACGACCGGAGAGAGATCAGGCGCAGGACCAACGGCTTTACGTGCTTTCCGAGGCACGGGGGTATTAAACCGCCAACTTCCAAACTTTGGACTGTTACTAAGAAATTCCTAATGGAAAAACTCAATAACACTTTGTCCGACCCGGGAATCGAACCCAGGACCCCACGCTCAGCAGTCGCGCTTGCAACCACGAGACCAACGGGGCAACAACAGACGAGGCATGGCGACGTCAGATACGTTTTTATTGAGAAATCATCGTCTAAAGGGGATAAAACATTTACGAACTTTAGATTTTTGGCTTAAATCCGTTTTAGTTTTATAGATACAGTAGATATGATCTATCTTTATTAGAGATCTTTTTATGACTGAGGATGCAACTTCAAAGCATCGATGAATTTATTTTGTGCGCCATAAAGTTACTATCATAAATAAAACCCAGCTCGTAAAACGGTTGAATTTATTTTTGTACCAGCCAATAACTATAACCAAAATTAATTAACTCTCATATCAAAGTCAAATTCTGTTCCGTCAATAAGCACTCAAATCCTCCCTTCACCACAAACTAGCTATTATAACGAAGCTCACTATCCATACCTTTTAGCACGTAGTAACTCGACTGTTCGCCCTCACATCAACGAGAACTACTTACTCAGCTACGGCGTCTACTTTCCTTTAAGGATTTTACTAGCTATAAATTACTGGCCCATCACCTCCCAGCGTCATAGAAAGAATCATTTGGTTCTAAAGGCGCGTTTAGATGAATCCAACATCATAGAACAGATATATAACTGTGATTTTTTGCTTTGTTATACTTCCAATAAAAAACCGTCCAAGCTTGTGACGGACCACGCACAAGGGCTCTGTAGTTGGGATGAATTGATCCCAAGAACAAAGTTAACCTTTTTTACTTAACCTTTCCTTTTTGTCGGTTAATGCGCTGCTCTTGTTGATTGCGGAACCCTAAAACGTAGATAAGGATGGATAGGTTAATGTTAATTGAAAATTGAGAGAATGCCTTTATAATATATTTTTCATGCAGTTGAGTAGTTACACGATAATCGGCAAAATAGGTATTTATATTATATTGAAACCCAGGAGGTTTAAAAATGTGTTCAAATGTCCTTATACTAACGCCCTTTTAATTATTTTTATTTATTTAACACCTTATATTTACTACAACAAAAAATATTATGCAATGATAGTATTTTCAGAAGTAACTGTGGGTTAAAGAGGGATGCACTAAGGTAGCCCGCGAAATTCAAGTTTGCTTATGTTTTTTGTAATATACAGGTACTTACAATCCTATAAGTTTATATATATTTCATGAAATAGTCATTCAATAGAATTGTATGAACTTAGAGGGTTGTATTGATATTTTTTTATGAATATAATTCTGTAGTTAAATAGATACATACTTGTTACGGTCGCGAATCATATTTTGTTCAACATACAATCGAACACGAACCTCCAATTGCAAAAAAAAAGTAATAAAATTTGAATTTCGCAGGCTACCCTGGTATTTCACCATTAAATCAAAATCAAAACATTTTATTTCACATAAGCCTACAAGGGCACTTATAAAACGTCAGAACGTCTTGATGGTCCAGTCTTAGCCGAATATATCAATAATTCAAAATTGAATGTTCTGTTGCTGGCTGCAGAATTCCTTTGATAAATGGTGAGCTTCGTCTATAAACTGCTATTTCAAATTATTTGGAACTTTAGAAACTTTGGTACTGATAGTGGTTATTATTATTATTAAAAGCCTGTGACGTCCCATTGCAAGGCAAAGGCCTCCCTACTCTTTTTCCACTTCTCTCTGTTTAAAGCTGCTAAGGACCAGTTCTTGTTCAAGAAGTCCAGCTCATCCCGCCATCTCCGTCTCGGCCTTTTTTTTTTTTTTTTTTTTTTGGATGGGAAATCATCCAATGACCCCTCCCGCTCTGGGTGGAGCAGAAGGGAGTGTCAGACTCTTACTGACTAAAACCCACCCGTGTTCCTTCCTTAGCCCTTTGTGTTCCGGGGCAGCGGTAACCCTTTCGGACAATCCCGCTGCCCCGGCAGGCTTCGGCCCTTTCGGGCCCCTTCCTTATGCTGACATCTCTTTGAGGCGCGCGTGGAACACGTACGCGCCGTCCGGCACGGGCCTGGTCCTGATCGGACGGAGAGTTACCCATTACTCTCCGCCCGCAGGCCCGCGCCTACGGTGGCCGGGAGTCGTCTCGCGGCTCCCGACGCCCGGGGCGTCTCCCGCGGCGGCTGGGACGTGAGGCCCTCTCCCTCAGCCGTCCCGCCACCTCCTTCGCTAGCATGACTGCTTCGCAGAAGGAGGTGACTGCCTCCCACTCCCTCTCGCCCCGGACCATGGCTTGAACCAGGGCCGGGCGCGAGAGGTCGCCGCCGCTGCCGCTGCCGATCGCCTCTGCGAGAACACGGCGGTGCTCCGCCCAATTGGGGCATACCGCCACCGTATGCTCCACCGTGTCCTCCGGGCGACCCTCGCAGTGGTGACACCCGGGCGTATCCTCCCGCCCGATAATGTGCAGGAACCTCCTAAACACCCGTGTCCGGTGAGGACCTGCGTCAGGCGGTAGGTGAGGGCGCCGTGGCGCCTCTCTAGCCACTCCTCAAAGAGGGGTCTTACCGCCGCTATCGCGGCGTGCCCTCCCGTCTCGGCCTGCCGCGATGTCGCTTGCCATTAAGAGGGACCCAGGTCCTAAGTGTGATCCATTGATCGTCTGACATGCGGCAGATGTGTCTAGCCCAATTCCATTTTAGCCTGGCAGCTTTCCAAGTATGTATACTGTTGATTTTTTTTTATTATGTTAAACTACCGATGATTATGTGATACTTTGACGCATAAAGTTTACTTTTAAATTACATAGCTGTGTTGAGGCCCAATACTATTTATGAAACGGAGTGTCATACTAGCCTTTTAGTAGGTAGTATTCTTTTAGCCCGGTGAACGGTGATACTACTCGTCTAGTGTGAAGACAACCCTAGTGAGCCCTAGTAACCCTAGTGACCCTAGTGACCCTAGTCACGTCTCAAACTGCCCGCAGTCCCGCATCGATGAAATAAAACTCCTAATTTAATCCCTCTGCCCGCTACGATATTTTAAAAAATAAAATAACTGGGATAAAACTATGAGAAAAGAAAGTAACGAACTTTGACCTGTTAGCCGCGTCTTCGAGCTGAAACTTATTTCTTCTTGTATTGATTATGACGCGTCTCGTTGGAAACCAATGAGTAATGGAATTTAATTTCAGTATTACGCCTCCGGCACTCGGTGAAGTTTCCTCGGAACTTTGAAATAACAGTGTTGTTTTCCTATGCTTATACTGTTCACAAATCCAACTAAACTATGATAATAAACTATTAGTTACTAGAGAATCAACAACCGCTGTTTGTTAAGGTTTAGGCTCCACAAATATTTGATGTGGATCATCGATTAGGTAGCTTGCTTAGAGTTAAATGGTTCGGTTGCTTTATTCTGTATTTGTCTAATATCTATGGTAAGATTGCGTAAGCGTAATCCCCAAGGGAGAACTACTGCAGTTTTAAGGGCAATTCAAATTAATCAAAATCTTTTGCGCCTACTGAATCTTTATTTATTAAGCTATCAACCAGCATTCATAAAATCACAAAAATATTTTATCATAATGGATTTTTTTGCATTTTACAAAAAAGATTCTTAGGTATGATTAAGGGGTATGGGTACCTAAGTATGCCTAAGTCTAACTATAAATAATGTGCCGAATACGATAAATAAATCTAATGAATAATTAAACACGATGTCATTACCACCAATTAAAAACTTCAAACAAATAATTTCTCAGGCGATCAAGTGACATTTTTCTTTTTTTGGAGTCATCTTATTCGCTCAATCTCATCAGGTAATTGATAATTTTCCTCAAAATTCCTTAGTTCTTTAAAATTTAGGAAGAAACTAGACTAAATGTTGTTTTATTATAAACTAGCTTCTGCCAGCGACTTCGTCCGCGTGAAATTTTTTGCTCCCCCGACCCACCGCGTCGCATAGCATCGCCTGCCTGCGCTATTACTTCGTTTTCTGACTTTTTTTCTTTTTGCTCAACTCCTAAGGGTTCTAGCGTGATGTTTAAAGCCTTCCTCAAGAATTGGGCTATCAAATGCAAAAAGATTTTTATAAATCTGATCGATACTTCCAGAGATTAGAGCTTTTAAACAAACAAACTCGGCAGCTTTATTATTAGTAAAGGTTTTTCCCATTTTTGCAACATTGTTCATTGATGCTCCGCTACTATTGGTCGTAGCGTGATATTATATAGCCTATAGCATTCCTCGATAAATGAACTATCTAACGCAAAAAGATTTTTTCAATTCGAAGCAGGAGTTCCAGAATGACCCCCTACATACAAACTTCACTTCCCTTCACTGCTCTGCTCCTATTGATCGTAGCGTGATGAAAAGTATACTATAACCTGCCCGGGAGTATGAAGAACAATTGTACCAAGTTTCGTTGAAATCCGTCGAGTGGTTTTTGTTTCTATAACGAACATACAGACAGACAGACAGACAGACAGACAAAAATTTTACTGATTGCATTTTTGGCGTCAGTATCGATCACTAATCACCCGCTGATAGTTATTTTGGAAATATATTTCATGTACAGAATTGACCTCTCTACAGATTTATTATAAGTATAGATTAGTTAACGTCCATCTCTGCTGTATTCCTTTGTCATATTTGTCTACGTCTTTAAAATTTAGTTCCGTTAGCATGGCACGACTTAGGTATTCTCTGCAGGTACAAAAATCAACTGGGCCTTCAAAGTTGACTTTAAAAAATATATGGTTTGGTTATGCTTAAATTAAATGAATGTAGGAATACAACGAAAATAGCCATGACCAAAAATAATAGGTATCTTCCTCGTGAAAGTTTAATGAAGACAGTAGAACAATCTGTTTTATTTAAATTACGGGACTAAATAGCACATTTCTACATCATTACATGTCAGTTTTTATATTCAAGAGAGCTGTTAGGGTTGTAGAACCCTAATAGTCAAAAAAATTATAATGGTCTTTAATCAGGTATTCAACAGAGAGGGCCCCATGGCTAAATAATAACAGTCGCACAGGTCGATCGATCAGGTTAAGCTACGCTTGCCGCGGTTGGTCTGCTGTGGATGGGTGACCATCTTTACATACCGAGACCCCTCCGTGCCTCGGAAAGCACGTTAAGCCGTTGGTCCCGACTGTCATTCTTTGATCTTTGACAGTCGCTACGGGTAGTCAGGAGCCCGAAAGTCTGACAACCAGTCTTACCAAGGGGTATCGTATTACCCAGTAAGTGGGTTGTGGAGGTCAGATAGGCAGTCGCTCCATGTAAAATACTGGTATTCAGCTGCATCCGGTTAGACTGGAAGCTGACCCCAACATAGTTGGGAAAAGGCTAGGCAGATGATGAATCAGGTATTCAACAAAGTTTCTTATAGCGAAGAGTACAATATAAACTCAATCACGTTTACTAAACGTCATGCCCACTATGTGCTATTACGCTATTTAATTCACATCCGACGTAAACGATGCATCACTTCAGCTGTCATCATGTATGACAACAATCTATTGAGCTAAGCGGTGTTACATAATGCTGAAGTAGCGTCGCTATTACCTAGCTCCCAGCATGCGAGCAGAATAATGACCCATTTCCTCGAATCATGCCAGGCCGGTAGTTTTGCTAGATGTGAACACTGGAAGCCGTGTTCTGTATTGTACACAACTCGTGTAATTACATGTAATAGTACAATCATAACATAAACATAAGACGCTACACTATTCTGCTCAAGTACCTTCATTAACATTTAACCGAGTCAATAACAAAATTATACGTCTTTTATTTATCCTTTAACCTACTAGAAGCTCACGTCGATTTTAATCGAATGAAAAATATAAACCTAGTCGACTTAACGGATTCAACTAAATACGAAAGCGACGTATTGAGGTCAGAGGTCAAGAAAGTTGCAAGCTTCAATAAAAGAAGGCAACAGAACTGTTATTCCCGACCTGGATAAGACCATCTACACTTGCTGATACTAAAATGTTCCACATAATCTCAAACAGAAGAGTGTTCGCCAATAACATAAGATAAGAAGTAGTGTGCATTGCGCGCCACGACCTGCAACTACGGAATTTCAAACGCTGAGTTCACCGAATTCACCTACCTATTACCAGGGCTGTAAAACTGAGGGCAATAAAAAGAACTTTATTTTCCCGATCTTTGGGCCGTAAAAGAGTAAGCATCGCTTTACTATGTAATTCCTTTTTACGCTCATTCGTATGACGTTCGCAGAAAGGGAATTCGTGTCCGAAGGAAACGTTTTTGAGCGCGAGCGTTGCGTAAAATTTAAATTGGCTCGTTTTCCATTTTGCAAATTGTACCTACGTGGTTTACGTACCTAGACGAGATATTATTACCTTTGCCTTCATGAACTGTTTCTCTCCAAGTATTAAGAGTTGTTGTCTAAGCTGGCTTACAGTTGCGAAGCGGGCGGCCACGGGACTTGTTCCTTTTGATCGATCTATTGTTTTAGTTTTTGTTAGGAACCGCCTTCACGCTTTGTTGTTGTTGCCAGTACCTATCGTTGTTAATATTATTTTCTGTCTTCAAAACCATTATTTACTTCTAAGCTTCCACCAAACTTTTATACCTAGAATAAGTCTTATCTTGAGAATATATTTTGAATTTTTGACAGTTTTTCCATATTAGAACTGTCAGACGTCAATTTTATTCCACAAATAAAATATATTGACTTTCGTAATATCAGCCCTAAGTAAGAATGTTCTAATTTTAATGAAAATAAATGAGTTTTTTACGGTCTCCTCACTATTATTGTAAACCAAGTAACCCTTACTTTAAGTACATTAAACTTCATCATTTGTGGTTATATCTGTTTTAAAAGCAGACCTTTGTTCTTCTGGTATCTTTTTAACTCACCCGTGACTTTACTTACCCTTTTTTCCCCTGCAAACAGCTTACCACCTAACAAAGGAGAGGTTGGGGAATATCATTAACTTTCTGATTTTTTATATCTACGAAATGTCCCAATTTTATTATATTACCTATATAGGCTTACATGGTACATTTAAAAATGCAATATCAACTAAAAATGTCAAAACACTGCATCTTCAATCTTCGTCGATAAACATAAATACACCGTAGCGATAAGTTATATCGGAGAGATAGCTACATCGAAATTCAAGTTTAAAGTAAATCTAGACCCAGAGAAAACAATAAAATTTCTCGACGGCTGGTCGACACTTCACGTAACCAGAGGGCTGGGTAGTTCTTTGGCTAGAGTTAGCATTTAGTATCTAGTGTAAATAGTTAGTTACAAATAATCTGAAAAATAAAAGACCCAGAGTAATTATGCGAATAGTACTTTACGTTACTTCAGCAAGTTTTACAATATGAAACAGCTAATATTCCTCTCGTAACGAGCGATGAAACCTGCAGTCGTCTTCCTCGTATGAAATGAAAGAGAATCCTTTGATATAACACACGTTTCTCTTCCCACGAACCTAAAAAGCATCTAAAAATAAACCTTATAAAAATGATTACGTGACGTTCATTTAAATGCGCGTCCTTCGTTTCTCTCTTAAACTTATTTAGTTGGAATAAAACCGTTATTACAGCACAAAATAGCCTTCGCATTATTTGTACCGTGTGCGTGTCTTTTATTAAGTATAAAACTTGAGAAGCTGTGGGAGGAATACCGATGAGTTCAATCACATAACTCGAGAATAAAAAGGGTAGCCCTTCGAAAGTTTGTCGCTGAAGCGCGGCAATGTAGGCCACATGCAAATTGATTGAACATGGATTGAAACCGCCCCTCGCACGTAAACAACTAAGAAAACCAACAAAACATAAAAATCCATTTTTATTTTGCCAATTTTCGCTGCAATATCGTTTTTTTTGTTTACTGCCCTTTAGAGCCGAATAACAGTGAATTATAACGACCTTCTCACAGTTTAACTTGAGCAACATGAAAATATGATTTTCTTTATCCTCTTCACCCTTTCTTTTAAGAGTCCGTGCACAAAATTCCCTCGCTAGAGTTTAGGTAAATTCATTGCGATGCTATGTTTGTGTGCACCGTTCACGCACACACGCCTAAAGATCGAGCGTAGTGATCACTTAAACAGTTTTGATCCTATAAATGATATTTTTTTATTCATATATATATGGTTAATAAATAAAAGTTGGAATGTTTGTCTAGTGTAGTATTCGTGTAGTATAATTACCACAATCAACATAAAAATGGTACAATTTGGTGTTATATGCATTTAGGTACCTACATATTTTAGACATTCAATAACATTGAGGCACGGTAACATTATTACAGTGTTGTGACTCGGTCCTGTTCTAGAAATAATTACTTACAGCCGCGCGGTACGTAAACACGCGATAGGGCTGCGCCTACAGTAATTTGATTTCATCAACCTACTTGAGTTTATTTCTAGTGTTGTGAGTATATAGGTAAATATTATATTTTTAATAAAAAAAAATGAAGTTCGTTAGGAATGAAATAGGAAGAGTTCAATAAAAAAACATGTTGTATTTTTTTATTAGTAATTTAATTTAAAAAAAAACTTTATTCAACAGTAAACGACATATCACCAGTAATTACTGTCTTTTCAGAAATTGCATTGTCATCGATTTTCAATGTACTCGTAAATACTTCTATGCACTTCTAGCTGATCAAAAGTAAAAGTTTACAAGTTCTTGAGACGAAGCCGTAGCAATTTGATTTGAATCACGTTTTGTTAGAATCTGTTTGATACGTGCCACGTTTCGGCCTTTTTTTTGGTGATGCGATTCTTTCTTTTGACCCATTATCTAAAACAAATATATGTGTGTGGTCGGGGGACCTCCGTCAGGAACAAGGCTCGTTCTCACGTATGATTTAAAACAAAAACAAAAATTTCACAGCCGCCATTTAGATTTACATTTTGACCTCACATCGACTATAACACCCTCGAAAACTATGAAAACGACAATCATGATGAAAAATTTGACATTTTGGATTTACATTGTAACGTCACTATCGGCTTTAAAACCCTCGAAAATCATGAAAACGACATCAATGACTAAACATTTGAACTTTTTCGCAACCGCCATTTTGGATTCATATGTTGACCTCACTACTGACTTTAGCACCCTCAAAAACTATGAAAATGACACTGATGACAAAAAATTTGAAAATTTTCGCAGCCGCCATCTTGGATTTACATTGTAACGGCACTATCGGCTTTAAAACCCTCGAAAATCATGAAAACGACATCAATGACTAAAAATTTGAATTTTTTCGCAACCGCCATTTTGGATTCATATGTTGACCTCACTACTGACTTTAGCACCCTCAAAAACTATGAAAATGACACTGATGACAAAAAATTTGAAAATTTTCGCAGCTGCCATCTTGGATTTATATTGTAACGTCACTATCGGCTTTAAAACCCTCGAAAATCATGAAAACGACTTCAATGACTAAAAATTTGAATTTTTTCGCAACCGCCATTTTGGATTCATATGTTGACCTCACTACTGACTTTAGCACCCTCAAAAACTATGAAAATGACACCCGTGACGAAAATTTTGTAAATTTTCGCAGCCACCATCTTGGATTTACATTTTGACCTCACCGGCTATCGACTTTAGCAACCTCAAAAACTATAAAAATGACAACAGCGCCAGCCGAGTCCAACTATATAGCTAAGAACCATCCAAGTGACACAACACGCGCACACCAGTATTTTATATTTACATCAAAAGATTTAATGTTCTTCATAAATATACAAAGTACTTACTTAAAATAAAATTAATACTTACCGGATCAAAATGTAAATCAAAAGATTTAATGTTCTCCATAAATATACAAAGTACTTACTTAAAATAAAATGAATACTTACCGGATCAAAATATGGTAGTCGGCGTACAATTTCTGAAAATTATGTTTACGTAGAACGCACGCGCCTGCGATACAAAGTGACGCGTCCTCATGCTGGGAAGGCCCGGTCGCTACTGACGGGATCGATTTTGCGCGGTCGATAATATAGCTCATTTTGCCTTTTATTTACGAAATGAAGTTGTTGTTTATTTATAAAATAAAATTTAGATTCTATTAAATGGTTAGCTGAAGATTAATAGGTAATTTTTAAAATTTCTTAAAAGTATTTCTAAGGTATAGAAAAAAATACTTATTTGTCTAGAACTTTTCCAAAAATTATGTTATTTCAACATTTTTTCCTGCTATATTTTGTATTGAAGTTGAAAAAAGTGGTTCAGCCACATGCAAGTAGACCATATAATGATGCTGATGATATTTTTTAATGTTCAAAATCAAAAGTAGTTTCTTGTAAACGGATAATCAAACGTCAGTCTCGCGTCATTTTTCGGAAAACTTGTTGCGAAAGTTTGTGATTTTCCATGAATCCTTAATTTTTTTGAAAAATCCCTTTCAACCACATGCAAGACGAAGAACTAAACTCTTCAATTCACAAATAATTTTGTTTAAATTTTCTTTCCCTTTCCCACAACGAATGAACAAAACTGATCAAAATCAGCCAATTTCGTGCACGGCCCCTTAAATCTTGTTTCATTGCGCAATCAAGTAGACTTCTTTCATATCGGGCTATTAAATCTCAAATCTAGACGCTTTAAATAAAACCGTTCATTGTCCTAAAACTATAAAAAGTGGCATTAAAATGTGAGATAGTTACATATACGACTTATTGATTCGTTCATTTCCACGGCGGGCGTCGCGTGCGGTTTTGTAACAAGTTGAATATTTCACTGTGCCAGCGCATCGGGAAACTTTCCCTATAAACTCTCGGCAACCAGCGACTCGTTTCTGGGAAAGAATTTGAAAATACTTGACTATTGCTCGCCTTTATACAAAAGGCGTTAAAGTCTATCACTTGCTGAGCTGCCGTGTCTATAGATTGTTTAAATTCTCACTGCTTATTCTTTGCAATAGTTCTGTTGTAGAGAATGAACACTTAAAACTTATAAGTGGAAATTCACTTAAATAGAAGTCAACGGTGGATAATAATAATTACTCCCGGAGACTCTTGGAGCAAAACTCGTTAAAATCTAGTGCTCTCCTCGCTGGCAAACGGGCAGCGAGCGATTGGGAGGCGACGCAAATCAAATCAATGGCGGTTTCATGAAAATCGCTTGTTTCACTTGGTACTAATCTAAACACATGTGATTTTATTACAACGCTTTTTATAACTGAAATTCAGACTAGGCAGGTACTTAGTTCTACGTTATTGTAATAATACTCTGACTCTCGAGAAAATAATGGTATGGTATTGCAATGTTTGTCTATAAGCAGTGTGCCTATTCATTAAAATCATGAAAGATTTGTTAGAACTACATGATAAGTTATTGGTGTTACTGACCATTTGTGTGAATGGGTTTTATCAATATTTCCCTATTTCAAAAATCCAGCCTCAATTAAAGAATCACCCAGATCGATTCCAATAAGACTTTAAATACAGTTTTGTTACTCAAATTGTTAAAGGAAAAACTGACGGAAGGGCACCGTCATCAGATATTCCATTAAAAATTTGAGTAAAAAAAACTGTATTTAAAGTCTTTTTAATAACTAACGAAGGTGAACGAGCTTTCACTCGCTAACGTTCCTAAAATATGCTCTCGAATTTTTCGATAAAATTCCGAATCACGACAGTCCATCGATCATCTATTAACGAACTTATCTTGACACCCTAAAGAGTTGACGCGGGAATTTCAACGAATTTTACATTAAACAGGTACAAACTCCATTAATATCTGCTCGAGGTGAAATTAAAAAGATAATTAATTCATTAATTACGAGTACCACAGCGACGGTCGTAAGTTCCTTTGTCTCGGTACCTTTGTACTAATAACACGCCTTTTACTCTTTACTTAACTCGCAAAAATAGTTGTTCAAGTCTTTTGATAATCCTGGTCTTATATTATGTTGCATTACAGCTTCCATTTATCTCGCGTTAAGATACGAATTTGGGGCACAAAGGACTCCAGAATTTAAATACAATACTGATATACGTATACTGTATGACTTTCATCGTAAATAGATAAGCCTTGAGGCGAGTTATAAGTCTCGGGTAACCAAAAAATCCAATATCTTCAAAACGACGTTTTCACGGAAACTTTTGCCTCGAGGGCGCGCCATTTTTTTGTTACCGAAACACAGGAAATATTCAGACAGGAATTACTTATGTAGTGCGCGTGCTCTCCGGGGAAGTATTGAAGAATAGCCGCCGAGCTCCGCTGCGCTAACTTTTGATTTACGATCTTACCTATTCTTGACCGACTAACAACATCGAAAAAATAGGTCATTACGTATATTTAACATGTTAAATACAATATACCTAATTACGGACTTCTCTACGTATTATTCCGTTTTTATCGCAATAAGGAAAATGTTGGAACGCGGGAACAAAGAGAGTTCCGGTCAAGCTCATTATATCTGTTAGTCGGGGTGGAAAAAGTGAAAAATAATTATATTATCTGAATATCGTTATTACTTAATTGATTTCTGATTATTACGGCGATCGCACAGCTTCGAAATAAGCGGTAAATGAAAGGAAAAAATATTAGGTAATACATATTTTATGTGCCTTGACCATACGTGCGTGTTTGGACTTCCCCCTCCGTCACTACTTCCATCCCGTGGTTTATTCACGCGTGCAAAATGACTCACCTTTGACTCGCTCTGAGTGAAACCCGCTGTACCTTTATGAATAGCAATAACAACTTATGTAAGGGTACAGGGTGTACAGGGTGGTAGGTACATCGACGCGCAATCTGTTACCATGGATTCAGCACATTGATTCTGAACACCCCTGCGTTGAAGCTGACGTTTTATTGGACACTTTTCTATGAAACAGCTGAGTTTTTTTTTTTTTATAACCGACGTAAATTGTCTACGCAATGGACTCTAGAATCATTTTGCTGAATTCATGGTTACAATTTGTGTACCCTGTATAAGCTTGTTTTGTTTTTTTAGATTAGATATGAAAAGAAAAACTGCAACATTTGAGCCAAGAGACATCCTGCATCAAATGACTCCATAAAATATTAATGTTTAATCAAAACTCAAGCAGCTTTCTGTAATGTAAAAAAATATGTATACTTAACATTCAAAGGAATATTATCCCATTTATGAAACATGTCACACTATCGTTATTTACTGAGCTTCGAGAAAGGCCAATGCGATGTATAAGTAAGTCAATATATTTTCTTATAAAAATTCCATGCATTTATGGGGTGATAAAATTTTCTTTGACATTTTCGTGAACGAAAATATCTGTGGTCTGTGGCCGGGACGCGGTCCACTGTAAATTGTGTTGAGCTGACATTTTGTAAGATATTAGTGCTACAAACAATAACAAAATGCTGTCTTAGTTTTGAAATATTGTTTTGTTAAAATATAAGTGTGCTATATCATTGTGCAGTGGTAAAGCTTCTTGTGTGTATGTGCATCCTTCCCATTCTGACCTACGGATCCCAGTCTTTGACAAATATTCAAAAGTCCAAGCTCAAGGTTTCCCAACGTCCAACAATGGAGCGCAGTATTCTGAATTGCGTCAAATTGGCAGACCATATTCGCAACTCCACTGCGCTCCAAAACACAGATTACTGACGTTGCTCAAAAAGCCACTATCCTGAAGTGGGACTGGGCTGGCCACGTCTGCCGTATGCCCAATAAGCTGTGGGCCAAAATAACCACCACGTGGAGCTCTGACACAGTTAGAAGGCGTCGCAGCAGACCCTGTAGAAGATGGCGTGATGAGCTGGACAAAACAAATGACCAGTGGTTCACTTTAGCCCTGGGTCGAAAGAGCTGGAAGTAATGGGGAGAGGCCTTTGCCCAGCTGTGGGATGATGCAGGCTAACAGTAACAGTAAGTAAAGCTTCTTTAGAAGAGAAGCTTTGAAGAAGAAGTAAAGTTTTTTTAGAAAGAG
Organism: Globia sparganii; assembly: GCA_949316385.1. NCBI lineage: Eukaryota > Metazoa > Arthropoda > Insecta > Lepidoptera > Noctuidae > Globia > Globia sparganii. The sequence continues at coordinate 17,476,205 of OX438653.1, read as the reverse complement.
TTCTTCAGGAGAGGTACTGCTAAAGAATAGTTCAATCCGCTGTGAAGATCAGCCAGTAAGCAATCCAAAATATGAAGCATCACTTACTTCCTCGTACGTAACTAGCTGCTGCCCGCGACATCGCTCACGTGACATTAATACCTTTTTGTCTTTTTTGTCGTTATGAGTACCGTATATAGGTACTTTCGTATACATTTAGTAAAAAAATGTTATTTTGACATCACAAACAGACATTTCAATTTTTTTTATTTGTATAGATTGGTCATATAGTCACTTCAAAGAGCAAGGTAATGTAGACGAAGAAATAAGCAATCTAAAAATAGCTCATAAGAAGATTTGATACGTGCGTAGCTCTTGATTCGATCAACTAGGAAACGCTTCGGTGTGCTAAAAAGCGCGTAAAGTGATTTCCTCGAGATGCGGCGCGAGGCTGCGTAAAAATTGATACCCTACAGTGGTTTAACGTACCTACACGTACGTACCTACAGATTCGTACAGGATAGGTTACTTTAAACAGACAATTAGTAACTGAACACTTTGGTACAGCGTTACCGCTGTAACTTTTAAGGTGACCGTAGTCCAGCTGAAGGCAAGTTTTAGCATTGAATATGTTAATTTTGGTTGCTCAACGACTATTCGTTAGTTAGTTGAACTGTTTCGTTCCTTTCACTATATTATTAACAAGGTAATCTGCGAAGAACTCAAGGCGCGAAATTCTCGTTAAGAAGTTCCAAAGTAGGTATTTTTTTGAATAATCCATACCAAAATAACGATAGTTTCTTCATGAGTTGCACTCCTTATTACCCATTCATGACGAGACAACGTTACTTTCATATAACCTGCTAATGCACCAGTTTATTTATGTACTTACCAGATATGTGTAAACAGAACTAGTTCTTTCGTGACTTTTACAGTTATTTACATACACTTCAATATAAATTATGTAAAGAGCAGAGTGCAATATACAAGTTCAAAATATTTTATGGCTGCAGGAAGCCTTATTGAGCGAAAAGCAACAATTTTAAAGTTGTGCATTAAATTTATAGAGTACTTAGGCGAGGTAGTGTTGCAGAAAGGTGAAAAGAACCCCGCGCGGTGCAATTACGCTCCCGCTAAATTATTATATTATTTCCGGAATTATACTGTTTGACTATAAAACTTTGTAAAATGACCTCGACTTTTATTTCTTCAATAACTAATTTAATTTGAGTATTTCAGTTTTATTCCCTGAATTGTGTAGGTATTATCGTATGTGAACTTTTAATTTACTTGTTATATTATATTATTTTACTACTTTTATTTGAAAAAACCAGTTCATAAGTATTTTCTTTCTCTCGTCAAAGCACAAACCTGTTTACTAAAGTTAAAATCCTACTTAATACTTATTATAAATGTGAAACTTTGTGAAAATGTTTGGATGTTTGTTACTCAATCATGCGTAAACCGTTCAACGGGTTTGGATGAAAATTGGCACATAGATAGTTTATAACCAGGATTAACACGTAGGATACTTTTTATCCCGATATACTTACGGGATCGAAACTGACGCGGGTAAAACCCCTGTGCCCTGCTTTAAAAAAAAATTGTTCACCTTCCTACCATGAGGTAGTCTAGTGTCATGTATTTTGATCGAAAATATTGCCAAATGCCCACAAACCCAGTAGTATTGGCCCCAACTTACGAGTTCTAGGTCTTGGATTCGAACCCAGCCAGGTGATTTACTTTTTATTAATTATTTGATCACCACTGCTCTCAAAACGGTGACAGAAAACATCGTAAGGAAACCGACATGTCCTAGAACCAAAAATTCGAAGACATGTGACATCTACCAACATGACCTGGGCTCCGGTGGTGAATTACGGCCTACTCTCTCACCGAGAGGAGACCTCTGTTCCATCAATGGGAACATTTTAGGCTGATTTTAGACGTTTCACCTTTTACCCCGTAAAAGGTAGAACATTCATGTTAGATATTAGACGTACATACAGGGTTATTTGTAAAACAAAAAAAAATCAGCTGTTCCCTACATTTTGACGAGACAGACGAAGATAAATGTAGGGAACAGCTGATTTTTATTTCGCGATTTCAGGTTTGGTCCCGTAGTAAAAGTTGTTCATAATGATGAGTACAATGACCTCTGAAGAGGTTGCTGGTGTTTTACAAATAACCCTGTATACGTAGACAAAATATATTACAATCAGCAACTATAAGCTATCAGTCGTAAACTGAAGCCTCCACGTAATACATAACCGATTCAATTTCCATTCTTTATGTAAACAACGCTACTAAAATCCAGTGCCTCGATACATAAAAACTGCCTCAAGTTTTTAGCCCAGTGGCTTCCAGCCACAACGGTGGCCACCCGATGTCTCCCAAGGGTGTCGTAAGGGCAAAGTAAGGGATTACAGCAGGGGATTATGGCAGGGACAGCAACAGGGGCATCTACCCTACCTGTGACCTAGTGACGCCAACCTTTTGAGAGGTTTGGGGAGTGAAGAACCAGTGTAACACTTGCTAATGTGGTTTTGCAATATTTATTTTTCTTTTAACGATATCTCTCAATCATCTGGAAAGGTTACGAAGAAAGTCACACACGAATGATCAATATTCGGTCAGAAAGATTCGCGGAACTGTTAGTTATTCCAAATGTATGAATAAAGCTATTTTCGTTGCTTCAATTACCGACACAAATATCCTCAACTTATGTGTCTAAATAGGTTGTATATGTCACTGTATAATTATGAATATTCTTAGTTAAAATTATTTCACGAGATTTTAAACTATCGAAATATCGTGAACTAAGTACAACAAATAATTTACAATTTAACGCATTATGTTTCGGTAGTTTATAATATGTCAATGGCAAAACGACAAATTGTGAACTGGTACCAAACTTGTAAGCGACGGATCGCACCTTACGGTAATACCGAATAGCCAAGTAACTGCGACCAACTTGGAAGTAGGTTGGTCGCCGTTCGCAACGCGGTTGGTCACAGTTCTAAACTAACCTAATCCATTTGGTCGCGGTGCCCTGGCTTAGTTACTGCGATCAATTCGGCTACCTCCAAGACAGATAAATTTATATTATAAGCAGTATAGTACAGTTCACAATTTATCTAACGTTTAAACGTTAGATAAATTGTGAACTTGAACCGTTGAGTCTATAATCTAACTTGCCAGATTAATCTGGCAAGTTAGATTATAGATTAACGGTGTTCACAATCATACGGTGGCTTTGGACCCTCATACAAGAACTTATTTATATTTCTGCCATTTATACAATGTATTCACTCAACACAAAACGACTCCAAGCCACCCACATCTTAAACCCAAGAAAAACACGTTTGTTGCCGACATTAATACATTCAAAATACAATAACAAAGATTTAACAAACGTATGCAACATGAATCAGTAAGAACATCTATACAAAACACATAATAGAACCATTTGATACAAAGACAAGTTTAATACCTTTGTCAAAGTAAGGAAATTGTATTGTATTAAGGCTATATTATTTAGGACAAAATATTATAAAAGAGCTTAAACAACGTATAAGCCTCTTGGAGTAATGAATACTGACGACAGCAGTAAACTGGCGGTTATCTATCACCATGCGAACCAATAACACTTGCCCGACCTGGGAACCGAACCCAGGACCTCAAGCTCAGCAGTAGCGCTACCGACCACCAGCCAACGAGCCAAAGGAGGTCTAATGATACCTAATGGTAAATAACCTAGACCGGAATAAATCCGTCTTTTGCCTCAGAAAAAAGAAAAGATAAAAACAACTGCGATGAAGGAATACGAAGTGGCTTTTGATTAAGTACTTTATGCTTGTTGGTAAAGTCAGGGATTTAATTATATTTAACCAAAATGACTACCAACATAAATGGCCCATATATTCGAATAATAACTGTAACCCCCTTATTAATAAACTTATTATATTAGATGAATAGTTACACACCCATTTCATTCTTTCAGTCGTCAATATTTTGACTTTCGAAACAAGAAGACAAAGCGTTGTGTAACTATATAGGCGCTATACAACGTTTATTAGTAAGGGGATTATTCTTTAACATGTGTATGAAATGGCTATAACACGGCAATATGATAAAGAAGTAATTTCCCTGACTGAGCTTGAATAGGAAAATTTAAGCCCAAGATAGTCAAGCTATTTGAATAAATAATTGTAGCTTTACATAGAACCGACAAAAAAAAGAATATTTAAACTCTTTTCGTGAAAACTTTTTAGTTTTTCGGCCATCAAGCTCATGGTCTACAGTCCCTACAATAGCCAGGGGATTACGCCATTGTGACGCCGACTATATAGACAAAATTGTTGAAAGTCTTGATTCTGTAATTACACCATCAGGAAAACCATGGGTCTTCAGTGGAACTCTTGCAACAATGTTGCTAAGTGGCCAAAGTAGCGATGGTACCTATTTTGTATAAAGTTGGGCAAATACGAAGAAACTAACTTTTACTACAAGCATCAACTATTACAGCAAAAAAAATCTTTTATCTGTTCTGTGGCAAAAACCATCGGCATTAACAATTCAATGAACGAACGCAGAAAAAAATAATTTTCGATACAAAATCGAAACCAAAATATTAAATACTTGGTATACCGTAAGTACTACACAAAATGTTTATGAGAATGTTACTCGAGTATCATACGAGTGTTCGAGGAAAAAGTCATGAAACATCAGCTTAATACATATTACCAGCTGTTTGTTTTTTATTTATTATTATTCTGGAATATTCTTTTACATCATTGCCACAGGAGTACCAATGTAACCGACAGCCCAAAGAATTGCCAAACTTATGTAGCAGTAAGCAGGCACATTGCCCGCAGAACAGATGGCCGACGGGGCCGAAATGTCCTGGAGTGACGACCGCTTACCGGAAGAATATAATGTAATGTTGGAAGGCCCCGCTGAATGTGAAAAGCACAGAACCGGTCTAAGTGGCGATGCTTGGGAGAGACCTATGTCCGAGGGTGAACGTTGTTCGGCTAAAACGATGATGAAGATAATTGCGGAATACCGTGATGAAAAAAGCCAGATCACCAAAACTTAAATCACACCTCACCAGTTTTGGCTTGCAGTATACAATTGAATCAAAATCAAATTATTGAAATTCGTGCTAACACAAGTAACTTCTCACGTATTATTTCTCGACACATCATGTAGTGTGTTGAGGATAATAGTAATCTAACAGATAGAAACAGCAATGCTATTCTGTAAAAATCTCACCGTGAAAACTAAGGTGAAGTGAGCTGTCATTCCACCTGATTTTAGGGATAGTCCCTATTGCTAGCTCACTACACGCTCACTTCACCTAAGTTATCACGGTGACATTTTTACAGAATCGATCGGCTGGTAGTAAACTGATAATCTTCAACACAACAGCATACCTACTGTTATACTGTTAGGTAAAAACCAATACCATATACTAGAAACTGTTCCCGAACGCCAGCACGTACCAACTGCAACTGCTAAGAACGTACAAGAACACACTTTTGAAAGATAAATGATTTAGTTCGCGAAACTAATCCCAACTCTAGTGCCAATGTTCAAGTCAATTGGAACTTTTAATAGATGTTTCCTGTGCATGCAAACTGCTGACTGCAACGAGGCAGTTCCTGTTACATTACATATTAAGTGACTAGTTGCTATCCAGAAACTGAAACAAGTGATATCGGTAAGAAGTGGCAGTTATTGTTCTACTATAAACCAATATATTCATTTGCCATATTCAGTGGCGTAGAAAGACCTAAATTTCATGTGAGCAACATACATTTTGTGAAGCCCTATGGTAATGCAAAAAGATGGATTGGAAAAACAATTTAACGTCTTTGACCCGCCTATGACATGTGGTACGATACAATAGAAAATCAATTGTGTCTCATTAGCTTGACCGATTAAACTAATATTTTTTTATATAAGTAAGGACAGTCAAAAAGACTATACATAAATTATTATAGGTAGGAAATGTTGAAAGTTTTAGTGATGCTTTAATTAGAGATTGGCACGGTATTCAAGAAAATTAAAAACAGAAATGAGCGTGGACATTGGATAATACAAATAAAAATATATATAAAAGATGCAAATCTTTAGGATCACTAATCCATAAACAGTTTAAACAAAAAAAAAGAAACAAGTAAGAATAAAATATATAAAATCAACTAATCATTTACTTAATTAATGAACATGACAGCTTCCCGATAGGAATTTATAAATTAAATTAAATTTTTTAACTTACAAAATAAGTCTAATTAAGTCTGTTTCTTAGCAGGAGCACAAAAGTGGGTCTCAGTCGGTTGATTAATAAGATACCGGTCAAGTGTGAGTCGGACTCGCGCACCGAGAGTTCTATACTAATTTTTATTAGGTATGTAAATAGTTGAATAATAATAGTATAATAATCACGGGAATCGTGTCTCGAATATTTTCCCGTTTTTCGTTTGAAAAATCTATGTAGTTATACAGGGTGCATTTGATATCATGGGCATTATTTTAACCTAAGGTACTACTTATGATACTAATTGCATTAGGGCTACTATTACGCAAATCAAAAATATTATTAATGCAAGTATGGAAAACCTTAAAATGTAGTAAGTCATACAAAGTATCAAATTAGTTGCGCTTCTCGATAGCAAATGCGTAGGTACACTACGCCGTACGCGCGTCATTGGGCGTGAATTCTTTGACCCCGCCCGACTCACGTGACATTCGTAAGTTGCCAATGAATTGATTCATAATAAATTCCAATTTTCCCTTCGTACTTTGCCGGCTTAGGACGGTCAAAACTACGTCAACTAACATACATTAAAAAAAAACATTTACGTACCTAGCTTGTGGATTGTTTTGAAAAAACCTTATTTGTCGGTAAAGTGACAGAGGGTAAACGGGTGCTCTTCCACGAGCTTGTGCATGTGCTGGCACGTGAAAAGACGAAAAATCCAACAGGTTCTGAGTGGTTCTGGTGGAATGAGACCCCGTGAAGGAATAGGGTCGTTCGGGTAGCGCCGATGGAACATTTCACGAGTTCATACTAAATTTCTTGCGCGATCGTAAATTACAACCATTTGTGGGTATTGTTGGTTGGTGTACCTAGCCTGCACATTACGCGGTCGAGGCATCGTGTACACAAACACACACACAACACACAACTACTACACTAACACTTAATACACTGCAATCCAAGCACCGTATGCCGCGAGCGGCGAGTACGGCGATTACGTCACGGGATCAATAAATCAATTACGCGTCAATGCACCTGCGCAGTCGTTATGACACTGGTTCCGGGTTCGTGACTTCGTGTTGCGGCGGGAAGCATACCCCGCGCGGGGGTGATATTCGTATTTTTGCGAGTGAGGGAGTGGGACGGAGAGAGTTCAGGGAATCCCGCCGGACGGAATGTCTTGTAGCCCATTGTTATTATTACTTGTAAGGAAAAACCCGCGCGCGCGCAGGTGATGTTTGTTTACATTTCGCTTTGCGCTGTACTGCGCTTTAAGATTTTGATATTTCAACAATTATTGGCGTTAACGAAGTATTTTGTTTTAATTACTTTAAGTGTTTATTTGCAATAATAAGCCTTGTGCAATTTGACTTACTACATTTTTAAGGTTTTCCTTACTTGCATTAATAATATTTTTGATTTGCGTATTAATAGCCCTAATGCAATCAGTATCGTGAGTAGTGCCTTAGGTTAAAATAATGCCCATGACTTCGATTCCACCCTGTATAATTATCGGTACGTATAACAATGTAATCAGTTATGCAATGTACAGCTACCTTCATCAAAATAATGTACAGCTACGTTCACCAAAATAATTATGTAACATTACTGAAGTTCATAAACTATGAAAGCACTGAATATTGCTCTAACGAAAAGATAAGCTGGATTGAGGGACAAACTTAAGTTTGTAGTGAGTAAACTATTGCGTTAGTTTACCAACTGCACATAAATTTGTAATCACCAATTTTTTTTTTTTTTAATTTAGCTACTTTACGGTTTTCGGATTTTTTTTCTTTACTTGTGCATGACAATACTTCTTGCCAAATTTCAATTTCAATTCAGTATCCTATAGGTTTTGATTCCCTTGCGAGTGTCAAAATATGCGGCTTATCCGGAACATAAACGCCCGAATATTTTGATTGCATTGACTTATAAGTTTGATTTTTTCACTGCTTGAATTTATATTAATTTCAACTTGATAACTCCACGCGTTCCTGAGAAAAGGGGTCTTGACAGACGGACAGACAGACGGACAACTAAGTGATCTTATAAGGGTTCCATTTTTCATTTCGAGGTACAGAACCCTAAAGAATTTATTAAACAAAAAAAAAGTCAAAATTTACATACTACCTACTAACAAATTTTATTTTTATTAGTTCTAATTAAAACCGTACCGATCAGCCGACCGACGGTACCTATTATTTAAGTAATATTTATTAGAGATGACGCGAATAGTTATTATAGCGAATAGTCGAATACCGATTAATCGCCATTCCCTATGGCGAATTGTCGAATAACTCGCCATTATTATTCGACATAAAAAGAAATATAAAAAATAATTTATTTGTTATCAAATAATAATATCATGCTTGTAGTGTCTTGAACTTACCAATCATTTATTTGTTACTGTAATCAAAAAAATTTCTAAGGTTATGAGCAAAGAAAACAACTGAGTTAAAGAAATCAGTCTTATCGGTCCATAATTGGTTTACCTACTGTAAATAATTTGGTATTAAATGAGAAAAAAACTAAATACGGTTTTTCTGAAAATACGCTTGACTCAAAGCTACAGTGGGGTCCTCACTTAACATCACTTGCAGGGCGGTTAAGTTCAGCCGCTTACGCTGTTTGGAAAATCCGTCAATTACCAGACGTAGATACTCGTAATGCGAGACTTGTCTATTTTAGTTACTTTCATAGCATAATGTCTTACGGTATTTTGTTGTGGCGACGGGCTGCAGATATTGATTCTATCTTCATTCTGCTAAAGAGGGCTGTCAGAGCCATCTACATCCTCAGCAGATTGTAATCTCTAAGGGAACTGTTTAAAAAAATTAACATCATGACAGTCCCTTGTAATATACAGGTTGAAATAGAAAACATGCGACACACCAAAATGGAGATTGTACTCATTATTATGAACAACTTTTACTAAGGGACCAAAGCAACAATCGCGAAAAAAAAAATCAGCTGTTCCTGCCTCTATTTTGACGAGTTATGCGAACATAAATAGGAACAGCTGAATAGGGAACAGCTGATTTCGTTTTCGCGATTTCAGATTTGTCTTTCACAAAACTAGAAAAAAACTCAAGTAGGTTGATGAAATCAAAATACTGTAGGCGGGCAGCCCTATCGCGTGTTTACGTACCGCGCGGCTGTAGGTAATTATTTCTAGAACAGGGCCGAGTCACAATACTGTATCGATAATATTATCGTGTCTGTGTGGTTGTTTTCTCAAAAGATCATTTTAGACACTAATGCTACATGATCTTCACATCCAACCAAGATAATGTCTGGTCTTTCAAATATACTCGTCGATTTAAAAGAGATTATGAGATTGTTTCGATTTTTCTTCTTATAATAGTCGGATAGGAAAAACTGACCTCATCTAGTTCTTAATAGGTAATAGGTAATATGGGCTGGTGTCCGCAATTCCACGTCAATGCGCGTATTTTGCGTACGGCATCTAGTTCTTAAAGTATTATTCACGTGTAAAAGTGTTTGTGCAAACATATTCTAAGAATTTTTACAAACCTACTCTAAGAATTAAATATAATTTACTCATTTCGATCTTGCAACCTGTAGCAGTCAGATAGGCAGTCACGCTATGTAAAATAAACCTAATCGCTACACTAACTAGACTGGAAGCCGATCCCGACATAGTTGGGAAAAGGCTAGGCAGATGATGATTCAGTTCCTAAATCAATTATCAAGTAACAAACCGTTAAATTACCATTGGTATCCATCATCATTTCATAAGAATCACCCACTTTTTTCAATAGGGCTTCCAATGTTCTTTATCAATGGTATTTCATGAAGGCAATTTATTTCACCTGCTATACTACAAATAAATGAAAATCTTTATAACATACATAGCCTATAATTTTCCTACTGTTGGGACACAGGCCTCCTCTCGGTGAGAGGGTGTGGGCCGTAATCCACCACGCGGGCCCAGTGCGGGTACTGGTGTTGATACTGTTAGAGATAGTACCAACACGAGTAGGTACCTACCCATGATGCGAAAACCGGGAAACCGGTATATCCATACGGATATGCCGGTCTCCCGGTTGTTTCCGCATCAATGAAAAGTGATAACGATGGATTTTCAATTAAATGTATCGAGTCCTCAAATGCGAAAAACCTTCGATAACTTGTAAGCATCGGGTATTAGTAGAAATAATCCTAACTAAGCTGGATTTTGCTTTCATTTCGTTTACCTATTGTAAATTCTGTAAACTGGCACAAATAGATACTTTATTGGAAAATATTTTCCAATATAATATTCATATCAAGGTAGTAATCCTATTTTAGATTAAAAAAAATATTATAATGTAAAATATAACCTCGTCAGTAAATAAATAAACTGTACACTGTATTTTTAAAAGCTTTAATTTCATTCGAAACTGAAATAAGTACCATCAACTTTTACTGGTAGGTACGCCACGAAAACAGTAAATGGAATATGTTACATCCATAGTAAAAGGTTGTTGAAAAAGAGAGTTCAGCTATTAACAGGTAGCTGTGTTGTACTTTAAAAGTTTCCGGGGAATTTAATAATATATATATTTTCCGTTCACAGTTAAAAAAAACCCTGTAAGCATGCAAATATTATGGAAGCATTTAAAATCTGCTGAAAACAGTAGGTTATTCTATCGGTATCATCATTATCAGTTTGTATATGTCCACTGCTGTTTAGTATCGCATTGATTTGTGACCAAATGACGTATACCATACATGAGCAGGAATCCTAAACGTTCGTCTACAAAACTAAGTAAATTCAATTCAATCTTTGATATTACTTTTCATTTGCAATGTGGCAAAGCAACAAATGCTCAAATTAAATTACAAATCAAAGAACCGCTATGGGTTTGTAATTTAATTTGAACATTTGTATATTTTACATTCCTCTCCGCTGAGTTTTCGCAATAGACTGTGAACGTTCTAAGAAACAAAATTTTCCTGTTGGTTCTTGAAAACCGTAACTATGACCTCATCAAGGCCCAAATTATAAAACTTTCACGAACTAATAAACACGGGTTAACTAGCACACATTGTTCTTCCATTTTAGGTCACAGGAAGAAACTGCCATGGATAAAGCTAGAATATTCATTTGTTAGCAAAGCTGAAGCGTGTGCGGGTTTACGGAAGTCTGAAATAAAAAGTTGTAGCTCCCGAGTGCAGGGCGCATGCGTCGACGGAAGGAAACCGCCTGTCCGAGCCGCCAAATTTATGACGAGACTTCCCAACATTGTGAACTTTACTGCACAAACAAATACAGAAGGGTCACAAACAAAATGTAGGAAGTAAAGTCATGTATTTATCATGGCGATAAATCTGTCCTGAATTTCCACTTCATCCTTTTCCGTGACGCCATCATAACTGGTGGTAAAAACCAGCCAGCAAGGCTTGATTGTTTTGGTCACCGCTGCGTGTTCAACAAACGTACATTAAGTTTCGTCAATTGTCGATACCCCCACCAGTGTTGAATTGTTAATTGTTTCAATTGTTTACTTAAATTACAGATTCAAGATGCTTAAATTATATGCTTAGATAAGTGCTTAGATTACTTAAATTACAGATACAAGATGGTTAACTTATATTCTGGGTTGGATTCCTCTGGGTTGTGTCACCACTGGAAATTAATAAAAACAGACGAGAGGTGTCGTGGGACACTCGTTTGGATTAAAGATCCTTGCGCTTTTGCACATGCAAGTGTAACATTTTGACAGTCACGACAATTGGATTACGTAACAAAAGTGTCGTCAAAATGTTACACTTTTTCGGTCTAGCTCTCATTTGCTAATTGTGCAGAATATGACGTGCTATAAAGAACTTGGTTCCAATTAACATCACCCACATGAATGGTGTTGCCAATTTTTATGTCAAAATACAAGTCTTTTTTTCTGCAGTCATAAAGCTAAGTGGTAAATTGGTAATCTATCTGTTACTTGATAAATATGATGTTTAAGTCCCATCGTTCACACGAAACTACTCAAAACTAACGTATTTTAAACACAAATCACCAATGTGTAGCCAGAATGTCAGGTCACGGCGATTTGAATGGCGCGGGAGGTCCGTTCAAGATGCGACTTAATAACGCGTTATTTTACGAAGTCGATATTTATGTGCTTATAACATGTTAGGAGTTTTCCTTCTGTTCTTTCTTTTAAACTTATGTTCATCCCTTCAACTCATTATTTCGTTTATCTTTTTGCAACTCGCACGTACTAATGTTGAAGATAAGGTATTTCAGGACCTTGATGCAATTCATACGAATCAGAATAAAACACACTTTAAAAACGACAGTGGAGGCACTTTTAGTTTTATTTATAACATGAGATCCTAATCTCATTGATAATCAAATATATATCAGGAATGTATATAAACAATTTCTTTTAAGATTTATAATTATAATAATTTATTTATTTTTCACATCAAGACACAAACATCAGTGTAGCCCTGGCTCTTGTACTAGGAGTTCCTGTATCACAAGAGCCAGACCTCTCAATTTACTGAGAATATGATAAAAAAACGCGATGTACAAAAATGAGATAAGTTATGGCATGCATTAAAAGAAGATTATGTCTTATCCACAGATATAGATGCACCTATATAACGCAAGAGCAACTACTTCGCGTGCCAAAAATCGCACCAACTTACGTTCAAAAATCGTAAGCCGCCACTTTCGCGCTCAGTCTTGTGTACTGCTAGCTGGGTGAGCGTGAGTGAGAAAGAGCGCTTGTGACGTCATAGTAAGTAGTCAAAAAATGGCACGCTTGGTTTTATACAGATCGTGATACTTGCGTTATCTAGGTCTATCTATATCTGTGATCTTATCAGTCTAAAAAATGAAAAAGTTTATCTTAAGGTGTTACATTTACTTTCAGGATTTTAAACTTGTTGATAAAACATGTTTAACTTTCAGGCGTTTGTGGAGCTGTAGGTACCTATCTTGCCAATTTCGATTGCTTCGTAGATAGAAGTAACTATACTTTCAGAAAGGTCCACGTAATCCAGCAGCAAATACGTAGTTACTCTTTTATGTAGCCTCACGAATTCTCAAACTCATTCTTCTCTTTCCATTTTAATTATACCCCAGTCCCCCGTCTTTAGATTCTCAACTCAATTCATGATAAATTATAAATCATCAGTTAAACGCAAAATTCATAATCTAATCCGAGTGTAAAATTATTCATAGATAAAAGGACATAATTTAATTATTGAGGCCCTCAAATTGCCTGAAGCACTCTACAAAATGGGGCATTAATTGCGTTAGCGACTGTCCCACTTGACCGGATACTTCGCGAATCACCCACGGCGTTTATAGTAATCATTAAAATATTTTATGGCGTTCTTAGAAGATATTAGAATATAGGTCTTGGGATAATTAAAGTACATTATACAATTTAATGAAATACGACGATGTAAGTTTTTTTTACTAGTTATTGATGTCCTGGGCAAAGGTATGTCCTGTGCAATGCTACTATTCTTCTACCTCTCTTAATCCAAGTCCATTTCTGTGCTTAAATAGGTACGTTTTCTTACTAATAAAGTAAAGTTAAAAACACAGTTCCTTTCCTCCTTTCTCTAAATCTAATTTATTTTTTTCTTTATAAAGTTCATGTTTTGTCATGATAAATACTGACGTCTTGAAAAACCCTCAGAAAATTCGTTCAATGTCAAAAGAAAATCTAAATGGTAATGCATGACATTTTCATTTTCAATACCGGAAATTCCCCATTATATTAAACAACAAAAGTCGTAAGAAGGCTTTATAAACCCATCAAATATTTGTATTACACTCCATTACATAAGAGGTGTGACCTTATATTACATTTAATAGCAGCTAAAAGCCTTAGGTGCGTCATCTTGAACAAATGTTTACTTAGTTATTATAGTTCTGGTGGAACTAATACGACCCATGTTTGTAATGTCTTGTTTTCACTGACCGTCAAAGGTAAGCCAAAATTGGTTTACTCTACTGTAAAATAAAACTTTTCTATTGCTTAACTGACGCAGGCCTTATTTTTTTTGTCTATATTATGAAAAGGGGTTTATTATCCATATGGATATGCCAACCCCATCGTGCCTTATCAACAATGTAACTTTAATTGATTACGTTACTATGTTACAGAAATACAATCATTGACTAGAACATCTTAACCACGCTACACAACCTCTTTGTAATCGCCGATCTAGGATTTCCTAAAATGTTTTGAATTAGCCCAACGTCCAAAATTTTCAATTTTAATTCTCTAATGAATGATTCCCTTTCATCCTTGCTCTCCATCAACAAATATGGAACATCTTCAAGTTTGTTGCATACTTCATAATTAGGTGATGGGATCTTTCGCATTATAAAAACAAATTTTGCCTAAGTATAGTGCCCCGAACGTAACCTTAGTGCTACTTAACTTAGTGCTACTTCACATACCTTCTATTGTAAAAAAATCTTCTTTATTGCGGCTCAACCGATGCAGGCCTAAATGATAACATCACACTTTTACATAGCGAGAAACAAAATTGTTACTGAAATACGGAAAATATGGTGTTTTCATGAAATTATGGAGTCGTGTGACTGTATATACCTATCTTCAGGATTTTTTTGCAGGCTCCTGGACTATAGATTATTTGCATCTGAGAGAACATAGTCACTCCATTTAAAATAGGTAGATACTGATATTATATATTATTATTATTATTCAGCCGCATCCAGACTGGAAGATGACCTCATCAATATCATAGTTAGGAAAAGGCTAGTTTGGAGTTGGATTGGTATGTGAACGTAGTCCGAATGTCGTCTGTAACTAAATAAAGACACAGCCTTTGTACCTAAATACACAGACGTTTCTAAAAATACGAGAACTAGCTCAAATGTACAAAAACGAGGATGAACACTAACAAGGTCTTCTTATAGTTATAGAGAAAAACAAGACAAATGTGTTGTTTGAGTTATTACTAGCTTTCTAGAAAACAACGCTATTTTTATCATGAAATTATAATAATAATAATATATAATAATAATGGTTTATTCACAAAAATACAGAAACACAATTACAATTATGAACATGGTACAGAATTATAAGTCCATAACAATAAATTTTTGATGCCGTTTTCGTATATAATTATTGTTTTCTTCAAAGAAATGCAGTCGCATTAACGCTTTAAATTAACTTAATCTGCATCGTGTTCATATTCATTTCATCATCTACCAACCCGCACTGGGCCCGCGTGGTAGATTATGGCCCACTCCCTCTCATAGACAGGAGGCCTGTGTCCCAGCAGTGGGAACATTATAGGCTGATTATTATGCATCGTGTTAAAAATACCCACAAAAACATTTCATGTTAAATGTTGCCAAGACGAGACCATGTAGCTCGCACTGTCAAAAAGTAATCAGTAGGCCAATTCTCGTAATTTAAAATGTTCAAAATCTAGTCGCAGTCTCATCTCGGCGACAAACAAATGTCAAAAACTTGTCAAAATGTAAGGAAGTTTGACGTATTTTTGACAGATTGAGACTGAGATCAGACTGTGAATGTTCTTAAAAATTACGAGAATTGCCCCTCAGATCTCATGTAGAGCCAAGCTTCTAACTCTACACGCCCTAACTCTACAAGACCTAACTTCGCAAACTACACCTTAGTCAAAATATATGGCTTGGCCGTTTCGTTACTACAAGAACCATTGTATAACAGTATGAGAGTTTTTCACCTTACGCTCATGTGAATGTAGCGAAATGGCCAAGCCATATATTTTGACTAATGTGTAGTTTGCGAAGTTAGGTCTTCCGGACTTCCGTCCATGGGATAATAACTGACATCCACGCGGGCGAAGCCGCGGGCAGAAGCTAGTAGATTATATTTAGCACTACCAGTTTGAGCAGTTGTGGTCTAATGGTAACGGCTACGACTTACGAGTTGTAGATCGTAGGTCCGAACCCTGACAGGCGCTTCACTTGTGTTAATTATTTCACCACTACCGCTCTCAAAACGGTAAACATCGTCAGGAACCGGCATGTCCTCGAACCAAATTTCGAAGACATATACCAACCCTCACTGCGCCCGCGTGGATGATTACGGACGGACCATTCCCATGTGTCCCAGCACTGGGAACATTATAGGCTGAAACAAAAAGCACTACTTACTTACACGAGATGTAGGGTTGATATTTCACTCAAAAACATTTTAGCCCATCTTCAAGGCCACGAGAGTGCCGTCACAGTAATAAAAATCAACCAGGTCGCCCAAATAATTTTGAATCCACACTGTTTAATTAGGTATGGCATATAAACTCGAATGCTGAATTCATTTATTTTAAGGACAAAATATAAATTAGTTTGTGGCAGTACATTGAAGCGTAACGTTTGCGCCGGTCATTAGGTAAACCACAGCGGTCCGCCCCGGGTTCATTCTATGGCAAAATTACATTATTAATTCATTATTACGAACTGGTTATAACTGAACCTTTATGAAAGCAAAACCTTTGTTCTGTAGTCCACCAGATTACTTCTTGTTTTTTTTTTTTGTTTTAAGATTGAATTGTGTACGAAAACTGGGGAGTTTAACTAACTGGAAATCCCTATAACCACTACTTCGTCGAGCCGTAGGGGACGTGAGAGTGCTCAGAGCGCTGAACCAAATAAAGGGGAAGGAACTGGCTCAATTTTTGCGAAAACGAATTGAGTTGTGTCTGGCTAAACTATTTACCATACTAATAGGATGACAAAGAAAATAGATTTAGTTTTATGCTGCGGTAAAGGCTAGTGAGAGTGTGCTTTAGAAGGACATAGCTACATTCGTACGTTCTGATGATAACTAGTTTTTACTCCCTGAAACTGGACTAAAAATTCCACAGATACAGTCCTTGGCTCACTAAGCCATGAAAATCGCATAAAGGACACTAAATATGACGAGGCTAACACATTCCCCATACAACGACAGATAACACTGTGCACTGGCAGCACACAAACTGGCCTATATTTACCGTCCACATAACCAACAGACACACTAATTCAATGCCAGATAGCCCTGAAAACCTAAACCAAAGGACAACACTACTAAACACACTATACTTACGTCCCATAGAAATTTAATGAGGCCCTATTAGATAAGCCAACTTCAAACGAACGTAATAGCAAGTTCATTATTGATGTACAAATGAGATCTACTAGCTGATGAGACTAGTTAGAAGGCCTTTGTCAATTCCGCTTTATGCTAATATGCCTTGATTACGACGTGAACATATGTGCCAATATTGTATATATAGACATCTGCATAAATTATGGTCGAGTGGTAGTCGAAAATTGGTTTGAGCTTAACTGTTAAACAGTGTTTAGATTTGCTGTTGGGGAAATAGTAGGTACTGTCGGGCTATTAAATTTAAATGATACTTACAACGTTATAAAAACTCCTACAACCAGGCGCGGCACGCGATGCGAATCGCACGCGACAAAAAAGGTAGGTACCGCTCGCGATTCGCGTCGCATATCGCGCCTTTTTAAAGGAGCCTTATTTATTACGTTTTTTACAAGCGAACGAGTTTACGTTCATCAACGCGCTTATTCTGTCACTGTTTTTTCGAAACCAAAAATAATTTGAAAGCTCATTCTAAATTGGCTCGAATGTTTGAATGCAACCAGAGTTATTTTTCTGCCAGCCTGCATTACATATGGTCGACTTTTACAAAAAAAAAACCTTTACAGTACCCATAATAGTATAAATAAAGCGGTAGGCAGTCCAGTAAAGGTCAGATGATGAATCGGGTGTGCACTGGGCAGCCAAGATTAATATAGTATTAAAATTATAGCTCCTAAATGGATGGGTACGGAGACCAAAATAGATCAGAAATGTAATTTTGTAAAAATCTCATCGTGAAAACTTAGGTGAAATGAGCTGTCAATAGTGTCAATCCTCAAGTATCAGATGGAATAACAGCTCAATCAAGCTCATCATCATTTCAGCCGACAGACGTCTACTGTGGGACATAGGCCTCCCCGAAGCACCTCCACTTCGACCGGTTATGTGCTTCTCGTATCCAACGGGTTTCTGCGGCCTTCACAAGGTCGTCGGTCGACCTTGTGGAAGGCCTTCCAACGCTACGTCTTCCCGTACGCCGGCGCCACTCCAGAACCTTTCGGCCCCATCGACCATCTGTTCTGCGAGCAATGTGCCCTGCCCACTGCCACTTAAGTTTAGCAATTTTTCGGGCTATGTCGGTTACCTCGGTTCTCCTGCGGATTAAACGACGACTCAACCTAACTTCACCTAAATTTTCACGGTAAGATTTTTAGAGAATACCGGCAGAAGTTAATTCAAGTTTTCGTGCCCAGTTTTAAAATTATAGGTTCCTAAAAACATGCAACATGAGAGTACGATTTTTACTCATCTTCTATTACAGGTGACCAGCGGTAAACACTTTCCATCATGTGGGCCGTCGCCCGCGGCCTGTTTGCTAAGCCATCTTATATAAAAAAGGAAAAACATGGCGGTTCACTCAAAACAAAAAATAATGGCTGAAAAGCGAGGAGGCCAATTTGCAAAAGATAGTGGAAAGGGGCTGTCATAAAATTAGTCAAGGTTTTCCTGTTGTGAAAAGCAATTGAAAACATTTGCGATGTTATTTTTTTATAGGACTATGGGTGAAAATTTCTCGTAGAAATGCTAATGGTTTTCGACGCCAACGACCACTTTTACATGAAAACTTTCAACAGTAGAATTATTTCAAATATATTCATGACTACGTGAATATTTTTCCGTGACCTGTTAAAATTATAACCCTCTTTTAAGTTTGCCATAGTCGGGTAAAAATGAGTCTAAGATCAATAAATTAAAGCCGTACTTATAAATAATTATCAGCTATAGACATCACTACCTTTACATAAAATTGTAAGTAGCAATTATGTCACTATTCAAAATATTTAATATATTTCTAAACAATTCAATTTATGCAGTTTTAGTTTCTAATTTCACTATAAAAAGAAACTTTTTACCTATTAATACTCGAGTATATAAAAATGGACTTAATCAATGAATTAAGTGGAATTCCGTAGCTTACTTAATTATCCGGTTTTATTTTTTCCGCTCGGTCCTAGTTTCTCGTCCGGCCACGATCAAAAAGGTTGGAGTTTGCTGACCTAATTTTATGCAGTTTTTTACAGATAAATTCCTACTTTTTACAACTACATTACAGCATTTTTAAACGCTAGAGGATAATTTAGTAAAGCGTTAACTGGTGCCTGATAATCGCTACAAAAAATAATTTGAATATGTCTCGACCGCTTTTCAAATAATCCAAACACTTCAAACATAATAATAGACATTTTTATTCGAATTATTGTGTATAAAAAACGGTCGGTCTGTGCCCTATAATAAATTTATCCAATACCGAATTCTCCCTAGCTTTAACAATTGGATTTAAAACAGGAATCCGAAAGGTTTTATTTATATTAGTCAGGGAATCGTTTTTGTAGCCATTCTCGTAATGCCTGGGCTGCATCACTTTTTCAGGATTATAGAAGAAAAACGACGGCATTATCGGATCTTAGAGTAATCGCCGGCGCGGCGCCGCGACTGTTTTCTCATTACCATACTTATTTTGCTGTTAGACTCCTAACGGCTTAGCTGCCAACTATTGTGACTCCAATGTATATTGTAACATTGTAGTTTAGGTACGCAATACACTTAATATCAGACTTAGTCTAATCTATTGGCGACCCGAACTGGTAATCCTGTCCGTTGAGCTTCGATCCCGCCTACAATTTGTATGAACAAATTGTACACCAACGACCCCTTCTTCATTTTAATAGATTCTGCTCCGTAAAGTTTGCGAATGACAAACATCAAAAGCTAGGTAGTTGATGGCGGCTCTTAAGACCGCAATTTACTGGCCGCACTTTTCCTTCAGAATAATGACAGCAACAAGGAAATATTTTTCAGTCCCATGCTGTTAAGAACTGGTTTTAATAGCTGTCTATTTCTCCAGTAAATATACGAGTAATAGTGACAGGGGTTTGCTCTTTGATCGAAATATAGGTCAACGTTGGGTTCCGTCGTTATTTCGATTAAATAAACTGCATGAATACGAAAGTTTTCCCGGTTTTCTTTGTAGGCAATATTTTTACAAAACTAAGAATAAGGTGAAAAACAACATACCTAATCTTTCAAAAACAATATTTGTGTTGAACATTTAGCTAAATACCACCGGATATTTTTCTAATTAATAACGCCATAAACCCTGATGTTTTTAAAACTCTCGGGCAGTTTAGAAATAGCAATGTTTGTTGGATATAAAATAGGATATTTTCCAGCCCAAAATGTTCATGTAACGGTCCGCCCGCTGGAATTATCGCCAATATAATGGCTCATAAAAGGTAAAATTTACGAGTGGTCGGCCGGCCGCCCAGCAAACACTTTCGAATTATCTGATCACACGAACAATATAATACTGTCACGGCAAGAAATATGTACCTGACTTCCTGATACCAGACCATCTAGTCTACAGCTATAAATTAAAACAAACTATTTCTGTAAGATATCTTCGAACACCATGTTTATCTAAAAATGATAACTTTGATACTCGTAGTGGATATGTTTCAAACGTTCACACACATGTAAGAATAGACACAACATTGTATCAAAATGACTGAAACAGGTAGTTGCTAGCTGAGTAATCACAGAAACTTGATACCCCAAAGTCAAAACTTCGACACGATACGGCATTTCGAATTAGTTAGACAAGTTTAAAGCAGTTCGCGGGCAGGTGGCGCCTTTGTTCCAGTGCGGTCTCACTTGATAATAACACAACTATGTTCCAGTGGCGTTAAACTCACTAGAACTAACTAGCAACTTGCCTCAGATAAGTTACCTCTAGTGTATTCGTATGCGCCCGATGTTCACGGGCCTCGACTGACAAAGGCAATCTAGCAGGCAGATGGTGGGCAACCCCGCCTGAGGCTTATCTGTGTGCTGGGAAACGAATGCGGGTCGTCCATCACGACGTGGGGCCTGCTACCTACACCCAGCTGTATACTGAGCCCGGCTTAGCGGTTTATTAGATTTATTGTTATTTATGTCAGTACATTTTTTCGTTTCATCCAACAACGCTTTTAAATGGGTCTGTCAATTTATTTGCTGAATGAATTTGTTCCTGTTAAAGAATTTTATATTCGGTTTTTTTCGATTGCGTTAAATGTAGGTCCTACAATATGCTTAAAAAGTATGTTACCTGATATTTTTTAAATGAAAGTATCGCCACTTTATCCGTAGGTCTGCTGGAGGTATTGGTTGCTTTAAATGTCAACAGAGAATGCATATATATATATGAGGTGGGGAGCTTTCACAGTTAATGTAGGAGAAAGCCAATAGTACGACACAAAAGCAAAAGACAACTTTAGAATCTTTTCACATTTTCTTGACTGACTACTCTGTTTTGACTAAGGGAATAAAGCTTACGCTTCACACAATACAAATGGGATCGGCGACAGGCGAAACTATTCAGAATGTAAGCCCCGACGTCACGGGGAAAAATAAATTGCGAGAATAAGTCCCTTGGGTGAGGGAATGGACGGAGTTCCTCGCTACCTGCGTCCTTCCGGAGACAAACAAGTGCAAGCTGCGCAACAAATTACCCCATGTATATATAACACATTACTCGGAAAGGTAGGCAGAAGTGTTGTTTCCGCAGAGTTGGTCCATGGCGGTTGACAAGGGACGAGCCTGCTCATTTTTCGGGTGCATTCCAAACCCTGGGCTTCAGCCAGGAATTTCCTAATAAGAAAACCCGATAACATTTTTCCGACTTTGGTATCAAACCTTCTCGTACTCCATAATCTATGGAACAGCTGCCCCAAGTTTAACCAATGTTCGTCATTAAGCAGAAAATAATCCGTATCGCTAATCACATCACGTATCTCGCTTCTAATCTCGGTATTCCCACTTGTGGGAGAGCATCGAGAACATCGTACCTTTTTGTGTCGATATGAACGCTTATACGGTTCTAAGGCGAAGGTCATAATATTCCGAGCACAGACGAGCAAAAGGGATACTTCCTCGGCTCCGTATCAAAAATATTATGCAAATATGCTACCTACTCCATTTTCGTAAGCAGATTGGGTATCGTATGTAAAGTTGTTCGTATCCTAAATCTCGTCTTTATTATTTTATTCTTCTACGTCACCATTTAGCGGATTTGGGAATGTGTAAACAAACAACCGCTTTACAAAACCGGCTTTACAGTATATTTAATTTTCAATCGTTTCCATTTACAATTGAAACCCATATTATAAAAATACGGTATCATCATAAGAAATATTTCTGCAAAAGAATATAATTATTTTTATTAATAATCGAAAAACAAAACTAATACGACGCCATTGCATTACATAACGGGCATCCATTCCGCAATCTTCAAAGCAGTTCAATTATTTTATTTAACCGATTCCAGCACCTAAGCACTAGCTTTTGAAAAAGAAGCCGTTGGCCTTTTGATTGCCTTTCACTACAGAAAACTAACACTGAAAAGAGATTTAAAATGGTTCTCCAGATTTTTTAATTCTGAAGGAAATTAATATTAGCAGGAGAAGCAGTCGAAAGATTTCAGCCATGTACCTATCTTGTTTAAAGCCACTCTAGAATACGACGTTACTAGAGCCGAATTATAAAGTTAGCGACGCATAGATTGATAAAGTTTGTTGCATGCCAACCACTATGTGAAATTAACAAACTTAGAGCCCTCGTCCTTTGGCGCTCTGAACTTCAAGCTACATACAGCGCTAGATTGCATATACATTTTGCTACATCCGTAAACTATATTGTCCACTTGCGCTTAGCTGTGACACCAAAGTTGAAGATTCTTTAGCTCTCCGTCAATTTAACGTTTACAAACCTTGTGTGAACTTTGCTTTTAATAATATACCTCGTTACTCATCGCTTGTTTACACTCGTATCGATCCCAGTGAAACTTGCGTCCAACAAAAATGAACAACCGTACTCTGAAGATACTTAGAGATTAAAATAATTAACGATAATTGAAAAGGCATCTCGAAGTCGAAGTTTTTAATTAAGCCTGAGAGCACTAAAACTGCAGCGAATATTCTTATAGAACTTAGTAGGTTCTGCAAACCAAGTGGAAGCGAGAGCCAAGTGGGCAAAGAGTTCTTACCCGGAGTGTTTGCTCAAACGAAGTTAGTTGCCGAAAGCGATGTAGTCTGGAAGCGCGCCTTGCATTTACTCTGACTATTGGATTTGAATCGAATCATACATGCCCATTTACTGAGAACGCTTTTGTGTATAGTCTATTTTATTGTGCATGAGATTTTGAACGAACACGACTTGAGCGGTACGCGGTTGAGATATTTCAGTTATATATTACTGAGGATAGTATCAAACAAGGGCGTAAACATTGCATTTTCAAACAAAGCTAAATCATTATAAAGGATCTGTTCGATTAGCACACAATGTTGGGCCTAATCGATAATCGTTTGATAGATCTAGATGTTAAATTAGTTGGGAACAATACGAGCTGGATACAGCCGACAGATAAGCCCAAATTTACCTACCGCACTCACAAACAGTGGCGCATGATTTGTTAGCTTCGGCGGCCATGACGGTATTTGTTCAATTTACACGTAAATTTTGACAGCGAGCGTGCATGAAAACTCCATTTCCATTCAACGCCACTGTTCTGTAATTTATGCATTGGTTAGCTCCAAAGGTATTTTATACTGGGTAAGGAATATAGATATAGCGGAATGAATGAATATGTAACTACATAGTAGCTATACAGGTATAAGTGGATGGCAGATGAAGGTATACTGCAGTCGCTTTTTGTGATGGGAGTTGTCATTTAATCTTGCTGTAGGTAGATAACATTAGTATTCGTTGCTTGTTTGCGGAAAATTATTCAAAGAAATTTAATATGACATAATATATGCCAATAAGTGCGAGAAATATTTTAGCTTTGTAAAACTACTACTCGCGAAAATACCGATTTGTATCCACACAATTTTAAGACTCTCCCCCACAGGCGCGTTATTATCGGTCGGTAATATCAGATGGTTATCGCGATATCTGTTTTCAGTACATTTTGTAATAGGACTGTCACGAAGTTACATTTTAGAATGGGCGACTAGAATCAATTCTATTTTTTAATTTTTAATTTTGACGTTCAAAAGTGCCTTTTCTTTTTAAATTTTGACGTTCAAAAGTTCAAAAGTCAAAGTCAAATAATTTATTTCAAATAGGCACTTAGCCTATTTGAAATAAATGATTTGACTTTGACTTTGACTTTGTTACATACTGCGTCGATAATAACGACGCAATAGAAGTACGATGCTTGCGATCCTCCGTCCCACGATATCCTGATATGAGTTCTTAGAACATTTTGTATTAGGGCGCATACGATCTTACACACACCTGCGTTAATAATGTAATACGTAGTGCGGGCGGGTCGAACTTCGCTATAGTAAACTTTCGCAGTAACGTACATCGCGGTAATGAACTTCGCAATTATGATTTACACTCGTAGGTTACACGCACACGTTAGAAATATCAGACGATAAAAACGCAGCTGTGTAGCAAGAAATCGGGTCGCATTATCGCAATAACGCATCTGATATTATCGACCGATAAAACTCGCCTGTGGAGGAGAGCCTTTACTTGGTTCTTACAATTCCATCGTTATTCGTCTTACACATGTAACATCACGGCTGTCTATAACGTGCACAGTATTACGTCTATCCTAATAACGTTAAGAATAGGGAAATAGTTTGACAGGCGGTACAACGTCGTGCATTCCTTCATGTTGCAAACAACACTAGCTTCGAAATACTTAATTTCGAAGCTAGTGTTGTTTCAAGAGACACCATCCAACGTTTGTGTTCTTCGCTTCTATTTTCGAGCACCATTATTGCCCAAAAAAGGGTAACAGAAACAATGGCCGACATTGTGTCCGTTTAAATTCGTTTGAACCGAACTTTGAACTGAAGATCTCGCACATGGATTTTAAACTTGTGATTAATCTCGAGAATATGAGAATTATGGGTAAGACAAAGCAGCTGAGTGCTAATTATCAAACTCAGCATCAAATGTTACATGTGTAGGTAAACACAAAGTAATTAATTCGAAATAATATGATTACCGTATACTCTTGAATGCCCATTCATGTCTAATACAATACGAAGCGTATTTATTCCGCCTCTATGAATATCAATAGCCGAGATCTAGAACATACACCTAGGTAGCATCAAGCAATTATCGAATCAATCACAAGGAGCTATTAAGACTAAAATATAATCAAATTAGAACAGAATTTCAATAAAACTAGTGCGCATTTCATCGAAAATCGATGGAAAAGATACAGATATTAATTAAGTATGTTATCTTCTGTGATAGTCTCTGTTATCTTTCACAGAAGAATATCTAAGAAATCTGCCTATCGATTCTGTAAAAATCTCACCGTGATAACATAGGTGAAGTGAGCGTAAAGTGAACTATCAATGGAGGCAATCCCTAATATCAGGTGGAATGACAGCTCACTTCACCTTCGTTTTCACGGTGAGATTTTTACAGAATAGCACTGCTGTTATTATGTGGGAAGTTACTGATTGGGGTCAACTACAATGATTTCGAACAATATGGGCCATTGACTTTTGCATGATCGGTATCAGAAAATATAAAGAGGTTATCGCAAACCTTCTCTAATTCCGTTAACACCTAGGTATTACTATTTTCTAGAACAAAGCAACGCGACGGTCGAAGCAATAGGTTTTCTTTGCCCTCGAATTGCATCACAATGAGTAACGAAACATTATTATATTTCTTTCACAGTAGAAACGAGAATAAAGTTGAAGAATAGGAAAAAAATTAAAATTTCATTTCCAAACGCTATTGTGCCGGCGGCGTAGTTGAAAAAAGCAACTCAATTAAGTCAGCCTGGGTGTGTAAAATAAGAGAATGGTGGCTAAGGCCAGGCGGCCGGCCGGCCCCAAAAGATGCAGCCACCGTTTAGCACTTTAATTAAAACCCTATGAGGCCGGCGGGACCGCACTGCTCATAAATTGCGAGTGTAGCCGAATATCTACTGACATCTAACGCCTTCTATGAGATCCATTATGAAAGGTTTATGCCAAATTCAAATGGAAATGGACGTTGTAAAAAGTGCATTGAAAGTTTTAATCTTTTTAAATAATTACTAAAGTACCTACGTCGTTGTTAATACGCGCGCTTCATTCGTCGTCTGCGCGTCGCCGTCGCCGCGATGCGTTTTCTGCCTTGAAAAAGCAGTAAGTTGTATTCGGCACGTATACGCGCATCTATGGCGCGCTTGTGTGGGCCCTAAGCCTGACCATTACGGAACGTAATACAGATGCTACGAGTACAGAGATTTTTGTAACGGATCTGAATCGAATCTATTATTCTAGAATCTATCTCAGAAGTTTCTAAAGAGCCAAATCATCATCTTCCGCTTGGCTAATTCACTGATATCCACAAGACTAATTGGACAGCAAAAAAGCGTAAGTAGGTATTGTTCCCGTGTTATTGTCTGTGGCAGGTTGACGTCGGTCGTACCTAATTCAATACTCAATACTTTATTGCATTCCATAATGTGCACATAATATAACAGTTGGTATGTCAGAACATCGAATCAATTATGGACCCTGTCGGGCACAGCAAAGTTAAATTTAATAGGAGAGAGGATGAAGGCGCTTTTTGTTAAGAAAAAAATAAATATTATATTAAAATAATAGGTATCATTTATTTATTATTATTATATTTTTTTTTGTTTTGTTTTTGTATTTATATTTTATATAGGTAAGTATTTATATATTTGGTTTTAAATTATATTTATATATTTTTATATATTGCACGATTTACATTATTAGCACAATAAATTATAATACTTAAGCAATTTTGTTTAATTTTATAGAATATTATTATTAACTGTGCAATGTTTATCATATGAATTCTAAATTAACAGTATTTTAATGTTTTAATTAATATCAATAAGCTCCAAAGTCTAACTTTATTGCATAACATGTCAAGTTTCTTTAATAACTTCTTATATCCATCACTTTTATGATCAAGTGATAACACAAATACGTAATGTTTACGCAATCCTTCCGAATTAAAAATATCATAACTAGCTGACCTGGCGAACTACATACCGCCTTAGAACCAAAAAGCCGTTCTATACAAAATTTATGAGAAAATTAATTATCTCCATTATTATTTTTTTTCGTGAATTTTTTCCATGTTTTAATATTTATTGTGCTATTCGGGACGGAGACAAATCCAACAAATCATAGATCATAAAAATCGGTCCAGCCATTCTTGAGTTATAATTAGTTATAATGGTGTAACTAACTTGGAAATAAAATAAAACAGTAACATAGTTAGGTATAATTAGTCCTGGGATCTTAATAGTTATTTATGTAACTATTGTATAATAAAGGGTATTGAAACACGAATGAGGGTTTATGTGTGATAATAGTATCACATAAATGTTTTAATACCTAATTATGTACAGTTGCATACAAGACTTTATCTACACCCATGATATAAATCAAAAGGTTCTGAAACCATAGGGTTGTACAGTGTTGTAAGAACTCTAAGTAAATTCATGGACATTTTAATTGCTGAGTATCAAAACTTGTATCACTCATTTTTATAAACAACAAAGTAATACATTTTTCCAATACTATTATCGATCACAAAGGGACCACGGATACCACGGGGGGATACCACGTGAATTCGAATAACCTATAAGTCTTTTTTTCATTACGATTGTTTAACACTGTTTTTTTTTTAATGTTGGCAATAAGCTGTTTCAGAAACTTTTATAGAGGATTAATAACATGAGTGTAGATAAAAAAATTATAAAGTGATCACCATCATTTAGGCAGAACATACTTATTCATACCTACATAAAACGAAAATATCTAAGGGTTCTTCCAAACGGTGCAAGGCATATCTCACGATGGGACCCTATTACTAAGGCTCAACTGTCCGCCCGTCCGTCCGTCTGTCACAGTTCACACACTGTAAGTTTTAAACCGTAATAGATGGCCGCTATAAGAATAAACCATTTTTTTTTAAACTTTATTTTATTAACAGCAGGCAACCATACATGAATATATATATAGTATTTTTTTACTAAAGTATTTAAAAAAATATGTTACCGTAATTTGGAACCCTTCGAGTATAAATCCGACTTGCACTTGGCTCCTGTTTTATACATACGTCGGAGGCATGCATCACATTCGTGGCTTACCATTCGAAGCACAGGCTTTGCTCTGTTCGAACGCACCTAATACATAGTATCAATACACAGGACAATGACCTTACATCGAAAACCCCACGCCGTTCCAAAATTATGCAAATGAAAATAAATTAACCGTGAAGGTCGGTGTCGAAGTATCGATACTGTTACTGACCTTCATGGTTCATTTAATTTCAAAAAACAGTATCAGTTAAAAACATGCAGACATAAAAATAAAAATTATACATAACGTCACGACTCTAATCCCCGCAGGTTCGGCAGAGGTTTACCATCATCATCTGCCTTGCCTTTTCCCAACTGTGTTGGGGTCGGCTTCCAGTCTAACCGGATGCAGCCGAATACCTGTATTTTACATGAAGCGGCTGCCTATCTGACCTCCACAACCCAGTGACTGGGTAATACGATACCCCTTGGTAAGACTGGTTGTCAGACTTTCAGGCTTCTGACTACCCGTAACGATTGTCAAAGATCCACGAATGACAGCCGGGACCAACGGCTTAACGTGCTTTCCGAGGCACGGACGGGTCTCGGTATTTAAAGAGAGAGGTTTTTCAGAGGTTTACCAATAGTATACAATAATTTCGCCAGTGTATGAATGCTTAAATCCCGTTTAGGTATTAGGGGCGATCCTATTGCCATCCATCGGGAACCACAAATCCAGACTTCGAACTGCTGCTGCGAAATTCCTCATGGAAAAACTCAATAACACTTTGCCCGATCTGGGAATTGAAGCCAGGAGCCCTCATAATCAGCAATATTAGCGCTTTCTAACACTAGACCAACGAGGCAGTCCTCTTAATAGTTGGAGGTTAAAGACGAAATTGCCTTAATCACCACGCCAGGCAAAGAGATAATAGTGATTATACATAGTTTTCGGTTGGCAGAAGGACGCTGCTACTTCGATCCGCTAAGAAAAATGAATCACGTGTTTCATATTTTTTTTAGAAACATATTACATAACATTATGAAAATAATCCTCAATTTCTGAAAGGTCAAGCAAGGTTATTAACTCGTTAGGAATAGAATATTCTTGACACCCCTTTTACATGGCCGTTACTACAAGAACTATGGTATAACAGAAAAGTACAGTGAATAAATGTTTTACCTTACCCCCTTAAGATGGTAGCGAAACAGGCCACATATTTTGACTATAATGTAGATTTTGTGAAGTTACGGCTTGTAGAGTTAGGGCGTGTAAAGTTAGAAACTTGGCTCTACATGAGATCTGATAACTTTTTGACAGTGCGAGCCATATGGTCTCGTCTTGGCAACATTTTACATGAAAATTTTTTGGTGGGATTATTTTTGTAAGTTGTTAATAAAAAAAATGTTTTTCTTCTTTTTGGGGTGATTCACTAAAAACCCTGAAATATGTATTTTATTATTTATTTTTCTTTTCATACCTCTAGCATCAAAAGCGGAAGTCTCATACAAACTTCCATCCCCTAGTTTAAGGGGTTGGGGGGTAAAATTCAAGTGTTAGAATTTTATGTTGTTTGTGTACTAATAGGTACTAACTTACATACCAAATTTCAGCTTTCTTTTTAGGACTTCAGGAAGTACCCTAAGAATTTTGATGATAATCAGTCAGTGACAAAATCGGCGTTTTTTAGATATCAATAAAACCTAAAATATAAGAGCTTTGCAATTGAAACTTTATATGTTTAAAAAGTCTACTATTGACATTATATCCCGAGAATTTTGTTTATATGGTATAATGCAAACCCAAGTTACGAGGGTTAAAAAAAACGACGAAGCGCTTCGAGAAAAGGTAGGTGGTGCTCTTGCGCTTCGCTTGGCTCGTCTTAGCGGGGGCACTATACCTAGATTAATTACATAAATCTTCAAATATTTTTAGTTAATTTTGATTTTGCCTAAAAGTAACAATGTTAATCGATGTTTTTTCGCAGACCGTAAGTGACCTGCTGAAAAATAAACAAATGAAGACGCACATTCGCCCTTTTCAGTTCCACGTGATTGCCTCGGAACAAACTTCTCCTAACATAGCTACGCAAACCCAATCATCAACCAATCTCTCCTTAGAGAATAATCTCGGCGACATTATTCAAAATGATTATGATATGTTCTTGAACAACATGTCGTTTAGTGTCATCTTGCTAGATAGAACAAGCCTGAGACGGCGGTTGCGCGCAAAATAAATTCTAATGCATCCCAAGCGAGCTGCTTCGCGGCTTTGTGATGTAACCTCTTCGAGAACTCGAAAGCCCCGCAAAATACGTTCACCGTGGGAAAATATCATAAGATGAGTTTCACTTTTCAGCCATTGTGTTTGTAAAATCTTGAAACATGCAATTTTTATACGTTGAAAGCTTTGATGGTATAGAAATATTATTTTTTAAGACACAATTTCTGTAGACGGCACTCATGTTTATTGCAAGCATTGCTTTGTTCGCGCAGCCGTTCTCCATAAAAATAAGAGGCTTTAATACGCTACAAAGTAGCACTCAAAGATTAAAAAAAAAAAGACCCAGAGGAAAAGACTGTACTTAGTTAGAAGAAACAAGATGGCTTCGAGGCAGATGCCAGGCGTTTGACTTGAGAGAGACCAGCTTACGGAGCAGGGAATGGCTTTTAATTATGCAATTAATTCATTATCTAACATCACACCTACATTGTAGGTACACAAGAGATTCAATGTAATTTCACAAATTTTCAATATTAGTCTTTGTTACAGTTAGTGTCTTTGTACCGTGGACGGGCTCGTTGGTAAATAATAACAGTCGAATGGGTTTATCTTCAAGGCTATGCAACGCTTGCCGAGGTTCGTCCGTGGATGGATCCATAACATACCGAGACCCCTCGGTGCCTCGGAAAGCACGTTAAGCAATTGGTTCGGCAGAAATTTGTAGATCTTTGACAATCGTTACGGGTAGTCAGGAGCCTGAAAATCTGATAACCAGTCTTGCCAAGGGGTATCATGTTCAGTCACTACGTTGTAGAGGTCAGGTTGGCAGTCGCTCGCTGTAAAATACTACTGGTGGCTGGTGGTCATGAGTATCCAGTTGCATCTCGTTAGACTGGAAGCCGACCTGAACAAAGTTGGGAAAAGACTAGGCAGATTGACGTACAGTAGAATTCGTAATAAAGATTGTATTTGACTACAGTAAGGCCAGTGTGCACAACAACAGACAGTGCAGTGCAGACAACCGGTAACTGAAATCACTATTGTAATTGTGTCGTGATAAGATGAAAATATGCTCGAACGAGACAAGACACATATTCATTCAGTTTCAGGATCATTATAAACAGCAATCGCAAACATTTACATACGTTTTACTCTCCCAAACCGAAGCATTCATTTAAATAGGTACATCAGAATATGTCGGGGTTTTTGATGTAACGAGTGCTCGTATTCGACCGCAGTGGAAGAAAGAGTTGTTGACGACAGATCTGGCAACCCCGTTGCTAGGGTCTTGTTATTGTTGGTTGGCTAGCAACGGGGCGGCTTACGTATTTTTATATTGTTTCGTGTGATATTTTTCTCTATATATATTAAACCCAATTGCACCTTTTACATTTCTTTTATTTGGTGCTTAACAAGAGTATTGTTACTTTGAAGGCTGATATTCTTTGTAATGACAGTCCACGCTTTCAATAAAGTTCTATATATATTATGCAGTCCTTATAGTCCATGGCGTCTATGGCACGTATTTCGGCCATGGCGGCCAATCTCAACGGAGACCTTCGGCGCGGGAGATATTAGAGTCCACAAATGTGCGCACTCTCTCTTCCATCACTCTCATAGTCCGATGGGACGGTACGCAACCCGACACGACGACCAACGGCTTAACGTACGTTCCAAGGCACGCAGTATCACACCGCCAACTTCCAAACTCCGGGCTTTTACTAATAAATTCTTAATGGAAAAACCCAATAACACTTTACCCGACCTGAGAATACGAACCAAGGACCCCATGCTCTGCATTCGCACTTGCGACCACGAGACTAACGGGGCAGTTAATATCAGTGTATTTACTATGCAGTTTCTCGTCTAAAAGTGATAAGATGGAAAATCGTTAATAAGTTCCTTAAATTCTGCGTTGAGCTACAGGATCACTGACAAATGCTTGTAATGACTGGACAGATAGATAGGGGCCGAATTAAGAAGTATTAATGCCTCATGATACCAGACTGAAAAAGAGATGGTCCTATCAGTCGTCTATAGCTCCGTCTCTCTCTCGCACTTGAATCATGATGGCATTACAATACAACGACAAAATATCGCACCTGGTCCACTCAAATCTGTGTGTTTCTTCCCCTCAAAAGTCCATTAATTTCAGACACGAATCCATTTCCGACACGAATCTACATGGTCCTCACATGATCTGACTAAGTTTGTCTGAACTTTAAAAGATAAATGTAACCTCTGAGTTTGTTTCGGCCTTTCTTTCTTTCTTGACGTCTTCACGTCAACGCCGGTTGTCGCTGAAAATCAGCGCTGGGGCTTTGTCTCGTATAGGGTCTTGGCATCATGCTGAGCGATGGCCGTTTTGCGTGGATGTGACGCATGTTTTCTCCCAAATTGTTAATTTGATTTTTTTGTTTATGCTTATTTTTATGCGTCATGTTTGTCGAAAATAAACGTATTTTCTTTCTTCTTTCTCTTCTCAGAGTAGGTAGTTTGATAGGAAACGCCGAAATTATCTACCGTGTAGTTACTCGTCTAAAAGCGGTAAGATGACGAAAGGTTAGTAGGTCGGGGCAAAAGTATTTTCGTATGTTTCATACAAAAAAAAAAATTGTTTTAGGTTTAATTTTTTATTTATTTATAATATGTATGTGCCGTTTTGATCGATGACTTGTTGCCATCTTGTGGGCAATGCCATGATCCCATTGCTGTAGAAGTTTTGAGATTTTTTATCAATAAAATCTGGTAGGTAGCTTTCAGTGTTCTTTTGAGGTTAACTTTATGCTTCCTAAAGAGTTCTGAAGTGATCGAAACAGGTGAAAATCTGATGGAGCAAGATCAGGGCTATACGGAGGATGCATCAACACATCCCAGCCAAGCTCTCTCAATTTTTGCTGAGTGGCTATATATGAGTGCGGTCTGGCGTTGTCGTGATGAAACACCACGCCCTTCCTATTCACCAGCTCCGGCCGGTTTTTCTCAATAGCTTCTTTTAACCTCATCAGTTGTTGACAGTAGAGGTCAGAATCGATAGTTTTACCCGGCGACAAAAGCTCATAGTGGACGATTCCTTTCCAATCCCACCAAACACACAGCATCACTTTGTTCCGAGTCAGGCCGGGCTTTGCCACGGTCTGTGGGGCTTGCCCATGCTTCGACCACGATCTTTTTCGGACATTCTTATCGTAAGTGATCCATTTTTCATCACCCGTAATCAACCGTTTAAGAAATGGGTCGGAATTATTACGTTTCAACAAAGAATCGCAAATGGAAACACTTTGCATTAAGTTTCTCTCAGTGAGATCATGTGGTACCCAAATATCAAGTTTTTTCATGTACCCAGACTTTTGTAAATACCGTAAAACTGTTTTGTGATGAACATCCAGTTCTTCAGCAATATCATAACTACTAGTATGTCGATCTTGCTCCACTTTTTCAAAAATGGCACTGATTTTATCCATGACAGGGCGCGTCCAGAGCGAGCTTCATCCTTCACACTAAAATTTCCTGACTTGAAACGCTTGAACGACATTTGTGCTACTCGTATTGACACTGCATTAGGTTCGTAAATCGCACAAATTTTATTCGCGGCGTTCGTCGCATTTTTACCTTTTTTGTAATAAAATTTTAAAATGTACCGAATTTCTTCGTTACCTACATACGTTCATGTTGCTTGCTTGAAAAACAATTGAGAAATGGCGGGAACTAGTTTTTTTTTTAATTTATTGCATCTTTAGAATGTCAACATTTAATAGTATTAAAACCAGCCAGTTACATTCAGTACTGCCAAAGAGGTTTGATTACTAACAATAGATTCAAAATACGAAAATATTTTTGCCCCGACCTATTATGTCGCTAGTTTAAAAAACTTTATTAGATACCCTCAAGCTACTGTGACCGAATTGCATTACTTGCATGCCATACAATCCTACAGTCGTCGGTCATTACATTTGTAAGGGATGAAGGTACGGTGGTTTTTGTTTCGTATTGTTTGCTCTATGTGTAATGTATTAAATTTTCTATAGATATTGTCTATGAGTCTTTGTAACTCGAATGAATAAATGAATAATAATAATAATGAGCGATTTTTTTAATTTTTTTTTGTTTGCACGTGTTTCTGTGACAAATAAACCTATTTTTCTTTATTTAGCATGTAAAGGCTCCCGCAGACAGCCGCGACGCTATACTGCGGCGCGATTCTGGTAGAATAAATTCGAAATTGTTCTACTAGAGTCGCGTCGCGCCTGTCTGCCTTAAATAGAAAATACAAACTCACAAATTATTGTGGGTGACACAGTCCCACATAACTAAAAGCGAGTTGGACGTGTCAAGTCCATTCAAGCCTCTCCCAATTACTCCAAGACCTTACTTCGTAATAGTAGTTAAATAATTACCTCATTTAAGAGAAAGCGGTGGCTGGATTAATATTCAGCTGCCATGTACTCCGCTGTGAGCGAACTAACTCACCATCAACAAACTTGTGGCGTCGACCGAACTATCCAGCGTCTTCTTAGTTATTTATAAAAGGAGCTATATTTTCTTTGCGCATTAAAACTTTTAATCCTGTAACCTTCCTTCTAAATAAGGAAGCAGCCCCTCGAAGTCTTGAGTTTTCGCCTACAGCCAGCCCTGTAGTACCTACGCCCATATTTCGCTAAGTGGTTATGTTTAAGTCCCATGTAATTGGAGGCGAGCCTATTGCTATCAACTAGTCTCAAATCTAGAATCCGTGCTGCTACTCTGCCCCCCATAGTAAAAAGGACGTATCTAACATTTTTTCCAAAATTGAGTTATACAACGTGTAACTTTAAATGCGCAAAACCTGAAAATTGTTCATAATTTGACTACTGAATCGATTTCAGTAACTTTTAATAAAGGATTTTTTTTTTCAAAAATTATGTAGGTATTTTGCCATACTATCCGCAGATTGAGCCAAAGAAAATTAAGTCTTATTTTAAAGCAATAAGACTCAATTTTAAATGCATAAAGTAATGCTAGGATCAACATGATTTTCTTAATATTAATAGTTAGCTTTAAAAAAAATTGTTTTAGTCATTGTATTATGCTTTTAACTCAATGCTCTAATTGGGGCGTATGAGGTTTTGCGCATTTAACGTTACACGTTGTTTAAGTATATTGCCGGAATGAGGAAAAAAAGACGCATCTGCCTGAATTTTTAATATTTTTCTGTACATTTTGTTAGATATGTCTTTTTAACTATCGGGGGCAGTACTGTTGTAGACGGCACGGTTGGCGCAGTGGTCAAGCGATTGACAGCTGTGCTGCGTGTCGCGGGTTCGATTTCCGCTGCACGGAACAAATATTTGTATGATCTACAAGTAGTTGTTCCGGGTCTGGCTGTTTGTGTATGTGAGTTTAAATGTTTGTAAACGCACCCACGATACAGGAGTAATTCCTAGTGTGGGGCAAAGTTTAAAAAAAGACAGAAATACCAGATGAAAAAATTCCAATACAGTGTTAAGGGATTTTTCCATCTTGGAATCGAACACAGGATTCATGCTCAGCAGTCACGCTTTCTACCACTAGACCAACGAGGCAGTCCTCTTAATAGTTGGACTTTAAAGACAAAAATGCCTTAATCACCACGCCTGGTAAAAAGATAATAGTGATTATTATGATCTATAAATTAATTTTAATATCATTGTTTTTTCTTCTATGGCAACTTAAAAATATATATTATTTGACCCTTGGATTGTCAATCAAATCTGACGCCTACTGTCTTCTATTCTCAATTTGTATAAAATAATTATCTTATAATTATCAAAAAGGTTGCATGTCACAAACCATGCAGATCATAATCTCTACAGTACCTACCTCACAGTATCGGGTATATATTTTATGACACTTTATTTTACTTATTTTGATTCCAAGTGGCCTTCACTACTCTTTTTTCAGTACTCCAATTGCGTAATTAACACACATTCAATCGAAACAGAAAAAAATTGTGGTTGTGTGTTCAAATCCAGGTAGGTAAGTACCAATATGACTTTCAATTCATATGTGCTTACTCAGTTTATCTTGAACATTGCCGACATCAGTGAAGAAAAACATCGTGAGGAAA
This sequence comes from Globia sparganii, assembly GCA_949316385.1. Taxonomy (NCBI): domain Eukaryota; kingdom Metazoa; phylum Arthropoda; class Insecta; order Lepidoptera; family Noctuidae; genus Globia; species Globia sparganii. The sequence goes on along the minus strand of OX438653.1, from coordinate 17,439,449 downwards.
TCTGGACTTTATTAGTTAAATAATAAGTCTAAAATTGCCAACCCGTCTTGAGCGAGCGCGGTGATCAATGCTCTGTATGAGAAGAGGCTTTTGCTCTGTATTGGAACAGTAATGTTATTTTTTAATATGCATTTTGTGGACTACTATTGCGAAGACAAATATTCCCATCTAACGTTGTAATAAGGTAATGAACACCTAACATACTTACATACATAAATGTAGCCATAAGACCCTGTTCTATTAAAAGAATAGTAGAAATAAAATCTCGTTAGGAGGAAGGAAATAATAATTCCGTATTGCTTTAATTAATACTATGTTTATTCAACGTTTTATTATGTATATTTATGCACAAACATGTTCTCTTACAACATCTGTGACAATCATAATGATTATGATTACAGCAACAGGTTTTGTAGTAGTTTGTTTAACATAATATAGTTAGCAAACATTCATACAAGGACTTCTTAACTATTTTTAGTGCTGCATCACCAAAAGCGACACTCACTGATGTATTGCTAATCTTTATTCGAATTAACTTGTCTTTTTATATGGATGTGTTTCTGTGACAATAAAACAATTTCCTTTCTTACTTTATTGACGTATCATCTCTGGTACACTGGATCCGATCGCCAATCCAGCCAGCCAGGCGTGTTGTTTAGCTGTCAAAGCCCATGTTCCCCGCGTTTGCACCCATATACCTGCAAGATGGGATAGGTACCTACTTGCTTTCAACAATTCTTGTTAAGAACATATATCCTACATATACTCAAGTTGCTTGAAACATGTCTTATTCAGTATTTTTTTCACTTATTTGTCATTTTTAATAATGGTGAACGAACAAAACAAGTAAAATACTTTAGTGTAAACGTAAGGTCATATTTGAAAGAAATAGCTACCTAGAAACATAATTATAGTGTTACCGACACTTCAGATATCAAAATCAGTTCTTGCAACCCCCTAAAGGCTTAATCAGAAGTAAGAATACCTTGAGATTACCTACACAGAATAAGTTTAGCATAGTTCAAGAACAATATCGTAACTTCCCCCAGCATCTCGATACTAGAACAAAATAGATGAGACGTTGAAGTTAAACCCTTGGGATTTTTTCAGTTCCTTTGTTGCATAAGTTACAAAGAGTTTTCTGAACTTTATCGGACCAACTGGTGTGGCGGGCATATCAATTAGGTCGACACCAGAATTCTGTGTTAATATATAGGTAGTTATCTTTCAATCCTATCTGATACATTGTTATATTATTAACTAGCGGCCTGTCTCGGCTTCGCACGGGTGGACATTTATTTTTTAAATAATTTATTTTTTAAATATTTTATTTTTTTCTTGCAATTAAAAAAGCCTATATTAATCAGTGATAATGTAGCATTCAAATGGTGAAAGAATTTTTAAAAACATACAAACAAATCTTTCCTCTTTATAATATTAGTATAGATAGAATATTACTATACGTATGACTTAAGTACACATATTGTATACTATTTTATAGCTCGTGGGACCTAAACCCGCGCTTAAGTCACGCTTTTCTGTGTAAAACTGGACTACTTAAGTCACAGAAAAATAGGCCACACTGCACACAGTGCTATAAATTCCATTTTAAATACAACCTATATTACTTTATTTACAGATTATGTTCAAGCGTTTTTTTATATTATTCTCATGAATCGTTTATATCAATTTTAAACATGAGGTAGGTATTGCGAGATAATCACGATAATAGAAAGTATGAATTGCCTTATTCACTTTTCACTTTTGATGACCTTTTGATAGCCTTTTCTGATTTATTATGAGTATTCTATCTTCTATAATATCTGCCGTGATAACATAACAACGCGATAGGCTCAATTATTTTGTATTGGAGTAGATGGAAATGATATTGACGGGCTCTGGTTGTTTTGTGTTCATTTACGGCTTTTGAGGTTAGGAAATGTTATCTATGGATAAGCTTTTGATTCCATTATCTAAGTGAGAACCGCTCCGAACAACTAATACTTCATAGTCTGGGACGTCACGATTGTCAACTTAGTTCAGGCCGTGTATTGTATGCTTTTCAGTAGTGTCTGACTGATTTACAGATAATACACTAAATACACAGGCAGGAACTGTTGAAATCCATACTTCCATGGTATTAATGCCGAACTAACTTTGTCTGCCTGTTGCATTATCACGCGTTAACGGCTGAACGGATTTCGTTGAAATTCAGCACACAAATGAACCATGACCTGGATTAGGACTTAGGTCGTAGAATACTTTTGTCTTGGTAATGCGTTCCTGTGTGATAATTTCCGACGTCCACACGGGCGAAGCCGCGGGTATAAGCTATTACTTATTTAAAGAGAACATGCACACTACTAAGCAAGAATCTATATTTCGACCACTTCAGTTAAACCTACTAGGTACTTTCCAATTTGAGTGGAATGTATCAAAATACCATGTAAAAAGAAAGAGTAAAGTGATTAAAAAAATACCCACATATTCACTATCAAATCAAATCAAATCACTTTTATTTGTTAACACAGGTAAAGAAATACAGATCTTGAGTTTGGTGAACAGAAACCCTATGTTATGCCAGGAGGCGTACAAATATTGTGTGCGTCTAACTCAATATTTTTATTATAAATCATGCATAATTAGAATTACAGTAAGTATTTAATTATCAAAATAAATTGAAAAATTTATATAATATTATTTAAAACATGAATTATGTCAGATTTAAATGAGGAGAATTATTTAGTTATAAATGTAAAAAAAATGTAAGTACCTACCTTTATCCAAATAGTTAAAATGTCGAAATGTCTATATTAATAAATTTCAATTCCAAATTAATTCATTGCTTATGTTTTTGGTATATACCCAACAAAAAATATCATGTTACTATTTACTATTTTCAATTTCAGCGATGATGCAACTTTATGAGATTATCACTGGACTCAAAGCAATGTAATCTGCCGATCGATTCTGTAAAAATCTCACCGTGATAACTTAGGTGAAGTGAGCTATCAATAGGAGCGATCCCTAACATCAGGTGGAATGACAGCTCACTTCACGCTCATTTCACCTAAGTTATCCGCGTGAGATTTTTACAGAATAGCACTGCTGTAGCCAATGTCAACGTGCGTAGTACATTTGCATGTACTGACTATCGTGACTCATCTCTTGTTGAAATAAGAAATTAGACGAACTCAGATTTCGAACTACTTTTCAAGGTTCCCTGTGATTGTGCGTTTAATTTGTTTTATTATTATTTATCCGATCCAAGAAGGCCGTGGCTAAATAATAACAGCCGCACAGGTCGATCGATCAGGTTAAGTTACGCTTACCTCGAAAAGCACGTTAAGCCGTTGGTCCCGGCTGTCATTCGTGGATTTTTGACAGTCGTTATGGTTAGTCAAAAGCCCGAAAGTCTGACAACTAGTCTTACCAAGGGGTATCGTATTACCCAGTAACTGGGTTGTGGAAGTCAGATAGGCATGGTCGCTCCATGTAAAATACTGGTATTCAGCTGCATCCGGTTAGACTGGAAGCCGACCCCAAGATAGATGGAAAAAGGCTAGGCAGATGATAATTATTTATCCGATCAGATAAACGCACGACGCCATCGCGGCAAGATGGCGGAACGAGCTTGACTCCTACCGAAAGGACTGGCCGACTGGCACTAGCAAAAGACAGAATTGTGTGGGAAAGGAAGAGGAAGGCCTTTGCCCTAGATTGGGAAAATACAGGTTAGTTAGGTTGGTTATTATTTATATAGGTACAGACGCCATATTAAGCTACTACTTACAATCTGTCTTTCTTTAATAGATTTTCAACTTTATCGCTAAAGCAAAAAGTTCAAAGTTGATTGGGAAAATTTGACAGTTTCGGGTAGCTTGATGTGCTGGCGTCTGTAGAGACAGTAAAAAAACATTGAGAGGCGACATTACCTAAGTACCTATAATTTTTGAGTACAAAGAAAGGTACTCAAAAGTTTTACTTTGGATTTTTGTGAAAGAGCTATTCACATACCTCTATGTAAATATTATAGACAGCCAAAATGGGACATTTCTCCATTCAATCTGCTCCTGTAGGTACGGTACAGGTACACAAAAGTCATCCATTCAAAACGGACGTCTTTGCTGAATGTCTGCGGGTCTCTCAACGGACATCCGTTCCTTTAGTACCTACTCGTAAATCTACGAAGAAATAACTCCGTCCTCCGTGAGTGCCTATTTGAGTAGGTACCTTATAAAAATTCAATTGGTGTCGCATCTTGTTTGTGGACCTTCATAACATCTTTTCTTTTTAGGAAAAACAAGTTAATTGAATTGGGGAAAATTAGTTTTTCGTATCTGAGTAATCCAGGTTTCTGCTGCACAGGAAATTGTAGATTAACTACCTAATCAATGGATTGCATTAAAACTAGCTTTCTTAACGAAGGATATTGCTAACGCATTGCTTCATATGTTCGAAAAATTAATCTGTTCAACAACGTAAATAACGCAATGAATATTGTTGAACTGACAAAATTAAAGCCATCCCTATTGTAGTGTGTTACGCAATTACCCCACTGATTGGACTGTCTCATTCAATGAAGTATTCGATATTTCAGTTGGCTTCCCAATTATTCATGAAGTTTTAATCCTTTATTGTTCAAGAACTTGGTTTATTTTGTTAAGGCAACCGGTGGCTTTGCTTTTGAGACGTCTCTTATTATTATGAACTCACAAATAATCAGCAATGGAGCAAATATTTAAGTAATCCTTTTACAATCATGTATAATTCTTCTGTTCGTCTGTATGTCACTGCCCCGTTGGTCTCGTGGTCGCAAGCGCGACTGCTGAGCGTGGTGTCCTGGGTTCAATTCCCGGTCGGACAAAGTGTTATTGAGTTTTTCCATTAGGAATTTCTTAGTAACAGCCCGAAGTTTGGAAGTTGGCGGTGTGATACCCCCGTGCCTCGGAAAGTACGTTAAGCCGTTGGTCCTGCGCCTGATCTCTCTCCGGTCGAGTTGGATTGCCGTCCCATCGGACTATGAGAGTGAGGGGAGAGAAAGTGCACCTGTGTCTGCGCGCACGCTTGTGCACTATAATATCTCCTGCGTACCTGGCTAATCTCCGTTGAGATTGGCCACCGTGACCGAATCGGTCGGGGAGGCTATTATTTGTGTCACTGAACTCCTCCTAAACCGCTGGGCCAATTTTGATGAAATTGTCGTGAGTGTTTGAATAACTCCCTGGACGGTTCAGATTCACAATTGTAACCTCTGTAGGTCTGCTAGTATATTATAATATAATTTATTTAGGCACATGAGATTTTGTAGTTAATAAGGGACTTAACATGGTATGCATTAGTAAATTACATGGTGTACACACGAATTTTTGTGTGAAACGCTGCTCTTCTAGAAAGATCACTGAGTAATCTTTAGGAGAAACAATAATTCTTAAATCTCTGCGAATATCATGTAATGAAACACCGTAAAGATATGTATTAAATCCGTCAGGCTTTACTTAGATATACTTCGACCGATAAAAACGTAGGATCTGCTATAGCGACGTCCCTAAAATTTATGAGTCGAGGAGCTACAGCAGTTATTTTATTGGATGCCATCGTAAACTTTTGAATTACACTATCTGATCGAATTGGTTTAAATAGATAAGTAGGTACTTTAAGTACAACGTAAAGAATTGCTTTTCTTGTCAAATAATGTATTAGTTTTTATCATTCATGCTAACGAAAGTATTTCTTTATGTTGCGTGTTTTGTTTTTCCAGCATATCGATGATCTCCTTTTTCTTGACGAGTTTTCCGTCTGATAAGTTGATAAGTGTGTTTTGGATGATTAGAATGAATGATATATTTATTTGCAAGAATATAGGTAGCTAACGTAAGTTCTTATGATGTCTATGGGTTTCACTATATTCGGCATTTCAATCTGAAAATCTGATCTGATTAGAATCTGATTACGTAGAGTTGTTTTCTTCTTTGTAAACATCCTGCTTTGTGATTTCCAGGAGACGGAATATTCCAGTGGGCAGGGCACATTGCTCGCAGAACAGATGGCCAATAGGGCAAAAAGTTTCTGGAGTGGGGACCACGTACCAGAAGGCGTAGCGTTGGAAAGCCTCCCATAAGGTAGACCGATGACCTTGTGAAGCCGACAAAAATCCATTGGAGGCGAGAAACACAGGGCTAGTCTATGTGGCGGAGCTTGGAGAAGGCTGGAAGCCTATGCCCAGAAATCTTGTCTTTCGGCTGAAATAATGATGATGATTATTCCTGAATCTAGTCTATTGAAGTTTGAAAACTAACAATCAATTAGGTATCGCTACTTTGGTAAGTAACCACAAATTGTTCGTTAGTTTCTCCAAATTAACACCATTTTAGGTCTTATTCATGGTAAACATATTCAATGCAAGCTGATTAGGATAAATTATAGGTTCAATCTAGGCCATCGGATCGTCATTGTTTTATATTATCTACGCTTTAACTTTAGTGTTTTAATGAATTAAGATTGATAGATTTGATTAAGGTGTGTAGCAAGTATGGCTGATTATAAAGTTTTCGAATCGATCTCGGCTATAAGACTTGGATCATTAACACTAGTGTTAGAATACGAGGACAGAATACCGCAAAAAAAAGTTGAGAGGTGTTGTGGCACATTAGTTGGAACTAAGTTCCTTTCGCTGATTAAGTATGTATTAAATAACAGGCACAATAAAATAAATTAATAACGCTTGAGAGGAACTAAATTAAATTTTAAAAAGGGGGCGGTCGGGGGACCCCTGTTAGGAACGAAGATTCTTACGCAATAGGTACTCACACGCACACAGACTCTTATATAATAGAAAAAGAGACAACTCTCTGTCTCTTTTTCTATTATATAAGAGAAAGTGTGAATTTAATACGCGTTTTGAATACAGAGCCATCTAAGTAGTGTAATTAGAAACTCTCATAAGGTAATTATGTTAGTAAGTTTTCAGCACCTTAGATTTTCATTTTGAGCTCACAATTGATTTTAGCACTCTTGAAAACCATGAAAACGACACCCATGACGACTTTTTTTTTTAATTTTCTCAGCCACCATCTTGGATTTTCATTTTTACCTCACTTTCGTCATTAGCACTCTCGGAAACCATAAAAACGACGCTCATGCTGAAAAATTTTTAAATTTTCGCAGCCGCCATACGACTTGAAACGTGCGATATGGAACGTTGTTCTAATAATTTGACAAAATATACAGGATGTAATTTTAATCACCCTTATCCTCTTAAGGCGTCATTGTCCTCATCATTATGAACAACTTTTACTAGGGGGCCAAACCTCAAAACGTGAAAAAAAAATCAACTGTTCCCTACATTTGATGTTCGCTTATCTCGTCAAAATGTAGGGAATAGCTGATTTTTTTTTTCGCGATTCCAAGTTTGGTCCCATAGTAACAGTTGTTCATAATGATGAGTAAACAGATGGACCAGGATCATACTGTTTTTTTTTTTATTTATATGGCCCGGATCACCTAGTGGATGCCTGAAGACGAGCTTCGTCACCGAGGCAGGCCTAAGAACCGCTGGTTTAACGATTTGGACTCGTTCCTGAGAAGGCACAAAATTTTGAAAATTGGCGAAGTATGGGGGAGTCCTTTGCCCAGCAATGGGACAAAACAGGATAACATTTAAATTTAATAATAATATATATAGGTAATTAAAACTAAAGCGAAAGCAGACATAATATGGTAACTAGGTCTATGTTGGTACACTTACTCGCATTGTATGCACTAAAATACATCAATTCTTACTTACTTGGATATGTAAGCGATTTATCTCACCCACACAATAAGTCTTGACTGTAGTAACTTATTACGTTGACCCAAAATAAATTTGACACAAAATTATGTGAAAAACACTATTAACAGCCTTGTCAACTGTGTACATATGTAGTCATTTATAAACGTATTTAATTACTTCCTGTGTACCTATATAATAAAATACATCCTTTACCAGTTTCTCTTTAATAAAATATCGTTCAGGGTCGCCTCCATAATTGGCAGGACCAGTTGCGCGTGAGTTTGTGCCTCAATGGTTTTATTGATGCAATTCGTTAAGTCAGTGCAAGTGCAAAAGACGATTAAATTAATACTGACATAGACGCACACAAGCAGAAATCTTTAATATACCATGAATCCATAGGTACTATCCATACTTACATACTAATATTATAAATGCGAAAGTATCTCTGTCTGACTGTCACGTTATGTCACGGCTGAACAGATGTGTATGTTTGGCACAGGGAGTCAAGACCTGGCTTAGGACATAAGATACTTTTTATCGCGGTAGCGAGCGAAACCGCGGGCGAAATCTAGTATGAAATATGTGTGTATTAGATACAATAATAATATGTATATTTATTTGAGCGAAGGTTTTATCAGTAAAAGTAAATATAATAAAATTTGCTACTTCGATTTGAGTTGAGCTTAACTCACCCCGTGGCATATTTGCTTGCATGAAGTACATATTCTGTAAGGCGTAAATAATAACTAATTTAATCATAACTACACATGTCAATATATCGAGATTTGTTAACATGCAAACCTTTCGGAATTAATGCTGACATCAAAATTCACAGGGTACTTGGTTAAGATCTAAGCATTCTAAGCGGTCACACAAACAGTCACAATTTATTTTATAATAGATATGATTGTATAGACTATAGATACAACGGGTGTAAAAATCAGGTCAAGTAGGTATTGAAGTTTTATATTAAACAGCTGATTTTTTTTCGTATTTTCAGAATTGGTCCCATAGTGAAAGTTGTTCAGTTCGATGGTCTAAAGCACCTCTTAAAGTTTGTAGAGATATTTTTTAACACCTTATATAAATACAGATTATTTAGGTATAGTTTCAGAACTAAGTATATTATATCCTTTCGACTGTCCTAGGCTTAGACCTAGAGTAGGTAGTAAAAAAAAGTATTATCTACGTTTAGTAATCGTACCCAGCAGTATTCTAAACACGTGTCTTGGTCATCAGCCACGTACACTCCGGTAGTGTAAAGGTTCGATCGTAACTTTTATTTTTTTATTTTGGTTTCGAAAATGTAGGCCACCTAGGTAGTAAGTAAGTAGACAGTTTTTATCTGATGTATTGAAGAAAACTAAAGAGGTTCAACAAAGAAATTTTGTAATGCTACCTGAAAAAAAAAGTTCTTGAATCTGTTTCCTATGTACTTGTCAAAGCCTACTAATATTTTGTATAAGACCGCTCATTATGTCACGCTGTGTAAAATTTCTACATTCACATTTGTAATTCGTATGGTATACGAGTACATAATAACGAATATTCTATTGTAATCTATTTTATTATAAACATGAAAATTTGTATATTTGGATGTTTGGAAAATGGTTGAACGGATTTAGATAAAATTTGGCACACAGATACTTTGTAACCTGAATTACATAGGATACTTTTTATCCCGGTAGTACGTTCCGGTGGGATACTGTCCGACTATAACGCGGGCGAAGCCGCAGGCAAAAGTTAGTTTATAATAAAACTTCTGCCTAACAAGCAAGACGTATCGTTTAATGTGTGCACAATTACACAATCATAGCATGAAAATTGACGGAACTAAAAACACAACAGCGTGAAACGAGTCTTTAATGAAACTATACCTATCAACCAACCTTCTAAAAATTAACTTGCAATTCATCCAATTAGAAGTCTAGTTCAACGATGTCGTTTATTACCTACCGCAGCGGTTTTTACGAGACGTTCTTGGTGCGGCAATCAGAAATGGGTAGAAGTACATTTTAATCATTTATACCCTTTTAAACAGTATCTTAGTAACCTGAAGGCCAATTCTCGTAATTTAAAACGTTCAAAATCTAGTCGCATACTCATCTCGGCGACAAACAAATGTCAAAAACTTGTCAAAATGTAGGGAAATTAGAAGTATTTTTTGACAGAGTGAGACTGAGATCAGACTGTGACCGTTCTTAAAATACGAGAATTGCCCATCTGATTTCACAAACTTGAAAGCGTAAATTATTTTTATTCTAATAGAGGTTGAAAATTTGAGAAAACTCTTTTTATACACAAATAGGTATCATCATAAAAAGCATCGCCATACAACGTAGCAATCCTGTCAGCCTTTTTGGCACATTTCCTGTTGACAACGATGCGGACGAATTTTTTGATGTCCTATGATTCTATTCCCTCTCTTTTATATACCTACACGTAAATATTATTTAAAGTCTGTTAGCTTATATATTATGTAAATATTATAGTATTAACTAAAGTAATTTTTGAATAAGGATAAATAAGCCGTGATTACGACAATTTATGTAAGTATTTTTATGTTCTTACTTACATAATTGACGACTGCACATAGATAAATTGTACAACAGTAATTTATTGTGTTAGGTTCTTGAATAAACTTAAAATTAGCGTTTGAATTTACGATCTGTTGTTAAATGACATTTATTTTTTCCAGTTTATACCTGTTTGAATTTTAATGAGCACAAGACTAGCACTTTGCATTCGGTAGTTTTTTTTTCGATAGAAACATACAAAATACCTAATGAAATCAAATTTAAAATGTTTTGATGCGGCACAAAAATGGTCTCTGTCAAAACAAGTTTAGGTTGAACTGAATCATAGACAATCAGCACCCTAACTGTGTAACACACGTTCAAACCAATTTGAGAGATTTTGAAGGAAATTGCTAATCCATTGCTTCATAATGTTTGAAAACTTCGTCTGCTCAACAATATAAATAACGCAATTAATCTTTTTTAACTCTCAAAATGAAAGGAATTGCAGTTGTAATTGTGTTACACAATTACGCCGCTGGTGGGATTATGATTACCCCCTTTCAGTAAACGCAGTAGGTATGATTATATCAACAGCATCATTATTTATTCAGAATGTGGTCGTCTATAATTCTATTCCATCATCAAGGCATCGGTAATCTGTTTGAGTTCGAGACTATTTGATTACATCTAAGCATAGAACTATGTAAATTAATTCATCAGTTATTTACAAGAAGGTTGGTATATAGAGGTACAATTTGTGTGTTTGTATATAGGTGGGTAATCTTCTGAACTATTGATCCGATACCGAAAATACTTCCGATATACATAAGTTATTATAAGTTAAAACAAGATATTTCACACGGAAGAAGTCGCGGACAGAATCTAGTCTAATAGAAGGATGAACTTTTCTACTAATTCGAAAAGTGGGAAACACTACCTACTAAATTGTTTACTTCAGTATTTTCTTTTTAATTTTGAGTACTGCACTAATGATGTAAAGTTAATTTTAATTCAATATCAATAAAATTACGTGAGTTGACAATCTCAGTGTCTGCCTTTATCGTTTGTCTAGCGTAGGCAATGAAGCCTCGTAGCCGCATCGTAGACCCCGCGTAGAGGCTGCGTAGGAGTCCCGTAGAACCCGCGTAGAGCCTGCGTAGGAGTCTCGTAGACTGGCAACGCAAACACGGACATATTTTATAAAGGACAGCATTCAACTGTCGAACGTTTTATACCCAAAAATGAAATTGTCGGTCAGAAAAAAAAAGTACTGTTTTCTTATGGAAAATAACATCCTGAGCATTTTTCACTTTTACAACGAACGTCCACAAATTAACATATGGGTTCCCTCTATCTGGTAGAATCTTGGTTTTTAAGGCACATGTTTATTTAATATCATTATTGTTTGGCCGAATGTTTGTAAGTCAGAATTTACAATGGCATACTTTTAAGATGGCGGAATTTTATTTGGCTAATTGACATTTCTATAAAATAGCATTTTTAACCATAAATTAAAATTAAAATATAGTTTTAAAAAATCAATATGGAAATAAAAACCACTTATTATGTTCACAATGAACTGTTTTATTGAGTGATATTATGATGAGTCTTTCAATTAATATGGATATGAAATGATGATAAGATGGTTCTACTTTTTAATTATTAAGGAAATGAAATTTATGCCTAAAGATGATTCTGTCTTACAAAATTATGAGTTTTGAATGTATGATAAATGAGTGTTTACCAAATGATTTTCTGCAAAATTAAATTTATGATATCCGCTGTTATGCAAATTAATATTATGACATAAAAAGGGTAGACCCGTACGATATGAATGATGTCCTTTAGTTTGATTCGATTAATGCAAAATAAAGGGTCTTCAAATAGATAATCGCAAAACTATTTAATCCTTTTACCCCATCATACCCCAAATTGGGGATAAATGATTAATTATGTAATAAGCTCTCAGAAAAGTTATTATTAACTTACACAAGATTTTTTTTAATGGCAAATCAAATATCGATTCAGCCTCCTGCGGGGTAATTGCGGAACTAACAGTAGCAACGGCTTTCATTTAACATTCATTGCGTTATTTACGTTTCTAAGCAGACAAATTTTTCAAACATAATAATATGAAGCAAAAGATTAGTAACCTTCAAAATGATTCAGATTGTGATTGATAGTGTGTTACATAATAACCCCCTTACTAATAAACGTTGTATAAAGTCTGTATAGTTACACAACGCTTTGTCCTCTTCTTTCGAAAGTCAAATTACTAACGACTGAAAGAGAGAAATCGGTGTGTAACTATTCATCTGTTAAAATACGTTTCTTAGTAAGGGGGTAAGGGTGCCTACACCAAGTATCAGATTAACAAATCTACAATTTGTCCGCAACTTGAGATTTAACAGATGCCTGGTTTCGAAGTAACTTACCTTCTTCAGTAAGTAACTTACGTAAAGCTTAACACGTCTTAACACCCAAAGCCTAAGTATTGGGGTCATACAATTTTAAAATGTCGCTGAGAGCCTCTTTACATACCGTAATCCTTTTATTTAGTAATTGTGTAAAACAAAAGACTTGCTGACGGTCAGACAGGCTTGCAGCATCCTTCAATCTTCTTTATTCTTTATGTCTGCATGGATTATACTCCACAGCATAAGCATAATCAGCCTATAATGCTCCCACTGTGGGACGCAGGCCTCTTCTCGGTGAGAGGGAGTGGGCCGTAATCCACCACGCGGGTCCAGTTCGGATTGGTAGATGTCACGTCTTCGAATTTTTTTTTTCTAAGACATGCCGGTTTCCTCGCGATGTTTTTTCCTTCACCGTTTTGAGAGTACCTAGTGGTGATAAAATAATTTACACATTGTAAATCGAACCGAACCTACGACCTTCTAAGCTGCGGCCGTTGCCACTGGCCCATCATGCACTGATCTTAATCCACAATTACCACAAATTGTTCCAGGTACCTTTCTGATTATTTTTTAGAATACATAGAATTCTAAGAAACCATCATCTATGTATGTACCTAATAGGTAGATTAGGTACCTACACACGGCTCCACATCAAACTATACTTTTCCAGTTTTAGCTGGCCACGCATTGTATAGGTTTTTCATACAATCAGAAGTCAGCTTATACTGGTTATGTATAGCTTGACGTGTAGCCGTGCGTACAATGCTACAGGTTATGGTGGAGTGACAATGTATGGAGATTTTTTTTTGTTTTTTTGTAATAGCGTAGTAATAAAAAACTATCATTTATGTATTAATGGTTCGAGATGCCCCAGCTCGAATTTTGAAAAAAAAAATACAATTTGATCTATTTTCAAAACTTTGTCCTATCGGGGGCACCTTTAAATATAAACCTACACAAAAAAAATCGCTTTTGTTTATTGTGCCTATCATTTATATATACTTAATAAAAATTCCACTCCACCCTACTATAGGTAGACAGATACTAATAGCTACTACTGCTAAATAAATTTAGCCAGTGCTGCATTGTTAACGCGACTAAAAGATCCGTTGATAACAGTCTATTGAATAGTAATCGAGTCGGGCACAAAGAACAAAGTCGACGCTTAATGAACGCCGAACTTAAAAAGAAAAGTACGATACACAAAGGATAGTAGCCGATGAACACTAGTAATCTAACTACAATTAACGTTTCCTGAGTTTTGTCCAGCCGCCATCTTGAAATAATTTTACATGCATTAATTGTACAAAGAATGCCATTTATTGTTAAAGTATGGCACAATACACTTAAAATGCCATTATTCCAAAATAATAAAAAAACAGTTACATTCGCGTTGCTTTTGTTTTTCTAACAAAATATGCGGGTAGTTTTATAATGTGTGAAGGATGCGCTACTTACAACAAAATTAACATATTCAGTCAAATAATAACGAATGATAATAATTATATTCACTTTTTAAATATATAGTGAAGAATAGTATTGTTTGTTAGGTAATTTAACAAAAAGTCACGTAGTATATTTTTATAATTATTAATTGTTTTAATAATTATAGAGAGAGAAGGCGTTCATGTATATTTCTGAATAAGTTTTCCTTGACATTCATTGTTTTGATCTGCGTAGCGCAAGGTTTTGAATATTATCTACTTGTCAGTCGTGTATATCTGAAATGGAGATTCTTTTAAAACGTCGTCATAACAACAACACTTCTTGCACTAGATTTCATAAGTCCAATGTTCAGACCAATGAGTCAGTCAATCATCAGTATGTCTTTATACATACCTAGAGGACTAGATCGTCTGTACTAAATGTATGATAATTAGTAGGTACGCACAAAGACATTAAATTATCTTGTATCTTAAATCTCTTTGAGTACACAACTGTTCTATCAGGCGACCTACTTGTGATAAAGACATACATTTTCATCTAAGTATAGACAACAGTCTATTAATATTCTAACACTAGCATTTCCCGGTCACAAAAACCAGGCGATAAGAGTATTTTTAGCTTTTGCTACTAACATCGTTATGTTGTACTTAACCTTGCGTAGTTAAAATGTTTATAAACACGTCACTGACTTCTTCTTTTAACTACTTTGTTTCCATATTCAATCATAATTTGGTACCTACTTACTGCACAACCAATTATAAACGAAATGTTATCGTTACCAACTGTGTCACGTTTTAATATGTATTATGTTTGTTCAACAGTAAAAATGAATGCTAAACATTATCATTACAAACCCTGTAATCTCCTAAACAAAAAACACAACAAAAATTAACGCTCTGAAGTTTTACGCGAACATTCTGACGTTATCTGTCTGGTCGCACTCCAACGAACGATACAGCAAATAACAGCAGTATGCAGTATCTGAAGCTATGTTAATGTTAGCAACACAGGGTCGTCGGAGGCACTTCGCCACGGTCGACTGTACGCAGTACATTGACAGCTGAAACCGTCAACAAAACGGGAATATTATTGTCTGCACGATACGTTCAATAAACCATTCACGCTTACGACGAAACGCGGACAACACGTGGCGACTGTGGCGAGTAATATTAGCGCGACAGCGGCATGCTACACCGCACGCTGGCAGTCCGGCCACAGAGTCACACCGGACGCAGTGTGCTCCCATGCGTGCTCCGCGCTGTCACAGAACATTCATGTTAGTTCCCGAAGTGTGCGACAACACCGACAATGAGCAGCAACCGCAAGTGGAGGGAATATGTGACAGCTCTCAGTGGTTCGTACAATTTATTTTTATTCATCATGTGTGCAATGCGTGCGTTTTAAAATAGTTTTATTAGTATTTATGTTTTTGGTGCGCGTAAATTACGACCGGCAACACTACGAGTTTTTACCACTGTGCACACTCACGCACTTTACTGTCATTATTTATCTTTTCGCTGAAGTTACTGTGATTAAAGTTCGTACTCAGTGTTATGTTGTTCAATTCCACAAATTTCCTGTTACCTTGAATTTAAATATTTACTTTTTGTAAGAATATCGAACTCTTACGCACTGTACAGGCTTTCAGCAAAAGGAATTGTTATTTTCCTTCATAATTAGATATTATGTCCCCATGTTATAAGTATCTAGTTGAGCAAGCAAATATATTTATTATCTAAAATCGTTAGAAATACCGGTGCCTAATCTAAATATTTTCTTGCTAATATTCGTTAATCACATTATTTAATCGTTATGTTAGCGCCATGGCAATAATGTACGGAAATAAAATGATGTCTACACAATGGATCTTCATTGATATGCCTGTCAGTAATAAACTTCACATTAGGTACCTACTGTCCGTTGTCTCACATGTAGAGGAAGCGATTATGTTTACATGTCGTTATTTTAAGTACACACCTGAAATTATAGTAGTGGGTACGCGGAATTAATGTTACTGTTTACGTTATAAATTAACATCTTTAATATATGTTTACATTTTGCATTTCAACGTGACATCATTGCCATTTTGAAGTAGGTAATAAAAAAGTATGAATGAAAAAACTAATTCATGTTGCTAAATAACCACCGGGCTCGCGAAAGATGGAGGCGTGGCGTCACACTGTAGGTGAAAGCGTCCCTGGGATTTACCTGGGAGTGGGACAGGTTAGGCTAGATAACACATTTTTTTCCATAAAGCTACACCTGTAATGGTCAGTTCTTAGATGGGTGACCATTATATAGGAAGAAAAGAAAGAAAGAAAAATAGGTTTATTTGTCACAGAAACACGTGCAAACAAAAAGATAATTAATTCTAATGACAACATAATATATATTAAAAATAAAAATAAAATATCTTTATACATGAGCACAAAGCAGAGATAGTCGACGGCTGCACGTCATGGCTGTGACAAGAAGGCTTCCACTCAGCATGATGCTGTGCTATAGGACCCACAGTACAGTGCTGATTTTCAGTGGTATACAGTCAGCAAAGAAGATAAGTATGCAGGGTCGTCGAAAATAGTTGAAATTTACTAAGAAACCGATTGATGTTTTCGAATGAAATTTAATTTGATAAATGGACTGTTTGTTTTCTATTTATTAAATTAAATTTTATTCGAAAACATATTGATGTTTTTGAAACCGATTGCGGTTTCTTACTAAAATTCAACTATATTCGACGACCCTGCATAATTATCTCCTTTGCTGACTGTACAATGGGAGAACCCTAAAGACCAAGTATCGAGACTGGTAAGTAAAAAGCCTTCGGTCCCGGTGGTGGCGGCAGTCGACTGTAGTTACAGTGTGGTTACAGGTCAACAACAATGGCCCCGATTCTGTTGTTCACAAACTAAACTAAATTTAAGTTCAGTGCATATTTTTCTTTCTATTTCATTAAGAAAAGGACAGAAGATAAATATTAGTTTAGTAGTCAATTTTTTAATCACGTCTAAACTTGTCTATGGATTATCTAATTTGACAGGACTAAACTAATATTTATCTTCTGTCTTTTTCCTAATGAAATAGAAAGAAAAAGATGCACTGAACTTAAATTTAGTTTAGTTTGTGAACAACAGAATCGGGGCCAATGTCTTTAAAACCAGTCTTAACTTTAGGAAACCAAAATTGACGAGTCACTGTTGTGACTCGTCAATTTTGGTTTCCTAAAGTTTAATCTTTATGTTAAACAGCATCTGATCAGACAAACGGACAGTGACTTGCCATTTTTAATACTTACTGAATTTCAGTTTTCTTGCATCATTCGTTTGGCACTTTTTACACGTTTTGATAAAAAAATATGACTTATGATGACATAACCATAACGACAGCTGAAACAGTCTAATAATGCCTGAAAATATGTTAACTGTGATTTAGTCAAAAACCTTACTTTACGCGTGCCTAGTTTGTTTTAGCAACTGACACACCTACATTAACTAATGGGCCTATGGAGACTTCGGAATTATTTCTAACAAAATAAATTAAATTTCCTGGAAGTACAACAACAGTTAGTGTTTTTTATGATATTAAAAAATAAAACTATATGTATATTAACTATTCTAAAGTGAAAAGTTTAATGTCCTGCGGGGTAATTGCATAAAAATGGCTTTCATTTTGACAGTTCAAAAACTTTCATTGCATTTTTTACGTTGCTGAGCAGACACATTTTTCGAACATGTGAAGCAATGGATTAGCAATATCCGTAGGCAAAATGATTTAAATTGTGGTTGAAAGTGTGTTACGCAATTAGGGTGCAGTATTGTTAAGATTTACGATAAATCAATATTAGCAAGTTTTCATTAGCAAAATACTATGTCGGTCGAAAAATAACGAAAAAAAAATCCGTTTTCCCAATGTTTATGGCATGAGGAGTGGCTTCTGCATTCTTACACGCTCTTTTTGTCTAGACATTAACTTAACTTCAGCAGCCTAATGGGTTTTATTAACAGATGACAGTTCAATTAAGATTTTAATGCAGTCAGAAATTGTACAGCGTTTGTTGATATTAGTTAAGTGTTCATGATGTTTTTTGCAGTTCTTAATCAATGAAAATATACTTAGAATAGAATAGAAATTAGAATAGAATACTCTTACACCACCACACCATATAAATTACAGACATAAATATAGAAATCTTAGAAAGAATTATATTTTTTATTTTACTTACCCGTTAAGGGGTAGATATGTTTTTATTATGATTACGTAAACGATTATATATATTAAGAACATGAGAAGCAGAGTCTTTTGAGGAGCGATTCCCGTATTTTAAGAACATTCGCATTGTTACTCTTCTTAGCGTGTCTATGGCAATCTAAATGGACTCGGCCCAGAATTCGGCTACGTGTTTGGCGCCATCACTAGCGTTCATCAGTTCCTGTAACGTGCAGATGTCAGAACACGCAGACATGATATTAAGTGTCCTATGGTTTGTTCGCATTCGAATCCCAGTCAAAAATAGGTACCTTTAATTTACATACATTTTTGACAAGTTTTTGCCATAGTATGTCGATGAGATGAGATGACGACTAGAGTCTTCTGATCATCTTGAAACAAATGACAACAAACAACTATTACCAATTATTCAGGCAAGTCAGTCAAGCTCTTGACATAATTATAATTGCCCATCGTTTGAATTGTTAGTATGACGGTCAGGAATGTCAATGTTATAATTAATATTTCAATATAATGCCTTATCTCTTATCATCGCAGATACTGTTGAGATTATAAAAATAGCACGTTTCTATAGGGTGACCCAGTACACTATAATTTGTATAATTTTTATTGCTTTTATCAAATTATAGGCAATACTTAGGTAAGTCTTCATTACTACTGACGATAGTAGAATCATAAAATGTAGGTACATGAATAATTTATTTGATTATTTGCGTCACATTTGAAATTGCCATGTTACCTATTGTATAAAATGGAATTACTTACATATGTACAGAAGGAAATGTAAATTTAAAATTTATGTAGTCATATTATTTTGTTTTTAATTAACAGGGCCACCTTTGACATTGCAAACACTGCAATAGTTTTGCCGATGCGCTGCTGGAGTGTCATTAATTTGCAAAAAAAAGTCATTTTTGTTACAATCATGTTTCTGATAAATTTCATCATCTTGCAGTATATTAATAATACTCCTAATCCTAAAAAGATAAACTTAATGGTCGATAGAATGTTTTGTGCAATAAACACCATACTAAGCCAATAGATCTTATATAGTCAGTTGCTGTT
Source organism: Globia sparganii (assembly GCA_949316385.1). Taxonomy (NCBI): domain Eukaryota; kingdom Metazoa; phylum Arthropoda; class Insecta; order Lepidoptera; family Noctuidae; genus Globia; species Globia sparganii. The sequence goes on along the minus strand of OX438653.1, from coordinate 17,420,001 downwards.
GCCACGTGAGCCTCTGGTAACCATCCTCTTGACATAAGTAATCCTATAATTTCTATAATAGCCTATAATATTCCCACCGCTGGGACACAGGCCTCGTCTCTGTGAGAGTGAGTGGGCGTAATCCACCACGCGGACCCAATGCGGATTAGTGAACGTCACATGACTTCGACTTTTTGGTTCTAGGACATCGAGCTGATGTGCTGTACTTACTGTAATTACGGTACTATCGCCCTAGCATTTGTCGCGTATTTGTTTGCCGCAACTTTGATGCGGAGTCCCGGTTTCTTCACGATGTTTTCCTACACAGATTTGCGAGCAGAAGTAATCCTTTATTTACTTTTAACGATACCATACCAACAATAAAACAGATGGCTTATTGAATTGTTAGTTGATAACTACCCGACACGATAAAAAGAACTGCGTGAGGTTCACGTTCTTATTGTGAGGTAAGGGATAACTGATGACCTAGAATTTGGTTACGTTAGAAACGTGAAAAACTCTGTGAACAATCAAAACGACATAAAAACATGAAGAAAAAGATTTATCATTGAAAATAACGTGAACTTGTGACGATTAGACGCTGTTAATAAGTGTGAAAGTGAAAGTCAAAGCATTTACTTCAAATAGGCACATAGAAGGCACTTTTGAACGTAAAAATTTACATTAAAATAGAATTGATTCTAGTTGTCCCTTCCAAAAGGTAGTTTCGTATGGAGAAGAATGAACAAGAAACTCCACCAACCTTAACGTTTTGTCAAACTAAAATTATTCACATGCTTTACAATCGTTGCTCACGGTACGTTTGCAAAGTCGATTAAATCAAGTCGATTTAATTATTACATCAATCTCACACAATAGGTTTGCAAACAAATAATAACATATACTTATATAATCGATACTCACAAGTATTTATAGATAACATTCAAAGCATATCAGAGAATAACCGTAGAGTCAGTTTGTACGAGGGATGCCGCCATTGACCTGCGGGCGCCTTCTACTCGCAGGTCAATGGCGATGTGATAGAAGGTAACTGATTATTTATAATAACAATGTATCAACTGCACATAATAGAACATATATGTGCAGACGCCAGCAAATCAAGCTACTACAATCTTTCAAATTTCTGAAATAGATTTTCAACTTTATCGCTACAGCATAAGGTTCAAGGTCGAATGGAAACACAGTGAGTTTCGGGTAACTTGATGTGCTGGCGTCTGTAATACTTACGTACGGGTTGGCAAGGAGATCGATGCACAATCCGTTACCATGGAATCAGTAAGTACATTATTCTGAATGCACCTGCGTTGAAACTTTTCATCGGTTTCTTAAAAACATAATTTACTGTTCCATACATTTTGACCTCGTAGTTTCTATCACATTTCTATAAAACAGCAGATTTTTTTTTTAAACCTAACCGACTAAAAAATCTACACTAGACTATTCTTTATTGCACATTATATACACATCCCTCCCTGTATACAATAGACGTTGTCGATCAATATGGAATATATTGATATCAATCAATTTTCAATTTGTCCTTAAAGTGATATCAGACGCTTCACTCGAGTAAATATTAATTTTTGTTTCATTTTTCACCAACTGTAATGTTATCATTGCTTATACTTACCAGCCAGAAAATCCTCGCAGAAAATTGGTCATAGTGGGGAATACTTTTATAAACACCATTCTTAGTAATTATGGAAATCGGCAATTGTTTGATTTACGCACAGAAAAAGTTCTGTCTATCCTATTTAAACCTAAATTCAAAATCCAAGATAAGTTGTATTTACTTAGTCAACTATCAACAGCAGTGCTATTCTGTAAAAATCTCACCGTGAAAACTAAGGTGAAGTGAGCTGTCATCCCACTTGATGTTAGGGGTTGCCCCTATTGATAGCTCACTTCACCGAAGTAATCACGGCGAGATTTTTACAGAATCGATCGGCTGTATTGTTATGGCCTCAAGTTAAGTTTTGAGTGATAAATATAATATCCTAAGTAAGTTTTGGTTATAATGGAAAACATGATGATTAACTCAGATTCTGAATTGTAATTTAGGTTTTTTTTATTTACCAAGCATGTAAATTGACGAAGATATCATTCGAACATCCACGTTCGAATGATATCTTCGTCAATTTATATGCTCAGTTATAAAAAAGTCTAGTCGTATCTGTTTTCTTTTCAATTTTCTTTTTTGTAAGTCAAACTTACCTAACTAATAACGGTTGGCTAGTTCGGTGATTGGTTACGTGAAATGCATTATAGTTAAATTAAAAGTAAATTAAGTAGGTATGTTGGTGCAAATATAAATTAAATACTTCGTTTGAAGTGTTATAACGTGGAACGTAGTGATAGCAAACAACAATAACATTTTTCTTTTATTTTTGATAAAAGAATTATAAAACTTTTTTATCTTGTATTTTTTATTAATGTTATACAATATTACTTTCCCATAAGTAGGTAATTGAAGCCTCACCTTCTATACAGAAACGGAAATACAATTGAAAAATAAATACTAAATAATAAACTTTACCGAAATTTCATGGTTCTAGTTTCAGCACCATTTAGCCTTGTGTTCACCAACATTTAAATCAACTGATTAAATGCCTAACCGGTGGTTTGAGTGTTGGTGGACTCCGGCGTTATACAAGCAATGCCTTACAACAGAATAAAATAAAACTTAAGGTGAATACTTAAGGTGAATGGGAAGTGGTAGACCGCGAAATTCAAATTTTCTTACGTTTTTTGCAATTTGCAGGTCAGTGTCAGGTTGAATCTTTATCAAAATTTAATTCGCGACTATAACAGGTACGTATTTACAGGATTATAATCATAAGAAACATTCATACATATTTATAAGTGAGATTTGTACCATAAACACTTTTCCCTAGGAGATTTCTTCTTGTATTACAAATCTAACTTAGGAAGATATATTAATGATTCTAATTACTATAATTCTGTGTGTAAGTACCTGTTATAGTCGCGAATCATATTTTGATCAAGATACAACCTGACACTGACCTGCTAATTGCAAAAAACGTAAGAAAATTTGAATTTCGCGGTAATCACTGCGCAATCACCTTAATTTGAAGTCATGGAAATTGCCTTAAAATGTAAAGAAACGAATTACATAAATAAACAACGCGAATACGTTTATTTAATCATAGATTTTTACTCGCTGAACTTCTCATAAAAACCCGCTACTGAACAACGAATAAAATAAGCTACCTACTTACGTTTATAATCGAAATCTTTTTGTATCATTAACTTTTCATTTTATTCCTTTCTTTACACGACAATTATAAGGTTTTTCGTCTCTAAAACGACAAAGGGATCGTGTAATTAAATTCTACACTTTAATAAAATAACGGTAAAAACGGTAATATCAATTCAGAAGCGACAGAGCCCCGGGCGAAGTTAGGGTCCTATCACACAGTCAACTGGAGACTATTTATTAGTATTTTATTATAACCCACTTACTGGGTAGGCAAAGAAAGAATAAAAGAAAATAAGTTTATTTGATCCAGGTTAAGTAAGGCACACAGTACCTATTCACACTTAAAATAGTATTGCGTATCTCACGGCTGCGCTGAGTAGGTACAGTTCAGCATAAATGTCAGACAACTAATGCCTGACGCTAGTTTTCAACTGGACCCTATGTTACGAGAACGTCATAGGGATGTAAATCACTTTTAAGATGTGCGAAAATATTTAAATAGAAACATTGAAAAAAAAATCGATTAAATATTTGTTTAAAAATTGTGTGTCTAACTTTCATTGCGCATCAATGACGTAAGTACTGCCGCAGACGTCTTCTAAATTTGTCGATCGTGTCAGTTATGTTTAAGTTCCATGTAAAAGGAGGCGAGCCTATTTCCATCAACCGGGCACAAATCCCAGATAGAAAAGCCTAAAATCGCTTTGCCCGACCTGGGAATCGTACCCAAGACCTTTGGGTCAGCAGTAGCACTTGCGCCAACTAAACCAACGAGGTAGACTAGTCTTTCAAAAACCAGTGAGACATTAATTATTCTCATTTTATCGGGAGCTTTGCGTAATATTCCTGACCAGCACCCAAATTGCGTAACAACGTAACGTAACGTAATTAACGTATTTTCTTTCTTTCTATATTTTAACACACAATCAATCTCAATCTAAATCGTTTTGAAGGATATTGCTAATCCATTGCTTTATATGTCCGAAAAATTTGTCTGCTCAACAACGTAAATAACACAAAGAATGTTGTTGAACTGTCAAAATGAAAGCCGTTGCTACTGATAGCGTGTTACTACGTAGAGTATTATATTATCTGTGGTGTTACGCAATTACCCCACAGGATAACTAAAGCGCAAAATATTTTTGTTTTCCTCATATCTTTTTGTCATATTATTTTTGTGCTATTGTGTCACTTTATACAGCCTGGATACAGAAAAATTCAATGGGGAAAACACAACTACCTATGATTAGAAGTATTAAGACGCTGATAAGACCGAAATAGGCTTGTCTCAAACAATTTTTTAGCCAAATCTGTACAGTATGTAACGGCGAAAAAAATATATGTTAATCTTGAACATATTTCTGAGAACCTTGTTGTCTTCAAAACACGTTTTTGAAAAGTTTTCTCGATACAAAAAAATAGTAAACTAACCTCTTAAAATGATCTTCTAACAAAAATATCTGTATTACTCATCAACGTACGTTGGTAAAATTTATAACAATAACGTATTATATTTAAATACAGAACTTGGTTGTTTTTTATTTTTGAATACTCAACTTATATAAAAGTAATTAATTATTTTATGATATGTATAAAGTTAGGAGCGTCGCGTCATCGCGCTTCTCTTTCTTATGTATGCAGTTCGACAGTGATCGCATAGACGCGCTGCTAGACGGACGTATGTCGCTTTGCCCCGCAGCCCCGCAGTCCCGCTATCCGTTCGTTTAATATTTTGTTGTTTGACAACTTATTTTATTATGTTTTTATAACTACAATACATTGTAAAAATATTGGCACGTAAACATATTTGTATAGGATATTTTATAAGTTGCACATAATTATAGGTCTAAGTTGTGTAAATATTTTCTGTGCAAAATGGGAAGCAAACAAAAATGCCGAAGCCAGCAAAAAAAGCGCTTTTAAGCTAATAAACAAAAATATCTCATGGAAGTAGTAAAATAAGTAATTTTTTATAATGTAATATTGAAAAAACAAGTACACGAACAAAAATGAAATTATAATTAAATAGGTACTTTAAAGGCTATTTTGTACAACCCATAGCGCAAATTCGTCAACAATGATAATGCATGGTTGGTCTAGTGGTATTAGCATAGATTCTGGCGAAATAGTTTAGAGTTCGTAACTCAACCCAAGTCTTACAGAATTTGAATAGGATCCATTTTTTATTTTGTAATTTTAGGAAATTCATTGTTTTATTTTTATATTTAAAAAAATATATATATTTATTCAGTAAAAAGAGACGTTTGGTGAACAGTTCAGAAGTAGGTGAAGCTTCGGAAATTGTTTTTCACCAGTAAGTTTGTAATAAGTACAGATGCCAGCACATCAAGCTACCCGACAGTGTCAAATTTTCCCAATCAACTTTGAACCGTATGCTTTAGTGATAAGGTTCTAAATCTATTACATTACATTTATGTTTGCATAACTCGTCAAAATATAAGGAACACCTGATTTTTTTATTCGCGACTGCAGTTTTCGTCCCTTTACTAAAGTTGTTCATAATGTTGAGTAGTACAATCTCCCATTTCGTTTAGTCACATGTTTTCAATTTCAACCTGTATAAGTATGTACAGACGCCAGCACATCAAGCTACTATAATCTGTAAAATTTATTTAATACATTTAGAACCTTATCACTAAAGCATAAGGTTCAAAGTTGATTGGAAAAATTTGACACTTTCAGGTAGCTTGATGTGCTGGCGTCTGTAATTATTACAAACTTACTGGTGAAAAACAATTTCCGAAGCTTCACCTACTTCTGAACTGTTCGCCAAACGTCTCTTTTTACTGTAAATAAAATTAATAATTAAAATATTTATATGTATATATATTTTTTTTTATATAAAAATAAATATAATAAAACGAAAATTTCCTCAAAATTACAAATAAATAAAAAAAAGAAACCATTTCAAATTTGCTAAAAATTCTCCCGGGTACGAACTCGGAACTTGCTCTCTTGAACTTAAGCTAATACCTCTAGACCAACCTAGCGTTATCATTATGGTCGAATTTACGCTATGGGTTGTACAAAAATTTAATTTTTGTTCTCATACCTATTTTGTCAATATTACCACGGTATAATTATATGCAGTATTCTATCTTCATACAAACGGACGATGCGCGAGCTATGCCTACGCGCCTCAATCTCGGCATTCGCTCGGCAGGCAGACAGTCGCGACTGTGCCGCAGTGACGAACGGTCGGTGTGTTGTTTTTTTAACAATAACCGCGCGATTTTTTCACTACAAATAAGTTCAAGTACATATTTAATATGACGAGTAGGATATATTGTGCTGTTTTTGGTTACATGAATTCGTCCAGGGATAACTTTTTTTAGATTATCTGGAAACTTTGAAAGGTAAGACTATAAAATAATTTTACTTACTAGTAGGTAGGTACATAATGTGTCTTTTTAATGGATAAGTATTTCCTTTTATCTCCCGAAAAAAACGATGTCTGGTGTAAAGTGAATAGAGTAAAGGAAAGTGATTGACAAGAGTGAAATAGGTAGTTATAGGCGGTTCATGAATCATGATACGGTAGGTACTTACGCTTGTGTTAGAAACCTCGGGGCATGTGTGTTTTGTTTTGTTAGTTTGTATAATTCAAAGTAAAGACGTGGTATTTTATTATTAATAATAGTTGTTTATTGTACTGTGTGTATGAATAATACTAGAAAAAAATAAATTTGACCGTCTGTCTGTCACTAAATAGTTGAAATTTTCTCAGATTAAGTATTTCGGCTGCTGCTATAACAACAATTATACCACAAAAAACCGTTTTTTTTTCTCGGTATTAATAACGACAACAACAGCTAGACTCATGAGATATTCACAGAATATTTAGATGTTTGAGAGGGTTGTGATTTTAAAACATTCGTAGCCAGCTGTTCAGCTTGGCATTGGTGACCAAAGAATTTTTGTTTTGAGTTGTTGCGAGTTGTAGGTATCTAATTTATAGAGACGTTAATAAGCTGAGATAAAAAGTTATTAAAATTACTCGTCAGCTGTTTCTTGCATTGTAGTTGAGTAGGTAGGTGTTGAAGTTTGTAAAGATTGGAGTTCCCCACCTTGTCCATGTTTCCCAAAACAATTTTTAATTAAGCTCTATATTAGAATGCGGATTCTTTATACTTTAAAATTTGATAATAAAGCGTTTCGTACGTCTCAGTCAAGGCGCAAATATTTTTCGGTCGCAAATTTATAAGACCGATTTGTTATTCAAACATAAACATGGTTTTTTAATTAAATCTACCAATCAAAAAACAACATGCATTTTTGTTGAACACTTCCTATTCAATTCACAAAGTACTTATTTTATTTTTTTATATAAAATAAAGTATATTACAATCACAAAACTAAATGGAAACGCAAAGTAGGCAAATGTAATTCAAATGCTGGAGGCGGGCAGCCCTATCGCATGTTTACGTACCGCGCGGCTGTAGGCATTTATGTCCAAGATACAGCCGAGTTACAATACTGTATATAATTATACTGTGATATTACATTATAAAAATTACTTACTTTACTACTTCCATGAGATGTTTTTGTTTATTATTATAGAAGCGCTTTTTTGCTGGCCTCCGGCATTTTTGTTTGTTTCCCATTTTACACAGAAAATATTTACACAACTTAGAACTATATGTAGGTACCTGTACAACTTATAAAATAACTTATACAATATGTACCTGTACAACTTATAAAATCACATATACAAATGTCTACGTGCTAATGCTAATATTTTTACAATTTATTGTAGCTAAAAGAACAAAATAAAATAAGTTCTCAAAAACAAAATATTAAATGAAACATAAGAAAGAGAAGCGCGATGACGCGACGCTCGTAACTTTATACAAACCAAAAAATAATTAATTACTTAAAAATAGGTCGAGTAGTCAAAAATAAAAAACAACCAAGTTCTGTATTTAAATATGATACGTTATTGTTATAAATTTTACCAATGTACGTTGATAATTAATAGAGATATTTTTGTTAAAAGATCATTTTAAGAGGTTAGTTTACCATTTTATTGTTTCGAGAAAACTTTTCAAAAACCTGTTTTGAATACAACAGGGTTCTCAGAAATATGTTCAAGATTAACATATATTTTTTTCGCCGTCACAAACTGTATAGATTTGGCTAAAAAATTGTTTGAGACAAGCCTATTTGGTTCTTGTCAGCGTCTAATTCAGTGTAAATAGTTAAAAAAAATCAGTGTAAATACTTAAAATAATTTTAAAAAGGGGTAAAAATATTCATTTGTTTTTTTAATCGCCTTGTCTAATTTGATTTTAGCACTTCATACAGAACAATAAATATATAAGAGCGCCCTCTATTGGTTCATTGGTAATTATTATTGACCGCGTCACTTTGTTTCATCCTTGGTAGTTCGCTGTATCACATCCTTTTAAGAATGGCGCTAGGATATCGGAGAAATAGTGGGCGTGGCTAAAAATACCTAAACATCGGAGCTCAATATTGGACTTCAGCGTCTTAAAGGGGGCTTGTGGCTAAGTAATAAAAGCCGCACGGGCCGATCGATCAGCTTAAAAGCTACGCATGTCACGGTTGATTCGTGGATGGGTGTCCATCTTTACGAAGACCACTCTGTGCTGAAAGCACCTTAAAGCCGTAGGTCCCGGCTCATCTTTGACAGTTGTTAAGGGTCGTCAGAAGCCCGAGCCCTGAGCCCTGATCCCCTGAGACAGTGAGACGGAGCCGCGGCAGCCCACGTAACAGATAGCGGGATGGATAGGTTCCATCCAAACTGGAAGGAGGACGCGCGGGCTCGCGAAACATGGAAGAAGTTGAGGGAGGCCTGTGTCCAAGAGGCAGCACAGGCTAGAGACAAATTATAATAGATATACAGGGTCAAATTGAAAACATGCGACAAATCGAAATAGGAGATTATACTCATCATTATGAACAACTTTTACTATGGGACCAAACATGAAATCGTGAAAAAAATCTGTTCTTCCCTACATTTATGTTCGCATACCTCGTTAAAATGTAGTGAACAGCTAAATTTTTTTCGCGATTGCAGTGTTCGTCCCTTAGTGAAGGTTGTTCATAATGATGGGTACAATCTCCCATTTCGGTTTGTCGCATGTTTTCAATTTTAACCTGTATATGTAGGTAACTATGTAAAAACGTTATTTTACGTAACTGGTATAATACGTTATTGTTCTTATTTAAATTCACACTGCTTACAAATCGCTTATCGCATACAAAAATACCGGAAACATTTATTTAAGTTCTGAATGTCAACAATCAAGAATTATTAGGAAATACCATTCTCATGTTTGGTTTCGACAAAAATATGATAATTATTTTTTATGAAGAAATATAATTTTGTGAAGAACGAATATGAGAATGAGGTAGGTATGCAACGATAAATGTTCACGTAGGTACCGAAGTAATAAAAAATATAAATCATCATAATCAAATACAAATCATATGTTAAACGCACCGTGATCGTGCATAAAATAAAAAAAAAAACAAATAAGTTAACTGTCAAAAGATTGCTAGAATTTGCAATGCAATGCAATTATTGATATTGCTTTTGTTTTTTATGATTTTTTCCGCTGTTTGATTATAGGTTAGGTAGTACATATAAAAATAGCTACAATTACGGTGCAGAAGTTCTTTCCTATCCTATCCTACATTTTTCACCATCAGCCTACAACAGTACACTGCTGGACACAGGGCTCTTCAATTGCATGCCATTCAACTCGATTCTCGGCTGCTCTCATCTTGCCACTCTGCGAAGATCGTCGCTCTGCCTAGCCTGAGGGCGCCTTATCCTATATCTTCATTGATATATTGTGTTTTTTTTTTTGTATATTAATGTATTTCTTTAACAAACCTAAATAAGGAAAATTATCACGTTATTTTGCTAGTAGCTATCTGCTCGTTCCTATTTATCTGTGTAACCTCAACCTCATACCTGCTACCTCTACAAACTATTATCTAAAAGTTCCGATACTTTCTTGAAATCCGTTTTAATTTAGGTAAAAAAATTTCAAGTATAATTTTACCAGCCGTCCTCTCCTCGGTCCACAGTGCCGATAAATTAACCAGGAACATTTTATCTTCCTCACTGGTCGGTTTTGAAGTACCGTGTTTGACCGATGCCTTGAACGCTTGGAAAATGGCTTGTCTCAATACGGTTTTGCCCGATAACGCGTCTTCCCAGAGACGGTGGGTCGTGCCACTCTTCAGTATTACTATACGGAATACCCTCGTAAACACGTCACGTAATACTGTTAAGCGTGCCCGTCTGCTGGCTGTGGGATAGTGGGAGTCAGGCTTGTGGCTTCAGGCGCTCCCGTCATCCACCATAGGCACAATGATGGATCAGTCATCGTTTCGACTCGCTACGTGTCTCAGCTCGGGCGCACCTTGTTGCTCCACATCGATGTCACCGCGGTGAAGCTGTCGACAGTCTCGGGCATCATGACCTGTCCTGCTGTAGGAGCGCAGATCGCATAGCATGGCACGCCAGCATTAACGATACTATTCGTCGAGCCCTTGTCACCGCCGGCGTACCAGCGGTGTTAGAACCAAACAGCTTGGTGCGTGACGATAGGAAGAGACCAGTTGGCATGACGTTGTTGCCTTGGAAGTTGGGTAGACCTCTGGTGTGGGACGCAACATGTGTCGATACCCTTGTACCATCTCATATTCCTAGCACGGCGGGCTGTGCTGGCGCCGCTGCTATGGCAGCTGAGACCCTCATGCAATCGACGCAAATACTGTAACCTTATGGGCAACTACAGCTTTTAGCCGTTCGGGGTCAAAACGCTCGGGTCTTGGGGCCCGAGTGCGCGTCTCCTTTTCAAGGAAATTTCTCGCCGGCTGGTCGGCACTTCACGTGACCAGAGGGCTGGGTTGTTCTTTGGTCAAAGAATTAGCATTGCCATTCAACGTGGCAAACGCCTAAGTGTCCTTTGTTTTTGTCACAGATATAGATCTATCTATATCTGTGGTTTTTGTATTTATTTGTATAGTAAGTTAGTTAGTCATTTAATTTAGTATCTAGTGTAAGTATTTAGTTACATTTTCTCTAAATAAATTCTACATTTTAAAGTTACTAATTTAGGTATAATATTTTACTGATTCAGTCTCCAAAAATAATAAACGTGAACAATGATACAAAAATAACAAAGATGGTAGGTTTAATTTATTCGTTCTTATCTGGCGGGTACCATTATATTCAAATTATATACCACAGACAATTTAATTGTTATTCTTCTTAACAATACACATCGGTACAATTATATCGGAGCGATCATAAAAATAATATATTATTAAGTACCTACAACAAAATACTGAAACAAATGCTGTAAAACATATTTTCTTGTAAGTTTCATAAAAATCACATTGAAATTCACGCTTCACGGCTCGTTTGACATTCACGCAAATTATAATGGGCAGTGAAAAACTTTCAGGCAATGTACTTACATTTACCTAATTTAATAATGTCCATGAAGCCACGCTTCTATTATGCTAATTTTCACACAAAGGTAGGTCTGACGAAAGGCCCAACATAAATTACCTCACATTTTTTCTAGACTATCGTCTGCTAGCGACTTTGTCCGCGTGAAATTTCTTGTACCTATCGCAACGCATTGCCTGAACGCGCAGTTACTTCGTTTTTGTTTAGCGTTCTATCTGACTTTTTATTTTTGCTCGACTCCTAACTTTATTATTAATATATAAAATATAGCGGCCCGTCCCGGCTTCGCACGGGTGGGAAATTAAAAAAAAACCTATATTAATCAGTGATAATGTAGCATTCAAATGGTGAAAGAATTTTTTAAATCGGTCCAGTACTTTTTGAGCCAATTCGTTACAAACATACATACAGATCTTTCCTCTTTATAATATTAGGATCGATATATACCTAAATGCAGATATTGATAAGTACCTACCTAAAAATGTGATTTATTTGATGTATTTAATAAGTAGGTACCTATATATGTAGGTATATTATAAGGAGATAGATTAACAACGAACTCCCAACTCCGCAAAGTTGATCTGAAAAAGGAAATTCGCTACGGTACTTTGAACAAAAATGCCTAGTAGAAAAATATGAAACTCAAATAATATTTGATAAATGACGATAGGTTCGCCTCCTGCCACATGGTTCACGGATGATGAAGTACGATCTCAGCCGTGAAACTATACGTACATATAAATAATAGGATTACTTCCATTCCTTCGAGATAAAGACTGTGTTTTTAATAAAAAAAAACGATAGAATACTACACGTACGCATGCATGTTAATCAATTCGCGTCCAATGCCAAACGCTCCGGGGCCTCATCATGACAATGTTTTTTTGTTTGGCAACAGTTTTTTGCATTGACTATACTGTCAAAAATAACAAGTTCTAGTGCTGCGTCAGTGATTTGTATTAAAAAGCATGCATATGTTAGAAATAGATAGGTGGCACTAGCTGTTGCTGAGCGGATAAGAAATAGGATCAATTCTGTTTGAGCAAGTTTGATCGATGGTTATTTACTTCTAATTTTTCTACGCACACAACTGAACTTGGTAATGTTTTATCCTTATGTGGTGACCCTTGGTGCGGCCCTAATAGTTTATTTGAACGCTTTGCCCAACACGGACCAACGCCTGAATATGACATTAACATGTTCAGGCCTGATATATAATAAATTGATGTCAATGTGGCACTTAAAAGTGGAAAATATCATCAACCTGATAGACAAAAAGAATAATAGAATTGACAAATAAAATACAGAAAAAAACATATTAATTTTAATTCAATTATACTGGATACATTTTTAACCAGTTCGCAAACTGTAACCATGAATTCAGCCCATGATTCTAGACCCCTTAGTGTAGAAATTGTTCGCCTGTTTCGAAAAAAAAATCTGCTGTTTCATAGAAAAGTGCAATATCTATGCGGTCAAAGTGGTATGGCAGAGCAACTTTTTTTTAATAACCGACGAAAAATTTCGACGTAACCGCTCTGCTTTGATTTTTTTTTCAGTATCATATACCTACTGAATGCATGGTTACAGTTTGCGCACTGGTTTAAAATTTATCCTGTAGGTACCTACATGTGTAAATATTTTAAAAAATTGGAAAACCCATAAATGTACGACTCCTAATGCTCATTTGATTGTAAAAAATACTTACCATAGATATATAGATATTATATTAGCAGTTAGTTTTTTTTATTAATTATATTTAAACTACTTTGAATAAAAGAGCCATTTTCAACAGGGTTCCTCATATGGGTGAAACAAATCTATTAAAAAAAGTTGCCTCAGTTAATTGATTTTTTCGCAAGCTACAATTTTTTTAGGTTTCACATTTGATTGATGGGAAATTTTTTAGAAATATTTTGTTGTTTTTTTTTTCGTTTCTACTGCATTAAATATATTTTTTTAAAGTACAGAATTAATTTCTATTAAATTATCTATACATATAATAAAATCGTAGGAAAGTCAAAACTGTACACTGAATATTTTTTCAAAAGAATACTTGGGGCGTGATCTACAATCGATATCGAAGCCAAAAATATAGTTTTTAGAATTTTTGTCTGTTTGTCTTTATGTATGTCCGGGATAAACTCAAAAAGTACTGCATGGATTTACTTCAAATTTTGCATGCATATTACTAAGAGGTCAGGTCAACATATAGGCTACATATTATCACGCTATCACCTACGGGGGAGGAGCTGTGAATCTTTATTTTTCTTGCGCATTCTGTGACAGAGTGTAATCTAACAACGCATATTTAAATGTTGTTTTTGAGTAAGCCATGCTATTATCTAGCTTTACACTATAAAAACTACGCTATTTAAGTAACTTGGGCAGAGAAAGATAGTTTAATGAATGTTAGTAGTATAAAGACAATTTTGAAACAGCGCCATCTATGAGATATCATAAAAATCAAATCAAGTTACATGCTAACATTTTTTGGAAATCAATAATTTTAATTTAATCATGTTGGCGAGGTAAGTAGTTAGTTATTCTTAAAATTCATAGACGGTAATGTGCATTTTCTTCATATAAGTTGTATCGTATAGTTCGTTTTGACAAATTCAAGTTCCAAAAAAACCCTCAAAATCTTGAGCAGAGTTGAGGTCAACAATTTATAAAAAATGCGGTGTTAAGTATTACAAAAAAGTTATGTTCATTGATGATGATCATTTCATTTCATTTCATGACACCCTTGCGGAGGCGAGCGTCAGTGACAGTCCCAGCCGCATGCGTCATCTGTTTGCCGTCATCTTGGTGTTTTGTGGAGTCGTGAACCCGGTAGCTTTGTGGGAGAAGTATTGCCATCATCTGTCTGAAGATTTTCTACGAGCTTTGAGGCGTGCTACTGGAGACGAAGTCGAAGTAACTGATGAACGCGTGCTGAACGTGTCTCAGTTCACTTCAATATGTGCTCTATCGGCGGCAATCCACTGATCGAATATGGGTTACCAGCTCCCCAATCATCACCGTATCAAGACCGTGGAAATCGGGAGTATAACGCTGAGACAAATTATGATCCGGGCGAAATGACCACTATACGAAATGACCATGTCGCTTTGTTCTCTTCAGAGCAAAAACAAATTTATAACACCGTCTTTGAAAGCGTTGGGCATAACCAGGGTCAAATGTTTTTCTTGGATGCTCCTGGAGGAACAGGAAAAACATTTGTTACCACTGGCACACTTGCAGAGGTCAGGAGGCAAGGCAAAATTGCTATTGCTGTAGCGTCGTCGGAAATCGCTGCCACACTGCTTCCTAGTGGCAAGACAGCACATGCCATGTTTAAAATTCCCATCGAATTAGAGAGCGCCGAAACGCCTGTTTGTGGTGTGTCACGTAACAGTGATAAGGGACACGTGCTCAAAGATTGCTCTCTGATCGTATGAGATAAGTGTACGATGGCCAATAGGAAGGCAGTTGAGGCCGTGGACAGAACCCTGCACATCCGCAGGAACGAACATTTGATGGGTGGTGTCACAGTTCTGTTCAGTGGTGACTTTCGGCAAACGCTTCCCGTGGTGACGCGGGGATCGAGGCCTGAAGAGGTGAATGCTTCGTTGAAACGATCTTCGTTGTGGTCACGAGTTCGTACGCTGCGCTTGATCATTAATATGAGAGCTCGGCTCGTCGGCAATGCACGTGCTCAAGAATTCTCCGATGTCCTTCTAAGTCTTGGCGAAGGCACTCTACCAGAAGAGTTAGGTGGACAGGTGGTGCTTCCAGAGTATCTCGGTAGAGTGGTATCCAGTTTAGAAGAACTCATTCGCTGTGTGTACGGGGACATCAGTCGTATACCGCACCAGCAGAATTCTTGGGTGTGTGAACGGGCCATTTTGACGCCCAAAAATGATCAGGCTGCAGCAATTAACGAATGCATTTTCTCGGAAATTGAGGGGAATGAAGTGGTCTATACCTCGATAAACACTGTTGTCGAGCAAGATGACGCCACACATTATCCCGTGGAATTTCTGAACTCCCTGTCAGCAAGTGGACTTCCAGCGCATACCATCAAGCTGAAGGTCGGTGTTCCGATTATGCTTCTTCGGAACCTATCTCCTCCGAAGTTGTGTAACGGGACCCGCCTTAAAGTCATCTCGCTCCACAAACACACTATTGAGGCGGAAATTCTTACGGGTTGTGGCGTCGGCGAGGCAGTATTTATAGCACGCATTCCCCTCATACCTCATAACTTCCCGTTCCAGTTCAAGCGCGTACAGTTCCCCGTGAGTGTTTGCTTCGCGATGACCATCAATAAGTCGCAGGGGCAGACACTGAGGGCAGCGGGTGTCGACCTCAGGACGAGTTGCTTCTCACATGGGCAACTGTACGTCGCTTGCTCCCGCATCACCAGTCCTGACTCTCTTTACATTTTGGCTCCTGGCAGCATAACTACCAATGTAGTTTATGAGGAAGTGTTGTAAAGTATCATACATTACAACACTTCCTTTTTACGTATTTTTACTCTTTTGTGTCCTGGAATGTATTCCTGCATTATTTTCTCTATTTCCTTCAGTCACATCTTATGACTGAACTCAGCAGGATTCCCATATAACTCTCTTCACTTACTTCGCTTTAAAAAAAAACTTATATTTTAATGCTATTTTAAAAGTTGTGTACTTATAATGCTATAGCGACACTGGCATCTTGGGTATTTTTGGTGCTGTAGAGCCTTCACACAGACGACGTCGCGGGCAGCAGCTAGTACTTTATATAAAGTAGGTTCTGTATACTAGCAGGAATATAACAATAGAAACAGATGCAGAAAGGAGGCAATTTTTTTTTCGATCGTACAGCACTCTAATGAGTACGATTCAATTACTTACGGCTTTTACTCGTAATGATATCTGGGATCGAAGAAAGTAACAATTTATTTAGTTTATTAAGTTCACCAACTTGCAAACACATAAAACACTACTTATATTAATATAATGCCTTTCGCTCTCCTCAACACTTCTTGTCGTGCAGACTTCCTTGACGATGACAATATATGCTCACAGTCGAAGTCGGCGTAAAACTACATCATCTAACTTTCATCTCAATTGGCGGAGTTCAATGAAACTCGTGATAAATGGCCTAAATTGCATGCATGACTTTAGATCATTGGTTTTATCAGGCCAAATACTTTATTTAAAGTAGGTACCTATTGTCATAAATCGTGATGAAGCAGAATTTATATCTATCGGAAAAGCTGATAAATAGATTATTCTGACATTAATATGATTTAAATAAAGTCTTAGCAGTCTGGCATGGCTTTGGTACACGTGGGGATATATCAGGCAGCAGTACCTAGCAGTAGGTAGTACTTATTTCATTTCATTTCCAAAAGATATAAACTGACTTCTCATTGTACGAAAAGCCTATACAATGCGAGGTCAGCTAAAACTGGACATGTAAGTATAGCTTGATAAATGTCGTCGTGATTACAGTAAGGACATACAAAACAATAATACCTAAACGGATATTAACAAGCTGTGACCTCTTGTAACTGTAGCTGTATATTATTGCACATACCTAAGTAGGTATATATACTTAGTTATCATTTGTTTTTTTTTTATAGCAGATACCACTGGACCTTCGTTTATCATTTCACAACTATGTTGCAATGCTTATAGGTATGTGCCGCCCTCTTTTAATTACAAATAGGGGTCAAAAAATTACACAAAATTATAAGTAGATACCTAGATAAACCGAGAACGAGAACCTTCTCATTCGCTCTACAGTTCGGTAGTACATAAAAAAAATCAAATTCTGTTTTGATTTTAAACCGTGTATCCTGTAGGGCTATTCGTGTACCTGAAGAACCCTCTCAATCCTTTTCCCAACAAGTTTATACCACCTGCTTTTAGTCTGAAAATGAGTATTTCATTCTGTTAGAAATGAAAAGAAATCCAATGTACGTGATCCCTTCCAAATTAAATATTCAAAAATCCTTTGATGTCCTTCGCAAATCTTGTTAGTGACGTGATCATTATACTTTTGAACTGAGCGTCGCGTCGCGTCAATATGACTCCAGATATATTTGAGTCAATCATATTTTATTTTTACGGTTTATCACAATTTATTTCGCTTATAAAGAACACAGTTTAACACTCCTATGAATAAAACCATAATAATGAGCATAAGCGACGATTTCGCTGGGTTATAAACTAAAATTAAGTTACAAAAAACGTAAAAACTTACAATTCAAACATTACTCAGAACATGGTGCTTTAATAGCATTTTATAAGTTGGAAGTGATTTTGATTTTTAATATCATTTATAGACATAGTAACCTACAGCAAAATGATTAATATGAAAAAAGTAATAAGGCTTATATCACAAGTTATCTAATACAGAGTTATTAGCTTCGTCACTAAACGGGAAAGATATAATGGATATTTTTCCCGCCAAAAGCTGACTAACGCCTGTCACACTGCTTCATTAGATACTGTCCACCCCTTGTCTGTGTCGATAAAAAAATGTATGAACTCACATAATTACTACATCGCAATATTCCAAGAGCTGCTGAATTACTTTTAGAAAAATAAAGAACGAAGAAAAAGCGTTAATGTATGTTTATTTTACAGTACTTAGCTATGCTGAAACTGATCCTTAGAAATATGTTGTCACACAGGTATTAGCGTCATACGTCCTATACAAGATGTAATTGAAATAACTGAAAACATTTTTTATTATGGGACCAAGCCAGGAATCGCGAAACCATGTGCGGTCGGGGGACCCCGTCAGGGACGAAGTTCTTCACGTGATACTCGCACGACCGCGAGAGAAAGTGGTATGGAATATATATATATATATAACGCTTTTCCTTACGTGACGATTTCCACCAATCAATTCCTACCTACCGCAAGAAGCTTTAAGGAACTACGTTCCAAAAATTAGCTATTCCCTACATTTCGTTGAAAGTTAATGTTAGGAGCAGCAGTTTTTTCTAAACAATTTGACATTGTAATTAACTTTTCTATTTTATATTTCGTTGTGTCAAAAAACGCCATGCGTTATTGTGTAACCGTTCACCGATTTCTTAGGAAACCAAAGCTGGAATCCTTTTTAGTAATTAACGTTATTAACGAACCAAATAAGCCCATGTCGTATGTATGGCTTTCCCCATGTCCACAGCAACTAACTGTTCGAAACTTTAGTTAGCAAGTCAAATTACTGTTAACGTTTGTTTATACTGTGCTAGTAAGTAGCGAACTATGCTATAATCGTTATTGTGAATAGTCCAGCTGGTCACTTCCGTGCCTATCGTGATGGCCCCTATGGATTGGTATCAGGAAGTTGTGTCACTGCATCGAGTGATGCACTTAGCAATCTATACAACTGCATACTGCATAGTATGGGTTTGAAAGATAGCTCGTTCTGGCAGTGTTTAGTCTCATAAATGTCTCTTTAGTTACATATTTGGCCCGCATTTTCTACCTTTTTATTGAGAAACTAACTTTAACTTGAAGATTTCGAAGTCTTTAAAAAACAAAAACTAGTCTTGATATTAGGACCCAGGGATAATAATAATGGGGAATATACAATAAACGCACTTTAAAAATAATGTTTCACACTTTAAAATGTTTGGCTTTAAAATTAATTGAATGATCTATAAAAATAATGGAATACAACGATTTAACTAGTTGATAAGGAAAAAACTAGCATAAAAACTTGTTTAACTACCTCTTTAAAATTTTATTTTCATTGAAACTGATTTATAATTGCAAATAAAACATGGTCGACATTAAATGAGACGGCAAAAAAATTGCCTTGTAATAAAACTGATACCTGAATAAATAATCAAGTACATAATTATTTTTAGACCGGAAAAATCAGCTTTTTTTGTATAAATAGAATGTATTGTAAGTACCTGGTTTACGTTAGTCAGTGATAGATACTCCACCGAATCTAATTGCCAGAAATGGTTGCGCAAACTACGTAGACATATATTTTTGGCATCACCTGTGTACAAGCAGGAGATTGAGGTATATTTAGAAATCTAGGTTTTTATTTTCGAATGTATGTTAAGTTTCTTCCTCTGTAGGCACTGAATAAAGACAAAGAAATATTGTAATAAAGCCTCCGGCTTCTTAGCGTAGCTCGTTTTATTTTAGAATTTTTGCTCAAATTTGTCGTTGTTAAAATGAGTTCAACATACTTATACATTATTAAAGGAGACGGGCGAAAGTTCATAGGAAGTTGGGCCTGACGTTACAGTAACGATTACTGCATTATTTTATTTAGATACTAATACCATTTAAAAAAAACTAAAAAGTTTACAATTTCTCCATGGTAGAAAAAAAATATAGGGTGTTATTGGTTTTATACAGAAACAACATTCTTGCTTATAAGTTATTCTTACACCGAGCTCTCACATTATTATTTGATAAAATAATTATCAGACTATTGTAGACTAGAATTTAACAGGTTTCATCGTAGGAAATTCACATATTGCGACCCACCAACTAGATTCTAGAGGTTTGAGAAAATTATAAAAAGGAGCGGGAGTATGAATTAAAAATACTTCTTTTAATGGTTTATTTACTTCGTTATTTATTATTGAAATATCGTATATGAACTGTGCAGGCAGTAGGTACCTATTGCATTGCTGTATAACTGAAATAATGCCTCGTCTTCTATTTGATGTAATCCTATAGAAGGATTACACCAGCAAGTAGCTATGCCGCAGTTGTTAAAATGACTATTTTGATCACTCATTGTATTTTTCTTAGAAATCCAGTACATGAGGCTGAGCCTGCTGAGGTAAGTCGAGCAGGCAAGATAATTTAGTCCGTTGTAAGAAATGCGTGGGTCGTTCGTCTAAGTAATACTTACCCGTCAGAATCCTTTATACGTAGCCAAAGTCGCAAAAGAATACTAATCGAATAATAACTACTACAGCACACGAAAACACGACAGAAAATAAAATATCCACTACCACCGCAAACTTCTGAGTCTCCTGTGAGCCAACCGAACAAAGCAAATTATTGTTTAGTTGACGTTTGTGTTTGACGTGACATTGACATGATTGACATGAATTCCAATGTGTTGCATGAATATTAAAACAAATGATGATCTATTGTGAAATCGATTTACAATTATTTATGCTTACGATTTTTTTAGAAACGTTGTTGTGTCACTGGGAAACCACCAATATTTTAAAAAAATGATTTTTTTTTAATCTTAACTAAAGAAAAAAACACTGAATCACTTTTTATTGTTATTTTTTTTCTATTTGTATTTTTAAATATCGATTAACTTACCTATTTCATCTGGCAACATTGTTTAAAAGTGACAATAAGGGAAGTCAATATTTTTTCCAATAAATATTTAATTTCTTATGCCATGATAAAACTGCTTAATATTTCATGATTAACTACAAAAAATCTGAAAAAAATTGTTGATAAATGTTTCATTTATGTAACGTCAGGCCCAGATTCGCCCGTCTCCTTTTCGCAATTCATTTTGTATTTGATGCTTAATATTAATAATTACAAGAAAGCCTACAGATACGAAATTCCTAAAACTTCCCAAAATGAAAGACTTCTTTTAATTTATCACGATAGAAAACGGCCTTCCGGGAATCTGCTCGCCTCAGATTTTCATAAATAACTAGCTACAATCTTCGTACCGCCTCAGAATCAATTAAGTATGAGAAAATGAATTATCTTCATTATTTTTGTTTTTCATGTTTTTTTCCAATTTTTAGGGTTCCGTACCTCAAAAGGAAAAAACGGAACCCATATAGGATCACTTTGTTGTCCGTCTGTCTGTCTGCCTGTCAAAACCCTTTATCTCGGGACCGCGTGAAAATATCGAGTTGAAATTAAAACCATATACTCAAGTCTAAAGTTCCTTGAAGCTGTGAAAAAATCAAACTTCCAAGTTAGCGTGATACGGCCGTTTATGCCGCAAAAAAACGTATATTTCAACACTCTCAAGGGAATCAAAATTTATAGGGTACTTTACGTTGACCTAGAATCATGAATTTTGGCAAGAAGTAATGTCATGTAGCACAAATAAAAGAAAAAATCCGAAAACCGTAAATTTTTAGTTACATACCTACAAATTTGTACGGAACTTTTGGTACGCGAGTCTGACTCGCACTTGATCGGTTTTCTTAATAGTTATTCCGCTATTCGGGGCGGAAAAAAATCCGGCAAATCAAAGATCACAAAAATCGGTCCAGCTATTCTTGAGTTAAAAATGGTTTAACTAACCCGACATTGTTTTATTTATACAGTGAAAATAGCAGTGGCGAAGGGTGAATTTATGACAGAGGTAAGTCGGAGCAAGAAAAAAAATGTCAATAAACCGTTTCATTATACACACATCAAAAGTGTCTAGGGATCAAGCATTTTTATGCGGATTTCTTGAGATTGAGATGTGGCTTTGTAATAAATTTATGATTTTATAAATTTATATGGATCCTTTTTGGTGCATTTCATAATTTGAATCAGGAACTGTGAATCAAATTCGAGTAAAAGATGAAAATCAGCTGTCAATATTTTCCCTATAAAAACATACAACGCATTGAAGACATTATTAGTGCTACTGTTTCCCTACTACTGATTAAAACCAACGTTATTATGGAGCGGCGACGTCATTTAAGCAGGGAAGAAATGCTCAGAGCCGTGGGAATGATAGAAGCTGGTTCCCGGCAACGTACTGTGGCTTTAGCTCTGAATACAAGTCAGAGTGTTATCAGTCGACTTTGGACACGTTACCGAAGCACTGGTACCGTGGCTGAGCGCCATGGAGGACGGTATCGCTGCACCACACGGAGACAAGACCGATACATTCAAATCTTAACTCGAAGAGCTCCAACAATAACCGCCATGATGTTAGCCGTGAGGCTTCATCACTCTTCAGGGAACTTAATTAGCGACCAAACAGTCAGGAACCGCTTGCATGAAGTGAACCTTCATTCCCGAAGACCGCTACGGGTACCACCTATAGCAATGCACAATCGTAGGATTCGATATCAATGGGCTCTTGAACACAGAAATTGGGCAGAAGAACAATGGCGTTTCGTGTGCTTTTCTGATGAGTCTCGTTTTGGTATGAGACCGGATACAAGACGTATACGACACTGGAGAACCCCTGGACGCCAACAGCGATTAAAATCCTGCCAGGAAGTCCATCCTTATAGTGGTGGAACCATCATGGTATGGGCGGGTATTTGGATCGGCGGAAGAACTGAGTTGATTTGGATCAGAGGCAACCTCAACGCTCAAATTTATGCTGAGACGATTGTATCAGACGTCATCGTTCCTCTACAAGTGCAAATCGGTCCCTTATTTCAGTTAATGCATGATAATGCACGACCGCACACCGCAAGAGTTGTAAGACAGACTCTCGCCGCAGCTAACATCAATGTCCTGCCCTGGCCTGCTCAGTCGCCAGACTTGAACCCGATTGAGCATGCATGGGATATGCTACAGAGAAGAGCTCTGCCGAATATGGAGGGTATCCAGTCGCAAGAAGACCTTTTTTTGTTGTTGCAACGAACATGGGCGGCCATTCCACAGCGTGATTTGGATGAACTCATTTTGAGTATGCCAAACCGATGTTCTTGTGTTGTTAGTGTTCGCGGTAGAAACACGGATTATTAATTGTTTAAGTTACCCAATAAAATTTTAGAGAAAACTGTTATTTCAGTCTTTTTTTCGAACTTTTGTGTTAGTGGTTCAAATGTCAAAAATCCCTTTATTAGGAAAATGGCAAATTTCTTTATTAATGCAAAGGTGACTTGGTTTATCGTTACTGTGACAAACGAAAACACTTTATTTGATGAATCCTTTAAGAAAATTTTAATTAATATCAATCAGGAGAAAAGTTATTGCAAAAATATATGTTGATCCCTAGACACTTTTGATGTGTGTATTTCAATGATGAATTGACTATAGAGTGGTTGTATCCTGAATTTTCGAAGGGAAGCCGGCGGGAATCGAGTTGTATGGTACCATCGCCACTGGAAAATAGTAGTCTGTTCAATTCATGGAACTTTCTATCGGGTTTCTCCGAAGAAGGTAGCCCGCCCTGTTACGTTTACTTAGAAATTGTTTACATTTTCTCGCTTCTACTTACACTATAGTTTTTACTATCGTCCTTTTAACAAGAAACTGTACCAATTCTCTCGCCACAATATACTCATCTGAATATAAAGATGACTGATAAATACCGTTAGGAATAATATTCAGCCCGCATTATTCAACAAGGCACGGGAGAAAACCATAGGTCGTGTCTTTGCACGAATATTGTTTTATTATGAATAAATAACACAGCCATAGTTTTGTTAAAACATCCAATAATGGCATATCTAAATGTCTGTGTGTTTACTTTTGTATCACAATGTTTATAACAGAAGACACGGACTCGGTATCTGTCCTTTGTTTTGTATTTTAATAAACAAATATTCTAGATTTGTTGTAAACATGTTGTTTGGCATGATTGTTAAATAGTAGGTGAAGAAATCCGAATGGTTTACGGATTTTACGAGAACTTGAAAAAAAGTGCCTACCTACAATTCCGATTTTAACCAATATGGTGTAATACAATATTGAGGTTCCTCGGCACTCCAAGGCATCTTGAACATTATCTGAAGGCCTAGTACACAAGAGAACTTTTGACCGAAAGGTGTCGTATATCGTCGTTTCCGAGGACGGTTACGCGACACCACGCAGCGAAACACGATGCCGACAACGTTACGTGTATGTCATAATTTTAAGGTTTTTAATATGTTATTATTATTATTATATTGTATTTAGGTTATTATTGTATAAGACTATTTTGTGTATTTTATCTATGGGCCTTATTCGCCTGATAATAAAATGATTATTATTATTATAAGGCATTACCTGTTTTATTTTTTTAACCGTGTTTTAGTTGTGTGTTACCATAATGTGGCAATGCAGCTAAGTATTAAAAAAACTCTTGTACATAGCACAGTTACAATATAATCTTCTTTCAGTTACTGTTTCCTTCTAGTTATTGTTTTTCACAAAGCTTTAAAAACGCATCGGTTTCTTGAATGTTCATGATCTTGAATACTTGAATGTTATCCAGTAGGTAGATACGCAAAAATAATTTATTTTCTTCTGTCAAGTGTCAACCATTTTTATAATTTTATATACAGCGTGCCGCTTTAATGGCGACATTAATTTAACACACGTATACGGTTTCGCGTTTTCGTTTTGAACATATTTTAATTTAGTTAAACGTTATAATTGGTTTTTAATTTTCTAAAACTGCGTCTTGTACCTGTACTTAAAGAACTGTGGCGCAGGGGTCATTTGCCGGGGTCACAACATCGCATCAAATTAATTAAAACGAATAACGTGCAAACAGCGCCGCCTTCGATTCGCCTAGAACAGAAGGAAAGAGAGACCTAGGAAAGCCCAATGTCGCCTAGCTGCGGTAGTTTTTAAATTACGAATTATTTTATGTTGTTATCATTTCTATGATTAGGTACTGACCACTAGCCCTACCCGTGTGTTAAATTAACGTCGTCCTATTCGACGATACCTAGTCCACTGGCATCCAGAATTCCTGATTAACACAGAAATATGATTAATGATAAAACTGGAAAGCCTAATAAAGAAACGATAATTAATCATCTACCTACTAACTAGGAGGTCGAGGTTAACCAATTACCACAGTCGGAAATAATTTTTATTTAGGTTAACGGGAACTTTTTATTTAGAAAGTGATTTATTGCGATTCAGTTAGTTCAAGATCGTAATTGGCAACGATTCAAAGTTCTGCATCGAGAACATTCTAGACATTTTTTTTACAACATTTACGTTTTGTTTTTGTTTACGTACCTATAGGTACTACACAGATTGCTCTTTACTTTTTATTATTTTCTTTGTAGGTGAACGCAAAAAGGTGTAAAAATAACATAAGCCGTAATGATCGTTTTTATTTTTACGCTCGCTTTGTCCGTACCAGATAAGCTTTATCAATATACGTCACATTTGCATCGATCCAACCTGCGCTCCAAAATACGTTTTTTTGTTAGGAATTTCCATGTTTCATTATTTCATAAGTCATAACTTAATGAGGAGCAGAGCGAAAACCTGGAATTTACATTGGTGTAGGCTGGCATATTTTTTGGTTTGGATCTTTTTTCAGGTAGGTATTTAGAAGTTCATGAATAGAAAACATCTTATTCTAGACCTTAACTTGGTTAGCTACAAGTCGTTTAAGAGTCGTTTTCTACTGACTACATTCTCTTTATTATAAAATACACGTAGATACATAAACTCACGCCTTCTCCCCATGGGGATAGGTAGAAACTACAGAACGCCACCTGCTATGATCCTTAAATACCTACTCCTTATGCTTCGTTCCGTTTTCGTTCAATTATAACTTTCTTTTAATTTTCTTTTATAATGTTTCCAGCTACCTTGATCACGGCGGCGGCAGGCACCACAGTGGGCTGGACTTCGCCCACTCTGCCCATCCTCCTGGCCCCAGACTCGCCCATACAGACATCGGCGGATCAGAGCTCATGGATCGCCTCAATTATGATATTATGTTCAGGTACTATCTTCTTCTTTTTTCGATTCAAATTACTCGGGCCCAGTCCAGTGTTACCTACTGCGATTAACGTGACCAAATCGCAGCATCAGTGGCGTTTATGAGGACTTAAAAAGTAAACATGTTTGAACTCTAGGGACGCTCCAGCAAATTGGACATATTCTGGTCTAATCTATCTGGAAATACCTGTGATAAGCAGCCTTTACCGCTTATAATTTTTGGTACTTTTTTGTTCTTACTTATATTTTTATGACCTTTATACAGTTGAATCATAGCTATCTAGTAGATAGTATCTACTGATACCACGACTATTCAAAGCCAGGTCAATCACTTCATGTTTGAGATCCAGAAACAATGAACGCTGTTTCAAAGGACTTTGACCACAACCGATAGAAAGTCGAACGTCACGTGATTATAATCTCAAGTGATGAGAAATAAATCAGGCCACTCTTATAAAGAGCAAATACAGTCACTTATGCAGTCCATATCGAGGCTATCCAATTATTTGCAATACCTTGTTGGAAGGAAAGTGGAAACTTCTCGTTCAAATAGAGTTCAAGATAAATTAAGTTTCCCAGCGGCATTACATATTTAGTCGGCACATTAATCGAAGTCGTAACGTGATCGCGTTTCTGTCCCTCTCTTTTGCGTTTGGTAATCCCGAATGATGGGGTCGGCTTTAGTAAGTAACTCGATAAGCGTTGTTGATAATATAAAAATGTGCTACTGAACAAAATAGTTGGATGTCTGATGAATCTTGATTCACGCTAGAGTATGTAAACAGTACGATATACAATGACTCTTACAATAGTTATCAATGAATTTCTAGATGACATATGACATTGTAACTTAAGATAGATTTTATTACTTTGACATTTATTATTTATGATCTATTGTACTTGAATTCTTAATTGACCGTTATTATGTTTTTATTGACTTTTCTAAATATATTTAATGATTAATTATTTTATTTTAATTGCAATTGTACAATGTTATTTTTCAATTTTTCAACACAATGTACCTATATTGTTATGAAATAAATTACTTATGACTTATGACTCGCTGCACTAGTATTTTTTCATAGTAGTAAATAAAGGAGTAGATGAATATTGAATTATCACTTCCAACGAGTGGTTACAGTGTAAACTCATGGCTAAATAATAACAGCCGCACGGATTAATCAAAAGTTAAGCTACACTTGTCGCGGTCGGTTAGTGGATGGGTGTCCATCCATTACATTTCGAGACCTCTCCGTGGCTGAAGTCCCGGTTATCATTCATAGATTTTTGACAGTCGTTAGAAACCCAAACGTCTGATTACCAGTCTTCCAAGGGGTATCGTCTTACCCAGTAACCGAGTTATAGAGCTCAGACGGGCAGTCTCTCCATGTAAAATACAAATATTCTGCTGCATTCGGTTACTTATCAGTTGGTAGGTACTCTAGAGTGTATGGTTAATGACGTTGTACGCCACATCTTTTTCAGTAGCTGTTTCCATTTGATGTCGCTATGACTCGACATTTCTAATGTAGGTACATTCCTCTACACTCATGGGTGTCGTTAGCGGTAATTAAGGGGTTTCGTCATGTTTTTATTAATAATGAGAAATGGGCAGTAGTGTCCTTCTGTTTGTTAATAAACAATAGAAACAGAAAAACGATCACCAATCCAACAGCCAGTTGATTATAATACCTATTGTCCGATTTACGATCATAAATAACGTATGTAACGTAATAATGTTTATGATGTGAGATTTCCAGAGCGCGTTTTGATTTAAAATGGAATGAAAAATCCCAAAGTTATTTTATTATTAAGAATCATCAGAAAGAGTTTCTTATTTATGACCAAATTCAGCTGCAAAGTGGGATAGGTCTTGACAGAACAAAGACATTCGTGAATCATGATCATTACGTTACGTTTGCGTCATTGCATTATTTTCTCATTTCAGCCGCAAGTCCCATTCCTGCCTCGTACCTGGCAGACAGGATCGGCACAAAGAAGACGTTACTCCTCGCTTCGGTGCCTTACATCATTGGATGGATCCTAGTGATGTTCGCAGGGAATGTTCCTACGATATACGCGTCTCGGCTTATCTCGGGACTCGGCTACGGTATCGCTTACACCACCGCGCCCATGTATCTCGGCGAAATCGCCTCCGATGACGTCAGAGGCGCCATGGCAACACTCATCACTGTCATGTCGAAGGTTCTGTTCAGTCTGTTACCTAATTTACGATCACAAGGTCAATAATAATACTCGCATGTGTAATTGGGTCATACACCTACTGCATTGTGACGTTTTACTTATCGGGAGACAGATGGCTCATTTCGATAACAGTGCCATAGTATCTACGTATTCGTTAATCGCCAATAAATCATTGTTGCCATGTCTGCGGTTCTCTTTTGTGTAACAATAGAATTTTTACCCACAAAATGTGCCTATACAGAAATTATAATGCGACCAAATAATTTTGAGCTAACTTTTGTATAGAATCAATCAATTAGCATTGTCAAACGTCATTGCTCATAAAATATTACCGAACCAAACAAAAATGAACTTTACCGTTTAACTAATGAAAAACACGGTATATATTTTTGCGTAAAATATCTAAATTCTAAATAAATAAAACTCTGATCAGCTGTTTTTTAATTAGCATGATGCACTCTTAGGATGATTCAAATTCAATAATATTGGTCTTGACATCGACACTGATGTCGATCTACATTAATTTAAAACGAGTATTTTCAACCTTGAACATAATGTAAAGTATAATCCGAAGATCTAGAGACACTTTGTATGCAAGCGCTAATCAGTAGATATACTCAAACGAATTTAATTAATATCAACCTTCAGTCATCTGCGTTATTCAATTTCAATATTCATGGACGATTTATAAGCTAAGAAAATAAATTTTATTGTAACCATACAAAGTAATTGAGTTTACTTAGCTGCTATAGTCATCAGATTCAAAGCTACACTAAATTAAGAGTCATCATCATCATCATCATCAGCCGAAAGACGTCCACTGCTGAACAAAGGCCTATTAAGAGTGTATGTGATTATTTATAAATGTTAAAATAGATAGAGAAAAGTATCTACTTAATACGTACGCTCAAAGAAAATAAGTACTGGAATTCGCATATTATAGAAACATAAAATCACGCCGGTAGTCCCGAAGGGTTAGGCAGAGGTGCACCTAATAGTACACAAAAGGGGGTGAGCCTATTTCCATCAACCGGGCACAAATCCAGAGTTCGTAATCTGCTAAATTCATAATGGTCGATCATTGGTTGGTCAATGGTCTGAAAATAACTACTACTAAATTTCATGCTAGATTTCATTTAATACATATTTTTACATATTACGTATTAGTGTTTGCAATCTAAAGTAGTAAGACGTTCGTAAATAGCAATAAACATTACATTTATTAATTTGTCATTATATACGAGATTACCATTTTATGCCATTTCTTTCAATGGAGTGTCAGTCGTTGGCCATTGGAAAGTCATTAATGACGCCATTATATTAGTAGATTACCAAACTTGTCAAAATCAACAATTATGAAATCAATGATAGACCATTCTGACACTATTGTAATAGCAGACTTGAGGCCCAGACTTCGGGCTGCTACTGAATAATTCTAGATGGAAAAACCCAACGAAAAGACTAACGAGTCAATTGAAACATCCATACAATTTCACTACTGGGGAAATTATTCGATCTTGCTAGATTAATGCAACTCCCAAAACCGTGACAAAGCAGTGTGTATTTCCTATATCTCTTCGCACTGTGACTGAAGGCTTCCCCGAATTACGTGGTTTGTGGCAACAGTATGAAAGGGACGCGTTCATGGTAGGAAAATTTAGCATAGAACTAGCATCTACACAAAATGAAGTTACACTAATAGATTTAGATTTATCCTGCTAAGCTGTTAGACATTAATAGACTATTACCAATCAAAATCTTAGAACGAATTGGATGATATTTAATTCATGATTATTCTGATCCGGAATTCATAAGTCAGTCAAATTTCAACGTAGTTATAATTCTGTTTCAGTTCGGTATCCTGTCTCAGTATTGCATCGGGCCGTACGTGTCCATGCTCGGCCTGGCAAGCTTCAACATCGCCATCCCGATCCTGTTCGTGGTGACGTTCAGCACCATGCCTGAGTCGCCCTACTATTACATCAAGCAAGGACAGAAACACGAAGCGGAGTCATCACTCAAGAAGCTCAGAGGCAGAAGCTACGTGAGAGAAGAATTGGAGAGCATGAGCAGCTTGGTCACAGAAAACATGAAGGAAAAGAGTCGGTGGAAAGACTTGTACACTGTAGGAGGAAACAGGAAAGGCCTCATAATTCTGATGGGCATATACTTTACGCAACAGTTCTGCGGCAGCACCGCCATCATATCGTACGCGCAGCAAATATTTGGAGCAGCTGATGGCGGTATGGGAGCTGAGGAGTCCTGCATATTGTTCGGTACTGTACAGCTCCTTACATCTGCAATGTCCTCGCAACTAGTAGACAGGCTGGGAAGAAAGCCTCTACTACTGATATCTTCGTGTGGCGTCGGACTCGCCAACGTCATAATTGGAGCGTACTTCTTCATGAAGCACCAGAACAGCGAGTACCTCGTCAGTGTCAAATTCATTCCTATAATTGTAATACCTATATTTATATTCTCGTATACCATAGGTTTAGCTACAGTGCCTTTCGCGATAACGTCGGAAATATTCCCAACAAACATTAAATCAAAGGCGACCTGTGTGATCCAGATATTTGTGGCGTTAATGACTTTCGCAGTAACGAAGTTGTTCCAAGTGGTGGCGGATAATTTAGGAAACTATGTCGCCTTCTGGGGCTTCGGCTTGTTGTCGATGTTCGGTGTTATATTTATATTTTTACAACTCCCTGAAACTAAAGGACAGTCGTTCGCGGCGATACAAGAGAAATTGTATTCGTCGGATAAAGTTATGTATGAAAAGGGTGAGGACCATATGGCTAGGGTAAAGATCACTTTGTGACGAAGTACATTATCTTTGAAGTATTTGTAAGTAATTTAAAAGTGTACGCTTTAAGGCGTTTAATAGACATAGTAATTTTATGTTATGCAGTACTTAATTCTCCGTCCGCTACGTGGCGACATTCCGCAGAGAACCTAATTTGTCGGCTGTCTTCTTTGTTTGTTATATTGTAGTTGTTAGCAGTTACAGCGAGAGCTTTAAAGACCAAAGAATTCACTTTTAAGTGTTAGAACACGAATTTAGGGTTCCTCGTTCTCGAAAATTCAGGCTTCGAATTTACAATATCAAATGTATATAATAAATACTACTTATATCTAAACTAATACATATTATAAAGAGAAAAGATTTAATTTTTTATGTTTTTTACGCTTTCACGCTAAAATGGCTGAACGGATATAGATGAAAATTAGGACATGGTATACCTTTTTATGCCAATATTCCCATGGTATCGAGAGATATGCGGGTGAAACCGCGGGGCGCAGACAGTGTATTATAAACTGGACTTCCATCTTCTATATCTAATGTCAAATTGTGAACGTAATAGAAGACTTGATCTATTATATTCATCTAAGTTTTCGTATTAAGTTTGTTATGAGTATTAAATGTGCCAACAATATTTCATGGAGCCTCTACTTAACCATCCTTAAATGATGGATAATAATAATTATTATTACTCACTTGCTAAAAGTAACAAGTGCCTACGTAAAGTTTGTAACGTGATACTAAAGTATTTTATAATATACACCTGTGTTTGGTACTATTTATTACAGAATATATTTATTGTAAGCTTGGTTCAAAAGTGCCTTTATACCAACATTAGACTTAGGCTCAGGACACATTGATCAACGGGCTTTCGCACTTTGCCGATTGAAAAGGAGCACCTACGTACGCATTATGCTGATCCACAGTTTACGGAGGCGCTTTCGAACGATCGGCGTTTTGTGTCAGCGCGTTTTTCGCGTCGATGCGAAAGGATGCGTACGTCGTTCCATACTTTGCTCTCTTTTTGTATGGACAAACCATCGAACGCCGTCGATCAATGTGCCCTGACCCTTAACGAACATCCATATAACAAAACAAGTACAAACATAATGTAAGTTCCTGTAAAGTTAGTTCTTGTAAGCTCTCGCCAAGTTTTAAAGGACTTGTATGTGTTCACAGGGATTTTAGAAAGGTATTCAAACTTGAATGTTTGAAAATAACAAATGAATGTTATATCGAATCTCTTACATTGCTCTTTATATGAATCCGAGAAACGTATGAGTGATATTGGTACGCTAGGAACTCACATTGCAGTGCAATGGTGAAGCACGTGCGGTCTCCACATACTCTACAGTATGACTTTTTTGTTTTGACTCTTAATAATATTTTCTTACATTTTTTGCAATTTGCAGGTCAGTGTCAGGTTCTATGTTGTTTAAAATATGATTCGCGACCGTAGCAAATATGATTCTATAGAATTATAATCATTAGAATCAGCAATACAACTCCTTCAGTTAGATTTGGACTCAAATGTGATTGAATACATGAAACAGTCATTCAATTGGGTATAATGAACTTAGAGAGATTATTGATGATTTTTATGATCATAATTCAATAAATAAACTAGCTGACTCCGCGACGTCGTTTTGCAAAAAAGAAAAAAAAATTGATAGTAGCCGATTCTCAAAGCTACCCGATATGCACACAAAATTTCATACAAATCGGTACAGCCGTTTCGGAGGAGTATGGTAACTAACACTGTGACACGAGAATTTTATATATTAAGATTCGATATTTGTTACGGTCGCGAAACATTTATATCAACATAACCCTGATACTGATGTGCAAATTGTAAAAACGTTAGAAAATTTCAATTTCGCGGGTTAGCCTGACACTTTCACCTTAGCATTGAACATTATAAGTTAAATGCTAGCTCTTATTGCTTCTACCAAATTACAAACAAGATGCCTTCAGTAACTAAACACTTAGCTTCGTGAGTTCAAAACAAAATGGCATACCACAGCTTGCGGGCCCCGCAACCGCACTGCGAGTTCTAAGCGTCAAAAATTGTAAATGGGTTATAGCACGACACTATAGTTAAGAAATTTTTGTATTTCCCAAATTGACGCAGACTGGTGTAACGAGGTAACCACAACAGGAGTGGGCTATTATTTTTCCTTGTTTAGAGCTTCCTAGACAGTTTCGTATGCTAGCAGTCAGTACAACTTCACTTCATTAAGGCTCTTCGCTACATTTTTGCAGCCAACTTGCTCTAACTCCACTTTCAAACTTGTTTGCCGTTAGCACTATATTTTGGCGGCTTTAAGCCGAGATACTGTCTGGGATTATATTGCTATAGTAAAATCTTTGGAGCATGGTTTCACTTTGTTGCGGCTTTGCTCCGCATAAAATACCTTTACATATTGATTATGAGTACGTATACACGAATATGGTGCATAAAATCTTTCGATATGCTGAATTTACCACCTTTTCTAAATCGGATAAGTAAGTCTATTATGACTTAGTGGAATTGTTGTTTTGAAACGACTGTAAAAGTTACCTAAACAGCTTTAAGTAAATAAAAGTGCTTTCTTAGATTTCCGTCTGTTTTGATCCCGTCAATTTGATGCAACCCTTGTGATGTCGTAGGTATAGGTAAACAAGAATATTATTAAGGACATTATTTAGGGGATTTAATTTATTATTATACATAAAAATGCATTTTATTACGTAATAGAATCGTTCTTAACTTATCACAAGCTTCAAAAACAAAGCTTGAATAATGAAAGTTCCTTTTCGGCACTAAACTTAATTACCATGATGGTACTATGAAAATATAACTATTTATTAATAATGTTACTAATATAATATTGTTTATTTATAATTAATATTTTATACGTACTTAGGCCGCACAGCATTTAATATTAGGTAATATTTAGGTATTGAATTTGAAAGTTTTATGTAAACATTCACATTTTTCAGCATTGGGGCCTGGTCCCACTGGAGTTACGGCACGGCAAAGGATTTTTATGCGACGATTAGAAATGTAACTTAATAGTATGACAATAAAATTGAAATTTCAACGGCAACGATGCCGCGGTATTCTTAGGCATGCCGCGACGTCCTTAAGGCATCATCATTGAAATTTCAATTTTATTGTCATACTAATAAGTATAATTTTGTATTCGTCGCTTAAAAATTCCTTGCCATGCCGTGCCGCCAGTGGGCGCAGGCCCTTATCCAGCAATATACTACTAGGAAATTGTAATTTTGTAGGATGATATGTGCACTCTGTTGCGTGAGCACGCAACTTTATACAAACTATTAGGTACTGATAAATGCTGCCGGGTGTAATCAAACACTTACTTAAATATTACCTTATAATACATAAATAAATATATTGTGATTATGTAAACATTCCGAATGTCTCACGGACCCTCGTGCCATTTATACGATAAAAATAAATAAATAATTTTGTTAAGTCGGAATGCAATGTTTTGTGAACATCTCTAATTAATTAAGGTAAAATATTTGTAATTAAAACCTATTGTGATAACATTTCATGACTTATTTTCATTACCTATTTTGATCCTAAAAACCTGAATAATGGGAGAACGTCGTACCTATTCGCTTGATTAGAACACATTATTTATCTTACATTTTTAGTTTTTGCAGTTTTTTGTTGCAGTTTTACGAGGGGGCCGTGGCTAAATAATAACAGCCATACAGGTCGATCGATCAGGTTAAGCTACGCTTGCCGTGGTTGGTCTGTGGATGGGTGACCATCTTTACATACCGAGGACCCCTCCGTGCCTCGAAAGCACGTTAAGCCGTTGGTCCCGGCTGTCATTCGTGGATCTTTGACAGTCGTTATGGGTAGTCAGAAGCCCGAAGGTCTGACAACCAGTCTTACCAAGGGGTATCGTACTATAACCCAGTAACTGAGTTTTGGAGGTCAGATAGGCAGTCGCTCCATTAAAACACTGGTATTCAGCTGCATCCGGTTAGATTGGAAACTGACCCCAACATAGTTGGGAAAAGGCTAAGGGAGATGATGAGTTGTTGCAGTTTTACCTGTTCCACACAACAATATAAAAAAATAGAGACAGGAAGTTTTATAACATCAACATAAACCAAGTGGAGTAAATAAGAGCTCAAAGCTGTCTCAAAAATTGCCCAATGTCGATAAAAATGTACCTACTTATATCGACACCTCCATGCAATAACATCGTAACTCACTTTTATCCAAAAATTGAGTTACAACGGCATTGTTATGTAAAAAAAAATGCATTTTTTCTGTACTATCATTGTAATTCTATTCCCTTTCGTTTCTATAATGACAAACACAAAAATAGGTATAATAATAATACATTATCGCATTATGAGATGTGTATTTACAGATTTGTTTTGGATTGCATGAATTAACCTAATTTTTACTATACAAAAACATTTTATGTAACTTAACACCTTGGAGTTACAATTATCTGACCACAAAAATAAATTAAACTACAAAAAAACTAAATTGTAACTCAGACATACAATGTTTGTCCTCGTAACTTATATGTCATTTCACTGTTTTGTTCTTCACGTAAGTCATGAAAACCCATGAAAACAATTTTTCTTTTACAACTTAACCATACCTATTTATAGTCCGCCTCTACTATATTAAATAGAGCCAGCTTCAAAAATTGTACGGAGTGTTTTGAGTTTGCTATAATTTTTCAAACTTTAAAATCGCTCTCCTGTAAAATCACAAAAAGTGAGTTACGATGTTATTTGCATGGAGGTGTCGATATATGCGACCACCGCGCGAGCTTCCTCTACCAATGAAAAGAGAACCATCAGTTATCACGGAAAAATTGGAGACATGAAAAAAAGAACCCGCCAAATGCAAAACCTCCATATTTTTCAAAGTCGGTTAAAAATGGGGAAATTTCATGCCTACTCGCTTGATTAGAATCAAGTACCAAACTGGAGCTGTCTCACCATTTCCGAACAAGTTCCTTATCCGGCAGATAATTTCATACAACTTCTATTTGATTTTTAATTTATTTCGAAGATAGTGTCTAGCCTTACTGTCACTGTTAGCCTTCATCATCGCACTGCTGGGCAAAGTCATCTACCAAAGACTTCTAGCTCTTTCGATCCAAGGTGAATTCGGACCACTGGCTATTCTAACACTGCAAAACAGGAGCTTAATTGTAAATCCAGTTAGTCCATCCATTAGCTACTTGAAGAACTAAGCATAAAAAGCTTTGAACAAAACGTTGAAAGTACTTTGTACAGTTACAAATTAAACTGTTGTCTGCAACGGTTAATTTCTGTCTTTCCATTTGCTATTGCCATTATCCTAATTATCGACTTGGGATGCATAAGCTTGCACTGTTTTAATGGAAGTTCACAGACCTCTCTTGTTTTGTAAAAGCTGGTATGAATCACTATACCTACACATGAAACCTGAAGGCCAATTCTCGTAATTTAAAACGTTCAAAATCTAGTCGCAGTCTCATCTCAGCGACAAATAAATGTCAAAAACTTGTCTAAATGCAGGGAAATTAGAGGTATTTTTTGACAGATTGAGACTGAGATCAGACTGTGAACGTTCTTATAATTACGAGAATTGTCCCTCTGGTCCACAGTTGAAATAAATAAACAGATCAAGTTGGGCATGGAAATAAACCGAAGTTTTTACCTGTTTCAAATGGAGTTATAGATTAGAAAGTCCGATAGTAGGTATTGCTATCAAAAGTAAACTCATGGACGTAACATATCACTGGAAAATTCTTATGATCCGTTTACCTATCTGATATCTGTTGTTTACATGTTAATACTACGAACATACTAATATTTGTTTATGTGTCATTGAAATTATCGAAATGTTGTTGTTTTGAAGCTTGTCGTAACTCGATGTTTTTATACCGGTCATACCGGTGCAAACTAGCGATGTGATGTGACTCATTATATTCTTACTTATCCACTTCAAAGTCGCCGGTCCGGTGAGAGTCTGCGAGAGCCAGTTTCTACCACAAGTCTTTTAAAGACTATTAAATAAACTATTAAATACTGGATTTTGCAGTTTTATATGAATAATATTCATTCAGAGAGTTATGTAGGTATAACTTTAATTCATACAATCAATTAAAATGGATTAATTTTGATTCATAACAATATATATTTTTTCAATAAGTTAGAATGAACTAATACTTTCAATAGCAATAAAATCACCAATTTTCTTGGAGCTGTTTTTTGTTCATAAATTAATCTAGTCTCACACATGTTTTTAAGACTTAGTAGAACAACAGATAAT
The DNA here is from genome assembly GCA_949316385.1 of Globia sparganii. NCBI lineage: Eukaryota > Metazoa > Arthropoda > Insecta > Lepidoptera > Noctuidae > Globia > Globia sparganii. The sequence goes on along the minus strand of OX438653.1, from coordinate 17,382,411 downwards.
TAAATCTCTGTCCTAAAAACTAAACAATGCAGATCATAATGTATGTGTACATTAAAAATTTAAAACTTGATTAAAAACCAATTGTTTGTTTGCGAAGACATAACAGAAAAATTAAAGAATGGCAATAGATTGATTGGAAGTTAGTTTATTTACAAAACGGTTGGGTGAATATAGATATTATTGCGTAACTGCTATTATGTTATACCTAGCATCTATTAACCACTACCTAGCTTATTTTCAGTAGTGGAAATACTTTTTCACCATAATTCATGGCTATGGATCGCCCTTACTTGAGTGTGTTCATTAGCACATGTAAGTCGAGCCTCCCGATGCTCGCTATTGTAATAGGATATGGCTGTACCAAACGTGTGTAATGCTAATGACTGTACACAGTTCATGATTAAATAGGTATATGTAGGCACTAAGAATATCTTTGTTTCATACAACGCCCTCAGTATGTACGCATGTTAGGCTTTGTATTTTCCTGAAGAAATATTCAGGAATTAAATATTATAATTTAAAATTATCCAATATTTATATAATATTATATAAGAAATATATTTTTAATATTTTTCATACAGGAAAAAAAATAACCAGTGCGCAAACTGTAACCATGAATGCAGCATATATGATTCTAGACCGGGTGAGTAGAAATTTTACGACAGTTATAAAAAAAAATCAGCTATCTCATAGCAAAATGCGGAAAAATGTATGGAACAACAAAGGTTTTTTATAACTTACGTAAAACCGTAACCTACGTATTTGTTTAGTTTTTTAAGTCAACTGTTTTTGATGTGATTTTTAGGGTTCCGTACCTCATAAGGAAAAAACGGAACCCTTATAGGATCACTTCGTTGTCCGTCCGTCCGTCCGTCTGTCAAGACCGTTTTTCTCAGGAACGCATGGAGGTATCAAACTGAAATTTATATCTAATACTCAAGTCTACTGTCCCTTGGAGCTGTGAAAAAATCAAACTTCTAAGCCAAAGCAATCAAAAGATACAGCCGTTTATGCCGCAAATTTCCGCAAATTTTCGAAACTCGCACGGGAATCAAAACCTACAGGGTACTACAGGGTCCCGTGAACTTAGAATCTTGAAATTTGGTACGAAGTAACGTCTTATAGTACAGATAAAGGCAAAATTGCGAAAACCGTAAATTTTTAGTTACATCATATAATAAAAAATATTTTTGAAAATTTTAAAGTTACTACTTCTTTTCTCATGAACGCGTAGAGGTATTAAATTGAAATTCATATCAAATACTCAGGTCTATAATACCTTTAAGCTGTAACAAAATCAAACTTTTATGTCAATGCAATCAAAAGAAAAAGCAATTTAAGCCGCATATTTTCAAACTCGCAACTACTCGCGAGGGAATCAAAACCTACAGGGTACTTCCAGTCGATCTAGAATCTTGAAATTTGGCATGAAGCAATGTTTAATAGCACATTTATAGGAAAAATTCCGAAAACCTTAAATTTTTAGTTACATCACATATTTTTTTTTTTTTCAAATAATTGTAAATGGAATTTCCACATATTTTTCATCCATAAACATGTTTCCGTTATTAATAAACACTAGCACTACACGAAGTAGTATAACTATAGATAATTTTTTTTTGGAACTTCAATGTTCAATGTGGTACTATTCATACCTTTTTCAGTCACCATTTACAGATCTGATTCAAATTTAATTCATAATTAACATGTTTGTAACAGATTTCTAAATAGTGACTATAAAAATTTGTAAATAAATAACTTTGATAAAAAAGCTTGCCCTCATTCGTCAGCAGACTTTTGCAAGGCTGCTGCAAGGCTAGTGTAGGTATTTCAGTTATATTATAAAATAAATGATATGTGTTAACATGAAATAAAGGATTACTGAAACGATAAAGAGACCTTTGTCATTAATTTATGCTCCTCCAGCTTTCCATATTGTAATGTTATAAATTTCATTTTGCAATAAAAATACCATAACTATGACTCGATTGTCGTGATGGGTGAACTTTTACTTACCTATATACCTACAGGTTTGTACGGAACCCTCGGTGCGCGAGTCCGACTCGCACTTGGCCGGTTTTTTTTGTCTCCTTTACTCTTTCACACGTTGTCTACATCTGTATATTTATTGTCCTATCGCAGTTACGCTGGAAGAGATTTCTTATGAAATAAGCATCACCTTTGTACCTATTTTTCTGTTCTGTTTTGTTTCTTGTCTGTTTATATATGTGTGTAGGTACATATGTAATTGGTAAAATAAATAAATAAAATTTCTACGCAGGAGGGAATCATTATGCTAACTTAATCGTTACAGTTTGCGCACTAGTTAAATGTTTTTTCCTGAATTAAACTTACCAATCCAGGCTTTAATTAATAATATGACTAAAAAACTTTATGTAATTTGATTTGTGGTTCAAATTTAATAATATAACGAACCTTTGTATTCTTAAAATAGGATAATAACCTACTTTACTGGTATGATTATCGGCATATTGGTAGAGACGCATCTAAAGCGGAGGTTTGTTAACCACACCCGCCGACTTTAATACCGCAGCATTAAATTAATTTGGGTGTGGTTGACAAACCTCCACTTTGCTGACGACATTGTCATTTCCTCCACGGCGGCAGAACTGGAGCTTATGTTAAACCAACTCAGTGATGCAAGCCTTGAGGTTGGACTGGCGATGCACATGTCGAAGACCAAGCTTATGTCAAACACCACTAAATATAGGATCAGAGAGAATCGTGAGGAATCGCAATATGTCCGTGAATACATCTACTTGGGCCAGTTAGTCTCTTTCCAGTCCAGACAAGACAAGGAAGTCTTAAGACGAACCGAAAATGAAGAGCAAGAGCACCCTAATAACACACTATTACTCTCAATTTGAATCATTTTGAAGCATATTGCTAACCCATTACTCCATATGTTCGAAAAGTGTCTGCTCAACAACGTAAATAACGCAATGAATGTTGTTGAACTGTCAAAATGAAACCCATTGCTACTGATAGTGTGTTACGCAATTACCCTGCTGGTCCATGAAAGAGTTTAAGTATAAAAGGAAAGTTGCCTTTGACACTAAAGCGAAAAATTATGGACATGTGCATCCTTCCCATTCTGACCTATGAATCGCAGACTTGGTCTTTGACAAACATTCAAAAGTTCAAACTCAAGGTTTGCCAACGTGCAATGAACCGCAGTATTCTAGGCGTCAAATTGACAGACCATATTCGCAACACCACACTGCGCTCCAAAACACAGATTACTGATGTCGCTCAAAAAGCCGCTAAGCTGAAGTGGGACTGGGCTGGCTACGTCTGCCGTATGTCCAATAAGCTGTGGGCCAAAATAACCACCACGTGGAGCCCTGACACAATTAGAAGGCGTCGCGGCAGACCCTGTAGAAGATGGCGGGATGAGCTGAACAAAACAAACGACCAGCGGTCTACTTTAGCCCTGGATCTAAAGAGCTGGAAGTCATGGGGAGAGACATTTGCCCAGCAGTGGGATGATGCAGGCTAAAAGTAACAGTACTGGTATGATGGACAAATAGAAAATATGATGAAATGTATTAGGTACCTAATAAAATCTTAACTCTTTTTGTGAAAGAATCTTGAGCGGACTGAAACCTCCGGCTCCAAGGACCATCAAATATGTTGGTCTTTTCTACAAGTTAGACGTTAACATAGTGCCCATAAACAAATGAACAGCCATTTAATAACCAAAATTTTTTTATCGTAACTCAGACCCACACATGAACCGATTCCTATGAAAATTACGAGTTAGTATGAAACAATTTCATGGCTCGTGAGTTCTCCTAATGGGTCTACCTACCCACTATAAATCTAATCTAATTGCAAACCGGTACCGAGCCTCGTTTTCGCCTTTGACTATATTCAATTGGATATCCAATTCTACAAATTGTCGCATTGTTTCGCCTTGGTGTCGCCTACAAAACGTCCATTAGAGCTATCCACTTGATAACAAGTCTATTCCAGCGGTATGCTGCATGACGGATTGTCCACATTTATATTTGAACGATGCTCGATTTTATGAAGTAATTTCTCTTTTCAGTCATCGTGTTTTCTATACGTAATGGTGTTTTGTTATTCTCAACAATATTATGAGATGTTAGCAAATAAAATATAATTATGAAATCGACCGTAGCAACTAACATTGTCGGATCTACATAATCGCAAAAATGTAGATCCGACAATGTTAATTGCTACGGTCGAAATAATAATTAAGTATGTATTTCATTTGCTATCAACACTAAGCACTGGTGAAGTTAAAGATGTAGGAAAATGGCTTAAAATCACGCTACACAGTGATTAAAATTAAAATAATTGTTTTATTTAAAAATATTTACTTTTGGGGAGAATAGGTAAATGCGTTATTTGTATCTACAAGCAGGGACAAGCAAGTGCTTACCATACGTTACTATTCTAATCGGATAGCAAGTTTTGAACAACCTGAAATGAAATCATACAAACGAATGAAAAACCAGCCAAGTTCCAAAGCGTCCTCGCGTCGCTACTGAAAACGCCAAACAGATGGGTCTTTATACCCAGCAATAATGAATGTATGCTATTGGCCCCGATTCTGTTGTTCACAAACTAAATTAAATTTAAGTTCAGTGCATCTTTTTCTTTCTATTTCATTATGAAAAGGACAGAAGATAAATATTAGTTTAATCCTGTCAAATTAGATAATCCATAGACAAGTTTAGACGTGATTAAATAATTGGTTACTAAAAATACTTCAATTTACGTCAGGTGCTGACTAATTTGCCAGGACTAACCTAATATTTATCTTCTGTCCTTTTCTTAATGAAATAGAAAGAAAAAGATGCAATAAACTTAAATTTAATTTAGTTTGTGAACAACAGAATCGGGGCCATTGTAGAAAACATAAGCTGCTGCTGTTAACTTCCAATTTTCATTAGCCGTCCGCCAACGTGGGGACGCTTGGATTAAAATATTTCCTACAACTTATAATAAACTTAAAGGGCCAATATATACTATTATTTTAGTTTTTAGAGGTTTTGTTCGCGTCGGGGGTTTTTTATTATTTATTGTTATAGCGACAATAGAAATATACTCTGAGAAAACAATCGTCTACCTATAACCGTTAATGAGATACAGCCGGCTAACAGACGGACGGACAGACAGCCGGACAACGGAGGCCTAGTAATAAATAATTGTAATAGTTTGTTTAATGTAAATATTTAGATGAGGGGTTTTAACGGTGTCCATTACAATGCTTGTGGCTGATAGTATTGCAGATATCCAAAAGGCGCAGGCGAACACGTACACACGGCTACACATCAAGCTATACATTTCCACTTTTAGCTGGCCTCGCATTGTATAGGTTTTTCGTACAATCAGAAGTCAGCTTATACTGGTTTCGTATAGCTTGATGTGTAGCCGTGCGTACCATCAGGTGGGAGATTGATTGCCACTTCAAGGCATAAAAAAACCCAGATGGAGCATTTTCTGGTTTCTCGAGAAATTATAATCCATACTATTAATATAAATGCGAAAGTGTGTCTGTCTGTTTGTTACCTCTTCATGCTTAAACCGCTGAACCGATTTAGATGAAATTTGGTATGGAGATAGTTTGAGTCCCAGGAAACGACATAGGATATTTTTATCCTGATATTCCCTCAGCATCGACACATAAGCGGGTGAAACCGCGGGACGCTGCTGTAGCAAAAAGATCTATCTAATCTCCATAATCAAATGAATTACCTACCTGCATAATAAATAGCAACTTACTTTAAACTTAATAACCATAATGACTTTATGCATTTAAACATGAGAAATGTTTTACAATGTGTAATCTAAGTCTGGTCTTAATAACTCGGATTGCAGTCTGCATTCCGTCTCATATCATACAGTGTTTGTCTATTCTAACCGAGGACGTTTCCATTTATGCAGTTTCCATTTCTATTGTTATTGGGATTATAAATGCCCGATTCCCATACCCTAGCGACAGTTTTCGCCAAATGAAATTCGTGAAGTTATGTTTACAAAACGAAGTACAGTTTCAATCTTTTACCGTAAGAAATTATCATTAATTTAGAGTTCAATGTCTTCTTGAAATTAACTTTATTGCTTTTTTATTTAGCCTACCTAAAGTTACTTTCTCATATAACACATAATTAGCCTATAAATTCCCAATGCTGGGACACAGACCTCCTGTCTGTGATCTCTGTGATCTGTGATGTGTCTGAGGGAGTAGGTCGAAAAAAATTTAAATTTACGCATAGTAAAGCGCCTAAACGGGCTCGAACTTACGACCTACAACTCGTAAGCCGTTACCACAGGGCCACCACTGCTCTCAAGTTACCTACTGCCTCACTGTTGGACAAATGCTTTCTCCAAGTTCTTCGAGGAGCCATCTTTTCCTGCCCCACCCCATACCAGCCCTCGCAATACGCATCCTACCCGGTCATCGTAACACAGGATATCATTACATAAGTAAGTATCTAAATAAAAATTCTAGTTATGTGAACAGTGATTATTTATGATAATGGAAACCGGATAGCCGGACATAAAGGCCTAACAAAATGAGCTACCTACACAATCATTTTGGTTGGACAAAGCTTTGTTACAGTTCTCGTCTATTTGTTGCTACGCTGTCGAGCACAGAACAAAAAGCCACGTATAATTTACAGGCAGAGCCGAAAAACAATGTACCGTACAGTTTTAGGTAGCTAACATGAATAAATAAGTTTGGACGGAAATACTAGGACGTAACGTTGGCTGAAAATAGTGTACAGGGATTATTAGCAGGACTGGTTTTACTCTCGACCACTTCTTTAGCAACATACATACATAATCAGTCCACTGCTGAGACACAGGCCTCATCGTTGTGCTTGTGACGGGCCCAATGCGATTTGGGCTTCTTTAGCAAACAAACTTCAATTTCTCGCTGAGGTGCATCCAGACAGAGCCAGGCATGCGCCGCAAGTGATTTTTTTAATATGCTAGATGCCTCAGCCTGAGGCAACCGTTATATGCGTGGCTTACCATTCGAAGCACCCGCCTCGTAATGTCTGGACGCACCTTTACATACGATCAATCACAATCTAAATGATTTTGAAGAATGTTTGTAATCCATTGCTTCATAATTTATTATGTGCAATTCACGAAGACGCGCCCCACTCTTTTTTCCAATGCTTACAGCACAAGTGTGCAACATTCCGCTAGTGTTTTAGTTTTGTTGATACACACTAATTATTATTAGTGGGTAATTAGTGTGTATCGAAAAAACTAAAACACTAGTGGAATTTACTAGCGATAACCGCTAACGATTCGGAAGAAGAGTGGGGGCGTGTCTTCGTGGATTGCACTATCTTTAAAAAGTTGTCCTCTCAAAAACGTAAATAACGCAATGAATATTGTTGAACTGTCAAAAGGGAAGCCATTACTTCTGTTAGTATGTTACGCAATCACCCCGCGGATCAGGTGTAAGTCTAAGAAAAACACTCAAAGGACCAAATCCTCATAAGTATTCATTTTTCATGTTTCTTTCATGATTAAATTAGATTTTGCTTAACCTATTAGTTAATTAATCTACTCGCCAGTAAATCACAAAGTGTTGGTTTAGGATACAGTATAATGTAGATATATATGTACATATAAGCAGAGACCTTCAATACTGACATAGCCTTGTAGCCATATTCTACTGACCTCTAAATCATTACCCATGAATATATGATGACTACGTAAAACATAGGACCTTGATGTCATAATTACGACACTTCAAGAATTCAAAACCCCGACAGACTGATAACCGCTAACCTTCTTAAATCAGGGCCCCAGTACTTGGGTTGCAGAGGTCAGATATGGTAGTCACCCCGTGTGATATTGATACTCAACTATATTTGGCTAGACTAGCCGACTCCAAGATAGGTGACGCGAAAAGGTGTAATTATTTTGCCTACACAAAATATGTCCGTTGAAAAGGACAAAATATTTTTTTCTTTACTGTCTTTCTTTTCTTTACAATACAAAAAGCGTATCTTACGCCCTGACACTGTAGGGTATTTGAACTCGCTCTTAAAATACCTATTCGTCATTTTCCGTCATCAAACTGGCAAGATTTTCGCAGAATAAAAAAAACAGTTCACCGATAACAAATTACTTAACTGATGTTTAAGATTCTTTACTTTTTTACGCAACTTATATATTTTTTAAATTACGTGTTGTTCACGTCCTCATCGCATGGTCAGCTTGTGACTATGGTTTTAGTTCGGAAATAATCGGAAAAACCCGTAATAATTGATAAAAATTAATTGTTTAAATACAATTAAAAAACATATATGACCTTCACGTGTGTTGTACTTATAATACCTCCGCCTCGTTGGTCTCGTGGTCGCAAGCGCGACTGCTGAGCGAGGGGTCTTAGGTTCGATTCCCGGTTCGGGCAAAGTGTTCTTAGATTTTTTCCATTGGGACTTTCTTAGTAACAGCCCGGAGTTTGGAAGTTGCCTCGTTAAACCGTTGGCCCTGCGCCTTATCTCTCTCGGATCGTACTGGCCGAAATTCAGTCTGGAGGACTTTATTTATTTACTCATAATAAGTTTACTTTTCTTATAATTTAGCTAATACTAGATTATTTTAATGGCGCTTATTTATTTTTTCTTCAAATTCTGCGTTCCTCGAGTTTCTAAGAATAGGTCTTGCTTGAACCAGCGTAAAGTTCGTTAAAGGGAAGCGGAATGGAGAGTGATTTTCGTAATTATATTAAAAAAACATTAACTTAGCTTCAATATTAAATGGAGGAGGTACGGATGCTTTAAAACATAGGTAGGCAAACAAAAAAAGCTTTCGTTTGTTGATTTTACTTCTACCCATATCAGTTTTCTTCAGGCAAATCTCTCTACTTAACTTTCCAGGAAAATCCGACCGAATTTCGCGAGACTCGATCTTAATTCGTATTCATATTAAGGATGCAGTACCTAAATTAACTGTCAGTATTAAGAAGTACAAGTTATCTCAGTACAATATTGACACCACCGACTGTGCCCACCACATCGCACACTCAACCGCTATGACGCACGACCTACGTGTTTGTACTGCAATTTATAGCGTTTTTATCTTTTTACACATCAACCCAGCTTACCTAGTAAAATATACTCTAAAGTCAAACATTGGTACACAATAATGACGGTGATAACATTAGCTTGTTAATTAATTAGACATTATCTCCGTGGGTGTGTTCGGTGCACGTCACAAAGTTGTTGACTCATTGTCCACGGTACGTACTCGTATGAGAACACATAAGTACCCCACTTAATATGAGCACGCATGGAAGTACTGCCTATTCACAATTAACCGCTCTAGCGTGAAGGTGACTATTTCAAACAATTTCAAAGGATGTGAATGTCACGTTATCAATCTGTGTTCAGGAATAACAGTTTTACAAAGGTTAGGTTAAAATTTATTATCATTATTTTGTTGTGACATTACAAATATCTACTGTTAATAATGTCATGTAGCAACAGCGCAGGTTATCAAAGACGTCTGAACCCAAATCTAGAGATTCCACTTACCACTGAATGGCTGCTTCCAAATCTCTGCGCAAAACGATGATGTCAGCTGAAGTGAACAGGTCAATGTCCTTCGAAAGTAATTTTAAGCGCGGAATATTGAAAATAAGCTGAAAATACATTTTTGACGGGTGTCGCCTACATTAATATATTGTCAAGCGTCCCGAAAGTCAACAAAAATTCACCCTATAATGTCAAGTTGACCCCAATCATAATATCGTGCGGATTTGAAAATATATGGCCGGCTCACTGGACGCGTCTGTGTGAATGTACACTCTACAAAGAGTGCTCACACATGCGTAGCTGCCAACAATGCGTACATTGCCATTTGGCACACATTGAATGTGTGTGTTTGTTTGCTTGTGTGCGTATGCAGACTTCACGTGCTGGACGCGTGATCAATGTTCACATTCCAACGTGCTTGCAACCGCTGCGCGCTGTGCAAAAGCACACTACATGCATTTTTGACGGCAACGTACGAGTATATACTACCTATTCGACATTGCTGTGAAAATGTTTCCATTAGTGTCTCAAGGTAGCCAAGAAATCAGACAATGTGAAAATGAAACTGAACTTCGCACTTCACAGTCAGTATCTTGATTATAAATGACGTGATCGGGGCACATGCGGTGACAAATAAATGTTATTAAATGCTGAATAATGATGTTTCATAGGAATTTTGCGATTTGGATTTCATAACACGGTCATGCTGTTGCTGCAAGTTTTTATCTACGACGGATTAGTAGGATAAGCGTCCTTGCCGGGGCAGCGGGATTGTCCTAAAGGGTTACCGCTGCCCCGGAACATAAAGGGCTAAGGAAGGAACACGGGTGGGTTTTAGTCAGTAAGAATCTGACACTCCCTCCTGCTCCACCCTGAGCGGGAGGGGTCATTTGACGACTTCCCATCCACAAAAAAAAAAGGATAAGCGTCCACCGTAGTTCGAAGATTAACTGTTACTGCGCCATTCCTCGTATCGTCCGAAAAACCTTGTTGTGTTTGTCCGGTTATATCTATAAATACTCGTATTTTTTGCGAAACGGTTGAAGCAATACTTATTATACATATTATACATTATGAACCTATTGGTGTATTTTGTTTCCTTTGGTGTTCCTTATCGACCCACTGTTGTGGGCGTACTCTTTCTTCAACGCTTGTTTTGTTGCCTACGATTGTTTTTAATTGATTTTTGTCCTGATTCCTTTGCTTATTTAATGTAACGAATTGAAAATCACCTTTTCTGTTCAAATTCGAGCCCTATCAGAATACCAGCGCTGCGAAATGTATTTTTAAATATCGCAGCATCTCGCTGAGATAGGAGACTTTTGGCCTCGTATAGGCCTTTTTGTTTCATTTTTCTTTTTTTTTACTTTTTTTAATATAATTTGGTTTTTTATTTTAGACTGTGTTTAGTTTAGTTTGTGATCTTCCCGTACGAATCACAATATACACTTTTTCTTTCTTTCTTAAATTGACTGTACAATTACTGAGCAAACAAGTTGTTTTACAAATCATTAGGTATGCTTACTAGTTTCGTGTCCATGTTATTTTTCTCTGGCTTTTCGCCAGGATCTGGTTTACCTAAGGGAACTAGTGCACTCGTTAGTAAAAGATCCGTTTCATCAGTCTGTTTATTTCTGGTTTTACCGAACGATGGCCGTCGGATTTCAGAGTAAAATTTTCAAGTTTTTTTTTCCCATTTTCCTGTAGCTTTTCCACTGTAAGGAAAGGTACCTTTTATATGAAATATACAACGTGTAACGAAATGGTTATATATATAGAGAAGGCCCGGCTTCTTTGGATGATATCAAACGATATAGGAAGGGTTTTTTAATCCTATCGCTACATGTTCGGAAGTTATGAGATTTTTTAATACATTGATACCAGAAACCGAACTTTTCAAATTGAAATAAACACATCACTAGCACTAAAACAGCTGATCGGTGTCACCGACCTATTTGTAAGTAAAGATAAACCTCCTACTCCTGGTATTTCTGAATAAACGGTTCCGCATGTTTATTTTTTATTCACAAAATATTATTAAGTACTGACTTTTCCTAAACTTTGATTATGTTTGTGAACTAGCTACCTACAATACAATTAATTGGTCTAGGTATCAAAAGTTAACGAAATATTTAGATACCTGCTTGAATTGTCACGTATCATTTACACACTTGTTGGTTTTTTACGTAGTTGTCCTTTTGTAGAAGATTACTTTGTAGATAATTATTATCTACCTCGTAGTAATCTTCCACCCGCCACCCACCTTTCCATCATACCTACAACACAATAAATACCTAATTCAAAAACAATATTCCTGTAAATTTCCTAACATTATTTCTAACCTTTTATTTTGGTGGCCATAAAGATGAACGATTTTTTGCTTTAAATCGATTTTTCATTCGATTCACAGATCGAATCTCGTGCTCTTCTTACATCGATCTTCTAAAAATTCATTCAAAAATCGTAATTAAAAAATTTTAAACAGCATTTAACACACCTCTATTTTGTGACATATTTACAGTTGCCAGTCAGGTAGGTACGTCAATAATATTTGATAACCTTTCCGGCGTAATTCAAATGGATGATTAATATGTTTCAATCTTCGGACAAGTTAAAAAGTGTCGGCATACTTATGTAATTGATCTTGTTTGAAATAGATAAACCTACCTATTCGCTGTTTATGATTGTCAGCACAATGCTTTGGGCAAATATGAACTTGAACTATTAAGAGCCTTTATTTACACATACGATCCAAGAGATTCGATTCACGTTACTATTGAATCGATTTGCTTGAAGATCGCATTAAAACGATTTTTTCGAAAAATCGACAGCTTGTACAACCATTGAATTGATCATAAAAATCGAATCCTTACGTGCATCCTACCGGGAATTAATTGCTTAAATAAACATTATTATTTGCCATTAGTACTTAGAATAGAAAAAGGATTTAGAAACCATTTTTTTGTCCAACTGAACCCAAAACATCATTTCAATTCACCTCTTCGCAACTTATTCTTCTCCTAGTACAAATAAAATCACAGTGGGTTCCGTTCATAATTTTTAAAATAAGGTTATTTTTTTACTAAATAAGACGTAAACTATTAGCAACAAGTTAATCGTTTTTTTTTATTACAAAATAATACCACGCACGCATAATTTTTGTGTGTAGGACTAACCGAAAGAATTATCGGAATTCACGGTCTGTCGGTGCTGTTTGAGTGGTACATACTTAGGTTTTATTAGTTTGAGCACGTTTAGTCTTTGTTATTATAATTCAAATAAAGAATGTCGCAAAATTGCATGTAACTGTCGAAAGAAATTAATAAAAGTACTAGAAGCGCATGAGTAACAGGAATTGTCATTTCCGAATTGAATATCGTTTGCTCACAGAACCCTGATTACGTCGCTACACACACAATGTAACATCGATGTGTGTGTAAACCTAATGACTTTTAGGTACCAGGATAGCAGGGAATAGGAGTTTCATTTTGGGCATTATTGTTATTGCTTTGCTCGTCGCCGTCAGTCGACGTCTGTCCTGCGTCTAGTACATTCGTTTTTATCCCTATGATAATTATGCGCATCAGTAATTTGCGAGCTGCCCAAGAACTGTACCGTCACCGTTTTATTGAGGGTAGACCAGATGCTGAGCGTCGATAGATGCCTTCGTCAGCATGTTTTAGTTTGATCTCGGATGGTACATCGGCTTGGTGCCTCTAACCATAGGTAATCAGGTACCTATGGCGAGCGCTGCGCAACGACGGTCAGCACCCATGTGCGTGTGTAGTGTACGCAGTGCAGTGTGATACAAATTAAAGTGCGGATTGAGGCCGCTTTCAGGACAATAACACCAGACATGCTACGTAATGTGTGTCCATGAACAAGTGAGCGGCCTTGTGCATACAATACCAAGGTCACCACATCGAACCCCATCTTTAAAAATGTAAGTCAATTTACTAAATTAAGCAAAGCTTTAAGATTTTACTGTTTACTCGGTGTAAAGTAATAATAAGGGATGAAACTAGTTAACCTAGGTACCTACCTAAACTTTGTTTCGATTGTTTACGTAAGTTTTGTTATTCCAGTTTTTACGTGCAATTTCTAGCTTAATAACGAGTAAACTGTAAATCAATAATTAGAATTACACATTAATTTTTACATCACGGTAAAGTACGTATGGCTTATTGCGCGCGCGCGCGGCGGCGGCGGAATATTCCGTCAGTTGGCGCCGACAAAGAACACCGCCTCGCGCCTGCGCAGTAGGCTACGGTACTAGGCGCGCAGAGTTACGGAAGAGATTTATCGTGATATTAGCAAGTAACTTAAAAAGTTACTGACCTACGTAGTGCGGTGACACGTTTGTTATGATTTGAATTTAAGAAACCAATGAAACCGAAAATTTGGTATCAATTCTTAGAGTATTTTATTTTGAGTTGAAACTATGTATAGTGACTCTATACCAGCTGTTATATTTACTCCTTCAGGATCACTACACCGTTTAAATTACACCCTGTATATACTGTAAAACCGGTTCTGCGTATCTCTATATACTATGTCATTGCTTATTTACCTACATACTATTCATAAAGAGCCGGCTGACAACACTTGTACTTGGTGAAGATTTTTCCGCACAGGAAAAAGGTATTAATAAATCATTGTTTCGTCTCTTACAAGGTGGGCAAACCTCCAAATATTTCAGACAAAAGGTGACTCTAGTTTTCCATGGGTTTGGATAGTCTTGAAAGTCTCTTATACCTATTACCACTTTAAAATTAGGTAGGTACTGACTCTACCAAAATGACAAAGATATATACTTGTTTTTCATCTGTTCTGACCATCTGAGCCTAATCCCTATAGTAAGCCTCAAAAGGTGTCATTTATCTTTGGATTATCTGCATAGTGTAGTCATCGCATTATTAGACAGTCGTTGCCTTGTAAACGAGCAAATTTTCCCTACTTAAATATAAGACTTAAGTATACATATGGCTGATAGTCATTCTCATTAATTCCCTGTCGATTATGGAAAGTTTAATGGAATATTACATGATTATTTATTTTAAACTTCAGTTGTATCAGTAAACATTCCGTTTGAGTAGATAGTCACTATCGTACCTTTATTTGAACAACTGGCTCCAGAAAATAACGCAGTATGCCGTTATGTCACACTTCTATACTTATAGATACAAGTTTATTATAAGATACATGATTTATTACAATGTGTGTTTTATTTCAGACTGTGGCCCAACATGAAATAATAGTTCACATAAACAGACTCTGACCAAGCAAATGCCTGTATCTTCGGAGGAAACAGCCAATCCTGGCTTTAATACCATCCAGTTTGTACCCGACAGATGCAGTTAAAAATGTTACGAAGATTTGTCACAATTTAATGTAATTCTGGAATTCTCCATTTCCTTTGTGTAAGCTATCATCACTTAATGCCCACGCGCCGATTTTGTATTTATGAGATTAAGAGACAGTATAGGTACCGTGACAGACAGCGGTGCCAACATTCTCCACCGACAGCTGGAATAACTTATAATTGTGAAAAATTAGACAAGTTACTTGTCTAATTTTTCACAATCCTACTTACAACGTACTCACTTCATTATGTAATGTAGTCCCAAAGGAGTAGACCTTTTGTTAACAAAGATATTTTAGTTTCAAGTCTATTGAGCCAACCCAAAACTTTGGTCAACGCCGCACGCTCCGCAGTTTCTAGGGCTCCTATGCTTCGTACGTAAGTATACAGAGCCACAATACGAAACCCAAAATCAAATTAAGTAATAATCTTATAATATCTAGCGGAAAATATTTCAATATTTTCCATTCATAGTGAAAAACGAGCGTATGTCCTCGACACAATTTTCCAGTAGGTAGTACCTAAATGGATTTTATCTCACCTGCGTCCTAGATAAAAAGAATTCAATCGTGCGAAATTCAATAGGCAGCTTAGATTAGATTGACATTTGTCATTCATGAGAGAAACTCAGCTGAATTTTGTATTGACCGCAACATTTGCCTACACGTGTTTACGTGTCTAGTCTACCTACATATATTGGCATGGCTTTCTGGTGCCGCCGCCGTAACTCTTTTTTATTATCCGTCTTGATGACTGATGTTTCTTAAAAATATGAGTTTAAAATCGAGCTTTGTTGTCGTATGAAGACAATGGTCCCCCCAACTTAAACGAACGGTCCAAAGTCGAGCCGACTCCTACACAAAATGATTCACAATAATTGAGGCCCATTTAACTCCATACGTGATTCAAATCAGCATAATTACTTATTGAACTCTTGGAAAAAGAAAAGCAGCATAAATTACTCCACTGATTGATTAATTATAAGGGGTTAGTATGCCTATATTTATCAAGATATATAATTAAAAACAATAAATAGACTATAACATTTTCTTCCCACGTAAATTGTATGAATCGATTGGATCAGTAGGTATTAATAGGTGTTAGACAAGCGTCAATGAGCTAAACCAGCATCATAGCATTTTCGTCACAAAAAAAAACATTTAGGCACCTACCCAAATACTTACCGACTTAGTTTTTGACGTGAAAACTACGTTAAACGCATTGAGCGGTTCTTGAAAGCGCTCATCGAGTTGAATAGAAGAGGCCTATGTCCAGCTGTGGACTGCTGTAGGCTGATGATGATGATAAACGGTCTTTGAGAGAAGATGTTATGGGTTCGCGTCACTGACATATATGCTAACATTATATCTGTAGCTGATAGTAAAATCCTACTTCTTACTATAATAATATTATATTATATCCTACTATCCTACTAATATTATAAATGCGAAAGTTTGTGAGGATGGATGGATGGATGTTTATTACTCTTTCACGCAAAAACTACTGAACGGATTTTGATGAAACTTTACAGTAATATAGTTTATACATCAGAATAACACATAGGATACTTTTTATCCCGATATTCCCACGGGATCAAAACTTACGCGGGTGAAACCGCCGGGCGCAGCTAGTTATAATGCGAAAGTTTGTGAGGATGTATGGATGGATGTTTGTTACTCTTTCACGCAAAAACTACTGAACGGATTTGGATAAAACTTTACAGTAATATAGCTTATACATCAGAATAACACACCCACGGTATCGACACTTATGCGAGTGAAACCGCGGGGCGCTGCTAGTATTATATATAAAAAAATAATAATATAATATTATTTAATATTTATTATATTATCTGTGTTGCGCTTAGCGCTAAAAGCACAGAATAACTAATAGAAGCACAATTTTACCCCCATACTAATAACCGTATTATATCAGATGATGAATAATTAATTACACACAGATTCCTCTCTTTCAGTCGTCAGTAATTTGACTTTCGAAAGAAGAAGACAAAGCGTTGTGTAACTATACAGACGATATACAACGTTTATTAGTAAGGGCCGGTTAAACTAATCATTTTAATTTACAAATTATGAAATTTTATTATTACAACAATTAATTTATATTCATTGAAAACAATTAATTAGAAAATGACAAAAAAAACACTGTTATTTCTTAGTGTTAAGTTTTCACCTTTGGCGGCAGTTCCAATGACTGCCTGTTTTTTTTCTCTTTTGGTGTTAAATCTACATTGATGTTCTATGTAGATAATATAAGTGTGCTGAAGTTTGTTCAATAATTAACTTTATCTGTCAGATTCTAAAAATAATCGCTAATGATTCAATCCAATAAATTATGAACAATAGGATTTTCTTGATAAGAACACTTTTAAGTAAAACGCTATGAGATAGCAATTATAAATAGTCTGCTTGTAGTCTTTAGACATTTTGACAGGTTGAATTTTAATCTAACTTTATCACTTGCTACAGTTGCAAGTAGTACTATAAATAACTTAAATGAATAAATAAATTGAGAATTACCATTCAATTATTTTAAACCAAGGCAGTTTCTGTTGGGTAGTTACTGCCAACTTGCCAAGGTAAAACCTCATAAACATGATGAAACCCTTAGACGGCGTAAATATTAGCAAATTACAACAAAGTTATGTTATAATTACACCATTCAAGATATCTAAGATTTAAGTGATTCTAGGGTTGGTACCTCATACAAATAAACCATAAAGTTATAGGAGTATCGTTATATTATTACATTCAGTGTCAAGAAACCATTTATAGCAGCTGTATACGGGCCATAGATATTTACGATAAGCTTCTCATAAGCAGTTATCGTTATTTCAAAATTGATACCGCCAATGATCCTTTATAAATAAACCTAAGTCTTAACAAGTACACTGAACTTAGCTCGTCCTGAGCACGAAATATTTTTTAAACAATATTTAAGGCCTTAGTGACATAAAGATGTTGTGAAATTTTTTTTATCAACCAAAAATTAAAAGCTTGTAAAAATAGATTATCTTCTCTACCTTCTTTATATCTACACAGTCAGTCATTGATTTTCCTGAAAATCTTTCAGTGACTGACTGTCTGATTATCGAACAGATTATTCTATAGGAGATGGTGAAATCATGAAACGCATGAAAGCTGGAAGATATATGACCCTAAGAAGAAGTGGAGTTACTCCAGGGAATGATGTTTCAAAAGCAACCCCTAACGGATTCGGCAACTTTATATGGAAAATCTGAACCTCGCTTTTTCAATATCCTTATGTATAAAGTCGCGTACAAAAGCTGATAATAATTATGTCGCAATGCAAAGTATAAAGTTATTTCCCGTAATCTCTTGAATACTAAGCAAATCGTACTATTTATAAATAATGGAGACGCAATAAACCTGCCACATGCATGCATTCAGTATCAGATAAATTCAGTTACGCGAAACCATTTCACCACTGAACGCTGACTCATACGTTTGTTTCAGCGGTATGATTAAGACATCATACAACATTTATCAAACAACACCAAATTGTGTGGAAATCAGCATTACGTGACGTGAGAGAGACAACAAATAAATTCTGATGTAATAGATAGGGATTAAAATAATTTATTCCTTATCACATTTTTTTATCTGAATGTTATGAATGACGATCAGGCCGAGCCCACATCATATATTCACCGAATGTCTTCAGTAGGTAACTCTAAATTCTTATCAAACATTACAAGCAATACCTACCTACTTACCTTGCGTGAAAATCAGCTTTTGAGAGCATGCCGGACGGAAAACCCAATGCTTTTCAAAAGTGTCAAGACACCGCGATGTATGAAAATATGAATCAAATTATAATTATTGACAAAGCTAAATTATTTTTAGTTACTTATTCCTATTATATAGTACCTATATTGGAAGAGTCACCGCGATGAATGAAAATATGAATAAAATTATAATTATTGACAAAGCTAAATTATTTTAGTTACTTATTCATATTATATAGTGCCTATATTAGAAAACCAGCGATCATGAGAGCAAGTGATGAATTTTAAAACAAATATTAGGTACACAGTATTGTACACTGACCAAGAAATGCATTGTACTACATTCATTCATATTTAAAGCATCACTAATATACAATCATGGACTATGCTATAACAATGGACTATACGTATGGCTAACTACAATAATAACTACTAGGGGTGTTTTAATAAAGCAGGAAAATATTTGACGATATTTACCAGTACTGCAAGACTGCAACAGTTTTCTGATCAATCATTGAGAAAGGTCAGCATTTCATACAAGTTTCCATAATTATATGTTCTCTTGCTTTCTCTCTTTATTTATGTAGGTAGGTAATTTTGCACTATTTTGGAACCTCAATGACGAATTGTTATCCGTTTAAAATCTCTTATTTTCGCCTTTGCATTTTATGTCTTCTTTATTTTTTGCTTCTGTTTATTACATTTAATATATCTATATATAATATCTTCTATTTATATCTATACCATACTACTACACTAATATTATAAAGGCGAAAATTTGTGTGTGTGTATGTTTGTCTCTTCTTCACGCTCAAACGGCTGAACTATACTTTTTATATTAACATATACTTTTTATGCCTATATTCCCACGAGATCGAAACTTATGCGGGCGAAACCGCGGGGCGCAGCCAGTTAATGATAAAGCTGAAGAGTTTGTTTGTTTGTATTTTTCTTTATTTCACACGGACGAAGTCGCGGGCAGAAGCTAGTACCTACTAATAATAAAGCTGAAAATTTAGTTTGTTCGAACGCGCTAATCTCTGGATCTGCCAGTCGAATTTGAAAAATTATGTTTGCATTTGATAGCCTAATTTTTCAGGGCCTATACTACCTCAAATGGCTTAGCATGATCCTCCGTTATGTCGAAAATACTGCAGCATTAATTTTGAAATAAATATAAGGTAAAGTTGAGGATTAATGCTAGGTCTTATGTTAGACGAAAACACGATTTCATAAAATTTTCTCGATAGAAAAAAAATCCAAAGTTACCTCCAATCCGAACAATAAACCGCTGGTATTCAAAAAATACTTCAAATTAGATCATGAAACTTTGTATACTAACCGAACTAAATATAAAGCAGGTCTTATGTTATTTACTTTTTTTTAATTACCATTATTTTCACCGTAAAAAGCAAATACCTAAACTATTGGCGCTACCTGCCGCCTAGCACTGCACTCTGTCTCGCTCTCACTCAGTCCGCGAGCAGTATCGTGCGAGCGAGATAAAGAGTGAATTTTAGCTGAGGTAGTCTAGGCTCTTCAGGAAGGCTATATATAGGCTATTTAACATCATGCTAGAAATAACTCTTAGAACCCGAGTTAAAAGAAAAAAAGTAAGAAAGAACGCTAAGCGAAAACGAAGTAATAGCGCGGGCAAGCGATGCGATACGATGAGGTAGGTTTTTCATCCATATATTTACATAACATAACATCACTGTACTCGGTGTACCAATGGCACACCCACCACGTCATACATTTATTTCTTTTGTTAAAAAAAAACTGAAGCGTATGTTCTATTAGCAATTTTTTTGTTTGTTTTATATTGGTCAGTACAATGAGGTAATTATGTATTGAAATATTTCTACTAGCAACACACACACACATACAATTACATTACATTTTGCACTAGTACAAAACTACACTTGTAGTTTTGTAGTAGTAGTGCTTAGTGTAAAATGTAAACAGGAAAAACGTATCTAAAATTACAGTTATACTAATGAATGCCTAGAGAATTTTAAACCCCTTTAACTACAAATTGTTATTCCCACTGTGACTAATGTTGAACAATAAATTATTTTAGAAACATGGGCGTAAATCTTACATAACTGCTTTTGTATCCAAACTCTTCTGGCAGAAAATGACACATTTACCTGTAAGTACTCGCTATTTCGCTCTAGTCAACTTTAGCCTTATTTGTAAGCGATTGTCATATCAACATTCCATTGATGCTGCTTGCCGTTGGTCCCCGTTGTCGTTCGTAGATCTTTGACAGTCGTTACGGGTCGTCAGAAGCCCGAAAGTCTAAATCTTTATTATATTGTACCTATATATCTTTTGTGTATTTCTTGTTTCTATGTTTTATATTGTAGCTGTTTGTTGTTCCTCTTGAATAAAAATAAAATAAAATAAAACCAGTCTTTCCAAGGGATATCGTATTACAGTAACTGGGTTGTGGAGATCAGATAGGCAGTCGCTCCGAGTACCTTAAATGCTGGTGTTCAGATGCATCCAGTTAGACTGGAAGCCGACTCCAATATAGTTGGGAAAAAGCTAGGCAGATGATGATTGATATGCTGCTTTGCTTTGGGTGTCGAGCAGAACAATGTTTGACATTAAATTGAATGAATGTATTAAATGAAAGCCATTGTTATAACTACTGTATCACAGATGGTTCTTTGATTCCAAATAAGTTATCGTTCTTTTACTAATTCAAGCTTCCCTATTCAATATTTCATCATACGACATAAAACTGTTACAGGAAAATCATTTATATCTTTACACAGAAATAGTTTCAAAACAAGTCACTTATGCCAAACATGCATCGCGGCCCCTGCATCTTAACAGCGAATGTCCTCTGTGTCGAATATATCTAATTAATGGAATGAAGCCAAAAAGCGTGCATGTGCTAGCAAGATTTAGCGCTGTTTAAAATTATAATGTCAAAGCACTTCAGCAAAAACGAATAAGGAATAAATAAATACAGTAATTTGTTGTTTTTTGTTGACCTTGTCGGATCTAATTTTGCTAACAATGTTTTACTTTCATTAGTCATTCAGTGTTGACCTTACGATTCGTCCTTTTACTATTATACGATAATATGGTTTTTTTAGTATTTGGTGAATTGGGCGCGTTAGGGTCCTTGGTTGCGTAAATAAGTTGAATTGTACTTTGGATGCTCATGAAATCATGACACAAATGCGGAACAATTAAATTGGTAAGGGGGGGATACATGGCTAGTAACTCGCACAACACAACCTGCATCGTTTTTAAATTAAATAAAATTTTAATTAAATCTTTTAAGAATATCATCTCCTCCTGGCCTATATTCTAGACAGTGTAATTAGTATTGAGTTACAAACAGTCTTTACTTATAGTTTAACTGTCTCCATCCGAACTTCTCCGGATCTCTGTATTTGAATGAGCTCTTACAAGTCTATACCAGAATCAAACTAAGTACCTATTGCAAACTCTATTATAAGCTGAAACAAATAGAAACGATTCTGAAAGAGTAATACATCACTATATAAATACGATAATTGCAATATTAGGACCGTTCCCTGGAAACAAATTGCTTTCTGAACAAAAAATGGGCCTATTCTGGAGTTCGCAAACACATTGAGCAAGGGATGAAATACCAATATAAGTTGAAAGGCCCATTTAACTTTATATGTATGAGAATATCGACGATTGGGTGAGCTAAATATGAAAAAACCCTATATCGTCAACGATTAAAAACTAAGGTTTAATGAAACGTGAGTTATGTCTGTCTGGTCTTATCATTAACCTACTTTATTTATCACAAGTGGAAGATATCAGAAAAATATTCGAATATTTTGTGAAAAATATTATGTGAGATCAGAATATAATCTTGAGAAGTTATTTTAGGAAGCTGATTCTGTCAGATATTCAGAAAACAAGTATCAGTGTCACATTGGGCCTGATTTATTTCTTCATATTTTTCATGAAGACCAATCTTACTTTAATTTTCCTGTTTAGAAAATGCAGCAATTGGATAAGCACATTTCATTATTTTTATTTCTGTAGCATTCATTTCCAACTAAGTACGACGGAAGGAGTAGCAGAGCGGAAATAAATATTATTACATGACCTATTATTTAATAAACAAACAAAGGTAGAGATTTTTATCAGTGGACTAGAGTCATATATAAAACTGGTCTCGTGCATCGCACGGGCATGACGTTTGTCAGTGTTATTTTAGTCCTATAAAGTCTATTAATAAGTTTGTCTTAGCAAAATATTCGGTGTGTCGGAGTGTACGGCAGTGTCTAGCGGCGTGGTTGCAGCGGCGTCATCGCGTCACCCGCGTGTCTCGCCGCCGTTATCGACCTTCTTCTTATCTCAACAAGAACTACTCCACCGCCCGATAAACAAGGAGCAAAAGCGTGCGCCCGCGCCGTTTTGCCTCATTCCATCCCACTTGGTGTGATGCGATTAGTTCGTTCGCCTTTTATCGCGCCGTTTCGTTCAGTTGCTCACTCGCCGCCGCCGCGCTACCACGACTCTCGCGTCCTTCCCGCGCAATGAACCAGCAAGCCAACAACACATAAACCATCAACATGAAGCCTAATCGGTTATAACGTTTTGTTAACAAACCCAATTTAAATTTAGATCGAATATATATAATTATTGTGATATTTAGTTAGTTCTCCGTATTTTTAATATTTATAATCATTATGATGAATTCAATTTACTTTATTTAATATTATTATTTTTAATATATAAAATAAATTCAGTGCTCAAGATAATCTCATTCCAAATCGCGCAGTAATTAACTAGAAGTCTTGCTACAAGAATTGCGATGACAGCAAAAACTCGTTCACATTGGAAGGAATATGGAACAGCACTATGTGGTGAGTTCGTTTTCTAACCTATCATTACTGCATGCGTCGGCCATGTGTCCGTACCACCGTCTGTGACCGGCGGCCGCGGTAAACCAGCCACGGTGATGACGTAAATACTCATTTATTATAGGTACTTAATTACCCGTAAATACTCAGTAAATCCCTGTCATTTTCATTTTGTCCCACCCCGGCTTACCTCGGGCCGTCGCTGTTGTCCCACGTCTATAAAATTATTTTGTGAAAGCTACCGATGTATGATTTCACCAAGAACCACATAATATTCAAGTTAACGCAGTAAGCTATTTTTAATGTGGCGTTAACTATGCTCGCAGTGCTAATCCATTCTGTCCCCTAATGACAACAATGACTCTACCAAATGTCATATGAGCTGTCACTTGTCAGTCTAAATCACCAAACAGCGGTAAAGTTAGAACACATTCCCATTACTGTTGGCATTGTTAGTAATATACATTCCACGTTCCACGTATGCTATTTTGTAACATGCAGGTATTGCCTTTTATTTAAAACCAGAACTTGCAATACGCCTCGGGTTTTTCTCGAGGACAATTTCATAGAAGTAGCAATCCACCCGCACGTGCTGCTCTCAATATTCTTTGAATAAAGCGTGAAGATTTAGCTCCAAAACCCTCAAATTGAAGCTTTCGAGTGAAACCGTTCAATTGGATTTGTTTGTGCAGCCGATGTGTGGTGAAAAGTTGAACAGGTTATGTTGACCTAAAATATAAATTATAGTTATGCAATACTCATGACAAGTTTTAGCTTACACATCGCATAACATGCACGGCTTGCATGGTGTCTTAGAAATAGTGTCTATCCCTCATGTTTAATAACATCCGTTACAAGTTGTTTCTAAACTTGGCGTCAACTTGGACACAGTGCAAGGAAAATCATGAAATGATGAAAACCACATACTACTGACATACCTGCATAAGTTTGTTACAATAGTAGGTACACATCTATCTATGATGCTACCTATTATGACGAAGAATGCGCCATGGATTTTCCTTATTTGTAACGTTAGATATTTTCTGTATGAATGTCGGTATATATCCATATAATAAATAATAATAGGCATCTATCTAGTAGTATCTAATACATATACTTAATTGCTTGTGTCACTTGATAGTTAATTCGCCACAACAAAACTGTAGGTGAATAGGTTATCAAGCTGCTCTTCCGACGACGGGGAGAATTAAAGTGTCGTAAAACTATATAACTCTATCTCCTATTCAACAAGACTTATTCACCAATCTTTTTTATTAACAGTTTTCCTGAAATCGCATAAGCATTCATTTTTTAATGACTTGTGAAAAATGGCCCATTGAAATGAGTCCCGTCATTCACTCATTCATCACTACGAATGATTTCGTTTCATTTCTGGAATTGCACGTTCCTGAAACAGTTTCGCTTGGAATAATATTTCATTTCAAGAACGAATATTTTTCCGTAGGGTTATTGGCCTGGTGAATATTTTTAAAACTTTAACGTGTTATAAATATAAAATATAAATGTTTTGATCATATTTGTTTCTCGTATTTCCATCGCTAGTCTTACAAATGCGTCGTGAAATCGAGAAAGCGACGCCAACCACGCTGTTACTTCTCGCTAACAAATGATTTATTACACATTAAAATGTATAATGTAATATCAACTAAACACCCTACTTCCATAGAAACGATATTAACACTTTATAAAAACATTATCATCAAATAAACGAGTAAAATCCATCTATGTAGGAGATATCTACCATCGATACGAAGAAGTTGAAGCTAATGGAACATTCTTTTAAAACTATTTGTAAACATTCATTTGAAGGGTCCATTACATACCCTGGTGTGTATCACCTATGGGGAATTCCGTTCATTCCAAGAATGCCGAGGTATCAGGTAGAAAGTATTAAAAAGGGGCTACTTGCTGGCTTGAACTTAAGGCGCTGCCGAAACGTAGGACACCGTTGAACGCTCAGTTTTTTGTCGCACTGTTAGGCGTATTGGCACATATTATATACAAAGAAAAATAAAATAGTGTATTGTCAATGTTCAAAGAAAAGACTCATTCCAAACTATTTCATGTAAGTATAAATATGTTTCGTCGCATAATTCTCAAAATTTCGAGTAATATTTTTATGTAAGTAACAAAGAGAATTCAATCAACTAAAGAAATACCTAAAAAATATTCCACTGAGCCGTGCAATTATTTGTTAGTTTAATTTGAAGTAATTTTAAAGTAAGTTTAAAGTTATTTTGCAGTTTTACTGCAAAATTACTTTTATTTTGGTGGTCAAAAAATATTCCACTGAGCCGTGCATTTATTTTTAAATTTGATTCAACTAACATCAAACGTATCGCTGTTTTGAAACTTATTTGTTGCCACGATGCTCTATTGTCAATTATCTAAAAATTTACTTCATACCGCGCCTTAACGACTAAGTATTAGAGAGAAACTAAAGTAAAAAAGTCAGGTAACTTCAAGGGGATAGGTACTGCAATATAAATAAACAAATGCAAAAAAAAAACATGATTAAATCAATCTAAATCAACATCATTCTCTATCAAAGCTCTATATCACTTTATCTTTTACCAAGAAATAACAATAAAATCGACTATAGATATACTCGACCTTTAGACCGCAATTATTTATACCTAGATTTAACCCGCGGCTTCGCCCGCGTGGATGTCGAAAATTATACCGCGGGAACACCGGGATGAAAAGTACCCTATGAATTAATGTAGGTTATAAACGATCAATGCCAAATTTTATCCAAATATCCATTCAGTCCTTTTTGCGCCTCGCCGATCCGCAACATACCTACATGCAGACAAACGGACAACAATTATAAACTATATTTTCATCATCTGACTCGTCCCACACCTCGTACCAATTGCTTTTTTTTTCAAATACATATAGTGACTATACAGTTTTGACATCGTTACTATTTCCTAACCACTGCAATGAGGTTGAAACCGCCAATGGTGCCTATAAGCTACAGTTATTAATAGTTTCCGCTTAAGTTTATGCCTCTGTGACTATACCTATAACGAGCGGAGATTCCACCTTGATTAATTAAATGCGGTTTTTTCCTATTGCAATTCTTAAAACATCAAACTAATCAACATACATTAACTTTTGCCTATGTCTTGGTTAGATAAGCAGCCTTCTCTTATTTAAAAGATTCCAGGCAATGTACAGACGCCAGCACATCAAGCTACCCGAAACTGTAAAATTTTCCCAATCAACTTTGAAACTTATGCTTCAGCGTTAAAGTTAAAAATCTATTAAAGAAATTTGACAGATTATAGTAGCTTGGTATGCTGGCGTCTGTATCTTCATCAACGATCATAGATGGTGGCAAGATCTTGGTTGTGATGTGGAAGCCATCACAACTCGGCTTATTACTAGCACTAAAAATCTATACAAATATGTTAAAATGTAAGTGTCCGTTTGTAATATCAAAATAACAGCATTTTACTAAATGCACATATGACACGTATACGTTCCTTATAATAACAAAAAAACAATTTCAGATTTTTTGTTTGTCTGTCTATTGGTTCTGGCTAATCTTCGAATCGGCTGGACGAATTTTAACGGGACTGTCACTGACAGATAAGTAGCTGATGTTTTAAGGAGTAACTTAGGCTACTTTTTTTTTTAAGAATTAGGTTTTCGCGTAAAAAAAATCTTCCAATATATACCTTGTCACTCCAAAACCACTGTACAGCTAGTTATATCATAATTCATTGATGATATCTGAAAATCGCTAACAAATGTTACATAAAATGTGTCATTTTAAATATTTTACACAAAAGGGCGTATCTACTAACTACCACTTCAAGATATAGATAGTGCAATCCACGAAGACGCGCCCCACTCTTCTTCCGAATCGTTATTTGCTATCGCTAGTTAATTCCATTAGTGTTTTAGTTTTTTCGATACACACTAATTAAGTAATTACCCATAATTAGTGTGTATCAACAAAACTAATACACTAGCGGAATGTTGCACACTTGTGTTGTAAGCATTAGGAAAAAGAGTGGGGCGCGTATTCGTGGATTTCACGATCTATAGACTTGATATTGTGAGCCGCTAGTAATCATTAAATCTCATAACATTATATTAACGAGTAGTTATTAATCATATTATAAAGATCTTACAATGATCGCTTTATGTCAATCAAGATTACAGTACCTAATCCTATTTATATTATGTCAGCGTATGTAAACAATTCAATGTAATTAAATAGACATTACATAATTATAATTAACTAATACAGCTGGTAATTTGCGTCAGTAGATAAAGTAATAATTTTATTATCACTACCTACATGTGGTTTCACTTTTAAACCCTCATGTGATTTTATATGGTGTACAGTAAATATTCCTATAATATAGATCTACATCAAAGTATAAGTAATTCGAAAGCAAACATTTATTCTGAACTATACAAATTGTAAGAGAATCCTCAAGGATGCTCTCCAAAGTATTTCTTACGAAGAAACAGAATTTACTAACTGTGTTAAAGATAACAAAATACAAAATCATTTATCATAATTTTACAAATTTCACCTACGTTAAATATTTATCAAATTTAGAAACTAAGAGATAGGCTGCAACATATAATTAAGAGTATATTGTAATTTTTTGATTATTTATTAATTTTAAAAGACTATTTTAGCTCTTCTTGCTTTAGGAATATAATTTACATTAAAGCAAAACTATACTAATTTTCAAGCCTTATAATTTTTGAATAAGTAAATATATTATTATATTGCTACAGAATTATTATAGGAATTGAGCTATAGTTCTAAATAATGTAAAATTCAAAATGGCGAAGTTCATAAACATGAAAGAATGACGCTTTTCTTTGATTAGACGTTAGTCACTGTCTCCAACAAGAAAATAAAATATATGTAACCAACATCCCGTGCAGGATATCGTTAATTAGATTTTTTATAATAACTTAGCTTCCTACCTACTTACTTAAATCCGAAGATTAAAAGCAAGCACCAGGCAGCAAACTTTTATTGCTATTCTCAATGTTACACTGTTTGAAATTACGACAGGGAAAAGCAAAATAAATATTACAAGAATAATATTATAATAACAAGTATCGCAAATCAAATGATATAAACAGAAATATTTATTATATACTTACTCATTTACACTTTCGTTTACATTTACACTTCTCACGTGCCAATTGTTTTAATAACTAGATTCTATTGTTTTAATCATAACTGTTAAAGAAGAGCTCTATGTTTTGTGATTGTATTTTTGCATGCAAGTGTAGCAATTGATATTCTTGCTATCGTTAAGATTTAACTTAACAAGCAGATAACTTCGTAGCTGGTAAGGCAGTTTCTGAAACTTTGTTAGTATTTCGAACATTTAGAGCAATGAAACTGAACGCGCTCAGCACATCTAAACCACCTCCAAGAGCTCAGTGTTAATATTCCGTTACAATGATGACACTGACAGTTCTTGAACGCGATTTACAAGTGCTGAGCGCGTTCAGTTTCATTGCTGAAATTCGCTCTAATTGCTCAAACGTCAGTATCATTTGATAGCTGAAGCTTGCCGTAGTTAGATCATTTAAGTACTCATACAGACAATGTATGGGTCCTGAGCAGATTTCATTATCAAAGTCGACACGAGATAATTCAAGTTACGGGTCACCCTCTATCGGACGATATTTTGTCATGTGACGCCCCTGATAAATTATTGCAGTAAGTGTGCCCAAATAATAATTATTATGTAATATCAAATATTTTATTTTATTAATATCATCAGTCCACACTGTATTACATATTTAATACAATTTGCAATTAGTACTTAGAATAGAATTTATCGCGCATTCATTAATGAACCGACCGCTGAGAACTACTGTACTGCATTAGTTTTTCTACTCTGTATGTTCGAATGGAATTTTCTGTTACTCGTTTTTCTTCTTAAATTTTTAGCCGGATTTTTGCCATTTTATGTACAGACGGCAGCACATCAAGCTACCCGAAACTGTCAAATTTTCCCAATCAACTTTGAACCTTATGCTTTAGTGATAAAAAGTTGAAGATCTATTAAAGAAATTTGACAGATTGTAGTAGCTTGAAGTCTGTACAAATTCATCTCCTCTGTCCTCTGTCATATTATTCTATTACATTAACGACGTCTTTCCTTCCCCTACAGCAGACACATTTAAAAATCCAATTCGTACCCTTACACAAATATTGCTTATGACATCTCAGCACGCAAAACGCTTAATAAAAGTTGAGTATGCAAATAGCACGGTGCTATACTCGAGTAGAAAATACCGGGCTTTTACTATAAGCTCAGGTATTTCAGTTATAGCGAATGTCATTGACATCGACATCCGATAGTTTACAGTTGCATTGCGATTTTCTGCGATTCACACTCGTGGTGAGAGTGTGGACGAAACGCCGGCTACGCGGTGACAGTCCCTGCCAGCTACTGTTTGTTCCACTTCAAAGACTCCTTCTTGGAATCATACGTAATGAAGTTAAGCGATAGAATGTTGCGCGTCCCTTTTTTGCTTGACGAGATCAGAGACACACAACTCTAGTGCTGACGTCATCGAATATTTGAATTATAACTCACAGATGGTGAAAATTAAACGCGTTTTGTATCTACATTTTTTTTTTAAATAATGACTTATGAATCTCATAAATTATGGCCTTATTTTTTTATACATTTTGCTTGTTTATACAAACACATAGAAAGCAGATATGTTTTGGCGCAGTAAAATGTAAAGTTTTCATGTAATATTATCGTTTATCAAATTCATTTTCCGCACGATAATTAAAATTGCCTTTAACAACATAACACGTTCGTAGGTAGATACTAAGATTTTCCAGCATTTATATCCTTATCCTTACTATAAGTATATTGGCTTAAGATTTTATTTACAAGACTATCTACTAAAAAAATTCCATCAAACAATGAAATTGATTTAGTTGCTTAGTTTTGATAACATATACTTAGGTACGTCACAATAAAAAAAAAACCATATAAAACCATGCGCAATCATGCAATTTGATACACCTTTTTGATGACTATCTATTTAACCTTTCAAATTACCTATACTTTCGCACACAGAAACATAAACAATAACATGCTTTGACATCCAAATCAAACATCGTACAAAAACAAAACTGAAATTCGACAGTATCAACAAAATTACAAAGTATCATTTCTCAGAATATTATGTAAAAATGTCAAGGTGATGTAAACAAAATATGTAAATTACAGAGGGATTTCTTTCACTACTTATTTGCCTAAAAAGGATTTGCGTTAGGCGTATATCAAACGCCTAAAATACAGGGTGGCACCCCATCGGCGCGCAGCCTGACCAAGGATTCTCAGTACATTATTCTGAACCCCCAGTTAAAATTTAAAATTTTAACTGCTGATTTTGGGAGCCATTCTCTAAGGATACAGCCTTGCGGGCAACGCTGCCGAGAATAGCATGGTTTGTCTTAGAAAAGCTTATTTTCGTTTTGATAAATGACGAAATTTATTTACGCTGTGGGGCCAACGTGTGAATCATGTGCTGAATTCATGGTTTCAGTTTGCGCGTCGATGCCACTCTGTATGCAGACGAACATTACAAACGAGCTCTACTATTGCCACATAAATGATGCATTAGCTAATGCTTCATCGATTTTGCATATACTATCTGTTGACGTCATATTAATGCAAATGTCCATCCATAGCTGAACATTCACATTCACACCTGTGTGGGGCTGTGCCAAAATCTCTACGTCTGACAGCTATAGTGATGTTACTCGAGTGTTAGTGATGGTGAATGCTCACATTGCTGACACTGACACCGACATCCGACTATGAATGCCGAAAGAAGCTGGCTATATTTTGTGGCCGACGATAGACGGTAAGACAGTGCCAGTGACACTAGGCACTGTCTCACAGTCTATCGCTATATAATTAAATACATACCGAAATTATAATCAATGACACTGCTGAAATGTTTAGAGTATTTTCAAGAAACAATGTAACTTAGGATTTTTTTCTATGGCGTACTTTTTTATTTTCAAACAAGATAATGTTTACATAATACGTATCAAAAAAGAATGAAAAGGGAGGTAATGGGCTGTAATCCGGAAATGAGATATTTACCTTGTTAATGTATGTATTTATTATAATAATGGATATGAAGAAAAACACCACACAGTTTGACAGGGATACTAAAAGAAGAATATAAAACGCGTTTATGTAGATATATAAAAAAAGAAAAGGGGGATGGAATCATAGGGCATAAAACTAAAAAGTTCGTACGCATCGCTGTCAACAGGAAAAGCGCCCAAAAGGCAGGCAGTATTGCCACGTTGTATGGCGATGCTGATTCTTTGTCCAAAAAATAGGCCAGCACACTGGATTAGGATTTAAATGACGTAGGTATCCTTCGTAGCGTAGGACATTTATTGTTCTTGAAAAACAATACACTTCTCAAGCGATCATATCCACAATCTGTATAGTATACATATAATATTATCTGTTGTATTACAGACAGCCTTATCCTAATAAAAACTTGAATTTTTTATCTTACAACGTTGAATTCTTCACCGAACCGTCACTAACGAAGCTAATGTAAAAATGAATGCTGTCTGTCAGAACGACACACCGTGATCATTTAATTTTTTCAACTTTCAATTAAACATTTTTATGAAGTCTTCAGATTAACGTGAAGGAATTTAGGAGATGTACCCATATATTAATGAGCAGTCTTTCGCGAAAACTAATGAGATTTCTATAATTAAATTCATTCATGAATTTGTACGCATTGTGTATGCAATTCGATTGAATTCAGCTCTTCTATCATCATCTTTGCAGAGCTAAGCAAAAATTTGAACAGCGATAAACCTTTTGATACATCGCCGTTGACACAATCGATTTTTGATAAAGCGATGTTTGGTCAAGGGAAAAGTGGCCAGGCCAACAGAGAAGAGAAATAAACTCGCTGTTTGCGTGCCCATCGACTTGCGCTATTGATCAAACAGTTGGTCGCACGTATGGCTGGTACTATGTAAGCCTGTGTCCTGTGTACTGCATAGCTATCTGGTTTGGACAGCAAAAAATGACTCATAGTGTGTTGTCCATGAAAGTTTTTAGATATAATACAAGAATGAAATCAGTCTACTTGATGGCCTAAGAAGGTTGCTATTCACGAATAAGTTCTCAAAATAATCCTATAGCCCTATATATTTAATTGAATACTATGTAACAACAAACACGGAAGGTGAACAATCGGTAATTCGGTACGCCATTGTTTTTCTTCCATTTGGAAACAGATGTTTGAGAAAGGAACGCGAGTTGAAATAAATTGTAGAGCGCTCCCATAAAAGAATTAAAATACGAAAGCTGTTCTTTTCTTGAGTAAAACGTCTCAAGGTTAATCAATATTATAGTAATAAAAGAAATAGGCATGACAGAAATAATGGCAATACATAAATAAAGTTACGTAAAAGAAATATTATACACCTCCTCTGTTTTACAATAGCAACAATATTCATGTACAGTTCTGTAAGTACATAAGTAGCGTAAAATACGAAAACGTTCTTATTATGTTCGGTGTTTTTTTTTTTTTTCTTTGGTGTTAAAGCAATAATAGCTTAATACCGATCGCTAATCTATTAGCAAAGTGTGTCCCAAAAAAACCCACGAACACCTTTTTGGAGCCTATGAGATGACTAACCGAACAGATGAAAAAAAAAAACATAGGTCAGCTTGTTTTATTCATACCCTAACAAAGGGAGTTGAGTTATTCGTGGAAATATCTTAGCTTTGTAGTGACGTCATCAAATTTCTTGAACCTAGAGCTATACATGAGTGCTAGTATTCGGCACCACGTGCTTACGACACATGCGGTATACCTATATTGTACCGATACAAATGAATGAGGATGTTATTCCATTCTATTGCAGGAATCATTATTATGTTAAGTGCATAAGTGCTAAGAATAATTTTATTATGGGTCAAGAGGTGGGCAGTGTCCTTTTGTTGCAATAATAGCCATATTATAGGTACTGTAACCATCAAATAGTTGATTATTGATTATGAAAATACATGAACTTGTTATTTTCGTTTTATAATTATAATCAAGAATAATTCAAAAGTGCTTATTGTTATGCTCGTGAGGAAATCTGGACTTATACCCCTTACTAATAAATTAATGTATTAAATCAGATGAATAGTTACACACCGATTTCTCTCTTTCAGTCGTCAGTAATTTGACTTTCGAAAGAAGAAGACAAAGCGTTGTGTAACTATACAACGTTTATTAGTAAGGGGGTATAACAAGAACATGCTGTATTTCTTCTACTTTCATTTATCTATGGAAAATGGCCAATCTAATGTAAACACTTAAATTTTCCATCCATAGGTACCAATGTATAAGTAGTCGTTTCCCTTCAATTCTCTATATCAGATCAAGCATCTACAGACCAATGGACTCGGAAATTGAAATTCTCAATCTTTGTGAACTGAATAACAGCCACTTCCAGGTCCGCTTGATCATGTCGTTTGATTCTTATGATAATTTATTTATTGTTCTCTGATAAAAATACAATTCTGTAGGACGTATTAAGGTACTTTCACGTATAGGCGACCGTTTATGTGTGTATTGCGGCATTTTCCCTTATAGATATTGACGACCAATCACAAAGTCTTACTTACGGCTACAATATACTCATACATTATGCTACAAACCATACAACAAGTTTGTTTATCGATAGCGATCGTAACATTCAATATGGAGAAGCATAATATTGGCATTCAGGCGATAAAGAATCTCGCAAGATGGTCCGATTCAAGTTAACATGTATACGATTGCAGTATCTACAAATGATAAGTTTTTAAAACATAAAATAGGTCAACAAACAATTTATTTATTCTGAGAAGGCAACGTTCCTATTTCCGTATTGTATGATCACACTAACAGTGTCAATAACAATTGGCGGGGTGACAGGTTAAATTAGCGAATGGAATATTTGAAAGGTCAATCTCGAACGGCAATCGGGCAATATTATTTTAGGCTAGTATTCATTTGTGGATATTTTTGGCTGTTCTACTTTAAGATGCAATTAAGATTGAGACATTCATTGTCGGGTCGGCAGACTAAAGCACATAAGCTAAAAAATTGCTTTATTTTTTCTTAGTACCAAAATCATTCATTTAGATCAATACATCGGCAGACTAAAGTATAAGTCATGTTCGCTTGTTCGGGCTGGAATCTAAGTGACCTTTTTCAACCTCTTCATTCGCGTGAATCTTGCGACGCGCGACGTTATAAAAAACATAAGTTGAGTTCTGAAAAGTGTGACTTTTTGACTTATATTTTTTAGTCTGCCGACCCTAGAATTTACAAGTCATGAAATGTAAACAAATAATATGCATTTAAGGGTCATACTCAGAAAAAGTGTACATTTTAAATTTGTAACTAAACTGATAGGTAACGATACTGAGAATCTCCGTCACGAAACTGATGTCATAAGGTATAGTACACATGGATTGGGCGAATAAAACACGTGATTATATTTGGCTTATCAGTCTTATATTATCTTTTCTTTTAAACTTCTACCCTCTTACTAATAAACACGGAATAAAGTTATACCAGGAATTAGGTTTAAACTTGGAATAACTTTATTATGTGTTTATTAGTAAAAACATAAACATAGTTTACACATCGGTAATTAAATTAGCTAATTAAAAATGATCTACTTAAAAATATCAAAACGAGTTTTTAATATTATTATTACGAGAACATAAAGTTTCTTAGGGCTGATTTATCCATCGCCAGATAACTTTTATTCGAGGAATATAATTGAAATTTGACATTTTTTGTAAGAAATAACTGTCAAAATTTAAATTTTAGTGTGAATTCTCCCTTTTAATTCCGATAGCTAGTCCCATTTTTGTGGCCATACGATACTTCTTAGTTAAAGAATTACTAACAATTTTTTTAATGACGGCTTTTTCTTTACGCGTAGACTCTTTGTATACTGAGTTGAGAGACTCGGATAGAATTTCAAATTCAGTAGGTGTCGGTGGCTGCTCTTCTTCAATTGTTTGTCGTCTTGACTGGTTTTTGTTAATAATCCTTTCTTGCTTTAGCCGGTAGATTTGCTTTCTCATGGTTTCTTGTTTTTTTAACGACATATTTAATGCATCTTGGCAACGTTTTAATTCTTTTAGAAGCTTGATTGTCTTAAGTTTCCACCTCTTTATAATATGCTCGTTTGGAATTGTTGCTGCAGTCGGGTCACTAACAGATTTATTTTTCTTCTTTTTATAGTAGCGATCAGAGTATTCTCTCCACTTCTGTCTTGTTTTTTCTTTTTGGCTTTGGTTCTGCTCCTTAATTTTTAATTTATTTAATTTAACTCTTTCTAAATGTTTTTTTCGCATTTCCTCGTACTTAACTGGGTTTTGTTTAAGACGATCTCTGTATCTTTTTTGTCTTTCGGCGTTTGACACAGGAGCCATGGTGTTTTACTGAAACGAACATAAGTGGTATAAAATCGTACGCAAAATACACGCATTGACGTGAAGTTGCGGACACCAGCCCGTATTACCTATTACCTAAGTGGTTTATAAGTTGTCTTACAAATTATGCTTTTGTTTTACTTATTTATAAATTAAAGTATTTTCTTGAAATCGTTATTTTATTATTAAAATAAAGGTAGAAACTACAGGAAATTTAGTTAGATATTTGTGATCACCACATCGCCATACCTACGAATAAGTACCTACACAGGTAGGTATAGTTACCGGCACGTAAGTTGGGCAAAGATTTTGTAGTGGGGGGGAAGTTCGCGCATGCACAATTTCATACATGTTTGCATGCGCGAACTTCCTCCACTACGAAAATCTTTAGCCAACTTACGTGCCGGTAATTATAGTTACATATTTTTTGACTATGTGAACTAAGCTTAAACATTTCTCAGTTTCGTAACGTAACGCAATATAACGAAAATGAGAATAAAATCTGAGAACTTATAATCTCTAAAAATATTTTTACGTTAACTACGTCTTTACCACGCAAGCAATGAGTGTATTCCTTAAGATAATGCAAAAAAAAAGAAAAGGACATTGTAAGTAAACAAAAAATATAATAAACTTACCACAATAATAGTCGTTTATCACCCTGAGATATTTTTTGTAAATATTCACTTGAAACACGTCTTGACTTCATGACTACGGCGAAAACATAATGACTGCCGCGACAGTAATTTTGCCGTAAGTAATAGTATTGCCAGAATAGGAAAACATATTTATACCACTTTAAATAATTGCGTTTCAAATTTTATTGAATGTTACTAACCTTGAGTAACGAAACTTCGTAATTTTGGGACAAGACTAGTTTAATTAAAATATTTTTTTCTATAAATGATTTACAAATAAAATTAGTTCTATTTAGTTACTTGATTCATCAAGAATAATATAGCTACAGTCAATGTTAAATAAAGCGATGAATATTCGTAACAATTCATCTCTCAAGATGTGTAATGGTCATTGGGACACTAAAAAATGTATGATGATATTTATAACAATGTTTTGACACTCAATAAATATACTCTTCTAATGGAAATTAAAGTTAAAATACCAGAAAAATCTTCATAATTATAGACTAATATGTCAACAAGGGGGAAAAAATGAAAAAATATCATAATATTAGGTATTTACTTTATTATGAAGTAGCGGGACAAAAAAAGATACCAAATGTACACTTTTTCTGAGTATGACCCTTAAAATTTTTTTCAACATTATATTGTTAGAGAAAAATTTGTCTTGTGGGTATCATATCAACTGCTATCATAACCACGATGTGAGTGTCAACTGAAGCAGTTTGCTTTGAAGTTTGTGTGATTGACTACATCCTGTCAACACAAAAGTGCTTATAAATCAAACACACGGCTTTTAGCGTCACGCCTCTCTTTGGTACATTATTGGTAGGTACCACTTGAGATTCGTACAATATCAAACAATTCAAGAAATTACAATGTTTGATAATAAAACTCATTGAGAAGTCACAATTCACATTAATATCTATTTTCCTTCAACATTGAACGTAATTGTCACAAGCTATCAATAAAACACGCCAAGTTCATGCGACGCCTGCAATAATTCCTTTCATTGATCAAGTGACAACTCAACTGGACATAATTATTTTTTACCAATCCAATCCAATATAGCCATTCCATTGTTCTACTTAGTAGCGGCTCAATCACGCACACAAGCGATGCTATTTGAACAAGTTCAGTAACGGGCACATTGTCGCACGATACAACAATATCACAATCACAACTGTTATTGTTATTCTGAGATGGTTCTGTTATAAGGATTCGTTCACACTCAGCTGTTTCACCGTCAATGCATCCGAAGTATACCTAAATGTGCTCCATTTACATTTTCCCCAAAAAGTATTGCCAACTTTCGGCATTCCCGAAAGCCGTTTATGCATAGCTGTGCCAGATTACCTGAAATACAATTTTGTGGAATGTTTAATTTTCTTTTGAAACTTGTTTATTTAAAAGCCGACACAAAAATAAATGATAAGGTTTTGCGACCAAGGCCTCTACCGGCTATCAGTTATATAAACAGATGTGGCTTGTATATCTTTACTTAATGAGTTGTAGGTACTAATTAGTAATACAAAAATGCAAATGAAATGAGAATGTAGTTTGAACGCATCCTTTGTATGACGCTTGCGTGTTGCGTCACCGCGCTGGTGCGGGTGGACTCGCGGCGGCGGGAGCGGAGCGCCGGCGCCCCGCACCGCGCGCGCCTCGACCTCGCCCACCTCACACAAGACCATTTATACCTCCCTCATCATAATATTATACCTTATGTATCATTCTTAGTAGGTTAATTATCTCTTAACTGGCATTTATGAGAGATGACTTTGCGGAGACGCGCAGTTTGAGTAAATATGGCAGCAATTAATTTTACATACTTAATTAATACACCTAGACATAATAATAGGCTTACAAATTAAAAAGCTTTTAGGACGAACTTTGACTGTAGAATATTTTTCAAAAAATTGACAGTTGCTGAAAATCGATAAAATATGGTCACTCTTCTATTATACTATTATTCTAACCATTCAGTAAATCAAATACAGAATTTTATCGTTAATCCCTATTGGAAATCTTATTGTTGAGCTGAAACAAATATTTTTTACTGAAATACAGTATTTCACGTACTATAAAATATTTTTACTGTTAAATAAATGATAAAAATCTAAGTTTTTCTCAAATAGAACATCAAGTCTATCAATTCTATTTAAATTTTAATTTAAAGTCGACCCGACTCCCAAAGTCCCAACCAAAAACGATTTTTCAAACGCCCAGACTAATTTTTCAATGTCTGCCATAGATATGAATTCTTTATTATGCTATTGCCCGATTTATCATCAAATTCAATTAATTAAATTGCTAGAATTTCAGGAGATATTAGTGTTTTTTCAGTCTGATGTTCTTATCAGGCTGCCTTAGCTGCAGACATTTCCAGTATTTACTTTTTCAGGTCAGATTTATCATCAAATTCAATTAATAAAATTGCTAGAATTTCAGGAGATATTAGTGTTTTTTCAGTCTGATGTTCTTATCAGGCTGCCTTAGCTGCAGACATTTCCAGTATTTACTTTTTCAGGTCATCGTGAAGGTTAGTCAAAACCCAAAAAAATGTAAACATTATGAAGTCCTTTGCCAATGCAAATATAAACGGTTTTCTTGCGGTAAATAATTATATCGCTTCAAATCAGTATCGTTGACCAAGATAGAGAATAAACAACTTTTTTGATTAGACATAAAAAAATTGTGTAGGTATACTCATTAGTAAGTACTCAAATACACGTGACTTTAAAGCCAGCGTCCATCGACGCAATCATACATAACTAGGTATATATTGACGACCCGCTGATTGTGCCAACTGGCATTGGACACTTGTTCCCTGAATCTGTTTCTATATAAATTATACAGCGCCAGTGTTTA
Source organism: Globia sparganii (assembly GCA_949316385.1). Taxonomy (NCBI): domain Eukaryota; kingdom Metazoa; phylum Arthropoda; class Insecta; order Lepidoptera; family Noctuidae; genus Globia; species Globia sparganii. The sequence goes on along the minus strand of OX438653.1, from coordinate 17,342,825 downwards.
TACTACTGACGTACGAACGGTTTCGGACGCGTTCAGCCGACGCCACTGTCTTTCCTGAAATATGTTTCGAAGGCTGAAAACGTTTGTTTCTTACTTATATGTTGCAATCTGTCTCACCACATTAAACGAGTTGTATCACCTCGTAAAACATTTCTCTGTAGTATGTTTTAATCTTAACTTCCTCGAGTCAGTCTGTCTCACGTGTTTGTTGTCTATATCATGTAAAGCTTCTTCGAGAACGCGAACTATTTAGTGTTTACGTGTATGTGGGCGTGGAGGACCTCTATCTTGTTACTACTACAAGCCACCATGTAAACTTCAGCCCACAGCCGCAGTTTGAATCTGTTCTGCACTATCTATGTAGGTACATGTTTGTGATTAAACTTAGGTACAGACTCGAATTCGCTTCTGCATTTCGTATGGCGCACGTACACCAGAATACTGAAATATTAAGCAGTTTCAACAACCTGCGCGGTTAGATAGCCACTCGAGAGTCGAGCACGTGTTATGGGTGCTTCACTAAACGGATAGATGAAATCCATATTCAATTGAATGAACACTTCCAAAATCAAGCAAACAAAACAGTTTCATAAAAAATCTTATGATACCGCTGTCCCACTATCAGCCACTGTGCAGAATTTTACAGCTTTAGAAGCCCTTATTTAAATAAGATGTGATAATAGTGAAACAGGGTCAACATGTCTTCAGTACATGTTTGAATTATGACTAAGAGATAAAACAAACGTCGTCACACCAATTTGTTGTAGGCAAAGGTATAGGAAATAGTGATATTCGTCTTGGCAAATAGGCGTAGTAGCTTTCTAATCTCGTATTGTCATGAAACTGTGGCATCTGTCATATTAATTATCAGATACAGGGTCGAGGAATGTGTCGAGTATATAAAAGTGGTCAGAAGTTTCCACAAGCACGCGATAAGACATGATAGCGTTAGCGTCGCCACTCCCAAACTTGTTTTTACTACACTGACAGGAAGTTTGATACAATGTGCGCGTAACTGTAAGTCCTAGGCTGTTGGTGTTTTGTTACTTAGGTCTGTAAACATTTTAAGCTCGCCAATTCAGGTATCATATATATTTTCTAAGCAATGAACCTGAATATCGAAGAGCATAAAGCTAGTCTCAACCAGCTAAACTCAGTGGATTATTTATCTACTCTTGCAGTCTTGATCTACCATTTTCCTGCCAAACGCGTTTTCAAACAGTCATTTGACACTAATCAATACTACTAAACCTGTCAGGAGTCATAAAAGACGATTTTATGTATATATTGCCGTCGGATAATCAATAAAATCAATACGATTAGAGCTTTTCGAAAGATATGCAATTAACATACTTTATTAATTACTAATCCTCCATTATTTATGATAACCAAGCCTAACCACTTTCATTTCCCTTATGAATTACTTTTCCATTAACATTTAACTAAAAGTAGGAAATGATATAGAACGTATGTTAATTATCCGGGCAATATGAAATATAGAGATGGTTATCTCGTCTAATTAGATTTACGATGTGTACAATTGTTTGGTATTACAAATGTGTATTTAGATTAAGATCTTAGGCTAATGCCTAAGATCATATTTGTATTTGTAATATCTGTTTCGAGCCTATATTAGGCAGATAGTGCTCCATTTTCATGTATAGAGAACAGTACACGTTTGAACACAAATCGTATATTTAATTCCATACAATTTATATCTTCCAAGCAGATTTAAATGTGAGAAAATGCGCCATTGCTTGGTTTATTTAATCGTGTACGTGTTTATAGTCGGAACCTAGATCTTCGATGTATTCGATTTATATTTCTATAGTTTCTGGTTCGACTATTTCAATGATACTTGTACAGTTAAAGTTAGATGTATGTGCAACTTCTTCTTCAGCATTCTTATGGTTTCCTGGCCTTCTACCAGGTTTTGTTTTACTTAGAGGAAGGTCATTCGATCATTAGTTCCACGTTCCAGTTACTTAATTAACATTTTAATAAAAAAGTTTATTCTGAACTGTAACTTGGAGACAAGCAAGGTTCTTCGGAAAAGAGACAATTCCAATTATCCTGTCATAACACGTAATGTTCTGTAAAGTGATTTCAATAGTACAGTTTAATGGGGCTTAATTAAAAGACTTGATGATTGTTATCGATGTCCGGAAAATGTTTAGCGGCGATAATTAGCGTCAAGGTCCCGGCGCGGCGATCGTAGACATTACTGTAACACGTATATTGTACACATGTACACATATGTACTTCTATGAGCATAGCGTTAAAAGTTTACTCCGACATTATCTACATCTGTAAACATTTTCACATTTCTTAACGTACACAGATAAACACCTACTTCTAACACCTCGTCGAGGGCAATGCACTTTTCATTAGCAATGTCAATCAATAACTATCGCTAATTCTCTTAGGTAATCTTACTTTAGCATACAATGCTTTTGCCAAAAGCAGTCCGTTTCTATTAGCACTGTTGGCATTGTTTGCAATTTAATTTACATAAATATCACTTGAAACTAACAGTTGTTTTTCTTCTATTTCAGCAACGCTTATCACCGCTACTGCGGGTACCTGCTACGGCTGGCCCTCACCTACATTACCGTACCTACAGTCACCTGAGAGCAAGATACCAACGTCACCTGACGAGGGATCATGGATAGTCTCGATAATGATCCTGTGCTCTGCGCTGACGCCTATCCCCTCCGCCTACTTCGCCGACCGGTTCGGCAGGAAGACGACGCTGCTCCTCGGTGCGGTGCCGTTCATCCTCGGCTGGGTGCTGGTCATCGTAGCCAACTCTGTCGCTCTTCTATACGTGGCGCGCATGTTTTCCGGCCTGGGCTACGGAATCGTCTACACAGTCGCTCCAATGTACACTGGAGAGATCGCCACCAATCAAGTTCGAGGGGCACTCTCTACGCTCATCACGTTAATGAATAAAGTAAGTACATTTACATGACGCACATTCCCCACTCCTCATGCAATGCGAACAGAATGTCCGTATATACCTTGTTAGTTGAAATCGTCACATTATCTCGTCAGTGAAACGAATCGTATTATCCTAGAGACATTAAAAAACATGAGCCAATGCCAGTCAGGTGATAATAAATTATTCATCGCCTTAATGGGTTAGTTTAGTTCCATTTGCGAACACAGACATTTGAGTATCACCTAATTTAGTTATAAAAGGAAATTGATACACATTGATAGAAGACCGATCATAATATCATGTGAGAAGCTCTGTGTACGTGATAGATCAATGTCAGCTATAATGACGCACAATGATCAGTAGGCCAATTCTCGTAATTTAAAACGTTTAAAATCTAGTCGCAGACTCATCTCGGCGACAAAAAAATGTCAAAATGTAGGGTTTGAAGTAATTTTGACAGATTGAGACTGAGATCAGTAGGCCAATTCTGCTAATTTAAAACGTTTAAAATCTAGTCGCAGTCTCATCTCGGCGACAAACAAATGTCAAAAACTTGTCAAAATGTAGGGAAATTTGACGTATTTTTGACAGATTGAGACTGAGATCAGACTGTGAACGTTCTCAAAAATTACGAGAATTGCCCCTCAGACTGTGAACGTTCTTAAAAATTACGAGAATTGCCCTGATGGTTCAATGAAATAATTGAGTATAACTCCGTCTCATTGCAATTATTCACTCTGGATAAGTTCAAGTAATGGGCGATATCCTTTGCAGCGTAACAGGCAATTCCAATTACAAATTATTTCTCGTGAAGCCTGCTCTGCCTTATCAAGGAGTATTTACATATTCCATGCTGTGTTGCCTGTTTCATAAGCTCGCTTTCTGCTTTGAGAGTTAGATATGCGATTTCTAAATGATATATTTATAGAATTGCACGGTGTGTACGTTCTTGTGCTACCAACAGGTGTACGGTTTCCTTTGTCAGAGTCCATTGCACTAGATACATAATACTCATCTTATTACGTCGACCATGTCATACGAGATATTTCGTGTACGAATTAATAAATTAATTAAAAATGATTAACATATTGGCTCGAAATAGACATGGAAATATGCTTTCCTTCGATTCCTACCTACTTACTAAAATATACTTGCAGTCAAAGTTAACTCCCAGATTGTTTAGACATCAATAAAAAATATATCTACTCATGCCTAAGCAAAAACCAGTCATACAGCAAAAACCACGCAGTACATACCTACATAATAATATTTTTATCAAGTCATAAAATGTTCACGTGATAAGCCTGTGATATTACCATAAAACACATTATACGTACATCCAACTCCTATCGCTATTAGTTATAGAAAATTAAATTACTCTCGAGGATGCCACGCCACACAACGACCTAGGGAAATTACATTGGAGAGCCATTTCATAGAGCTTGCAGCGTCAGCGTAACTACATGGGTATAATCAAAAGCTATTCACCGTGATCTTATATGACAACAATTTATTCCTCATTGTGTTGTATTTGCACGTAATTAGGGCGTCGTGCACACGAGCAGTCGCGACGCGACGTTGAAACGTGACTCATTACCTCATTTACGCAGTGCGCATGGTTTCCCGCAATTCATATAAAACTTGAAACATACGAGTATACAATCATGTTCATTTAATAGCGTTTCAATGACCTCAGAGGTGACGTCTGTTGTAACTAATCTTTTGAACTATATCATATAGTTACTTACCCAAATCCTAACTGAACACAACTTTGTTTGTAAGTAATAAAATTGATTTTGATATACCTGAAATTCACGTGTGTCTATTGTATTCAGAGTTAATCGTTGTAATAATTTTTATCTTCACGTAAACTCGTATTAAGCTGCACTCAATCTTGACAAATAATGATCTAAAGCCATTGTTTATGGTTGCAGTCAACTAACCCAGGATATGATACGAACTCACCCGTAAAATGTAGCCATCATAAAACGTGTCTAGATATCTATTATCTATAATCACCCCAACACGTTTTAAGATATTTTTAGTAAATATAATAAAACTAGCTGTTTATAATAAAATTATGATACTTTAACATTTACTTGATAGTGTTAAACTTTCAATCACGACAAATGAAACTCATGAATATGTTTCTTTTTTGCTTCCAGGTCGGAATTCTTGCCCAGTACTGCATCGGTCCATTCGTCTCGATGCAAACCCTCGCCGCCATTAACTTGGTCCTTCCCGTCACATTCGTCATCACCTTCATCTTTTTGCCAGAATCTCCTTACTACTACTTGAAGTTTGAGCGAAGTGAGAGAGCAGAACGCTCCCTCAGGAATCTACGTAGTGGTGACATTAGAACTGAACTCAAAAGTATAGAACTGAATGTCCAAGAGGACATGAAAAACCGAGGAACATGGGGGGACTTGATCTCTGAAGCTACCAACAGGAAAGCCATGTGGATCACGCTAGGTGTGTTCACGATACAGCAACTGTGTGGCAGTGCTGCTGTGGTGGCGTACGCGCAGGTCATCTTCAACTGCACCACCAGTCCCGTCAATATAACAGCACTAGAGAATTCCAATGCAACTGTGACCTCTGGAGGCATGGAACCCTACCAAGAGTCTATAATTCTTGGATGTGTGCAAGTAGCCACCTGTGTCCTGTCAGTAATACTCGTCGACCGAGTCGGCAGGAAGCCCCTTCTGTTGCTATCAGCTCTTGGAGTAGGGCTTATGAATGGCACAATTGGAACATATTTCTACTTCGATCACGTCAACAAAGAGGCAGTGGCAAGTCTTCACTGGCTACCTCTAGCTGCCCTTCTCGTTTACATCGTGTGCTACGCCATCGGGTTGTCGACGGTCCCCTACGTCATCATCGGGGAGATGTTTCCCACCAACGTCAAGTTGTACGCTTCCTGTATTGCTCATATCTACACTGGCATCTCTATGTTTGCAGTTCAAAAATTATTTCAGGTGAGAGTTCTTTTTGTATCACACTATCACTAACTAGATATTAGTTTTCCAACGAGATTTTTTGGGTAAAAGAAAACGCCACATTCTAACAAAATTCCCTTTTATTTTACAAATAGTTTTTTTACAGACCCCAGCACATCAATCTACTACAATCTGTCAAATTTCTTTAATAGATTTTCAACTTTTTCGCTAAAATATAAGGTTCAACGTTGATTGGGGAAATTTGAAAGTTTCGGGTAGCTTGATGTGCTGGCGTCTGTACATAAAGTCACTACAATAAATATGAAAAAAAAAATGTTTTATAACTATAAAATAAATTTACAAGCGCTACCTTTTGCAAACCATACTATCCAATCAGCCCAATTGGATGACGTTAACATTGCTCTAACATGAAGCTTTTGTTATTCCAGGTGGTCAAAGACGCGTACGATATATACACAGTATTCTGGGGATTCGCCGTGTTCTCTATCATGGGCTTCGTGTTCATGCTGGTGATGCTACCGGAGACCAAGGGCAAGTCGTTCGCGTGCATCCAAGCGCAGCTGAAGAGAGAGGTGGCGCGCGACAACGCCAAGAAACTGGCTACCGTCGAGTACTGAACGCCGGAGACATCGTCCACCGGATAATTTCTCACTAGTTTAGCATAAGCTTTACTTTAATGTGTTTTAAGGGATCAAGCAAGTTGGAATGACAGTTATGGATATTGATACTTAAAGCTTAATATACTTATAGCATAGAATAGTGTAACAACGTACAGTTTTCTATAAAGTATTGTAGACACTATTACAAGAGTAGCCTGTGTATGCACAGTAGGGGGAGTATGGAGGGGGCTAGTAGGGCTGCGCCGGAGAAGGCGGTGAAGTCCTCAGGGTCGTAGCTGTCCGGCAGGGCGCGCGAGCTGATGACGCTCGCGTACAGCTTGGCCGAGTCCTTCGCTGTCCTCGTCTTGTTCGGGCTCTTGAAATCTACGAGATACAGACCGAAGCGGGACCTGCAAATGCATTTACAACTGTGAAATGAGTGAAATTAGACATTTCTGACTGATGTATGAGTTTTATTCCTCACCAAAAAGACAACAGAATGCATCGATGTGTATATTTAATTTTTTGGACTATGCCATAGATATTTCATAGAAGGTAAATAGACTTGTAAATAAGTAAGTACCTGCTTTTATGAACCTAGCTAGTTACATTATGTAATAAATAGCTAATAAAGTCCAATTAACTGAATCATTGATTTGCATTGTAGCCTACCAAATCGCTTCAGATAAATTAGTTTCGCCGATACTTTCATGACTAGAATAAATCTACTGTAAGTTGTTTATTGCTAACTAAACAAGAAAGACCTAAATAAATGCAGAAAATATGTTATCAAAATATTTTTATAGCTTCTAGATAGGTATTTTACGTTCTGCGCTAAATATTTATTCTGCAATCTTGAAAGTATAGATACTTAATCAAAATAAGCTTACTAAATTTATCCAATAATTGTTAAAATTATCTCTTTGATGTCCGCAGAATCGATGGCATTAAATTATCAAATAAACGAAGAAGATTAACATACGAGTAATAAAACAAATAGCAATCGATAGATAAAAATCATCAATTATTCATATCATATTGAACGAGCCTCCAAAACGTCTAGATATTTTTGATGTTGATTAGATTAAAGAGAAATTGTACTCGGAGATATAGGTCAATGAAAATAGTTTCGGAATTGGGATGCTTATGACGCAAACAGCGGCTAAGCTAGGCCATTTGGAGAGAAAGTGGTTTGGGTAAATGGGTTATATTTTTAAAGTTTCCATGTTTTGTTACTCCGAATCCGAGAACATTGCTCAACCGTGAATCTCGATTTAAAACTTGTCAGATCTGTCGCTATTCCTATGGTTTCAGAAAAAGGGGAATAAATATTTTATAATCTTTAGGCATAAATCTATTGAAGAATTCTCCAACCTTGCAAATTACCTACAAGTGATGCGGTAATGAGTACCTAAATATTTAACAAATCCTTGAATTACGAGATCTTTGACTTGTGTCGAGCTCTAAAGGTTAATTATTACACCCTTTAAGAAGAATAAGCACATGCATGCATAAATTATGAGACGACCCGGAAATTCCTATAAAAAAGCGATAAGTACCTATTGTATAAACCTCCAAGTCACCATTATGTGCAGATTTTTATTAAAAAAAACATTTATTGTTACAAATTATTATTATCAATCCTTGCAGTAAATCTAATATTTCGCAAATCCACGATAATTCTTGTTTTAGAAATGATAAAGGTAATCAGATTCGAAGTGATGTGGTATTTAAAAACTATATGAATCACTTTTATCGACTAAGAAGGACGTTGAATGTTAAGGTAAGTAAAACACGTCATCGTTTCAGTTCTTCTTCTTAGCGTATCGATGACAAAAAGTTCAAACATCTTTGGCCCAAAATTAATTTCTATTAGACCTGCAGGACTGCAAAATAGAATTAACCTAACCGAAATGACTATAAAAGGCTGGCTTTTATTTTCTCAACCAGTCTCAAATTATTATTATAAAGAGTCAAAAATTGTGAGTTTGTTTATATGAAGATACAAACCCCCTCGGGTATGTATCTTCAGAGCTACTGATACGATTGCTAAAATTCTTTCACTGGTAGAAGGCTGATAGAGTGCCATAGAATATGTTTTATGTAAAAACGAGAAACTTCACGCGAAAGAAGTAGCGAATAGAAGCTAGTTTCAAATAAATAGTCACCTTTGACCAACCAAGGAGTCGATCTCAAAAGCTCCAAACGGCTATTGCCAGAATGAGTGGGTCAGCTTAAAGGTTGTGTTTATCGATGGTTTTTGGATATTCCCAATAAATCAGATGAGATTATCTATTATATTAATAAACAACATACAAAGACCACTTATACACCCGAGAATGCCATCTAGTATCAGTACAAAGAATGATATCAAAATCACACAACTCTAGTCACAACGATTATGATTTATAAAGTCGCCAATAGATGTCGCTTATCGACTCTACTATTGTTCCCTTGAGCTCTATTATGAAGAAGAATTCCACAACGTAAGTACGTTGTAATTATAAAACCATCTGCAATTAGTTACGTATTATAAATGTACTATTATTTATTGCACGGTTATTAGCCCAAGGTAAATGAGACGAGATCTTTCTTGTTCAATAAATACGAATTAACTCAGCATTAGAGAAGCCATACCTACTTACTGTATTTACCTTGAAATATCTTCTTAGTTCAACATTACTATTAAAATCCCGCGACTAGTTGAGTTGTTTGTAGCTCAGAGATAAAAATAATAATAAAAGCAAAGTTATTGAAATTACTATGTGATACACATAACATTGTATCGATTCTACATAATTCATTTACGGCTAAACCAAATAACCTATCTAATGATTGACAGATTGCTACTGATGGTAGCTAATATAATTTTATTATAACTGTCAGTATAATGTAATCATACAGATCACTACCTACTGATATAGATTTTTGCGACGTTAAAAAAAGATAGATATGGTTTTCTACCTCCAGTATGCGAAAACTAAATAAATAGTTAATTGGGTTCGGCCGTTAAACGATTGAAACCGACAGTAGCTACTATCATATCATCTTCATCTGATCGATTTTTCCTATCAGACATTTACGAGTACGCTTATAACTTCGTAAAATTATACTCGACCCAAATTGATCCCTATGACTATCATTAAAAGTCCAAGATATGTCCTGACCAATTTTAGGTTAACGAAATAGGTAGATAAGACTTACATTCATCCAGAGTAGTTATAATAGAAGGCTTCCACATATCCATAGGCAATGAAGATGATTCCCCAGAAATAAATAAGAAATCAATACTTACACATAACCGTCATCCCATTCGAAGTTATCCATGAGACTCCACGCAAAGTATCCTTGCACATTGACTTTGTCTTCGTGAATAGCGTGGAGCAATGCGTTAAGGTAGTGGCTGTAGTACGCAACACGAGCTTTGTCTTCTAACCCAGAGAAGTCAGCGTAGCCATTCTCAGTGACTATTATAGGGACATTGCTGTAAGTCTTGCTTATCCATTTCAGTAAACGCCTGAAGCCGAAAGGCACCACCTAAAAACAAAAGAAGGTGATGACGTATTGTCACGTGTTTATGAATGGAATCCTTTGGGCGAGGCCACAACACTGCGTTGCGGCGTCGTATCGCAAAAACAACGTCACACTGCAATACAAAGCGTCGTAGATTTTTACGATGCGACGCCGCAACGCAGTGTTGTTGCCTCGCCCTTTGTGCTTTTGTAACAGCGTTTTAGTCGCAAATAATTCTTGCGCAAGTAAATAGTTATTGTTTCAAATATTCGTTTGATCATTTATACATCTGTTTAAACACAGTTGTAGTTTGTGACTTGGCGCTTCAGGTCGGCGCTATTTGGCATTCTTTCGTTTGTATTAATATAAAGGTACATAAGTTAGATAAGTCCCATCAATTTACATAGCTATCATATAGTTTATCAGTACTCGAGCACGAGTATCTTCTCAAAAGATTAAATGGATTTGTTTCTATTGTCAGTATAGTCGAGTTTACTTTTTGTCGAGGGTTCTTTCTTTGACATTGTACCGATCGTCTGAGATAAAGAACTAAAGACAAGTACGAAAACGTGATATGAATGTCAAAAGGTAGATTCTTCAATTGCATTTTTTTGCCAATGACAAATTGACAAAAGGAAGGGGTATATGACATAAGTGATAACTCCCAGAATTCGGGGTTCTAAGGGCATGGATGCTTAGAAGGTTCATTCATAGTGCTCAAAGAAAGGGTTCAATTACCTTAAGCCAAGACGAAGACGAGTCAGAGGGCCACTTCGGATCCTGGACTCTGACAATCCCAACGTCGTTTTCGTGGGAAGGTATAGCTCCTACTGGTTTATCGGCCATAGACAGAAGGTACGTGGTATAGTGGTTCAACCCGAAGAAGTCAGCAGTTCCCTTGATGTAGTTCACCTCTTCAGGAGTGAACTTGGGCAGTCGGGACCGAGTGTAGTTCTGTTGTAGACTCTTCTCGTCAACTAACTTTATGAGTTCGGCAGGGTAGTTGCCGTCTTTCGAATAAACTGGATGCGCGTACCAGCCCAACTGGAATTCAAAGAACATTATGTATTATTTATTTTCATAAATATACTAGCTTCTGTCCGGGACTTCGTTCGCGTGAATTTTCTTAAGACTATGCCGACCGCACAGTGGCGTCCTCATCGTTTATTTGGTTATTTCATACAATTTAGAATGAAAATGCAGAAAATAAGCACGTTAAGTTGTGCTTCACAAGATTATACGTTAATATTATTAGAAACAGTAGGTAGTTTAATATTGTTTAGTTTTATTATAATGCTTAAAACGGATAACAGTGGCCACTATATTCCGTTTTAAGGATTATAATAAAACTAAACAATATAAAACTACCGCTTCTAATAATATTAACGTATAATCTTGTGGAGCACAACTTGACGTGCTTATTTTCTGCATTTTCATTCTAAATTGTATGAAATAACCAAACAAACGATGAGGGCGCCACTGTGCGGTCGGCATAGTCTTAATCCCCGAACCCCGACCCACCCCGTTTTATCGCATTAGCTGTCCGCGCTGTTACTTCGTTGCTGCTTAGTGTTCTTTCTGATTTTTTCTTTTTGCTCGGCTCCTAAGCGTCCAAGCGTAATGTTAAATAACTTATATATAGCCTTCCTCAAGAATTAATCTAACAAATGAAAAACTTTTCAAATCCGACTTACGTTCAAAACATTCCGTTCGAGAGAAAACATACTCTTTATCTTTAATATTCGTATAGATTTTAGATTAGTATAAATAGATATAAATTGGTAGTTATGATTTCCTGCTAGGCAACCAAAACGTCAAGGCTGTTGACCGCCAGAGCCTTATACCCTTTTATGGCTCTGGCGGTCACAAAAACAAGGTTTTTAACACTGGTTCTTTAAACAAGCTGATACCTAGCTAGCCTACATACATCTTTTTATCAAATAACTAACCAGTTTTTGTTAAACCTGTCTCAGTTTTTTTTTTATTTATTACAAGTACTTTTATACATTGTGCATACGGTGCATACCAGTCCCATTATACCCTAACCACATCTGACTGCCTGCATCTGGCTGCTTATACTAAAATTATAAATATAACAATTTACTTCAATGCCATTAATTCAAATTACACGAAACACTATAAGGACATTAGGGGATCAGATGTAGGTACAATACTTATAAGGTACATACCTACTTAATGCTTACTTTCAAATCTAACAACAACCTCATTCCGGTTGCAGTCAGTATCAGCTACATTACACAATTATATCTAAAAATACTCCGCGTACATAACAAACAATATTATTACCTAAGTATGACGTTACGTTCCACTGCACAACGGTAATAATTTTGTAGGCATTGTTTGTTGACAGTTCACTGAAACCTGACCTTGAAAGGTCCTTCTGAATGACTAGAATCATTTTTTTTTTGTATTTTTTTACGTTCAAAGAGCTGCCTTTTATGATACATTATTTGACTTTGACATTATCTGCTCTGCTAATGAAGGTTGTTTTCTTAAGTGGTCTTAAATTAGCACACTAAAAAATGGAGCCTGATTAGAATAATGATACCTACGGCTGTTTTTAAGTACAATTCAGCAGCTGCTCTATCTTGTGGTGTATCTTCTTTTGGTTCAGCCCAGTTGGAGTCCAAAGACAAACCAATTTTTCCTGAAAGCATAGGAAAAAAATAGAGTTCAGTTTCAGGCCATAAATATTTCAAGTAAAAACATGACATTCCAATCGATCATTCGTACCTTTATTTACATGGCGGTAGCTCTCGTTGAAAAGGTGGTAGACGCTGGCGTGGGCTTTCAAAACATTGTGCGCGCACAGGTACTCGGCAATACCGTGCCGGTTCAATGCGGGCGCCCTGTAGGTACCACCGTACCCTTCCAGACATGTCTGCATCGGCTCATTGAAAGTCACCCAGAACTTCACCCTTCCCGCAAAATTATCCATCAAAACCTTCGCATAATCCGTGTAGTAGTCAACAATGTGAGAGTTGGTCCATCCACCAATATCTTGCAGCTTCTGCGGCAAGTCCCAGTGGTAAATCGTCACCATAGGAGTAATGTTGTACTTTATGAGCTCGTCGATAAGATTACTGTAATACTGGAGACCCAAAGTATTTATCTTGTTAGTGAGACCGGTTGGCAAGACCCTCGCCCATGATATGGAAAATCTGTAGACGTCAGCACCAAGCTCGTGGACCATCTCAGCATCTCTTTTGTAGAGATGATAGGAGTCAGCTGCTACATCGCCATTTGATCCGTCTTTTACAAATGTTTTGTTATTGTGAACTAAGTTATCCCATATGCTTTCAGATTTTCCTAAAACCAAACAATAATTATTGTAGTTAAGATTTAATTTTATTTTTATTACTAGCGGCCCGTCCCGGCTTCGCACAGTTGGAAAAAAAAGAAAAAAAAGCTTATATTAATCAGTGATAATGTAGCATTCAAATGGTGAAAGAATTTTTAAAATCGGTCCTTTTGTACCAGTACTTTTTGAGCCAATTCGTTACAAACATACATACAAATCTTTCCTCTTTATAATATTAGTATAGAAGTATAGATTATCAAGCATTTCATTAGTTTGGCTTAGGTACCATCTTCATTCCATCCTCCTTCAATTTGGAATGCTGCCGTAGAGACTCCAAATATGAAGTCTTTCGGGAATGTGTAATTCGACTTCAATCCTCCGGAAAAGTTGAGAATTTCAGCATTTCTGTAAACAAAATATCGAGTTATAAGTTTTCAGATTGTTCCAGTTAACAACCTACACAGCTTTTTAATTTGTTTACGGATTTACCAGTACCTTATCCTATCAAGTAGGAAGCGGATATATAAATATGTAAAACCATGGTTATGGTCAATGAATAATGATTAATTCAATAATACATGAATTCCACCTTTAGTAGACGGGGTCAAGTCACGACGCAATTCTTCGATCTATAAACGCAATACCGAAGGACATTTCTATCATTAAAATATCTCATATGGCTTCAAATATTACTATTATACCTATGGCACGTAATTACATATGCAATTGGGCAGCTGTTTAGAAAAATTAAAGAGCTTTATAAAAGAATCGTAATAAAAAGCAAGCCAATTTAACTTTTTATATACATAGGTACTATATAAAGCTACCTAAGTAGTTATGAATGTATATTTCAACCTTAAATATAAAATAAAATTTCAATGTTATAAAGGATGCGACTTAGTCTGCGCCTGACGTAAATTGACGTATTTTTATTAGCCAATTTTTTAATCACGTCTAAACTTGTATGGATTATCTAATTTGACAGGACTAAACTTACCTGTATTTATCTTCTGTCCTTTTCATAATTAAATAGAAAGAAAAAGACGCACTGAACTTAAATTTAATTTAGTTTGTGAACTACAGAATCGGGGCCATTATACTACTTTTATGAGGAACATAGACTCCACAGATTTTAATTTCAAAATTACGACATGAAACTATAAATAAGTACCTACCTATCGATTGACTAGCTCTAGACTTAAGAAAGACAAATTATTTATCGAAGGCATCTTGACATCTACGACTTCTCTTAACCTTCATAGCCTTATGTTATTTCGATTATTATTGGTTATAAATAGACTGTATTTATACTTATTTCTTAGATATGCTTCGAACTAGATCCTAACAACTTTAAATACCTGTTTATAATTTGTCTCTGTGTGAGTTTAGGCGTCTCTCAAAACATGAGTCCATTAATACCTAACCACGTTTTTTTATGAGATACAACAACGTACCAACATGCAGATTTTTTCTTTAGTATTTTTGTTAATTTGCATTTAATAGATTTTAAGAAAATATTTTAATTTTATTTTTCATTGTTCCTAATCTTATTAAACTTTGTATTTCACAACCTCACTCAAGACTCAAGCATTACTTAAAACCAGTTTAAAGCCATTTGATTGGTTGAAATTGGTTTTAAGTACCTAATGCTTTAGTCTTGAATGAAGTTCTGTAATACGGGACATAGTATGTTCGTATTCATTGTAACTACAACATAATTCAATAAATTATCAACATGTAGTACCTATAGGTAAGTATGCAGGCTATGTGCAAAATGCGAGCAAAAGATGATAAATTATCTGGAGAAACCTTGGGTTTTCCCCGATCCCACCAAAAACATAAATGTAAAAAAGGAGAGCCAAGTTCAATACAAAAATTATGCTTGGCTATGGGCTTCGCCGCAAAAAGAATGGAGATCTAAGTGAGTGCCAAGTTCTATGCAAAATCCAAATATGTATTTATAGGAACAAATTAATATTATTAACAAGTATTAAACTCTATTTCTTTGCTTTATTGGATACCTATAGCAATTGCTGTTATTTAAAAATGTGAGATCTTAAAGTAGGTTAGATTTGACTTGGCCAGTTTTCATTACATCAGTCAATTTATAAAGTTATTCAACACATATAAATATATTTTAATTCTGATAAAAACTGGCCAAGGACATCTAGAATACAATATATAATTAAACACACGTATGCGTTTACGTTAAAGAGGTTTTGAGTTATAGAAGGGTCAAAAGTGGCACCAAGTGGTTCGTGTAATATTACACTAGGCGCTGGCTAGCCAGTTCTTTTGCTTGAACTTGGCTTGACACGCTGCCACGTGTCTAGATATGCCGGAGAATCCTACTGAGTAAACCCAGAAAAAGTAGATAGCTTCGCAAGGGTAACATACTACGTTAGAGATTTGAAAAATTGATCGTTGACCCGAGGATTACTAAAGGAAAAAGCTAACGCTAAAAATAAGCTTTGTATAAAAAAAGACCGCATTGTACAGACGCAAGCACATCAAGCTACTACAATTTGTTTAATAAATTTTCAACTTTATTACTAAAGCATAAGGTTCAAAGTTGATTTGGAAAATTTGACAGTTTCGGGTAGCTTGATGTGCTCGCGTCTGTACAAGCAATAACGACTTTTGCCTCAACATACTGTACGAAAGTTTGCGATCGCCCTGAAAGGGTTCTGATTAGGAAGGGATATTGGCCTTTAGTATTAGTTCAGTTACCTTTACCTGACCAAAGATAACGATTGTAACTAAATTTAAATTGAGTTACAATAATTATAATTAAGGGTCACCTCAGAAAGGATCAACAAAAGTAAGATATGTGTTTTTTTTATTAAGCTTTAGCTTATATTTGTAAATACTTAATATGCACAAACATGATATCTACACCTCGGTATTCAATAAAGAAATAGTCCTATTTTAGTAGTCCGTTTATTTATTACAGGATAAATTTTTAACCAGTGCGCAAACTGTAAACTGTAACTGTAATTCAGCATATGACTTTAGATCACCTAGCATAGAAATTTTTTCGTCGGTTATCTGCTAAAAAGAGAGATAAATAATTCTGCTGTTTAGTAGAAAAGTGCAATACCATCGCGGTCAAAATGTTTGGCAGAGCTAATTTTCATTTTAATAATCGAAAAAATATTTCATCGCAGGGTTTACAGTTTGCGCACTGGTTATTTTTTTTTTCTGTATAGTTAGTCAATTAATGAAGTACCTAGTGTAGTGTAGTTATGTTAACCCTTTGACCGCCACGGTCGTGTATAGCAGACAAATGAAAACGTGCCCAACACGCCACCGTCGGCTAATGCCGACAAGAAAACACCATGTTTAAAGTACAAACTAAATAAACTAAATTCAGTTTTCTGTGTTTATACTTAAAAAATGGTGTTTTCTTGTCGGCATTGGCGTGTTGGGCACGTTTTCATTTGTCGGCTATACACGACCGTGGCGGTCAAAGGGTTAAATATTGAAAAATTAAGGAGTCATTTGTGTCAAGAGGGTTTTTAGAGAAAAAACTTTGCACAACATTTTTTTTTTTTCAACTTTATGTGATAACTAGCCACCGTTTTATACCAAGTTCGCGCTGATATTATCTAAAAGCAAAGATAAAATCAATACCTACGATTGACTTGATAGGAACGCTTAAACGATGTTCGCTACAGACCGAAACTAAGTTTTCCTTATGTATTGAGTCATTCAATTACTAGCCCACTACACAATTATACTTACCTACCATATATCTACCCACATAAATACACGTACACAACTAGGTACGTAACAATGTATTTTACAAGCAACTTGAGGTAAATGTTATTTATACGACTATGGTACTGATTAAGAATTAAATTAGTTTATGAAGTAGTTAAAACTTATCTTAGTATGTGCAAAAAGTTGAAAAGGAATTAAACCTAAGTACCTACCAAGAAATACGTCTATGTAAGGATCGTAGCAGGTGGTGTTCTGTAGTTTCGGCCTACCTCCATGGAAAGACGGCGTGAGTTTATGTATAAATCTACGTATGTATGTAACGACCAAACGTCCAAACTTCGATCAATGTGCTATTATTCTACATGGTCTCCACATGATCTGACCAAGATTATGTCTGGACTTTAAAAGCGACTGTGACCTCTGAGTTTGTTTCGGCCTTTCTTCTCAGAGTAGTCAGTTAGGAAACGCCGACCTCATCTCGTCTTTAAAAATATGATTGACGTGTAAAAGTGTTTGTACAAACCTACTTACAGAAATAAAATCATTTATCATTTATCATTTATTGATCAAAGCGTCCAAACGTCCTAGCGACCAAACGTAACAGGGTCGGTAGATGATAAATTGATAATACAAAACAAAATCATTACTTAGTTCTTTATGTCTTTATAGTTTTACAAGCTCAGCTGCATAAGCTCACGACACACATACATAATTTTACTCATAATTCTAGCAATTCAATCAATAGTCGGTAGTGGTATTGGTAAAGAAGGACATTGAACTAAATAGAACCATTTCACAAGACTAACTTAGTTCTTGCTTAAGTAAGATAGGTATAATCTGTTCCAAAAATTTGTGATGTCTATGTAAACAAACTCTGTCCAGGTTAAATAATTTTGCAATCTCTCACTAAAGTGAATTAGTAACACATTCATCTGTAAGTATTTAGAAGGCTTGAATTTGATTTCTCATCACTTTCTCCCACAATTATTTTTTAAATCATATTTTAAGTTGTAATTGAAAAGTCATTGACGAAAACTGAGGTTTTAAAATTAACCTTAATTGCAAATGACAAACTTATTAAAGGTAATTTAAAGTAAAGATTTCGGCTAAGTATTCCAATAATACAGGACTCAATCTATAATAAATGACGCTACAAATTGGCTTCCACGGGTACGTTTTCTGCTCCACTTGTTTACAATTTCATCAGATACTTTTGGAACAAACCATAAGTACTGGCCGCTTGTCTGATTGCTCTCTCAAACACGAATTACTCAAAGTTTATTGATAAAGCACGCATTTCCTGTCCCAAGTGGTCTCATTTCGTAGAAACAGAAGTCGTTGTCTTTCGTATTTAGATGAAAACAAATTCATCAAGTATAACTAGGTACGTACTAATTTATAGAATAATTGCAAAGGATTAGGGGAATTTTTCTCCCTAAATGCAATTTACGTAATCGTCTCGAATGTATTTACAAAGAACAGCTATATTTAGTATTTTTTGCACACAGCCTGAATCAAAGTACGCATATCAATTATCGAGGTTGTACTACATAAAAAGATGCATAACGACACTTCCTTTTTTCACGCACGTAGTTAACCAAGTACATGCTCCGTATAAGATATTAATAGACATCCATATAAGATATTGAATGGGCTATAATCCCTCAATAAACTTTACATAAAAGGTCATGTTATTACATCTTTCTATTTCATATAGCGAATTAGTGACTGGTCATAATATATGATACTGTAGCAATGACAAATGGCGAAAATATTGTTTTCGATAAAACAAAATGTTTCCTTGGATTATATTCTTATCTGACAAGTCGAAGCCACGTGGTACTTAGTCTTGCAAAAAAAAGATAAATAATAACAGTAACCCAGATCTACATTTCAAGTCATTGCTCCGGTGAATTGAATATAATCAAATATAATTATTCGGTGTCGTATTATATAAAGTCTTTACTTTCCCTTTTGTTCAATGCCTTTTGATAAGCTAGTTGCGTAAGACCTCCAAAGGTCCCTTTCTTGAATTATTATTAAAATATATAGTAGAACTATGTCATTGTCAATGTGAAGTTGCTACCCGGTTTCCGCGAGGAAAACCTTCGTACCTACCGTATCGAGATTTTGCGGAACACAAAATACATTTATAATTTCCAAGTAACCTACTGTGACAAATACCTTCAATTGAATGCTGACTGATAAAAGGCGCAAGGTTTTGAAAGGTAATTAGTAATTATAGTGGTAAAGGCTGGAGTTATGCAATAAAATGTTAATATTTGTCTTTGGTTGAATAATTGCTATAAACTGCCCCGTAAGCCATATTTATGCGGCATTAACTGGTAAAGACAAGCGTCGCAATTAATTCAAGGTGACGTGATAAACTGATCCATTAACCCAAAACTAACTAAGATACTCCAATTTAGCTGAATGGATTCATAGTGCGGGGTACAGAACATTACATTAATGTTCTGTGTGTGGATACTGGATATGGATCTTTGTATGAGCCCCGTGTAGCCCAAACAACACCTAAGTTACTAAATAAAGTAAAAGACAGACAATTTTGTTCTTATGAATGATTCACGTTCACTATCAATAACGGCTCACACGTGTTGGTCAACTTACCAGCCTTTTGTATGTCCTGCTCTTCAAAGGAAAGATAACATTAAATACCTTGGAGTTACATTAGACCAATTCCTCAGCTTCAAACCACATATAGACGACCTGGTAACGAGATTGCGCAAACTCATTTATACAGGGTTATTTGTAAAAGACCAGCAACCTCTTAAGGGGTCATTGTACTCATCATTATGAACAACTTTTATTATGGGACCAAACTTGAAATCGCGAAATAAAAATCAGCTGTTCCCTACATTTATCTTCGTCTATCTCGTCAAAATGTAGGGAACAGCTGATTTTTTTTTTCGCGATTTCAGGTTTGGTCCCATAGTAAAAGTTGTTCATAATGATGAGTACAATGACCTCTTAAGAGGTTGCTGGTGTTTGTTAAATAACCCTGTATATTTAAAACATGTAGCCGATCTTCGTACCATCAAGATGGTCTACTATGCCTTGTGTCAGTCGCTTATTAACTACTGCATCATCTACTGGGGAGGTGCTGCTAAAACGCAC
The DNA here is from genome assembly GCA_949316385.1 of Globia sparganii. Taxonomy (NCBI): domain Eukaryota; kingdom Metazoa; phylum Arthropoda; class Insecta; order Lepidoptera; family Noctuidae; genus Globia; species Globia sparganii. The sequence goes on along the minus strand of OX438653.1, from coordinate 17,322,632 downwards.
TTGATAGAGGCGGAAAGAGCTCAACGAGCAATACTTAAGGTTGCTGCGGGTCTTTCCTTCCGATTTCCTACAGTCGACTTATACAAAAATTGGGATGTAGTTTTCTATAAGACAAAGTTTCGTTCTGCATACAGTTCTCAAAAAGCACTCGCAGCTAGTTTATGATTCAGATCTATTGAAAGATAAACGACGAAAGGGTATGCAGTACAAAATGTTTCCGTTTACGTCAGTGCCACAAGTTTTTCTGTTACCTAGGGGATTTGTAAGTATATAATAATGTTATCAATAAGGGTCAAAATATTTATTCACTACACAAACCCAGTTGTAAGCAAAAAGTAACTGTTTTCTTGAAAACTCTTTGCTATGAGGACAGAGAAATTGCTCCACTCAATTAAATAATACTTGTATTCAAATAATTACCTGCACATTCACCATCATTCAAATACACACGCCACAATTCACCTACACATTCACCACCATTCACCACACACCCTTTTACTGATTTTGTTGTTATTTAATTTCTTTCTTTCCTTTTATTTATTTTTTGCTTTAATTGTTTAATAGAAATACATGTTACCTGCCTGTTTATTTGTATGACGCCAATAAGTGGAGCCTGGTGACCAGATACAGGTTTTTTTTAAAACCTACTTCAGTCACCAGCTCTCACAATGTGAATTACATAGTTCAAAACTGTTAATTGCTACAAAACCATTGTGAGAGAAACTTATTATTACATGAAAACATGTAGGCACCTAGTGACAAAGAATAACATTTCTTTTTGTTCACCTTCATGACACAACTTTTTATGAGAAACCAGTCGTATCTACATACATATTTTGCAAAGTGATATTGTTATGTATTTCCAATGTAATGTTGTTTCCAGTCCGGTCTGTATCTGCATATTTCGATTCCGGACGCCATCTTAAGTATAAAAATATGTGCAGGTATTTCCAGATAGCCTGGAGCTGCAAGTTTTATTTTTAGTACCATTTCAACATCCTTACATTCTTAATGACATTTCCCACTATGGGGGAAAAACCGTAGCTATGAGGATGTATAAAACGCATTCGCACGCAGTCGGTACAGCTTGTAATCTGGTTACTCCGTAAAAGCGGTTTGTCTACTAGTCAATCGGACAGTTTTGATGTAATTAAATGGAAACTTAGACGTGGAGTGGTTTCTGCCACTCAATAAATATAATTAATTGCTTCCACTATGTGTAATTTAGTGGTAGGTTTTACAGAGACATGTTTGTTTTGGATCCTGCACAGCAGCTTAATTGTTTTACTAGGTATACCTACTTTCTTCTGCGGTCCCGACCCACCGCGTCGCATCGCATCGCCCGTTTATATTATACTCGTTACTTCATTTCTACTTAGTGTTCTTTCTGATTTTTTTTCGTTTTACTCGGCTCCTAAGGGCTTTGGCGTAATGTTAAATAACCTATAACCTTCCTCAAGAATTTTGCTATTTAATGCAAAAGAATTTTTCAAATCCGACCAGTAGTTCCAGAGATTAGCGCGTTCAAACAAACTCTTCAGCTTTATTAAAATAAATAAAAATAATAAATAAATGTTTTTATTACTGTTCAAATTGGTAAAATTATTACATATCATTATTAGTACCTATATAGATTATTTTATAAAACATGTACTTTCCTTCGCCTTTCTTTTTCCCCCTTTTCTTTACAAGGATGACAGAAATTCTTTTCAAATGGTAAATAATGATGGTTAGCCCGTGTCAAATACATTTGGGTTCATCGTCACTCAAATACTGTCTGTCATATCTAAAGGTACATGACCCTACTTTTTTAATGTTCGCACTCAATGTGACCCTTGGTTCGGGGTCGTTTATAGGACCCAGAAAAAAAGGAGAAAAAAGTTTTTTTTTATTTGCTTTGGCTTTGGATTTGCCTTAAACATAATTGAGATTATTAAAAAGTAAAATATTTAAGCACTACTCTTCAACTCATAATCATTTCACAAAGGACGTTAAATCTACTGATTACCAAGTCAATCTTCTTCTATCTATGGAGATAAAAATGAAATGCTCTTTATTGATAATCGTATCACTTGAGAATGGCTAGACCGATGGCAATTTTTTGTTTTTTAAATGTTCATAACAGTGCGAATTAAGTTTTTATGGAAAGAAAATTTGGAAAAGTTCCTCGGAAAAAAATCGAGTATGGGGAAAACTGAACGTCCAGTTTTCTATATATTTCTTTGTATGAGTTATTTAAATTTGAACAAGAAAACGTCTGTCGCTGGTTTTGTAAATGACACATGTAAATATAATTAATGTAAATAAGTTAAGTAATTCTGATATGTATGTTGAGCGGGAGAGAAAGGAAACAACCGACTTGCTTGAACACTAGTTTAATACAGACGCTTCACACACACATGGGCCGCGTACGGCGCGCGCGCTGGCTTCGTACATATCACTCCTTCACACTTAAATTTTGAACCCTGGTGACAATATATAATAATTTTAAAACTAATTAGGTTGTCATAAATGATCCGAACACAAAATAAAACCGTTAAAAGTATTTCTTATAATCTACCTCCTTCCTATTGCGCTTTGGGCGCGAGAGTTTGGGTGATGGTGCGCGCGGAACGTCAACATTACAGTCTTCCGTATTTCGAGTCAGATTGCCCTCAGACACGAGTACCTCGGGCTGCGCTGCCAGTGATGGCTGCGATGCTAAATTATCAGCGTCACCTCCCTCACTCTCAATCACCTCACAATCACGCCATTCATCCCCCTCACCACCATCTGCGACACATTCCGCATTTGGTGCAACAGGTGCGACATTAGTTTCAGTTGCCACGGATGAGCTCATAGCCAATTGCTCGCTAGATACAACAATAACCATAACAATAACCATTTACTATCATTAAAAACTTGTTAAAACATGTATGTAGGTAGTGTCTACTATAAATCGTAAATGCCGACTTTATTATAAGTTGGGTTTCGCACCGCACACTTAATAAACACAATACTTAAATAAACTTGTTTACCAAACAAGGTATTTTTAATAGTATAAAAAAACACTAAAGTGTGCGCATCATTAAGTATTATTAATTTATAACATATTTAAAAACAATGTGTCAAGTCCTGCCTCAAGATCAGCCGATCGATTCTGTAAAAATATCACCGTGAAAAGTTAGGTGAAGTGAGCTTAGAGTGAGCTATCAAGAGTATCAATCCCTAGCATCAGGATGACACTGACAGCTCACTCCACGCTCACTTCACCTAAGTTTTCACGGTGAGATGGTTACAGAATCGCACGGCTGATACCCACCATGACAAATACGGTGCTGAGACCGTCATGGACGCTCACGCAGGAAGCTGTGTTCAGGTTGAAAGTGGCACAAAGAGCCTTGGAGCGTTCTATGCTTAACATACATAAGAAGATTTTTGATAGCGGAAAATGAGTTGGGGAACTCAAATGTATTTGGGCAGGACACCTAGCAAGGCGCAGTCATAACAGGGGAGTAAGGCAGTGACCGCATGGCGTCCAAGGACTGGGAGATGAAGTGTCTGTCATCCGGCGCCGAAATGCGCGGACGACGATGTAATCATCGCGGGTAGAACCTGGATGAGACTGGCACAGGAGTATGGAGATTGGCACAAAAAAGAGGTCTATATTCACCATCTGGTATAGGTATAGTCGGACTGTGGACGGTGATGATGATCCAAAAAAAAATATAATATACATACCTACTAGTACTAAATAAATATACTACCTACTTAAAACGGTGAAGGAAAACATCGTGAGGAAACCAGCATGTCCTAGAACCAAAAATTCGAAGACATGTGACATCTAACAACCCGCACTGGGCCCGCGTGGTAGATTACGGCCCACTCCCTCTCATAGAGAGGAGGCCTGTGTCCCAGCAGTGGGAACATTATAGGCTGATTATGTATGTTATGTATACAATATACTAGACTGACTGTACCCACGGTTCGGTTCGAGTGGACTAAACCTAAGGTAGGTTTAGCTTATATAATATCTTTTTACCTTACATAATATGAACTACTTTACCTTACATAATACAAAATATAAGGCTCATTTAACACTAGCTTTTGCCCGCCGCTTCACCCATGTTCATGTCGGGAAATATGCCACGGGAACGTAGGTACGGCCGGCATTTAAAGTACCCTACGTGGTAATCCAAATCCGTTCAGTCGTTTTTGCGCCAATCCGGAACATACATCCAGACAAACGGACAAAAATTAATCATTATAATTTTATTATACATATACGGTGACTGATAATTAGTGACCGATACTTAAACACGTGCTTGTACTCATGATAACAAACAACTTTTACTATGAGACCAAACCTGAAATTGTGAAAAAAAATCTGCCGTTCAGTCATTTATGTTCGCCTAACTGGTCAAAATGTAGGTACTGAACAGCAGATTTTTTTCGCGAATTCAGGTTTGGTCCCTTAGTAAAAGTTGTTTGTTATCATGAGTACAATCACGTGTTTAGGTATCGGTCACTAATTACCAGTCATCCTATATATATGTATAGATTATAAGGATGTGTTGAGTGTTGAGTTAAATCAACACACTCGGACATTAAAATATTTCGATCTAAAATGGTTGGTCCTTCTTTTTGTATTATCGTATTTGCTAATACCATACTATTAGGTATTCTGTGCCAATACTTCAATAACTGTGCTATCTCTTGGTATTTACCCCTCGAAACATATTATATATCAACAGCTTTGTTTTTATGATGTTTATATTTCGTAACATGTACCTAATCTTGTGCCCCCTGAAAAAGTAGAAACACGACCACTCATGTACCTACTATTTTGTTTGCAATAAGCACATAGAAGTTGGCAATAAGCAACAAACATTAGGTAAGTAATAATAAGGTAGAGTTAATCATTATTTTATTAGTCAGTAATTGGTATTTATTTTTTATATTCTTCTAGCATCGTGGGTTTCATGGGTAAATATTTATTGGAACGAAATTAGGTAGCTGCTAGGGGTTGACTGGTAGAAACCGTGACGGAACCGAAAAGGGTTATGCCCCCTCCATGTAACTTTCTCTCTCTTTCTCTCTCCCTCTCTCTCTCTGTCTATACATGCCTGTGTGCGTACGAGTATCACGTAAGGAACATCGTTCCCTCGACCGCATACGTTTTTAGAGTTCTGTACCTCAAAAGGAAAAACGGAACCCTTACAACATCACTTCGTTGTCCGTCTGTCTGTCCGTCTGTAAATACCCTTTTTCTCAGGAAAGCGTGTAGTTATCAAGTTGAAATTAATATCAAATACTCAGGGCTGCAATCCCTTGAAGCAGTGAAAAAAATCAAACTTCTAAGTCAATGCAATCAAAGGATACGTTTATGCCGCATATTTTGACACTTGCAAGGGAATCAAACCTATAGGGTACTTCCCGTTGACCTAGAATCATGAATTTGGCAAGAAACAATTTCATGTAGCACAAGTAAAGAAAACAATCTGAAAACTGTAAATTTGTAGCTACATACCTACAAATTTGTACGGAACCCTCGGTGCGCGAGTCCGACTCGCACTTGACCGATTTAATTTATTTATTAGACCTTCGTAAGACAGTACAGAGACGAACGCGAATTGGATTCTCAAGACTCTACATTTTAGTATTAAACACATTATAGAAAACACTGAAAAGCGAGGAAACAGATTGTGCCGGCTCATAATAAAAATGCATAATAGTGATTGCCCTGAGCTGAGAATAGCGTTAGGCTATAAATCTTTTTATCTACTAAACCGCATCAAACGACGCACTACCTACTCAATTATAATACTTAGATAAACAAAGAAAAATATGGTTTAAAAAGATTTTTTATTTATATGCCACTGTCACCAAGCAAATAAATGATATGATTTGAATTATTATGATAGTTACCTCATATGATGATTCGATATTCTAAGGTTCAAAATTGAGTCTTATTGCCTTAAAATTAAGTGGCAAAATACATATTTTTTGAAAAAAAAAAAACCTATATAAAAGTTACTGAACTCGATTCATTAGTCAATTATGAACAAACTATTTTCAGGTTTTGCGCATTTGACGATACACGTTGTATAACTCACGGCTGCCCTTGGGCGGACAAGGGCGGGCGAAATGCCGACTCTTACTGACTTAAACTACTACGGTCTTCCAACCCCTTTTCTGTACAAGAGGCGACATTGGTTCTCAACCCGCGGGGTAATTGCGTAATTTAAAGCAATGGCTTTCATTTAGAGAGTTAAATAACATTCATTGCGTATTTTGCGTTGTTGAGCAGACAAACTTTTCGAACATAATATGAATCATTGGATTAGCAATATCCTTCAACATCATTTAGATTAGGCTTGATCGTGTGTTACGCAATTAGTGTGCCGACCAAAAGGCAGTGAGCCTGCTTCGCAAGATAATGGCTTATTCCCAGGCGCTCCATAATTTTATTCTCGGCGACTCCAAATTAAAAAGCAATATATTATTATTAAATAAAGTCTTTCCCATGAGCTCCAAAGAAAGTACAAATTGCAAAAAAATATATACATAATTATACAACGTGTAACGTTAAATGCGCAAAACTTGAAAATAGTTTATTCATAATTGACTACTGAATCGATTTCAGTAACTTTTTCAAAATTATGTATTTTCCCATACTATCCGCCGATTGAGCCAAAGAAAATTAAGTTTTATTTTAAGGCAATAAGACTCAATTTTGAATGCATAAAGTAATTTCACACGATTTTCTTAATAATAATAGTTAGCTTTTAAAAAATAGTTTTGGTCATTGTATTATGCTTTTAACTCAATGCTCTAATTGGGGTGTATGAGGTTTCGCGCATTTTAACGTTACACGTTGTATTTACAATAAAATAAATATATGACTGGCTAAGAAAAGATAATAGTGGAATTAGTAAGCGAACACTAAAGATTTAATTTAAAACTGAACTGCTTAACGAAACTGTCGCAACATGCGACAACAATTAGTTACGCTGCTATTATTTTATTCTTCTTACCGTCCATTTAAAGTATCTGTATCTACCTATTTAGATGTTTAATCAGATTGTTGATACCAAATGTTTTAAGACGAGCGTTAATCCTGCCGACAAACTGTCACACAGTTTGGCAGTTTTATGATGTATATAGAAGTGTTTGGTCCAAGATAAATCATTTATTTATTTATTTATATATTATTCAACAAATAAGGGAGTAACGCGACAGTCGAACCTCCCGCGCCCTACCGCGCTGTCCATTTACAATAGCAAAACAGGATAGTCGACCTTGGGCCCTTGCAATTGATGCATGACATGTTTATGCGAATCCATAGATAATGAGTGAGAACCAAAATCTTCCACATCCAGAGAATTTACATAAGTATTTATTATTAATACACCTACTTAGCATAATATTGATTTATGACTGCCTTTGTACTGAAAATATTTATCACGAACTTATAACATTCATGTTAGCAATTTGTGTTTTGTTGACTTTACGCGATTTGGTTTGGAGCCGCTGGGAACAATTTTATTATTTTTATTGAGCTCTTGGGAATCATATGGAGACAAATTGTTTGGAGAACAATTGATTTGGAGCTCCTGGGAATAAGGCAAGATAATATTCTTTGTAACACATTTGCTCGTAAAGGGTCTCTTATTAACTTAAATATTATTATTAATTTTATTATTAATTTCAATATTGTAATGTATCTATGTCATTACGAACTTGTGCGTTATTGTAATGTAAAACGCACGACTTTTTAATAAAGTAAAACCTACGGTTTATCAAGATGCTCCGTCTAAAACGAACGGTACTTTTTTAAATCTTAGCAAAAAGTTTTTATGTCAGAAAAGTGGTCAACATTCTACGAATAAAATTAACTTTAGGAGATAAAATATAAAAAATGAACATTTAATTCTTTTATTTAATTAATTTTGACAATAAATTACAACCATTTATCTGTAACAAAAACAAAAAAATATTAATTTACTTTATTAGTAATAGGTACTGGCTGTTTTTTGTCTTTGCCTTAAAAATAAAAACTTTTTTACAAAAAAAAAACAACCGACTTCCAAAAAAACACTACAAAGTGAAAAATAACTTTAATTTCGGAATTCGGTGTCATTGGTTTCGCATTTTCTGTTATTGACACCGACTTCCGAAATTAAAGTTATTGTTCACTTTGTTGTTTTTTTTTTTTGGAAGTCGGTTGTTTGTTTTGTAAAAAAGTTTTTATTTTTCACTTTTTAGTGGGACGATCAGCTCCACTTCACGATACGCATTGTGCTTAGCAACCACATTAAAGTACCTATTCGAATCGCAAACCGAGAAATATTTAATATTGAGTAGTTACGTTGGCCATCTGTGGCCTTCATCATCAGTTCCACTTCACCGAATGGTGCTTTCCGAGAGCAAATGCACGAGTTACTATAAAAAATACCCAAATCGCTATAGGTGTGCCTACAAAATTTGAGGGTTTCCCTCGATTTCCATGGGATTCCCTCATCAGATTCCGATTTGGTGACAATAGGACCACCTCGAGAGCATACCCTTTCAAATAAAAAAGAATTTTGAATAAGTATCATTCCACAATTGGCGGAGTAATCGCGTAACAAACACGCAAAAAAAATATGTATACCTACCGTCGAATTGAGAACCTTCTACTTTTTTGAAGTCGGTTAAAAAAAGAGCTGATGCGCGCGCATCGCTAATTTTTGAATATGTAAAAATTATTCCGCGCGCTTTTTCTTTTCGCTGTATTGTTTTTATTTGAAAATGTCGTTCGACACCGCCAGTAGTCTCAGGCCCGTATTACAGAACGTCACTCAATACTCAAGCATTACTTAAAACTAGTTTCAACCAATCAAATGGCTTATCTAGTTTTAAGTAATGCTTGAGTACTGAGTGATGTTCTGTAATACGGGACTTAGAGGCAGCTAAAAAGGCTACTCTAACCTTCTTGCCCGAAAAATCGATACTTACAAAGGTATCAAAATTTCATCTTATGGAAAACAAGCAAAGATGCAAATTCAGTCCGAGTTTTATTTATTTCCTCGCAAAAATGTTATAAAACGTCGTATGACATAGTACGTGCGCTTTGATAATTACAGCCTCTGCTTTCTTGTAGCACTCGCCTACGGCTCGGGCTAGCAATATCGCCTCGGCTGTAATTTTCAACTTACGACACTTATATCATAATGTACTATTTAATTTGAATAAATATTTACTTAAATTTTCCTTTTCATATTTTGCTTGTCTTAAATAAATATATGTGTTTAAACGACCTGAATGGATTAACTACCTTTGTGATTTGTTTATTACATACCATTTGATACCATTGTGTTATATGTGATAAGACTTGTCAAGTAAATAATGTAATGTTTTTGGATAAGACAAAGTAATCATTAACTGCACATAAATGATACACTATCTCAATTTCCAGCGCATAGGATCACTGATAGTAATAAGTGACAATTGTTACATAACAAGAAATATCTCAAAGGTAGAAGACATTTTTAATATTATTATAAAGAGGTGAGCTACATACAAAACTAACTAGGATAAAGCTTACGAAGCATTCAAAAGCAATTTAGTAAAAGGCGATCAGATTTTCCCTACCTTGGGAAAAACGACACTACACTAAAATTTTAGGTATAATATTTGTCTACAGAAAATGCTTAACATAAACAAAATCGGCCACGTGCAAGTCGGATTCCCACACGACGGGTTCCGTACCACCGTACGATATTTTACACTACATATTTTTGTAAACAGGTTTCTTATAATTATGGGGCTCCCCTTTAATTTTTAGCTGTATTTTTTTTTATTAATTATTTTTTGTTATAGCTACACTATAAATACACATTATGTGAAATTTTTAATTGTCTCGGTCTACTTATTAGTCCTATTACGGTTCATGAGATACAGCCCGCTGACAGACAGACGGTCGGACGGAGGCTTAGTAATAGAGCTCCGTTGGCACCGTTGGGTCACAGAATAATATTATACTGTGGTTGGGTCTAGTAGTATCATTATTTTAATTTGTATTGGTATTCACTAGACCTTATTTTTTATTAAAAAGCAACTTATTTGCCAAAAACTCGTGATAAAAAATATAAAACTTTTACTGCAGACAAATATTGTTGCATTAAAAATGCAAATCAATCAGTTATCGCAAACAAGAATTAAGATAAAACTGGTTTATGACACAGTGACAGACACTCCTTTTATTTATTATTTTTCCTTCTAAAACTATAATACTTAGTACCGTATCCGTAAAGTTACCGGTAAAACCGTAAATACTTACGAATTTAAATATTACCTAATGAGCAAGTTGGGTTTTTATTGAATATTTGCACTCTTGCCTGATAACTTGATCAGTAATAATAATGCATCTAGTTATCAACCCTAAAGGCTTCCTCAATGTCCAGCCGCGGTACCGATCACTTACAAAGTATGTACTGGTAAGTAAAGCCAGGCATTGGCCCCGATTCTGTTGTTCACTAACTAAATTAAATTTAACCCTTTGACCGCCACGGTCGTGTATAGCAGACAAATGAAAATGTGCCCAACGCGCCACCGTCGGCTAATGCCGACAAAAAAAACAACAAAATAAATAAACTAAATTCAGTTTTCTGTGTTTACACTTACTTAAAACATGGTGTTTTCTTGTCGGCATTGGCGTGTTGGGCACGTTTTCATTTGTCGTCTATACACGACCGTGGCGGTCAAAGGGTTAAGGTCAGTGCATCTTTTTCTTTCTATTTCATTATGAAAAGGACAGAAGATAAATATTAGTTTAGTCGTGTCAAATTAGATAATCCATAGACAAGTTTATACGTGATTAAAAAATTGGCCTCTAAAAATACGTCAATTTACGTCAGGCGCTGACTAATTTAATTTTTAATCCGCTTATTTTATACGATTTATATGAGAACAAAGTTTCATAAACAGCATTATTTGTAGTTTTAATAAAACAATAGACGCACGGTTCAAGGTAGATTATAGTTAAATACAGCGTATCTTTTTTGTATTTTTTTAAAAACAATTGAGTTTTCAGATCTGTTACAGAGATTTGGTTTGGCTGGATACGTAGGGGATTCACTTTTCTGTGAATTTGTGTGTGTTCTTTTGTATGTATTTATTTAATTGCTTAGGCGGATAACACACTACAACGCACCAGATTTTTTTTACATACAAATTCAATAAAAACGTGGAGAATTTTGGGGTTCGGGCTCCGTTTCCGCGTCCCGTCGCGTTGCGGGTTGTAATGTGTGATCCTGATCCGCCTTAGGAAACCAGAGAAAAAACAGGTACAAACTGCGAGGTGAATTCTGAGTTCAAAGTAGCAGGTAGGTGGAATGGTTTAACCTGTGGTCATCCAAAAGCAAAGTCGGGGAATTAAGCTGGCAGTTATTGTTATATCTTCTTTACCTAGAGCTAATTCGCTTAACGTGACTCTTCATTGTCTATCCCCATTTTCCTAAATAATGAGCTGTGTAAGTTTTAATATACTTAGGTAGTTGGATTTATAATTTAAAATAACTGCTTACCCAATGCACAATACTGCAAATATCACCAAAAGCTTGTGTAACTCCATAATTGTAAATCACTAAATTAAATCTTATCTAAATAAATAAAAATATATGTAACACTTAATCTTCACTGCGAGATTGAAATAATTTAACTTATAATTCTTAACATTGCTTAAAATATGGATAAGTTTATAAGGTAACGTAAATCAAATATTAAGTTAACGTCGGACATGCAATGCGCGCCAAAAACCAACGCGCACTGAATGCGTCGGCGCAGTGTTTGCGCTACTAACGAACCAACTGAGAGGTGGTTGAGATAAAGGTCTTGTAGTAGTGACGTCATAATATGACGTCTATGAAACTCTTGGAACCTAAGTAACCCGTCTAGTCGACCAATTCATGTTTTTTTTCCTACAGGATTAAATTGTAAGTATGACGTTTAATCTACCATAATATGGTTGAAGTCATCTTGCTCAATGAATCCTCTATTACAGCTTCCTCTAGCGTGTCTAGCTCATATTGCGTCTATACCTAGACGAAATAATAAATACCTAACTACCAGTAGTTTTTCCGAGACGTTACAAAGAAATCTAATAAGAAAATTTAAAGGAAGAAAATTAGTAGATTTTCAAATTAAGGTCGTGTTTGATACTAAACAACTTAAATTTTAAATAGAGACAATATCAAAACATAAAAAAGCTTGTAAAAACACTTTTGGCAAACATTATTTCGACAGTAAATACCTGCAGTGAGTGTAGGTCCAAACAATAACTTTCTTATTTCATTACAGAAACACCAAAAAATTGAACATTTCCATAGCGACAATAATGTTTAATTTTTTAATCTCAGATCAATAAATGTTGGTCTCGGATTTTAATTAAAGTTCCTAAAAAAAAACGTTTACAATAAAAAAAGTAGTTTCCACGTGATTTCGTGAAGAAGGTGGTCAAGGTATAGCTCGTTGTAATGTCATTAACCCAAGCTATTACCTCGTCTGCGTCATACAGTTGACATTCAGTGCACTGATCTTCCATAATGACCATTACAGTGGAGGGTTTAGGTATTATAGACACATTTCCCTAAGGAAAGGTTACCGTCCGTCAGTTTCCCTTCTGGGGTTACAGACGTGATGTTATAATTTATTATTGGGCTGCAGGCAGTCCAAGGAAGCTATGCCATCCTTGGATATCAGGCTGCTGCTGTTGGTGGCCTGCGTCTCGTGGCGGGGACAAAATTATACAAGATTCATTTCCACACAATAGGCATAACGGACAGTCCTCTGCGCAGAGCATGCATGAAGGCTGAGGAAATCATTGTGCATGTGCTCTTTGAACACACAGGCTTCCTCCAAATTAGAACAAAAAGCAGATCTTTTGGAGATGTTTTGAATAGACTAGAAGACCTAATCTACTTCTGCAGGGAGGTGCGCTAGTTGGAATACCAATGACGGTCGCCATGGCCCACGTACAACGGTCCACTAAAGTACTAAGTGCGGAAATAACATAGAGATGTTATTATGTAATATTACTGAAGAACATGACTATGTAACCTTTGTGTTTACTATACATAGAATACGTCAGTCACCACCATTCGCCACGTTCAACATCAGAAATACGGTAGTCCTAAATGCATAGATTTTTAGAAAGCAGTGAATAATTTTCATTACGTAATCAGGTTATAATATGCTCTGCAGATGAGTCTACATCATCATAGTAGATAATGAACTAATTACTAGATTTAGAGGATTTAGATATGCAAAATTATTTGAGAATTATTTGAAAAACCGGTTAGGTTATTGGCATAGTGACCTGTCTTCTAAACTGGGTCTCACAAAACATAGATAGTAGGTTTTATCGCAAAGTGAACACACATAATACAAACACTGCAAAAAATATACTCTTTGACCTTTAACAAACTCATTTATTTTTTATTTAGGTTCATTAAAATAAATCAGATACTTAAACCGGTTAGTTTAATTAAATAACGCGGTAAATGAGAACAAAAGTTAAGCCCGCTTTTAATAGATACATACCTCTTTTTTCACGGTTTCATTATTTCTTTGTGTCAGTGACGCCTAACCTACACCGACCGACCGACTGGCTAACCTACTCGATGCCTATTTCAAACCGTATCTTCTAATGGCGACATTATTTTCAATGAGTGCATTATAATATTAAAAAGAAACCCCCTAACCACAACCTAATGAGTTTCACATTTTCTTCCTCGTATAATGATGCTGGTGGCAATAATTGAATCAGTTCTGAAAATATACGTGTTTATTTCACTAAAATAAGACCCATTATTCCCTATTTTGCTTCTTATGATTTCCATTAACATTATGACCAGTTTGAAGGGAATTACCTGCTTTACAATTCATATTCCCTACTGCGTGCTGATTTACAAAACTACTTAGTCACAACAAAATCTCGGACAACAAAATTAGACTGAATTTTCCTTATTTTATGATCGGATTGAATAGGTACCTAGGTAGGTAGTAGGTAAATATTAGGTACGTACCTAAGTACTTAAGTAGGTAGGTACTAAAGTGCGTGCAAAATAAGTCTACGCGCGCCCGAAATCGGAAATAATTAATCGTTTGCCGACATATTGACGTGTATGTCAGGTGTTCACCAGGTATTCGCTTCCATAAAAAATAATCGCCATCATTATGCCGAAAGTGATTAAATGTGCTAGCAAGGATATGATCTTAAATCTTAAAGGTCAAACGTGCTTGTAAAAAAGAACGAAATGAAAATGGGCCTACAGTATCGTTTTCCAAAGTTAGAAGTCGCGTTGCTTATTTGACAGCTAATTTTTATGGCTGCTATAAAATTCAAAGTCCTGAGTCTGACTGACTGATATATATATATCAACGCACAGCCTAAACCGCTGCTCCTAGAGACATGAAATTTGGGCGTGTTCTTAGTGAGTGAATGGGGGAGGGTGAATTTCACGCGGACGAAGTCGCGGACAGAAGCTAGTTCCCCTATATTTGCACTAGTGGTGCCTAACTGTGCCGGACGGGCGTGATCCACGGACACGAATGTTGAGGGGAAGTTGTAAGCTTCCCCGTCTCGTGGTCCTGCACCTTCGGAGTATTTGAATTCTTCAGGAATTTCTGCAGACTGGATCTCTTGCACTGAAGGCTCGTTCGACTATGTGTGAGGGGTTTCTTGAAATAAAAGCACTCAGGGAGCTATTTCAGGATTCTTCAGGAACTATCTTGCCGAAACTTTATCGTGAAGAGAACCCTAAATTTCTTTCTGTTTTTCAGTTTTATCACTACATAGTATAAAACAAAGTCGCTTTCTCTGTCCCTATATCCCTATGTATGCTTAAATATTTAAAACTACGCAACGGATTTTGATGCAGTTTTTTAATAGATATTTATATGTATAACTAGCGACCCGGACCGGCTTCGCACGGGTGCAATGCTAATACCAGGGTATAATCTAATACTAAGTATACTTCAAGAATGTGAATGTCCGGCCGCGGCCGGTACCGCAGCAACCGCTATGTCCCTGCATTTTAAATCTGTAATATCTTCGAAAATATTCATTTAAATTACATGCTGTAAAGGTCCATATTGATCTATATTAAATGCACAATGTATTTAAGGTACTTAATTGGATAAGGATTAATGCTGTATCCAATTAAATACCTTAAATACATTGTATAGAATTACCTAGTTGTTAAGGTTTCTATTTTGCCTCTAACTATAATTTCTGAAAAGTTATTTCAGGTTAAAGGGGGGAAAAGGCACTGATTCAACAACAACAACAACTAACAACAGTTTTACCACATGTGAACTTGCATAAATAGGCGTATTTGTGTAAGCTAAACTATATCAGATAGGCTCAGGGCTCAATTACCTGGAACTCTGGAAGCACTAAAAACTATATACCTACTGCCTACTTAAGAGGTTCACAGGTTGTTCAACCATTGTTGGTCAACAAAAGGCGTGTCATAAAACGTTTATTATCCACTTTAACTAAAAAATAAGACTTTAAGTTTTAAAAGACAATGACTATTCTACGTATTGACGAGGCTTGTTAACTAAAGGACTAAATTTTTATCAAGCCCTATTCATTGGTACTGCGTTAATCGCGACCACAAATGACTCTTATGTTATAAACAAAACTAATTTATGTTAAACAAGCCTTTGTCTCAAACACAATAATATCTATTCTAATCTTAATTAGTAATTTTACAGTGACTCTAAGTTAAACAAACAACCCTACTTGGTTACGCGTTATTCGCTACGACAAAAGATTCTAAAATTAATCAAATCTAATTTAGATGACGCTTCGTCGCGAATACTAACGGAATTGGTTTTTGACTCAATGTATGTCTACATGTAGAAAAAATAGAAGACAAATATTTTAATATCTTTTTTTTTTTGACTGGATATAATATGGAAATGGACTTTATAATTAATGTTACTAGCGACACATCCGACTCTTCTGATGAAGACTAGCATGGATTCTGATGAAAATGTTCGAATAGAAGGTGTAAACCGATGCAGGATCATTGATATAGATCATTTTAAAACTACTACTAAGTATTCAATAAAAGATTTGCAAGACTCTCATGAAGTTATATTGCAAATAACCCCAGCTATCGTTCTGTTTCGTTTGATCCACGATTTTTTACCCATCCTGTATATATATTTTTTTTATGTATGTTCGGGCATAACTCCGTTGTATATAGACGGATTTACAAAATCCTTTTTTATTCGAAAGAGGTTTATTCCGAAATGGTCCCATATAAATTTTATTAACTTTGCTGGGGTAGCTTTTGAGTAAGCTTCAATAATACGAATTTATTTCCACTTAGTATAAATTGATGATATTTTAATAGCTTCCTATTCTGATATTTACAAAGCAAGTAGATATGAATTTGTGTGGGATAGGTACAACTAAGAAGTAAAAAATAAAAACTTTTGTGCAAAAAAACAACAACCGACATCAAAAAAAAAAACACTACAAAGTGAAAAATAACTTTAATTTCGGAAGTCGCTGTTAAAAAACGAAAACGCGGAACCAACGACACCGACTTCCGAAATTAAATTTTTCACTTTGTAGTGTTTTTTTTTTTGAAGATTTGTTTTTTGTAAAAAAGTTTTTATTTAACCATATCGTTCAACCAAGTATTCTCAAATAATGTCACACAATTTTTTTTTTTCATCATAATATTAAGTAGAGATAAACCATTTTAAAAATGAACGCCCCTCCACTCCACCGCTTGTTGCATACACATTTAAATTTTTTATATAGAAATTTTAGTGGAGGGGCGTGCAGTTTTATAGTGGCTTATCTCTACCTAGTTGTCGTCGACCACTAATGACCGAGCAACCAGTCCAGCGATTTAGCGCAAATGAAATCTGAACTAGCGTCATCTCCTGCTAAAGATCGGGGTTTCCTTATGCATTACAAACACCCTTACTTACCTACTCATGAAACATAGATAGGTAAGTTCTCCTTGCATTGTATGGTGCAATAAATAGATATAGGTACCTAGGTATCTACAAAAGCCAACTGAGTCCACTTTTTGTAAATTATTGCCCCTGATAGGAATACATCTTGATAACCTGAAACCTATTCGTCGCCATATGGAGTTCATCTGACTTTCATTGATTTACGTGTGCACGCCGACGAGTGCTTACAAAGACGGCCACGTTCAATTTTGCTACCTAATCATTAAAGGCCAGCGCACACCGGCGGACGGCGAGGGACGGTATCGAGGAGGATTTGCCACCTGCCAGCACACACTGATGATTTGCGATGCCACCAGCGGCCGCTGGCGCACTACTGGTTGCCGCGGCAGGCCAGCAGCATCTCGCGGTATACCATAGGGGAAATGATGAGTGCACCTCCGCTTGCACTACCTATCCCCATGCGATCGTATGCTACGCTAGCGGACTTCGACGCCTGCCGTACCGTCGCATGCCTTCATATCCCGCCGCGGTATCCTCCAGCACACTCTTCTATACCTCAGAGAGAAATCCTCTTTGATGCTCCGTGGTCGGTCTCTAAGCTTTGAAATCTATACCTTGTTACCATTACATACGTATGACTTTACGTTGGTAATTTCAAGTGAGAGCTGCACCCCGATTTCGTAACAGACTACCTATCAAAATCCATCCATTGCATCATATGTTTAAAAAAATTGTCTGCTCTGCAACGTAAATATCGCAATGAATGTTGTTGAACTGTCAAAATGAAACACATTGCTGCTGATAGTGTGTTAAGCAATTACCCCCATGGTGCCTGACGTATGTTTAGAAAAAACCTGTCTTACAGGTCATCAGGCCCCACTTAGTTGCCTCATGCAAATTAACAGGTAAGTAGGTTTTTACATGTACTTATACAACGTGTAACGTTAAATGCGCAAAACCTCATACACCCCAATTAGAGCATTGAGCTAAAAGCATAATACAATGAACAAAACTATTTTTTAAAGCTATTTTTATTAAGAAAATCGTGTTGATCCTAGCAATGCTTTATGCATTCAAAATTGAGTCTTATAGCCTTAAAATAAGACTTAATTTTCTTTGGCTCAATCGGCGGATAGTATGGCAAAATACATCATTTTTGAAAAAAAAACCTATATTAAAAGTTACTGAAATCGATTCATTGGGGATTGTCTAAAATTTCTAACCATTAGATTTTATTTTATTTTTTGAAAATTTAGAGCATTTTGAGAAACTAATTTGAATATTTTGAGAATTGGCTCAATAGTTATTTAAAAAAAAAAGATTTAAATATTTAAAATTTTTAAGGCAGGTGACGTCATCAGTGGCACAAATAAGTGCCGTTGCCTCACTAGTACATAAATAAAAAAAATACAATCTGTCAACACGTCACATCTGTCAGTATCAATAGACGTCATCTAAAATCGAATCCTATCCTAGCGTTTTTAATATACAAAACGTATGTACCGGTCCTCCTTATAAACGGAAAGTGGTTTTTGAAGGTGTAAGTAAGTACGTCACTAATAACCAACGCAGTGACATTATTTATTGTTCGTTTTTCTGAACTACAAACAC
Source organism: Globia sparganii (assembly GCA_949316385.1). Taxonomy (NCBI): domain Eukaryota; kingdom Metazoa; phylum Arthropoda; class Insecta; order Lepidoptera; family Noctuidae; genus Globia; species Globia sparganii. The sequence goes on along the minus strand of OX438653.1, from coordinate 17,304,053 downwards.
GACTACAAATGACCACAATGAGCGATACTTTTGTTAAAGCTGACTCCTGAAACCTGCCTAAAGTTGAGACCGTTATGATAATAGAGTATATTTCTACTAGCAGTCATCATAGTGTAGTGAGATTTTACGAGATTATGAGGCAAGTCGCAGGAATAATATATTGTAAAAACTTTAAACTGTAATTATGTTTACATGTTTGACATTTTAGGTTGACACTTGACAGATTAGACAATACTTGCTACTTATTTTTTAATTTCTGAGGTAACGATACAAAACTGTACGGCTAAGCTGATGTGATTTGAAGGGCAAAGAAGGTCAATCGTATTTTATCATAATTAACAACAAAATATGAATATTTTTCATAATTAATTAGTCCGTAATGATCAGTAACGCTATTCCTCGAAATGGTTTTTCAATTACAACATATGAAAAAATATGGACAATGCCCAATATGAACAAACTATTTTCAGGTTTTGCGCATTTAACGTTATACTTGTATATTTTTGCTAAACAAATCAATCAAAACTAAGTAAAGGAAAAAAGAAACCAACAAAAGCAGGCAAAAGATTTAGGGTTCCTGATGGTAATTATTTCTATACAAATGTCAGTGTGAACGTTGGAAACATGGAGCCAAAAGAGCATAGAATATGATGAGATAGATGGGATTCATTTAATTGAGTGGAGCAATTTCTCAGCGTCATGACAGCAAAGAGTTTTCAAGAAGTCAGTCGTCTTGCGTTCAACTGGGTTTATGTAGTGGATAAAATTTGGCTCTTGTTGATAACATTTTAGAGATGTGGTTACAGAAGAACTTGTCATTAGTTCATTACCTACTCAATATGCCCAGAAAAAAGGAGGTGGCGGGACTAACATCTTAGACTTATTTTTGGAGATGCGTAGACGCATCTAGCCCGTAGTGCCAACAGTGGTAGGGTGAGGTGTCCAACAGTGAACCATGAAAAAGTTGCTCATTCAAAACTGAAGTGTTTCTAAACATAATAAAGATTTTTTTTTACTAAAATACTTCTCATGTATCTGACTTCAATTTAGCATATTAATTTTAGACCCAAGCGTAACAGGATAGGATATATTTAATTTTGTTTTAAATATGGGAAATGGCTCACTGAGTCCACCTCGTGGGACACTCTGAACCGGGGGCTAGGTCAACAGTGAACCAACATGTACACAGTGAACCATCGTATTAATGCTACAAAACTAAAGGTAGGTAAAGCAATAAAACGTCTTGTATATGTTACCAAATAATCAACTTTATTAAACTTAAATATTTATAACAATGTGCTTAAAATATTTATTGTTATAAAAAATTTAACAAATATCTTAGGCTCACAGAGATCAATTGCTCAGTCGACTTTGTACTAATCAGTCTTAATAATTACAATTGTTATTCTTACGAAAGAAAAACTTAAATACAAAACACAAAAAACAAAAATTCAAAAGAAAAAGCAACTAAAAATCAAAAAGGGAAGTTCAAAAGAGATAGGTTAATTGGAAATTTGAATGTTGCTGTTCGGCGACTGCTGCCGTCTACCTTGGGGTTCGGTAATATATATTTTATATCATTTTTTGTAACCATTGCAATATCTGGCTCTATAGGCTCACAAAATGTGTGATAAAATTTGCTTTTTAATTTTAAATACGAAACGGAGTAGTCATATTCAGCTACAATGTAATGTTTCAACTCAATATAAATTATGTATAAAATTCAAAACCTACCCACATAAAGTAGCAACATAGAGGTGGTACACAGTGAACCGGTTCACTGTTCAATCTACGTTCATGGTTCACTGTGTACTACACACACCATTCAATATTTAAGGTTATGTCAAAAACAAACAAAAAGAGTTACCGTAGTCATTTTAGTTTTATACGATACCCCAATAAACACTATAATAAGTATAATAAATGTCACACAGAAAAACTATACATAACAGAAGTAATAAGAAAAGATAGTACTTACGTTTTATTTTGTTTTGTCGCCGAAAAGTATAATGCGGTCCGCCACACGGGCGTCTTTGGCGCTAGCTCGCTCGTGACTGGGGAGCGGGCAGCGCGGTTACAACTGAGTACTTTCTTGTCCACGACACGGTTTGGCAACGTCGCGTTTACAAAGTAGGAAGGGTGGCTCAATGTGTACCACTGGTTGACTGTTGGACATCTCACCCTACTACGGGCTAGTATTGATTCCCCCCGTTCTTGTTTATACCCTGAAATTTATATACTTTTTATTCCCGTTTAATCAGACGAAAACGAGGTGATACAGTCAAAGAAAAAGTACCAAGCGATAATTAAGTATGTTTATTTCACAACAAATTATTCTACACTAGCTGCGCCCCGCGGTTTCACCCGCGTAAGTTTTAATCCCGTGGGAATATCGCGATAAAAAGTATCCTACGTGTTGTTCTGATGTATAAAGTATATTACTGTAAAGTTTCATCAAAATCCGTTCAGTATTTTTTGCGAGAAAGAGTAACAAACATCCATCCATCGATCCTCACAAACTTTCGCATTTATAATATTAGTAGGATTATCATCACAGCTATCGTCAATTTTACTTACAAATAGTTACTTCACAATTACATAAATCGCAGATTCCTTGAATACTTATTAATATAAAAATATTTCTTAGAAAAAAATCCTACTTAAATAATGTTACCAAAATTTAAAAAGGTAGACCAACTATCTGTTCACATAATGAATGGTGAGTTAAAAGTAGTTGCGACGAGTAAGATGCAAATTATGTCTCTTAGATAATCTGTGTATAATTGGTTCCTAAAAAATAATATTTCGGTGGTTGCACTTTTTCGCTTGACTATCTTCTTATTTAAATTTCGGGGGCAATCGAGAATGTAATTAAACGATATTTTTATTATAACTTTCGGGGGAAACAAGAACGGTGGCAATCAGTAGGTACTAACCCGGCACTACCAGGAAGAAGAAAAGGCAGATGTTTGCCTTGCAGAGGGACACGGATTTCAAAAGTACCCCTAAAGCCCCCTATGCCCTAAGTATACCTAATTAACCTGCATTCGGACTGGCGTCTGTCTACGATATCTTATAGATGATCTTAAATGTACCCAATACCTACAAAAAACATTTCTGCACGACCTTTTATCTTATACCTACTTATGAGTGTAACAAAACATAACCCAGTACCTAACTGGTTTGTGGAGGTCAGATAGGCAGTCGCTTCATATAAAAAACTGGTATATCTAGCTGCACGCGCTTACACTGGAAGCCGATGCCGAAATAGTTAGAAAAAGTCTAGGCAGATGATGATGATGATCTACTTAGAAGTGTATGATATGTAGCACACTAATAATATAAAGGCGAAAAGTTTGTGAGTGTGTTTGTATGTTTGTTACTTCTTCACGCACAAACGGCTGAACGGATTTGGATGAAATTTGGCACGGAGATAGATTATAACCAGGATTAACACATAGGATACTTTTTATCTCATACTTTTAGGTTATAAGATCTTACCTTTACCAAAACAATCTATTTCTAGCAAATAAACGTTTGATTTGATATCCCGATATTCTCACGGGATAGAAACTTATGCGGGTGAAACCGTGGGGCCGAGCTAGTGTCTGATAAACATGACTGCGCGACGACAAAAGTGACGACTTTTATGCAGGTAAGAAAACTGAATGCGGCATTACCAACCTTATAATATTTGAGGCTACATACTTATTAGGCACTAAGAAAATGCAGAATTAAGTTTGTTGCACGATCATAACAAAGTTGTCTAGTAATTTGCATCATTGACACCATGACAGACTAAAAGCCAAGCTGCCGTGCTTTGCTCTACTTAAAGTTAGTCCTTTCATAAGTTGTACCCAATAGGGTCTAAACACAGTAAGGCGATCTTCTCTTGATTCCATAACCTATTACAATGACATAATCATGACATTTAAAAGCCCATCAAAAAGTACCTAAATAATTTCTGAGAATATAATTGGGCGGTGCACAGTTTTTGCGCGATGCAGTGTAAAAAATATAATTTGCGAGGAAGGAAAGGAAAACCAAAGCCACAATACTTGCCTGGTTTTTGCAAATTACCAATGGCACGAACAATATAGATACCTATAAGTAGGTAAATATAATAGGACCTTTGTACTATAATACCTAGTTCCTGTTTTATTTAACTATACCTCCCTACCTCGCCAGCTTGTTTGTAGAACTAAGATTGCAAAATTACCGCACGGATTGGTAGTTTGGTAATTGCGTCACAGTCGACCTTAGCTAGTGACAAGACCAAGTCCTAATAATCTATTAGGAAATTACCATATTTATATTCATTTCCGCAAAAATATTGCGGCCATTGGAACGTTGCTTGAAAATATAATTAATAGAACTAGCAAGATTTTTGTGACTTTTATTATTCAGATGGTGTAACGATCTAATAACGTTTGCAGGGCCAACATGGCCAGAGATCGCACAAGACAGCGAGGTTTGGAAGGAAAAAGGAGAGGACTTTGCTCAGCAGTGGCACACAATATATAGGCTATAAAAAATCAGCATGAATCGGACAGATGTGGAACCATTGTGGTACAGGCCATCAAACTGAACAACTTTATTCATTGGCCCAACACCGTAATCGCTAAATAATAATCAACCGTCCCATACATTTGGGTCTAGTAGTTATTGAAGTTTTTGGGATATTTGATAATTTTTTCACACTTCTGATACACGCTGTAAAACAGTTTAAAAGAGTAACGGTGGAGTTTCTTGCCCATTCTTCTCCACACGAAAACTACATTTTGGAATGGGCGACTAGAATCAATTCTATTTTTTAATTTTTAATTTTGACGTTCAAAAGTGCCTTTTAAGGGCCTATACTACCTCAAATGGCTTAGCATGATCCTCCGTTATGTCGAAAATACTGCAACATTAATTTTGAAATAAATATATGGTAAAGTTAAGGATTAATGCTAGGTCTTAAGTTAGATGAAAACACGATTTCATAAAATTTTCTCGATAGAAAAAAATTCCAAAGTTACCTCCAAACCGAACAATAAACCGCTGGTATTCAAAAAATACGTCAAATTAGATCATGAAACTTTGTATACTAACCGAACTAACTATAAAGCAGGTCTTATGTTATTTACTTTTTTTTAATTACCATTATTTTCACCGTAAAAAGCAAATACCTAAACTATTGGCGCTGCCTGCCGCCTAGCACCGCACTCTGTCTCGCTCTCACTCAGTCCGCGAGCAGTATCGTGCGAGCGAGATAAAGAGTGAATTTTAGCTGAGGTAGTGTAGGCTCTTAAGTGCCTATTTGAAATAAATGATTTGACTTTGACTTTAACTGGTCTTCGATTGTTTGGTTCTAGGACATGCCGGTGTCCTCACGATGTTTTCCTTCACCGTTTCGAGAGCAGTGGTGATGGAATAATTTACACAAAGTAAAGAGCTTGTCTGGGTTCGAATCTATGGCCCTACAACTCGTAAGTCGCAGCGCAGCCGTTACCACTGGGTCCTGGTCACTGGTGAGCACTGGTCTTTATAATAGGAAGACTAGACGTAGTAGTAGATAAGTAGTTATGCTTTTTATGTAGTGTTTCAATCAAAATTAATTATTCTTGCTGTTTTCCCAGGCAGGACTGATTATAACTCAGCATGTAGTAGGTACTCTGTATAAACAATTAAACACATAAAATGAGTTTATTAAGGCCGTTTACATATTTAGGCCCGGTATCCACCAAAGCGGATAGGAGAGGAGACGAGAGGAGATGTGCTGCGAAACTGGCAGGTTATTTCTACGAAAGCGGAGAGGAGATGCGTAGCGGAGAGGAGATGTGAGCTATGCGTAGCGGAGATGTGCACACTTGCGTGAAAAAAACCAGACTTGTATTGTTAAATATTAACTTGTATGGAAAATGGCGCGCTGGTTCTGTTTTTCTCCGCCCCGCGCTAGCGATGCGCGTGCAGGTGTACCTAAATCACAGAAAAGCCATAGAGGATTTTTTTTTTGTTTTTATTATTATTTTAATGGCCTGGTTGCTGGGAACTTTTAGCCAAGTCTTTATTTAGAAAAAAATATAAAGTCACTGACAACCATAGCTGTTAGCAGACAAAACCGCTAAACAGCCTATTGAGCCTATAGAACAAATATAATAGTACATTGTGATAGAAGTGCGGTAAGTTGAAAATTACAGTCGAGGCGATATTGCGAGCCGTAGGCGAGGGCTACAAGGAAGCAGAGGCTGTAATTATCAAAGCGCACGTATGTCATACGACGTTTTATAACATACTAGCGGTCCGTCCCGGCTTCGCACGGGTGGAAAAAAAAAGAAAAAAAAATAGTCTATAATAATCAGTGATAATGTTAATGTAGCATTCAAATGGTGAAAGAATTTTTAAAATCGGTCCAGTACTTTTTGAACCAATTCGTTACAAACATACACACAAACCTTTCCTCTTTATAATATTACTATAGATTTGCGAGGAAATGAATAAAACTCGGACTGAATTTGCATCTTTGCTTGTTTTCCATAAGATGAAATTTTGATACGCTTGTAAGTATCTATCGGTCGATTTTTCGGGCAAGAGGCTTAGAGTAGGCTTTTTAGCTGCCTCTGAGACTTATGGCGGTGTCGAATTAATAAATTCATCATTACTTGACGACATTTTCAAATAAAAACAATACAGCGAAAAGAAAAGCACGCGGAATAATTTTTACTTGTTCACAAAATAGCGATGCGCGCGCATCAGCTCTTTTTTTTTAAGGCAATGGCACAAAAACAGCCAGTATTACTAATAAAGTAAATTAATATTTTTTTTAATTATAAAAAAAAATATTAATTTACTTTATTAGTAAATTAATATTTTTTATTAAAAAAAAAAACACTGGAATTTATCTCCTAAAGTTAATTTTATTCATAATGTTGACCACTTTTCTAAAATAAAAACTCTTTGCTAAGATTTAAAAAAGTACCGTTCGTTTTAGACGGAGCATCTTGATATACCGTATGTTTTACCTTATTAAAAAGAAAGTCGTGCGTTTTACATTACATTATCGCACAAGTTCGTAATGACATACATTACGATATTAAAATTGGTGAAATAAGAGACCCTTTACGAGCAAATGTGTTATAAACAAAATAATGTTTAGACCGGTTTATCCTGATCTTAGTGTCATCGTATGTCAAATTGTAGTTTAGTTAGTATTGAATTAGTTGGAAAGTACTATTGGCATAGAGAAATATACATTAGTTCAATGAGAATCCGCAATAATTGAACGCCAGCCAGGGTCTTTTCCTTTTGGTTCCGGGAGGGACCACGGACAATTTAAGGTGAATGCGCAGTGGTTCCACTTTACGGACAACTGACAAGTGTGTTGAAAAAACATTTACGTACATGGTTATATCCACGCCCTTATTATTTCATGTTTATAATGATACAATGCTATCATAGGTACTATAAATAGGAACATAGGTATATACTCAGTCACATAAATAACAGGTAATGCAATTAAACCTGAACGCGTCACGGAGGAATCGAGACGGATTAAATAACAATAAACTGTATTGAAGTTACCTTCTAAAAACATCTACATACAATCCAATTACCTTATTAAGTAATTTTTACACAGGTTAAAATTTAATTAGCTAGCAAAACTTTGCAGACCATAGATAGACCATAGACCATAGACCATATATATACCACTGATGCATAGGTAGGCAATTTAAACAAGATAAAACAATAAAAACTGAAATTTCAATTCACATTTTCAAGTAACTACCTACATAACTGCTCTGCAGTTCTTGTTGACCCCAAAAAAAAAGAACATCGAATCATTTTTGTTTTATCGTGTTTAGACATCAATAAATACCCATCACGTCTACAGTTTATCTAGCTAATGTAATTGACCTTGGAAATACCGCGGAAGTGGCGGGTAGTCTTTGAAGTAAAATAAAATTAATGGTCTATAAAAATAAATAAGCCTAAGTAGGCTGTATCAAGATTTCCACCAGCCAGCAGAATGGCTTGACAGGTGTGTAGGCCTGATACAGTACCAGATACCACCTGAATCCGACGCTGAAATCTGGTAGGGTCCTTATGTAAAGAAATCCTGTTACGCTTTGCTAGCCCGAAATAATGTAGGTACAGACGCCAGCACATCAAGCTACTATAATCTGTCAAACTTTAATAGATTTTCAACATTATTGGTAAAAGCCATAACCAAACAAAACATTAAAAACATTATTAAACCATTATTGGACCAAACATTATTGGTGATTGGGAAAATTTTACAGTTTCGGGTAGCTTGATGTGCTGGCGTCTGTACCTACATTAGATCTACACAAAGAGTACTTTGTATAAACTGAAATAGAGGGCCATCTCGCGAGATTTGGATGATAACAGAATAAAAAGCGCCCTCTGCGATGAAAATACTAAACTACATCCGTGTCGGCAGTATTTTATTCGCGCGACCTACATCCATCCCTTTGTTGTTTTTATCTAAATATTCTTGTAACAGATAACTCTGTTACAAGAATATTTAGATTCTTGTAACAGATAACTCTGTTACAAGAATATTTAGATATTATTTGAATTACAATCTAAATAAATGGGAAATAAAACAATATTGACACTCATTTCTTTTTGTAAGATTTATTGTAGTATATTTCAGCCATACTCTGAAGAACATTATTATTGTCTTTTTTTCTTTTTCCACTTATAACTTTATTTACATCATTGCAATAAGATCGTTTAAAAAATCTCACTGATTATATGGCACATGTCCTGAATTTGTGAAAATAGATAGATAAAACTTTCATTTGGGTAACACAACGAACCACGCCCAGAATATTCTCTGCACCTCACACAACACACATAGATTTAACTTAGTAGCGGACAACGAAGAACGATTACACATTACAGGAGAACGACATCGAAACAACAGCAACCATTTTTGTTTATTACTCAGGGCTGCCAGATGTGTTTTTTTTATTTTTCCCCAAAATTTGAAATATTTTTTCTCCAAAATGATACATTTTTTTTTTAGTTTTACCCAAAGGCAAAAACTTTGTAGTAGAAAAAAAACCGCCCGACTTCTTAACAGTTGTCGTGCCCCCAGCGCCCGGCACATAGATTTGAAAAAAAAAAAACAGTCTAATTAATAAAAAAACCCAGAGTAAACGAGCTCTGGTATTTGGTCGTTAATATACGACCCTAGCGAAATGGACACGAAAATATTTGCGGATTAATCCGACGTACCTAAGCGCTTAAAAGGTTAAGCAATTGTAACCATTAGGAAACAATTTTTAATGACAAAAATAAAGTAGACTAACCTAACTAAACACAACATCGACATAATTATAAAAGAGCATTGCACGCTCTTTGATTGAAACTAAATGGACATCAGTAATGTAGTAAGTAGATTTTATTAATTAACCATCAAGCAAATTATTTCCAGTACTCTATAAAAATAGTTTGAACTTCAAGCTTCTACTTACTAAAATAGCTTACCATGATGCACATCGTTTTTTTCTTTGGTGTCTCTAGAGGTAAACACGACGAAATAATACCAAGCTATACATTTCCGGTTTTAGCTGAGCTCACATTGTATAGGTTTGTCGTACAATAAGAAGTCATCTTATACTGGAAATGTATGGCTTGATAAAATATGTCGATTACTCTCATCGATTAGCATCGAATAATTATAATATTAAAAATACCCAAAATTCTCCATGATTTTTTTCCTCTTTCCAAACATTTCTCCAAATATTTCATTTCTCCAGGAGCCAAATTTTTGCCCGAAATTGCGAAAAAAAATACCCATTCTGGTAACCCTGTTATTACTTGCCAGCTGCCAGTGCTGCCAGGGCATATATTTAAATATGTCTAAATTCTTGCCAAAGTATTTTTGTTTCGACATTTTTTTCAGCAAAAATGACTTATCATTATGGACACGTACTTTTATATTTCATTTATTCTAACAAACCCTATATTTACAATAAACAAATGTGTGTCTTTATCTCCATTACAACTTTCAAACTTCTATTTAGCAAATAATTAATTACTTATAGCAACACATTTTTAATAGTACTACTAATATTATACCATTTATTTAAGGAGAACATTGTAAACCTTAGTGCAGTATTAAGTTTTGAGTATTTTTAATTTTCTTACATTATACGCTACACCAGCGCCTCTGGATTTACAATATTAAACTAGTAGATTAAAATACTACAAAATTGTAAAGCTGTTAACTAGCTGGAAATATATCTTATGTACTGTCATCTGTAATAAGTTGGGTTATCACGATGCTGTGTTGCAGGGTGTAAAGTACTAAGATTGTATGGCATGGATCTACATTAGTTTGTAAAACGTTTCAAAATTTGTGCAACATCACAAACCCAGCAAATATTCTTAATTTATTTATCTACTTTTAAAGCTTTCTGTTTCAACTAATGGCGGTGTTATGGCAAGACTTTTGTACAGTTTACAAAACACTAGCTACTTATCTAATAATAACATGACAAAGAGATGTAAATGTTGGAAAACACGTATAGAACACCTAATAGAGTCTAATTTGAATACCTACCTGTGCAACTAGCCCTAGTGGAACTAGCCTTTACTTTACAAACTATGCTGGACTTCTTGACATTCCATGTTTTACTCCTTACAATTATGTTATTGTGGTTACATTATATTCGTGCACCTAGAAGGTAAGCACTAAGCAGGTAGGCTAAACGTCTTCCAATTCCTTAGTCAACCTGTGTTCCGGAAACTCAAACTTAAAGCATTTATTTCAAACTAGCTGCGCCCCGCAGTTTCACCCGCGTAAATATCGATCCCGTGGGAATATCGGGATAAAAAGTAGCCTATATGTTAATCCAGGGTGTCAGCTACCTCCTTATAAAATTTTATCAAAATTAGTAGATAGAAGTGTCATTTTGCTGCAGCTAATAAAAAGTCAGACTATAGGTAGGTACATACAATCATTCTGATTTTTTGTCAGATTATTCTAAAAGCAACATACTAAAGCACTAGTGTTTTAATTTTTTTGTCCAAACAATACATTTTTTTATGCGCTTTAGGTCATGTATAGTCCCCTTAAGTACAGACGCCAGCAGGTCAACCTACCCCAATCTGTCAAATTTCTTTGATAGATTTTCAACTTTAGCACAAAGGAATAAGGTTCATATTCAATTGGGACAATCTGACAGATTGGGGTAGCTTGATGTGCTGGCCTCTGTACAGGCACTTTTGAATTGTCAAGGGATCGGTCAGTCAGAAAGATGAAGTTGGCCCATTCCAAAGCGTAGTAGGTACGCACGGCTACACATCAAGCTATACATAACCAGTATAGGTATGCTGACTTCTGATTGTACGAAAACAGTAGAATACGAAATGTCGACGCACAAAATATCAATAAATGCTAATACGATGCTACAAAATTGCGAAGCACGTTACTGCGAATGACTGTTTCTGCGAAGCCACTACACTTGATGCACGTTACCGCGATATATCTTCACTGCGATTTTACTTGACTTCGATGCACGTTACCGCGAAAGACTTTCACTGCGATACTACTTGGCTTCCAAGCACGAACGCAATAGGCGACGCAGGATGCTAGAGCGAGCGAAGGGCACCCCGAGGTTAGGTTTGGTTAGGTTACTTTAAACCCTTTATACAGAAATAGGAGCCCCATAGTATGTCCAATTGTATGCCCCATAGTATGTCGACGGAGCCCCGCTTTGCGGGGCTCCGTCGACATAGGATGCAAGAGCGAGCGAATGAGAATACAATTTTACAATTAAGTACCTTTACCGTGCATCGAACTCAAGTAGTATCGCAGTGAAGATCTATCGCGGTAACGTGCATCGAAGTGTAGTGGCTTCGCAGAGACGGTCTTTCGCAGTAACGTGCATCGTAATTTTGTAGCATCTTATTAGCAATTATCGATATTTTGTGCGTCGATATTCCGTATTCTACTCGTACAAAAAACCTATACAAGGCGAGGTCAGCTAAAACTGGAAATGTATAGCTTGATGTGTAGCCGTGTGTACCTATGAAGAAGAACGGGCAAGAAACTCCACGGACACTTATATTTCAACAAAATTGTTACAAAATATTGATTACATCATTCAAGTTGAAATTATACATGCCAGAAAGATGTAGAAAGTACGACGTTAAAATCGTCCATTCTAAAAAAGTTAAAAACAAATCAGAAATGTAAATAAATTAAAATAAGCCGTTGCGGCTAAGATGACCAGTCCCTACTGACGGCGCCCGTTCACGAACATGATGTATGGATCAGCACCGTTCAGCTCAACCATTTTGAAGGGAACTTAATGATCCAACGTACACGCCACCACCAGCAAGACATTTTAATGAGCATGACATATTCTCAGCGCTCAGCCGCCAGCACATTCACGTCAATGAAAGACGTACCCAGTAAATAGTAACTTTATAGTTTAGGTACAGACGCCAGCAAGTCAACCTACCCCAATCTGTCAAATTTCTTTGATAGATTTTCAACTTTAGCACATAGGAATAAGGTTCATATTCAATTGGGAAAATCTGACAGATTGGGGTAGCTTGATGTGCTGGCCTCTGTACATAATGCTCACAAGCACGTTTACAATACTAAGTTATTGAATTTATACAATACCTACCTACAAAGATAGTTTTTTTAATCTTCAGCAGCTCCTACTATATTTTCGAATGCTAATTAATTAGTTTATGCGCCCTTGTGGAGCAGGACCAGCGTAGAGAAAAACATTTTTCTCCAACTTATAATAGGTTTGGCTGCATAGCGTGCGTTTTATGTAAGATTTGAATTTCGTTTTAATGAGTTGGAATTTAGGGGGAGGTATTTTATTGTTACCTTACTTATTCGTAGTTGTTACCCCATGAAGAATGAGTGTACTTTAGCCAGCTGCCAGTCAGATGTCATATAAAAATCCGGTACAGATAGGTACATTTTTTTAGATATACGTACTGCCGGTACAATCAATCAAAATAACAACGTTTATAACAATGGACAGATTTATTAAAAAGCTAGACTAGATACGATGGGATCGAACGATTTTATTATCGTGTCATGTGTCCCATTCGCAGAATCGCAGAACGTCGATTTAAATAAAACCGCCATAATTATCGGTCATCTAAGGTTCCACCAATGACACGGACCAATGACCAACATCGGTTCACGATTTGGCTTGTTCATGATACGCATCTAATCATACTTTTAGCATTTTAGAAACAATAGACAGAATCCTCTAAAACAAAATTATGCTCGTTTGACTTTTTGAAGTGAAACTTCTTTACGCACGCTTGACTTGGGGAGTAAGCTGGCGAACGCGTGACGTAAGCGTTACGAAAAGTGTGATCGGGCAAGGCGAACGGAAGTTAAGTGGGGGATATAAGCAAGAGACAGCAGTGCGCGCGCACATTTTCTTTCTCTCTTCCTCTCATAGCCAAATACGTTCCGTATATCTAAGCAATAGAAGATCTATGCAAAAATATTAATTTACCAATGAAACCATGAAATAAATTTAAATATTTGTAGAAAATGAATATATGTATATGTGTATACATGTATATATTGTACACACATATATATATATATATACATACAGATGGAGCGAAAGAAGTTTCACTTCAGTCGTGTGGTCATAAGCACACTCGTTTTTTTTATAAAACATTGTGCTAAACCTAGGCCAAAATATTACATATAACTTACAGTTGTTCCAAATAAAAGAAAATAATCGTATCAAAATATTAAAAATCGACATAATTGTTATTGTTAATAAGTTTTAGCATGCTAAACCACCTAATTAGTAAAAGGTACGAAACGGCCTAATGACATTTTCTTTTTGACACTTTGATTTGACAGTTGTCAGTTGCTATTTCTGAATCTCACTCACGGTTGTCTGTACGGTTTGTTCTTGTATAAAAAAAACGTATCGACTATTATTCTAGAACGAAAATATATTGGGATTTATTTCTATGTGTACTGATTGTTTTGTCTGTTGAATGTTCTTGTATCGTTTAACAGGGTGTTTCGTGTGAATTGAGTGTGCGTATTTGTGATGTGACGACGTTATTTTTATTACACTAAAATTAATCATGAATATCTTCCTGAATTTCGCGTCTATTCTTTTATATTTGGTGGCACAATGTCAAGGATCTGGAACAGATATCGCGCTGGACGCAAAAGCAACACTTCTACATCGTATAGACAGCTTGAATCTTTTAATATACACCTGTCTATTAACGCTGACTGTGCTTACTATTTGGGTATTTAAACATCGCCGAGTGAGCTGGCTTCACGAAACAGGGCTTGCTGTAATATATGGTAAGATGCATTTTATTCCGTTTCTTAGCAATGTTATTTTAATAACTCAGTAGTCATGTGATCAGTCAACAATATGATGTTCAAGACCTTGAAGTAAATTATTTACCTTTATATACCTATCTGCCGCTAAATTACTGTTTGTGTGCAGTAAGTACCTGCTATTCAGCATCCATTTCACGCTAGTATAATCTCTTAACCATGACTGATATTTATTCAGACACCTTTTAAGTAAAAGGTGTCTGAAATAATATGATCTAGTAAATTCCTGAAGTAGTTCAAACATTTATCAAGATATTTTCAGCATAATGATTAAGATTTTAAATTATAATGTCAGAAAAATCACTTATTTCCTAACTTATTTTATCTATAGAACAGAAAAACCATATTTTGCTTATGTACAAAATATTTCAATTCAAAACAATATTATAACATTTCAAACAACCAATGTGAAGTTTACTCGTTTGCAGTTTTGAGTTTCTTGAGTCATAACATATTAATTGCGCATGCATGCATTGAAAAATCAGTAATATTTTGTATAACTGATCTGTTTCCTACTATATTAACATTAAAATTTTATGAAATAATTTACTTAATAATTTAGTCTTATACATAGAAACATAACAGCAATTTATTAAAAAAAATTTAGTCTTTGGGATTGTGGGTTTGATTCTACACCATTACATTTTGTTTGTTTTAATCCTTAACAGGGGTCATTGTACTCATCAACCACCAGACCCAACCAGACCAGACCAGACATTTAAGGAATATTTGTGCCAGAACAAAATCTATTCAGTAGTTTTTGTGCCAATCTGGAACATAAATCCAGGATTAACACAAACCGACACAAATTCTAAAAACTATATTTTTGGAATAAAAATCATTCCCACACCTCATACCAATTATTTTGTTAAAAAATTATATTCAATGTGTCGTTTGACTTTGTTACTATTTTATTATTTATGTATAGACACATATTTCTGCATGAGTGTATTGTTTATGAAGCTGTGGTTCTTCCTTAACAGGTCTAATCGTAGGAGCAATAATTCGCTATGCAGCTAGTACAAACCAAGTTACCTACATCAATGTGCATCCTGCACCGGAAACAAAATACAACCTATCGGTCCCACCAGACATGCTACGTCTACACTTCCCCGATAAAACAATCTCTTCAGGAGGTGAGTTTTGCAAAAAATACATCTTAATATCTGACCTTTTATAAAATTTGATATTTCCATTTCTTGTCCAGTTTCTTGGCTGAAATTTCAAAGGTCAGTTATTGCAGAGCCCAGAATATTAGTCTTTCATAAAATTGATATGATAGATGTTAGATCATTATTTCATGAAATTCCAAATTTAGTACCTCTTGATAAGAAACATGACCTATAATGTTTCTCAGTATCAAACTAATAACAGTACTTAATATTGTTGAAGTTTAAGAAACATCTTTTTAATTAATACAGTTTATACACGGTGATGCAAACTGAAACCTTGAATTTAGCAGCACAAGATTTTAGATCGCAAACACATAAATTTTTCATTGATTATCAAATATCTGAGTAGAGAAATACTTGTTGATATAGAAAAAGCATCTGCTGTTTCATAGAAAAATGCAATATCTACTGAGTCAAAATGTATAGAACAGCAAATCCATCGCTCCCTGACTTACAATAAAATTAATTCATTTAACTGTGCATACATTTCATTTATACAGATGTTCCAGTACCTAACAAGACATATGCATATAGCTTTAGAGGAGAAATCGTGAATGTGGAGCAGAATGAGATAGATCTTAAGGCAACATTTGATCCTGAGATATTTTTTAATATTATTCTACCACCTATCATATTCCATGCTGGATACTGCCTGAAAAGGGTGAGTGTAATGAGTAAAAAGTACTAATAATAATTTAATTTATAATAACTAGTTTATTTTTCACTTCAAGACACAAACATCAGTGTAGACCTGGCTCTTGCACTAGGAATTCCTGTATCACTTGAGCCCGAACTCTCAATTTACAGAGAATATGATAAAGAGTCGCGATAGACAAAAATGAGATTCTTAATGCTGAATAACTGCTAAATTTTATAATTTTTACTGGGTACATATTGGAAATGAATATCAAAATTCCATGCAATGTTAACAATAATTAAAATCATGATGACTGTGTAATAATATGTTAATCATAAATAAATAAAATACTTAATAGCAGAGAATTCAGAGGAAAAATAATTAACAAGTTTGTCCTTACTACACAAATATATTAATATAATTTGATGTTACACAATAAGTTTATTCCTATATATACCTAATAGGAAAATTTTGTAATTAAACTAATGTAAATACATTTTAGTTATCTATAAATCGCTACAAACTCTACTACGGCTACCTACTATTGATACTACACGCTGTCCACTAGGTTAACCGTTTTTTGACAGCACAGCAGCCTTAGAACGTAACTATTCCAGATTACGTAAAAGTTAACTTTAAAATGCGTATTAAAATAAATATATTAACTGCCTTATGTTATAGAATTATCTTATTTATGACTTCTTACAGACATGAATTCATGTCTGTAAGAAGTCATAAATAAGATAATTCAATAAAATAAGGCAGTTTATATAATACACTTTCAGATTTGAAAAAAAGGGCCAAAAATAAAGTGATATTCAGAGTCGTTGATTTTAGTATGATCGTGTGCGGCCTAACCCATAATGATTTACATTGGCAAATCTGACGAAGAAACTGTGGGCTTTCCCCAAATCTAACGATTTTGAAAAGTTTAATTTGAATCATTTATTAAAGGATATTCAGGGCGAATGAAACTTATTCTGTGCAGTAGCGTTACATGTCCTGATAGTGAATATGTAAATATCTGACGGATTGATGGAGCCTTTTGGAAAATATTACGAAATTTCATTGATATTTCTGCTATAAAACCTGCAAAATTGAAATTAAAAGTAAAAAAAGCGGCTTATTTATTTGTATTTAATAATAACAATCACAGGCATAGAAACCGCGCCATTTTTTATCCAACTAAATATACTACTTACATACAAATTAAAGTGAAGTTATCGAAATGTGTGTTATAAGTAAATATAACGTTGCCGCAGTCACTAGTTCCATCTGTCAAAACGTACAAATTATATACAACTGCTCTGGGCCCCGCGTGGTGTATCATGGCCCAATGTCTCTCACAGAGGAAGCTTGAGTCCCAGCATCATGTTAGGCTAATTATGAATATACAACTTTCAGAACTGTCTCGACTGCGTTGTTGGTCTAGTGTTCGCAAGCGCTTGCGACCACTGAGCATGATGAGGTCCTGGGGTCGAATCCCGGGTCGGGCAGTGTTATTAGGCTTTCCATCTGAAATTTCTCAGTAGCAGCCCGGAGCCTGGGGCCCAAGTCTGCTATTTTTATAAATTCGTCATTCCAACACGATCCCATTGTCATTTTGCTAAAAGTTCGTAATCTGCTAAATTCATAATGGTCGATCATTGGTTGGTCAATGGTCTAAGAAAAACTACTACTTACATGCTAGATTTCATTTAATATATATTTTTACATATTACGTATTAGTGTTTGCAATCTGAAGTAGTAAAAAGTTCGTAAATAGCAATAAACGTTACATTTATTCATTTGTCATTATGTACGAGATTACCGTTTTATGCCTTTTCTTTCAATGGAGTGTCAGTGGTTGACCATTGGAAAGTCATAATGACGCCATTATATTAGTAGATTACCAAACTTGTTAAAATCAACAATTATGAAATCAATGACAGACCATTCTGACACTATTGTAATAGCAGACTTGAGGCCCTGGATTGATGTCCGGTTGATGGTAATACTTAGGCTCGCCCCTTTTTACATGGGACATAATCATAACTGGCGAAATGTGGGAGTACTATAAGAACACATCTGCAGTGCTATTCTGTAAAAATCTCACCGTGAAAACTAAGGTGAAGTGAGCTGTGATTCCACCTCCTGATGTTAGGGATTGCCTCCATTGATAGTTCACTTCACGCTCACTTCACCTATGTCATCACGGTGAGATTTTTACAGAATCGATAGGCTGCACTCTTCGGGAAATACAGGCGTGTTATGTTATGGCCATTTTGCAGAAATATTTCTTCCGTAACCTGGGAGCGATATTGACGTTCGCGATGGTCGGCACGGCGCTGTCGGCGCTGGTCATCGGGTCTCTGATGTACGGCTGCGTACAACTGATGCCGGCGTCACTTGCCTCCAGTTTCACCTTCCTGGACACCTTGTACTTCGGTGCGCTTATCTCACCCACCGATCCGCTAACTGTACTCGCAATTTTCTCACAATTGAAGGTATGTAACGTTATCATTTATTTACTTACATTCAACAGCAGTAGACGTTGCAAGTAGTCAAATACAGCACCTTTCTTGGAGAAACGTCGACGCAAATATTGAAGTTAACGAATAAATTAATTAGCCAAACAAGTTTTAGTACCCTACTTATCTATGCAGAAATTGTAGTTAATGTTGAAAGTTAAGCTATACCTATTTAATAAATTGTAGCAGCTTTATTATTAGTATAGATAATGAGTTTAGGTTATTTGGACTCGTTACACACTTTGTCTTCACTAGTCTAGTGGCACAACTAGAAGTAGTGCTTCAAACAGAAATCCCTTCATCCGACTCTTTCTAAAGATAGGACAGGGCCGGACTATACGTAGTAGGCGTAAATCTCCTAAACTTTAGGACCTAAAACAAACCAAGTTCTACCAAGGGGGAGTTAGAATTTGCTAAAGATCCCCCGCGCTGACTGTATCCGGCACTGAGATAGGACAATAATATTGTAATCATAGACTTTAAATATTATTGATAGCGATCATTATCAGCAACACGTTTTAGTATTTACTAGTGATAGATTAGTGGACAATAGGTACACTGATATTACCTGACTCATAATAAATAATGTGATAATATGGTAATCGTAAGTTCGTTCGTAGTTCGTCTAGTACAAAGCTATCAAAGGATATCATTCAATTCGTACTCAAAATTAAAGTGCTGGCCAGAAAAGAAAATAAGTACTGATTTCTTATGGGAAATAACATATTGAGCATTTTTTACTATTACAACGAAAGTCTACAATTAACCTCCTGGCTGCTATTTGAGATTGAAAATGCCAAAAATCATATTTTTATGCACAACGTTTGAAAATACCATCTTTTAATTAACTATGTATTACAACATAGATCTGCAATTAACCCCCTGACTGCTATTAATTTTTGGGTATAATATGTATCTTCGACACTTGAATTATGTCCTTTCAAATTATGAATTAATACTTTCATTATAGGTAGCGTGATAGGTAAAAAACTACCGACTTCCAAAAAACACTACAAAGTGAAAAATAACTTTAATTTCGGAAGTCGGTGTCGTTGGTTCCGCATTTTCTTTTATTGACACCGACTTCCGAAATTAAAGTTATTTTTCACTTTGTAGTGTTTTTTGGAAGTCGGTAGTTTTTTTTTTGTAAAAAAGTTTTTTATATTTCACTTTTTAGTGGGCCAGTTTGTAACTTATCTAAGTTACAATAGCCTAATCTCAACTGCTCCTCACCTTTTACAAAACATTGATTTTCCTTATGCAGGGACGTTAATTTTTTAGGAGTTCTCCTTGTAAAAACCAGGAGAACTGGATCTGATTGAAAAGTCACCATCAACTCCACTTCACGATACGCATTGTGCTTAGCAACCACATTAAAGTACCTAATCGAATTGCAACCCGTGAAATATTTATTATTGAGTAGTTCCGATGGTCATCTGTGGTCTTCATCATCAGTTCTACTTCATCGAATGGTGCTTTCTGAGAGCAAATGCACGAGTTACTATGAAAAATACCCAAATCGCTATAGGTGTGCCTACAAAATCTGAGGGTTTCCCTCGATTTCCATGGGATTCCCTCATCAGATTCCGATTTGGTGACAATGGGACCACCTCGGGCGCATATCCTTTCAAATAAAAAAAGAATTTTGAAAATCCGTCGACAATTGGCGGAGTATTCGATGAACAAACATACAAAAAAAAAACATACAAACATCCGAACATAGTACCTCCTCCTTTTTGTGAAGTCGGTAATAAAATGCTGACTTATTTCGATAGTTTTCGCAGAATATGTATGATAATTCATTTGGCAAATGTAATGCAAAAAACTGCTGATAGCAAAAACGAATGTATTGAAAGCTATGGTTTTATTACGTCGTTGAAATAATTATAGGAAGACTTCTTGTTTTCATGAAATGGTTAAAGTTATAATTTACTCAAGTGTGATATACACTACCTAATTGTGCCCCACGGATCCACCCGCCGTTTAATTTAAACGAAATCGGATTAATTATAAATTACTTCGTTTTCGCTTAGGGTTCTTTTTGACTTTTTTCTTTTCTGACCTAAGGGACGCTGCCTAAGGGTCGTAGCATAGTGTTAAATAGTTCATTTTAACGTTTTTTTATGATAAAAGAACTGGGCTATCCAATGCAAAAAGATTTTTTTCAAATTCGACTCGTTGTTCCAGAGATTAGCGCGTTGAAACAAAAAAACATACAAACTCTTGGGGCTTTATTATACTATTAATATACAAAGTTGATACGACAGAAAGGCTTTCCTTTAAACTGCTTATACTAGGTACCATTTTCAAGCTCTGTACCAAATATCATTTAAATTGAAACAGTAGTTTAGTCGCAAATGACTTTTTAAGTTTTTGGCCCGTTTGAACATGATGTATTTTTCTTAACAGCTGATTATGTCTATAGGCATAGGTCATGCACCTTAAAACGATAAATCTACGATACGTTGTTGCCGCTCTTACGCAAGTCATAAGCAATACGTCCTACAAAAGAAAGTGACAATCCCATTAGCAAAACATCACGCGCGTAAAAGAAATAGAAATAGGTCAGTGTGTTGCTATTGCATCTTTGGTCCTTGCGAGGGGGGCCTCTAAAAACTAAAAAACTTGGTTTTTCAGTGCGCCAACGCTATCCTTCCGGGACGTATGTACGTTACGTAACACGGAAGTCCTGTGCCGCTATTGTTTTGTCGAACTCGTGCGCTGACAATTGTGATTTTGTTTTGTTATTGTGAATAGGACACTTCTTTCTTTTTTTTTATTGTGACAAGACACGTAACTTGCTATTATAATTATTTAGTGTTAGTGTTTTTTTTTGTGATTTACTGTTTTTTATTGTGATAGGACACGTAATTAAACTTTGGTTGTGTGTGTGTGTATACCTAATTAAAGTGTTCAACAATGCCTCGTCTAACTTACACGGCGTCAGAATACACTGACATGATTTTAATTTACGGTGAATGCCGTGGAAACGCAGCATTAGCTCTGCGAACATACAGAGAAAGATATGGTGACAGCCGGAATTGCCCTAGGAACGCCCGCACCATACAGTTGGCAGTACAAAGATTACGGGACAATAAACGTGTAGTGCCGCAACAGGAGGGAGTGCCACCGCGGCAAATACCCGCTGCATGGGACGAACGAATATTAGATCATTTTTCCCGCAACCCGACAACGAGTCTGCACAGAGCCGCCCGGCAGTTTAGATGTTGCCATAGAACCATCCACAAGGTTCTAAAACGTAACAAACGCAAACCTTATAAATATCGGAAGGTGCAAGCTTTGTTATCGAGAGACTTACCGATCAGGAACAGTTACTGCCAATGGCTATTAAATAAAACATCCGAAGACCGCCATTTCTTAACAAATGTAATATGGACCGATGAGTGTACTTTTACTCGGAACGGCATCTGGAATCGGCAAAACCTCCGGTACTGGAGTTTGGGAAATCCACACGTGTTTCGAGAATCTGAACACCAGTACAGATTTTCTCTCAATGTGTGGGCTGGTATCCATAATAATAATATTATCGGCCCTGTTTTTATTGACGGCACCCTTACAGCGGCGAAATTTTTAGATTTATTAAGTGGTCCTGTGGCCGAGTACACTGACCAACTACCTTTAGCCGTTCATCGCAAGTTGTGGTACCAGCTGGACGGTGCGCCTCCACATTCTGTGATGGCTTCCAGGGAGCGGCTCACAGAAATGTTTGGGCAGCAATGGATCGGTCGATTCGGACCTGTTCGGTGGCCACCACGATCTCCGGACCTCACTCCCATGGATTTCTTTTTGTGGGGATACATTAAGGGTGAAGTGTATGCCTCCGAGGTAAATACAATTGTTGAACTAAAAAACAGGATTATTTTAGCATTTCACAAATTAAAGTGCTTAGCGACGGACAGTGATTTAATTAGAAAACTAAATAACAATATTCTCCGTCGGTATAATTTGTGCATTAATGTGAATGGAGGACACATAGAGAATTATTTAGTGTTTTTGTTGTCGGCGTACTTCAAAACTATCTAACATAACAGCCAGCGCGAGCGGAGGCCTAAGCCGCCGCCCGCGCCACCGCCGGCCGCCCGCTTCGACACGAAACACATGCCGCGCCCCGGCGCGCGTGCGACGACGTTGCCACTTTGTAAGGTCAGTCGCCAGGTCCAAGTTTCTATGAAATTTGGGTTTTTCCTTTATTTACAAAGGGTGGTTGCGTTTTACTCTGATTTGTAAGCTATTTAGTTTGTTTGAAAAAAAAAAAATCTCAATTTTGGAGCTTTTTATTTTTATACCGTATCGAATTAATATTAAACACGTATAGTATACGTAGTGTAATTTAATGCCCCTCGGTCGTATCAACTCTGTATAATAGTTTGTCGAATACCACGATATTATCGATGCGATGTGACATTGTATTCGCCTTATTGATGAGATCTGCTGATTCACGTGTATTTATCTTTTTTCAAGGTGTTCTCCCATTGTCAGACAATCATCAGAAATATGTAAATATTGTTACAGGTGGACGTTAATCTTTATGCGATGATATTTGGCGAAAGTGTCCTCAATGACGCTGTGGCTCTAGTACTGAGCGGGTAAATATGATAACAATTTTCATTGCGATTTTAGCACTGATTTTTTGTGTATTTTTTAATGATATCTGCAAGCTTTCGATCCAGAAATAGCGCAGTGTTATTGATTTTTTCATTTAGAATTTATCAGGAACAGTCCGGAATCTGAATTTGTGAGTGACTGATGACAGACTCGCCTCCTATTACAGTCGACTCATAGCTTTACTATTGGTGAAATGTGGATTTAGATCATACAGTATTATGAAAAGAATCAATTTAAGAGTGCATAAAATCATGTTTATGAAGTTATTATCTAATAATTAGGTATACTGACTAAACCTGCTTCACTTGCTTGTTAAGTTTCCGTAGTCAACAAGGAACCCTTATAGTTTCGCCACGTCCGTCTGTCCGTCCGTCCGTTCGTCCGTCCGTCCGCCTTCAGCCTAGCTCAGAAAGCCTTAGTACTAGAAAGTTATAATTTAGCATGGATATATATATTAATCACGCCGACAAAGTGGTAAAATAAAACATTGAAAAAAAAATGTTAGGTACCTCTACACGTAAAGTGCGGACGTTTTTTTTTGTCTACCCCATGGTGTGGGGTATCGTTGGATAGGTCTTTCAAAAATATTGCGTGTTTGTCACTACCATTTTTAGATTCAGGGATCCGTTTGTGAAATTTTAAGCTTTAAAGTGCAAATTTTTGTTAGTAATAAGTGTGTGTGTCGTGTCAACTAAATTGTTGTTGCTTTTGGATATGTGAAAAAATCCACGGCAGTAGTATAAATAACGAAATTAAAAGCAAACTATCATAGCTAAGTAGGCTTTACAAGTTTACGAGTAATAGTCGACCAACTTAAATTTGCAGTTGCAATGTATGGGAGAACATGATTTTCAACTACAATGTTAAGTTTTTTCTTGGGATAAATTCATTCCAACTATGGAACCCTTCATTGTGCGTGGTCCGAGTCGGTTTTTATTTTTATATTACTAGTGTGACCGTGAAGTAATTTGATACTGAGTCAGGCGTCATTTATGAGGATTTTTTTAACTGATTATTATACGATATTTAAATCAATTGATTTTGTATCTCTTATTAATTATGTCTAAGTATATTTAACTTTAGAAAAAGCTATCAACGTGTTGTGTAAATAGTTTTTAATGACGTACCTATTTATGTGTACCATTATCAAAAGATAGACGCTTATCAACTGTTACATTTTTCCCTGTATTGTTACAGAGCTATACAAAACTATGAGTTGAGGTATTCCAATGATGGCGGATTTGAAATCACTGCATTCTTGGGAGCGATTGGAGACTTCATAGGGATATTCAGTTTATCCCTTCTGGTGGGCGCTCTGTTGGGCTGCTTGACGGCATTGATATCCTTTTCAATATATCTAATGTTTCCTAGAAACGCCTAATATATGGCTGTACAAGGATCTTTTGGCGCGTGCCCAAAATCGTCACTAGCGCCGCCATCTTGGTTTTCAATAGCTTCCTTTCACAAAATAATTGGGGTTATTCTGATTATTTCCCCCAAAAAACACCACGTATAAAGGGGGGTGAATACCCGGAAACGCATGTTCGAGTATCCACCCTAGGCCTAGTTGGATAAACGGAATTTATATGCTTAGGGTGGAGTCGGACATGCGTTTCCGCGTATCCACTTTAGGATGTATTTATTGGGGTGTATAAACGGACTAACCGAACATGTTTTCCAACAGCGCCCCTCTGTCAACGTCATTTGAGCGCCAAAAGATTCTTGTAGCGTGTAATTTGAATTTTAGTTGTTGACTTTCATGCATGACTTGTAAAAAACAACAAGTGCTAATCGTAAGAGATGACACCGAAATCTTAAGCGTAAAACGTCTGCTGTCTAGTATCAATTATTACTCACAATGTTACACGTGTTCACTAAAATTACAATTACGTAATAATAAGGGTAAGGATCACTTCACGTCGAGACGCCAAACGAAACAACTCGATTTCTTTCTTTGTATATAATATATGATTTACGTATGCTTTGCCTCGCCGGTCGCCACATGTATTTTGCGTGTAATTAATAACAATTCTAAACGCTGCGCCGGTTGCCCAAAGCCGCTTTCGTCGCATCTCTCATCATCTGTGTGGTTCTTTCCTCAAAAGACCATTTCAGACACTAATCTACATGGTCCTCACATGATCTGACCAACATTATGTCTGGACTTAAGAGAATGTTTCGGTGTTTCTTCTTACAGTAGTCGGATAGGAAACACCGACATGATCTAGTTTTTAAATATTATTGACGTGTAAAAGTATTTATATAAACCTACAGAGATAAAATCATTTATTGCGTATCGGTGTGTAGATACTGGCCCTAATGACGTGTATAGATAAACGCAATGACTCCTTAACCAACGAGTACATGACGAAGTTCACTCACGTGCGTGAGTGGCCGCTGCTCGAGTCTGCACTCTTCGTGCTCATGTCGTATGCTGCCTTCCTCATCGCTGAAGTCTGCGAGTTGACAGGTAATGTATAAGTTGATTGACAGACTACAGGATGTTAAAAGAACCATCACATAGTAGCTGTTACCTACGCATTCTGTACATCAAACTAAGCTAAATTGAGCAAAAATTATTGCTATGAAACAACTGTTTTTTTTGTATTAAATATCACTGTTTACGGCAACGCACAATGTTACGCGCGTAAATCATTGTGCTTATGGGAGCATACAGCGGTACAATTGTGGGGGTATCTATAGTTACGTAAAAAATGTACTTAAATTACGTTAAAAAATAATACTATGAGCATCAGGGCCTAGTAAAAAAAATTCACAATGACGCCGACTATAGGTGACTCGGCTTCATTAAGCGTCTTTTTACACCCGTTACATCCCGCGATATCGACTACCTACAACAATGAAGGTTTTGATGGGGATATAATGTGTCGCAAAACTTTTCATTTAAATTTTGCTTTATAACGTCCACCGCATGATGTTTCTCAAAATTCGAGACTAAACTCTTACGGGCAGTTTCTTCATCAACAACTCAACTGACTTTTACTGTTGCCTTTTACTTGACCTTTACTGATACTACGGCAAATGTGTTTCTTCATTCGAGTAACAGCTAAAATAATGAAGAAACAAATTTAACCGTTACTTTGACTTTTATGACGTTGCTTTGGCTGTTACTACCTATTGATGAAGAAACTGCCCGTTAGGGAATACGGTTTTGTGACTCGGTACACGAGTGCCGATATGACTCTGCTGCTCGGTCTTACAAAGCATTGTCACAAATCCTTCGTGTCCAATGTCTTGTTGTTTAGAATACGTGTGAGTAAAGTCGCTTCACGTCCTCTGTTCGACAACATAAATGGATAAATGCAATAGGTACGTGAGAAGATTTTCAATTTATAATCCAGAATGCATACAAATCTATCAGATGCGATTAATGCGAAGAATGTTATTTTTTTAGCCAGTATTTAGTTCAGTTGCGAATACAAGGAAATTAAACAAGATGTCTAAATTGCATTGCGGCTTAGTACCTAAGTGGCACTTCCGCTTGATTGAATGAACAGGTAAAATAGCGAACCTTGACAAACTGGACCTCGCCCCACAATCCTACATAATTTAAAAATGAAGTAATGAACAAAACCAACATTGTTATTCATGATTTCAAGCCAAAGTTAAAAAGCATACCTAACGGTGAAATAATTCTTTTGTCGCGTCTAATCGCTTCGTTAGGGAGTCAAATACTCAGTTGGTATACAAATTGCGGACTATAACCTAGTTTCGACTTGTGATTATAATGGTATCGTTACTAAAGTATTTCTTTCTATTCTGCGGTAAAATAGACAACGCTGCGATCGCTACAGTTAAAGCGTACCGTTGTTGTAGGTTTTATGGTGGGCTTAGAAACTTTATAATCTAAAGAGATTGTAATATAAACATTTACGAGTACTCTTTTTCCGGTAAATAATTTATTATCCTCCTAAAGAACCGAACTAAAGAAAAGACATGAGTCGCATCTTTAACTAAATAGAGTTACATCATAAATTCAACATTTAGGCTCATTTGCTTGCACCCCAAATCAACAAATAGGTAAACACACACATACACACACACACATGTAACGCTAAACGAATTCAAAACATCGTTCTGACTATCATCAAGCGATGAAAGAAAGAGAACAAATACGTTTTTCGCGAAATGCTTATAGTGATTTGTGGTGCAAGCGGGCCATAAACGTAGAAGAACTTTTTTTCCCTACTCTATTTTTTTTTCTGACATCTCGGGACCCTCAAGCCCCTCGGGCTTTTGAAAGGCGCACGAGGGGCCAAAGCCAACTTGCAGAGGCCCCTTAGACAATTTTAAATGATGAGGAGGCACCGACCGACGATGAGGCCCGGTATCCACCAAAGCGGAGAGGAATAGGAATAGGCGGTGTTTTGAATAACCAATCAGATTTCGTTATTTCCACATCTCCTCTCCGCTTAGCGTCGGAGGAAATGGATCAAGCGGAGAGGAGAGGAGATGTCTCATTTTTCTATAGAATTTTGTGCCGCGAGCGAGTAAGCGGCGCGACAGAGCGGAGATGTGTGTAGTCGGGCGGCCGGCGCGGCGGCGCCCGCGCTCGCAAGATATAAGTTTTGCAACGACATGTCTTCCTTTTGTAGACAGCACTTGACTGGTTTCGAACTCTCACAGCTCACATCTCCACTACGAACAGCTCACATCTCTCTGCTACGCATCTCCTCTCCGCTTTGGTGGAAATAACCTGCCAGCTTCGCAGCACATCTCCTCTCGTCTCCTCTCCTCTCCGCTTTGGTGGAAACCGGGCTTTAGGCCTGGACTCCACCAAAGCGGAGATGTGCGGAGCGGAGCGGAGACGTGCAGGAATCGACCAATCCTTATCCCTGTATGCACTATGCAAGTGCACCCAAGGACAATGCCTGGTTGATGCAGGGCTATTGCAGAACAAACTTGGGCTATGGTTTTGGGTGGTTATAGATTGGTTATCTTGAACTATGTCCCCTGCCTAACCGATGTTATACACGGATAAAATGGTATTAATTAATTAGAGGGAGTTAGTTCACCTGTGTCTGCACGCACACTTGTGCACTATTAATATCTCCCGCGCCGAAGGCTAGTGTCCGTTGAGATTGACCGCCGTGGCCGAAATACGGTCTGGAGGACTTTATTATCGTAATAATTTAGGTCTTTTTCCAGGTGTGGTGGCGGTCCTATTCTGCGGCATATGCCAGGCTCACTACACGTACAACAACCTCTCGTCGGACTCCCGCAACCGCACCAAGCAACTGTTCGAGTTGCTCAACTTCTTGGCAGAGAACTTTATCTTCACATACATCGGCGTGTCTATGTTCACCTTCCCTAAGCATCACTTCGATCCTTGGTTTATCTTCGCTGGATTTGTATCCTTTTGAAACTTGTGTTACAATAATCTTTTGGCGCTTGAATGAAATTGACAGGGGGGCATTGTTGGTAAGTATTAGTGAAATTGTGACTGTCACTGTGTATTGCCAAAACAAGATGGCGGCGTTAGTTCCGATTTTGGTCACGCGCCAAAATAACTTTGTAGTGTTGTATCGTAGTCCAGGTGTGCTAACGGCTCCGCTCACTTGCATTGAAACCTGGTCTGTGAAACTGCCTCAACTCTACTTGGGTTCGATTACTAGGTTAAGCATAGTTTTATTCGATTTTCCCATCGTGAAAATCTGAGTAGTAACCCTGATGCGTTCGTGACTTACAGGCGTGATGTAAAGGTGAGTATAGACAGAGTATTTACTTGTAAATTGACGCTTTCACGAACCGAACAATGAGCACAACCCTGGACATTTTGTTACAACTGGATTTTGCAAATAAACGAGCGAATTTGTCTAACATTTCATCGAGCAAGATCACGCGAGCAGATCTGACATTTCAACGAAAAGTAAAAGCAAAATAGAATGTTACAGGTAGGTCATGCGCATTACTTCGAACAACATATCGAGCATTCGCATGAACGTTACATTACATGGAAATGCTCGAGAAAATGCTCTAGTGTATACTCACCTTTATGTTAAGTGTAGCCTGACAAAATATCTAGGTCTGAATTGAAACTAAAAAATCACATGATGCAGTAAACTGATTCTCAAGATATCGTATCGATTGTTGTCTTGTCATTTTTATTGATTTCGAATTGAAATAATCTCACTTAATCTTACTAATAGATCGCGATTTGTTGATTATAAGATTAGGTTTGATAACAATAAGTCCTGTTACTGAATCTGGGGCCTGAATCGTTTTAATTCTATTTATAGATGTTGCTATCTACCGTATAAGAGGAAAATTAAATATTATATATCAACTGGCTATCATATTGCAAGGAGGAAAAGATTGCTATGGATACGTACTGTTGTACACTTGGTTTTACCAAAATCGATCTGCATGATGATCTTGCTGAATCGTCTGCTATCTGTAGTGTAGACCGAATATTTGTTTCGTTCTCTATTCGTACTCGCATTCCATTGCGCAAGAGCCAATAATGTCAGGGATTTTTCATTAACATGGCAACAATTTTTATAACACTATGAGAGCAAACCTTTTACTTATTTATATAAACTTTATGCAAAAGTAAAACAATACTGAACAAAATGCAGAGACAAAAAATAGCAGATTGACAGGTGCAATATAAGGGATAGATAGCTCGAATAACTATAAAATACAAGAATATATACTAATACACAGATACAGACACATATAACAAAATAAAATATTTCTTTCTTTTATTAATTTTGTGGTCATTAAAACTATGATAATATTCCTAAGCCAGGTGATATACAGGTAACTTCAGTCCTCGGGCGCGCTATCAACATATACCCACTGTCGTTCCTACTGAATCTCGGACGAAAACCACCGATACCAATGAACTTTCAACACATGCTGTTCTTCTCAGGTATTGTAATTTAAATCTTATGTAAATGGTCATAAAAGTCCCATGCCTCTCGCTTGTATCTGTAAACAGAGTAAAAATTTCAGTGCCAAGTAAAACCATCAGGTAAAGTATTAGTTCACACTTGATTTCTTAGTATCCTAATTGAGTACCGATCACTTTAATTGGATAAACTTTAAAAAAATTGGAAGTAATAGAAAGAAATGTCGAAGTAGCCATTGCAATACTTAACCGAGAGACTACGTTTCCTATATCTACTTAATAAAAATCTTAAATGGACTCATTCACTGACAGACCACGCACAGCCAAAGCCGCTGGGTCTAGAAGCATGTAATTATGTTTTAAAAAGATAAGATTTTTGAAAATACATCCTCTCTAAAGGTGTTAAATGAAAGTTTTTAAGGAATTTCCTTATTTATGCCGATGGGAAATCCCATCGGGCACACGGCTTGTACCTTACTAATACCTACAAAAACATTACATTTCTAGGTCTTCGAGGAGCAATGTCCTTCGCCCTAGCCATTCGTAACACAGTGTCGGAAGCGCGGCAGGCCATGTTGACGACTACTTCGTTGATCGTTATAGCGACTGTGGTACTACAGGGCGGAGCCGCCACGCATGCGCTCGCCTATCTACGTATACCTACTGGGTATGTATAAAAAAATATGAATCGACACATGACCACGATGCATGCTATTGCTCAAAATTCTCAAAGGAATTCAATAATAAATTTCCGTGCATATACGCGCTTGGACGTGCAGTTGCGGACCCAGTCCGTTAAACAATTTCAATGGTAAATTCCTGTTATAGACTTTGACGTGCATACTAACGTGTATGTAATGGATTTTATTTCTTTTATTAAATTGTTAGTGATAAGACTAGCCTAGCCTTGCAGAAAATGTACTGAACATGGTTTATTTATCCTCTTTATCTTTACAAATCTGTTAGTTTTGAGACAATAAACTGAACGATAGCTAATCAATTCATTTGCAGAGAATCATCAGGCAACGACGAAAATGACGCTCTACCATATCGGGATGTCAGAAGTGTAAGTTTTGACGTCACCATGTAAATAGTACTGTGAATTAACCCGTGGGTTGCTTATGAAACTTTGAAACACTTTGTAAAGTAGTGCTGCAATTACACTTTTTTCTACTAGTAGTAGACAAAATCATTCACATTATCGATCGGCAAAACAGTTTTTTTAGTATGCATTTCGTTCATATACATTAAATTGTATTTGTTAACTCTAACGCCCTGCTAAAATGTTTTCTCTTGTATTTTTTTAATACATTTTGTTTTTTCGAGATGTATTGCAGCAGGCAAAAGGGTTTAACAGTAAACATTCTCGTGTTTCTAGTTAAAATAAGTATCTACGTCAAGAGCTTACTAACAAATCGTAGAGTACAATAATTTCTTTGTTGCTTTCCCTTGTATTTCCTTTATTTTCAACCGCTGCCTTCTGTGTGCCTTATTTTACTTTTATAACAATCTTTTAACGTCCCTACTTCTATTTTCAACTTATACTATATTAGCAAATTAAATTATTCGAATATTAAGTAACGTAAGAGTGACATCACATTTAAGATTTTGATAAGGACAGTCGCCAAATACAAGTAATTGTCCCAATCGATGCAATAATTATGCTTTTTTAAACAGTTTATCAGGCATGAATGATAAGTTTATACAAAATATTACCAGAATCACTTAATTATTTTTATGAGTTTATGACTTAGGTACATATAATTTTGGATTTAAGTACGTACATATGGCTAAGGATATGACTGAATGCTGTTATAAAAAAAGAATAGCCTAAATCCGTAAATCATTTCATGTAAATTCAGCAAAAATACACATTAACTAATATCCCTAAAGTAGTA
This sequence comes from Globia sparganii, assembly GCA_949316385.1. Taxonomy (NCBI): domain Eukaryota; kingdom Metazoa; phylum Arthropoda; class Insecta; order Lepidoptera; family Noctuidae; genus Globia; species Globia sparganii. Next base: position 17,271,959 of record OX438653.1, on the reverse strand, counting down.
CCTAAGTAATATTTTGTATAAAACAAGAACATACTAAAAGTCATCGGAGCACTGTAGGGCAGCCGCAAACGCGCACGTATCATTGGCTCGTATTGAACATAACGCACGTTAGAAGCGTGTGATACGGGCAAGCATGTGATTAATAAGACATTATTGTGGCAGCTGTACCAGGCCACGGACTCTGCTGGACCGGTACGTATTCATAGCGCTATGTTTGCACTTTACTGGAGCTTTGAATGTTCATACATCCCGCTTTCCATCATCTCGCAATCGTTTCTCAACCTTTCCAAGTTTTACGTTTACCCGTGGTTAAGGGTTTATGTTAAATAACCTTACACATTTACCAACATCTCGCTTTACTAACATGGCAAGTTACTTATCGTCGTAATACTATTTTCTAAAGCAAGTGTGAGCTCCACAGTTTGAGAAACGGTGATTCGAAATCTTCTTCAAATACTTTATCTTGCTTAGCTATGCTATGTTAAAAAAGTTGGGCTTGAAAAATGTCGTTGGAGAAGATCTCTAGTTTTTACTTTTAGTTACATGGATTCATATCATTAAATGAGTATTACACTATATCATTGTTATTTTTGTGTACCTATATTTATGTCATGAATGGAGGATAACTATGAAATTACTAAACTGCATCCAACGTTCTTAACTGAACACTGCTTTTCCTTTAAAAAATAAAAAAATCGCCAAAAATGAATTTAAGAAATATTTTATACAGTTAGGTATTATCATAGAATATCCTCCTTCCATAAACCGTCTTGAAAAGGCCATAGTTCTGGCCTTAGCGTTTCATTAACACGTAACTAAAACTGTTTTGTTATTCAGCCCGCTGACATAGGTTTCGGCCTACGTAACATGGACTCAACGCAACCAGCCAGTTGTGACAGGGCAACAGTAAGACTAATCAATTCATGCACGCATTACAAATTCTGCACGAGTCTTACTAAAACATACATACTAACTAAACAGAAGTTTTATGTATCACATTACGTTTTTACACCTTATACTCATGGGGATTGTCAGCACATTTCTATACTTTTAACAAATATCTAACATCTTTTTTTGACTTTCTTAATTACAAACAGGGTTTCGAGGGACAGTTTGCAATAATGCACCGTGGCTGTAAACATTTTTGACAATAATTTCCAATTAATTTTTTTATAGTTACTATCACTATTTTCATATGGATTGCCAGCACATTTCCTTATTCTTAACAAATATCTAACTTCGTTTATAACTTTCTTAGTTACAAACAGGGTTTCGGGGACAATTTGCAATAATGCACTGTGGCTGAAAGAAAACGTTTTTGACAATATTTTCAATTAATATTTCTATAGTTAATATCACTACAATATAAATGTAGTGTTGTGTCGTGCATGAAATTTACTTTTACTTTATTGCTTTGTTTGGTTTCTTTTAATATCTAGAGAGGCCGCATGGTAGTTAAATGGGCTAATGGAGCGAAGGAAGTGATTATGCCTTGGGAACTAAACGGTATCGAAGTATGTTAATAATTTTTATTATATTACTATTTATATGAAATTGCCACTCACATGCATGAAATACATGAGCATTATGCAAATAACAACACATCCATGCATGTATTTGGTGAATGTTAATAAATTAATATAATAACTTTAGTGGTTCTTGGATAGGTGAGAAAACTACTTTGCATTGTAGGTAGGTACCTGTACCCTTAGTATTTAGACGTGCTTTTAGTAAAGTTTACACTCAAAGTACCTTTTATAGTAATTATTATATTATATCAGATTTTTTTAAATAGTTCGCATTGTTTCATAATTTAAAACCTCACTTATCCGAGTGCCACTATAATATATTTATAATATAATACGTGTACAGTTTTATAATGTATCTTTAATTTCACAGGCGGTATCAAAACCTGTTGTTTTATTATGCAATTTGTTGCCACTTATAAACTTGCAAAAATAAACAAACTAAACATTAAAAACTTTTGATGCCAACTTTTAAATTATCATTGTTACTTACAATAAATTCCTGGACTATTTTAATTGCGATTGAAAATGTTGTGTGCTATTGTTTTCTAACATTGATTTCAGTCTTATAAAGTCCGTAAAGAAATATTATACCTACTCGATGTATTGTATATTTAATTAACCTTTCTTCTAGCATACTATGATGACCTTGATGACCTCACATTATATTTATTGGGTATCATTGAAACTTCTTATAAGCCTTTCTGTATATGTTTCCGTGATGTACATATTATTTATTTTCCATATATTTATATTACCTACTTGTGTATCGGAAATTATATCGATTTTTCGCTTCTGCAACGTCAGGATACGCCCCGCGACCACGGTGATGGTGCTACAGGCCAGAAGGCTCGTCTCGCGCGGCTGTGGGGTGCGGTTGACTCTAAACTGCTGAAGCCACTGCTTACCCACGCGCGCCCTCCACTGACTGAGACCCTGCCAGGCTTCATGAGACCTTTGGCGAGGGTACTTACCACTACTCATCAGTACACGCAGGGGGTAAGTGCAGTTTTAAATTGGTATCATACGAACTTTTAAAACTACTCTAATATCAAGTCCAATTGAGGTGTCTTGTCCATAACAGACATGATTCGGAAATAATTTTTAAGCTCTGTTTCAAACAATCTGCCTACATAACATACATAATCAGCATGTTCCCACTGCTGGGAGGGGAGGGAGTGGGCCGTAATCTACCACGCGAGCCCAATACGGGTTGGTAGATGTCACATGTCTTCGAATTTTTGGTTCTAGGACATGCCGGTTTCCTCACGATGTTTTCCTTCACCGTTTTAAGAGCAATGGTGATGAAATAATTTACACAAAGCGCCTGACGGGGTTCGAACCTACGACCTACAACTCGTAAGTCGCGGCCGTTACCACTGGGCCACCACTGCTCAAACAACTCAACAATCTGCCTAGCCTTCTATGTTATGGGTCTGGTTTATGCACTTATAAGTCCTTCAAATAGACCATTGTGCGTAACCTTAGCCTAACCTAAATGCCTAGCCTTTTTCTCAATTATGTTGGAGTCGGCTTCCAGTTTAACCGAATGCAGCTGAATACCAGTATTTTACATAGAACGACTGCCTATCTGACCTCCACAACCCAGTTATTGGGTAACACGATACCCCTTGGTAAGACTGGTTGTCTTGACTTTCGGGCTTCTGACAACCCGTAACAACTATCAAGAATGACAGCCGGGACCAACGGCTAACGTACTTTCCGAGGCACGGACGGATCTCGCTATGTAAAGATGGTCACCCATCCACGAACCGACCGCGGCAAACGCTTAACCTGATCGACCCGTGCGGCTGTTATTATTTAACCCCGAGTGCGTCAATTTTGACCTGTCTCATTTGCATTTAACTCCAACGTTCACATTAAAACTGGACCGAAATAGCTAGAAGTGAATAGTGCAGACCTTTGCCCAACAGTGGAATGCTGTCAGCCTGCATCAACCTACTGTTGCCAGCCGCCATTATTGGACTGCATGGATAAGATTCTCTTCATCTGTCCACAATACTTAAATGACTTTAAACATACTCCCAATTCTTAAACTAACTTTCAACTAAATTTTAGTTTGACAGCACTATTCTAACTAAATCTAAGTATTTTTAATCGCGACTAAAAAGGTGTTGAATAAAATTAGTTGGCATGAATTAAAATTCACACCAACACCTCGACTTCAGATGCAAAAACAGTAGGTACTGGTTTTTTATTTTCTTTTCTTTTGCTTATATCTCGGAAACGGTGTGTCCTATCGCAAAAATAATGAAAATTTCGACCCCTTTTATAAAACCCGTAAACACGACACGTTGGTAATAATTTTTCATATTTTCAAAAAAATTCCAGAATTTCAAAAATTTCAGAAAAATTCCATAAAAAAGAGGTCAAGGTTGCTCCACTGCGCACCTTCAGCTCAAAAAAAAAACACGGGGAGGGGCTCGTGGCTAAATAATAACAGCCGTACAGGTCGATCGATCAGGTTAAGCTACGCTTGCCGCGGTTGGTCTGTGGATGGGTGACCATCTTTACGTACTGAGACCCCTCTCGGAAAGCTCGGTCTCGGAAAGCACGTTAAGCCGTTGGTCCCGGCTGTCATTCGTGGATCTTTGACAGTCGTTACGGGTAGTCAGAAGCCCGAAAGTCTGACAACCAGTCTTAACAAGGGGTATCGTATTACCCAGTAACTGGGTTGTGGAGGTCAGATAGGCAGTCGCTCCATGTAAAACATGTATGTATTCAGCTGCATCCGATTAGACTGGAAGCCGACCCCAACATAGTTTGGAAAAGGCTAAGCAGATGATGATGATGAGGGCAAATAAGTACCTACTTTTTGGCTGAATGCACAAACCGTGCGAAGCCAAACAAACAAAAAAAAAAGTACCTACTTACCACGTGGAGTCGCGATTGTCAAATTCGATTTGGTTGTGTCAAAATTATTTTTAAATTTAGCGATATTTTAATGCAGAATAGCTCTAAGATTCTCATAGCCAAAAGTAAGGAATTTTAATGTTCGGTGTACAAGAGAATCGGCACCAATGTCTAATATCGACACTTGTTAAACTCATCTCTTGCGCATCCCTAGTGCAAAACAATATTATCAGTCCCTTGTACGCCATAGTCATAAATCTATGACACAACGGTGACGGTATTACTACATTAAAATCCTTGCGTATTTTAGATATAGATAGGTATTATATTAGAATTGACTGGCAAGCAACGCCATTGTCACAATACCAAGACAAGTCATGTTGAATAGTGTTGTAAACATATTGTAATAAATATTTTTTTTAGTTTTCTAATATCTGCTTTTTCATTGATAGTCTCTGTTAAATGCTGTGTAAAGATTACTATAATGGATAATAATATAGTGGCAGGTTAAATAAAATTTCAGTGTCGTGAGTACGGTTTATTAGAAAATTAAAGACGAAAATAAAAACTCAGTTGTATATCGATATAAGTTTTGGAATCCCTATTTTTTATGAAGGTCATTTGACAGAAAAAGTGGCCTGGCGTCAGGGGTACGGCGATACGTTTATACTCTGGCGTTCAAAAGGTTAAACAGTACACTTCTGTGTTCACAGGATAACTCGCTGCGTAGAACTGACTCTGATTCAGACCTATGCATTGATGAACAACATCCTATCCCCACGAGCATCGACCCACAGGTAAACTTCCTAATGTAAACTTGTTTCACGATGTAAGCTATAAATTATCGTCAAGCTTTACATTTTAAGCTTCCAATTTTTATTGGCATGTCGAAATCAATGAGGTGTTGCAATAAAAGAAAATGAGATTGTCAATATATTTTTAATGATTATACAGGGTGGCAGGGACATCGACGCACAAACGTCGTGAAAAGGTTACACCTGATGCCCTAAATAAAATTACGAAAGTCATTCATCTCGGAAATGACCGGTTAAAAAAATTGACATTTTTGAGCGCGCAATGTATTGCAAACAACGCGATCAAAACGCTCCGCGGATGGCGCGCGCGCGCGCTACCTACACAGTACACACACACGTTTGTGGCGCGGCCGCCCGCCGCCGCCGCGCCGCCCGCCGCCGCTGCCGGACGAACGTGATTGTACCTACGAAATATCGCCTAACGACAACATTGATAGGTACCTACCACATCAAAACATTGTTTAATTACAATTAGTCTTGATAACCGATGGTAGTTACTTCTTAAGTACCCGTTATGGAAATAAAACTAACGCTAAAAGCTTATTCCCATAAAATAGCGATACCGATGAGGATTTTTATCAAAAAAGATTAGAACTTAGCGATCCAGTAATGTTCAATAAATGAACTTACCTTAACTAAGACGACCCAGACCCACTGACCGTCGGACAGGAAGGGTTACGTTTAGGGGAGCGCCGTCGTGTGGGAACCATGTCTCGCGGAACTGGAGCACAGGCACCTCCTCGATTATTTCCTCGAGGAAGGCATTTTGAACGTCTCTCACAAACACACACATACACTCACACACACAGAGAAAATTACTTTTGATTTTATTAAGATCACAAATTCGCGTCAAATAGCACACCCGTTTGCGATCAACGAAATCTAGGAACTGGCAAAAATCCGATAAAATCGGCGAAATTCAAAAGAAATGTACTTTGCTGATCTTTCTTTCAATTTGCCGCACTTGCTTTCTACAGTTAGTACTATTATTTAATTTGTGCCTACAGTGCCTACACCGAACACAGACCAACAAAATGATAGAGTGTACAAACACATTTAGTTGTACCTAGCTACCTATTCACGAAATTAATTGCGAATATTAATGTATTTTTTTTTACGAAACAGTAAATTACATTGTTGAATTGCATTCGAAACTAAAATTAATGTTGATAATAAAAAAATATCGAAAAATTACGTGACTATCAAGACACTTCTACACGTTTTTTTTTAAATCTTCTTTACTTAAATCGATGAAGCTTTAGAAAAATAATTATAAGTAGTAAATGGGTCATTCATTTCTTGAGACGCGTCTGTTAGATTCATTGGGATATGTCGCCTTATCGCATAGCTTCTTAGAACGAGACCGCTCGCCGCCGCCGTCCTTTTGTCGGCATTTTAAAGCGAATAACGTAGGTACTAAGCCAGTGTTGACCTCACAAATGAACTTTAGGAAAACAGCTGATCAGGTAGCCCTTTCGAGTTTTATTTACATTGCTGTTTTAAGTGAAACAAGTGAATTTACTATTTTTTAATTAAAAATCTCATTGGGTTGGATAGAAATAATGATTTTATACAGCTTACATTAAAAATAATTGCAGAAAAAAACGTAAAAATTAAGAAAAAGCCGACGAAAAATTTCAACGCAGAGGGGTCCAGAATCATCTACTGAATCCATGGTAAGCGGTTTCGCGTCGATGTCCCTGCCACCCTGTATTTGTTTATTTATTCCATTAATAATAAAAATCGTTCTCTTAATGGTATATTTTTCTCGCCATTATTTTAGTTATTACTTCTATTTATTTTACTTATAATATTATATATACGTATTTGTTTATAAATATTTCATATATTTCCTTTTTTTGGTTGCAGCTATCGATTAACGTTCGGAATGGATTTGGGCATGTTTGAGCTTTGTAGCATTAGTGATCCACGGCTGTGATATGAAATTTGCTCTATTAGCATAGAAAAATTTATGATTAATAGGAAATTCCTTTTTAATTATTGCACGCAGCAATTATGGCCAGGACTGGTGGACACAAGGATTTCAGTGGAAGGTATCACTGGTAGCAACATCTAAATACTGACATGTACCTATTGACTACTTTGATTATATATAACGAAATCAAAAAATTGAGTGCCACAAATTTTGTATAAAATATTAACCATTTAATTATTTTTTCTGCGCAAATATAAGATTTTAACTGTTTATAACACTTTTCGTAAGCGTAGTTACTCCTTTCATACGTAAACCATAGGATACAAATAATGTATGCCATTTCTGATAAATATAAACAGTTAAAGTGTTAGTAAATTAATGTTGTTATGGCCAGTGTGTGCTTAAATCGTAATGTTAACACGAATTCACTATCTGGGTTTAAAATGAATTTGTATTTTATTGTGATAATTATGAGACATGAATGTAAGATCTGAGCATAAACTTTAATTACGAATCCATAGCTGCAATGCAAATATTATAAAGTTTTAGGCTCGGGAGTCGTATACAAAGTACTCCCGATATAAATGTAGGTGATGCAATTTATTTTCTATTTGTAGCACCATTATTTCATACTTACTAGAAAGAGAAAAAATATCAATTTGATGTTTTTGTCATTTGTAATTTGAATTAATCGCGTGGTTTTAGCCCTCTGTTCCTTGAATGTAGCAATACCTTTATTTTACTTCACTATTTCGTAGTCCATTCATGAAAGCGCGACACTAGCTTCCCTTAAGATTATCTTTATGATAAAATATCGCTTCTTTTACGAACTCACTCTTTCATGTTAAACAATCTAGTCTACTATTATGTACCTACTTACTGAATATTGTAAAATGAATGTCGTGCTTGTTGAAACAATTTGATTAAGATCTTTTTGTTGACCATCAAATGGGCAGTTTATTTAAGTTGCTGGGAAAGGGTAGTTAATCATATATTGTGTTACTTTTGATTTTTTTTTTCTTCTTTTTGTAGGAGTACGCAAGTACAGGCTTCGTACTCAGTGATTGTATTGAGGAAATGAAATTATTACTTACACGTGAAACTAAAAAGGTTTCTAAAACCTGATAATTATTTTCTAAAATTAGATCTTTTGATAGAATGAAGAGGAATTTCTGATTTCATCATGTAAATTGTTACTTTTTGCATTTCTTGTTGGATAATAGGTATATATTTTATACTGCTTTTAGTCAACTCATATCATCATATTTATATATATTACACATAGTATTTTATTGATTAAATTAATTTGATCTCAGATTGTCAGGATTAAAAGGTAACTAAGGATTCCGTATTTTTCAAAATTTTATATTGAATGTTAATGTGTCCACATTGTTTTGTATAAAATAAATCTGCTTCGTTTTAAAAACTTAGCAAATTGAATTACTTTATGTGTATTAAATCTGACCTTAAAACTTGATTTTCATTTGTAATTCCTAAATGTATCAATCAACTCTACCTAACATCTATTGGGCAAAACCTTTCCCAAGTTGCTCCACAATCTCCTCTGGTTTTACATCTTTTTCCTATAAAAAAGTTTAGTTTTATTATAATCCTTAAAACGGAGTATAGTGGCCACTTATCCGTTTTAAGGATTATAATAAAACTAAACAATATAAAACTACCGTTTCTAATAATACTAACGTATAATCTTGTGAAGCACAATTTAACGTGCTTATTTTTTGCATTTTCATTCTCAATTGTATGAAATAACCAAACAAACGGTGAGGGCGCCACTGTGCGGTCGGCATAGTCTTAAGCAAAGCTGCGTGCGTGAAAATGATTATATTATTGAAGGGTTTGGGAGGTAGTGTGTGAGTGAAAGTATGAGTGAGGTAATGAGTATATCTTTGGTTATACACATTTCTTAGCTACAGACACTGGCATAATTTTTAATAACAGAGTAGTGAAATATTATGGTAAAAATAAAACAAAATTTAATTGGAACTTATTAATTATTATAATACCTAAATACAAATGTAGAAAAGCTACAAGTCATGAGATGATTTCTTCACTGATTTATGAAGGAGTGTCGGGGCCAATTTGTTTCTTAAGTGTCTGTCTAATTTGTTCAGTGACTTGAAACTTGGGGCCATGTCCTGGTACAATCCAGTCAGCTAAATCAGCTACTTTTGACCTGTTCTTCATTTGCTGCACTGGATCTTCACTCCCTGCCTCCAACCAAATGCTGGGATTTTGAACATCTTCAAATCTTTCAAAAAGATCCCCTGGAAACATTAATCATTATTACAACTTCGCTCGCATGTACCTATTTGTGTATAATATTCGCCTCTTTACAAGAGCAACATGACATCTCATAAAAACGTTTTTTTTTTTTTTCAAAACCGCGATGTCGAATTTTATTTTCTACAAAAACGCGTCATTTTAAAAGCAAATGTTCGAGGAGCTATGAGTATATCGTCGTTGTCAAACCAAAACGTGCTATGTGCAAAAAGTATACTTTTGAGATATTGACAAAAGAAGTTTTCCTGAAAAATTTTACATGAGAGTTAATTTTTTAAAGTATTTTAGTTTTAAAGTTATCATTATTATACTTAAATTCGTTTGTATGATAAACACATAAAATTAGTAATTTATTTATTTTTTAGATTAAAGAGAAAAAAAAAAGCAATTAGCAGATTTTAAGTAGCCAAGTTTTTTTAAGGCACATAACAGGTTTTAATAAAAATAATATTGAAATTACGTAAATATATTTAATGTTGACACATAAAAAAGACTGTATTAATTAGGATTATATTTAAGGCAATCATGAAATGGATGGTAGTCACGATCTATAAATGGTTTCAATTCTTGAAGTTGATAACTTTGATTGAGTTATTTCCAATGGACCATCATCCAATGGATCATCTTCTGGATGACGGAGTTTGAAATACGCATCACCAGACGGCGTGTATTTAAAGGATCTGATGTCATTTACTATAGGATCACCCTTCCTTTTACCTAGTCTTATAGACTGGTAATTTGTCAATAGATTTTCATAATCTTTGAAAAAATCATAGTGAACAACTCTAATATCATAAGGTTGTTTGGGCCGCGCTTGTCGCATTTTTGTGACGTAATCCTGAGGTGCATAAATAGGAGGTTTTATGTAATGCTCGATTGCAGAATGGACTCTATCGACCTCCATCATAGTGTGTCCCTTTTCTAAAATGATTTGCTCCACTAGTCTAGTGGTTTGTTCTACTTTAAAAAAAAATAAGCAATTTGTTACATAGCAGTTTTTATTTGACAAAGTTTTAGCTGCTGCACATAGCACATTTTATTCTGAGGCCATAGTTTCACAACTAGTGGTCATAAGCACATAGCAGTTCTTTTGTATGAGAAATAAGGCAGTGACCTATAAGCCGTGGTCAAAATCTTGAAATCTCAAAAAACGGCACATAGCAGATTTTGGTTTGACGACGACGATATGTAAAATTATCAATATTTTAGAATTTATCAACGCTTAATGTTTAAAATTACTCTCCTGGGGCCCAAGTCTGCTATTTTTATAAATTCGTCATTCCAACACGATCCCATTGTCATTTTGCTAAAAGTTCGTAATCTACTAAATTCATAATGGTCGATCATTGGTCGGCCAATGGTCTGAGAAAAACTACTAAATTTCATGCTAGATTTCATTTAATATATATTTTTACATAAGTATTACGTATTAGTGTTTGCAATCTGAGTAGTAAGCAGTTCGTAAACAGCAATAAACATTACATTTAATTCATTTGTATTATGTACGAGATTACCATTTTATGACATTTCTTTCAATGGAGTGCCAGCCATTATATTAGTAGATTACCAAACTTATCAAAATCAACAATGATAGAACATTCTGACACTATTGTAATAGCAGACTTGAGCTTGAGGCCTTGTAAAGTTGTGGTTTAAAAAATACCACGTTCTTCTTGTAAAGAGGCGATATGACCTATCTCATTTTCCTCATTTTTTTTGCTGATTTTAGTTAGGACAACTACATTTTTCTATATGTAATTCTTTACATTTTGCACTAACCATCATATCTCTATGTTGTTTGCATCTCAAAATATAACCATTTTGAAAGGCAACAAAATGTGAATCATGAATAGCCCTTTTTAACAGACTTCTAAAAAGGAGGAGGTTATATGTTCGACTTTATGTATGTGTTTTTTTTTTTTAAGTATTTTTTATGTAGATATGTTCACCGATTTCTCCGTCAATTGTGGACCGATTTTAAAAATTCTTTTTTTGTTTGAAAGGGTATGCTCCCGAGGTGGTCCCATTGTCACCAAGTCGGAATCTGATGAGGGAATCCCATGGAAGTCGAGGGAAATCCTCAAATTTTATAGGCACACCTATAGCGATTTGGGTATTTTTCATAGTAACTCGTGCATTTGGTCTCGGAAAGCACCATTTGGTGAAGTGGAGCTGATGATGAAGACCACAAATGGCCATCAAACTACTCAATAATAAGTATTTCACAGGTTGCGATTCGATTAGGTACTTTAATGTTGTTGCTAAGCAATTTAGCTCGTCACAATGCGTATGGTGAAGTGGAGCTGATAGTGACTTTTCAATCAGCTCCAGTTCTCCTGGTTCTTACTAGGAGAACTTCTCAACAATTAACGTCCTTTCATCGGGAAAAACAATATTCTGTAAAAGGTGATGAGCAGTTGACATTAGGCTATTTTGCGGAACCAACGACACCGACTTCCGAAATTAAAGTTATTTCTAGTTTTTTTTGGAAGTTGGTTGTTTTTTTTTTTTTTTTTTTGTAAAAAAGTTTTTTAACTCCTTCTGAAAAGTCCCAGTTTATTTATCTAGTTCTAATAGATACTTTCAAACACTGTTCCATTTGAGAAATAGTAGATGCCTATCAGGGCAGAGTGAAATACTAAAGATCTAAACTTTTTCATTAGGGTGGTGTTCACTTTATACATACCGACAATAGCCACTGTTGTAGCCTGCATAGATGTGACAAGTACAGTAACATCAGAGAGTGTGTGACCTGGTGTGGGAATCACTCTCACATTCTCATCTATTCTAAGTTCTTCACCTGAAATTAAGGTAAGCATGAACAAGTGTTTTAAAAAATTAAAATAATAGTATAGAACAATAATGGTCCAATACACAAGCACCACTTTTAAGTAGCTGATAAATCTCTGTCACTTTATGGTGTATTGAAGAGACAGAATGCCTTGAAGAGCAACTTTAAAGTTAAGTGATACTTGAGCATTCAGCATAATGTTACCTTTATCAAAAGGATGCATGTGATATTCATCTTGAAATGAAACACTGAAGCCGACAATGTGTTTAGCCATCAAGAAAAGATTGTTATTACCAATGTGATCTGAATGTCCATGAGTGGAAATAACATAGTTTACATCTTCTGGCCTTACATTATTTCTATCTAATGCTGTAACAAATTAAAAAGAAAGCAAAGATTAACCTAACTTGTACTTAACCAATTGGGTATTTTTTCTGAAGCTTATATTTATGTTAGATAGATGTACAGAGGCCAGCACATCAAGCTACCCCAATCTGTCAAATTTTCCCAATTGAATATGAACCTTATTTCCTTGCAGTAAAGTTGAAAATCTATCAAAGAAATTTGACTGATTGGGGTAGGTTGATGTGCTGGCCTCTGTACATAACATAATCAGCCTATAATGTTCCCACTGCTGGGACACACAGGCCTCCTCTCTATAAGAGGGAGTGGTCCATAATCCACCACGCCAGCCCAATGCGGGTTGGTAGATGTTATATGTCTTCAAATTTTTGGTTCATTACATTCCGTATTTACCATTAATTATTTTCTGGGAATCCCAAGCAGTCATTGTGTCTATGACAACATTGTGGAGTCCTTTTAGTAGTGTGCAACTACAATTTGCTGACATTTGATCTTTTCCGGTCATTACCGAATAACCATCATACAAAACTATAACTTCACTCATTTTGGGCTCATAAGTTTACGAAAGTCTGACTTCTTTATGCAGGTAGTCTCACAGATCCCTAGCTAAATCTACCTGCTTGCTTAATTATTATTAGTTAATTGTTGTTGTAAATAAAAGAGCACAAGACTTTTAAAATGTAGAATAGTAAGATGGCTGAGATATGTGTATACGATTTCTATGAATGTAAAAATGATAGAATACAATTCAACAATGCATATACTCATGAACATGAAGTCGCACTTCGTTTTCGTTCGTTGACACCGAAAAATTAAACATCACACAATGACATTTTATGACATAATTTGTATCGTTCTGGAAATCAGTTCTTTCAGCTTTTTATTTAAAAACAGTGATGAGAATAATGAACTTTGCGAAACAAAATCTGCAAATGAAGTTTTTAAATCCACAAAATCATTTAAAAATCTTTTAAAATACAAATCATTTTATTAATCATCACATTGAATTCAAAGGAATATCCAGTTTCATAGTAACTGAACACAATAGAATTTCTAAACGTCAGGTCAGGTCTCATCCTCTCATCATCTATCCCTGTCTCCCTCCTCAGCTGTCTTTGCCGGTTATTTTTAGGTTAAAATTCTAAAATAAATTGAAGAAAGCTGCGGTGGTACATACTTTTGTACGTAGGTTATTTTAAAATTTCATCGTGCGCCAAACATTTCTATATTCATGAAAATTGCGCATTTGGATAATTCTCTAACTTGTGTCATATAATAAATACAAGTTCTTTGTATGTTCATTGTTTACTCAGGGTTATGAAACAATAGAGTGGATCTCTGTCGCCTCGGGAGCGTCAGTCTTTGTGAACCATGTCAGGAGACGTGCAGCCAAGGAAACGTAAGGATAAGAAAAGGAAGAAAGGTAAGAAATAAGCAGTAAAGCTATGAGATGTGGTATGCATACCAATGAGATTTAAATGGCCTTTAATTTGCGTTACAGATGAGTTAGGCGTAGAAGAAGGGCCTCGTGGCACGGCTGCAGCACTTGGTGAAGGCGACGTGTTTATGCATTCTCCTAATGAACATGGCACTGGTGGACATTGGTGTGCCAAGATTATATTCTTTTCATTACTCGCTGTACTTGTTACTCTTATTGGACTGATCATACTGGAAAACAGAGGTCTTTCAGAATGTTAGTATTATCAAACTGTATAAAACAATTATGTATATTTCTTCTAAACAATTCTAGAACCAAGAACAATTTCCTTTTATCAAATCATAAATTTGGAGTTCCAAAGACCTTATGATTTTAAATGAGAATTGTTCTCTTTCTATTTAATTATATTTCATGAGATATTAATGCACTGTTTTATAATCATTTTACAGTAGAAGCAAATTCAGTGGAGTCTCGGTATTCAGGGGTGTTAGAAGGTTGGCTAGAAGATGCACCAGACGATGACCACCATGACAAACACACTTTAGAACTGAAGCACCATGTAAGTTTCTAGTTGATAAGGCAAAACATAAAAAGTACCTGGAGGTCTTTATCTCCAGATTGCTCATTGTTCTCCCTCTCATAGAGAGGAGGCCTGTGTCCCAGCAGTGATAACATTATAGGTTGATTATGTATGTTATGTATACTGTACTGATAGCAATTGTCATTCTGATTTTCCATTTTGTCCACTACCTGACATTCATAGGTTTGTTTTTTATAAGTTCCTTTTCAAAAATGTTTAAGCTATGATCATGATAGTGAAGGCATCCTAAATATCATTTACCTATTTCATACAGGTCATTTCTGGTAAGTGGAGAAAAGCAACATAACTTTTGTTCATTTCATTTGCATAGCAGTGTTTTATCTTAAACTTGTGACCTAGGATGATGAAGAAGCAGATCATGATGATCATAGTCCTGAAATAGATAATGATGATGAAGACGATGAACACGAAGTTGATGATCATGATGATGATGAACATGATGATGATGATGACGAAGATGATGATCATGATGAGGACCATGAAGATGATGATCATGATGAGGACCACGAAGATGATGATCATGATGAGGACCACGAAGATGATGATCACGATGATGATGACGAAGCAAATGAGCATGATGATGATGAGGACCACGAAGAAGATGACAATGACAATGAAGTTGACGAACAGGAAGTAGACAACCATGATGACAATGAACACAAAGAGGATGAACCTGATGATGAAGCTGACGGCCGCAATCAACAAGATGATGACAACAGTGAAGAACAAGATTTAGATGAATCAAATGAGGTGTGATTTTCTTTTCAGTCATTAAGTACTTATTTTTCTGGATGCTTGAAACTTTGAAATTAGATCTCTATTCTTGTATTGATTCAAACTTTCAACAGGACGATGATAATGAAGAACACGCTTATGGGAAGTATGATGAAAGTGGTGAAGACGAACAAGATGACGCAAATGATGATGATGAAGGTAATGACGACCTACAGAGGGTAGACGAAAACGACACAGCAGAAGATGATGATGAGGAACAAATAGAAAAAACTAATGGCAGTATTGAAAATGATGATGTGGAAGGTGATGAAGACAACAGCGAAGAAAATGAACAGGATGACAATGAAACGCGTGAAAACGAGGTGCAAAGTGTGATGTTTGGCAACAATAAACAATTTTGATTTGATTGGCACTAACAATAATTAAAGCTTATTTTTCAAAATTTTACTTTTTAAGACATAATTGTTGCAGTGCGTTTTTAATAAATGTTATTAGGAATAACACATAACAAATTACTTCTATTTCCAC
The DNA here is from genome assembly GCA_949316385.1 of Globia sparganii. Lineage (NCBI taxonomy): Eukaryota > Metazoa > Arthropoda > Insecta > Lepidoptera > Noctuidae > Globia > Globia sparganii. The sequence goes on along the minus strand of OX438653.1, from coordinate 17,256,051 downwards.
TTACAATAGTAAAAATTTATTGCGAGACTACAGTATGGCTTATTATTGTTATTTTAATATTGTTCAATCTTAATATTCTTAATAGTTGTTTGTATAACGAAATTCGGTATACTTTTGTATGTGTTTAGAACATGCTATTTATTTGGATCCTGTTTCTCTGTTTAATTGACTGGAATACAATTACCAGCAGCACTAATTTGACTTATGAACACAAACTGGGTTACCAAGAAAGTGGAAGTTTCAGAATTCAACCTACTCATAAAACACAAAAAGTCAATTGAGATAATGCATCTTCTATTGTTTTTGCTTTTGTGCTACATTTCTAATTCAATATGTACTTTGATTTGTAGACAACTTTATCACTGTTGTAGTTTGTGATAGATTCCTTACTATCATTCTGGAGGAGGTAAGGCTTACAATCAAAGAATGTTACAGGAAGAAGAGGAACATGAGGAAGAAGTAGAAGATCTAGGAGTTGAAGTAGAGAGGCTAGAGAAGGAGGTTTCCGATGAAGATGCGTTATCCGAAGAAGTACCTGCAACCGAAGCGGAGGAAGACGATAAGAGCGAAGGTAAACCTATAAAAAATAAATTACTAGTCAATTCTTTTCATTGGAGATTGACTGGCGTTCAACTTAGCGAATTACTTACTTTTCACTTCGTGTTGGAAATCCCTGCACGTAACAATTTGAAACCGCCTTTCTTTCGAACCATTACGAAAGGTTTTGGTGTTAAATTATTGTATAAATATTTTTCAGAAATCTCGAGTGAATTAGCTCCCGAAGACGTCGGAGATGTAGATGACGTTGAGGATGAAGTGGCTGAAGACGAAGAGTTTTTGGAACCGGACGACATAGTGGAGGCCATTGTTGTACCAAAAGGAAAACCTTTAGTTGAGGTAATTCATGAAGTACTCTCTAGATTTATATCAAAAGACACTGCTTGAGAGATTATTGCACTGCTTGTTCTTTCAACTGTAACACTAAGGACCACTCACTGCTTTCTAGTAGCAGTGAATGGTCGACTTTGGGTGGACTATTGTAATGTTTACTTTCGAATGATTTTTAGCCTAATTTCAACGACTTGGTTTGTTTATTCAGTAAATTCCTTTGTTAGATAGGTCCAAAGAAATAACGAAGATTGTAAAAAAACTGCCACTTATTAACAAGTTCTCATTCTCTAGGTTGAAGAAGGACCATCCACAATAAAGCCTGCAGACACTCTCGCCGACGAAGAAGAATACGAGAAACAGCAAGAAGAATTGAGACGTGAGCAGGAACAGGCATCTCACAGTAAGTTATTTCATCATTAAAGTTTCCTGCATGCGTACAAATACCCTTAATAATTTGCTTTTTATGTGGCTTTTATTACTGCACCATCACCATCTGGAATGTTTCAAACAATTCTTTAATACATAATATATGTACCTCATTTATCACTGCATATTTGACTTCCACTCTTACTTAATTTTGGTTTTTGGTTTTAAATATTACAAAATAACATTAGATCTAACATCTGAAATGTTATATTTCATAAAAACTGTAAAAATAAATGTTGTTGAAATTAATTTCTTTTATTTCGACCCATTTGCTTTAGTCATGCTAAGAATAAGATTATTTAATTTTTTTGTTTATTTTGTTATACATGGGACTTACAAACACATACCTAATTTATTTTTCTTAATTTTAATATTTCTCTTTGTTTTGTACTTTTTGTTTGTGTTGTAATACTTGTAATGCTTGTTATGTAATTCAAAACGTATTATTATTTTAATGGATTAAACGGCAGGTTTAGTTTGGTGAAACATACACCAGAATATCTTTTCTGTCTATTGTAGATATTGGTTAAATTTTTAACCAACTTCAAAAAAGGATGTTCTATATTCGACCCATATGTATGTTTGTCGGTATGTCCACGATTTTCTCAAAAACTAATGAACCGATTTTGATGTTTCTCACTAAAATGATCTGCATACTTTCAGGAAGGTTTTAGTATATATGTAAAACATTAGGTAATTATTCTTATACAACTTGTAACATTAAATGCGCAAAACCTGAAAGTAGTTTGTTCATAATTGACTGAAATCGATTGATCTGCCACCGCGGTCACCGGTGACCGCGAACAATAGATTTTCTATTGTGTCTGTTGTCTGACAGTCAACGTCTTAATGTAGGTTTGTTTTTTCTAAAATTATGTATTTTGCCATACTATCCGCCGATTGAGCCAAAGAAAATTAAGTCTTATTTTAAGGGAATAAAGCTTAATTTTGAATGCATAAACTAATGCTAGGATCATCACGACTTTCTAAATAAAAATAGTTAGCGTTAAAAAAAAAATTGTTTTGGTCATTGTATATATTAATTGGGGTGTATGAGGTTTTGCGCATTTAACGTTACACGTTGTTTAAGAAGTTATATGCATAAATGTACTGCATCTCCTGCGATTCTTTTCCAGTTAGTTTATATTAATGATGTTTTAACTGATATTTACACATAGCAAGTAGTGTTAATTGAATTTGTATGGTGGTTTGTATTTGTATGCTAAGGTAAGTACAACTAAAAAGTGAAAAATAAAAAGTTTAAAAAAAAAAACAACAGACTTCAAAAAAAGAAACACTACAAAGTGAATAATAACTATAATTTCGGAAGTCGGTGTTAAAAACGAAAATGCGGCACCAACGACACCGACTTCGAAATTAAAGTTATTTTTCACTTTAGTGTTTTTGTGTGGTTAAAGACGTGTAAAATTGATTCAAATTAAGTAGATTGTTTAGAGATCATTATACTGTTGCATATATGCATCTTATATTTGTTCAATTTTTCAACATATGTTTAACACACACACGCAACGTCTTAGTTATTCCATTTCTCGCTAAATTATATCTGTAAATTGACAGTTGACTTTGCAAATTTTGCAAAAGTTGTAGAATTGCATACTTACATAATCATCTTTCAGATAGGCAGTGTCAAATTAAATTAACTAACGAAACTTTACAGACGGGACCTGTATCGATATCAAATCGATGAAATGGTAAAAGAGAGAAAAAATACTTTTCCAAACTTATTATTTCTTCTACTCCGTTGAACTTGAGGAGTTGTACAGTTACAAATATTAAAAGTTTATAAGGCTTATCATATTTTGATATCGTAATCGACCTGTGAAGCTTTGCCCGTTCATTTAATTTGACTCTTAAATTTGGAAAGGGCTTTGCAATTAGCCCACATGCAAAATAGAATCTCTCGTAGTTCTCATTGCGACGCTATTTCTGTTTCCTAAAAATACCTGAAGGACAAAGGACCTATAATTATTATTTAAATTAAATACGTTTATAGACGGCGTACGCAACACAAAGGCAGAATCGTGTGGACTTTTATGCATACTGTATTCAAATTGTATATGAATGAATAAGGATGTTACCAAGCCCCCTCATCTTTTATTAGTGATGCAACACACGCGTTAAGGTCAAATGTATACTTGGACAATGAACGCGTTACGGAAAGTGTTGTCGCAATAACCTGTACCTCTAGCCCCAACATTGGCCATGGTCCATTTTACGTTGTATCAACGTTTTCTTCGCTATAGGCTTTCCCAGTCGTCTGCTCAGATACACATGGCTAACGCGTGTGCCACGTGTGTTGCAGTGTGGCTGAAGCTGGTGGTGGGTGGCGCGCTGCTCGTCGCCACTCACGCGGTCGTGCGCCGCGCCACTGGCCCGCGCGGTGCGTACACACTACCTACTAACTAAACAACCTTATTGACCATCGCTTTCAACCAAATATAACATGCAGACACATGAGACATTTCAGCTTTGTCTCTGGGATGGCAAGGCATTCCCAATGCACATAGGCGGCACCGGTCACCACTTAACATCAGGTGGGCCGTCGGCTTGTTTGCCGTCCAATAAAATAAAAATAATATAAAGTCTTCAGGTTTTGAAACTAGAAGGTTTAAAAATGCTGTGTAGTCGCCTATTGGACGATATCAAAGAAAATGCCGCAGTATAACAAAAGTGTTTTAAATTCTTTTCAAAATTAAAGTTCTTATGTCTATTATTTGGGTTGCAACAGGCTTATTGGAATTTCTATTATAAGAAAAAGGAATGGTGATTAAAAAATGTTTACCTATAACTATATATAACTATATTAGAATCAAATCTTTATTATTTGGAACAACTCCAATAAAGCTTATCTATTTATATTTGGTAAGTTTAGTAAATTAACAGCCATTAGAAAATATAACTACCCAGATACCGAATTAAGCTTTTAAAGCAATACCTATTACAATAAGAATAAACTTATTTCACTTTTAACATGACTCTCTTTTACTATATTATTCCAAACGATGGAGCTATTCAGTGTAGCATGCAGCCAGTTAGGGATTGTGAAGTGCATATTCTTAATAAATGTGGTAGTCAGACAATGAAATTGAATTTTCATAACAGATGAAACGGCAGCAAGTGACGAGCACGCTCCAAGTAGGGAGGAAACACCAGTCATTAACCGACGTATGACTCTCATATCTGAAGAAGAAGCCGCAGCTGGTAGGAAACATTTCTTACACATATTGAATACACTAATCGCAACTCAAACTTTTCATAACTAGTTTTTTACGTGCTTCAGCAATACCAAGTGAAGTTCTTGAAGTAATTGAACCAATGTTGGAAGAAACATTGCATGAAAAGATTTCTTCTGTACTTAAATCTGCTGCAACTCACAAAGAAGAAAGCGAGGACGAGAAGCTAGAGGAAGAAGAAGAAAACGAGGACGAAGTAGTAATCGACACTAAGGTAAGACCGGAACTAATATTGTAAACCTTTCAAACATACAATGCTTACAAATAAACGTAATATAAGAAAATGACCCACAGGATGTGCCGGAGATAAAACCCGCGAAAGACAAAGAACTGTACAGCGATGATGAAGAAGCCGAGGAAGAGGAAGAAGAAGAAATTGTGAAGAAAGTAGTAAAGGAGCCTCCGAAACAAAGCGCGCCCGTTCAAAAGACAGCCGCGCCAGAGGCTGACGACGATGTACCTGATGACGTGGAAATAATTGACGACGAACAAATTGAGGAAGAATTAGAGGAAGAAGACGATGAGGAGGAAGAAATATCGGATGTAGATGATGCTGAGCTTCTCAGTCGGCTGGAAGCTAAATATGGACGTCTACCCGAACCGGAGCGTCCTGGACAAAAACACAGTAAACACGACTGTATGCGCGTGACAGCTTGCTCAAGTAGACTCGCTGTTGGCTTTGTCATTCTAACCACTTAACATTCCCTGGCATGGTCTAACAGTAACGTGAGTGGATATGAATTCTAATTTTTAATAATCGTACTTATTTTTTTCTCTCCACATTTTAAGTGTTTCTGTATCTAAACTTGTCTATGGATTATCTAATTTGACGGAACTAAACTAATATTTATCTTCTGTCCTTTTCCTAATGAAATAGAAAGAAAAAGATGCACTGAACTTAAAATTAGTTTAGTTTGTGAACAACAGAATCGGGGCCATTATATTCTATGTAACGCCTAGTGTTTACATTCCCTTTGTGTAACTCTATGAAAACATCAACAGCCGGCAATGTCGCCATAAAAATCGTTTGCACAGAGTTACTTAGAAACCAGTAGTCTCAATGCGGTCTGTCATAGCAATTGGGCGTCTGCCACTGCGCTTTGCGGTCGCGGTCGCCGTCAAATTTGTGGGTAACTTTACTTTCTAGGCAAATGACATTGTGCGTTTGGTTTTAAAACCTTACATTTTCGATTTTCAGAGGATGGTGGCAACAGTATAGAGGACGACTGGCCGGGAGAGCCCAGTGAACAGTACTGGCGCCAGCAGCTTGACCAAGCTGAAGAAGAGTTGCGCCAGGTGAGTCTTTAGTAAAATATAATATCGAAATGAAACAATGTTTTGTTCGAAAAATTTAAGCATTTACAATCAACTTGATAAAATCTTAAATTCACGACGCTCATCTAAAGCATGAAATTTTGCACAAGAATAAAGATAGTGAGCACTAAGCAAGGATTTTAACGATTAAATCTCTAAAAGGGTTAGATACGGATGAAAGTTTTTAAATAACATTGTAATTTTTAAAGTTGGAAACATGGAATTTGGCACTTAGACTTCTGTTTCTCTTAATTTTTTGGAAACCTGGGATGGGTTTCCAAAAAATTAAAGGCTTATGAGAAGTTGCACACGGCGTGCGTAGAATAAAGATAAACGAGTAGATAGTTGTTGGTGTATTCTCAGTATTTAGTATTTCGAATGATTTAATTTGTGTCCTTAATAGGTTTATTAAAGTGCACGTAACAATGTTTTTAACTAGCTTGCTACTCAGGTGTGTTTTTTCTAAAAACTTATGGCTTTGCACGCATCTCATAACACCACAACGAATACACCAACAATATCAAACATAAAAAAAACAAAAACCGGCCAAGACCAAGCACTTAGTCCGTAGTTGGAATAAATATTTACGCATGCTCAGTATCGATTTTATCGACCGCAAAAATCTGTTGTGTTTCATAGTATCAGGTCCTTACATATGAAATTGGCGTTTTGTACGGGAGGAATATAGTCTTTTTTTTTTTGTAAAATATATGTAATTAATCAAAGTATGCACCGTTGTTATCTATGCACTTTTGCCATCTCATAGGTAGTTCATTAATCCCTTTACAAAAAAAACCATGGGGGCGAGAATCAATGAACTCTTTGAAGGCGGTTTGGACTGCCGAATCGGAGTTAAATTTTTTTCCTTGCAAGAAGTTGTCCAAATTCCGGAAAAAAATGGTAATCTGTTGGAGCAAGGTCCGGGGAGTACGGTGGATGTCACAGACATTCCAATTGTAGCTAATCTAACTTAGTGGTTGTTTGTTGTGCAGTGTGTGGTCTTGCGTTGTCGTGAAGCAGCAGTGGCCTAGAGAAATTGACCAATCTCGGTTGTTTAGCAGCTAGTTCTTACTTCATGGTTTGCAGTTGCTGACAATAGATATCTGCCGTAATTGTTTGGCCAGATTTTAGAAAGCTGTAGTGAACGACACCGGCGCTAGTCCACCAAACACTCACAAGTAACTTTTTCTGAGTAAATTTTTGTTTAGGGCAGGATTTGGCTGGTTCTCCAGGGTTCAGCCATTGCGACGAGCGCTTCCGATTATCGTACAGTATCCACTTTTCATCACAAGTAATGATTCGATTTAAAATCCCTTCATTATTGTGTCGGTTGAGCAAAGTAAGACAGCAGTCGACGCGTGTTTGCAAGTTCGATTCACTCAATTCATGAGGTACCCATCGTTCAAGTTTTTTTACTTTCCCGATTTGCTTCAAGTGGATTAATACAGTTTTATCACTTACCCCGAAGCCTGCAGCCATCTCTGAAGTGCTTTGTGATGGATCCGCTTCCACAATAGCCTTTAATTCTTCATTTTCCACTTTGGTCTCCGGCCGTCCACGGGGTTGGTTCTGAAGGACCAAATTTTCAGAACGAAAACGTTGAAACCAAAATCGTACCGTGCTTTCTTTTGCGACACCAGCGCCGTACACATCATTAATCCTTCGAGCTGTTTCTGCAGCACTGGTGCCACAGTAGAACTCGTACTCGTAAATATACCGATATTTCATGTTTTCCATTGTGCGGTAATAAGCGATGCCAAAGAAAAAAATAATGAGGAAAAAACAAATCAATGACTGTTTTCAAAACTCAAATGTAGGTAACAGCTAAATCCATTTATAAATTTGAATTTGGAATTCTTAACCAAAGAGGAGATATTTCAGATCAAAGTGGTTAGTACGACAAAACGCTAATTTCATATGTAAGGACCTAATATTTCTCGAAAAAAAAGGAGGTTATTTCGGCGAAAATATCCAATATCTTAAAAACTATTGACTTTTATAGCAAAATCACTTAGAAACATCATAATCTTTTTAATTAGGTATGGCATCCAACAATACCCCACATACTTAAGTGCATTTAATTTCTCTTTTTCATCCCTATGTCACATGTATGGGGTGTACCATCTATAATATTATTTTCGTAGTTACACCACTGTTTAGCGGTGCACAGAATACACCTTCGTTCCAATTTACATCTCTATAGTGCTTATAGTGTCCGAGTAAAATGTCTGTAGCATCCGTACAAACGGACATGACGAACTTATTAGGGTTCCGTTTTTGCCATTTGTCTACGGAACCATAAAAACTAGGTAGGTATGTGAACTTTTAGAAAAATTCTCATGAAACAATTCAATCAAATTCCAGGAGTGGCTCGACTAACTTATTTTATTTTTTGCATCCAAAATTCGCATCCATCATACTTTGCTCGTTGTGCCATTTTCCTATCGACTCGTCGGCGGACAGTCGGGCTGTGTCCCGCGCCCGCACCCCGCGCGGGCCCCCTGGCGTCCGACGACGACATCGACTCCCCCTAGAGTAGGAGCGCTTGCTCACCTACCTGCCTTTGAAATACGAAGTGGGAATCAAATACTGTAAATGTGCTGGCAACCCACGTTGCCAAAGCCTTGTGTAACGACAGTTTTCAATCTCATTTTCGGGTTGAATTTGCTTCTAACTTCGTTGTATGCGGGTGAGCGGCTGTTGTGTGTGCGTGTGTGTGAGTGTATCGTGTACTAACGTGCGGAGGGCGAGTGGAGCGTGGCGAGTCAGCGCGCAGGCGCCGAGCGACTGAAGGGAAGCGCGCGCGCTCGCTGGGTGCTCGCGCGGGCGTTCGACGCCGAGGCCGAGGCGAGGCGAGATAACCGTCTGCTCACAAAAGCCATCACTTCTTACCTTGACGTGCTCAAAATGAACGAACGTCTTACCGACAACAGGCTACTTGAGGTTGCCTATCGAACCCTGGACAGAATACGATTTAGAGGTAAGTTTCATTCCGTCGCCAATTCAATATTTTTCTTAAATGTGTCTATGGGGAAAATAAAATGGTCATGTGTGTTTGTTCTCAGGTAATTATTTAAGTGCGGAACCCGTCTATAGGTTGCTGATTCGAAGATTTCCTGATGTTGTCGACTACCACAACAACTTAACGGTGTCTTTCCTTATGGCTAACAGGTAACTTTTTAAATAAATAAACCTGGATAGGATACTAAGTTATTATAAAAAAAGCTACGAAAATGAAATCCTTGTTTCCGTTTCAGGGTTGACCTCGCAGAACAGGTCATAAAAGAAACTCTTCAGAAATGGCCTGAAGATCGCTTCGCCCTTGCCCACCATGGCTTTGTTCTGAAAACTAAACATAACCGTGTCGAGGAGGCAGTTGAGGCCTTCCAAAAAGCTTTGGCTGGAGACATCGGGCCCGCGACCGAACCCCGGTTCTACTACCATCTGGGAGACTCGCTCCTCTTACTGGGTCGATACTCTGAAGCCCATGAAGTTCACAAGCGAGGTGCAGCTCTTGGACACTTTTTGTCGCCCGCGCAACGTTCCCTCTATAATGTTGAACGACTAAAAAGTCAACCGTGGTGGAATATAGAACAGACTCCATACTCAAAGTTGGCTCGTGATCTAGAAAAATCCTGGAAGGAAATTTTGAAAGAAGGAGAGACTGCTAAAGCTTTATATGAAAAGGAGAAAGAAGGGTTGAAAGAGCGAGGAGAATGGTCGCAACTGGACTTGTTCGTTCGGGGCCAAGAAGTTCCAAATAGATGTAAAAGGGCACCGGTGACGTGTTCTATCGTACGTGCAGAGGTGGCCGCGGCGGGCTGTCGGCGCGGCCAGGTCAAGTTCAGCGCCATGGAGGCCGGCACACACGTACGACCTCACGTCGGACCCACTAACTGCCGGTTACGTATGCACTTAGGTCTCAGCAATACCAAAGATACTTACCTAAGAGTGGATCAAGAAATCAGGTAAAATATTAAATTTATGCGCTTGTAAATTAAGTTGATTTCAGTATGAGTACTATTATAATAGTCATATAAATATTTCAAATTGTAGCGCAAATTAAACGTTTATGTGTAAGCCTTAAAGTTTTTTTAAACACATTTGTTTACATATAATTAGAAAGTAAATCGCCAAAGCAGTAGGTATTTATTATGTAATTGATTATTGGTAGTCATACTGGCAATAATTTCGAATCATAAACTCGCGGGACATATAAACTACTGAACGGAGCTCACACATTGTATTATCTTATGCTAATTACAGTTTTTTATTTACAGACAATGGCAAGTCGGAAAGACGTTGATGTTCGACGATAGTTTCGAGCACGAGGTGTGGCACAACGGCACCGGCACGCGGCTGGTGCTGATCGTCGACGTGTGGCACCCCGCGCTCTCGCCGGCCGAGCGACGCTCGCTGCCACCCATCTGAGCACGTTCCTGAGGCACCAGTCCCACCGCCAGCGATTAACTAGAAGCGAGTAGGGCTAGCAACTAAAAACAAAGAGCATCGAGTGCGCAACGGCCACTACTCGCTGGTATGCGTATGTACCAAGCGTGAGTCTCAGCGAGAGTTCTGCCCGCCAAGCGAACGTCGCTGAGCGAGTACTCTCTTTGATAGTTCTTGTCGTTGCGACAAACGAGTACTCGCCGACGGTGTGAACAGTTAGCGATCATTATATGCATCTCTTTTACTTACATGGGACCTACATACAATCTGTTGTACCTAAGTTTCTTAAGCGAGAAAATCATTGATATCTAGTTGTTTCCTCGTTGGCGGTGGGGCAGCTGCTATAGTGTGCAGGCGCCTTTACTATACCCATATCAACTAGATCTAGAATAAGCGTAAGACAAAAAAGTCGCAGTGCGAAAGTATTTTTAATGTAATAATGCAGACTAATACTTTAAAAGTCGTTGTAATGAAGAAACTAGTCAATTTGATACGACGATAAATTATATTATGTTGAAATTGCATTAGTGTCATGTTGGTTCCGCATGAGTAACTGAATTTCCTTTAGAGAATCTCCTTTCACGTTATAATGTAATAAGTTCGTAATTTTTTTTAGCTCTGAAGTCTATGTCGTAATTAAGATCTGTTTGTTCAAAACTTCGTGAACTGGAAGTTAGTAAGTCGATTTTTCATATTATGTTAATGTATTTGTATTGAATGTAACTAATAACTTCATTATCCATTTATTTTAATCGTAATAATAGTCTACTTGTTTCTTGAATCATGTCTCTGTAGATGGTCGGCAATTTTATACAACGTTACTGTAAAAGATGTCTCAATTAAGACAGTCGACTGTTTATTACGTGACCAGTATTTAATAATTACCTTGTGATATATTTTCGCGATCTTATATTTGTAACTGTTAAGATTTATGTTAAGAATAAAATTCCAATGCTCGATATGAACTGCTTTTGTATATTTTTGTTTCCAGGAGCAAGTCCCAATATAATAGGGAGTGTGTCTACTGAAGCGGAGAGGCGAGTGGAGCGGAGATGTAGTATAAGCGTAATCAGCCTACAATGTTCTCAATGTTGGTACACAGACCTCTCTGTGAGAGGGAGATATGTAGGAGACTAATTTACATTGCTTCATAACCACATCGCGCGCAGGAATTGACCAATCACAGACAAGACTCTCTTCCTGTTTGTGATTGGCCGATTCCAGCTGATTCGCTCCGCTCGTCTCCGCTTATAGATGGTAAGAAGTGCATCAAATAAAATACAATATCTCCATAGTAGGTGTATATTTGGTATAAAAATTACCAGACGGTCTGGTTCAAATATAACCTATAACTTATTCTCTTATAACCTAATAAAGCTCGTTGTAATCTAATTAATTGCTAGGTACAAAATTGGTCCACAATCATCAAGACTGTAAAGTAAAATTCGATTATTTTAATCATAGACAATTATTCAAAGCCCGTATTAAATAAAGATAATCATGAGATTTTAGTTTATTACTAAATTGGACGGAAGTATACACCTTGTAAATTCCCATAACAGTATAAAATAATGAATCATACTTTCTCAAAAGCTTTCATATTATTATCTCGTTATCTTGATGTACCTAATCTACTGAACTCACGCTTAAATTAGAAAAATATGTATCTCAAATAATATTTTATGCTCTGCAGCTTGCGTCAGGAATGTTGCCATTGGAATGTTAACAGGGGAGGACAATGTCTGGAATATACAAATTTTCTTGTGCACATATTATAAGTATAAATTAAGTCACTGAGCATCAACTGGGCCAGTGGGCAGTAATATCATCAATGGTGTGGTGTTCTATACAATCTAAATCTAGTCTCAGATCTGAATGACTATATTCTTGTGATATTATGGTAGACTAACCTATTTCTGGCAGAAACTTAACACTAACACTTCCATTAAAGCTAATTTCTTGATAAAGTAATAACAATGACTTAAAATATCCTCGCCTAAAACCCAACTTAATAATAATCATTTTGAAACAATTTCAAAACTAATTTTAAAAAGTAATTCGTATAAAATCACATTCACATTACAATTCATTCGTTCGTTCATAAACACACCACATGATGGCAATTATTTTTTCGATATTCTTAAATATAAATCAGAACTTAATAACTACAGTAAAAAAAGATTCAATGTTTCAACTTTCGACTACCAAATATCATCACAAGAGTAAGGCACTTAAGTACTCTGCAAGTATTTAGGACTTAGACATAACGGTGCTATATTCAGTTGTAATGGTCATTAGCGGGCTGGTAAGCGGGCGGGCCGGGCGCCTGCGGCGTGGCGCGCGCGCTGTACGGAGGCGCGGGCGGCGGCGGCGTCTGCCACGCCACCTCGCCGTACGCGCCTCCGTACACGTACGACGGAGACTCGCAAGGAGTTATATTGTCCGCTCTATTATCGTAAGTCGGCGCGGTCTCATAACCCCGCTCAATATTATCATAGGATGGAATGTTCGATTCGTATTTCCTCGGTGGGTTCGGTTCATTGTATGGCCCGACGACGTCGTAACCGGATTTCATACTGCTGCGTCCTATGGTGTTATACCTATTATTAGTTACTATAGGAACAGATTCTACAGGAGGCGGTGGGTCGTAAGCGTCTTCTAAACAAGGGACGTTTTCCCTTTCTGCTGTATGATATGAAACTGGGCGTGCCGCGTGGAAATTAGAATATGATGAGTGTGCTGACGTCGGACGAGACGCTCTCGCTTCACGCGGCAACGAAGCGTTGGACGATAAATATCCTGCATTTCTGTATGAACGACGTGATCTGCGCACTGAGGAGTTGTTTCCTCGGGAACCTGAACGACGTTTGACTCGGCGGGGTGTCATTGGTTTCATTGAAGTTTCGCTGATGTTTGTTTCTGTAGGACTCAATTCAATCGTATAAACTGGACGACGCGACATTGTTCCTTTATCTGTGAAGATATTATGAGCATGAGCATGATTTTCTTTGTCACATATAAATTGAATTATAATTAGAATTTATTTTACCTGCTGATGGCTTTTGTTTCTTAAATGATCGATAAGCCAAAACTACAGCGAGCGGTAATGCTGTGGCGGCAAAAATTGCGGCAACAGTTGACTGTCCCAACTCGACATGGTCCCACTGCATGAAGCAGCCCTCGACGCGCGTCGGCCGCCAGGTGCCAGGTCCGTCCACTTCATCCCAGACTGGCTGACATCCCCAACCATTACTTTCCCACCAGCTTACACTGCCTGTACTCAAGGATAACAAGCCACTGTCCTGCAAATATGTATGAACTGTTCAATTAAATCTTTTATTGTAATAAGATAACACAAACATCATGCCTGTTTTAATGCCGGAAAGATTAGGCAGAGGTGTACATAGTAGAGAACATCCAGATTTCGCCAATAATGAGTCCCATGTAATAAGAGAGAGAGCAACAAAAATATTCAGAGAATATACATACCCGATTCAAAGATCCTAAATTTAGGTAGTAGCAAATCAGGAATACATTCCAAACCAGCCACATAAAACTCCATATTGCATACTGTAACAAATAACAAGATTTTGTAACTATATTTACAGTTACAATTACTTATTGAAGAATACTTTTAGAACAAAATCCAAGTAAAACAGTTTTGAAAAGTATTACATACTAGGATAATTTCAGTAATTTGTATAAAATTATGAGGATTAACACCTTATGCTTAATTGGTTGAAAGACACTGAACAAGACCAATGATATTATAAAGGAAAGATATGCTTCGTTCATACTGAGCGACGTTTTGTGTTGTTGGGATAGTGGTTTTCATGTACGAATGCGACAGATAATACGGAACGTATGACATAGAAAGAGATAGCTATCTGTAGTGTGTTGCGCTTGAAGTATGGCGACTAAAAGAAATTACGACAATTGTTTGAATTTGACTGCAACAATTTGCGCGCGCTAGTGCCCTATCTACCTCATTATTGTATATAATATCATTGGAACAAGACACAATAATTTTTTTATTGTTATTATGCCTTTGGGCGTTTATTGTCTCTCCTCTGTGTTAATTATAAAAACACATAATTATTGGCCCCAATTCTGTTGTTCACAAACTAAACTAAATTTAAGTTCTGTGCATCTTTTTCTTTCTATTTCATTACGAAAAGGACAGAAGATAAATATTAGTTTAGTCCTGTCAAATTAGTCAGCGCCTGACGTAAATTGACGTATTTTTAGTAGTCAATTTTTTAATCACGTCTAAACTTGTCTATAGATTATCTAATTTGACGGGACTAAACTAATATTTATCTTCTGTGTGAAAAAGAAAAAGATGCACTGAACTTAAATTTAGTTTGTGAACAACAGAATCGGGGCCACTGTAATTTTGTTATTCAAATCTAATAAACAACAAAATGAATGTTTGAATATCATTGAGCTTCTACACAAGCATTTGTATGAACTAGTAAAAAGTTTTAATCACTACATAGTATAAAACAAAGTCGCTTTCTCTGTCCCTATGGACACTTAGATCTTTAAAACTACGCAACGGATTTTGATGCGGTTTTTTTTAATAGATAGAGTGATTCAAGAGGAAGGTTTGTATATATAATACATGCATGCATGTATAGTAGAGAAACACTGATCATTTTTGAGGTTTCTAATGTGATGTCGTAAATAAACACATTTTTTGCGCTTACTTTTCAAATGCTGGCTGAACCCTACGAGATAGGTCAAAATAATGTACTACAGTATTGTACACCTTAAAAAGGTCTACAAAAAAGTCTGCGATGGTATATGTCTATCTCTTAGGGATAATCCACAATAATCATTTTTTATCCTTTACTTTTTACGAGAAATAATGGCTTATTTATGAAGCGATTTTAAGCAATAATTTATATGGCCCTTTACAGCATGTAATTTAAATGAATATTTTCGAAGATATTACAGATTTAAAATGCAGGGACATAGCGGTTGCTGCGGTAACGGCCGCGGCTGGGGGGCCGGCGGCGTGTGCTGACATTCTTGAAGTACCTATACTTAGTATCACCATTGCACCCGTGCGAAGCCGGGGCGGGTCGCTAGTATTCCTTAAAACTTTGTGTGAACATGAGCACACTTTTAATAATAAGCAATACTGTTTATACCTGAAACAGCGTTTTAGTACAAAATTAGGTCTGATCAATAAAGCAGTTTGATCAAGAGCTTGATATTAAAAGCAGTACTCCTGGACACTAGACATATTATTAGATCCACTCTCTTGAGCCTAGATAATTTAATGGCAAAAATGTTAGTTCCTATACTTCAAATCGTATCTAAGTGTATGTTTAGGATAGTCAACAAAAACTTAAAAAGAAATATGAAAAAAAGTGTTCTAATGAATGTTTATAGTTATTTGACGTTACATAATGTTGTTGATGTGTATGGTGAAAGCAAGAGAACAAAGTAGGTCACTTCAACATCATGGGCTACTATAATGGTTAGTGATAAACTTACTGCTAAAAGATATTTTGTGATATATTGCACTGCTCCAAATGATCCAAATATTATCAAAATTATGTTTGTGAAGTTTGCAATAATTGGTAGCCACATATATCCCAGGAAATCAAACACTTGCCGCTGTATGGTGATGATCTGTAATAACAACAATAGCATTAGTAACCAGACTAACTCTCAATGTGTGATTCATGATAAATCACATCATTAGAATCTACAAGGTACCTATTGGAGGTCATGAATCCATAGGTTTTCTGAGATATAAGTCATCTTAACCTATAGGTCATCAAAAATTGTAAAATCAAACAGGAATTTTGGAGGAAGTTGTTCGTATAATAATGTTATCTTGTATTACGCATACGAAAGTAAACTAGAAAATATCAAACAAAAACCATACCAATTCTAAAATACAGACGATCAACAGTAACGTTCTTAGACCACAAACTGCCATTTCGACGAGCTATTTGACTGAATAGTATTTTTTTTTTTTTAGTTACTCACTAATTATAAGGGGGGCACATTTTAAATATTCACTTCAGTCAATAATACAAATAAAAAATAAACATTTGACTCTAATAATTTTGTCCTGTGTCCAAAAGTTTAACCACAAATAGTGTTGTACCATTTTAATTTACTATCATAAAGTTCGCAGACGTTAAAAAATAACAACTCGACTAACGAATATTTTATTTTATTCTAAATAATCACGGCGAATATGATTGCCGAAACTAACTTATAACTTTTTATGTCACTTCTCGTCAGATTAGCCTACAATCAAGCGTGTCTCCGAGTTAGATTTTAGTCTATCGACAGTCGTTGCCGAGTGAAAGGTCACATCAATATGATCTCAAATAATTTATTTTGACAATTTAAGTACTAAACCCGACCCTTTGCTCTCTTGATTTGAATGAATGACCCCTTCTTTCTTCCCTGTACTGTTTGTTATTTTAAAAAAAACTATGTCCAGAGTAGAGATGGGCGGGTGGGTAAAAATTGGGAAGGTAAAAATTGGAAGGAAAGGTAAAAAAGGGTAAAAAAAGGTAAAAATTAAAAAATACCCTTTTTTACCCGGTATTAATAATAAATACCGGGTAAAAAATGATTACTATCTATAAATTATTTAAATGGCTTCGTCATAAATACTACGATTTACCATGTTAATATTGACCTTAAGCATTGAAGATAAAACATTGATTTTAAATAAAACGAAGTTAAATATCTTTTAAATCTTTAATCAACATATATTTTCAAATAAACTGTTTAGAATTCATCTCATCTGCCTAGTCTTTTCCCAAATATGTTAGGGCCGGCTTCCAGTCTAACTGGATGCAGCTGAATACCAGTATTTTACCTAGAGTGACTGCCTATCTGATCTCCACAATCGTGATGGTAATTGAAATATGGTTGCAGATCTTTAAAAAAGTCTATCCACAATATATGTTCCAATAGGCTCCGAGAGCTTCTCCACAATCGTCGGTTTCAGGTCCACTTTCTCTCGAAAAGAAGTGGAGAGCGCAAAAAAACGGCCTACCTCAAGGCACCGCTTCTTTTTAATATCTACACCAACGACCAACCGTCTAACCCTAACACGTCCCGCTTTCTCTAGACAGACAACCTTGCTCTCACGTCACAAGCCACCACCTTTAAGGAGGTTGAGGCCCACTTGTCAGACGCTCTTGGTAACTTAGCCACATATTACTTCGCTAACTCATTCAAGCCCAATCCAAGCAAAACCCAGTCTTGCATATTTCATCTCCGCAATAGAGAGGCGGGCCGTAAACCTAACATCGTTTGGGGTCGGGCACAGGCACTTCTCTAAATATCTTGGTGTTACCCTAGACAGGTCTCTAACATTCAGCAAAAACTACAAGATTATCAAGCAGAAGGTGCAAACTCGCAACAGTCTTCTTCGTCCACTGGTCTCATCGAAGTGGGGTGCTTCGCCTGACGTTATACGGAATACTGGTCTAGCGCGCAAAGCTGGTGAATACAGCTTTGAATGAAACGTGCCCGGTGCCGGATCATCACTGGTTGCCTAAAACCGACCCCGGTACAAATGCTGTTTCCACTAGCAGGAATCCACTACTGGTGGCGCAGTAGTTCGCAGAGCGGTGGCAAGCTCAAGCGAAAGAGCCAAAATGGTCTACGTCACACGAAACCCTTTGCGTGACAACTTCCTTGTGCGACAAAGGCTGAAAAGCCGAAACAGTTTTTTAAAGTGTGTCGTCCCACTCACTGAGGAACCATCACAAGAAAGACTGAAGTTGTGGCGAGACAGTGCTTCCTTACCCAAACCGTTCGTTCCACCCGCTGAAGACCTCCCACCTGGACATGAGTTACCTTGGGTAACCTGGAATTCTTTAAACAGACACCGGACCTAGGTTGGCCGAAGCTTGGAACACCTGTTCAGGTGGAGTTTCATAGACGACTCCGCCTTGGAGTGTAAATGTGGTGCTGTTCCACAAACGATGGGACACTTAATATCGTGTCCTGCGTGTCCTGTCAGCTGTACGTTGCAGGAATTGGTGGACGCTGGTGATGGCGCCAAACTAGTCCATTTAGATTGCTATCGACACGCTAAGAAGAAGACCAGGCTCAAAGCTGATCCAGAAATGAATACTGCCTTTGCTAATTTTACTGTCAGCCTTTCGATTTCTTCCTCTTATTGCCTTTTGTGATGACGACGATGTCTGATTCAGATTGTGATTATTCTGAATCCAGCGAACCAACATGGGGCGCTGGGTGCGAGGATGTCATTGTTATAATAGGAGCGTTAGTAGTATTGGTGATATTTACGTCAGTTTGATTCTTCAGGTAATTTTTAGCAACAGAGATATTTTTTTAGACACTAATTATTACATTTAACTAAATGACCGACCATTTTGTTGACATTTGCTATTTTATATTTATGATCACAATACTTGCAAATTACTGATTTATCAGGACCCACACTATAGTGTTTCCAAATTTCATCTCGTTTATTTCTGCCTTTTCCCACTATCTAAAAAAAAACAGTGAATTTAATGAAGTTAATAATAAGTGCAAAACACATTAACATATTATATTTAGCTTTTGACATAGTATTTCTTGACGGTTGTTAGTTCGATCCCGAATACCGATGTAAAAAAATCAAAATCAAATAAAAAAGACGTTAGAAAATAACACGTGGGCCAAGTTCTTCTAGACTTATAAGTCCAAAATTGATTATAATTAGTATTTAAAGAACCAACTTTAGCGATATTGAAAATCTATTACAGAAATTTGACACATTGTAGTAGCTTGATGTGCTGGCGCGTCTGTACTATGAATTAAAATTGACATAGGTACCTTCTTTTGTAGTGTTCTAAGAACAAGACTTCACACAATTCCGTTGAAAAAAACTGAATATAAATCGTATCTATTAAAAAATACAATAATTAGTTTCAGTTAAACTGATTTTAATTTTTACCCGGTATAAATTAAAAATGGGAAGGTAAAAATGGGTATAAATGGGTATTTACCCATTTATACCCATTTTTACCGGGTATATTCCCATCTCTAGTCCAGAGTGACTAGCCAGTGACTTTAGTTACGGTGACTCGCTGGCTATTTCAACTCATGTCCACACAGATTTCTACAACCGATAATATGTCACTAGCGATGACAAAATCTTTAAGATACATTCATTCATGGTTCTACGTGCGCTCACCCTACAGTGCCTTCCATACGCGTGTGTAGGATTCGTCTACCCTCTACCTGACCCTTCTAGTCTATTTTTGTAATAGTGTGACTGTGAGGTTTTGAATTCATTAAATGGCTAATTCCCTAGCGAGTCGACAAATGACCATCAAAGTCGCTGCGTGTGTAACTAGCATAAAGCCTGTACCAGACTTATAATTTTAAATTAGTCGATTTCGTACTAGACATCTCTATGTAGTATGTTGATTGTATTGATCGAGGTTTACTCATCATAATTTGAATTTCTCGAATACCTCAGTCTGCCTTAGCTCTTAGCTTGTAACTTGTGATTTTTTTGGGGACAACAGCATTTGGTATGTATGAACAATTATTTTAATCTATATTCACGAATTCATTCACAAGTAGAAAGCTTTACTGAAATACCGGTAACCTCACTAACTTGTTCGTATTTGCAGAAAAACCGAAATGGCGACTGAAACATTAATCCCATTAGAATCAAACCCTGAGGTAATGAACAAGTTTCTGCAGAAATTAGGAGTACCTGGTCAATGGGGTGTCGTAGATGTTATGGGTTTAGAACCAGAAATGCTCTCCTGGGTGCCCCGTCCTGTGCTCTCTGTCATGCTTCTCTTCCCAGTTTCTGATGCTTATGAAGAACATAAACAAAAAGAAGAAAGCGATATTCTGTCTAAAGGCCAAGAAATTTCCAACAATATTTTTTATATGAAACAGTTCATCAGTAATGCCTGCGGCACTGTGGCTCTTGTGCACAGTGTTGCAAATAATACAGACAAAATAGAGTTGGCTGAAGGGCACATGAAAACATTTTTAGATGGAGCCAAAGATATGGATGCTCCCTCACGAGGAAAATTATTAGAAAAGTCTGAAGGTATTATTAAAGCCCACAAGGAATTAGCTCAGGAAGGACAAACTAATACTCCGAGTGCTGAAGAGCCTGTGAATCATCACTTTATTACTTTTGTTCACAAGGATGGCTTTCTGTATGAATTGGATGGACGTAAGGCTTTCCCTGTCAACCACGGTCCTACTACACCCGATTCTCTACTAGAAGATGCTGCTAAGATATGCAAGGAGTTCATGGCTCGTGATCCTAATGAAGTGCGTTTTACAGTGATCGCACTGGCAGCTTCTGACTAATGTGTTGATGTTTAGGTTTGAGCACACTACAGCAATTTGCAGACTGTAGTCTAAATATTGAGCTCTGCTTCAAGCTTAAAATTACTCTCGTATTGGATTAAAAAAGGTGCAATGCAAGCTTTTGTGATACTTAATCCAAAGTGTTTATTTTGAAAATAGACTTTGTAATAAATTTGTCAATATAATGCTTGTTTTTTTACTAATTATCTGACCCAACAGATGTTGTCCTGTCCAAATTTCTATTTCCATAGAACAAAGATAATGCTGTAAAACTCGAAAATAAAAAAACAAAGAAATTCCAGGATCATTTCATTCATTGAATCATCTGTTCCTGTAGGTTTGGCAACAGGTAAACCTAGTGAAAGTGATGCTACTGAAGCAAGGCTTAAAAATAGGTCATTTTATGTAATCTATTGCTTCATTGGCTTCAGTTCGTAATTATTTCTGAAGTATGTTGTATGATTTCAAATATTGCTGATCTTATTATGGTAAAGGGATTATTCCACCCTCCAAAAGCTGTCCCACCTTAACAGTTCTTATTTATAATTTTTCTCAAACTAGGTTTTGTTATCACGCTTTTAATTGTCCTAAGTTTTTTCACCATATTTTATTAAATTCAACAGTGGACAATCCCTAGTAGGTATAGTAACCTCACTATAAGCGCGTGTAATTTGCCCTACCAAACTAAATTAGTGTGGGGCACAGAATACCTAATAGTACTTCGTACTCGTGGGACAAGGTAGATTAATCCGGTAAAAATAATAAGAATATGCAACTTGACAAAAGAACTTACTTCGAGGTAATTCTTGGGACTTACGTACCTAGTTACGCCAAACTAAAACAAGTTGGCGCAGAACAGACTGCGGGTGCGGTACCTATATACAGCTGTTACAAAATGTAGTAGTATTGTGTACATTTAACTAGCAACACTGTTAAGAGTTGGCAACACCATAGCCCTTCTACTAACCGTAGTGTATAAGAGACAGTTTAGACTCGAGCATTCGATCGCCGACAGCCGACTCAAGAAGTTCGATTAGCGAAACCTCGGCCTGGTTGGCCGTTGGTCGTTGAAAGTTTAAAATATCGTTAAAATACTGGAAATATTATAATTTACTGTATGCGAATTTGTGATAAACTGATTGATTTTGAGTTTGTTTATGTTGATTTGATAAGTAATAAAAGTATATTATCCTGAAACTGCCGTTTCTCTGAGTTGTCCAACAACTCAGAAGTGGGATTACGATAACAAGGTAAGAAAATAAGTTTTTTTTTTCTTTTCTCGCTGTCCGTTACTTGTTGTCGTCCACTTGCCCACGGACATTTATGAATTATAAAAGTGACTTTAGTGTAAAGATGTAAGAGTGAGATTTGTTAACATTTTGTCGGGGCACTCCCCGACAATGTTGATAAAGAGCTTGTATCTTCTACGATCACAACAACATTTGGCTGGGGTACTCCCCGGTATTGAGGTTGTGTGGTTAGAATTTACTTCCCGAATTGGTAAGATGTAAGGGTGAGATTTGTTAACATTTGGTCAGGGCACTCCCTGACAATGTTGATAAAGAACTTGTATCTTCTACGATCACAACAACATTTGGCTGGGGTACTCCCCGGTATTGAGGTTGTGTGGTTAGAATTTACTTCCCGAATTAGTAAGATGTAAGGGTGAGATTTGTTAACATTTGGTCGGGGCACTCCCTGACAATGTTGATAAAGATCTTGTGTCTTCTACGATCACAACAACATTTGGCCGGGGTACTCCCCGGTATTGAGGTTGTGTGGTTAGAATTTACTGCCCAAATTATTCACATAGTTAAACCTTTACAAATTGACAATTTTATTGTTAGCACTTGGTCGGGGCACTCCCTGTCAGTGTTGGCATGATATTAACATATGCGGTAGCATTTAGTTAGGGCACTCCCTGACAATGTTAGTGATTCCTTGTGCTTGGTAAATTCACAGGCAAATTCTAAGCTTTAGCTTCAACATCGACCAATTAAAAAGGAATGATGCGTTTTCGTTGTCTTTGTCAGTATACCAATGGAACCTGAGCGGGTTCGAACACCGTCACGTTGCCGGGATGGCAGCTGTGAGGCTGATGACCAATGCAGTAGGCGCAACCGAAGCAAGCACCGGCGCAGCATTACTTCGAAGCGTCGCACCAAGCGACGTGACCGTAGTGACTGCAGTGACGAGGACCCCGGCGAGCATCGAAGCAGGCGCAGCAGGGAGCGCCGAAGCGTACTGACAAGTGAGTCACGCAGTCGCAGCCCTAGCCGACCACGAAACCAGCGTCGGCGCGGCAGTCGACCTGGCAGTAAGTGTCGGGGCGACCGGCATCAGAAACGTGGCAGAGCGAAGCATAGCTCCGATCATGACAGCGAGGCTAATGGAGCAAAACGAAGCAGATGTGATGTAAGCAATCAAAATACTACTTTATTGATCGAGTCATTCTTAGATATTATGAAGTCTTCGAAATTCGGTTCGATTGAGAAGTTTTCGTCCTTAAACCAGGTTATACCTGAATTTGACCCAATGATCAAAGAGCAAACTATTAATGCATGGATTTCTAAAGTCGAAGAATGTAGACAAATTTGCGAGTGGTCGGAAAAACAGGTCATACATTACGCTTTACCTAAACTCACGGGCATCGCCAAGACGTGGTATCAAAGTTTGCCTACTCTCTTGTATTCTTGGGAAGAGTGGAAAGCTAAATTAATTGAGACATTTCCGTCCAGTCAAAACTACGGAGAATTACTTACAGAGATGTTGAATAAGAAACTACGTTTTGGCGAATCCTCTGAGTTATACTATTACGCAAAAATTAACCTACTCAATCGCTGCAATATTCATGGTAAAGATGCCGTAGATTGTATAGTCTATGGAATCGAGGACCGAGGTATAAGGTTAGGGGCCCAAGCGGCGCAGTTTTCCGAGCCAGAACAACTATTGAAATTTCTTAAAAATGTAAAACCAGGAACTCTTAGGGAGCCAGAAAGGTCGGGTAGAGATAAAGAAAAACGTTCTACTATTCACGCGAATACAAAAGGAACTAACAAGATGAATAAATCGGAGGATAGTGTCATGGTTTGCTTTAATTGTAATCAGCCTGGTCACCCCAGTTATAAATGTAATAAGCCCACGATAAGATGTACTCACTGTAAATTTTTAGGACATTTGGCAAATGCGTGCCCAAAAGCGAATATACCCCAAAGAAACGATAAGGAAAAATCTGTCCTTAATATTGCTAGTCAGGTCGCATCCAGTATATACACCTTTCCCATTATCATAAATGGAGTAAAGGTGCAGTGCCACTTAGATTTGGGTAGTGAATGTACGCTAATACGCTTTACTGATGCTAAGAGATTAGGAATCAATTTCACAACTGGTAAAAACTTACCACTATTGAAGGGACTTGGCAACATACCGTATCAGCCTGTGGGTAATTCTAAAGTGACTATTGAGGTGCAGGATATCATTGAAAACGATGTCAAGGTGCTAATAGTTGACGATAATCTCATTAACTATCCTGTTCTATTGGGCCATACGTTTTCAGAACGTCCTGGTATAAAAATAACTAAAACTGAAAATAATTTAGACATTAGTAAAACTGTCGATGATGTCAAGATACACTTGATTTGTAGCAGTGATAGTTGTGTCAAGCCTAATGAAATAAAACCTATCCAAGTAATATCAGTCCCGAATTTTTCTGGTTCCTTATTTGTAGCTGGGGAAATTCGTGGTCCAATTGGGTCTGAATATTTCTTATTTCCGGGGGAATATGAAATAGATAAAGGCCAAGGTCAAGTTCTTATTTTTAATTTGAGCACTAACGATTTACAGATAAAAGATAAACAATTACTTACCCGTAGCAAAATACTTCAAGGCTGCAAATATGCGTATGATGTTAAATTGAGTAACGAAGGCGATGAGTTTGAGCCGAATGTTGGGGATTGCGTCACGAATGAGCAAAAGCAGGCAGTTAAGAGCTTACTTCTTAGTTATAAGGAATGTTTTTCTTCCTGTCTCAGGGACTTGGGTTTTACCACGGTCGTTGAAATGGATATACACCTAAAGGACGAGCAACCTGTAGTTTACAGACCATATAGACTTTCTCACCCTGAGAGGGAAGATGTACGACAAATGGTAGCGGAGATGTTAGAATGCGGTATAGTAAAAGAGTCTTCTTCTCCTTATGCAAGCCCTATCGTGATAGTCAAGAAAAAGAGCGGTGAAAAACGCTTGTGTGTGGACTACAGAACGCTTAATTCTAAAACCAAGCGTGATCATTATCCCCTCCCTAGAGTGGAAGATCTACTTGACGAGTTAGCTGGCCATAATATCTTCATATCCCTTGACTTAGCATCGGGATATTATCAAATTCCTATCTCGGAAAAGTCCCAAGAAAAAACTGCATTCGTCACACCAGACGGCCAATTCGAGTATACGAGAATGCCGTTTGGTTTGGCAAATGCGCCTTCAATATTTCAGAGGGCAATGCATAAAATCCTCCCCAAATCAAAGGTAGGGTACGTAATAATATATATGGATGACGTCCTAATCCCGGCGCAATCGTTTCAGGAAGCAATGCAACGGTTGGACGAGGTCTTAGGACTGATAAAAGAGGGTGGTCTTACTCTTAAATTAAATAAATGTAAATTCATGTTTGATAAATTAGATTTCTTGGGGTTTGAAATTAGTGGTCAGGGGATTAAGCCGGGATCCTTAAAAACAGAAGCGATCTCTAAGTTTCCCACTCCTACCAACGTTCACGATGTTAGGCGATTTATAGGATTGGCTAGTTTCTTCAGACGATTTGTCAAGGGATTTGCTCTAATAGCTAGACCCTTGACATACCTTTTGAAGAAGGATTCGCCTTGGAGGTGGAGTAATGTAGAAAACGAGGCATTTATAGGAATTAAGGAACAGTTAATTAATAGACCCATCCTCGCTCTATATGACAAAAACTTAGAAACCCAGCTGCACACCGATGCAAGTAAGCTCGGTATAGCAGGAATTCTTCTTCAGAGGGGTAGAGAGGGGTTATGGAGAGCAGTGGCTTACTTTAGCCGCCAAACATCGTTGGATGAGCAAAAACTCCATTCGTTTGAGCTAGAAACGTTAGCAGTGATAGCTTCTTTGAGTAAATTTAGGATTTATCTACTGGGCTACGGATTTATCTACGTGACTGACTGCAATTCTCTGCGCACCACCTTGACGAAAAGGGATTTGATTCCCAAAATAGCGAGGTGGTGGGTGCAGTTGCAGGAATTTGATTGCGAGTTTGAGTATCGCCCAGGAGATAAAATGACTCATGTCGATGCCTTGAGCCGGGCACCCATAGATGCCGGACCTGAAAATATACACGTCATTGATGTTCTTACCGTTACAACAGAGGATTGGATCACCACAGTTCAATCCTCAGATGATGAGATACAACGGATAAAACGAATTTTGTCCGATCCCGAGACCGCAACCATTGTCGATATCAAACAAAATTATAAATTAAAAAACGGTCGCGTCTATAAAATCATAGCGGAAGGCGTGTTAAGATGGGTAGTGCCAAAGGGCTCTCGGTGGCAGATAGTTAAAGCTAACCATGACGATGTAGGACATTTCGGATTTGATAAGACATTAGACCGGGTTCGTGCGTTGTACTGGTTCCCTAAAATGAGATCATTTATCAAAAAATATGTTTCTGCGTGTTTGGAGTGCGCGCACCACAAATTACCGAGTGGTGCGCAACAGGGTTATCTACATCCTATACAAAAGGTAGAAGTCCCCTTTCACACCATACACGCTGACCATTTAGGCCCCTTCAATAAAAGCAAAAAGAAAAACTCTTACATTTTAGTCATAATTGATGCGTTTACAAAATTCATTACGTTGGCACCAGTCAGGAGTACAAAAGCATCAGAAACCATAAAGGTAATTAAGAGTTTAATCGGTTATTTTGGAACCCCTACTCGCCTTATCACGGATAGAGGGACTTGCTTCACCAGTAAAAAGTTTAAAGCATTTACTCAATCTCTTGGCATTAAGCATATACTTAACGCTGTGTCAACACCTCGAGCTAATGGACAGGTAGAACGGTCAAACAGGACTATCTTAGCCTCTTTAGGCGCAATGACCCACGGGAAAGATCCTCGAACATGGGATCAGTACCTTCCCGATGTACAGTTAGGTATCAATACTACAATACATGATATAACTAAGAAATCGCCTAGTGAGCTATTATTTGGGCGTAGGGTAACCAATCCATCACAGGGTATTCTGAATGAAGTAATTTCTGATATCGGTGAAGGATTGGTACAAGGTAGTATAGAAGATATTAGAGCAGATGCCAGCTGCCTGATGCAAAAGCAAAATGAAGTCAGTAAAGAACGATACAATAGACGTAAGAAAGCGGCTAAACAATATAAAGAAGGAGACTTAGTTAGAATCGTACGGGCAATTGCATCAGGCAGTGGGCAGTCCAAGAAGTTAGAGCCAAAACTACAAGGACCATACAGAGTGATAAAGGTATTGCCAAACGACCGCTATGTCGTTGAAGATACCCCACTATCACGAAAAGGGCGACGCTATGAAGCCATTGTTGCTGTCGATAAGATGCACCCATGGTTATCATTTAAATGCATCTCAGAAAACGATTACGATGATAGCTCTAGTTCAGGCAGCGATTATGGTAATGACGATTTTACTGACCATGATAAGAACCCAACCGAAACCTCCTCACTCGACACCAACGCTTAGACTATAAGTTATTAAAATATAAGTGAAAAGTCCATGCGTATACCGTGACCAGGAAATGATTCATGTTCAAGGTATGCCATGGCATGATTGACAGGCTGTCTATTGTGGGCATGATTGGCGCAATGATGTGCCGCCTAAGGATAAATCAATGGACAACCTGAAGTGATGTTCGGGACTACTTATTGTGGGCATGACGTGCACATGATGTGCCGCCCAAGGAGAAGCAATAAGTAGTCCTAGTGATCTTGATTTTGACCACTTATTGTGGGCATGACGTGCACAATGATGTGCCGCCCAAGGAGAAGCAATAAGTGGTCTTAGTGACTTTTATTTGGACCGCTTATTGTGGGCATGATGTGCACAATGATGTGCCGCCCGAGGAAAAGCAATAAGCGGTTCTAGAGATTTTGGCTTAGGTTCCTATTGGGGCATGATGTGCACAATGATGTGCCACCCAAGGAAACTAATAAAATATATGTATATTTGTTGAGAGGTATTTTGTGGATTTATAATGATAACACGTATTGAATAATATTCTTATTCATTTGACAAGACAAGAGAGACAGACATAAACAATAAAGTATTATAAAAGAAAAGATTATAAGAAAAACCTCCTTTAACATCCTCCCCTTTTCGATAATCTTTATCGTATAAGTCCCACCATTCCTGAAATTAGTTCCAGTCTAGGTTTATGTACAGGCTTAGTCAAAATATCAGCACACTGGTATTCTGTAGGAACATACTTCACTTGAAGTTCTTTTCCACTGACTAATTCTCTTACATAAAAATGTCTAATGGCAATGTGCTTTGTTCGACGATGTAACTCTGGGTTTTGTGAAAGCTTTATAGCAGCCTCGTTGTCAACTTGTAATGTAGGGACTTCTATCAAAGTAGTAATTTCATTGAAAAGTCTCTTCAGCCAAACAATCTCACGAGCCGCTTCACTAGCCGCAACAAGTTCTGCTTCAGTACTTGAGATAGCTACAGAGGTCTGTTTACGACTTGCCCAAGAGATTACGCCTCCTGCATACATGCATAAGATTCCAGAAGTAGAGCGTCCTGTATCAATATCTCCACCATGATCAGAATCACTAAAGCATTCTAAGATTCCAATTTTGTATCCTTTTTTGTATACAATTGCTGTACCTAGTGTTCCCTGAATGTAACGAAGTATGCGTTTAACCTTGTTAACATCTTCTAAAGAGGGATTTGTAAGGTTTCTGGATACGACACTAATAGCGTATGAAATGTCCGGTCTAGTACCTGTCATTAAATAAGCTAACGCACCAACGGCTTCTCGATAAGGAAATTTAATCTCATCCTCCTTTACTGAGCTTGGTTGTGCTTCTTTGATGATTGGAGTACTAACGGCTTTACACTCACTCATTCCAAAGCGTTCCAGTAGCCTTTTAGCATAATGTTTTTGAGAGACTTTGATGGAACCATCATGGTTGTTGAAGATTTCCAAACCCAGAAAGTAAGAGGCTGGTTTTGTGGTTATCTTGAACTTCCGTTTCAATTCTGCCAAAAACTTCTCAGATTCCTTTGGGTTCGTTGAAGCTATTAGACCGTCATCAACATAGAGTCCAAGAATTATCTTGTTGTTTAGTCGGTTTCTAATGAACAAACATGGATCTGTGTCACATTGTTTGAATCCTAAAACTTTCAAATAATCAACAATACATTTATTCCAACATCTTGGAGCTTGTTTGAGACCATATAAACTTCTCTTCAACTTACATACTTTAGTCGTATTATCACTATATCCTTCTGGCTGATTCATGTAGATATCCTCATCTAATGAACCATTCAAAAATGCAGTTGCTACATCAAACTGTCTGAGGGATAATCCTTCACTTGCAGCGATGCTAAGAATCGATCTAATTGTGGCCATTCTAGCAACAGGACTAAATGTGTCACTATAATCAACACCTTTCTTTTGTGTGTAACCTCTAGCTACTAATCTAGCCTTATATTTGTCAAGGCTTCCATCAGCATTGGTTTTAACTTTGAACACCCACTTACAAGAAATCAGTTTTCTGTCTTTTGGTTTATCCACCAAAATCCAAGTTTTGTTTTCTTGTAGAGATTTAAGTTCGCTTTCCATTGCTTTTAACCATTCCGCTTTCTGAGGACTTTTTATTGCTTCTTTGTATGATTTGGGTTCATTAAAATCACTAACAATAGTAGACATAATAAAATCTTCAAATCGTTGTGGTGGTCGCAATGTCGATCTATCTCTTAGTATCCGCGTCACAGAATTTTCATATTCGTCATCATCATCATCATCTGAATGAACCTCTGATGATTCAGGCGTAATATAGGACTCATTAGATTCTTCTTCATTTCCACTTCGTTCATCCGACATTCTAGGCAAATTGGGAATTGTTTCTTCAAAACTTGCAGCATCATTCAATGTATGAGGCACATCTGAAATAGTTGCTTCTGGAATCTTATGCATGTATGCAGGAGGCGTAATCTCTTGGGCAAGTCGTAAACAGACCTCTGTAGCTATCTCAAGTACTGAAGCAGAACTTGTTGCGGCTAGTGAAGCGGCTCGTGAGATAGTTTGGCTGAAGAGACTTTTCAATGAAATTACTACTTTGATAGAAGTCCCTACATTACAAGTTGACAACGAGGCTGCTATAAAGCTTTCACAAAACCCAGAGTTACATCGTCGAACAAAGCACATTGCCATTAGACATTTTTATGTAAGAGAATTAGTCAGTGGAAAAGAACTTCAAGTGAAGTATGTTCCTACAGAATACCAGTGTGCTGATATTTTGACTAAGCCTGTACATAAACCTAGACTGGAACTAATTTCAGGAATGGTGGGACTTATACGATAAAGATTATCGAAAAAGGGAGGATGTTAAAGGAGGTTTTTCTTATAATCTTTTCTTTTATAATACTTTATTGTTTATGTCTGTCACTCTTGTCTTGTCAAATGAATAAGAATATTATTCAATACGTGTTATCATTATAAATCCACAAAATACCTCTCAACATGTCATGTGAGGGATCTTTTTTATAGCCAAAGAAACTGTAGCATAGTGAATAGCTTTTGTCTTCTGATGTTCCATTGAACAAAGTGTGCAATTCATCCCAAACCTGTTTGGCGGTTGAGAATCTCATGACCTTTTGTAAAGTGGCATCCGACATGTTAGCCATCAAAATAAGCATCGCCGTACTATCTATCTTATGATATGTTTCTAAAGACCTTTCATAATTTGCTTTAACGTCTGCAGTTGCAGTAGTAGCTGGTTGTTCAGGTTCTATAAGTTTTCCATTTATAGCATCCAACCCGCCAGGAGTGCCCCTTAAAAGCAACAATACTTTGCAGCGCCATGTTGACCAGTTTTCTTTGCCTTCTAAATGACCAATATCAATTTTGCAACTCGTTGATGAAGTCGACATTTTGACAGGCCTCCGTTAGAATTTATTTGAAAAATGTATTTTTGCAAATTATTAATTAATTATTATTAAAGCCTTACTTGAATCATTAGTCAATCGTTTGCTACCATGCTGAAACGTTCTGCTACCATGTTGAGAGGTATTTTGTGGATTTATAATGATAACACGTATTGAATAATATTCTTATTCATTTGACAAGACAAGAGAGACAGACATAAACAATAAAGTATTATAAAAGAAAAGATTATAAGAAAAACCTCCTTTAACAATATTATGATGTAAGCAGTAGTGAAATGTTAACTAAATTAATACGGTTACAAAATGATTTGATATGTCTCATAGTGAAACACTGAATTTGCCCGATTAATTGATGTTATTAAAACTGAATAGAGGATAAGTACTTGCTTTCTAGACTGTTTTCCAGGCACAATGATGTGCCGGGAATTTTATGATGTGGTGCACTAAAACTTAAATTATGGATTCGATATTTGTGTATGATCGTGAGAAACTGATACTTTGCCTCGTAAGATGTAATTAAAGAAATGGAGAATTAGAGAATTGTTTGTATTGCTACAAATAGAACCGTGACTGATTGAATAATAGAAATAAAGGAATGTAAATAAATACATAGATAAACCTGACAGAAGTCGAATAAAATATAGATGATGTATTAGATAACCGAAGTACTTAGTTAAGTAATTAAGTTCGCTTTAAACTGTAGGTAATTCCTTCTATTACTAAAACAACGAAGGCACTCGTTGGCGAGCGGATGGCCGAGCTGTTACAAAATGTAGTAGTATTGTGTACATTTAACTAGCAACACTGTTAAGAGTTGGCAACACCATAGCCCTTCTACTAACCGTAGTGTTTATGAGACAGTTTAGACTCGAGCATTCGATCGCCGACAGCCGACTCAAGAAGTTCGATTAGCGAAACCTCGGCCTGGTTGGCCGTTGGTCGTTGAAAGTTTAAAATATCGTTAAAATACTGGAAATATTATAATTTACTGTATGCGAATTTGTGATAAACTGATTGATTTTGAGTTTGTTTATGTTGATTTGATAAGTAATAAAAGTATATTATCCTGAAACTGCCGTTTCTCTGAGTTGTCCAACACAGCTGTATGCTGTATCAGCAATATAACTCCTCTAGTTAGAATTGGCCTCAAATGACATGATTTCAAGAATAAGTCATCCAATAGGGTAATATTGATAATTTTTATGATTATAATTCTATACTTAAGTAAATAAATAGTTGTTACTGCCGCTGAATCATGTATATATCAACATACAACCCGATCAACCTGCATATTTCAAAAAAAACGAAAGAAAATTTGAATTTCGCAGGGGGCTACCCTGACGACGAACATATTTTGGATGTGACGGTACTAGGTAGGTATTGTGTTTAGGTATCTGAGTAAAAAGACTGCGCAGAGTCGCGCGCCGCTGAACAACGGCCACGCCACTTCAATAAAAACAAATTATCGCTACCGGCGCGTATCGTGGTTTTTTTTCTAAACTGGAACATCTTAACATGATCTTAACCTATCAAATCAACATAAATTTGCCTATCGTGTGTATTGTATTGCGACGGTAAGACCCTACCTAAGTTAGTGTATAAATCCCATAGATATATATAACGTAGCAAGTCTGGGTAAGGCTACTGTCTGAAAATACTGAGATTCATATGCCGCCTCCTTGCCGCCTCCCATACGCGGCTTATGACAAAGACAAAGACATTTATTCGTAGGATATGGTAGGTAGGTACAAAGTTGGTTGGTATATAGATAAGTTCGACACATCCGCCGCTTGCCAGTAGGATAAGTCGTTGACGAACGAAAATTTTATTATATGTCTTCGAAAACAGCAATGATATGAAGAAGCTTCTTATGATTCTGTGGAAATACGAGAATATCCCCCTAAATAGGCAGGAATATCGAGAATACCTTCTTATTTCTGGCACCTGAGGGCGCTGTTACTACTTTACCGCCAATTTAGCTGTCAAGCGTCATTGCATTCTTGTGATTCTTTCGAATTAAACTGGAAATTTTTTCCAATAAGAAAAAACTATTTTAAAGTGCCTTTTAACCATTGTAACGAAGTTATATGAGTGTTAAAAGTGTGTTTGAGAGTGTTTTAGTGCTTTTTAGAAACACAGCAGTGTATTTCACCAATAAATGGAGCCGGTAGGTAGCGGTAATGAGAACCACGAGCAAGCCGGTATTGTTGCTTCGGAGGGAGAACAATTATCGTCGACAAGCTCGGGGGCATCGGAAAGCAGTTCCTCCTCATCCTCGGAGTTTGAGGAGGGCACGGCTTCACCCCTGCCCAATAAACGTTCTCGTACCTCGGCGCGAAACCGTAAGTACAAGTCAAAACAGGTTCGCACAGATCCTCGTGTTGATACTTTAATGTCGCAAATGTCGTATATTTCGAACTATTTATGCCACTATCCCGTTTGTTATAATAGTGCAGAGCCACGAAATAGTGGTACTGTAATGCCTATTACTACTTCAGGTATCGATTCGCAACGTCTCGTTAATAATATTTCGGAACCGTTCATTACATTACCTACTCAGCCCGAGTCGCTGTCTCTCAAGTGGGGTTCTTTAAACACCGATATTGACGATAAAAAGATTATCCCGGCTAGTGATAGGGATAGATTTTTAGAACTAAATAAGTTACAACAGTTTGAATCTCAGGCGTGGAAAGGCATAAGGTACAAGCAGGTCTTGCAAGGCTGCTTGGCGACCCCAGGATTTACAGGCCTTCATATTAATGATGAATTATGTCACTTTAATAAAAACAAAGATTATCTGGCTTCAACAGAGTTGATTTTAGCCGGTTTATCCAATAAGGTTTTGGAACAGAGGCAAATATTACGAAAAGGTTTACAGTCTATTGTTGACTGGGCTAGTGCTAACCCACAAGGATTAAATCCAAATGCTTTATTTGAAAAAATTTCTGTTATTTTTGGACCGGGGTCATTATGTCATAAGAACTCGGAAACTACCATTCAAATTATATGCGGAAAGCGTTCCGAGTGTATTGAAGTTAGGCGTGAACGGATTTTAAAAGAAATTTCTAATGAGAATCTTAGAAATACATTAAGAAATGTCCCACCCAGCTCTGAGTATTTATTTAGTAGAGAGGCTCTGCAGCCTATAATACAGTCCCTCGGAGGGTCTCAGGTCTGGTTGAATACTCCAACCTATTTAAAAGAAAAGAAGGTCTTAGAGCGTGGGGATCACACTTTCCGAAATAGGAAAGGCTACAATAAGAATAAGGCTAGGAAGTCGGATAAAAAGTTTAAGCATATGGTTCGAAAGACTCGGCCCTTTCGTCAGCATAGTTCCAATGTGGAGGGATCAAACACCAAGTCCAAAGAAAATTGACTCACACCGGAATTTCAGAGGGGGATGCCTGAAATTTGCCACGGAAAAATGGGCTCAATTAGGGGCACAACAGTTTATTATAAAGTCAATAGCGGGTTACCGCTTGCCCTTCAGGAAGAAACCTCCTCTGAAATACCCGACCAAAGATTTTTTAGAAACTCTAGCCACCAAAGTTTCCCCAGAAATGACACAGATGATCAAAGAGTTGGAGAGCAAGGGTATTTTAGAGAAACCAATGACTCTAGACCCGGGCTTTTTCTCAAAAATGTTCCTAATAAAGAAGTCAGATGGGGGATTGCGCCCAATTTTCAACCTCAAGGCTCTAAATATGTATGTAGCGACAAGGCATTTTCATCTAATATCACAGATAGATGTAGTAGACTTTCTTCAGGCAAACGATTGGTTAGTGAAGATCGATCTTCACCAGGCTTATTTCCATCTGAGTGTCGCGGAGACTCACAGAAGGTTTTTACGGGTTGTTTACGATGGAGAAATCCTTCAATTAACAGCGCTACCTTTCGGCCTGTCTTCGGCACCCCGTGCCTTTGCAGCAGTTTCAAACTGGGTGGCAGAAATCCTACGGGATCGGGGTGTGCGCCTCTTAGTATACCTAGACGACTATCTTCTGGCTTGCCAGGACAAATCCAAGCTTATGGCTCAGGTTGCGGAAACGCTGGCCATCTTGGAATCTTTGGGTTGGCATGTAAATTACCAGAAGTCCATAATCGAGCCCACACACAAGTTGGAATACTTAGGGCTGGTCTGGGACTCTCAGAACCAGACAGTAGCATTACCTACCCGGAAGGTTCTAGGTATAAAAAGCTCTCTGACAAACATTTTGAGCCGAGACAGCTGCTCATTAAGAGAGCTTCAAAGCTTGTTGGGCATGCTAAATTTTGCCAACCATGCGGTCCCTCGGGGCCCGCTTTACTGTCGCAGGGCACAGCTCTTTCTGAGAGGATTTACTCGGAGAGGCCAGAAGAGAGCACTGTGCCGCAGAGTGCGAGAGGACTTGCGGTGGTGGTTGGATGCGATAGAGGGCAGTCCAACCCCATTACAAAAGAAAGAAATAACACATTTCCTAACTACAGACGCAGCGGATGCGGGCTGGGGAGCGAACTTAAACAGTCAATACCTCTCAGGAAAATGGGCTACAAACCAAAAAGCCTGGCACTCCAATATGAAGGAGATGTATGCCGTTTTTGCCGTCATCAGGTCCCAGGGTGCACGGTTACAAAATGCCCACATTCTAATACAGTCAGACAACAGAACTCTGGTGGCATACATCAGGAATCAAGGCGGAACTCGTTCGTTAAGCTTACTGGGGCTAACCACCAGGCTATTGGAATTGACCTATCGTTTCAACATAACGATGACGGCATTCCACCTACCAGGGAAACTGAACGGCATCGCAGATTGCCTATCAAGGGGAAGACCAGTACCCGAGTGGCATCTGCTACCACCAGCCACGGAGGCAATATTCAAACGGTGGGGCGTTCCCGAAGTCGACCTCTTCGCCACAAGGGAAACCGCTATTGTCCCAAGGTATGTGACTTTAGACTCAAGAGATGGCTCTGCGCTTTTCTGCGACGCTTTCAGTCGAAGTTGGGTGTTTCAGACAGCGTGGGTATTCCCACCTCCGAGCATGATACCCAGGGTCCTGGCACACCTAAACACGGCAGTAGGGACGTACTATGTGATAGCGCCACAGTGGACACAGTGCTTCTGGTTCCCGGATCTCCAAGCACGCGCGCTAGTCCCTCCTTTGCCGATAGAGAACCTGAGGGAGGTTCTGCTAGACTGGACAACGAAGTTGAGCCCTCCTCAAGTAGACAAACTAAGGCTTCAGGCTTGGAAAGTTGGGGGTGGGAAGATCAAGTAACTGATTGGAGTCGGGATGAGCAGCAGTTATTGAAAAAGAGCTGGCGTCCCTCTACTTTGAGCACCTATAGTGCCCCATTGAAAAGATGGCTGCATTGGAGTAAGGCACACAGTGTAAACAGTAAGTGTCCAGAGGGTAAGGACGTAGCTAGGTTTTTAGCCAATCTATATCTGCAAAATAAGTTTGCGTATAGTACAATTCTGTTACACAAATCAGCTATTTCAACATATTGCGCAGCAACAGTAGAGAATCTATCTAAGAACTTTTTTATTCAGCAAGTCTTAAAGGCTGTCTCTCTTTCCAAACCATACCCAACTAAACTCCCTATATGGGATGTAAATATTTTGTTTGACTGGTTAAAGTCGTCTACTTGTTCAAATTCTCTTTTTGACCAAAGCAGGCGGACTGCATTGATCCTTTTACTAGCTTCTGGTCGAAGGTTACATGACCTTACCCTCTTGGAACTCAGTGAGCAGGGGTTTACAGAGTCAGAGGACACTTTGACTTTTTGGCCAAGGTTCGGCTCAAAAACTGACACAGGTTCACACAGGCAATCAGGCTGGTTACTAATACGGCATCAAGACCCTAGAATTTGCCCAGTAACTCACGTTAAAGGATTAATTAAGAACTCGGAAACCAGACGCTGTCAGGATAGTCAAATAAAATCTCTTTTTATCTCCATCACAGGAGTGGTCAGGCCTGCGTCCAAAACAATGATTGCAGGTTGGGTGCGGTCAGCTTTTAAGCTTGCTAAGATTGATGCCTCTCCAGGTAGTATAAGATCAGCTGTAGCTTCTCGGGGATGGCTGGACAACAGACCAGTACAGGAAATATTAGAGAGGGGAAATTGGAAGTGTGTAGAAACATTTTCAAGGTATTACTGCAAAGAAATAAATAGATCTGTCAGTAATGATGCTGCAGTGGGTTTACTTTATAATAATTTTAAAACTGTTTAATTAAACATAGTAATATACCTAAGATTTCATGGTGTGATCTCAATGTTAAAACTAAGAATTATTTTTATTATCCTATTATTTCAAAGACAGAGGCTTGTTTGTTCTGTTATTGTGTTAATCTCCCTTGAAAATTTTATCCTTAGCTGTAGATTTATGCATATCTTAGCAGTAGGTTTACTGCATAACTTGTTGAGTTTATTGAAAAGAATAAGTTTTATTTTGTTTACTTACAAAGTCAGTTGAATTAATGACTTTAGATTACTTAATAATTGTTAAATTTGATTAACAATTTGCATTCACATTGCATTCTTGTGTTTTATTTTTTCTGGTCACCAGCAGATATCAAACAGGTCTTCATATCATTGCTGTGTTTTCGAAGACATATAATATGACTGTTTTGCATTAAGACAAAACAGGTATTATATGTTGAAGAAAACACAGCAATGAAACAAGGAGCTTGCTGATGATGAAGACTGCAATGACGCTTGACAGCTAAATTGGCGGTAAAGTAGTAACAGCGCCCTCAGGTGCCAGAAATAAGAAGGTATTCTCGATATTCCTGCCTATTTAGGGGGGATATTCTCGTATTTCCACAGAATCATAAGAAGCTTCTTCATATCATTGCTGTGTTTTCTTCAACATATAATACCTGTTTTGTCTTAATGCAAAACAGTCATATTATCGCCATTGAGCTATATATATAAAGAAGCAAACCTCTATAAAATGTGTCAAAAAAGTGTAGCCACTTTATAAACGCGACGACGTAGCTTTGAAACCACTAAACATTTAAAAGTAAACATATATCTGTCTCACTTACACACGTCGTAAGAATAATACCGTCGCTTAGATTAGACAAAGACCGCAATATAAACATGCAATGACGGGATGGGGCTGCCTACCCATGCGAAATTTTACCCAACATTTTAAGCCATAAAAAGCGTTTTAGGTTAA
This sequence comes from Globia sparganii, assembly GCA_949316385.1. Lineage (NCBI taxonomy): Eukaryota > Metazoa > Arthropoda > Insecta > Lepidoptera > Noctuidae > Globia > Globia sparganii. The sequence continues at coordinate 17,218,026 of OX438653.1, read as the reverse complement.
GTTAAATTATTTTTAAAATATTTGAATTATGTATTTCTTATTGGATGTGTAATAGAAGTTTATAAATAATGAAAATAACTAAGACATTTTCTTTTTGAATATTTTTTCTTTATTATTAATGAAATTGATTGATTTAGCAGGTAGCCAGTGAGTCTTTTTTCTCAGCAATCGGATTATTTGCACCCATTTTTCACAGCGTGCTGCATCTTTAAGCACCGTGCTACGTTGTTATTATTAAAAAATATTTAAAATCACTTATTCCATAAATTAAAAACTCCCACTAACGTGGGAAACTAAAACTAAGTTTTTAGTGGTAACACTGAACCTAATTTACAAAATTCTACATTTTATTGCGTTTTTACGTTGATAAAAACACAGACACAATTAATTTACGTGTGGAAAGTAATTCCGGTTAATTTATTATGTTTTTTTGATCTTGAATCGCACTCTTTCGCGATATTTTTTGTCGCATGTCACTCGGTTGACTTCGGTTGGCGTCACACAGAGCACTGAACTGACGTTAGCTACGCTGATGGCTGTGGCCATCAGCCTAGTGGCAACGCCTTGGTGCAGTAATTGCTAATCTAGTGTAACATATATCGGTTTAAAGAAGTTTATTTCTCAAAAAGAACATACATAGTTCACTTAAATATGAGAAACTTAACGAAAATAAAATATTATTACTTATAATAAACATAGTTGTCGTTCGATCTATCGTACATACAGTGGTAGTCGTTTATTATTGTTGGTTGGCCAAATACAACTTTAATCTATTTTTAAAAATGTTCATTGATGAGGAGTCTCTTATTTCTGTAAGTAACTTATTATAAAGCTGCGCTCCCTCAAACTGTATGGTTCTCCTTCCGTACAAAGTTCTTACTGAAGGCAGTTCTATACTATCCCTATTCCTAGCGTGGTAGTGGTAAATTTTGCGCTTGAAAGTAATTTGTGAGTGTATTTTGTTAGTTAGATTTTTCTTTATTAGTATATATCAATGATTATCGCATTATCGTGCGTAAACTGCTATGATTGGTTGAATGATTTATCAACAGCCAATCACAGCAGTTTACGCATGCTTGACAATTGGACACATACTCCATTTTGCGCAAAGGTGTTTTTTTTTCATACAACTGTGGCCAAACTTACATTGTTTGGCCACAGTTGTATGAAAAAAAAATTCTTGCCTTATGAAAAAAAGTACTGAAATATAGGAAAAAAAAGTAGATTCTGAAAAAATATATATTGGATTTTTTATATATTGGACATTTGTATGTACCACATGAAATTGTCTTTCAAAGATGTTAATAACTTGCAACCCATTTAATAATTTGGCAATCTCATGATACATTCTTCCGATGATGCGTTTCGTTTCTTCATTTTATAAATGTGACAAAAAGAAATTATCCTAAAAATATACTGATTATCATCTTATTTTTGTATTCAAAAAGTTTTTAGCCTTCTTATGACATTATTTTTGTGAAACAACAACAGCGAATAATAATGAAAAAAATGCATTTATGTTTTCAGATTATTGTATGCGTTTGGTTAGCTTTCTAAAAGGCCAAAAGACTGTGCTCCAAGGCCGATAATTATCTATTTTTATATTATTTGATATAATGTCAACATTCCGTTTCGATTCATTCATTCATTGCCTCTGTTCGTTGGTTTCCCGTCTCTTGGAGTGCTATTTCGTGTGTGATTTCCTATTTGTTGGTTTGGCTATTCTTCCCTGGACTTTCAATTGATTTCTTCCATCTTGACGACCGGCGGGGCAATTGCGTAACACATTATCAATCGGAATCGGTTTCATTTTGACAGTTCAACAACATTCATTGCGTTATTACGTGTTGAGCAGACGAATTTTTCGAACATATGAAGCAATGGATTAGCAATTTGCTTCAAAATGATTCAGATTCCGACTGATAGTGTGTTACGCAATTAGGGTGCTGGCTAATCCATTTAGACTTGACACTGTGATTTGGCTGCGATCGTACTTTCGTTGGATTTCGACAACTTTGCTATTATACTCTGGACTCTGATTAGACGGACTTTTCACAGTTTTTTCATTGATATATAAAAACCCAAGATGCACAGTCAACGTCTCAAAACCGTCCGCATAAAATGAGCGCAACATTTTACAATGGTGCGCTCATTTCAAATAGTCTCGCGTCGCTCGCGTCTAGGTGCACTCGTTAAAAATGCCGAAGTGTTCTCTGACAAATTGTAGAAATATCACGTCAATAAGGTTAAAAAAGGATGGGATATCATATTTTCGGTAAGTAAAAGAGTTTATTGATTAGTTTTTGTTGTTTTTATGACTGAATATAGGAAGTAAATATGCGATTTTGATTTATTTATGAGAAAACTTCATTCAACGATCACAGTATAATACGGCAAATTTCAATAGCCGCTTTTTCAGTGTAAGAACGATGCATTTTAGCCTCCTTCTTATTTTAGTCGCATAATAAAAATGACCCTGTTCTTTTCAATGGAGTCGATTTTTTTTGTTGTTTATTTTTTTTTTTATTAATAAGTTTATGTACTTTTGAACTTTTTGTATTTAGTTTTCGACGAATATTTTACGTTATAAATAATTTAATATAGGAGAAAAGGTAGTCAATTTGACGATTTTTTTTAATGTTCGTAAATATTGTAATGTATATTGGATTAATTATGGGACAACTTATGGGTTCGCGACATGCGGCATGCTAATGACAGAAGTGTTGCGTAGTCTGTAAGTGTCGATTTGGCGCAACACGTCACTTTAAAAACTTCTTGAAAACTTATTAGCGTCATTTTTATATTTTAGTTTTCCTCATGATCCTATACGATGTGGATTATGTAGATCACTTGTTAGTCGATAAAGGCGTGAAGATTTTTTAAGCCGAATAATTCAATCGTCGTTTGTTCAAAACATTTTTTGGACAAAGATAATTATGTATGTATGTCACTGCAAAAGGCATAAAACTTTTTCGTAAAACGGCGGTTCCTCGCATAGTGGTAAGTAACTCGATAGCCAGAAAAATGAATTTGTCAAATACTCGTAGTATCAGTATAAAATAAACGATTTTAACAGTTAATATTTGTTTTATTGATATACCCTTGTCCTACCCAAAAATATATTTACGCTCAAATAAAAGTATAATTATGTGTTTAGAACACAATTTAATAAACTCTTAAAATACTAAATGAATACATCTTATAACAAAAAAATATATAAAAATGTTCGTCTCCACTCAATGCCTTGTCCTAGCGGCCACCGTCGGTTGTAAAATTTTATTGCCTTTTGAACACTGCGTTGTAAAAACAGCTTTATATAATGTGCGTAAAGTTGAATTTGCAAAAATATATGCGTACAGCAAAACTATAACTACGTAGGTATAATTGGTGAGTGTTTGGCGACAGTTTCGAGCGTTACTTTTATTCGAGACTGTGCATCTTGGGTTTTTTATATATCAATGAGTTTTTTACTTTTTTTTCTATGAAGTTTGAAATAAACTAAATGTTTAATATCTAAAGGGCAGTTGGAATGTTGATGAACACAGCCCTTGAATATAAATAGATACTTAATCGTAGGTTGAAGGAAACGAGATGCATTCCATTCCACTTTTATATCTGTGCCTACTGTGATAAGTGATACAAGTCAAAAAACGTCATTTTACAGGACAGCAAAGACAAGATTTTAAAAAATCTAGTTCGTTAATTGAGTGGGCTAGGTAAAATATCAGTGCACTCTTTTGTAGAACAAAACATTTTCTTTCTCTATATAATTTAGATTTTTTGATAGATATTTATTTTTGGAAGTAATTCATGAAAAACCTGCGACTTGTAACTTTTACTTAGTTTTTATGTGCTAAAATAAATCACGAAGCACGAAAAATTGTGTGTTAAGTGACCGGTTTTGGGGTTACATCTTGACAAATATCGATTGTAACGAATTTTTTGCCCAAATCCCTATAGTTGTATCACTTTGCACAAAATTATCTCCGAAACTATAGCAGATAGAAGAACGTGAGATAGACCAAAAAAGACGTATTTTTTTTTTGATAATGCTCATGTGAAAATCACAAAAAGGGTACAACTCGAGTTATATCACATATCACAGGAGGCACAGGTATATTAATGGCTCCATATATCGACGGTGAAATGTATTCGCAGAATTTCGCTGAGGACAGGACCTTAGACTATACATCATATGGACCTGAAATGTTTGACTATAGAAAAACACAGTTATACAAATATGAGGCTTATCGACGCCAGAATCATAGAAATATTGCCGTCCCTTTTTAACTTTCTTAATTTTGCTTACGTGAAAAAGGATAAGTGTTTTTGACAGTGACTATAATGGCAATCCTTCATTCCTAGCGTCACTAAAATACCTATTTGCGGCCGGTCGCCATTTTATCCTCTCACTGTTTGGTACATTGAGCTATATAACTAGAGAAGCAAACCTCAATAAAATGTGTCAAAAAAGTGTAGCCACTTTATAAACGCGACGACGTAGCTTTGAAACCACCAAACATTTAAAAGTAAACATACACTACCGTCCAAAAGTTTGGAAGCACACCCGTCTTCAAACAAAACAAATGAATACCGACTATAGGCGGCAAAAATTAGCAATAAACTAACGTTTTACAAGCTTTTACGATTGTTTTCACAAAAATAACAGGATTGTTATTCCACATTCATGAAGTTTTAACTAACTCCTTAATTTTGACGAAACACGTGTTTTATGACTCAATCCGTCGGGAACTTTACTGTGTGCAATGGTGTGGTTTTATTGATAATATTTGGTGGTTTTAACATTTTAAGACCCTGTTTAGTCCAACTGGAACATTGGCACGTGAAGGTTGTGATATTAACATTGTCCGTATTCGAAAGATATCGACGACTCTTTTGACCTTATTTTTGTTCTGAAAATGACAAAACGCAAGCAAATCACGCTCGAACAGAGAAGCGCTATTTGTACTCTACTTGAGGAAGGATACAATGAACGTCAAATCGCAGAGAGGCTCGGAATCTCTAGTAAAGGTGTCCACTATACCCTTGATAAAAAACGAGAAACTGGGAAAAATGAAGATAGAAAGAGATCTGGTAGGGCCAAATCCACAACAAGGCAAGAAGACAACTTTATCAGGATTCTCTCTAAACGGAATCGACGCTTAACAGCTCTACAAATCACCGCACCTCTGAATGAAACGCGAGAAACACCCGTTTCAAAAACAATTATTAAAAGACGTTTAATGTCTGCGGGACTAAGAGGATGTGTTGCAGCTAAAAAACCAAAACTAACAATGCGACATAAGAAAAATAGAATAGAATGGGCAAAAGCGCACCAAAACTGGGCAATAGAGCAATGGGAAAATTTGTTTTGGAGTGACGAATCAAAGTTTCAGATTTTCGGATCCAATAGACGTGTGTTTGTACGCCAGTCAAAAGAAGAGAGAGCTTTAGAGGCATGTACTGTGCCTACTGTCAAACATGGTGGAGGTAATGTCATAGTTTGGGGGTGTTTTATCCTCTCAGTAAAGTGTAGGTATGCACGTTTTTCTTGTAGGTATGCCGGGTCCATGTGATTGGTACGTCAGTAGACAGGACATATATTTTGACAAATGGTTTGACAGCTGTCACGACTGTTAAGAACGGTCCGTTGAACGCAGTTACTATTTGAGGTATTAATTTTTTATATTCTTTTATTTCTTAATCTATCGAATATTGGAGGATTTTAAATACTGCTGATAACACAATTTATTGCAAGGAATTTTACTTGTAATTTGTACCTCGGTACAAGTTTGGCCGAAAAAAAAACACATCCTTTTCGTTCGAGAAGCTGGTATTATACTAGGTAGGTTATACGGGTTTATACGGAATAGGTGGTTGGGTTGGAAATTCAGAAAAAAGTAGGTAGGTAGGAGGTAGGTAAATATTTTCACAGAATCATGAAAAAAAAAATGGATATATATGCTAGTCTGAAAGTTCATATATTTTTGTATAGGTACTTAAAAGTAAATAATCTATATCTATTTACATAATTAGTGTAAAACAAAGTGGCTTTTCTGTCTGTCTGTGTGATCGCTTACATCTTCGAAACTACACTTACATCTTCGAAACTACACAATGGATTTTGATACGGATTTTACCAATGATATTATAAAGGAAAGATATGCTACGTTCATACTGAGCGACGTTGTGTTGTTGGGATAATGGTTTTCAACTACGACTGCGACAGATAATACAGAACGTATGACATAGAAAGAGATAGCTATCTGTAGTGTGTTGCGCATAGTCGACTAAACGAAATTACGACAATTGTCTGAATTTGACTGCAACAATTTGCGCGCTAGTGCCCTATCTACCTCTTTATTGTTTAAAATATCAGTGGATTTTACCAACATTTAGAACATTTATTCCGGAAGGTTTTGGTGTATGATAGAAAGATATTAGATACCTAATAACATTTCTGCTTTCAGAATAAGTCATGCTTTTAATAAATCTTGCTAGAATAAAAATATTTCCAATGTAGCTGCAGAACTAGGCATATACCAACTCCTTAAATAAGTACGTGAAAATGTAACAATATTATATAAATACACAGTAGCACCTGCATTTCACTTTCATAACACAAATAAAATCTTAACAAATAATAATACAGGGTGTATTTTTGAGATGGGATTTCAGGGCTGACTTTTAGGCGCATTCCTAAAAGAACGCGATTTTGCGACGATCGTAGGTTCGCTCAAAAGTTTTTCGTACAAACTACGAACCCGCGATCGAATAGATGTCATTAAATATAGTTTTTTTTTATTTCATTCTATTTTATAGAGCTTTTGTCGCGTTTCAATAGGACAAGAGCTAAGAGACAAATAAATTGTGAATTTTTATAACTGATATTTCCATATAGAATCGAGTTCGATATTTAGCTAACCAAGACGTTAAAAAAAACAATTATGCAGTTTTTGTTTTCTCCAAAATCGATCTCTTTCTTTCTTACCGTTATGGTATTCGACCCTAATTTCCTCATCTCAAAAATTCCTCCTGTTTATTTAATAAATACTAATTCACAACAGTCAATGGAATGCAATAATTTGCATCATCTTTGTAATTTTTGCTAAACGTCCCCATAAAACCACAGCAATCCCTTGAGATCTATTTATTACGTAGGTAGTTGCCTTGCTGTGCAATGATTCTAATACGTAAACACACTAACTTCGTGCTTAAATACTTAGGTAGGTACATTACATGAAAGAGATCAGAGACAAAATGTAAATAAAGCACTGGTTTTTTAAACTTTAAAGAAAATTTACTTTAAAAATATCAACTTTATTTGCTTATTAATATAAAGAGAGACTGCGGGGGACTGCCTAACACATTATCAGTAGGAATGGTATTGGTTTTGACAGTTCAACAACATTCACTGCGTTATTGACGTTGCTGAGCAGACAAATTTTTCGACCATATGCAGCAATGGATTCGCAATATCCTTCAAAATTATTCAGATCATGATATTGATAGTGTGTTTCGCAATTAGAGTGCAGGTTTGCATAAAACAACATTTTCAAAAAAAATTCTACACTTTGTCTCGTAAACTTAATGAACAGTGAATAATATCAATAATGGTAAGTATATACAAATAATTATATGCTATTTAACAAGTAACTAAAATTCCCTTCATAAACTTTCTATTGCTGCAACTTGTTCGTTGGAGTTGTTTATTGATGAGTCTTCTGAAACAGCGAAAATTTCTTTAATCAATTAGGTACTTATATGTAGGTCGGATTAAAAAAAAATGATATACCTATTTACTTTTTCTTAAAATTAATAATTTACATTAGTAGTGTCCGACCGAAACAAGATTTTCAGCCGAATCCAAATAAACTGGAAGAGGAGCCTTACAGTTTCGGCCGTTATCATTATTTTCTGAGACCCGTCGTTTTTCGTAGATTTATTACAAATAAATTTGTGCAAGGGCTTTTTTTTTTTGAGGATGTGAAATCATCAAATGACCCCTCCCGCTCTGGGTGGAGCAGAAGGGAGTGTCAGACTCTTACTGACTAAAACCCACCCGTGTTCCTTCCTTAGCCCTTTGTGTTCCGGTGTAGCGGTAACCCTTTCGGACAATCCCGCTGCCCAGGTTCGGACAATCCTGCTGATTTTGCAATTACTTATCAGATTTATTTTACAAAAAAAACTTTTGCCAGATTTTGTATCAAAACTGTTAAAATTTCAAAGTCACGATTAAAAACTGCTGTACTGTTTACTGCATTTGCGATTAGTTTTTTTATTTTTTATTTAAGTGATAAATTAAAAAAAATAGCGATTTAGTCATTTTTCAGATGCTCTATTCAACTCTAACATCGCATAATTTTAGGAATCCCCGCCAAACAATTCAGCATCGTTTTTTTTTTTCAGTTAACTTCTGTTGTAAAATGTTTATTCTTTTTAACCCGACTACGACGAAGAAAAAAGAAGGGTTATGATTTTGACCGGTATGTATGTTCATCTGTTCCCTCATAACTTCTAAACTTCTCGTCATAATTTGACAAATAAGGTATCGTTGGAAGCGTATTGATCGTCCGCTGGTTATAGGCTATGGGATGTCATATTATATTGAATATGGCGCCCTCTAGCGGACATAAAGGCATGACCTAAAAAATTTTTTTTTTAATCAAGCCGTGTTGAGTATCAAATGAAGGGCACATTTCAAAAATATACAACGTGTAACGTTAAATGTGCAAAACCTGAAAACAGTTTGTTCATAATTGACTACTGAATCGATTTCAGTAACTTTTAATGTTTTTTTTTTTTTCAAAAATGATGTTTTGCCATACTAATCGCCGATTGAGCCAAAGAAAATTAAGTCTTATTTTAAGGCAATAAGACTCAATTTTGAATGCATAAACTAAACACGATTTTCTTAATAAAAATAGCTTTAAATAAAACGCATGAGGCATGGGCGTATGAGGTTTTGCATTTATCGTTACACGTTGCATATACAACGTGTAACTATTTTATTGTAAACAATTTTTATTTTACACGCCGTTGCACTAAATCCCTATTGACTAAACTCTTGCGTTTGGTGGGTGACTCCCACCCGATACAACATACCCAGCCCGCGCTGACGCGTGGCCTACCGCGCTGTATAATGTATACCTAAATCCTTTTCCTTTTTATCATAACAAGGCATTATCTACGTGTTTTCATATCATTTATGTGATTAGCAACATTAGGACTGGCCAGTTTTTATCAAAGTACCTAAAACTTACCACTATTTGGTATAACATCAGATCTGAACCTCGGCAGTAGTAGCGTGAGTGTTAGTCCTATGATCGCTGCAACACCACACACCCATACAAGTGCGTTCCCGTAGTACGCCGGATCCGCTCCGTCTGCACTGGAAATTGTTATTTAGAAACTATTTAATTATTTAGAAACTACATACTTAATATACTTATTACGCACAACATAAATAATACTAGCTGCGCCCCGCGGTTTCACCCGCATAGGTCTCGATCCCGTGAGAATATCGGGATAAAAGCATCCTATGTCGTAATCCAGGTCATGGTCTACCCATGTGCCCGATTTTGTCCAAATCCATTAAGCCACTTCAGCGTCAACACATAACATAGTCTTTGTATTATAGTTTAGATCCAACTAATGAGTATGGCCATCAAATTATGCGGGGCGTATCACAAAAATGCCTTGCGCTTCTGGCACCCGTATCTAGTATTCAATGGCAAACACATCAAACATTCACTGATTAAGTTATTAATATAATCATTGGCGTATCTAGGGCTCTAACCTTTTTTTTGTGGGGTAATTCTCATGAATGCCCTTCGTCTGGGAAGAACGGAAGGTTATGTCGGACTCCTACCTACTGAAACACCACTGTTCGGGGCCAGGGAGATACTTGTACATTCACCGCACCCCCGACAGGCTCGCCATGCTTAGCGGGCCCCATCCCCAAGTGCGGCCGACCACGACCGTTCCTTTTCTCTTAGCACGTTTTCCATTATTAAACATTTTGCTCCCAAAAGAGTTTCGTCAATTTGGAGAATACCAGGACCCACAAAACGCTTTCCACTTTTGAGATCTAAATTAAAAAATACATCGATCGAAACGGCGGCGCGCGGAACGGCGCGGTGTTCCGACGTACGCCCGCTTTTCAGTTTTTATTGTGGCGCGAAATTTAAATAATTTAAATGTACCCACTCTAGCTTATTACGTTGCATAGTACATTCAATTATTTTTGTGATTTCAAAAGTAACTAACTAAGTGGAAAGTATTATGTAGGTACCTAATAATAAGCTTGTGTAGGCCTTGGTGGTACCCGATATATGCGCCTATGAATATAATTATGTAGACGATATAGATATTAGACGGTAGGTACTCGCACCCGGGATCTTCTGTGGAGAAAGCCTAACGTTACCTATACTCACCATAAAAGGCTTAGCGCGTTTTATAAGCTGCATAATTTTAGGATTTGGGTGTTTAATTAATGTCTGACTATGATCTTAGTTTCCTTAGATGTAGTTTTGGTAACAAAAGCGCCAGCTGGTGGTAGGTAACTCAATCAATAAATAATATAATCGCACCTGTTTAATCAGCACTCATTATCGAACGTAGGAAGCAATATAAATACGTGACTGAAATGATGTATTTAGATAATAACATTATACATACCTATGTGTGAACTGAGGCGAATCGCGTACCTACGTACAGAAAAAAACATCCGAGTGTCACTATGAATCACAAACGAACTCACTATGCTTGTATAATTGCTATAGCAATGCCGCACGCGAGCTTATCAGTGAAACTCATGAGGCCGTAGACAAAGGCAGAAGCTTCTGTCCTAGCGCCAACCAGGTCAGCAGTCAGAGCCAGGCTAGTCACCAACATCACTGCGCCGCCAAAACCTGACAATAAAGGAAGCAATTAATCTAGAAACTGTAAAGAAATTACACAGATAAAGAATGACTAATACATAAAATAATAACTGTTATTACATTGTCAAGGCGTGCGTGAATACAGCTCATTCAATAGCTTTGTGGTTAGTTTAGGTATTTTAAAACAAACTCATACAGTAAGAACAAAAACATGTATGACACAAATTAATGTTGTTAATAACGGCTTCATTGTTTATTACAATTTACATGTGGGTAGGTACTAACCTATTAACACAGCAACCACATAAATGAAATATACTTTGTAATCATCATCTGATCCAAGGTAAATCCACACAAAACCAGCTATTGTGCATGCGGAACCGGTCAAATAATTAAGTTTTCGGGTGAAGGATCTTGGAGCCAACCTCTGGACTCCGGCAGCTGACAGACTGCCGAGGTACAGGGCGAGGGGGACCACGGCGAGGGAGCGGGCAGCCAGGCCCAGCGTACGGTGCAGGTACAGGGGAATCAACACCTGGGATATGTTCACGACAAGCCTGGTACACATGTACACTCCCGCAACCTAAAAACAATGTTATCTAAATAATAAATTGAAACATTACAATTCATTAGAGGTGTTATCTACTCTAATGTGTGCTAGAGTTTCTGATAGCAAAATAAATTTTTGTTATTTTATGTTAAATACCAATTATTTATTTGTTAATTAAGTAGGTATACATTTTTGATATTTATGTGAAACTAGCTGCCCTGGCGAACTTCGTATACCTACCGCCTCAGACGGTCAGAATCAATGTATGAGAAAATCTTCATATTGTTTTTTCGTGAATTTTCTCATGTTTTAATAGTAATTCTGCAATTAGGGACGGAGACAAATCCAACAAATTAAAGATCATAAAAATCGGTCTTGCCGTTCTTGAGTTTTATATAATGGTATAACTAACCCGAGTTTGTTTTATTTATAGAGATAAAGTTAGGTTATGTTTGCCTTTCAATTTACCTGGTACATGAGCGGTTTACGTAAAAAATCATAATGGGCCCCACTTTCACCTTCAGCTAAGAGTTGCTCATGACGATAACTGTTTTTTTCAGTTACGGAAATATGAAATATTACTGATGCTAGTGTTCCTACTCCCATTACTATGTACACAACATGCCTGAACTTCCAAGCATCAGCAGGCCCCACTTGCTATAATAAAAAAAAAAAAACTATTTAGAAAAATTATACACTTGGCACTTTATAAGATTAAGGACCTGGTTCAGTCTGTAGATAGTCACCATCCACCAATTTAATGAAAAAAAATGGGAAAGGAGTTGTATGAAAATATCTAGAAGATAAATTAGTGGGGACTTATTTGGGGGTGGTGAAACATGCCATTACAATCAATAATGAAAAACAAATAGTTAAGACAAATACATACATGCCTATCACATTCCCCAGTCAAATGTAATATAATCCATGTGATAATATATACAAATAGATTTGAAAATACTGTGAATCCATATCTGTAATACAAATTTCAACATAAATTAGTATTTCTTTGGGTAATAACAGTTTACACAAATACTGGGAACATAACATAACATCACGCCTGTAATCTGAAAGGGTTAGGCAGAGGTCCATCTACATTTCACCAATTATATTTATGTTAATACTGTGAAATACCTACCTAAACAAAATTATTTCTTTGAGTATAATGGTGTTAATGTTGGGTGTTCAATTGTACATATTTACTTAATATTTTTCTAAAACAGTTCTACATGGAAGCAGTGTAAAGACTCTTATAGAAACTTTGTCATAGATTAAGAATGTTGAAATGCTTCAGTTGATATTTTCAATAAAATATTTTACCACATATTTTTAAAATTATAATGATACCTGATTGCAGTCAAATGCGTCCGAGTGTGATCATCTTCTGAAAGCTCTGGAATTAAACTTAAATGGGATATCTGTACTGCAGCCCATCCAATTTGAAATATAATAATAAATGCAGCATAATAATACATTTGTGCCCATTTGTGTGTTGATGAACAACCAATGCATTCCGTGAATATGAACGGAAATGAGGCCAGGACACAGACTGTACCTGAAAAATAATTAGAATGGTAAATATTATTTTTTTAGGAAATCTATAAAAAATAGTTTTATTAAATACAAATTCAACTATACTTGGATTAATTGCTTATACATAGAATACTCCATTACATTATTATTAATGTCACATTCCACTTACCAAACAAATGCCACAGTTTCCGCCTTCCATACTTTGAACTAATATGATTGTCTGTATGATCTGAATGATAACCAACAAAAGGTGTGGATAAAGCATCCATTACTTGACCTATCAACATCAAGTTGCCTGATTGTGAAGCACTAAATTCAAGTACTAAATGAAAAAATACTAAGAAATATGTAAACCATAAACTTGCACAGACATCATTTAATACATGACCAATCCCATAGCCAAGCTGTAATCGAAGGCTGGTGGATATGTGCACGAATTCAGAATCCATTTTTAAATAAAATAAAAAAGATAAATTTAGGTAGTAAGTGTGGTTGACTGTACGTTCTGTCTTCCAGACATACACACTTTTTAAACACGATTTTCTGATAATTTGCTACCGACTGTAGCCTAGTGGATTAAATTATACAAAAGTATGAGGTTTTATTGTTTCGTATCATAAATTATTAAAATAATGTGGTGCTCACAATAACTCAAAAAAATCACTTTGTTTTCATTTTCCTCTCCCGCGTAAGTATGACCAGTAATGACCAGTGCGTGTCGGTGTCACTGCCGAAGTAATGTCACTGCCCACTTCACTGCGTCAGCCTGACACTGTCAGGCGTCATTGTCACCGTGGGTGTCAAAATAAAAGTCACCACTCTTTGGGTGCGTTCCGAGCTGCGCCATAATCGAATTGAGCTTACTGAATTTTCCAAAAAAAATACAAACTAACTGATGACTAGGCAGCATGGTCCCTGACCTTAGCCTGTTCCGCAAGGAAGAAAAGAAAAAGAAAAAAACAGGAAGCCCTGTCAAGTTGCTGTCAAGTGTGAAAGTGTCATTGTCAATTGTCATGGCTGCTGTTATCGTAATGAAAATATTGCCCTTTTCAAATTAACCTTATCCAAAGCGGCTAAAGATTTAAAAATCAATGGGGTCTCTTTGTAAAGTATTATGTTACGGTATACTTCTCACTTATTCGCTGTGCGTTCGTTGTGATGACTTCAAGGAAGAATTATTTATTAAACCTCTACCGCCGAACAATCTCTACAGCTATTTTCAATTTGTGACTTTAGTGAATAGCGAATCATCTTCATGTAAGGATTAAATTATTATTGATAAGAAGTTTTCTATCTATAAAATAGTAAGTAATACCAATGTTTTCTTTATTTTAGTTCATTCTCATTTGGCCCCGCGATCACTCGCCGAAGTAGTATCTCGATTCCAAGTCGAGGAGCTCCATCTAACTTTGACCGAAGGACAATGGAGGCACTATCAATGGGGATATCCAGTATTAGATGCAGCGCCTGGAGCAGAGCTCTATGCCTGGTTTTCACCTGATGTTGTAGATGTAGATACACACTGGAAAAAACTAAGTGCTACACTCTCTGGACTCTTTTGTGCTTCACTTAATTTCATTGACAGCTTTAATACAGTGACACCTCAAATGGCTTTATGGCCTATGGGAGCAGTGAAGGCTAGTCAAAATGTAACCTCACAGCTGCGATATGCATCATTACCCAGAGAGATTGTATGCACCGAGAATCTGACACCATGGAAGAAACTTTTACCATGTGAATCAAGTCGCGGTTTTTCAGCACTGCTTAATTCTAGAATGATCCACAATACAAACTATCATTCTATTGGAGTTCATGTGAGAAAAGTATGTAAATCCAGTGATTGTTTGGAGACTCAACTGGAGTTCAAACAAACTGTGGCTCTTGTTTATGACTATGATATAATAAATAGCAATGACTGGTCATTCAGAAAATTGTTTGGCCAAGGTCTGCCTGGAGCCTGTCCACTATCTTCAGACAGCAAGATTTATGTTGATATCACTTCAAATGACACCCAGACCTTTACATTGAATCCACCACCAGACAATGTCATAGTATCACAAAGGGGTGGAAGTGATACTAAACTAGCAGTTTATAAAATAAACCCTGATGGTCAAATGATAAACATAGGTGCGAAATATAAGTCTAAGTTAGATTTAGCAGTTTCTGTACCTCCACCTCTACACTTTACCCGATACATCCTTGGTTATGGTAAAGAGTTTGGTGGTATTGTGACAGAGATAACAAACAACTGCTGGACTTCTATCAATGTTGTTGTTTTAGAGAATGCACCGTGGTGGTTACCAATACAACTAAGCTCATTGAGAGTTAATGGTGAAGCTGAAAGTAGTTTAGTTATGTCTCAGTACTATTCACCTGGCCGTAGCAGGCAAAAACCATACCACTTAGAATTGCTTATGAAATTACCTCCAAAATCCACCACTACAATCACAATTGACTTTGAATTTGTCTTCTTGAAATGGCAGGAATATCCTCCTGATGCCAATCATGGGTTCTATGTTGGCTCAGCATTAATTTCAGCCAATTTACCCACAGCCAGAAACTACACTAGTGTTCCCATTACCGGCACTACATTTGATTTCTTTGTTAATGCATCTAAGACATGTAAGTATATATTTTAATGGCTAAAGTTTATACATGGTGGCAAGGACATAGACATGTTTTTGATGATTGATGATTTAATGATTTATTCACTAAAGAATTCTTATAGATAGGTACATTGCCCCACAAAACTGCTTACGCAGTTTAACTGTGAGATCATTGAGTCTCTCTTACAGTATACTAGTAGTACTGTAACCATGGATTTAGCACATGATTCTCGACCCTTTGGTGAAGAAATTTTATTGGATATAGGAACAAAATCTGCTGTTTCATAGAAAAACACAATACCTAACTACACAGTCAAAATGTATGGAACAATATTTTTTTTTTTATAACTTATGATAAATTTAAATGCATGGGTTCAGAATTATATACTGAATGATGTGTGGTAACAGTTTGCATGTCAATGTCTCTGCCACACTGTAGGTAATGATATTTATTTATGTAATGTTTATAATCTTAATAGATGCAAGTATTATAATAATAGAGATGAAGTTTGCATGTTTAGAAGCAAGTGATATCATTTCATGTGTAAATTAGGTATATTGAAAACATAAAGGATAAAGAAATAACACATACTATAGCATTCATGGTTATGTAAATGTTTTTTTAGTTTTTCTTGCCTTTATCCTTGATTTCATAATCACATGCTTATCATGCACTACTTAATTAAATAATGCTAAAGGCTAAAATAAACTTTAATTTTTCAGGGTACCCGATTGTGTTCAGGACTAATGGTGCCATGGTATCACTGCCCACCCCAGATTTCAGTATGCCATACAATGTCATCTGCCTTGCCTGTACTGTGGTGGCTCTGGCATTTGGACCGCTACATAACATCTGCACAAAAGAGCTGGTTCTCAAACCCCTGGGAACACCTGTCTCACTTACCCAAAAAATTTTGAATTTATTTAAGAGAAAGAAAGATTAAAAGTATTTTAAAATAAGTGTTTGACTGAATAAATGAAAAACAGTTAACTGTGTGATTTTCTTTATAATATTAGCTGCTACTGCGCTTTGTAAGTGCAACTACCTGGGTTTGTCACACCACACGCACATAGATTAAGACTATGCCGACCGCACAGTGGCGCCCTCATCGTTTATGTGGTTATTTCATACAATTTATAATGAAAATGCAGAAAATAAGCACGTTAAGTTGTGCTTCACAAGATTAGACGTTGTTATTAATATAAGCGGTAGTTTTATATTGTTTAGTTTTATTATAATCCTTAAAACGGAATATAGTGGCCACTGTTATCCGTTTTATGGATTACAATAAAACTAAACAATATAAAACTACTGTTTCTAATAATATTAACGTATAATCTTGTGAAGCACAACTTAACGTGCTTATTTTCTGCATTTTCATTCTAAATTGTATGAAATAACCAAACAAACGATGAGGGCGCCACTGTGCGGTCGGCATAGTCTTAAAACCACTAAGACGACCCACTGACTAAACTTTTTTTTTGTTGCAATAAATAATAGATTTTTCAAACCTGGTTAAAACACTGGGTATTCTGGTTGTTTAAAATTATTCAACAAAATATAGCAATAAATACTTAGCTGCATTCCTAAAAAACTATTTTCTCAAAACCTGAAAAAAAATTAAAGAGTGGAAAATTCAAGTTTTGTAAAGAACCTCCTCAAATAATGCTCATCGGTAGGTATTGTATAACAAGCGACGTATTCCTTGCGGCGCCGCTCCAGTCGCGACTGCTGGCGATGCGGCACAGGCGACAAAGCGGCATGCCTGCGCCGCGATTCGAAAAAAATTGTTTCACAAGGAGTATAAGGTAACCTTTCAGTTTATCATGATCCACCTCGCCTTAGAGACTGATTATTGTAATTGTATTATTAATTAATTGAAGAAAAACAGGAATTAGCAAGTATCTATTTTATATAATGACTAGCTTTTGCCCGCGACTTCGTCCGCGTGGGTTTCGTACTTTCCTCAAATAAATTTAACACCCTCTCCACCTCCCCCTGAAAGGTATTTCGAAAATTATTGATTACGATCTTTATACTTACTTTATTTAAAGAAATAAGTATTCGGGCCAATATTTTAGTTAAACTACCTAAGATGTTTCAAATAAACTATCCTCCCTTTTCATCACGACAGGGCTTGTTTTTGCATTTGGTACGTTTCCATTTTTATGATATAAAGATTATTTATACCCATTTTCGTGTTAATGGAAGTTGAAGTTTCTACTCCTTAAACTTTATTACCCTTTTCCACCCGGTAGGAGTCGAATAAGTAAAACCCTAAAACTCATACTTTTTTATTTTAAGTAAGTAAGTAGTAAACCCCTAAAAGTGACAATCTTTATTATTTACTGAGGCAAATGTTGAAAAGTTTCAAGTTTCTTAACCAAAGGAATAAGACCACCTTTTCACCTTCATAGTTTTTATCCCCATAGGGGCGAAATATTGAAAACATGTTTGGGACGTTTCCATATCTTGACTCAAAGATTATTTATACCAATTTCCCATTGAATCAAGCCACGCAATAAAATACTCCTCTGTGATATGGACTGCCCCCGTTCACCCCGTTAGGGTTAGATTTTCGAAAAACCTAGTCACACTTTTTTATTTATTTTGGTCTGTTCCGAGTTTATATTATTGGACCGCGCGATAAAATTCTTCCATACAAACTGACACCCTCAATCTCCCTTTAGAGCAGAAAAACATAAAATGACAAACTATAATTTACTTAGATAAGTATTTGTGCCAAGTTTGAAGCTTAAATTTATTCATACCATTTTTTTGTAGTAAATCAAGCTACGCACTATAATACCGGCCTTAAAAATCGAATTACCACTTTTTTACCCGTCAGGGGTCTACTTTCGAAAGACCCATTTCTTATTACTTATGTTCATAACTCATAACTTGACTCAAAGATTATGTCCAACAATTTTCAAGTTAATCAAGCCACGCAGTAAAATGCAAAATTAACTACTCCTTTTCACCCCGTCAGAGGTAGATTTTCGCAAAACCCTGATACATGTTATTCTTTACTTTTGGTCTTAAGTATAAATACTGAGTTTCGACTTAATCGGAGACCGCACGTTAAAATTCTTCCATACAAATGTTGACAACCCCTAATCGCCCTTTAAGGGGTAGTTTAGAAAAGCAAAAAATTCCAAAATTCACAATTTACTTAGATAAGTATTCATGCCAAGTTTCAAGTATATTAACTAAATGAATAAGATTTTTCATATAAGCTGTATCCCCACTTTTCACCCCCACAGGGGTGGAATTTTGATAAATCGTTTGGAATGTGTTCATTACTTGACTCACAGATTATTTATACCAATTTTCGAGTTAATTAAGCCAGGCAGTAAAATTTGCCCTGTAAAATTAACTACCCCTTTTCTCCCCGTTAGGGGTGGATTTTCGAAAAACCTTGATACACGTAATTCTTTATTTTTGGTATTAAGTATAAATACTGAGTTTTGAGTTAATCGGACCGCGCGTTAAAACTCTTCCACACAAATTTTGACACCCCCCAATCCCCTGTTAGGGGGTAGTTTAGAAAAACAACAAATGCCAAACTTTATAATTTACTTAGATAAGTATTCGTGCCAAGTTTCAAGTTTATTAACCCAAGGAATAAGATTTTTCATATAAGCTGTATCCCCACTTTTCACCCCCGCAGGGGTGTAATTTTGAAAAATCGTTTGGAATGTGTTCATTACTTGACTCACAGATTATTTATACCAATTTTTGAGTTAATTAAGCCAGGCAGTAAAATTTGCCCTGTAAAATTAACTACCCCTTTTCTCCCCGTTAGGGGTAGATTTTCGAAAAACCCTGATACACGTAATTCTTTATTTTTGGTATAAAGTATAAATACTGAGTTTTGAGTTAATCGGACCGTGCATTAAAATTCTTCCATACAAATTTTGACACCCCCCCATCCCCCTTTAGAAGGTAGTTTAGAAAAACAAAAAAGACCAATTTTCATAATTTACTTAGGTAAGTATTCGTGCCAAGTTTCAAGTTTATTAACCCAAGGAATGAGAGTTTTCATACAAACTTTCATCCCCTATTTAACTCCTTTATGGGTTGAATTTCGAAAATTCCTTCCTTATTCCTCGTCTACATTATAAAGAAAACCTCTGTGCAAAATTTCAGCTTTCTAGGTCCAAGGGTTTAGGCTGGGCGTTGATGAGTCAGTCAGTCAGTCAGTCAGTCAGGACTTCTCTTTTTATATATATGTATAGACTAGCGGTCCGTCCCGGCTTCGCACGGGTGGATAAAAAAAAGAAAAAAAAAATAGCCTATAATAATCAGTGATAATGTAGCATTAAAATGGTGAAAGAATTTTTAAAATCGGTCTAGTAGTTTTTGAGCCAATTCGTTACAAACATACATAGAAACCTTTCCTCTTTATAATATTACTAGCTTCTGCCCGCGACTTCGTCCGCGTAAATTTTTTTTGATTCCCCGACCCACCCCGTCGCAACGTGTCGCCGGCCTGCGCTATTACTTCGTTTTCGCTTGGCGAAAACTTCAGACTTTTTTTCTTTTTGCTCAACTCGGGTCCTAGCGTCAAGTTTAATAGAATATAGCCTTCCTCAAGAACTGGGCTATCACGCAAAAATATTTTTATATATGCGACCAATACTTCCAGAGATTTAGAGCTTTCAAATCGCGTTTCAAACAAACAAACTCTTCAGCTTTATTATTAGTATTATTTTAAAACTATGATATCTCCTAAGATATACATTGAAATCAAATGATGTCAGGGCAATTTTATTCAAAATTGAATACATGTGATGAATAACGTATTTATTCGGATAAGGATTAATACCATGTTTATAAAAACACCTTGGCAAATAATGCATTATTTTAGAACAAATTTGGTTAGCATAAAAGAGGTTATAGTGAGCTAACCTTAAAAGATAGACATATGCTGTCGCGGACTTTTTTTTAAAGCTTTTATAGGGGAACAATTCTGTCATATATGATTTTTGCGAAACTTTAACCGGTTACGCAGCGCACGCAGCGGAAGCTCTCAATAGGAAAAAAATCCCCCGATTTTGAAACATTCTTCATTGGTGCTCCGCTCCTATTGGATTTAGCGTGATGATATATAGCCTTCCTCGATGAATGGGCTATCTAACACTGAAAAAGTTTTTCAAATCGGACCAGTAGTTCCTGAGATTAGCGCGTTCAAACAAACAAACAAACTCTTCAGCTTTATAATATTAGTATAGATCATAAATTCATAGTCACGTGCATTCGATAGTATGTACTTAATAATTCCATGCGTGCACCTGTGTAATGCACTAATGTGCGTTAAGTGACAAGTATTATTTGCTGACTGTACCAAGCGATCCACACAGCTGAAGACCGCATAACTTGAAGACTCGTCGTGAGTGGTCGCGATCCTCAGCATTGCAGTATCAGTATTTCAACCGAATCCGATAATTTGCAAACCTGCACCCTATAATAGCGTAACCCACTATCAATCGGAATCTGAATCATTTTGAAACAAATTGCTAATCCATTGCTTCTTAGGTTAGAAAAATTTGTTTACTCAACACGTAAATAACGTAATGAATGTTTTTGAACTGTCAAAATGAAACCGCACCCTAATTGCGAAACACTATCGATCTCAATTTGAATAATTTTGAAGCACATTTTTCGAACATATGAAGCAATGGATTAGCCATTGCTTCATATGTTCGAAAAATGTGTCTGCTCAACAATGTAAAACACGCAATGAACGTTGTTGATCTGTCAAAATGAAACCCAGTGCTACTTACTAATAGTGTGTTACGCAATTACCCCGCCGATTCCGATCGATAATGTGTTTCGCAATTGCACTGCCGGTTACACGAATTTTAAACATGCTTCGTAGCAGGTTACTCGTGGTGATGTGCCGCTGGAAATATTGAAAATTTACGGGAACTTTCCCATTGTAAATTTACGCAATATTCCCAATATTCCCGTAAGTATTCCCAAAGTTTCCAAATATGTATTTAATACATTTTTCGTATATACTGTATAATTACACATGTGCAACTAATATTACGCGATATTTATACTCCTATTACCACAGCTAAACATGTTACATGTTTGTACCTGCACTAGCTTGCGCCACGGCATAGCGATCGCCCCCACCCCTTGTAAAACAAGCTTCAGTTAGTATACAAAGTTTCATGATCTAATTTAAAGTATTTTTTTAATACCAGCGGTTTATTGTTCGGTTTGGAGGTAACTTTGGATTTTTTTTCTATCGAGAAAATTTTATGGAATCGTGTTTTCGTCAAACATAAGACCTAACATTAATCCTCAACTTTACCATATATTTATTTCAAAATGAATGCTGCAGTATTTTCGACATAACGGAGGATCATGCTAAGCCATTTGAGGTAGTATTGGCCCTTAAGGTGCCACTTTTCGATATTTTTTCTATACAAATTTCGGGAGAATATTACTCCACTGTTTGACATTGTGCATCCAAAGTTAAACATGATATCGTTTTGACTTATTAATAATTGTGTCTGTACGGAAACAGAATAGTAAAATAAAAAGCCATTAAAAAGTTATGAGCCAACAAAGATTCGTTTTTCTTGCTATTTTTAACGTAACTTTGGGTGTCAATAACTCAAACTCAAAGCATTTATTTCAATTAAACCATTTCCAGGCACTTTTGAATTGTCAAAATTAACTAGTCGGTCAGTTAATCAGAAAGTTGAAGCTAGTTGCCCATTCCAAAGCGTAGATCTCTTGGAGAAAAACGGGCAAGAAACTCCAAGGACACTTTTAAATTAAGATATTACAAAATCCTGAGTACAGTATTCTTGTTGCTTCTATATGTGAGAACAATGTTATGAAGAAACAATTCAAAATAGTTATAAGATTAAAAAGAAGCCCTGGCAGCTAAGAGATGACCAGTCTCAACTGACAGCGCCCGTTCACGAACATGACGCATGTAATAAATAAATAAGTAATAAAAGAACTATAAAATCTTCAAAACCAAGTCCGTACCGACAAAGCCCAGTTATCGAAGAGACCAATAAACTTTATTTGTAATTGATTTATGCAGTGGGTTTTTCATAAAACTCGATTTTCCGAAGCACTTTTCAAATCTTTTTACGCGTCTATCAGATCGGCACGGTGTTTCTGTGCGTGAAAACTAGACGTTGTTCGTGTAGACTAGCGTCTAACTGCTCATCATTGATATTAGCGCTGTCGGACACGAAGCCAGGCGAGACAGCGTGCTTTTTGACCATGACCACCAGCGAGTTCGAGCTCGCGACTAGTTTACTCTTAAGTCATAAAATGGAAACGTAGCAAACGCTTTTTTATTAGAAACAAGCCCTGTCGTGATGAAAAGGGAGGACAGTTTATTTGAAACATCAGTAGTTTAACTAAAAAAATGCTCCGAATACTTATTTCTCTAAATATAAGTAGTATAAAGATCGTAAGCAATAATTTTAGTAATAGGGAAGGTGGAGAGGGTGTTAAATTTATTTGAGGAAAGTACGAAACTCATGCGGACAAAGTCGCGGGCAAAAGCTAGTACGAGTATATTTAGTCTTTAGAGACAGATACTTGTTAATTTCAAACAAATATAAAAGTGTGTTGATTCCCTGGTTTATTAAAATTGTTAACTTTATTAAAAAGTTTACAACTCTCAGAATCTGATTGTAAAATTGTGTTAATAAACCAATGTGATTAAAAATGTTTTAATAAAACATAATTTCTGATGCTTTGTGATTTTTTTACTACGGGAATATTTACGGGAAAATTGTAAATTTACAGGGAATATTCCCGTAAATATTGGAAACTTTGGAAATTTTTAACTTATATGTATAATCAACTATCGATGTTACCACGATAGTACGCAAATTTACCTAATTAATTGGCTAGCATATAATAAAAAAACACTAAAGTACATTATCATCAATATTCCCCTAAATTTCCAGTTTTGGGAATATTGCCGGGCACGTTTACGGGAATATTCCCAAAGTTTCCAAAATTCCCGGGAACGGCACATCACAACTCGTGAGTAAGTCCGGCTGTCGCATCGAGCCAAGTGCCAACGTTTTCTGTGTTTAGGGTTTTTTTTTATAATTCGACACCTCCATGCAATAACATGCATAACTCACTTTTTTCCAAAAATTGAGTTACAACGGCATTGTTATGTAAAAAAAAAATGCATTTTTTCTGTACTATCATTGTAATTCTATTCCCTTTCGTTTCTAAAAATAAACCAACGTCAAAGTATTGTAACTAATGCAAAAAATATTTTTTGTCAACAATATAATTGCAAAAAAACAATTTTTCTTTTACAACTTAACCATACCTATTTATAGTCCGCCTAAACTATATTAAATAGAGCCAGCTTCAAAAATTGTACGGGGTGTTTTGAGTTTGCTATAATTTTTCAAACTTTAAAATCGCTCTCCTGTAAAATCACAAAAAGTGAGTTACGATGTTATTGCATGGAGGTGTCGAATTCTCCATTTCAAGAATTGTCTACGAATGTCTCAAAATGATTTCTTGAATTTGCCTTGTTTTTTAGGGTTCCGTCATAAGGAAAAAACGGAACCCTTATAGGATCACTTCGTTGTCCGTCCGTCCGTCCGTCCGTCCGTCCGTCCGTCTGTCAAGACCGTTTTTCTCAGGAACGCGTGGAGGTATCAAACTGAAATTTATATTTAATACTCAGGTCTACTATCCCTTGGAGCTGTGAAAAAATCAAACTTCTAAGCCAAAGCAATCAAAAGATACAGCCGTTTATGCCGCAAATTTCCGCAAATTTTCGAAACTCGCACGGGAATCAAAACCTACAGGGTACTTCCCGTGAACTTAAAATCTTGAAATTTGGTGCGAAGTAACGTCTTATAGTACAGATAAAGGAAAAATTGCGAAAACCGTAAATTTTTAGTTACATCATATAATAAAAAATATTTTTGAAAATTTTAAAGTTACTACTTCTTTTCTCATGAACGCGCAGAGGTATTAAATTGAAATTCATATCAAATACTCAGGTCTATAATACCTTTAAGCTGTAACAAAATCAAACTTTTATGTCAATGCAATCAAAAGAAATAGCAATTTAAGCCGCATATTTTCAAACTCGCCACTACTCGCGAGGGAATCAAAACCTAAAGGGTACTTCCAGTCGATCTAGAATCTTGAAATTTGGCATGAAGCAATGTTTAATAGCACATAAAGGAAAAATTCCGAAAACCTTAAATTTTTAGTTACATCACATTTTTTTTTTTCAAATAATTGTAAATGGAATTTCCACATAATTTTCATCCATAAACATGTTTCCGTTAATAAACACTAGAACTACACGAAGTAGTACAACTATAGATAATGTTTTTTCGAACTTCAATGTTCAATGTGGCACTATTCATACCTTTTTCAGTCACCATTTACCTACAGATCTGGTTCAAATTTAATTCATAATTAACATTTTTGTACGAGATTTCTAAATAGTGACTAAAAAATTTTGTAAATAAATAACTTTGATAAAAAAGCTTGCCCTCATTCGTCAGCAGACTTTTGCAAGGCTGCTGCAAGGCTAGTGTAGGTATTTCAGTTATATTATAAAATAAACGATATGTGTTAACATAAAATAAAGGATTACTGAAACGATAAAGAGACCTTTGTCATTAATTTATGCTCCTCCAGCTTTCCATATTGTAATGTTATAAATTTCATTTTGCAATAAAAATAGCATAACTATGACTCGATTTTCGTGATGGGTGAACTTTTACTTATATACCTACAGGTTTGTACGGAACCCTCGGTGCGCGAGTCCGACTCGCACTTGGCCGGTTTTTTTATTAATTAATATATCTAAGATGCGTGTGTTTTTACCCGACTACGTCAAAGCCAAAAGAGGGTTATGATTTTAGCAGGCTAAGTACCTATGAGTATGCATTTCAAATACGAATCTTTTGACAGAATAAATTGAGAAAAGCGGCAGCCACTTTGTTTTCTTTTTACCCGACTACGGCAAAGCCAAAAGAGGATAACGCTATGTATATATAAATTATGTTCATCAGGCTGCTTAACACATCATAGGTATGAAATTCAGTGTGCTACCTACCCTCAATTATCCCTAACCCCAAATAATTGAAATAAAAGAGAAAGTTAAAAAACTTTTTTACAAAATAAAAACAACCGACTTCCAAAAAAGACACTACAAAATGAAAAATAACTTTAATTTCGGAAGTCGGTTGCAAACAACGAAATGCGAACCCAACCACACCCACTTAACTTTTTGAGACATTATGATCTGCATTCACAGGTTTTGAAAAAATGTACAATCAGCAAGAAAATGGCCAGTTTTCACAATAACTTTTTTTGATGCCATTCGACCCGGCCTGCACCCTAATTGCGGAACACACTATTACTCTCAATTTGAATCATTTTGAAGCTTATTGCTAATCCATTGCTCCATATGTTCGAAAAATGTGTCTGCTCAACAACGTAAATAGCGCAATGAATGTTGTTGAACTGTCAAAATGAAACCCATTGCTACTGATAGTGTGTTACGCAATTACCCTGCTGTTCAAAAAACTCTGTCGGACCAACTGAGGTTTGAGAACTAGAAAAGTCAGACCATTTTGTAAAAATTGAGAACCTGTGGATAGTGGGATCATGCCAAACTGAACTTTCAGGCTAGGTACATTACTGACACACACAAAAGCCTTTCACCATGATCAAATAAATTTAAAGTTTTAGGTACCTAGTTCTGATGTTAATTCAGAAGTTGTTATTTTCACGTCTTTCTTATTGTATAAAATAAAGACATCTCTGGATGTGTTTACAGCGCTTTCAACTGCTTCAGCTTGTCTAATCTGTTGATGAGAAAAAAAAAGAGTAGGTGGTGCAGTCACGAGCAATGGAATGTATCTGTACGTTGACAAATTTTCGAATAGGTATATGTATCTATGTAAATGTAGGATATTTCAAAAATAACTATATTCTAATTCTAATTGTATATTAGTGCCGATTCTCTTGTCACAAATGCGTCTAAACTAGACTAAAAATCACCAAAATTTAGTTTATTCCTGTCAAACGACGATTTCCCATTCTGAAATTAACTAAAGTGACACAACTTAACTAAATTTTAGTTTGACAGCACTAAGATTGCACTGAGATATTAGTTTAGTGAAAATAGTAATTTTGCTATTCTGAATTTGACGTTTTTCATCTAAAATTTAGATTAAGTATCTTTAATCGCGACTAAAAAGGTGTGGAATAATATTAGTTGGCATGAATAAAATTTACATCAACACCTCGACTTCAGATGCAATAAAAACTTTTTTATAAAAAAAAACAACCGACTTCAAAAAAAAACACTACAAAGTGAAAAATAACTTTAATTTCGGAAGTCGGTGTCGCTGTTTGCGCATTGTCGTTTTTTGACACCGACTTCCGAAATTAAAGTTATTTTTCACTTTGTAGTGTTTTTTTTTTTGGAAGTCGGTTGTTTTTTTTTATAAAAAAGTTTTTATTTTTCACTTTTTAGTTATATCTACCTCACACAAATTCATATAACACTACTTGCGACAGGGAAATGAGGGTGTATAACGCTAGTGTTTACATACTTTTGTGAGGGTGTACCATGGTATAGTGAACACATCTGCGTACCCCTTTAAAGGGTACAGGTGCGATGTTATGTTGTGTGATTGCGTAAACAATGGAAACATATGCGATAGCAGCAATCGCGGTTGATTTGCTGGCATTTATTGAAGAGTACCGTTGTCTGTCTCGGAAACTCATCATCAGATCTTTACAAAATTTAAATGGGACCTTTTAAAAATACACATCTTTCAAACAAAAAAGAATTTTGCAAATCCGTCTATAAATGATGGAGTTATGCTCGAACCCGTAAAATACTTATAATTGAGTAGTTCCGATGGCTATCTGTGGTCATCATCAGTTCCACTTCACCAAATGGTGCTTTCCGAGAGCAAATGCACGAGTTACTATAAAAAATACCCAAATCGCTATAGGTGTGCCTACAAAATTTGAGGGTTTCCCTCGATTTCCATAGGATTCCCTCATCAGATTCCGACTTGGTGACAATGGAACCACCTCGCAAGTATACCCTTTCAAACGAAAAAAGAATTTTGAAAATTGGTCCACAATTGGCGGAGTAATCGCGTAACAAACACACAAAAAAAAAAAACATACCATCGAATTGATAACCTCCTCCTTTTTGAAGTCGGTTAAAAACAGTAGGTACCTACTGTTTTTTTTATTTTCTTTTGCGTATATCTCGAAAACGGTGTGTCCTATCGCAAAAATAATGAAAATTTCGACCCCCTTTATAAAACCAGTAAACTTCTAAAACTCAACACGTTGGTAATAATTTTTCATATTTTGTATGGAAAAGTGAAAAATTCCTAAAAAACACTACAAAGTGAAAAATAACTTTAATTTCGGAAGTCGGTGTCTTTGGATCTGTATTTAGTTTATTGCCACCGACTTCCGAAATTAAAGTTCTTTTTCACTATGTAGTGTTTTTTTATGGAAGTCGGTTTTTTTTTTGTTAAAAAGTTTTTATTTCTCGCTTTTTAGTGGGTCTGTTTATAATGCATCAAGCTCATCGCCTTTTACAAAATATCACTATTCCCGATACAGGGACGTTAATTATTGAGGAGTTCTCCTGGTACTCCACCATCAGCTCCATTTCACCATTCGCATTGTGAGGAGCATAAATTGCTTAGCAACCATATTAAAGTAATCGAATCGCAACCTGTGAAATACTTATTATTGAGTAATCTCGGTGGCCATCTGTGGTCTTCATCATCAGTTTTACTTCACTAAATTTTGCTTTCCGAAAGCAAATGCACGAGTTACTATAAATAATACCCGAATCGCTATAGGTGTGCCTATAATATTTGAAGAGTTCCTTCGATTTCTCCAGGATCCCGCTGATAATCCTGGCAGCATCAGCCCAGACTTATGTCAACATTGCATTGAACTTAAAATTTAGTCCTGTTTAAAATGAGCCCAAACACGACTACGGTGCTGTAATTTCAAAGTTTGTACTTTTTCTGATGCTCCTGGCTTCAGCATCAAGTCGCTATATACTTCGGTGTTTCTCATTAACAGTACGTTTATCCACACATCGAGCCCTTTTCAATGAGCCTAAACACGATATATCTGCTGTTAGTTGTCGAGGAGTTAGGTACTCTGCAGACTATCCTGACTGCAGCATCAGGTCATGACTTGATGATCATGAGACCAAATGTGGCAACCACATTCGGTCCAAATGTGGATGTGCCTTATCAAACATCAAAACAATTTACTAAAACTGTCCTTGTCTGTTCGAGTAACTTCTTACTGTTAAGGAGTTGTACCTTCCATCATCAGCTCAGCTACCTGAGATGGTGACAACCATACGCAAATACACAAGATACTTCATAAAATATGCGAAAAACAATAAATGAGCCTATAAAATTTGAGGGTTGCCCTCAATTCTCTAAGATCCCATCATAAGATCCTAACTTGGTGAAAATGGGACCACCTCAGAACTATCTACTTTCGAACAAAAAAAAGAATTTTGAAAATCCGTCGACAATTGGCGGAGTATTCGATGAACAAACATACAAAAAAAAAAAAAAACGAGTGTGCTTATGACCACACGACTGAAGTGAAACTTCTTTCGCTCCATCTGTATGTATATTTCATTTACTAGCTATAAGAGAAAGAGAGAAAGAAAATGTGCGCGCGCACTGCTCTCTCTTGCTCCTACACTGTGATACAGACAATAAGCCTGCAGTGTGCTTAGATATACGGAACGTATTTGGCTATGAGAGGAAGAGAGAAAGAAAATGTGCGCGCGCACTGCTGTCTCTTGCTTATATCCCCCACTTAACTTCCGTTCGCCTTGCCCGATCACACTTTTCGTAACGCTTACGTCACGCGTTCGCCAGCTTACTCCCCAAGTCAAGCGTGCGTAAAGAAGTTTCACTTCAAAAATTGTTCACCTTCCTACCATGAGGTAGTCTAGTGTCATGTATTTTGATCGCATGTATTTGGAAAGAGCGACTGTCGCAACCCAGCGCAGGGCACGCCGCGATAGCGGCGGTAAGACCCCTCTTTGAGGAGTGGCTAGAGAGGCGCCACGGCGCCCTCACCTACCGCCTGACGCAGGTCCTCACCGGACACGGGTGTTTCGGGAGGTACCTGCACATTATCGGGCGGGAGGATACGCCCGGGTGTCACCACTGCGAGGGTCGCCCGGAGGACACGGTGGAGCATACGGTGGCGGTATGCCCCAATTGGGCGGAGCACCGCCGTGTTCTCGCAGAGGCGATCGGCGGCGGCGGCGACCTCTCGCGCCCGGCCCTGGTTCAAGCCATGGTCCGGGGCGAGAGGGAGTGGGAGGCAGTCACCTCCTTCTGCGAAGCAGTCATGCTAGCGAAGGAGGTGGCGGGACGGCTGAGGGAGAGGGCCTCACGTCCCAGCCGCCGCGGGAGACGCCCCGGGCGTCGGGAGCCGCGAGACGACTCCCGGCCACCGTAGGCGCGGGCCTGCGGGCGGAGAGTAATGGGTAACTCTCCGTCCGATCAGGACCAGGCCCGTGCCGGACGGCGCGTACGTGTTCCACGCGCGCCTCAAAGAGATGTCAGCATAAGGAAGGGGCCCGAAAGGGCCGAAGCCTGCCGGGGCAGCGGGATTGTCCGAAAGGGTTACCGCTACCCCGGAACACAAAGGGCTAAGGAAGGAACACGGGTGGGTTTTAGTCAGTAAGAGTCTGACACTCCCTTCTGCTCCACCCAGAGCGGGAGGGGTCATTGGATGATTTCCCATCCACAAAAAAAAAAAAAAAAAAAAAAAGCGTGCGTAAAGAAGTTTCACTTCAAAAAAAAAAACATACAAACATCCGAACGTAGTACCTCCTCCTTTTTGTGAAGTCGGTAAAAAAGAGGTCAAGGTTGTCCCACTGCGCACCTTCGGCTCAAAAAAAAACACGGGGAGGGGCCCGTGAAGTACGTAATTTAATTTAATACCGCGTGAAATAACTTTGTTAATCGTAAGTTTCATTGAAGACTTGGTTTTTCGAGTAAAATAATGAATATCCATAATTTTATTACATCATGTAAACAATAATGCTGTTATGCTTGTTGTAAGTTTTATCGGTAATTTTCGTTTGAAGTGAAAAATACCTGGGAAAATATTGTTCTTAATCTATCATAGCAAAAGCCTATTAGTTATGTGTATACAAAAGGGTGCACTTGAAGAATAAATGTTTTTGCTTAGCATAGCCTCTCAAATGTTAAAGCTTACCTACATTTTTAATGTCATTTTTTTTTTGCATAATTTTGTAATAACAATATTTCCATGTTTGTTTCAGGGACTTTAAAATAGACTGATGACTTCAGGAACTGTTGTAAATAATTGAATGATGACATCACCCTGCGACAAAGTCCCGAAACAATACTGCTTTCAAAAGCATTACAACATAGTGCTTAGAGGACTGCGACTACTCAGGCTCGAAGGAATTCAGAGTTTACACAGATGGATCAAAGACTAACTGCGGAACTCGAGTAAGCGTTTTCTCATACGACTTTCAACATATAAATATCCAGACTGCTGGGAATGCTCAACACGGTCTACCAGTGTGTGAGAATAATACAACAAGGTTACAAGGTTTTTAACCCTAACTTTAGTAATGAATTTATTAATCACCAATTACCAGCCTGTATTATTTTTTTTTGCAGAATTTCCAACCTGGAGCACACCGCACAGCCCGGAGTAAAGGAACATTTTTGACCTATGCTTAAGCAAGCATGTGAAAGTTTGATCGAAATAAAATCCTTTGAATACACTTTCAGCTCTTTTTTTTTGTTAATAATTAACCTACCTATATTATTTTTTTTTAATTGGTTGCGTGGGTCACAACGCTAATAACGACAAATACCGATATCGATAATTCGATTATTCGTGTGACGTGACATCCCTATTTTGTTCTTGATGTTGGCATTGTGTCAAATAAACAAATGATGTTGTTTGCGGCTTCATGTTGGCAAGATTTTTCGCCCCCGTTTCATAGTAATACGAATTCACGCTTTTTCTATGGCAATCCCGTCTCTTATAACGCTAGTGATTACATTCTCTTTGCTGTGCACTGTTGTTGGTGGAAATGCGCAAAGGTATTATTATACTGTCATTTTATAGGCACTGGCCGCCTATATAAAATTATCATAAATGAATTTAAAAAATATGATGTTGCGAAAATTGACGTTTATTAGACTCGAAAGTTTTTTGCAAGTAATTTATTTTAATATCTACTTTTATTATTAATATAATATAATCTTACAATTAAATTATTTAATTTCTCGTGAAGTGCTTTTCATCATAAATTAGCCATGTCTAAAAAGAAACAACCAGAACCAGTAAGTAGAGAGAGACCATGAAAAGAAAGACGGAGAACTTAATGCTGTGACGCAACTTGGGAGAGGCCTAATGTGCAGCCAGTCCAGCAGTGAACTGCTATGCGCTGACTTGATTGATTGACCATTGACCAATAATTGTGGTACTTTCTACTTTTTTAGCACGACGACGGGCCGAAATAGGAGATTCATACGAATACATCCATAATTTAATATTGGCCTCGATTCTGTTGTTCACAAACTAAACTAAATTTAAGTTCAGTGCATCTTTTTCTTTCTATTTCATTATAAAAAGGACATAAGATAAAATATTAGTTTAGTTCTGTCAAAATAGATAATCCTTAGACAAGTTAGACGATATTAAAAAATTGGCTACCAAAAATAGGTCAATTTACGTCAGGCGCGGACTAATTTGACAGAACTCAACTAATATTTATCTTCTGTCCTTTTCATAATGAAATAAAAAGAAAAAGATGCACTGAACTTAAATATAATTTAGTTTGTGAACAACAGAATTGGGTCCATTGACGTATTTTTAGTAGCCAATTTTTTAATCACGTCTAAACTTGTTTAAGGATTATCTAATTTGACAGGAATAAACTAATATTTATCTTCTGTCCTTTTCATAATGAAATAGAAAGAAAAATATGCACTGAACTTATAGAGTAAGAGCCCGTGGCCGCCAGACCTTCGTCACTACATAGTTTAAAACAAAGTCGCTTTCTCTGTCCCTATATCCCTATGTACGCTTAGATCTTTAAAACTACGCAACGGATTTTGATGCGGTTTTTTTTAATAGATAGAGTGATTCAAGAGGAAGGATTCAAAGGAAGGCACAACCAACAACTGCCGGACGCTCGCACATTCAAATTAGTCTGGCTAAGGGTTGGAACCATCAAAATGGTCTGGCAATTGGGAAAACCCATTATTATAATAATAGTAAAAATATATCTAAAAATTAGCTTTTATACTGTAACGAAAGTAGAATTACCTACCTATATTTAATTGACTTTTAAGTGTGTCTGGCGGGGGGTTACCACCATAGTAATTGTCTGGCAGTGGGTTAGATCGTTTTCTATTACTGCTCAGGACTCAGGTGAAAATATAAAAAATGGGTGTTATAATTTCACAAAAGTTACCTAGTAGGTATATTATACACCTTTGTTACCTGTTATCTGCCAAAGCCACCATAATCTAAATTTCATAGTGAGCCACCGTTCTTAACTGTGCTCGGGGCATGCGCTGAAAAACTTTCAGCTTTTATAAAATAACGAAGGTCTGGCGGCCATGGGCTCTTAGACTATAAAATTTAATTTAGTTTGTGAACAACAGAATCGGGGCCATTATCGCCCGTGGGGAAAATCACGTGGCGGGTCTAACTTGGTTTGCAAGAAATAGTAATACGCAATAACTCATTAAATTTTTACTTCAATTAACCCCAGCTATCGTTTTGTTTCGTTTGATCCACGATATTTTACCCAACCTGTATATAAAAATGTAATTTGTGGAGATAAATACCTAAACATAATTTTATTTTTTATTTATTTTTTATTTGCGCAACTTTTGTTGCCTTTGAATATGGAACACTTCCATATTGCCAGCAACATGTTTCGTCCCGCAACACATAAAGGGCTTTAGAGGTCCGTGGTATAACCAGCTATCCGCCATTTTCATTGTTTTTTAAAATGGCGGCCACGCATGAAACCTATATAATACGAGTAAGTATATATAGGTTTATATTTAAACTGATATACCATCGATATACCCTCGTATATCGATGGCTGACATCAATGCAAACAGAAAACACAGTACAGAGAGTGATTATTTTAAACATCTATGCAACAAGTTGTACAGACGGCAGCAGGTCAACCTACCCCAATCTGTCAAATTTCTTTGATAGATTTTCAACTTTAGTACAAAGTAATAAGGTTCATATTCAATTGGGAAAATCTGACAGATTGCGGTAGCTTGATGTGCTGGCCTCTGTACCCAAGTTAAAAAAAAAATAAGGACACGATCAACTTAACGGTAATATTATCTCGGAAACGTGACGCTTTACGGGGTTTGGTCCTACTTATTATGTTTTCGTTTTATTATTTGCAGCGTCGGCGGCAGCCGTAAAAGGTAGGAAGTTTACTGGGTTACTCAAATGTGTTTCAATTTCAGATAGAGATGGAACCTGGTAAAGGTGTTTTACGCTACGCTTTATCTGATCGCACCTTCATTGACAAGGGTTGGACTATGCTACCTACAGAAAAAGTAGTGCGCAAGGTAAATGCATATTTCGAAATTTTCAAAACCCACTCAGATGTTCACAAAAAAGGTATTTTTAGGAACTTGTACCTGGTCTATTAATCACCATGGTCGACAACCGGTGATGCTTCTCCGCTTATCCACCTTTACTCGTTAGGACTACGCTGGTGACTGCGGGTTGTGATACTCCCTGGCCGCACTATAGTCAAATATTAAAAAAAAACCGGTCAAGTGCGTGTCGAGCGACGCGCAGTGTAGGGTTCCGTAGTTTTTATAACAGCCAAGTGCGGGTCATATTCGCTGACTGATAGTTTCGTACCATGCTTTAACTTAAACCCAAACATGACTAGGTACCTACCTAATTTGACTTCCCATACAAATCCTCAACCATAGGCTCGGACTCCACCAAAGCGGAGATGTGCGGAGCGGAGCGGAGCCGTGCAGGAATCGTGCAATCACAAACGAGACGAGTGACGCGATGAGGATTTCAACCATTGTGATTGGTCGATCCCTGCACGTCTCCGCTCCGCTCCGCACATCTTCGCTTTGGTGGAGTCCGGGCCCATTTCTACCAAAGCGGAGAGGAGATGCGTAGCGGATAGATGTGAGCTGTGCGTAGCGGAGATGTGTGATGGGAACTTAGAGCATTAAACCAATGGAACCGGTTGGTTTAATGCTCTAAGGATGGGAATAACTCTTTCGGATGTGCGAGGTGAGGGGAAAAGGCAGCGGGGAACGGGGCGCGCGAGCGCGGGCGCCTCCGGCCGCCGCCCGGCCGCCCGACTACACACATCTCCGCTCTGCCGCTCCGCTTGCTCGCTGGCGGCCATCACTACATAGTATAAAACTAAGTCACTTTCTCTGTCCCTTTGAACGCTTAGATCTTTAAAACTACGCAACGGATTTTGATGCGGTTTTTTTTAATAGATAGAGTGATTCAAGAGGAAGGTTTGTATATATAATACATGCATGCATGTGATGTCATAAATAAACACATTTTTTTGCGCTTACTTTTCAAACGCTGGCTGAACTCTACGAGATAGGTCAAAATAATGTACTACAGTATTGTACACCTTAAAAAGGTCTACAAAAAAGTCCGCGATGGTATACCTATGTCTATCTCTTAGGGATAACCCACAATAATAATTTTTTATCCTTTACTTTTTACGAGAAATAATGGCTTATTTACGAAGCGATTTTAAGCAATACAGCATTAATCCTTATCCAATTAAGTACCTTGAATACATTGTGCATTTAATATAGATAAATATGGCCCTTTACAGCATGTAATTTAAATGAATATTTTCGAAGATATTACAGATTTAAAATGCAGGGACATAGCGGTTGCTGCGGTACCGGCCGCGGCGGCGCGTGCTGGCATTCTTGAAATACCTGTACTTAGTATCAGCACAGTGTATCAGTATTGCACCCGTGCGAAGCCGGGGCGGGTCGCTAGTTGATATATATATTACACTCGTTACACTAGATTAGTAATTACCGCACCAAGGCGTTGCCACTAGACTGATGGCTACAGCCATCAGCGTAGCTAACGTCAGTTAGTGCTCTGTCTGACACCAACCGAAGTGAACCGAGTGACATGCGACAAAAAATATCGCGAAAGAGTGCGATTCAAAATCACAAAAACATAATAAATTTACCGGAATTACCTACTTTCCACACGTAAATTAATTGTCTCTGTGTTTATATCAACGTAAAAACGCAATAAAATGTAGAATTTTGTAAATTAGGTTCAGTGTTACTACTAAAAACTTAGTTTTAGTTTCCCACATTTGTGGGGGTTTTTAATTTATGGAATAAGGGATTTTAAATATTTTTTTGATACGCGTTTTTAATACTGAGCTTGCATAAAGTTGTCGCCATCTTGGATTTTCATTTTGACTTCATTATCGGCTTTAGCAGCCTCGAAAACCATGATGATGAGATCAAGATCAAGACGACGGTTGCAAAAACTTTAATTTTTTTTTATCATGAGTATCGCCCATGATAAAAAAAAATAAAGTTTTCGCAACCGTCATCTTGGACTTTCATTTTGACCTCACTATCGGCTTTAGTACCCACGAAAACTATTTCTGGAGAATCACATGGCGGGGGCATAAGGCTTTTTCTTTACGTGACGATATCTACCAGTCAACTCCTACCGCAAGCCGCGGTAAAGAACTTTGTTCCAATATTTTATTTCACATAAACCTATATGATATGATAACCTATCGTATGCGTCGACATGCTGTTGCCGCGCATTCGTTCGTATCTTTTCCGATCCGATGCAATGCGAGCCGTTTGATGGAAATCATCATTAGTAAAATGATTGGCTTTTACAATATTTCTAAATGAGTCTTTAAAGGTACGGAAGGACAGTGTAGGCTTGTCAACAAGCTATTTTGTGGTACTTGACAAAATTGAAAATGGTCAACAAATCGACGATATAGGTAACTTTGCCTTGTTGGATGTACCTAGGTTCTACTCACTCCACTGTTCAAAGCTTATGTGTATTAATTAAGGCACTTTTTGTTTTTAGATGAATGTTTATCGAATGCGTCCGGCACACCCCGAGTTTGACTGGTTCGAACACAACAAGAACAAACGGCTGATGACTTACGACACCGGCGAAAGACTAGCCGAGTTCGATGACAACGGACGAGGTCGCTGGTATTACAGAAATGGTCGACTGGCACTAGATTATTATGATGCCGAAGGTGGTTATCTAGTTCTATATGAATACCTAGTTACCTAGGTTGTCTATACTTAGTTAACGCGCATCCAGTTTCAAGATGTTCACGTAGTTAGTGGCACTATCCCGAACTCCCCAAATGTCTTTGAGGTTCTTACAGCTCTGTTGTTGACTAAAATAGTCAAGCATTTATGAAAGTTATAAATCGGTTTGGATAATGTTGTATGAAGGTATTATTCTAATCTTTTAACAATATGAATTACAGAGACAAATGCTCAGCAGCGTTTCGTCATATACAGCAGCGGAGAGCCCTATGAGCGAGGCCGCACACATCCTATTACGATACTTGCCACTTTTGACTATTTAGGCAATGGTATAGTTTTCGATCATACTGGCAAGATACGGTAAATATTAACACCATCAAGTTTGCTGATAGAAGACCAAAGTAGGTCAAGTCAGTGCTGACATCATTAATATTACGAACAAGTTTTACTATGTGACCAAACCTGAAATCGCAAAAAAATATCAGCTGTTCCCTACATCTATGTTCGCATAACTCGTCAAAATGTAGGGAACAGCTGATTTTTTTTTCGCGATTTCAGATTAGGTCCCATAGTAAAAGTTGTTCATAATGATGATTAAAATGACCTCTTAAGAGATTTCGTGTATGAATAGATAGACCTTAAACACATAACTACATAAACTCTGTCGCTTTTTTCCCATGGAGGTAGGCAGAAAGTACACGCCACCTGCTACGATCCTTACATATCCTTTTGCTTCGTTTACGTTCATATATCTGGTCATACACACACGCCCGTTGCGAGTCCTAAGCACCTGACCTTTCTGAAGAACATCTTGTCAATATAATTAAGTATGTCCTTCTAGAGCATCCCCTACCGGCGTTTCCACTCACATCGGCTTTTCTTAGTTGCTTTTTACTCATCCTCTCAAGTCACAACATGACCCAATCATATGTATAAGCAGACTCTTAAATTTTTGTCACTACTTCTTTTAAAACGCACCGTTGCCTTGTCATATCATTCATAGCTACACCACTCACCCTATCATTCATAGCTACACCACACATGATGCGCAAAGGCTCATGAGGCTTAGCGTAGGCACCAGCGGGCTAATTGCGTAACACTCTATTAGTAGCTATGGGTTTCATTTTGACAATCAACAACGTTCATTGCGTTTTTTACGTTGTTGAGCAGACACATTTTTCCAACATATGAAGCAATGGATTAGCAATATGCTTCAAAATGATTCAGATTGAGATCGATAGTGTGTTTCGCAATTAGGGTGCAGCACACCATTTTGAACAGCCAGTCGAGCCTTTTTGGATATCGACTGGTTGGTCACAATCGTATGTAGTATGTACCTATAGCATTTTTTCCCGCATTTACTCTTCTTTCCACATCTTCATCAATGTTTCCATCTCTTGTAAATAGACTCCCCATATATACAAACTCATTCACTTGCTCCACACTCTTATCATTTTTTTTTCACATCACACACCGACACATCCTCTTTTCTTTTAACCACCACGTCCTTCGTTATACTCACATTTATTTTTATCCCTTTCATCTAAAAGATGCTCCATCCATCACAGTCACCATGTTTTGCAACTATTCTACTGACGATGAAAGTAGAACTTGATCATCTAGTGTTGTTCATGAAATAAATTTCTGTTAAAAACATAATTTTCTAACCCCCTTACTAATAAACGTTGTAGAGCAGACGCTCGACAAAGAAGAAGATAAATTGTGTAACTATACAGACTTATAGTTACAAAATTTGTCTTCTTCTTTCGAAAGTCTAATTACTGACGACTGAAAGAGAGAAATCGGTGTGTAGGTAACTATTCATCTGATATAATACGTTTCTTAGTATGGGGGTATATTTATACAGTAAGATCTTAAAAACTAAATGTACAATAAAACATTGCATTGTACTAATATGGCGTTAAAGTATTATTTAATTATTACTTATAAGACTTCCACTAAGCCTTCAACAACTTAAGTTTAATGAAGCTGTATTATAAAGACATCTAATCATCACGCTCGCGCTCTCTCTCACAGCGACCTTTTAATTGTGTCTGGGGGACGTTTGGCCCCTAGGTCTGGTTGCTTACAAATAGTTATATAGTTTCCTGAGTTTTGATGAGTATCAACTATATTTACAGTCTGAATAAAAACAGGATATATTTTTAAATGGTCAAAGTATATCGCATGCCTGTACACCATGACGCACATAGTCGCCAGGAACACCTAAAATTATAATGGCATGCGTCCACAGATTTACCTTGACTTTCAGGTAATGTTGACCATAGACTGTACTACGCTAGGCCAGGGGCCCAAGTCTGCTATTTTTATAAATTCGTCATTCCAACAGGATCGCATTGTCATTTTGATAAAAGCTCGTAATCTGCTAAATTCACAATGGTCGATCATTGGTCGGTCAATGGTCTGAGAAAAACTACTACTAAATTTCATGCTAGATTTCATTACTATATATTTTTACATATTACTTATTAGTGTTTACAGTCTGAAGTTATAAGAAGTTCGTAAATAGTAATAAACATTAGATTTATTCATTTGTCATTATGTACGAAATTGCCACTTTATGCCATTTCTTTCAATGGAGTGTCAATGGTTGACCATTGGAAAGTCATAATGACGCCATTAGAATAGTAGATTACCAAACTTGTCAAAATCAACCATTATGAATTTAGCAGATATAGAACTTTTAGCAAAATGACAATGGGATCGTGTTGGAATGACGAATTTATAAAAATAGCAGACTTGGGCCCCAGGTCAAAGCCAAAATGTTACCACCGATGCGCGGTCCACTGTAGGTATATACCTACCAAATTACTTTGGTGAATATGAATTTTAGCATAAGATTGTAGCTTATACATACATATATTTCTGCACCTAATAATGTAGGTATTTAAATTGTTTCTCAGCCTTAAATACAACCAGACTGAAGGGGTGGTGCTTGATCGCGGAATCGGTCCCGTTTCACACTGGAAATGGCATACATTGAACGATCCGCCAGTCCTACAGCAAGTCATGATAGATACCCAAATGGCACACAAGGATCCTTATATTCTTAAACTTGGATCAGCAGCAGATAGGGCAACTCGACCAGATAATGAAGAAATGTTAGCCATAGAATTTGATAACTTCATCAAAGAGAAAAGCAAGAAGTTATCCCAAAAATTTAAACCCTTTCAGATCAAGATGAAAGCTTTGAAGATTAACGAACATTTCTCTCTGAAAGTATTAGACCAAGCTACAGTATATCTCATTTTTAGAGATGGTTCAACTAACCTAAAGCTAAATATCGGTATGATACTAGACCACCAAGAAATCGTGGAAACCGACACTGCTGAAGTGGGCGAAGTTTCGAACAGCTTAGAGCAGTTCCCAGCTCGCACCAATAGCCTGGCGGGCTTACAGCGCACTGTGGCTCACGCACAGCGCTACGAGAGACAGCAAATTAAGCGAGAGCGCAGGCTGCGGCCCGCGGAGTCCTGTGCTAGTGCTGATCAGCTGACTGCTGCCGCCTCCCCGCCCTTGCGAATTCCTTTTAGAACAGTACTCACGGCATCATCTACTATTACTGGATATTGTAGTAGAAAACCTACAAACAATTTGTATTACAATACCCGTCTTCTTTAAGTAATGTACTTGGACTTGTTACACGCACATGTTAACAAATATTATTTTTAACGTATTTTTTGTTATTTATTTAGATTAAAAAATCAATAAATTAATTATTGTTAGCCTTAACTTATGTTAAGGCTAACAATAATTAATTTATTGATTTTTAAATAATAAAACTAAAAAAAAATTAAATATTTATATATTTAATTTTTTTTTAGTTTTATTATTTAGATTACTGTTCCGGCATTGTAATTAATATTTTGATTAGAAGTAGAAGACACACAAACAAAAATGCAGGAACATAGTGTGGAAAGTTTTGCGTTATTTCTGGTTCACACGATGCCATTTCAGGACCTCAAGTCTGCTATTACAATAGTGTCAGAATCATTGATATATGTATGTATTGTATATGTTACACTAGATTATTAATTACCGCACCAAGGCGTTGCCACTAGACTGATGGCCACAGCCATCAGCGTAGTAGGGAGGCGAGGTAGCTAAATGGCGTAATTCAACGGCGCCGTCGAGACCTATCAAAATCGAAAGATAAAATGATTTCGAAAAGAAAAGCTCGTATGGTAAAAACCATTTTAGCGGTGGGTTTGGCGTGTATGGTTTTT
Organism: Globia sparganii; assembly: GCA_949316385.1. Classification (NCBI taxonomy): domain Eukaryota; kingdom Metazoa; phylum Arthropoda; class Insecta; order Lepidoptera; family Noctuidae; genus Globia; species Globia sparganii. The sequence goes on along the minus strand of OX438653.1, from coordinate 17,176,817 downwards.
CAAAAATGTTAAAAAAAACAGTTACTTGGGCATTCTCGAGCGCGTCAGATATTCATACTACGTTTGCCCCAAGTGCCTCTGATAACAACGGTATACTAATCTGCCGGTTTGCGTGGTGGGGGTAGGCATATAAAGTAGTCAACAATGCAAAAAAAAAAATTTACTCGAGCGCGTCAGATTTTCGGAAGGGGTGTTAAGTAGGCCCCAAGGAAGCTCCCTTTAAAAAAACTGACGATTTCGGCGTGACGATAAGTTGCGATGAATTTTTGAAAATGCAAAAAGTTTTTTTGAAATACTCGAGCGCGTCAGATTTTCATAGGGGAGGTTTATCTCGGTATCCTGAAAGCATATTTCCTTAATCTGACAAAAATGTTGGTGGGTTCTCTTAATCTGATCGAAAAAGGTTTTTTGGTTTCTTTTATTTCCTTTCTTTCTCCTTGATAAAACGGGGAATTTAAGAATGACAATAAAGCAATAGATACAACCAACGTAAATGTAGATGAAATGTAGTACGAATTGTATTATTTATTGTATAAAAAAAATTAAATGAAATACAAATTGTATTATAATTGTATTGTTATGTATGACCTTTACATTTTTGCTCAATACAATTCATCAAAGTTCCATCCAGCACATTCGAGAAATATACCGTCGGGTCTTTTCTCTCTCTTCAATCGTCGTTATACTGAGGGCACATAGGTCTACGGTAGGGGACCATAAACATATATAATATATTATGGTGTACCGAAAATTCCCTTCTACCGCTTCTTTCCCCACCATCAATGTTGCGAAATAAAGGAAAAATACTGGTAGGACGGCATATTTGCGCGAAGCGCTCAGTCTGTATTACATGTTTATGACAAATTCCTCTTTTTTGCTTCAATTCTTCACTTCGTTTTGCTTACGGTACGTCCAAAAAACAATTTGAGGATCTACAGGCTATTGAATAATATATATGAAACTGTACATGTTAATAATACTTTCGTATACAGATACGCGTAGCTTTTTCCGAATCCACGAAAATTGTCGAGAAGCTTTAGAAAAAAAAAATTTGTGAGATATAATAAAAGTCACATAATTTAATTATCGTTATTTCATATCATTTTTTTTAACACCCTCAGTTTTCGAGATATACTCAAAAAACCGGGAGTTTGAGTTTTTATGATGTTTCAAGTCAAAAAGTTTTAACTTTGGACAAAAATGTAAAGAGACCTTTTTTGTGTAAAATAATAATGATTTGGCCCGTATATGTGACTGGAGCAAGAGGTATGGACTTATGGTCAATCCCATAAAGACGCAGGTTATTGTGGTTGGCAGTTCTAGGACAGTCTCAAGGATTGACTGGACGACTCTTCCCCAAGTTTCTTTTGATAACTCTATTATTCCGTTCAGCGAAAAAGTTAAAAACCTGGGGATATTCATTGACAAGAACTTCTCTTGGACTGCTCAGCTGCAGGAAGTTAGCCGCAAGCTATTTGCATCCGCTGCATCTTTAAAGAGACTGCGTAATTTTCTACCGACTGCCACCAAAATTGCGCTTGCACAATCACTTCTTCTACCCATTCTAGATTATGCTGATGCCAGCTATCTTGACCTTACCCAAAACCAACTCGATAAACTTGAGCGGCTTCAAAATGTCTGTATAAGGTTCATATTTGGTTTGCGCAAATATGACCACGTTTCCGAATATCGTGTGAAGCTCAAGTGGTTACCAATTCGCCTTCGCCGGAATGCTCATATTCTTTCCCTATTGTATAATGTGCTCTTTTCCCCTTCCACCCCTCTCTATCTTAAAAACCGTTTTCAGTATCTTTGCGACTCCCACACGAAGTTTTTGAGATCATCGGATAATTTAAAACTTAAAATGCCAATGCATTCCACAACATTTTTCGACAAATCCTTCTCTGTTCAGGCCGCTCGTTTATGGAATGCATTGCCAGTTCAAATAAAACGCGCGCAATCGTTAGCTGTGTTTAAGAGGCTGGTGAAGGAACATTACTTGTTGTTGTGATCTTGTTTTCGTAACGCAATAATCTGTAGTCGTCATTTATTTTCGTTGTTTGTATATATATTTAGTATGTATTTATTTATGTATCTATTATATAGCTTATATGTATATATATATTATATTATCTATGTATCTATTATAGTATCTATATTATGTTGCACCACTGACAACCCCATTTTTAAATATCCACGTAATCACTGTCCATTCCAAGGTTGCCTGGAAGAGATCGCAGAAAGCGATAAGGCCGCCCATTGTATGTTTTGTAGTAATAATTGTTTTTTTTTGTTATGTATTTTCTGGTGTACAATAAAGTATATATAAATAAAATAAATAAATAAAATTACCTTTTTTGTTTATTTAAACTTTTTTTTTGTAAGATGAATCGTTCCCGACTTATATGCCGCAACGCGTTTTTCGGAAGACGAAATGGCTCCTCCACACTTCTAGTCATGCGGAAACCGGCAGATTTTGTATTTTTAGTTAGTTTTAGATTATATTCTTCAAAATAAAAATAAAAAAAATCGCGCTCGAGAATGCCGGATTAACGTTTTTTTTTTACAAGTTCGCGACCCTATAACTCGGCGGCGTCAAGGACTTATCGTCAGATTAGTTAAATTTAGTCTTAAAACACTAAAATCAACCCCCAATATCTTAATCTGACGCGCTCGAGTATTTCAGACTATCGATTTTTTTTTTACTAATCTGATCGTCAATCCTAGGCGCGCGTCACTACATATAGAGCTAAATACTTTACAAGGTTGTTCTATTAGGTCTAAGGTATCTCTCATATCTCAAACTGCCACGCTCGAGTATTACCGAAAATTCATGTACGTTTGCCCCGCACGGCCCCGCTGAATTTGCGATTTAGGTGTGCACCAATGCAATGTACTCGCCTCTAGGAGTATATGTACCGGTTTCTTTTTCAATGTACCTCTGTACTTTTGAAGAAATATGCATAAAAAGGGGGCCGTGCCAGCCAAACGTTTTCAGCACGGCCCCCGTGTAACTTGAAAAATATAAAGCGTATTAAAAAGGTTCATATACTCAAGGAATGTACTCTATTAACACGTTATATGTACCGTAACAGATATTGTGAATTCGTAATAACAAATAATATATAGATGTGGAAAGGGGGCCGTGCTGAAAAAAAAACATATAAGAAAATATCTAAAAAAGACAAAACAACCTTGGCCAAAAACTATTAAAATATAATTGATGTTTGGCAAGTAACATATGTACCGCATTAGTTTCTCATACAACTTGCAAAATTTAAAAAATAAACCAATTTTTGTTTATTCAGCACGGCCCTCTATAGTTGCCTATATCTTTTTAAATATGACATGTTTGTTTACAAAATTCGACTTCCTAAATTATGTATAGGAGTACATTCGTTCCCAATAAATTGCGATTCTGCTGTATTAGTACTTTAAAAGATAAATTGAATCAAAAATATCATATAATACAACCGATAGGGTGACCATGATTCCACGTACACATACATACATAATCAGCCTATAATTCCAACTGCTGGGACACAGGCCTCCTCTCTGTGAGAGGTAGCCATAATCCACCACGCGGGCCCAGTGCGGTTTGGTAGATGTCACATGTCTTCGAATTTTTGGTTCTAGGACATGCCGGTTTCCTCACGATGTTTTCCTATGATTCGTGATTCCACGTGAGAATGGATAAAAAACTTCTGCATAATTTGAGTAAATCTTTAGTAAAATCAAAAATATCGTAATCTGTATTAACGATAACTATAAGGGCATTTTCGTCAAAATAGCTACCAACCCTCTTATGGGATGTCCCATACATACAAGTTGCAAATAACTAACATTTTTATGACATGGAAGTATCGATTAATTATTGAATAGATGCAAAAGACTAAAGTTTTCTTTTTTTACTTAAATTGTTAACAGAAACTTAAAACAAATAACAAAATTAAATCCAGAATTGTGGCATCTTACGTCTTGCAGTACTGTCCTCTTTTAGATGTGACCTATGGTAAACTATTTCTTCGCTATTTGCTTCTTATTACATACTCCACATATTTTAGTTTTTGTTATCAATTTGTAGCTTTCAATCATGTTAAACTCTATAATATTTATAATACAAGTATTTAATAACATTTTAAAATTTATATTCTGTCCCCGTGGTATGTGTTAAGTGGACATGTCCTTGCACCGTGACCGTAAATTGAATCCATTTTAGTACTGATTTTTTTCTACTACTCGCCGATTTTTTATTTAAATAACAACACCAAATCAAATATGTTAACACCAGCAGCCTTTTTGAAGTGTCAGTTTTGATCTGTCTTCAGTGGACACTCGAGTTCGACCGGTAACGGCCTTTTTCCGGACTTTTTTATTATCTGGTAACGGTCATGACCAAAACGTATCTAAGTTACTATTTATTTACATATATTATTTGAAATAAGCGCCTTATAATAAAAAAAAATACATACATAGCAAAATTTGTAAGATTTATCATTCGACTAAACCAAGAATTAGCTAAAATATCCAAAACAATTTCAGTAAGCTATTTTCAAATATAGGGAGCAGTTTAAACGAAAATGCCCATAATAGTAGTAAGTAATAGGTCGCAAATCAACAAGTTTCGCTCAAAAGGCTTAAAAAAATCACAGATATATTTCCAATAAATCACACGGATTGAACCGTACATTACAATAAAATTACAGATTCATTACATTTCACAGATTAGTTACGTTTACCTATAGAATAATCACAGAAAACTATAACTATGTGTCACTAACACTACAGAGCTTAAAAGGCTTTGAAAAATTACAGATACGTTTCCAACAATTCACATCGATTGAAGTACCTATATTACAATAATATTACTTACATTAATCACATTAATATTATTTGGAATAATCACAGGCAACTAATTCAACCTACGTAATCACAGTAGTGTTTCAAGCAACTGTAATAATTAGAATATTGTTATTATTTTTACATAATTATAAAACATCAAAGATCACTCGCGAATCATATTTAGATTAACATACAACCTGACGCTGACCTGCAATTGCAAAAAATCGTATGAAAATTTGTATTTCGCGGGCTACACTGAAGCAAATACCCATAAGTAACGTCATACTCATAAGTAACGTCTAATTTTATAAACGTCTAATATACCTATGGTAGGTATACGCCTATAAAGTTAGGTTTTGTGACTTAAGAATTCTAACCTTAGACTTAATCAAGAAATGATTACGCAACAAGCAATTACTTCTATTGTATACGGGTGTAAGACTTAGCACACTCTCGCTTACACTTCACTGTGCCGTGAGCGGGTGCTTCATACATTTTGATATTTTTAAATTTTATTAAATAAACCTAGTACTTAAGTAAATTGATTTTAGTACATATGAAATCCGTTTCTTAAGTACAAATAAATTATATGATTACTTTCAACTACCTGTTTATTAACATTCCATTTCCGTGCTTGAAATAGAATTCACTGCTCAACGACACGTAGAAAACACGTGAATACTGAAATTAATGGAGCAATGTTTACATTTACTGCTGTAGGTATATTGTGCGCGTAAAGATGTGACTGATCAATAAACACTCGAGCGCAACTGCGCAACATGAAGTAACCGCGACACCAGCGCCACTTCAAAAATCACGGTAGCGTCAGTAAACTAATAGCGACCGCACAGGACAAGTTTTAACTGATTTAATTCCCTTAAAAGATGTCATCGCTAATATTAATTTTCAAGAAAAAAAAAAATTGTACAAAAAGAATGTTTATTTCAATGTAGTCACATAATTTAATTATTTATTATTATTTATTTATTTATATATACTTTATTGTACACCAGAAAATACATAACAAAAAAAAAAACACTTATTACTACAAAACATACAATGGGCGGCCTTAGAATATAATTATGTACCTAATATATGGAACCATGGTCACCCTGTCAGTTGTATTATATGATATTTTTGATCCAATTTATCTTTTAAAGTACTAATACAGCAGAATCGCAATTTATTGGGAACGAATGTACTCCTATACATAATTTAGGAAGTCGAATTTTGTAAACAAACATGTCATATTTAAAAAGATATAGGCAACTATAGAGGGCCGTGCTGAATAAACTAAAATTGGTTTATATTTTAAATTTTGCTAGTTGTATGAGAAACCAATGCGGTACATATGTTACTTGCCAAACATCAATTATATTTTAATAGTTTTTGGCCAAGGTTGTTTTGTCTTTTTTAGATATTTTCTTATATGTTTTTTTTTCAGCACGGCCCCCTTTCCACATCTATATATTATTTGTTATTACGAATTCACAATATCTGTTACGGTACATATAACGTGTTAATAGAGTACATTCCTTGAGTATATTAGTTAGGGAGGCGAATAGGGGAATTTTCGGTAATACTCGAGCGTGGCAGTTTGAGATATGAGAGATACCTTAGACCTAATAGAACAACCTTGTAAAGTATTTAGCTCTATATGTAGTGACGCGCGCCTAGGATAGACGATCAGATTAGTAAAAAAAAATCGATAGGCTGAAATACTCGAGCGCGTCAGATTAAGATATTGGGGGTTGATTTTAGTGTTTTAAGACTAAATTTAACTAATCTGACGATAAGTCCTTGACGCCGCCGAGTTATAGGGTCGCGAACTTGTAAAAAAAAAACGTTAATCCGGCATTCTCGAGCGCGATTTTTTATTTTTTTATTTTGAAGAATATAATCTAAAACTCACTAAAAATACAAAATCTGCCGGTTTCCGCATGACCAGAAGTGTGGAGGAGCCATTTCGTCTTCCGAAAAACGCGTTGCGGCATATAAGTCGCGAACGATTCATCTTACAAAAAAAAAGTTTAAATAAACAAAAAAGGTAGTTAATTTTATTTTACACAAAAAAGGTCTCTTTATATTTTTGTCCAAAGTTAAAACTTTTTGACTTGAAGCATCATAAAAACTCAAACTCCCGGTTTTTTGAGTATATCTCGAAAACTGAGGGTGTTAAAAAAATTGATATGAAATAACGATAATTAAATTATGTGACTTTTATTATATCTCACAATTTTTTTTTTTCTAAAGCTTCTCGACAATTTTCGTGGACTCGGAAAAAGCTACGCGTATCTGTATACAAAAGTATTATTAACATGTACAGTTTCATATATATTATTCAACTAGCTTCTGTCCGCGACTTCGTCCGCGTAAATTTTTTTTGTTTCCCCGACCCACCCCGTCGCAACGTGTCGCCGGCCTGCGCTATTACTTCGTTTTCGCTTGGCGAAAACTTCAGACTTTTTTTCTTTTTGCTCAACTCCTAAGGGTCCTAGCGTCACGTTTAATAGAATATAGCCTTCTTCAAGAACTGGGCTATCAAACGCAAAAATATTTTTATATATGCGACCAATACTTCCAGAGATTTAGAGCTTTCAAACCGTGTTTCAAACAAACAAACTCTTCAGCTTTATTATTAGTATTATTTTAAAACTATGATATCTCCTAAGATATACATTGAAATCAAATGATGTCAGAGGCAATTTTGTTCAAAATTAAATACATGTGATGAATAACGTATTTATTTGGATAAGGATTAATACCATGTTTATAAAAACACCTTCGCAAATAATGCATTATTTTAGAACAAATTTGGTTAGCGTAAAAGAGGTTATAGTGAGCTAACTTTAAAAGATAGATATGTTGTCGTGGACTTTTTTTTTAAGCTTTTAAAGGGAAACAATTCTGTCATATATGATTTTTGCGAAACTTTAACCGTTTACGCAGCGCACGCAGCGGAAGCTCTCAATAGGAAAAAAATCCCCCGATTTTGAAACATTCTTCATTGGTGCTCCGCTCCTATTGGTTTTAGCGTGATGTTATATAGCCTATAGCCTTCCCTAGCCTTCGATGAATGGGCTATCTAACACTGAAAGAGTTTTTCAAATCGGACCAGTAGTTCCTGAGATTAGCGCGTTCAAACAAACAAACAAACAAACTCTTCAGCTTTATAATATTAGTATAGATAGCCTGTTGATCCTCAAATTGTTTTTTGGACGTACCGTAAGCAAAACGAAGTGAAGAATTGAAGCAAAAAAGAGGAATTTGCCATAAACATGTAATACAGACTGAGCGCTTCGCGGAAATTTGCCGTCCTACCAGTATTTTTCCTTTATTTCGCAACATTGATGGTGGGGAAAGAAGCGGTAGAAGGGAATTTTCGGTACACCCTAATATATATATATATGTTTATGGTCCCCTACCGTAGACCTATGTGCCCTCAGTATAACGACGATTGAAGAGAGAGAAAAGACCCGACGGTATATTTCTCGAATGTGCTGGAAACTTTGATGAATTGTATTGAGCAAAAATGTAAAGGTCATACATAACAATACAATTATAATACAATTTGTATTTCATTTCATTTTTTTTATACAATAAATAATACAATTCGTACTACATTTCATCTACATGTACGTTGGTTATATCTATCGCTTTATTGTCATTCTTAAATTCCCCGTTTTATCAAGGAGAAAGAAAGGAAAAAAAAGAAACCAAAAAACCTTTTTCGATCAGATTAAGAGAACCCACCAACATTTTTGTCAGATTAAGGAAATATGCTTTCAGGATACCGAGATAAACCTCCCCTATGAAAATCTGACGCGCTCGAGTATTTCAAAAAAACTTTTTTTTTTTGCATTTTCAAAAATTCATCGCAACTTATCGTCACGCCGAAATCGTCAGTTTTTTTAAAGGGAGCTTCCTTGGGGCCTACTTAACACCCCTTCCGAAAATCTGACGCGCTCGAGTAAATTTTTTTTTTTTGCATTTTTGACTACTTTATATGCCTACCCCCACCACGCAAACCGGCAGATTAGTATACCGTTGTTATCAGAGGCACTTGGGGCAAACGTAGTATGAATATCTGACGCGCTCGAGAATGCCCAAGTAACTGTTTTTTTTTAACATTTTTGAAAAACCGTACACGCCAAACCCACCGCTAAAATGGTTTTTACCATACGAGCTTTTCTTTTCGAAATCATTTTATCTTTCGATTTGGATAGGTCTCGACGGCGCCGTTGAATTACGCCATTTAGCTACCTCGCCTCCCTAACTATATGAACCTTTTTAATACGCTTTATATTTTTCAAGTTACACGGGGGCCGTGCTGAAAACGTTTGGCTGGCACGGCCCCCTTTTTATGCATATTTCTTCAAAAGTACAGAGGTACATTGAAAAAGAAACCGGTACATATGCTCCTAGGGGCGAGTACATTCCATTGGTGCACACCTAAATCGCAAATTCAGCGGGGCCGTGCGGGGCAAATGTACATGAAAATTCCCCTATTTGCCTCCCTAACTATAGCTAACGTCAGTTCAGTGCACTGTGTGACGCCAACAGAAGTGAACCGAGTGACATGCGACAAAAAATATCGCGAAAGAGTGCGATTCAAGATCACAAAAACATAATAAATCAACCGGAATTACTTTCCACACGTAAATTAATTGTCTCTGTATTTATATCAACGTAAAAACGCAAAAAAATGTAGAATTTTGTAAATTAGGTTCAGTGTTACCACTAAAAACTCAGTTTTAGTTTCCCACATTTGTGGGAGTTTTTAATTTATGGAATTAATTATTTAAATAATTTTTTAATAATAACAGCGTAGCAGGGTGCCTAAAGATGCAGCACGTGAAAAATGGGTGGATATAATCGGATTGCTGAGAAAAGAGACTGACTGGCTACCTACTAAATCATTAAATTTCATTAATAATAAAGAAAAAATATTCAAAAAGAAAATGTCTTAGTTATTTTCATTATTTATAAACTTCTATTACACATCTTATAAGAAATACATAATTCAAATATTTAAAAAATAATTTAACTTAACGTATACCTAACGCTTTTTACCGACTTCACAAAAAGGAGGAGGTACAATGTTCGGATGTTTCTGTTTTTTTTTTTGTATGTTTGTTCATCGAATACTCCGCCAATTGTCGACGGATTTTCAAAATTCGTTTTTATTTGAAAGGGTATGCTCCCGAGGTGGTCCCATTGTCACCAAATCGGAATCTGATGAGGGAATCCCATGGAAATCGAGGGAAACGCTCAAATTTTGTAGCCACACCTATAGCGATTTGGGTATTTTTCATAGTAACTCGTGCATTTGCTCTCAGAAAGCACCATCCGGTGAAGTGGAACTGATGATGAAGACCACAGATGGCCATCGGAACTACTCAATAATAAATATTTCACGGGTTGCAATTCGATTAGGTACTTTAATGTGGTTGATAAGCACAATGCGTATCGTGAAGTGGAGCTGATGGTAACTTCTCAATCATATCCAGTTCTCCTGGTTTTTACAAGGAGAACTCAACAATTAACGTCCCTGCATCGGGAAAATCAATGTTTTGTAAAAGGTGATAGCAGTTGAGATTAGGCTATTGTAACTTAGATAAGTTACGAACTGGCCCACTAAAAAGTGAAAATAAAAAACTTTTTACAAAAAAAAACAACCGACTTCCAAAAAAACACTACAAAGTGAAAAATAACTTTAATTTCGGAAGTCGGTGTCAATAAAAGAAAATGCGGAACCAACGACACCGACATCCGAAATTAAAGTTATTTTTCACTTTGTAGTACCTATTTTTTTGGACGTCGGTTGTTTTTTTTGTAAAAAGTTTTTTTATGGCTTAAAATGTTGGGTAAAATTTCGCATAGGTAGGCCATCCCGTCATTGCATGTTTTTATATTGCGGTCATTGTCTAATCAATCTAAGCGACGGTATTATTCTTACGACGTGTGTAAGTGAGACAGATATATGTTTACTTTTAAATGTTTAGTGGTTTCAAAGCTACGTCGTCGCGTTTAAAAAGTGGTTACACTTTTTGACAAATTTTATTGAGGTTTGCTTCTCTAGTTATTTAACTCAATGGTCAGAATGGTCTATCATTGATTTCATAAAATTGTTGATTTTGACAAGTTTGGTAATCTATACATATAATAAAACAGTAAAAAAACTGTGTCTGTACATTGAATATATTAAAAAAAAATACTTGAGGGGGGTTTAGAAACAGTAATAGAGCACGAATCCAAAAAAAAAATTTTGTCTGTTTGTCTGTTTGTCTGTTTGTCTGTTTGTTTGTACACGCTAATCTTCGGAACTACTGGACGGATTTGAATGATTTTTTTGTTGTTGTATAGGTATTAAGTCTGGGCAACATATAGGCTATAACTTATTTTGGAAAATGGAACACCTGATGCAGAACCGCAACAGACCAGCTAAAGTATAAGAGATACAATAATGGTACCATAGCAAAAATTGTTCCACGTGATGAGCATTTTCTGCTGAGAGAATAAATTTGAAGATCTGGAACACCTGATGTGGAACTCCAAGAGCCCAGCTACACCATAACATATATAGGAATGACGTTTTAGCAAAAGTTGTTCAATCTGATGAGCACTCTCTGTTGACTTATAAAAATCGAAGATCTGGAACACCTGTTGTGGAACTCCAAGAGCCCAGCTGCACCATAACACATATAGGAATGACGTTTTAGCAAAAGTTGTTCAATCTGATAAGAACTCTCTGTTGACTTATAAAAATCGAAGATCTGGAACACCTGTTGTGGAACTCCAAGAGCCCAGCTACACCACAACACATATAGGAATGACGTTTTAGCAAAAGTTGTTCAATCTGATGAGCACTCTCTGTTGACTTATAAAAATCGAAGATCTGGAACACCTGTTGTGGAACTCCAAGAGCCCAGCTACACCATAACACATTTATAGGAATGACGGTTTGGCAAAAGTTGTTCGATCTGATGAGAACTCTCTGTTGACTTATAAAAATCGAAGATCTGGAACACCTGATGTGGAACTCCAAGAGCCCAGCTACACTATAACATATATAGAAATGACGTTTTAGCAAAAGTTGTTCAATCTGATGAGCACTCTCTGTTGACTTATAAAAATCGAAGATCTGGAACACCTGTTGTGGAACTCTGAGAGCCCAGCTACACCAAAACACATATAGGAATGACGTCTTAGCAAAAGTTGTTCGATCTGATGGGCATTTCCTGTTGACTTATAAAAATCGAAGATCAGAAACATCTGATGTGGAAATTAAAGCTATCACTAATTTCACTGTATAATTATAAAATAACATAAGCTGGGAGTACCTCCACGCAGTGAAGGCGGTAACAGTTTAGGACTGATTTTCGGTGACGATGGTATATCATTGAAAAGTTGACTCTACTGGTCAAAACTCCCATTTATTTTTTTACTTTATCAATAAATATGCCTTCGGGCTTATGTTATTTGAGTGTTTAATTTCCTTTGCCATTTATCTTCGTGACACGGTAGAGTACCCGGTAACGCAGGGGAGCATCACTTAGATTTTAATTGATCAGGTATATTCACAATAAAACTATAACCATGCCTAGAAAGAAGTCAAATCTTTCCCAATGTTCCAAAGGAGCTGAAAGATTGAGGATCATAAGATCCCAAGAATCTACCGAAGAGCGTCAGGAGAGACTTGATGCTGTTCGAAAACATCAGGCTGCAACTCGCTCCATGGAAACCTCTTCGGATCGCGAAGCACGCCTGCGTTCTCAGCGTATTCGCACATCTACTAACAGGTCTTTTGAAACGAGTGATGAACGTAATGCGCGAGTAACTGGTGATCGAGATTATCATACATTGTCCCAAACACGCACACAACAAAATATTCATAATCAGTTAGAAAGTGAGAGAGAAAGAATTGCTGGAGTACGGCATGAAGAGACAGAAGAAGAGCGCAACGAACGTTTGAATTCTGATCGACTTCGACATTCTCTGAACAGAATTTCGATATCATCTGAAGAATCGGATGTGTCTCAAAACAGAGACACATCCGATCCGACAGAGATATAGCCGTAAGACGTAGCAACCTTCCTTGGGTTGATAAGGAACGGAGTGCATTTACGTATACTCTTATGAATGACTTGATTGACTACGCCACGTATTCCGCCATCGGAGGTATGGTTCAAAATTGTACTTTTTGTGAAGCTGTTAAATGGCAAAAAGAAACAAACGTTATGTGTTGCTCAGGTGGAAAAGTACATATTGAAATATTACAAAATCCTCCAGAAATATTAAGATCACTGCTAATTGGTGACCATCCACAGTCAAAACATTTATTGGACAACATCTGTATACAATGCCTTTCAAATGACATCTTTTGGTGCGAAACAGATGTCAAGAGGCCCATTTATGCCAACATTCAAAGTGCAAGGCCAAGTTTACCACCTTATTGGTTCATTATTGTCTGAAAATGACCCCAAGTTTCTCCAAATATATTTCGTATCCAATTATCAAGATCAGGCAAATATTAGAAACCAAAACTTTCCGCACTTGAACAAATAGTCTGATTTCACTGCTTCAAAATATGTTGCATGAAGTAAATCCCTACGTACGTTAAATCTGCCTTAGAATCTATAAATATATATATAAAAATGGTGCCATAGCAAAAATTATTCCACGTGAAGAGCATTTTCTGCTGTGAGAATAAATCTGAAGATCTGGAACACCTGTTGTGGAACTCCAAAGCCCAGCGACACTACAACATATATAGGAATGACGTCTTAGCAAAAGTTGTTTAGTCTGATGGGCATTTCCTGTTGACTTACAAAAATGAAAGATCTGGAACGTCTCGAATCGTCTCGCGCATCCCGTTGTTTTACCGTCCCCGGGCTCTTAGAATTCGACATCAGACGTTTCAGATCTTCGATTTTGACGACCCCGTTGTCGCTGGCATAATCAACAGGATCCGCGTACGAAGTCGCGGGCAGAAGCTAGTCTACTAATATAATGGCGTCATTATGACTTTCCAATGATCAACCACTGACACTCCATTGAAAGAAATGGCACTAAATGGTAATCTCGTAAACAAATGAATATCTAAATGTAATGTTTATTACTTACTATTTACGAACTTCTTACTACTTCAGATTGCAAACACTATTATGTAATATATAAAATATATAAATCTAGCATAGTTTTTCTCAGACCATTGACCGACCAATGATTGACCATTATGAATTTAGGAGATTACGAACTTTTAGCAAAATGACAATGGGATCGTGTTGGAATTACGAATTTATAAAAATAGCAGACTTGGGCCCCAGTAGGAGGTCTTTTGTTGTACAACATGCCCTAGCTCGAGGTACACGAATGGTATGGTATGGTAGGTCTAAATCTATACCACTAAGATAATAGTGTTGTGGACTACAAGAGCATAAATTATTCAGGAGCTACCTATAATTAAGAATGTCTACTTATCTATAACTATTATTACTACAGGGTGGAATCGAAGTCATGGGCATTATTTTAACCTAAGGCACTACTCACGATACTGATTGCATTAGGGCTATTAATACGCAAATCAAAAATATTATTAATGCAAGTAAGGAAAACCTTAAAAATGTAGTAAGTCAAATTGCACAAGGCTTATTATTGCAAATAAACACTTAAAGTAATTAAAACAAAATACTTTGTTAACGCCAATAATTGTTGAAATATCAAAATCTTAAAGCGCAGTTACAGCGCAAAGCGAAATGTAAACAAACATCACCTGCGCGCGCGCGGGTTTTTCCTTACAAGTAATAATAACAATGGGCTACAAGACATTCCGTCCGGCGGGATTCCCTGAACTCTCTCCGTCCCACTCCCTCACTCGCAAAAATACGAATATCACCCCCGCGCGGGGTATGCTTCCCGCCGCAACACGAAGTCACGAACCCGGAACCAGTGTCATAACGACTGCGCATGTGCATTGACGCGTAATTGATTTATTGATCCCGTGACGTAATCGCCGTACTCGCCGCTCGCGTCATACGGTGCTTGGATTGCAGTGTATTAAGTGTTAGTTTATTAGTTGTGTGTTGTGTGTGTGTTTGTGTACACGATGCCTCGACCGCGTAATGTGCAGGCTAGGTACACCAACCAACAATACCCACAAATGGTTGTAATTTACGATCGCACAAGAAATTTAGTATGAACTCGTGAAATGTTCCATCGGCGCTACCCGAACGACCCTATTCCTTCACGGGGTCTCATTCCACCAGAACCACTCAGAACCTGTTGGATTTTTCGTCTTTTCACGTGCCAGCACATGCACAAGCTCGTGGAAGAGCACCCGTTTACCCTCTGTCACTTTACCGACAAATAAGGTTTCAAAACAATCCACAAGCTAGGTACGTAAATGTTTTTTTTTAATGTATGTTAGTTGACGTAGTTTTGACCGTCCTAAGCCGGCAAAGTACGAAGGGAAAATTGGAATTTATTATGAATCAATTCATTGGCAACTTACGAATGTCACGTGAGTCGGGCGGGGTCAAAGAATTCACGCCCAATGACGCGCGTACGGCGTAGTGTACCTACGCATTTGCTATCGAGAAGCGCAACTAATTTGATACTTTGTATGACTTACTACATTTTAAGGTTTTCCATACTTGCATTAATAATATTTTTGATTTGCGTAATAGTAGCCCTAATGCAATTAGTATCATAAGTAGTACCTTAGGTTAAAATAATGCCCATGATATCAAATGCACCCTGTATATAAAAATCAGGGTGGCAAATTAAACGAAACGTAAGTAAGTAGATAGTTGCTTATATTTCTAGCACAGTGGATACACTTCTTAAGCTATATCCGTCCGATTCGACGGTCTACCTCCGAATGCCCCCTCTGTCAACTTGTTCTTATTACATCATGCTCCCTGGCGGAACCACCTTTGCTGTAACAAGTATAAGTTACATCAACAATTCTATGGAATGTCTATAAAATTCTAGTCCTATTAAAAAAAAGTCTATATCTCTAGTTACGACGTAAACTTTTATTTAATGTGCCTATAGTAGAGTCGATAGGTACTTATCTAATAGCTGTGTCACTCTTACCATTTTTATTTTAATTGTTTCTCAGCCTTAAATACAATCAAACTGAAGGAGTGGTGCTTGATCACGAAATTGGTCCCGATTCACACTGGCAATGGCATTCTTTGAACGATCCGCCAGTCCTACAGCAAGTCATGATAGATACCTAAATAGCACTGAAGGACCCTAATATTCTCGAACTTGGAACACCGGCAGACGACATGACCCGACGATATAATGAAGAAATGTTAGGCATAGAATTTGATAACTTCATCAAAGAGAAAAACAAGAAGTTATCGCGAAAATTCAAATCCTTTGGAAGAGAAGCCCGAAGGCTTTCTCATAGTCTATCGAAACTTGAGCTCTGTTTTAGAAACTGATAAAAAAACCCGACCATCTGTAATGTAAAATTCTTGCAAATAAATTAATTGTATTTCATTTCATGGCTGAGACTGTGGTGAACTTTGGTGATGGCCACAGTAGAGCAGGGTTGAGCTTCCGAAAGAGTGGGGGAGAACATGACCACTGAGTTTGTTTCGGCGTTTCTTCTCAGGGATTAGTCAGATACATTGATATATATGTTACACTAGATTAGTAATTACCGCACCAAGGCGTTGCCACTAGACTGATGGCCACAGCCATCAGCGTAGCTAACGTCATCGTCGTCGCGTTTAAAAAGTGGTTACACTTTTTTGACACATTTTATTGAGGTTTGCTTCTTTAATTATATAACTCAATGGTCAGATCATAGGAAATGCCAGCTCCATCTAGTTTTAAAATATTGACCAACAAAATTTAAGATCTACTAGAAAATAAACATTTAATGCGTCTTAAGAAGATCGGAGAATATACTCTCAGTCGTAGTTATAGACGATTATACCTACTTAAATAGGTACCTAAGACAAACAGTCCAGTTAGGTGGAAGCTAAGCAATTTCGGGTGTATCCCACTATATCCGTGGAAATACAAAATAGAAAAATTGGGACCAGCGTTTTTTACAAATCATATCCCATTATTTCTATTGCGACAAAAAAACGCAGTTATGTTATTTGAAAAGTTTACCACTTTTATGAATAGATTAAAATTAAAACACGACTTCTCGGTATTCAAAAGAAATAAATGGAGAACAAATTAATAATCTGCCATTTTCTTGAATAATTCTCCACCACATACCCTACAGTACAAATCACACAAAGTCACCTCGTCACTACGCAGATGTATGGATGATTGTTTGTGACTGTACTCCTCACATGTTTCCATTGGCACCATTCCTTCATCGCATAACGATAGTAATCCGTCTGGTATTACTTTAAAAAATAAATCAACCCATAGAGCAGCTGTCTAATAACATTCAATTACAACTATGATCAAAAGGTTTTATCTAAAGAGGAAATAAAGAAATAGTTTCTAAGTGCACCCCGTCATAAAAGGTGTCAGCAATAGAAATAGTGAGACAATCAGTCTGAATCAGGCCCAGTATTTCTATCAATAGAAATACCTAATATAAATAGTGGGATACACCCGCAATTTCTTCTTGTCATAAATGCCGCAGCCGCAGTGTCTCTAGACAAAAGTATTTGACCAACGGGGTAATTGCGTAATGCACTATTAGTAGCAATGGGTTTCATTTTGACAGATCAACAACGTTCATTGAATTTTTTACATTGTTGAGCAGACACATTTTTCGAACATATGAAGCAATGGATTAGCAACATGCTTCAAAATGATTCAAATTAAGATCGATAGTGTGTTTCGCAATTAGGGTGCAGTAAGTGTTGCCAGTAATGACTTAAATGAAACTCTCACAATGGGTCTCATTATAAGCCTGAAAGTCACATAAAAATGAAGAGGGCTATGCTTGGAGTTTCCCTGCGTGATCAAATCAGAAATCAAGAGATACACAGGTCGAGAACTAAGGGAGGGTGGAGGGATATTAGTTAGTAGTTTTGGCATATTCTTGTAGACACTATTCCAAATGCGTATGTAATTTTTTGCTGGTTATGAAAAAAATCATATCTTTTAAACATAAAAAGCCTGAGCTATCATTGGAGAAGGACGCACTCACTCAGTCACTCTACATTTCAGTTTTCCCTTTCAGTTTCACCGTGATAATATAGGTGAAGTGAGCGTGAAGTGAACTATCAATGGAGGCAATCCCTATGCAGGTGGAATAACAGCTCAATACTTTTCACGTTGAGATTTTTACAGAATAGCACTGTATGACCGACTTTTAGGTGCTTGTAAGCATTACACTTTTACTATATAGTACCTAAAAAATAAAATGAAGAACACGTGCGAGAAGTTAGTAGTTTTCGATTTCTCGTATCCTCCCGCCATACATCCTCATACTTACATCGGTCCTGCAGCCCGCTCACACGTGCGCGTATTGTTTAGGCACTTACACCATTTAATAACCTCCAGGACCTTCACTACTAACTACTTTGCAATGTCTGTGCACACCTATACTGCCCCCGATAGTAAAAAGGACGTATCTAACATTTTTTCCAAAATTGAGTTATTTATATTGCTGGAATGAGGAAAAGAAGACGGATCTGCCTGTATTTTTAATATACTAGCGGCCTGTCCCGGCTTCGCACGGGTGAACATTTTTTTTCTTGCAATTAAAAAAGCCTACATTAATCAGCCTATATTATTCAAATGGTGAAAAAAATTTTAAAATCGGTCCAGTACTTTTTGAGCCAATTCGTTACAAACATACATACAAATCTTTCCTCTTTATAATAGTATAGTATAATAGTATAGATTACTATACCTATCTACTTTTTGTAAGATACGTCATTTTAACTATCGGGGGCAGTATACTTGAAAGAACGAAAGAAAGAACAATGCAGCATCCATAGATAAATATTTCTATAATATTATTTATTTGTGTCGATCTGTGCAATGGGACAATGTCAAATGCGTTGTCAAACTGACAAACAGAAGAACAAAACCATTTGTATTGGTTGCGTTCTTCGGTTCTTCGCACTTCGATTTGATATAATTACCTACCCGTTTAATTTAATCTCATTATGGAGTTATTCGGAGAGTAAGTTAATGAGAGTTTAATTAACGTAATTATTATACTAAATATACAATACCTACTTGATAAAAACAAATTGTCTTGCCTGTAGTGAACAGCAGCTATGTCCATGCTACGAGGAGTGCCAAGAGTTCCAGAAAATTGTGGAACTTAAGGACTCCGGCTTGGTGGTCTACTATCGTAGACCACGTACAAAGAATGTTAGTACTTAGAATCTTTATTAACACACTTATTGAATAGCAAACAACCCGACGCGCGACGGTCGATGGGGAGACGAAGAAAAAGTATGAAAAAGTAACGATTCGGAAATAACTACTTACTTATTTTGTTGCGTATATCAAGACAAGAATTAAATTTCTAAAACCATAACCCAAACCTGCAGGGTAATTGCGTAACACACTATCAGTAGCAATGGGTTTCATTTTGATAGTTCAACAACATTCATTGCGCTATTTACGTTGTTAACCCATTGATATATATGTTACACTAGATTAGCAATTACCGCACCAAGGCGTTGCCACTAGGCTGATGGCCACAGCCATCAGCGTAGCTAACGTCAGTTCAGTGCTCTGTGTGACGCCAACCGAAGTCAACTGAGTGACATGCGACAAAAAATATCGCGAAAGAGTGCGATTCAAGATCACAAAAACATAATAAATTAACCGGAATTACTTTCCACACGTAAATTAATTGTCTCTGTGTTTATATCAACGTAAAAACGCAATAAAATGTAGAATTTTGTAAATTAGGTTCAGTGTTACCACTAAAAACTTAGTTTTAGTTTCCCACATTAGTGGGAGTTTTTAATTTATGGAATAAGTGATTTTAAATATTTTTTAATAATAAAAACGTAGCAGGGTGCCTAAAGATGCAGCACGCCGTGAAAAATAGATGGAAATGATCCGATTGCTGAGAAAAGAGACTGACTGGCTACCTACTAAATCATTCAATTTCATTAATAATAAAGAAAAAATATTCAAAAAGAAAATGTCTTAGTTATTTTCATTATTTATAAACTTCTATTACACATCCAATAAGTAATACATAAATCAAATATTTAAAAAATAATTTAACTTAACCTAAAACGTTTTTATGGCTTAAAATGTTGGGTAAAATTTCGCGTGGGTAGGCAACCCCATCCCGTCATTGCATGTTTATATTGCGGTCTTTGTCTAATATAAGCGACGGTATTATTCTTACGACGTGTGTAAGTGAGACAGATATAATTATGTTTACTTTTAAATGTTTAGTGGTTTCAAAGCTACGTCGTCGCGTTTATAAAGTGGCTACACTTTTTTGACACATTTAATTGAGGTTTGCTTCTCTAGTTATATAGCTCAATGTGTTAACCAGACACACTTTTCGAACATATGTAGCAATGGATTAGCAATATCGTCGACCGTAGGTTCAATTGAGGTAAGGGACATTGGGTATTTTGTCCCTTACCTCAATTGAACCTACGGTCGACGATATGCTTCAAAATGATTCAAATTGAGAGTAATAGTGTGTTACAATCAGGGTGCTGGTTTAAACTTGGGTATTTAACTCATTTCACATAAATCAGAACGCAATTGTGTTACTTACTAAATTATAGAAATAAATGCCCGTGGAGTTAAATTTTTTTACGGGACTTTCGTTCCCATTAAATATGACTTTCCCCGAAAACATGCTACTCATATAAATGATAAATGATTTTATTTTTGTAAGTAGGTTTGCACAAGCACTTTTGCACGTAAATCATATTTTAAAAACTAGATGAGGTTGGCATTTCTTATCTGACTAGTCTGAGAAGAAAGACCGAAACAAACTCAGAAGTCACAGTCTCTGAAAGTCCAGACATGATCTTGGTCAGATTATATATTGAAGAACATATAGATCGATGTCTGAGATGGTCTTTTGAGGAAAGAACCACAGACCTCACCAATAATAATTTTACGCGTATCGTTTGAAGAGTGAAGATTGCAGCACCATCTCGCACCTCATACCTATTAGCGACACTATCGGATGGTGCACCTAGAGAAGATGTTATGAAGGACTTATAGGAAATGTCCACAATGTTCTTTAAATAATTAGGTCGGGGCAAAAGTATTTTCGTATTTTTCATACAAAAAAAATAAATTCTTTTAGGTTTAATTTTTTTTTTGTTTTGATCGATGACTTGTTGCCATCTTGTGGGCAATGCCATGATCCCATTGCCGTAGAAGTTTTGAGATTTTTTATCAAAAAAATCTGACAGGTAGTTTTCACAGTGTTCTTTTGAGGTTAACTTTATGCTTCCTAAAGAGTTCTGAAGTGACCGAAACAAGTGAAAATCTGATGGAGCAAGATCAGGGCTATACGGTGGATGCATCAACATACCCCAGCCAAGCTCTCTCAATTTTTGCTGAGTGGCTATAAATGAGTGCGGTCTGGCGTGTGGCGTTGTCGTGATGAAACACCACGCCCTTACTATTCACCAGCTCCGGCCGGTTTTTCTCAATAGCTTCTTTTAACCTCATCAGTTGTTGACAGTAGAGGTCAGAATCGATAGTTTTACCCGGCGGCAAAAGCTCATAGTGGACGATTCCTTTCCAATCCCACCAAACACACAGCATCACTTTGTTCCGAGTCATGCCGGGCTTTCCCACGGTCTGTGGGAAAGCCCGGCTTTGACACGATCTTTTTCGGACATTCTTATCGTAAGTGATCCATTTTTCATCACTCGTAATCAACCGTTTATGAAATGGGTCGGAATTATTACGTTTCAACAAAGAATCGCAATTGGAAACACGGTGCATTAAGTTTCTCTCAGTGAGATCATGTGGTACCCAATTATCAAGTTTTTTCTTGTACCCAGACTTTTGTAAATGCCGTAAAACTGTTTTGTGATCAACATCCAGTTCTTCAGCAATATCATAACTGCTAATATGTCGATCTTGCTCCACTTTTTCTAAAATGGCACTGATTTTATCCGTGACAGGGCGTCCAGAGCGAGCTTCATCCTTCACACTAAAATTTCCTGACTTGAAACGCTTGAACCACATTTGTGCTACTCGTATTGATACCGCATTAGGTCCGTAAACCGCACAAATTTTATTCGCGGCGTTCGTCGCATTTTTACCTTTTTTGTAATAAAACTTTAAAATGTACCGAATTTCTTCGTCACACGAGCAATTTCAAAATAAAGTGTACCCTGCTGTCAAATTCGATTTTAATTTTTATGTCTTTATTTTTTTTTAATTTTCCGTAATATAAGAGGAGATATAGTTTATAAAACAGAAAAACAAAAAAGAACGCGGAATTCGAGGCATTTTCCCGATAATATAAAAACGAAACGGACTTTGTGGCAGATCTAGTTCCGGTATGTGACTACATTTAAAAGCAAAATTAAAGAAAAGTATGTAGTTAATGTCTTTTTTTAAGTTATTTAAATTAATAATACATGTAATTAATTGATAAATCAAATAAAATAGCCTAGGCTTCTTGAATTAACACAAAATTACTTTTTTTTATTCGGTTTTGTGACTCTATCGCTTTTTACCTGGTTATTTCTAAATTTTACTCCAAAAAAATAATATTTTACTTCATATGTGTACCTTTTAAGAAAAGTAATACATTTACTGTTAACATATTTGTGGCTCCACGGATTCAAAAGGCAAAAATTCATCTAATTTCATAGATTTAACGCCATCAATTTGAAGGGACAGTCACACAATGGAAGTCTTAAAATCATAAGGCTGTGTACACATGATTTATAAATTGCCTAAATAATAAGCAAGTACCTACGTTTCCAAATTTAATAAATTATGACATAAAATGATAATTTAAAATTATTAGCCCTATTTCTCAAATTTGAACTAGCTTTAGGTTTTAAGAAAATAATTACGGAAAAAATCGAAGAGCAGAGAAGGTAAGAAATAAAACAATCATTTTATATATCTTATTTTTTTATCATAATATATTATGAAATTACAAAAGGAACCTCAAACCCAATTGTAGTGTAGTAACGCCAACTTCTGTCTTGGTTTTTTAATCTCTCTCTGTATCTTCTAGTTTTCTCCGCGCCAGTAAGCGGCATTGCAATACCTAAAAGTGTTAAATATTACTACAGGTACTGTCAGTCATCTTCTTTTCGCGTAGGCATTATGAAGTCCTATTTAGACTCAGACTAGAGATCTAGACTTTATTTCAGAATTGTAATTGTAACCGGATTAATTGTCGAAATGCATCGGGCAGCCTTACAACATTTACAAAAACTCTTTTTTGCTTGGAAGTAAGGAATAACTTTACGAGTATTATACTTACTATGACAAGAAATAACACATTTATTTAATAATAATAATTTAGATACTAAATCATACCAGAGAGCGGTTTTTAAATAAATTGCACATTCTGATTAACAAAGCCAAACAAAAGCTCATTAAATACAGCACATAGCTTACAAAATTTCATATTTTTAAAAGTAAAAATCAATCAAAGCAATACGATATTAAATTAATTCACTTTACGAGGAAGTACCTACTCGTATTATTTACCTACTTAGTTGTACGCGGATCTTATTAGACTTAAAACCACTACATACATGGAAAACAATACTCATTTTAAGTTCAGAAAAGCTTACCTAACGTTTAAACGTCGTCAGCAAACTTCAATCTGTAAATTTAAATTTAAAATTGAAATTAAATTAAAAATAACTTAAATAATTTACAACTTTAATATACATTATTCAGTCAGTAAGAATTAGCATTATGAACTAAGCTTTATGCATTCCGACCTGTTGTGACTTGCCGTTCCGTTAAATGTGACCGTAGAATAAGTCACGAAACGGAGGTCACATAATGCAGCCAGTGGCGTGCCTAGGGGTCAAAATTAGGGCAAGCCCACAAAATTTCAACATATAAAAAAAAACTGAGGAATTGGCTGATTTACTTGTTGTTAATGGTTGTTAGTAGTACTAACATCATTATTATAATATTAGTAAGAAGACCTTTAAAATACGAAGAGTACATAATTATTTCAAGCATCAGTACGTAATTGCCATAAGCGCCATCTATATCAATGAATGTGCATAGCCACAGCGCATAATTCATAATTCGCACCAGATGACCTCACGCAATAATAAAGGAATTCAATTTTTATAGTCGATTGAAAATGTTAACATGAGATAATCATAATACCCTATAACTTAAAAACATAATCATGATGAGAACGTCTTCGACACTTACGAGCATGAAATCTAATAGGATTGTTTATTTTTCAGTCGTTTACCAAAACTACGAATGCCACACAAACAACATTATTACCTAAACAAATTTTGGCTTTTCATGACACCAGCTATCTAATCTATGTTTTGTTAAAACAATCGTATGAGTAGGTAGGTACCTATTTTGATTTAATCCGGAATCTGTCTTCTTGACTGACAAAAATACTTGTTTTTATTTCCGAGAAGTACCCTACAGTAATTTAGGATTGGTTACGGTGAAGTAAAGAGTTACATAATGAAATAAAACTCAATGTATTTACATACCTTTTCGATGATAGTTTCCGATTTCACACGATAAAAGAACACTATATTCATTAACCATTTTCAAAATCATAGGGAATGACATCGACACATCAATAATTTTAAATTTAAATTATAAAACTACTTAATTCTCAAAATATTCAAAACTTCAAAACAATAACAAATGCGGCATCGCGCCATGCGATGGCCATGCGTGCATTCCTTTCGCAACTCACTTAACACTTTACGCGGGTCAACGCGGCGGCTATGCATTTGCGCGAACTTCATGCCTCTCAAAAGCCGGGCTTTTATTTTCATAGAAATTGTGCAAAAGTACTTACCAATACATCAACAAATGTAAACGTTTCTATAGCAATTTGTAGGCGAAAACTGCCAGACAGAGAAAGGAAAGGCAAGCCAGATAAGAAGCCCTATTAGTGTGTGAGCGAGATGGCGCTTTTGAACGCATTGTATAGCGTTTAGAGGCGAAATTGGCGCGTTTGGCAGCAAATCGCATAAGTACTTTTATTCTATGAATGATTGCAACCTACCTAGCTCAGTGCGCGCGGCTGATAAAGTTCGGATTTCGAAATTTTATCATTCATATGAATGTTTGAGTTCAAGTTCATTGACTGGTGCTTTTTTAATATATTTTTTATTTTATAGATTGAAACGTACATAAACGTTCGTTGTTGTGAATTATGATTTTATTAGGGAAAGCCGGGCTTTTTGGCTTCTATGAAGGTACCGCCACTGAATGCAGCCTTCTTGTAGTTTTAAATTGTTTAAAAATTACTCATCTTACTTAGCATTAATAAGTTTTTGATATCGAATACTATACAAATTTTGCAATGTGTCTATAACAACAATAATCAAAGAAAAGTGATTTATAATAGTAAAACTTGGTCACATACCTGAGCAAAGAAATTGAACCAAGGAGCACTTCAACAATACGTCCGCGCATGTCACAAATTAGTTTGCCAGTGAAAGCAAAATGGCGTCTGTCGATGAAGGACGATATGTTGTGTTGCCATTTCGTGGCGAATACTTTCCACTATTAGAAGAATTTTTGCTAAAACGAGCGGTCACAAGACGGAATCTTCCGGTAAGCTAAAATTTTCGATTTAGATTCATATTTATTTAAAAAGAAAATGTATGTAAAAAATATATCATGGATACCTTCAACTGATAAATTCGACTTTTAAGAATTTAAATTATATATAGAAACCACTCACAATACTGTATTTTTTTTTAAATCAATGATTATCTGATCTTAGTTGGGAAGGGGACAGGTAAATTTGATGGTCTTCAATATTTTAAAATCTTCGTAAGTTTTATATTTAGTAAAGTATCAACAAAACAACAATTTCTATATGTATTTAAAAATATTATTTTTTCATTAAAATTAATATATTTTGCCTAAAGTTATTCATGTCAAAAACATAAATGAATGAAGTCGAGGGACAAGGCAAAATCCGGGGGTACATTTTTTTTTTAAATTGCTCACTGTACACGTTCATGTTGCTTGCTTGAAAAATTATTTATTGCATCTTTAGAATGTCAACATTTAATAGTATTAAAACCAGCCAGTTACATTCAATACTGCCAAAGAGGTTTGATTACTAACAATAGATTCAAAATACGAAAATATTTTTGACCCGACCTCATTGATATATATGTTACACTAGATTAGCAATTACCGCACCAAGGCGTTGCCACTAGGCTGATGGCCACAGCCATCAGAGTAGCTAACGTCAGTTCGGTGCTCTGTGTGACGCCAACCGAAGTCAACCGAGTGACATGCGACAAAAAATATCGCGAAAGAGTGCGATTCAAGATCACAAAAACATAATAAATTAACCGGAATTACTTTCCACACGTAAATTAATTGTTTCTGTGTTTATATCAACGTAAAAACGCAATAAAATGTAGAATTTTATAAATTAGGTTCAGTGTTACCACTAAAAACTTAGTTTTAGTTTCCCACATTAGTGGGAGTTTTTAATTTATGGAATAAGTGATTTTAAATATTTTTTAATAATAACAACGTAGCAGGGTGCCTAAAGATGCAGCATGCCGTGAAAAATGGGTGGAAATAATCCGATTGCTGAGAAAAGAGACTGACTGGCTACCTACTAAATCATTCAATTTCATTAATAATAAAGAAAAAATATTCAAAAAGAAAATGTCTTAATTATTTTCATTATTTATAAACTTCTATTACACATCTAATAAGAAATACATAATTCAAATATTTAAAAAATAATTTAACTTAATCTATAACGCTTTTTATGGCTTAAAATGTTGGGTAAAATTTCGCATGGGTAGGCAACCCCATCCCGTCATTGCATATTTATATTGCGGTCTTTGTCTAATCTAAGCGACGGTATTATTCTTACGTCGTGTGTAAGTGAGACAGATATATGTTTACTTTTAAATGTTTAGTGGTTTCAAAGCTACGTCGTCGCGTTTTTAAAGTGGCTACACTTTTTTGACATATTTTATTGAGGTTTGCTTCTCTAGTTATATAGCTCAATGCCCGACCTATTACAAAGAATATCAATATTAGTAAAATTCATAAAATAATTCTACTTATAAAACTTTGTTCAAAAATTCTAGAATATTTTGTTGCACCAAGTTGAAACTATTTACTGATTTTGAACTTTTTTTTGAGTTATTTTTGCAATTTTATTTATTTATTTTATAAACTGACAGCTAATGTATACAGTGTACACAATATGCATTTGAAGGTCATTTACAAGTTTCCACATTATAGCTAGAGAGTGCTCTTTTGTCTTAATTTCTAATTTAAATTATCAGCAATGTCATTAATTGTGACCAAATTATGTAGGTACCTCACCTCTTATACACGAGATTGTGGGTTCAAGTCAGGCAGTAAGTACCAATGTCACTTGTTCAATTTATACTTACGTTACGAATTTTGCGGGTTACCAAAGCATCCCTCATAAACTCATCGCTTTTCACATCAACAGATAAGACAAGCTGAAGTGGTTGAAAGCGCTGTAAACACATCCAGCGATGTCTTTATTTTATACAATAAGAAAAACGAGAAAATAACAACTTCTGAATTAACATCAGAACTAGGTAAAACTTTATTTATTTAGATCATGGTGAAAGGTCCTTTGTGACATTAATTCGTACCTATATATATATTATATATATATGAAATCTATTATTTAAATTGTATTACTTGATTTTAACCCATTGAGTGAATCCTCCAATACCGATTCGAAACGAATAAAATAACCAAAAGGTACGATGGCCAACCGTATTCCATAAAGAATATTGCGCTCTATTTCGCAAGTACTTTTTTATAATCTACAAAAGCAATAGATTACGCTAAAACACTCAATTTGCCTACGGAACCCTAAAACCACCGTCAATCGATTAATTTATTTCGAATACACTGTGACTTCACGTTTGCCTTTGTTTTGACTTACAATACCTATTGCCAAAATAATTCACAATCACACACACACAACTATAGTAAACCGTAAGTTAGAAATGAAAAAACTTAAATCTGTTTTTGAACTTCTCGTAGTCACATTAATTAATATTTTATAAATTACTGCTTCCAGAAAAGGAAAATATAAGTTGCCCACGATGTAGAAAAATATTTGAGCATGCTCAAAAACTCATCCAAGAAGTAAAATCAATAGATAAAAAGATGGTAATGGGTATATGCGACCATTGTCGTAAAAAAGCACAAGGAAGTAAAAACCCGTTTTGTGTCTGCGACAAAATAGTGAATAAGTTTATATCCGTTAAAAGTGAACAAAAGGAAGACACAAATCTTTGTTTGAAAATATTACCATTAAAAATGGGGCATCTTCTTAAAGATACAATGATCAACAAAGAAAACCAAAATGCTTACTTCGACTTTCAAATCAATCGAGGTCTCAACCCACCTGCATCTAGGCATGAGCCTGAAGTCCAACAAATGTTCTCACATACACATTATATATCAGATAATACAGAACTGAGCAAAACCATTTTTAAAGAAGGTTACGTAAAACAAGCTGTTGCCTTTAATCAACCTATTGAACCGGTGAAAACATCTTCTGCTCACACACCGCACGAAGGTGAAAATATAAATACAATAATTCCGGGCACTTCGTTGGTAGACTCAGTAACAACTTTTGTAGAGACATTTGTACTTCCAAGACCTTCCCTTAAAGATCGTAAACAAGAGGAAATCTTCGAAGATAGACCTTCAATGGATGCTAAGGAAACCTTGAAAAGAAGACATGATCTTAGCTTGAGACAGATGATGAGACTTGAAAAGGATGCTGGTGTTCAATATTCTGTATCGAAAAGAACTGATATATGCGAAACCCCAAAGATTGCTCCATGGGCGCAGAAAGATCCAACTTCGAAAAATTATGCTGAGTCTGAAATGGATATGAAAATACCCACACTAAAACATATTCGTGGTCCTCGTGGCCCTCGTGGCACTCGTGATCTAGACTATGTATCGAACAGAGACGTAAAATTTAGATCAACAAGACCTTCACAAGATTCTTTTATTGCGCCAAGGAAAGCCGACAAATATCACCACGATAAAATAAAACAAGGATTGTATGTTTCTGAAGAAGGACCAAAAGAGGTTAAAAAACTTGTAGACCGCTATATTGTGGATGAAGAATTAAAATTACAACGCAGTGTGGACAAAATTATTCACAAAACGAAAAAGCTAGGGCAACACGTGGCAAAAACAAAAAGTGGACCCTTTGATAGTATTGGAAACGTTCTTGAAAACCAATATAGTTTTTTTTTTCCAAAAGTGATGGAAAAGGAAGAAACAAAAAGAAAAATCGATGTAAGTTCTTCACAACTCATTAAAGATACTCAAGATAAGATAGAGGAAGAAAAAAAAAGAAAAATCGATGTAAGTCAAGAAAAGTTCCGCTTAAAAGCTGAAATAGAAAAGAAAAGACAAGAAGAGGAACGCCAAAAAAAACTTGTACTAGCTGAAAAGAAAAAACTTGCCCGAGAAGAGAAAAGACTACAAGTTGAAGAAAAAAAAAGACAGTCGATTGAAGATCAAAAAAAATATGAGGAAGAGCAAAGAAGATTAGAGGAAGAGCAAAGAAAATTAGAGGAAGAACAAAAAACATTAGCCGAACAAAAATGCAGTGAAGAGAATTTAGAAAGTAAGCCCGTCGTTATGGAAAATAAACAGAATAAACCTAGAAGGGATAAATCCAAAGAAAAATATGAAGAGATAATTTCTAAATCTAAGGTAAAAGGCAAAATATCAAAAGAACCTTTGGTTGCTACAAAACATGTAATGCCAAAAAAATATCGAGATAAAACTGATGTAGTATCAGAAAAAAACAAAATAGACGTTAGACGTTTATTTCAGGTAAAACCTGAAAAAAAAGGTGACCACGAACTAACAGAGAAACGCAGTAATGACATGAAGTCAGGGTTAGAACAAAAAGAAAAAATGAAGGAAGTGTCAAAAAAAGCTAAAACAGACTTGAAGGTTAATGTTAAACAAGAAGATAAAGATGAGGCGAAAGAACAAAAGATAAAACCGGAAAGAGAAGACTTAGATGAAAAACTACAAAGAGAGAAAATAGAAAACGCAAATTTAAAAAAACAATTAGAAAAATTACGGAAAGAAAAAGAAGCACGAAAAGCTGCTAAAGATAAAGAAGAGATAGAGGCACATTCTAAGAAAGGAAAGGCCTCGAAAAAGATACGAGATGCCTCTGATGCGGTAAATGTTTCTTTATCAAAAATACAGAAATCATTAAAAAAAGAGAAGTCCGGGAAACAAGATACCCTAATAAAACAAGGGAAGAGAAAAGAATCAGAAGACAAAACTTTAAAAAAAGAACCGTCCAAAGCTCTGGTAGAAATATCTGAATTTCAAAAATTACAAGCTGAACATTTAAAAGAAAAAGAAAAAGCCCTAAAAAAGAAACAACAGCTAGAATATGCGTCAAAAGTAGCAAAAGCAAAGGAAAAAACTGAGCGTAACGCACAAAAAATCGCATTAGAAAAGAAACGTATCAAAATGCAAAAAGAACACTCTGATTCAAATTTAAAATTAATTATAATAAAGCAAGCTGCGAAGATGGGCCCCGCCGATATCCACCCTGAGGTACTAACGATTCATAAATGCCATCATCAGCATAGCGGAAAAAAGTCATCATTCTGTCAACTTTGCGCTAATTCTGAATTGGAATTAGACGTTTTAAGCTGGGATAGTAAAAAAAATCTAACGACAGACAAAACAGATATAATAATTGGCGAAAAAATATTTACGTATATACCGCGTTTTGAGAAAATTCAAGAACAGGAAGGTGTTCCTATATTATTTCAAAAGAAATTTTGTGTGGAACCTGACCAGCAGCACAAGCAAATAGTGCAAATTATTCCGCAGGGGACGGAACCTGAACAGAAAGAACTTCTATTAACTACGGTAAGTGCCGCCTTTTTTTTTTTTTTTTTGTGGATGGGAAATCATCCAATGACCCCTCCCGCTCTGGGTGGAGCAGAAGGGAGTGTCAGACTCTTACTGACTAAAACCCACCCGTGTTCCTTCCTTAGCCCTTTGTGTTCCGGGGTAGCGGTAACCCTTTCGGACAATCCCGCTGCCCCGGCAGGCTTTGGCCCTTTCGGGCCCCTTCCTTATGCTGACATCTCTTTGAGGCGCGCGTGGAACACGTACGCGCCGTCCGGCACGGGCCTGGTCCTGATCGGACGGAGGGTTACCCATTACTCTCCGCCCGCAGGCCCGGTAAGTGCCGCCTTGCTTGCTCTAATATACCTATACTCCGTCGGTATAGAAAGTTAACCAAAGGTAAACAATAAAAAACGCGTAATTCATGGGTGCTAAACTTTTTGTTACAAATTTTAAAATCATTTTATTTATTGAAGACTACAAGCTTATGTACCGAAATTTCACCAAAGCCTAGTCACAGAAGTTATTTTATAATATAATTGGGCATCATAAATGAAAGCTTCAATAGTTTCACATGGTAACCGGCAATGTTTTGAGTGAATAAATACTAAACAAAAGAAACCGACTAAATGTAACACCTACCTATCCCTTGAGTTTTCATTCTACGTCACAGGTGTACCCTTCAATTTAGCAATGATTTATGTAATTCATTGTATTTTTTAAAGGTTTACTGAACTTGTAATTTTAGGCTCTTTAACTACAATAGATTACAAAATATTGTATTATCATAAATAAGCAACTGCAAACCATGAAGGAAGAACTAGCTGCTAAACAAACGAGATTGGTCAATCGCTCTAGGCCACTGCTGCTTCACGACAACGCAAGACCACACACTGCTCAACAAATAACTACGAAGTTAGATGAGCTAAAATTGGAATGTCTGCGACATCTACCGTACTCCCCGGACCTTACTCCAACAGATTACCATTTTTTCCGGAATTTGGACGGGTGTTTCGTCGTTTCGCACCACAAGTGATTCGGACCGCGGTGTGAAACGCCGAAGAGCTCTTAGGAATTGGCTGTTTCGGACCGCGGCGGTCCTTGGAGCGCCGAGCGGTGTGACTCGACGAAGGGGCGATTCCAACCACTATGTTTAGGTACAAGCTAATCTTGCGAATCTCCACTCAAGCCGGCCATAAAAGGCAAGAATGAGGTGGGAGCTCTGTTCCTCGTCATTGTTCACTCCAGCCGGCCAATGAAAAGGCAAGCCAGAAGTGAGGAACAAGACTTCTCCCGGGAGATAGGGTTCGTGGAGTCGCTACTACCCAACAGCTTGCCACAAGCAGCCCTGCGGGTATCTGTATCTCTCTTGGTCTGGCTCCTCACCTTAGACCTGTTCCTGCAAAGTAATCACTTCCGGCATAGGCCTAGAGTTCGGAGCTCGCAATCCCCACTACGACGTCAACCTAGAGATACGGTATTATTCCTTCATTCGTGAGTTTGGTACACTCAAGGAAAAAGATGAGTCTGCCCGATCTTCTCTGTTTATTTATTTATTTATTTTATTATTTATGTACACACAGTAAAATACATAAAGATAGATAGATACACATAGATAGATAGATGTAAGAGAGATAGATGTAGGTATTTCCAGTAACATTTTGCAAAAAAATAATAATGACAAAAAAGAAACAAGTATAACATGCGTAATTATCTATAGGTACTCTACCAGACCTACGCCATGGGCCTCACACCCAGCAGGATTATTTTTGCATTTTCATCTCCTCAATATGTTATTTAGGAGTAGGATACAAGAGCGAGCGATGTGAGCTCTAATTTTTTTGCACTCCGTCTCGGAATTCTCAGTAAGGTTTCTATTGAACATTCTTACGGAAATAGGAGTTGCTTTGTTTATGCGGAAAAGATCGACAGTCAGTAGAATATAGGATGCAAGAGCGAGTGAAGCGAGCTCGAAAATTTTAGCACACCGCCTTGTATAGGTAAGGTTTTCTTTTGAACATACATACATAAATAGAAGTTACTTTGTCAACTTACGCAGAAAGTTTGAGAATGTAGTCTGCAAAAACAAGCAAAGCGAGCTCATACCGCCCAGGATAGTCAGTCAGGCAGTGACATCAGGTTTTCTAAAGGAATATTGGCGGGTTTATAACTAGCCAGTCAATAATTTTTGGCTTAATATCATTACTAAAATGATTATTTTAAACATTCAGAGTGATTATTTCAAACATATAAGCAACAAGATGTAAAGAAGCTCAAAAAATATGGATGTCACGTGATCAACTTTGAACGTTAATATCTCTGAAACGTGACACTTAACGGGGTTTGGTCTTCCAATGTTTTCTGTTTGCATTGATGTCGGCTATCGATTTATACAAGGTGTAATAGAATAAACGCAAGTCCTGAAAGTAGTTCGTTCATAATTGACTACTGAATGATTTCAGTAACTTTTAAAATTGGTATTTTTTTCAAAAATTTAGTATTTTTTCATACTAACCGTCGATTGAGCCAAATAATATTAAATCTTATTTCAAGGCAATAAGACTCAATTTTAAATGCATAAAGTAATGCTAGTCTCAACACGATTTTCTTAATAAAATAGCAAGTTTAAAAAAAATAAGTTTTGTTGAATGACCAAAACTTAACTACGCCTCAAACCCTCGCATTCGCTCTGCCTACGTCTTATGTGCTTTTAACTCAATACTCTAATTGGGGTGTATGAGCTCTTGCGTTTTAATTATGTTACACCTTGTACAGGCTTCAAGTGTGTCCGCCATTTTGAAAAAAAAATACAATGGCGGGCACGTAGGTGTGCCAGTGGACGCCAGTGGTATATCTTCAAACCCCTTTATTTTCAATTTTACCGATAGTTTCCTCTTTTATTAGTGTGTTAAACCTTATATTCTTAAGCTACTCAGTATGAATACATGCTTGAGCAGATTTTTTTTTGTTAGATTAGTAGGATGCCAAACGATACCTATGATCACTTAGGTACTATAATGGCTCATGGCTGTCGCAATTTTAATGGTAGTTGTAGACTGAAACTTTTGTTGACACAATTTGTATATTTTGTATTGGTAACTAGATACCTACCTTCAAGCGGGTGGTGATATGTCAAAAGGCGGGCGTCGCATGTCAAAGGGCGCGCGCGCACTCACTTGTAGCCGCAAACTCTCTTTGAATTTGCCGCGTGTGTTTGTTGGAATATAAATTTAATTGTTGTATTAATAAGATCTAAATTGGCTTGCACATTGCAAGTCAGCAAATAAATAATGAATATTGGAGGTATTTTTGTGTATGCGTCACTTATCGCCAGATTATCACACGATAGTTTGTAAAAGAGTTTCGATGTCGTCATAGCTTTTGCTTTTTACCCAATCTATCAGAGATTTTTTACAATCCCGATAATTCACGGGGAAAATATTTAAAAGTTTATTTAATTTGTTGTAAATGGAAGCGGATTGTCTGGTATACTGTCTTTTTGCGTATGTCATTTAACTGAGACTTCTGGTGCATCAAGTTATTTCCTTCTTTGTGGAGTTTTAAGACAGCATGGAGGACAATAATTTCCTGACTGTGAGAAGACCGCTTAGCCAAATAAAAGTTTGCAGTAGGGAATCTTTACGA
The DNA here is from genome assembly GCA_949316385.1 of Globia sparganii. Classification (NCBI taxonomy): domain Eukaryota; kingdom Metazoa; phylum Arthropoda; class Insecta; order Lepidoptera; family Noctuidae; genus Globia; species Globia sparganii. The sequence goes on along the minus strand of OX438653.1, from coordinate 17,142,293 downwards.
TTTGAAATACATGACCTTCAAGAAAGATCTTTGTCCTCGTTCCAATTCTAAGTAGTTTTTGTAGCCCCGCCCCAAACAGGTATACATTACGCTAAAACTGATGGGGCCAGTGAAACATAAATTAGGTTTAAGAGAGTCTTGGAGGTAACATGTCTTAAAAGTCTTGAATTTCCAAATGAGCTTTCTTGTTCGAGCCATGACCATGGCTGCGTGTAGATGGCAAGATAATCGTTGGTCCACCATAATACCAAGATATTTGATATCAGTCACTTTTGTCATTTTGTAACAAGAACTATTTGTGCTAAGTAGAAAATTATCACAACTGGATTCTGAGGTTACTTATAGTTAGGTCCATGTTGAGTGATGTTGTATTTTTTAAACGCGTTAAACTTAGTTTTAAAGGTGTTTAATGTTAGCAAATAAGAATTTAACCATTTCCCAATCTTCGTGAGCCCCCTTTCAGCATTTCCATATATTATCTCCAGTGAAAATAAGGGCTCATTTGTATAGGAGAAAAAACGTCCATTGTCAAACTTAATTTCGCAAAGATTATTAATGTAAATAAGGAAAAGCGTCGGACCCAAAACACTGCCTTGCGAGACATTGAAACTCACCCCTAAGTCATTACTGACGTAATTTCCTGTTTTTATACAATGCTTTCTATCCTGGAAATATCTGCTAGCAAAGCTAAGGGCTCCTCTGATACCTATATTATCTAGACTACGCACAAGTATGGAAACACAGTGTCGATGCCTTTTTTAGATCCAGGAAAACAGACACTTTTTTCCTGTATCCACTTGCTTCACAGTATGAGAAGTTAAGAGTAAACTAGTCGCGAGCTCGAACTCACTGGTGGTCGATGGAGAGGTCGTTGTTTCAAAGCAACATGGAGAATAAAAAGTTGCCGAATTGAGAGGACTTTAGCAGACTTATAAACTTCTACAGTGGGATGATGGAAAGGAAGGAATAGTGAAAGAAAGAAAGAAAGAAAGAAAGAAAATACATTTATTTAGCACAGACTAAAAGACACACAATAAAACAGCTAGGTACATACATCAGATAAAAAAAAAACAGAACATATAGGTAAGTAACGTAAAGTCCGATGTAAGAAATTAGCAGGAGAGTGTGCCTCACGGCCGTGCCAAAGGACTGCCCTTTGAGCCCTTTCCAGTGCTAAAAGGTTAGTTTTAAACGTTCCACCTCATGAAGTGATGCAGTATGTTAGGAGCGATTGGCACAAAGCAGTATAAACAGATAGTAGTTGCTTGGGGTTAAGGACTGACCGAAGATTTTTAGCCACAAAGATAAATTTCCGTATTCTGCTAGTCAGACAATTTATATGTTCGGCAAAGTTTAATTTTGAATCTAAGGTTACCCCCAAATACTTCTCTACTTTCTGCAATTTGGAACAAGAACAATCACCGTTATGAGGGAATGAACAAGTGTGAGCGAGAATGGGGAATGATTGTAGAGATGACTGCGGACTATTTCTCAAACAAAAAGCAATATACTTAGTTTTAATGGCATTTAAAGTGAGTATGTTAGTTCTTAGCCAATCATTCACAGTATTAAACCCAATCTGAGCGTAGTTATGCACTTCTTGCCATGAATCTGCACTGAAAAGAAGCACAGTGTCATCAAAACATATATCACTGTCTGTTAGCCCACAGTCGGTTTCACTTAGGTATTTAGAGTGCTGGCTCCATTTCTATCTACAAGCTTCTTGGACTAAACTAATATTTATCTTCTGTCCTTTTCATAATGAAATAGAAAGAAAAAGATGCACTGAACTTAAATTTAATTTAGTTTGTGAACAACAGAATTGGGGCCATTATGTCATATTATTTCGTTAAAGTAATTTACTAACCAAGTGTTAAATTAACTTTTCTATAATTTTTGAGATTGCAGGTAAAACCGAGTTGGGTCTATAATTGCTCGCATCATCTCTGTTGCCACCCTTGTAGTACAAAGGCGTAATAATGGCATTTACAGAGCGGGTGGGAAAATATCTTGCGTAAAACACAGATTGAACAAAAAAAATTAGGAAACTGGCAAACACCGGAAACTGTCAAGTTGACGCAAGTTCTGACTAATCAGCAAAACTGGCCAATCGGCGAAACACTTAACCAACGAAACTGGCAAATTAAATAAACTGGCAAATGATTCCGGGAAACTTACTTTAGCCACACCCCGGACACTCCGTACAACGCGCGCAAAATAATTACCTACTACTTACTACTACATAGCCAAATGACGTTGGTACACGTGCAAATGTGTGCGTAAACTCTAATAAGGTTGGTTGTCGTGCGGAGCGTAAAATAAATGGCGGGAACGACGACGACGCGACTAGAAAGAATAAGTGACCTTGTACGAGCGGCGTTTGATTGTTTATCTAATTAATTAGTCGGGTTAGTAATGAAATAAAAATAATATTATAATAGCTAAGTGATAAATGTAAAACTTTTTAACAATAACTTTAATTTCGGAAGTCGGTATCTTTGGATCTATATTTTAGTTTATTGCCACCGACTTACGAAATTAAAGTTATTTTTCACTTTGTAGTGTTTTTTTGGAAGTCGGTTTTTTTTTTGCAAAAAATTTTTTATTTCTCGCTTTTTAGTGGGTCTGTTTATAAAGTATCTAAGTTACAATAGCAACTTGCTCATCGCCTTGTACAAAATATTACTTTTCCCGATGCAGGGACGTTAATTGTTGAGGAGTTCTCTTGGTACTCCATCATCAGCTCCATTTCACCATTCGCATTGTGACGAGCATAAATTGTGCTTAGCAAACATATTAAAGTAATCGAATCGCAACCTGTGAAATACTTACTTATTATTGAGTAGTCCCGGTGGCCATCTGTGGTCTTCATCATCAGTTCCACTTCACTAAATGTTGCTATCCCAGAGCAAATACCCATGCAAATATGGTACTTAGCTAAATATTGCTTACACTAAAATATTTTCGTTTAAATGACCTACTTAACTATAAATAATCGGTTATTATATCGCATGGTATTAAAATGCGATATCTTACAAACATTTATGTAAATACAAATTCGGAAAAGCATCACAATATCGAACCATCGTAATTAAAACTCAGATAAAACTTTTAAATCGCAAAATTGTGTGTTCGTGTCAGCAGTACAGTGCTGCGGTTCTTTGTGAGCGCCCCTAGCTAATGAACCGCCGATAATGTCGCGGGTGTGCGGGGTGAGGTGCGGTATCTGATGTCGGCGCGGGGTAGGGAGTGGCCATTCTGTACGAAGTACTATTAGGTATTCTGTGCTTTAGCAGAACATCACTAATAGTCGGTGGCGTCACGGGGAATAGTGAATAAACGTCCATTCCCCATGCGTGCCATGACACCGCCGGTGGTGTCAATTTGGTGGTGTAACGGAAAATAAACGGGTTAATTTTCGTTAATATTTTGTAATATAGCTAATATTTTTAGACAGTTTATATTTTTCTGAGATGTGTCAAACTAGCTAACGGTTGCAGACACTTGAACTGTACCGACACAACATTTCATTACTCAAAGGTCGGTGTCGTGTCACACGGCTATTATATAATTTTGCTAAATTACGCTAGATCGGCATCTAGCGTAATTGTCATTGTATTCATTTTTATGACATTTATTCCGATAGCTTCTGTAGAGCTTATCAAGTCTCTTTGTGCGCAAACAACTAAAGCATAGGCGAGCGTTTATTTTCAGTTCTTCACTGTCTTACATTGTGAAATAAACGTATTTTAAAGATATTTGACCCTTTTTTCATCGGATTTTTGATCCAAGATGGTGGCTTTTTGAGTCGCCTAGTTAACCTAGGTCTGTAGGTCAATCGGCTGCCAATATTTTATGATCCTATTCAATAATATTAAGTATATATAATTTTCATTAAATATCATTGATCATATTGAGTAGAAAATCTGCAAATTTGTGATGGTTTCCTGCAATGTGTTAAAATTTCAGATTGAGATGGAACAGGGTACAGGTGTGATACGCTACGCTTTATCTGATCGAACCTTCATTGACAAAGGTTGGACAATGCTACCTACAGAAAAAGTAATGCGAAAGGTAAGTCTAAATAGGATGCTTATTATCTATTAGGTACCCTCACCGTTCTCGGCACTTCTTGGGGGCAGCTAGCTTTCTTCAACTTGAAAAAAATTTTGCGAAGACCGATTTGACTGTTCAAACTACGAATGGTCAAATGAAAATCTTAACTTTTCAGAGGGGTCGAAATGAAAATCAAAAGCCATTTAGGTATTCAGACTAGACTGAAAATCGGCACTTTTCGAACGTCAAATTTACAGAAGATAACTAGTCTGCCCATCATCACTTCCTAGTGCTGTTGGCGCTGGCGCAACAAACTCCCCAGCAACACCAGACTCAAGTTTTTCTATTCTGGTGTGAATAGGAAAATAAAATTAGGTACCCTTTCGAGGCGGAGTTTTAATATTTTTGAGCTTGCTTTTCTCGCCCTTGCAGCCCAGGTTCTCTTATTTCAGTAACATTTCTGCGTAATTCAACGTAGTAGTTCCCATTTATGTATACTTAAACTAGCAAACCCGGCGAGCTCCATGCCGCCTCAGAATCTATAAGGACGAATGTATGGGAAAATGAATTATAATTATATTCATTTTTTTTCTTCGTGACTTTTTCCCATGTTTTAATAGTTATTCTGCTATTTGGGGCGAAGACAAACCCAACAAATCAAAGATCATCAAAATTGGTCCAGCCGTTCTTGAGTTTATAAATGGTGTAACTAACCTGACTTTGTGTCATTTATAGGTAAAAAAAATAAATAAATGAATGAATGATTTTCTTCTTTTTTTTTTTGATGTAGGTATATTACTAACTGACCCCGCAAACGTCGTTTTGCAAAAAAAAAATATGCGTATGAAAAATAGATAGTGGCCAATTCTCAGACATACCCGATATGCACACAAAATTTCATACAAATCGGTCCAGCCGTTTCGGAGGAGTATGGTAACTAACACTGTGACACGGGTAGGTTTTCTTTTGCCAAAAGAAAACCTAATCTATCTGAGGTTCTAACAATTTATTTATTTATTTATTTATTTAATACTTCAAGCACATACATGTACAGAGGCGGACTTAATGCCATAGCCATTTTCTACCAGTCAACCTTTGGGTGATGCAGAGACAAACAGTAGTAGGTGCAATCATTACAGGAATAAATATTTTAAATATAAAGATACGCAGAACCCTATGTAAACTATAAATATAATATATACCTAATTACATATAAATATAAGCACAAATACATATACATAAATAAATGAATATATTAAAAGAAATAAGACAAACAATGAGAAAATATTAGCGTTGTGATGAACAATTATGAGCTCGCCTGGCTCGCTGTTGCACCTCGCATTATTTTAGTAAAGTTGCCGTTATTACAAGATAGATGTTTAGATTGACTTGCCAATGTAAGTCCAGCCGCGGTTGTTACTTTTATAATTAAAGTTTTATTCATTCCATATCAAGGCGAAATAAGCAGTGGGGTTCACCCGCCCGGGGCTTACGGCAAATGCGCCGCCCATTTGCCGTAAGCCCCGAGCGGGTGAACCCCACTGCTTATTTCGCTATTTTAAAAACCCACACCGCACGCATTGAAGTGCACACGCACATCAAGCTACCCGAAACTGTCAAATTATCCCAATCAAGTTTGAACCTTATAATTCAGCGATAAAGTTGAAAATCTAGCTTGATGTGCTGGCGTCTGTACACACGGCTACACATCAAGCTATACATTTCCAGTTTTAGCTCACCTTGCATTGTATAGGTTTTTCGTACAATCAGAAGTCAGCTTATTCTGGTTTGGTATAGCTTGATGTGTAGCCGTGCGTACACACGGCTACACATCAAGCTATACATAACCAGTATAAGCTGACTTCTGATTGTACGAAAAACCTATACAGTGCGAGGTCAGCTAAAACTGGAAATGTATAGCTTGATGTGTAGCCGTGTGTACATGGGTAGTAGTAGATATTATTTAGGTTTTTATTTTATTTTTAGATGAATGTTTATCGAATGCGTCCGGCACACCCCGAGTTTGACTGGTTCGAACACAACAAGAATAAAGGGATGATGACTTACGACACCGGCGAAAGACTAGCCGAGTTCGATGACAACGGACGGGGTCGCTGGTATTACAGAAGTGGTCGACTGGCACTAGATTATTATGATGCCGAAGGTGGTTATCTCTTGGAGTTCTATTTAAATATTATGCCTTTGAAGTTGTAACAGCTCTGTTGTTGACTGGTCTAGTATTTCTGATTTCTATAAATAATATTGTATTGGGTAATTTCGTGTGAAGGTTTTATTTTAATATTTTACCTTAAGTATGAATTTCAGACACAAATGTTCAGCAGCGTTTCGTAATATACAGCAGCGGAGAGCCCGATGAGCGAGGCCGCACACATCCTATTACGATACTTGCCACTTTTGACTATCAAGGCAATGGTATAGTTTTCGATCATGCTGGCAAGATACGGTGAATATTTTAATCTATATCTATATATATATATAAAATGCTAATGTGCGTACGTAAAGACAGGATTTTCTCCATCTCCACTAACTCCAATCAACTTCCCGTTGGGTTGGTAAATACCTCTTGGTCTCCCGGTGGGAGTAAGGGAGTTTGGTCGCGGTGGGTGGAAGTGGGAGATTGTGGGTGGTGAAAATGTAGAAAAATATATATCTGCCCTCTTCTAACTCATGAGAACTTCCGGAAATGATATAAAAAACACTTAATTGTGTGCAACTGTTATAGTCGATCTGGAATGTTCTAGAAAGTTCTAAAAATTTCTGGAATGATCTAGAATGTTCTAAAACTTTCTGGAATAATCTAGATAGTTCTAAATTGTGTACAACTTTTGTAGTCGATCTGGAATGTTCTGGAAAGTTCTAAAAATTTCTGGAATGATCTAGAAATTTCTAAAATGTGTAAAACTCCTGTAATCGGTCTAGAAGATCCAGATCGAAGTAATCTACATCTGAATGTTCTAGAGTGTTCTGGTACTAGAAATTTCGATATCCGATGGTATATATGTAAACCGAAACTCAGCGACTTTTCGTCAGTTAAATCGTATTTACAGTCGAGAGAAGGTTAATCGGAGTTAAGAGTGAACAGTGGTCAAATGAATTGAAGTGATTTTGACAAGTGCAAAAGAAGGACCAGCATATTTCCAAACATTCTTATCTATACTATAATAATAATATTATAAAGAGGAAAGATTTGTATGTATGTTTGTAACGAATTGGCCGATTTTAAAAATTCTTTCACCATTTGAATGCTACATTATCACTGATTAATATAGGCTTTTTTAATTTCAAGAAAAAAAAAATGTTTAAAAAATAAATGTCCACCCGTGCGAAGCCGGGACAGGCCGCTAGTACTTTATTAATAACTTATTTTTTCATACAAGACCAAAGCATGACAAAAGTAGGTAGGTAAACGTAAAACTACTTTAGTGAATACGTGGTGAATACTCTTAACAAGTAAACGCACAGTAGGTACCGCAGCTAATAACGACTCGCAAATCTGTCACATATTGCTAATGACGATACAATATATCAAATACCTACTATTGGTTGTATCTCTCATGATATAAGTAACGTTTTGATTTTCGAACCATGCATCTATGGGAAAAGTTATAATAATAACCTTTTAAAAATGTACCTAGCAGAGTCAGTACTTACCTACCTACCTAATGACCCCGATTCTGTTGTTCACAAACTAAACTAAATTTAAGTTCAGTGCATCTTTTTCTTTCTATTTCATTACGAAAAGGACAGAATATAAATATTAGTTTAGTCCTGTCAAATTAGATAATCCATAGACAAGTTTAAAAACGTGATTAAAAAATTGGCTACTAAAAATACGTCAATTTACGTCAGGCGCTGACTAATTTGACAGGACTAAACTAATATTTATCTTCTGTCCTTTTCTTAATGAAATAGAAAGAAAAAGATGCACTGAACCTAAATTTAGTTTAGTTTGTGAATAACAGAATCGGGGCCATTGGCTGCGTTTATCTTACTATCTCTCTATTCTTTATCTAGATACTAACACTCTATGTTTTATTGTTTCTTAGCCTTAAATACAATCAGACTGAAGGAGTGGTGCTTGATCGTGGAATCGGTCCCGTTTCACACTGGAAGTGGCATTCATTGAACGATCCGCCAGTCCTACAGCAAGTCATGATAGATACCCAAATGACACTCAAGGATCCTAAAATTCTTAAACTTGGTTCAGCAACAGATAGGAAAACTCGACCAAATAACGAAGAAATGCTAGCCATAGAATTTGATAACTTCATTAAAGAGAAAAGCAAGAAGTTGTTCCAAAAATTTAAACCCTTTCAGATCAGAATGAAAGCTTTGAAGATTAACGAGTATTTCTCTTTGAAAGTACTAGATCAAGCTACAGTATATCTTATTTTTAGAGATGGTTCAACTAACCTTAAGCTAAACATCGGTATGATACTAGACCACAAAGAAATCGTGGATACCGACACTGTTGAAGTGGGCAATGTTTCGAGCAGTTTAGAGCGGTTCCCAGCTCGCACCGATAGTTTGGCGGGCTTACAGCGCACTGTGGCTCACGCACAGCGCTACGAAAGACAGCAAGCTGAGCGAGAGCGCTTGCTGCGGCCCCCGGAGCCCTGTGCTAGTGCCGATCAGCTGACTGCTGCTGCCTCCCCGCCCATGCGACTTCCTTTCAGAACAGTACCCACGAGATCTTCGTCTAGTACCGGATATAATAATAGAAAACCTACAAATAATTTATATTATGACACCCGTCTTCGTTGTTAAATACTTTACTTGGACTTCTTAGAAATTTTATTTTTACTATATTTAAAGATTTTATCTTATTTAGATTTAAATTATCCAAAAATTGCTTAATTTATAATTATCTTATAATTCTTTGTATGAGTACTTTTATTTCTCGAATAAGTTTCTAAATAAATACATAAGATTTCTGAATAAATAATTGTAGGCAAGTTGTTCTCAGGGATACACCCTGAGAATAACTGGGTTTATTTTATTCATAGTTTCTCAACATGGGCGATACCACCCCCTCGTGGACGTTTGACACTTTCATGTGGGCATAGAAGACCCAGAGAAAATTATATATCCTATCTTACGTCTTTATAAAATACTATCTGACCGCCGGCGAACTTCGTACCGCCATCTATCGAAATCAGACAATCCGTTCTCAAGATATCATCAAAAAGCCGTTCCATACAAAATGTATGAGAAAATGACTTATCTTTTTTTTATCGTGAATTTTTAACTTACTATACTTACTTAATAGTTATTCTGCTATTCGGGGCGGAGACAAATCCAACAAATCAAAGATCATAAAAATTGGTCCTGCCGTCCTTGACTTATAAATAGTAGTAACTAACCCGACTTTATTACGTTTAAATACAATCGTGGCTATAGCTGTTTCAGATTCGCGACAGATGGTAAGTAAAACAAAATTGGGGCTTAAAAAAAAAACAAAACGAGTTGTGGGCAAAATTAGGTTGAGAATAGAATAGAATACTCTTTATTATGTATTGTACTGTTTATTATGTATTGTTGTTGTTGTTTGTGTTTGTGTGTGTTGTAATTTATATTGTGTACATAATAAAGAGTATTCTATTCGTAATATTTATGTCTGTACTTATATAAATAAATTTTACAAAGGGTGACACAATGAGCGGTCTTATCGCTAAGAGCGATACAGCCTAAGTATGATTTAACACGCCATGCCGCCATACATATTGCTAGTGGACCCTCCAGCAGGGCCATTACGTTTGAGCTAAAGTGAACCCTCGAGGAGGGTTACATCAGCATTAGGTTTAGAACCGTATTATAAAACACTGTAAAACGAAATAAGATAGTGTTTTCGGAACGCCTTGTTGCTATATTTAGTATCCCTGGGGGTATTTATATGTACTTACCTACTAGTAGGGTCGGGTCGTGAAATAATAAAAAAATACAAAAATTATGAAAAAATATAATCGCTCGCTCTGATCCAAAGACAGGGGTGTCCAACCTCTTCTGAAAAATTTTCTATGCATGCAATGTAATCTTCTAATTGTATAAAATTCTCGTGTCACAGTGTTAGTTACCATACTCCTCCGAAACGGCTGCACCGATTTGTATGAAATTTTGTGTGCATATCGGGTAGGTCTGAGAATCGGCTACTATCTATTTTTTATTTTTGCAAAACGACCTTTGCGGGGTCAGCTAGTAATTTTATAAATGAATGGCATACATAGGTACATCATATTGTATGTTTTTTAAATGTACCCACTCGTGATTATTTTGTAACAGCTGATTAACGTTCAGTGTTCTATTATTTTTATTACCTTGATCGTCGCTCATGATTTCGAAAAACCGGCAAAATGCGAGTCGGTCTTGCGCACTCGTAGAACTTTGGTAGGAAAATATCATAACTAAATTTTAACTTAAATGCGATTGCTTATATACAAACGGCTTGTAAAAAAAGACATCGTTTAATTTTACGTGTAACATTTACATACAAACTTCCAAGTAGGTATTTGAGAATTTTCGATTTGCAAAGAACAATGACCATTTTGGACTAGAAAATAAACAGGATTTGTTATTTATTACCGAGATGAGACTATTACCAAAATTAAGTAAGTAATTACTTACTTACCTACATTGTTAGTGTAACTAGGTATCGGATATTATTAATTTATTATTAAAACCAGGAGAAATAATTAAGTTACGATAAGATAGGCAATCAGTTATATAGGACGATATCCACGGAAGTTGCTGTCCTCTAATTCCAACAGCCTCTCTTTTGTTTAATAATATGTCATGTGAAACTAGATCAAATGTTTGTAATAGATTCAAAAAATTACCCTGTAATCAGCTGATTGTTGTTGATATTGGTCAGTATTGCTTTCAAAAGTGAAAAAATGGCTAAGGACGTGGACTTATATTTTTGAAATCCGAATTGCTCTTTTCTGGTGATATTAAATTTCTCACAATTTTTATTTATTCTTTGACACTGACATGCATTTCTCAAATATTTTGGACAAGATGGGTATTAGTGTTATGGGGCGATAATTATTTATATCTTGCTAGCTTTGTCACCCATTTTTAATGCTTTAGGAAACACTCCTTGTGAAAAGGACAGGTTAATTTAAATCAAATCAATACATTCTGGTGTTGAGTTCATTGTAGCTTTCAGAGTTGGTATTATTCAACTATAGTGTCTTTTGTCTCACCTCATTTTCGGACAGGGGTGTGAGGAACATCGAGTTAGCAGTTAGGGTTTCTACAATTTTGTGGTATTTGTACAATTTTGTGTAGGGATGGAATTTGTAAGTATAAGTAGTGATGATTGTTAAAGGTGGAGGCTATTTCTGCTGGTTTTGTGAGTAATGTAATGTGTTGTGTTCAGTGGTGTCTTTGGGGTTCGCATTGTGTATTTCGTCTTTGATAACTGTCCATGTGGCTTTACATTTGTTGTCATTATTATTCATAAACTTTACGTTAGCATTTCGTATAACATTGTAGATACATTTTTGTAATAGATTAGAATATATACCTAGTGTATCTAGTCCTATTTGTTAAATTTTTATTTTTGTAGTAAGTATTCGTATTCGTAGGAAGCGCTTTGTTTTAGAAAAACGAAACGTTTTTCTAAAATACCGACCGATACTTCCAGAAATTAGAGCTTTCAAACAAACAAACTCTTCCTTTATTATTAGTATTATTTTAAAACTATGATATCTCCTAAAATAGGTATTCATTGAAATCAAATGATGTCAAGGACAATTTTGTTTAAAATTAAATACTTAGGTATTTGTGATGAATACGTATTTATTACCCGACTACGGTGAAGCAAAAAGGAGGGTTATGATTTTGACCGGTATGTATGTTCATCTGTTCCCTCATAACTTCTAAACTACTTGTCATAATTTGATATTTGCGGTATCGTTCGAAGCGACTTGATCGTCCGCTGGTTATAGGCTATGTCACGTCACATTAAATTGAATATAGCGCTCTCTAGCGGACATAAAGTAAGGACCTAAAATTTTTTTTTTAATCATGCTGTGTTGGATATCTAATGATAATGAAAGGGCTTAATTAGCACATTTCAAAAATAGATATATTGTCAGCTGTTGCTCACGGATTTGCTTGCATACAGCCGATAATTAGGAATAATTTATTTAAAATCATGCCTCAGATTTTAGCAAAAAATATTTATGTATGAGTTTTTACCTAAGTACATGTAAAACAATAAAACCTAAACAAAAAATAAATTTAAGCGGCTCTGCAACTACTCTATCACGAAATAAACCCCTTTTTTTTTTTTAATAAGTTCAAATACTAAAAGCCGACTACTGAAAAATCTCGCTCTAAAAAGTATGAAAAAAAAAATAAGTTTAAACCTCCTTATGAAAATAAGTTTATACCTTCCCGTGGTCGCATGCCGCTGTAATAGCATACTTATAAGCCATGGTCACCTACCACCCACCCTATAATAAAATGTTCTCTGTGGCCATGGTAGCATGCGATCACGGGAAGGTACTTTCTTGTTTCATCCTTTTCAGTAGTAGGGTTTTAATTTTTAAGCATGTATGTTTTTTGGTTAAGGTGAATGCGAAGTAGTAGGACCGCGAAATTCAAATTTTCTCAGGTTTTTTGCAATTTGCAGCTCAGTGTCAGGTTGTACGCACGGCTACACATCAAGCTATACATAACCAGTTGCTCGCGCCGTTTTATTGAGCATCATCAAGGTTGGAACGAGGGGACACTATTCCGAATGCTGCATCGCATCTGTGACGTGTGGAAGGTCGAAGCGCCCCACCGTGAGCCTATACAAAGTTGATACGACAGATGGGCTTTCCTTTAAACTGCCTATACTAGGTATCATTATCAAGCTCTCTACCAAAAATCAATTAAATTGAAACAGTAGTTTAGTCGCAAATGATTTTTTAAGTTTTTGCACCGTTTGAACACGATGTATTTTTCCTAACAGCTGATTATGTCTACAGGCATAGGTCATGCACCTTAAAACGATAAATCTACGATACGTTGTTGCCGCTCTTACGCAAGTCATAAACCAATACGTAGTACATAAGAGAGTGACAATCCTATTGGCAAAACATCACGTGCGTAAAAGAAATAGAAATAGGTCAGTGTGTTGCTATTGTATCTTATATCCTTGCGACACAGAATACCGAGAGTACAGAAGTCTACGCTCGGCGGTCGCGCTATGGTTGTCAACTTTGGCTTATGCACAAAAAACTATCGTGGTAGTGGCACTCGCATCTAGTTGTTTGATTTATTGATGATGATGAGAAACGAAAAAACCAATAATAACTAAAATATTTTAATTTTAATGTTATTGTTACATTACTTTGTCACAAAGTGCTACAAAGTCATGTTCGCTTATACTTTACGGCGCGGGACTGGGGGCCGGGGCGCTTACCTACCTACCTAACTACTGTGTTACGTTAATACAAACCATCGAAATACAAGCAAATACCTACTTACCTCTCTGAAACAACTGGTAGATTAAAAAACGACAATTCACCGTTTAATGTTGAATTTAAACAACCGTCCACTGAACAGTTATAAATTTTTTTTTATTGCTCCATTTTTGCACTTCATAGACGCATGTCTCAAGCGGATGGCACTTGCGCTCGCACTAGTCCCAACCAGTCCGAGATATCGTGTCCGTGAGCGGTGTCTATGTGTGCGTTGCTCGAGCGCACTTTGTATGTAGATTGACTTCTGTACTCTCTGTATTTTGTGCTTGCGATCAGTAAGTGGGGCCTCCAAAAAACTTGTTTTTTCAGTGCGCCGACGCTACCCTTCCGGAACGTAGGTACGTACGCGGAAGCTCCTGCGCCCTTATTGTTTTGTCGAACTTGTGCGCTGACAATAATTGTGAATTTGTTTTGTTATTGTGATAGGACACTAAATAAGTTTAAGACAGTATTCCTTTTTTTATTGTGACAGGACAGGACACGTAACTTGGGATTATTATTATTTAGTGTTAGTGTTTTTTTTTTTTGTAATTGACTGTTTCTATTGTGATAGTTAAACTTTGGTTGTGTGTGTGTATAATTAAAGTGTTCAAAAATACCTCGTGTAACTGACACGGCGTCAGAATACACTGACATGATTTTAATCTACGGCGAATGCCGTGGAAACGCAACGTTAGCTCTACGAACTTACAGAGAAAGGTATGGTGATAGCCGCAATTGCCCTAGGAATGCCCGCACCATACAGTTGGCAGTACAAAGATTACGGGACAATAAACGTATAGTGCTGTAACAGGAGGGAGTGCCACCGCGGTAAATGCCCGCTGCTTGGGACGAAAGAATTTTAGACAATTTTTCCCGCAGCCCGACTAGTCTCCACAGAGCCGCCCGGCAGTTTAGATGTTGCCATAGAACTATCTACAAGGTTCCAAAACGTAAAAAACGCAAACCTTCTAAATATCGGAAGGTGCAAACTTTTTTATCGAGAGACTTGCCGATCAGCAACAGTTACTGCCAATGGCTACTAAATAAAACATTCGAAGACCGTCATTTCTTAACTAATTTAATATGGACCGATGAGAGTACTTTTACTCGGACCGATCTGGAATCGGCAAAGTCTCCGGTACTGCAGTTTGGAAAATCCACAGTGTGTTTCGAGTTACTCTGCCCGCGCGCGACGTTGGACGTTGCCACTTTGTATAGTTATCCAAGGTCAGTCACCAGGCCCAAGTTTTTATGAAGTTTGGGTTTCTCCTTTATTTACAAAGGGTGGTTGCGTTTTATTCTGATTTGTAAGCTATTTAGTTTGTTTGAAACAAAAAAATTCTCATTTATGATGCTTTTTATTTTTATACCGTATCGAATTAATACTAAACACGTATAGTATACGTAGTGTAATTTAATGCCCCTCTGTCGTATCAACTCTGTATATAGGCCTACACACGCGCAAAAAAAAGACAGTGTTTAGCTACCACACCGCAAACAAATAAAAGCTCGCCAAATTGACATCCTCGGTCAATTTTCGGCTTGAGTACGCTAAAACCAAATCCCGCAAAATAATAACTCCTCATTAAACTCTCCGCTAGTTAAAACCTCGCTGTGTGCCCGGGTCACGCTTGGCTGGAGTACCTACATCGCGAATTTCGCCGAATTTAAACACCAGAAGATAGGGCGCCCTCATCTGAGCAAGCAGCGGCAGAACAACAGGTTGACTGGTAGAAAATGCCTATGGCATTAAGTCCGCCTCTGTACATTTATGCGCTTGAAGTATTAAATAAATAAATAAACAACATAAAGGTTAGTGGAATCAAACTTCCTTCCTTTGATTGTGTCTCTCGTCGGCTGGTCATCCTCCATTGCCTTTACGTACTTCGGGCCCACAGTTATTTATCCCGCATTAATTAAATAATCTTCCCGCATTAAAAAAAAAACAACATAATTATTCCCGCGCCACCACCAGTATAAGCTGACTTCTGATTGTACGAAAAACCTATATAGTGCGAGGTCAGCTAAAACTGGTAATGTATAGCTTGATGTGTAGCCGTGTGTACCATGATCACAAAATTTTCTAATAAATCACATTTTAAGCTTTAACATTTTGTGTGAATTGCGGTAGCACGGAGAAACTAATAAATCCATGTTGTTTTCACTATCGAATATTTTTTCAATCGCATTATCATCCCTTTTGCCTCTTTTTTGTGGAGAAGGTCTTCCCAATTCCACGTTTGCCTTTTCAATATTGTGTTATTTATCAATTAGTACGTACTATATTGTAAAACTATAACAAGTATGACACACCCTATGGATTTATTCTTATGGTACAGAGGCCAGCACATCAAGCTACCCCAATCTGTCAGATTTTCCCAATTGAATATGAACCTTATTCCTTTGTGTTAAAGTTGAAAATCTATCAAAGAAATTTGACACATTGGGGTAGGTTGACCTGCTGGCGTCTGTACAAATCTAACTTAGGAATATGTGTTAATGATTATAATTCTGTAAATATGTACCTGGCTATTTTGATCAAGATACAACCTGAAACTGACCGGCAATTTGAAAAAAACATAAGAAAATTTGAATTTCGCGGTCTACCACTGCGCATTCACCAGGGTTTTCGTGACAAAATAAAGGAAACAGCTGCCTCACCATGGCGTCCCACTGAGGTACGGCCGATAACTGTCATAATTATCTTATCCTACTTTTCAAGTAAATGTTTTGTCGTCTTATTATCGAAGGACACACTACAGTTCAGTTTTCCCTATCAAGACTAGTGATGGGTAATGGAAAAATTTCGGAAGGAAAAGAAAAGAAAAAAAATATTTTTCCAATATTTTTCAAATATTTCTCCAATACTTTTCCGATATTTTTCCAAATCAAAAAGCTGACTGTGATTAGAAAAAAATAAGACTATTCAGTGTACCCTGAAAAATTATCGATATTCAAACGAAATTAAAACTTAAAACTCATGCTGATTAACTAACTGCATGAGAAAATCGTTGAATTAGAAATAATACGAGTATGTACTGACTGAGCGGGCTGACAAAATTGCTTTAATTTCATATAATTGGAATATACAAAATAAAAAATAATGAAGAATTGTCTGATCATAATATTGAGGAGGAAGATGAAAACGCACCGACTGAACATTTATTGTTCGTAGATGCAGATGCAGTAGAAAATATTGGTCATGATTAGAGATGGGAATATACCCGGTAAAAATGGGTAAATACCCATTTATACCCATTTTTACCTTCCCATTTTTAATTTATACCGGGTAAAAATTAAAATCAGTTTAACTGAAACTAATTATTGTATTTTTTAATAGATACGATTTATATTCAGTTTTTTTCAACGGAATTGTGTGAAGTCTTGTTCTTAGAACACTATAAAAGAAGGTATGTCAATTTTAATTCATAGTACAGACGCGCCAGCACATCAAGCTACTACAATGTGTCAAATTTCTGTAATTGATTTTCAATATCGGTAAAGTTGGTTCTTTAAATACTAATTATAATCAATTTTGGACTTATAAGTCTAGAAGAACTTGGCCCACGTGTTATTTTCTAACGTCTTTTTTATTTGAGTTTGATTTTTTGACATCGGTATTCGGGATCGAACTAACAACCGTCAAGAAATACTATGTCAAAAGCTAAATATAATATGTTAAATGTGTTTTGCACTTATTATTAACTTCATTAAATTCACTGTTTTTTTTTTAGATAATGGGAAAAGGCAGAAATAAACGAGATGAAATTTGGAAACACTATAGTGTGGGTCCTGATAAATCAGTAATTTGCAAGTATTGTGATCATAAATATAAAATAGCAAATGTCAACAAAATGGGAGGTCATTTAGTTAAATGTAATAATTAGTGTCTAAAAAAATATCTCTGTTAGCAACAGAGATATTTTTTTAGACCTAGAAATTACCTGAAGAATCAAACTGACGTAAATATCACCAATACTACTAACGCTCCTATTTTAACAATGACATCCTCGCACCCAGCGCCCCATCTTGGTTCGCTGGATTCAGAATAATCACAATCTGAATCAGCCATCGTCGTCATCACAAAAGGCAATAAGAGGAAGAAATCGAAAGGCTGACAGTAAAATTAGCAAAGGCAGTATTCATTTCTGGATCAGCTTTGAGCCTGGTCTTCTTCTTAGCGTGTCGATAGCAATCTAAATGGACTAGGTCCAGAATTCAGCTACTTGTTTGGCGCCATCACCAACGTCCACCAATTCCTGTAACGTACAGCTGACAGGACACACAGGACACGATATTAAGTGTCCCATCGTTTGTGGAACAGCATCACATTTACACTCCAAGGCGGAGTCGTCTATGAAACTCCACCTGAACAGGTGTTCCTAGCTTCGGCCAACCTAGGTCCGGTGTCTGTTTAAAGAATTCCAGGTTACCCAAGGTAACTCATGTCCAGGTGGGAGGTATTCAGCGGGTGGAACGAACGGTTTGGGTAAGGAAGCACTGTCTCGCCACAACTTCAGTCTTTCTTGTGATGGTTCCTCAGTGAGTGGGACGACACACTTTAAAAAACTGTTTCGGCTTTTCAGCCTTTGTCGCACAAGGAAGTTGTCACGCAAAGGGTGTCGTGTGACGTAGACCATTTTGGCTCTTTCGCTTGAGCTTGCCACCGCTCTGCGAACTACTGCGCCACCAGTAGTGGATTCCTGCTAGTGGAAACAGCATTTGTACCGGGGTCGGTTTTAGTCAACCAGTGATGATCCGGCACGTTTCATTCAAAGCTGTATTCACCAGCTTTGCATGACCAGAACGACTCCACACGGGGCACGCGAATTCTTCCGCAGAAAAGATAGCGCTAGACCAGTATTCCGTATAACGTCAGGCGAAGCACCCCACTTCGATGAGACCAGTCGACGAAGAAGACTGTTGCAAGTTTGCACCTTCTGCTTGATAATCTTGCAGTTTTTGCTGAATGTTAGAGACCTGTCTAGGGTAACACCAAGATATTTAGAAAAGTGCCTGTGCCCGATGGACACCCTACCCCAAACGATGTTAAGTTTACGGCCCGCCTCTCTATTGCGGAGATAAAATATGCAAGACTGGGTTTTGCTTGGATTGGGCTTGAATGAGTTAACGAAGTAATATGTGGCTAAGTTACCAAGAGCGTCTGAGAAGTGGGCCTCAACCTCCTCAAAGGTGGTGGCTTGTGACGTGAGAGCAAGGTTGTCTGTATAGAGAAAGCGGGACGTGTTAGGGTTAGACGGTTGGTCGTTGGTGTAGATATTAAAAAGAAGCGGTGCCTTGAGGTAGGCCGTTTTTCTGCGCTTTCCAACGACTTGTTTTCGAGAGAAAATGGACCTGAAACCGACGATTGTGGAGAAGTTCTCGGAGCCTAGTGGAACATATATTCTGGATAGACTTTTTTAAAGATCTGCAACCATTATTTCAATTACCATCACGATTGTGGAGATCAGATAGGCAGTCGCTCTATGTAAAATACTGGTATTCAGCTGCATCCAGTTAGACTGGAAGCCGGCCCCAACATATTTGGGAAAAGACTAGGCAGATGAGATGAATTCTAAACAGTTTATTTGAAAATATATGTTGATTAAAGATTTAAAAGATATTTAACTTCGTTTTATTTAAAATCAAGGTTTTATCTTCAATGCTTAAGGTCAATATTAACATGGTAAATCGTAGTATTGATGACGAAGCCATTTAAATAATTTATAGATAGTAATCATTTTTTAAAAAGGTAAAAATTAAAAAATACCCTTTTTTACCCGGTATTAATAATAAATACCGGGTAAAAAAGGGTATTTTTTAATTTTTACCTTTTTTACCTTTCCTTCCAATTTTTACCTTCCCAATTTTTACCCACCCGCCCATCTCTAGTCATGATACACTTTTTGCCAGTGATGATTCGGATTCTTCAACAGAATAGATATGTTGTGCGTGCAATTAATGATGCCGATTCTCTTGTCACAAATGCGTCTAAACTAGACTAAAAATCACCAAAATTTAGTTTATTCCTGTCAAAAGACGATTTCCCATTCTGAAACTAACTAAAGTGACACAGCTTAACTAAATTTTAATTTGACAGCACTAAGATTGCACTGAGATATTAGTTTAGTGAAAATAGTAATTTTGCTATTCTGAATTTGAGATTTTTCACCTAAAATTTATATTGGCCCCGATTCTGTTGTTCACAAACTAAACTAAATTTAAGTTCAGTGCATCTTTTTCTTTCTATTTCACTAAGAAAAGAACAGAAGATAAATATTAGTTTAGTTCTGTCAAATTAGTCAGCGCCTGACGTAAATTGACGTATTTTTAGTAGCCAATTTTTTAATCACGTCTAAACTTGTCTATGGATTATCTCATTTGACCGGACTAAACTAAAATTTATCTTCTGTCCTTTTCATAATGAAATAGAAAGAAAAAGATGCACTGAGCTTAAATTTAATTTAGTTTGTGAACAAAAGAATCGGGGCCAGTTTCTAACTAAATCTGACTATTTTTAGTCGCGACTAAAAGGTGTGGAATAAGATTAGTTGGCATGAACTAAAATTCACACCAACACCTCGACTTCAGATGCAAAAACAGTACAGTTTTTTATTTTCTTTTCTTTTGCTTATATCTCGAAAACGGTGTGTCCTATCGCAAAAATAATGAAATTTCGACCCCCTTTATAACACCCGTAAACCCCTAAAACTCAACACGTTGGTAATAATTTTTCATATTTTCCATACAAAAGTGAAAAATTCCATACAAACGAGGTCGAGGTTGCCCCACTGCGCATCTTCGGCTCAAAAAAAAACACGGGGAGGGGCCCGTGGCTAAATAATAACAGCCACACAGGTCGATCGATCAGGTTAAGCTACGCTTGCCGCGGTTGGTT
The DNA here is from genome assembly GCA_949316385.1 of Globia sparganii. NCBI lineage: Eukaryota > Metazoa > Arthropoda > Insecta > Lepidoptera > Noctuidae > Globia > Globia sparganii. The sequence continues at coordinate 17,121,860 of OX438653.1, read as the reverse complement.
TGTGGATGGGTGACCATCTTTACATACCCCTCCCCCCTCCCCCCTCCACGGCTTAACGTGCCTCGGAAAGCACGTTAAGCCGTTGGTCCCGGCTGTCATTCGTGGATCTTTGACAGTCGTTACGGGTAGTCAGAAGCCCGAAAGTTTGACAACCAGTCCAAGGGGTATCGTATTACCCAGTAACTGGGTTGTGAAGGTCAGATAGGCAGTCGCTCCATGTAAAACACTAGTATTCAGCTGCATCCGGTTAGACTGGAAGCCAGCGCCAACATAGTTTGGAAAAGGCTAGGCTAGAAAATAAGTACCTACTTTTTGGCTGAATGCACAAACCGTGCGAAACCAAACAAAAAAAAAGTATCTACTTACCACGCGGAGTCGCGATTGTCAAATTCGATTTGATTGTGTCAAAATTATTTTTAAATTTAGAGATATTTTAATGCAGAATAGCTCTAAGATTCTCATAGCCAAAAGTAAGGAATTTTAGTGATAGTTTAGTTCGGTGTACAAGAGAATCGGCCCCAATGTTCACTAAATCTACGTCTTTTAATTTCATTTATTTATTTTTTTTCAATGTAAATAAAACCCTTTAAACCATGTGTTATTTAACTTCCCATAATCAAAATTGTACAGTAAACAATATTTTTCCAACCGAAAAGACTTCAACCCCTTTGAAATGTTTGACTACTCTTTTTCACCTTGTAAGATTTTTCCGAAAAACCCTTATAGGTACAAGTATTCTTTATTTTTGGTCTTACGTATAAATACTGAGTTTAGAGTTAATCGGACTGCGCGTTAAAATTCTTCCATACAAACTTTGACACCCCCAATTCTCCTTTAGAGGATATTTGAGAAAAACAAAAATGGCAAAGTTCGTAATTTACATAAATATGTATTCGTACCAAGTTTCAAGTTTATTAAGTCAAGAACTAAGATTTTTCATACAAACAAAACCCCCCCTTTTCACCCCCTTTAAGGTCCAATTTTCAAAAACCCCTTCTTAGTACTCCCCCAGATTGTAAAAAAAGCCGTGTGTAAAATTTCACGTTCCTAGACCCAGTAGTTTCGGCTGTGCGTTGATAATATGTCAGTCAGTCAGTCAGTCATTCATTCAGTCAGTCAGTCAGTCAGTCATTCATTCAGTCAGTCAGTCAGAAAATATGTTCAATATAAATAAAACCCTCTAATTCAAGTGTTATTTTACTTCCTGTTGTCAAAATTTTAGAGTAAATAATATTTTTCCATTATTTTTCCAAATTTTTATTTTTCTCAAAAACAAACGGAAAAATTTCCAAGATTTGAAAAATTTCCGAAAATTACCCATCACTAATCAAGACCGACTTTTCGGTGGTGCTTGTAAGAATTAGTTTTTATTATAGTATGTACTAATTCCATGCATTGCGCAGCACTATAAGTGTCTAATTAATCTGTGGTTAATATCATGTCATTATTTTAATGTCATACATGAAAATCTGTTGGGGGTACTACATGTTTTGTTCATTAAAAATACGCAGTGTTTTTAAAATGTTAGAAGTGTAATAAATTTAATTATTAGGATATATTTAATTATAAATATTTGTAAATAATTCTCCTGTAATATAATTACTAAAATGGTTAGTGGATATGAAATTTCTACGATATTGCATAGCTATTGGAGTTACAATGAAACAACAAATTAGCTTTTATCAACTTTATGATTCAGAGTTATCAAGACGATCCCAGTTGTTATGTTGGTTCCTTCCCCAAGGACTTCAGTTATGGGCCTTTCGAACAAAATGGAGAGGGCGACAATACTTCATTACAAGAAGATCATAAGCCACGAATTCTTCTAATGGGACTTAGAAGGTATTTTTACAAGAAGCCTTACACACCCATGGATACAAAATAATGGCGCAACCATATGGGTTGCCGAATTCGTGAGATGCACATCAGTAGATAACTTTGTAGTTTTGATCATAAATAATATGTCATGGCTTACTTTTACCATTATCTAGAAATTATTTAATTCATACCTATAAATTAATAATTACTTGTAAGTTCTTATAAGAATCCCATAGCTTACATAAATATCTCAAAAATCAGAGTCAAACAAAGCAATATCATACTTGGATTTATAAGATTCAAACAAGCCATTACCATGTCTCAATTATATTCTTACAATTTTAGATCAGGAAAGTCATCCATTCAGAAAGTGGTTTTTCACAAAATGTCACCAAATGAAACATTATTCTTGGAGTCAACAAATAAAATAGTTAAAGATGACATAAATAACAGTAGTTTTGTACAGTTTCAAATCTGGGACTTTCCGGGCCAGATTGATTTTTTTGATGCTACCTTTGATTCTGACACAATATTTGGTGGCTGTGGTGCATTAGTGTTTGTAATAGATGCTCAGGTGGGTGTTGTTTCTATTTAATTAAAGCAATTTATGCAAAGAAGTCTCTGGTATATAATTAAATACATGTATACTATATTTTTCAGGATGACTACCAAGATGCTCTTGAAAAGCTACAGCTCACAGTCACAAAAGCGTATAGAGTGAACAGTAACATAAAATTTGAAGTATTTATACATAAAGTAAGTACAGCCAGTCAATATTTTTCATTGTACCTACCTATGTGATTAAGGGCTGATTTTTCAATAGTCACATAACTTATATCTCAAGAATAAATATGAGAGATTGACATATTATTTTACCCAAAAGCTGTCCAACCGCAATACATATTCCTCAGATAAAAATTATCTAACTATTGACAAATCAGGTTTAGTTACTTAACAACATCTGTGTATTTCAATTATCTGGGACAAATATTAGATTAAGCATGACTAATTTAGGAGCAGTTGGTCTGTTTTATTTAGTTGTATGTTTATATTAGAATTTGAATAAACATACTTGATACTAGAAACTTTAAAGCAGTGAGAACCTATTTAGTTCAGTTTCTAATATGAGTTATGTTAGTATATTCAATGTTCATATAAACATATTTTCTTTCTTGTATTTTCCTTCTATTCCTTTTTTTATTCATTTAGCTGTTCCCTCACTGCTAATAGCTCAACTGTCACTAATGAGACACAATTACTTTTTCTATTGTTACCAATCTCTAGGAGATTTCTGTACCTACAGTTGAAGTGTGCTAGTAGTCTTAATAATTGAGTAAGTCTGAAAACACCTTAGGTACCTACCAAACATAACCCAGAGAAAATGCCTTTAATGTATAATATGGATTACAAATGAGTTGGTGACACTTCTGTGTCCTAAGAGTAATAAATGAAATTAACTGTTTCAAAGTAACCTAAAAAGTAGTAGAATGTAAGTATCTTCCTTAATTTCAGGTTGATGGTCTCAATGACGATTACAAGATGGAATCCCAAAGAGATATTCACCATCGAGCAACTGAGGACCTGGCTGAAGCTGGATTGGAACATGTTCACCTGTCGTTTCACCTGACCTCCATATATGATCACTCGATTTTTGAAGCATTCAGTAAAGTAGTACAAAAGCTGATTCCACAGCTGCCAACCCTAGAAAACCTTCTGAATATCCTCATATCTGTGAGTAAAGGGAAAATTATATAAAAAACTTTTTTTTACAAAAAAACAACCAACTTCCAAAAAAAAACACTACAAAGTGAAAAATAACTTTAATTTCGGAAGTTGGTGTCGTTGGTTCCGCATTTTTTTTATTGACACCGACTTCCGAAATTAAAGTTATTTTTCAATTTGTAGTGTTTTTTTGGAAGCCGTTTTTTTTTTTTTTGTAAAAAAAGTTTTTATTTTTCACTTTTTAGTGGGCCAGTTTGTAACTTATCTATGTTACAATAGCCTAATGTCAACTGCTCATCAACTTTTACAAAACATTGCTTTTCCCGATGCAGGTACGTTAATTATTGAGGAGTTCTCCTTGTAAGAACCAGAAGAACTGGAGCTGATTGAGAAGTCACCATCAGCTCCACTTCACGATACGTATTGTGCTTAGCAACCACATTAAAGTACCTAATAGAATCGCAAACCATGAAATATTTATTATTGAGTAGTTCCGATGGCCATCTGTGGTCTTCATCATCAGTTCCACTTCACCAAATGGTGCTTTCTGAGAGCAAATGCATGAGTTACTATAAAAAATACCCAAATCACTATAGGTGTGCCTACAAAATTTGAGGGTTGCCCTCGATTTCTCCAGGAACCAATCATCAGATCCTGACTTGGTTACTATGGGACCACTTCAGAAGTATCTCCTTTCGAAAAAAAAAAAGAATTTTGAAAATCACTCCACAATTGGCGGAGTAATCGCGTAACAAACACCCAAAAAAAAATATACCGTCGAATTGAGATCCTACTCCTTTTTTGAAGTCGGTTAAAAATATATAAAACTCTTATGACCAGTGATCGGATATTCGGATGCATATTTACCTAAAGTTCATTTTAGGTTAGGAAATTATAGAAGCGGCTTCTTAAAACATATTTTTTTAAATATAAATCCCGGGATTCCAGAAAATTCGGGAATGCGAAACTAGTCTGTAACATGGTGAGGAAACGTCGTCTTTAGCATGTGGTATTTATTAATAAAAAAGGGGGATTACATAATTATTAATGTGTATTTACTTGAAGTTAATTTTAAGCTCCCCATCAATTTAGGAGGCAGTGAAGTTACATAGATATTTTGTATCCTAAACTATCAACTTAGTCGTTTAATATGATACTGGTGCCGATTCTCTTGTCACAAATGCGTCTAAACTAGACTAAAAATCACCAAAATTTAGTTTATTCCTGTCAAACGACGATTTCCCATTCTGAAATTAACTAAAATGACTCAACTTAACTAAATTTTAGTTTGACAGCACCAAATAAATCAATAAATCTGACTATTTTTAATTGCGACTAAAAAGGTGTGGAATAAAAGTAGTTGGCATGAACTAAAATCTACACCAAAATCTCGACTTCAGATGCAAAAACAGTACTGTTTTTTTATTTTCTTTTCTTTTGCTTATATCTCGAAAACGGTGTGTCCTATCGCAAAAATAATGAAAATTCGGACCCCCTTTATGAAATTCGTAAACCTCTAAAACCCAACACGTTGGTAATAATTTTTCATATTTTCCATACAAAAGTGAAAAATTCCATAAAAAAGACGTCGAGACTGCCCCGCTGCGCAACTTCGGCTCAAAAAAAAACACGGGGTAGGGCAAATAAGTACCTTTTTTTGGCTGAATGCACAAACCGTGCGAAACCAAACAAAAAAAAAAAGTACCTACTTACCACGTGGAGTCGTGATTGTCAAATACGATTTGGTTGTGTCAAAATTATTTTTAAATTTTGAGATATTTAAATGCAGAATAGCTCCAAGATTCTCATAGCCAAAAGTAAGGTATTTTAGTGATAGTTTATTTCGGTGTACAAGAGAATCGGCACCACTGTGAGTCAGACTCCGTTGAGCGCGCGGGAGTGTTGGTGATGTTGTTGTACGTTAATAATCATTAAGAGATTGAATGGTTTTTCTTTGTAATTCTTATTTATTATTCGTTTGAGATAAATATTTAAAAAATTAAGAGGTAGTTATTATTTCTAGTTTTTTTTTAAATAAGTAAATAAGGTATATTTACTTATTTTATCCTTTGATTCTTTGTTGATTCCGAAATCCCGGGATTTTTTCGGTACAAAAGTGCATTCCATAATATGAGCCAACACCTTAAACTAAGTAAATATTCCTACACCCGATTTGATTCTACAGTAAAAAAACTAAATCTGTTGATTCCGAATTCCCGGGATTTTTTCGATACAAAAGCGCATTCCATAATAGCCAACACCTACACTTTAGGTAAATATGCATCCGATTATCCGATCACTGGTTATGACCATGAAAAAGACTACCACACAACCAAAAACAATTTTATTGCTTTTAACTAAGCTATATCCAGACTACCTCACAAAGAAAGACGTATGCCGAAAGGGGGGGGGGGAGGAGTACCATGAGCAAATAAACCTAATATATTATGTATAGGTACATATATGCCTATCTTTTGTTTCAGAACTCTGGCATAGAGAAAGCATTCCTTTTTGATGTGGTGTCAAAAATCTACATTGCAACAGACAGCTCTCCAGTGGATATGCAGAGTTATGAATTGTGCTGTGATATGATTGATGTTGTCATTGATATTTCTTGTATATATGGGTAATGCTTTTTTTTAAATTGATTTACATGAAGTATATATCTGCTATAATGCTATTATGATTTCAAAACATGTCCCTGAATGTGTCCTGGACATTGAAACTGAAAAAAGGCTTTATTAAAAAATGTTTCAATCTCTTACTAGCTTGTAACCAAGTGTGGTGGTGCATTCTTTTTAATGCTACCCCGTAAATATGTACTCTTTCTTAGTGTATTTTAAATTATTAGAATAAGTGGAATTTTATTGTTTTTGTTTCAGCATGGTGGATGAAACAGAAGTGAACACATTCAACAGTCAAAGCTCAAGTTTAATAAAACTGAACAATGGTACTGTTTTATACTTGCGTGAGGTTAACAAATTCCTTGCACTTGTTTGTATTCTGCGCGAAGAAAACTTTCAAAAACAAGGTGATTCTAATTTTATATTACCTAGTGCCACTTTTTAATCGACTTCAAAAAGGAGGAGGTTCTCAATTCGACTGTACCTATGATATTTATTTTGTATGTTTGTTGCGCGATATCTCCGGCAATTGTAAATCGATTTCAAAAATTATTTTTGATGGAATGGGTACGCCTCAGGGGTGGTCCCATAACTTTGCTTGGGTAGTTTTTGAGTTAGCTTCAATAATACGTATTTTTGCCACTTAGTTTACAAATTAAAAAATAACTTTAATTTCGGAAGTCAGTGGCGAACAACGAAAATGCGAACCCAACGACACCAACTTCCGAAATTAAAGTTATTTTTCATTATGTAGTGTCTTTTTTGAAAGTAGATTGTTATTTATTTTTTTTTTACTTTTTTATCTCTTCCTCTCAACATATTTTTACAGTCAAAAGACTGTGACCTTTTATGCAGCGTCAATGCGTTAAAAACACGTTTGCTACGAATCACCAAGACTAACTTCACGCTGTGTCAGAAAGTATGAAAGAACAATGATAAGCATTCACCGCTAATGGCCCCGATTCTGTTGTTCACAAACTAAACTAAATTTAAGTTCAGTGCATCTTTTTCTTTATATTTCAATATGAAAAGGACAGAAGATAAATATTAGTTTGGTCCCGTCAAATTAGTCGGCGCCTGACGTAAATTGGCCCCGATTCTGTTGTTCACAAACTAAACTAAATTTAAGTTCAGTGCATCTTTTTCTTTCTATTTCATTACGAAAAGTACAGAAGATAAGATATTAGTTTAGTCCTGTCAAATTAGATAATCCATAGACAAGTTAAACGAGATTAAAAAATTGGCTACTAAAAATACGTCAATTTACGTCAGGCGCTGACTAATTTGACAGGACTAAACTAATATTTATTTTCTGTCCTTATCATAATGAAATAGAAAGAAAAAGATGCACTGAACTTAAATATAGTTTCTGAACAACAGAATCGGGGCCATTAACGTATTTTCAGTAGCCAATTTTTTCACGTCACACGTTTAATCACGTCTAAACTTGTCTATGGATTATCTAATTTGACAGGACTAAACTAATATTTATCTTCTGTCCTTTTCTTAATGAAATAGAAAGAAAAAGATGCACTGAACTTAAATTTATTTTAGTTTGTGAACATCAGAATCGGGGCCAATGTCAAGCATCATGCACAAGAGCAAAGCTGTACTTTGACAGGGACCTCGACGGTCCCCGTCTAAGGACAGTTAGGATTGCTCTTAGTAAATAAGATTAGGAAAGAAAAAAAAAATGTAAGAAATTAAAAATTCATTTTAATTTCAGGCGTGATAGACTACAATTTCCTGTGCTTCCGTGACGCAATAACACAGGTGTTTGAGTTACGTAACAAATGTCAGAATGCAATTACGTCCAGAGCAGCATCAGGTACTCCTGAACCCATACCCAACGGCGCAGCCGACTCAACCGAAAGTGCTTCCGACCGTTCACAAACTCATTTACCATAGCATATCAACGAGACGCTTATTTTTGCAAACTTAAAATATAATAATGATAATACCTATGTGTAACTATATTTTTAAATAACATCTAAAATGTGAATAAAGAGCATAATTATGTTATATGGTACTTGTTTATTTCATCGATAAACAATAAGTAGGTAATAAAATATTTTAAATATTTTTAAGTTAAACGGTTTTAATGAAAATGATGTAGATAATGTACTAAAATCTAAAAAATAATTCGGTAGGTCCTAGGTAGATACCAGCCATCACACCACTTTCCTCATCAATCTAGGGAATTGATCAGACAAAAAAATAAAATCGTGGGTCGCGTGAAATTTCTATCAATAGTTAACCGCTCATCATTTTAAGCTATTTACATATTTACTCAAGTTACGCCACAGGCTCAGAATACAAAACAAACCAGAAACCGCATTCAATGATAGTTGCATATCCCTTAGTGTGTCCAAAAACATTACGTCTGTCCCCCGCCAACCCCACTTCCCACCCGCGTAATGTTGCTAGCCCTGGAGCAATTTCCTTGTTTTTGGGGTAATCTTATAACAGTAGAGAAAAGGTATTTGCTAAAAAATATATACGGGTTTATGGGAATAGGGTAGTAAACTAGCGGTATACACAATAACACAACTACGCAACTATTATTCACACATTTCATGCAGTTACTATATAATCTGATGACTAAAGAGGTATTCAATGTTAGTTACACCTACTATTCACTATAAATAAAATACAGGTTCAATAAGGTAAGTAAAGGTTTTATTACGTTCCCTTTTGCTGGTTTAGCTTTTTATAATACTGTCTTTTAGACTGAACTGATTTGAAGAGTTTTATCCGTTTCATCTAACCGTGCTCTTCGTATAATTTTTGATCCAGTCCGATTTTCTCTTTTCGTCAGCAGGGAAATTAAAATGACAAAGGTTCTATAATGGACGAAAATAGTACCCGCAATAAATAAAAAAGTGGGTAAAATTTTCGGCATAAATGGCAACACTCACAAAATGGACGCGTCATTTTCGAAGTCAACTCAATAATTAAATTCAATAACAAATTCAATAATTAAATAAATATACTTTTAAAGTCACTATTTACAGATGAAATGTGATCCCATCCTGATTCTTTGTAATTTCAGCCGAATTTTTACACGTAGGAACAACACAAGACGGCATTATAAAATTAAAATTGATACTCGTCAATATGTCACGCACGACACGCCACGTGCAAAAGAGCGACTAATCGCAGTAACGTCATACCACTCTAGTTAAGAGTGGTTTTAGTTGCTTCAGTCTGAAGCGCGTTGGCGGTTTCAGGTTTGTTCTGTATTCTGTGGCCCCAGGGTTACGCTCACAGAACACTATTACTCCTAACGGAGAAGAAAGTCAACTTCAAACAAAAAAGACAAAACGGAAGTCGCTGCTAGCGACATCTAGAGTTTTCCCTTTAAACTAATCATGCACGCAGGAGCCCCATTTTTTTGGACAGTTTGGGAAACCGGTCAGTGGGTCATCTTAGGGGCGGATTGGGAAACCGAAATAACTTCACGCCGTCTTTAGCAGTTGAGCAGCCGCACTTAAAACATTTTCTTTTGTTTTCCATTGTCACAAATTAATACTTCGTCACTGGTGCCGATTCTCTTGTACACCGAACTAAACTAACTAAACTATCACTAAAATTCCTTACTTTTGGCTATGACAATCTTAGAGCTATCTCTTTTAAAAATAATTTTGACACAACCAAATCGAATTTGACAATCGCGATTCCACGTGATAAGTAGGTACTTTTTTTTTTGTTTGTTTGACTTCGCACGGTTTGTGCATTCAGCCAAAAAGTAGGTACTTATTTGCTCTCATCATCATCATCTGCTTAGCCTTTTCCAAACTATGTTGGGGTCGGCTTCCAGTCTAACTGGATGCAGCTGAATACCAGTGTTTTACATGGAGCGACTGCCTATCTGACCTCCACAACCCAGTTACTGGGTAATACGATACCCATAGGTAAGACTGGTTTTCAAACTTTCGGGCTTCTAACTACCCGTAACGACTGTCAAAGATCCACGAATGACAGCCGAGACCAACGGCTTAACGTGCTTTCCGAGCTTAAACCAACCGAAGATGCCATTGTCAGGCGTTCCCCCCTGCCAAAGGTACGAGACCGCCGCCGGTCATAGCAGTCTTATAAAACTAGTTGCCGCGCGTTCCACGTCATTCAGCAAATCACAGTAGCGCGGAACGAACGTAAGAGAAAAATGCTGAATTGCAGTGTTTTTTCGTGTAAAAACAGATCGGAAACATCTAGTAAACAAAAGGATAACGTTACTTTCCATCTATAAGTATTATTTTGTCTTAATAATAACATAAAATGCAGTAAATTTCCAAAAAATATTGTCGGTCAATAAATGTTGCCATTAAATCGTACAAGACCTAATTTAGTGTAATTTTTTAAAGTTGTAATTTATAAAGATTGACAATTATTTCAAATTTCTATTTCGCATTTGTTATTCGTATTACTATTTATTACTGTTTACAACTTATTTTTTTACTTTATAAGATTTTTTTACTAAACCCTTTAATAAATTGCTATTTATTATCAAATAATTGATTAATGATATCAAACTTATGTTCCACAAATCTCTTACAATTTTCTCATAACGTTATTCTTCATTACTATAAAATATTTGCGGGTCAAGTTATCCCGAAAATAAGCAATTTTAATTTAAAAAATAGGCAACACTGTAGCAAAATGAGGGCTGTGACAGCACAGAAACAAATATCGATATCGACTTTATGAGTATGTTATTCTATTAATTTTTCAGATTTCCAAAAGATGCAATGACTCGGGATGTCTGGATTTGAGGTTGTGCAAATCATGCTTCGTGGACTCCTAAACGTACTAGTACAATTTTCTCATAGCATTTTAAAGCTTCATGTTTTATAATACAAAATCTAATAACAAGAGACTCCGTGCTGCTACTGAGAAATTCCTAATAAGAAAACCAATAACACTGCCCGACACGGGTATTGAACTCAGAACGTCATGTTCAGCATTCATCCTTGCGGACAATAGACCATCGAGGCAGCGGTGCTATTCTGTGAAAATTTCACCGTGAAGAAAACTTAGGTGAAGTGAGCGTGGAGTGAGCTGTCAATAGTGTCAATTCCTAGAAAAAACAAACTCACTTCCTCTCGTCATCCCGTACAGTGACAGGGCGTCTCTGTGTGAGTTAGTACATGTGTGCGTATAGTTTTGAGTAACAACGCGATCGAAAATGCATTAGTGTGTTATCACTTATCACCAGTGATCGGATATTCGGATGCATATTTACCTAAAGTTCATTTTTGGTTAGGAAATTATGGAAGCGGCTTCTTAAAACATATTTTTTTTATTGAACTGAAATTAACTAAAGTGACACAACTTAACTAAATTTTAGTTTGACAGCACCAAGATGGCACTGAGATATTATTTTAGTGAAAATAGTAATTTTGCTATTCTGAATTTGACGTTTTTCACCTAAAATTTTGATTTTCTAACTAAATCTGACTATTTTTAAACGCGACTAATAAGGTGTGTAATAAAATTAGTTGGCATGAACTAAAACTCACACCAACACCTCGACTTCAGATGCAAATACAGTACTGTTTTTTATTTTCTTTTCTTTTGCCTAAATCTCGAAAACGGTGTGTCCTATCGCAAAATAATGAAAATTTCGACCCCCTCTAGAAGACCCGTAAACCCCTTAAACCCAACATGTTGGTAATAATTTTTCATATTTTCCATACAAAAGTGAAAAATTCCATATAAAAGACGTCGAGACTGCCCCACTGCGCACCTTCAGCTAAAAAAAAACACGGGGTAGGGCAAATAAGTACCTACTTTTTGGCTGAATGCACAAACCATGCGAAAACAAACAAAAAAAAGTACCTACTTACCACGTGGAGTCACGATTGTCAAATTCGATTTGGTTGTGTCAAAATTATTTTTAAATTTAGAGATATTTTAATGCAGAATAGCTCTAAGATTCTCATAGCCAAAAGTAAGGAATTTTAGTGGTAGTTTATTTCGGTATACAAGAGAATCGGCACCACTATCAGTCAGACTCCGTTGAGCGCGCGGGAGTGTTGGTGATGTTGTTGTACAGACGCCAGTAGGTCAACCTACCCCAATCTGTCAAATTTTTTTGATAGATTTTCAACTTTAGCACAAAGGAATAAGATTCATATTCAATTGGGAAAATCTGACAGATTGGGGTAGCTTGATGTGCTGGCCTATGTAAGTTAATAATCATTAAGAGATTGAATGGTTTTTCTTTGTAATTCTTATTTATTATTCGTTTGAGATTAATATTTTGAAAATTGAAAAATTAAGAGGTAGTTATTATTTCTAGTTTTTTTTTTTAATATAAAAGTTAAAAATAAGTAAATAAGGTGTATTTACTTATTTTAACTTTTGATTCTATAATAAAAACAGTAAATTTGTTGATTCCGAAATCCCGGGATTTTTTCAATACAAAAGTGCATTCCGTAATAGCCAACACCTACACTTTAGGTAAATATGCATCCGATTATCCGATCAATGGTTTAAATCACTATTTGTATGACAGACTTATTCGCATAGATATTAGTGCTCGTTGCGTCGCCGGTTGGTTTAATGCTCTAAGTTTCCGAGGCACGGAGGGGTCTCGGTATGTAAAGATGGTCACCCATCCACAGACCAACCGCGGCAAGCGTAGCTTAACCTGATCGATCGACCTAAGTGTTAAGTTTTAGGGGTTTACGAGTAGTTCTTTTCATAATGAAATAGAAAGTAAAAGATGCACTGAACTTAAATTTAGTTTAGTTTGTGAACAATAGAATCGGGGCCAATATCTCAGTGCAATCTTAGTGCTGTCAAACTAAAATTTAGTTAAGTTGTGTCACTTTAGTTAATTTCAGAATGGGAAATCGTCGTTTGACAGGAATAAACTAAATTTTTGTGATTTTTAGTCTAGTTTAGACGCATTTGTGACAAGAGAATCGGCAGTATCGGCACCAATTTCTCACAAGAGTCACTTTCTCTCAAGAGTCCCTTTCTCACTAAACTCGACGTTGGATAAATCAGGTGAAGATCTTCAAATTTAAACACAAATCCGAAAACACCATGAAATTAACGCAGAGACAACAAAACGACTACAAACAAAACCTTCTTTTTATCCAGCCTTTTACCCACTTTCGATCTTTGCGTTGTTTTACGCTCCCTACTATCATAACAGCAGCAGCAGCACGTATTTTACTACAGCTAGGCATTTTGACGTTTCGATAAATGCACGGACTCTTCAAAATAATAAAGTTACACTCAGTTGGCAATAATTATTGCATAGAAATGCTGGTAAAAATGTAAACAGTCTTGCAAAAACTCATAGGCGAGATCTTGCTGGTGACTTCCGAAAAGCGACGTTACAAAAATTGCAGACAATCTAAACGGACCAGAGAATGCTTACCCAAGAAATCGTTGTAAGTCATCGCAAATCTAAACAATCGGGCGAGAACTTGCAAGAAAAATCTTGGGGGTCACTTGCGACCGTGAATTGTGCTACAAAAATTGCACGTAATGTAAACAGACCAGCAAGAACTCGCTCAAGAAATTGCAGAAAGAACTTGCAAATCTAAACCTCGCTTTAGTACTAAGAAAAACTGTAACACAGGACGTAATAAATAAGTATAATTTGCGTTTCTACGTAATGTACCTTTTTTTTCTAATTATATATCCTTAAATTAAAAAAGAAATTGTCTTTTCAAATGAATACATAGGTATATTTTCATATTTTTATAAAATCTTGTTTTATTTTGCAATCAGTACCTACCCTTACGCCCATTTACTCTAAGCTTACGCCATTGTAATTTTTGACAGGTTGTCAAATGAGATAGTGCGATGCAAACTAGCTTCGCTCCAAAGCAATAAAAAGCAAATATGCTTCAGTCCAATGCTTACATGCAAACACACCTTAGTCCTAAAGTATTTCTTAATTATTATGGAACTGATGTTTAATTGATTAATCCTAGTTACTGCTGCTTATCATAAAAATCATAATGAATGTACAGAGGCTAGCACATCAAGCTACCCCAATCTGTCAGATTTTCCCAGTTGAATATGAACCTTATTCCTTTGTGATAAAGTTGAAAATCTATCAAAGAAATTTAACAGATTCGGGTAGGCTGACTTGCTGGCGTCTGTAGATACCAATAACATAAAATCATTGATATATATGTTACACTAGATTAGCAATTACCGCACCAAGGCGTTGCCACTAGGCTGATGGCCACAGCCATCAGCGTAGGTAACGTCAGTTCAGTGCTCTGTGTGACGCCAACCGAAGTCAACCGAGTGACATGCGACAAAAAATATCGCTAAAGAGTGCGATTCAAGATCACAAAAACATAATAAATTAACCGGAATTACTTTCCACACGTAAATTAATTGTCTCTGTGTTTATATCAACGTAAAAACGCAATAAAATGTAGAATTTTGTAAATTAGGTTCAGTGTTACCACTAAAAACTTAGTTTTAGTTTCCCACATTAGTGGGAGTTTTTAATTTATGGAATAAGTGATTTTAAATATTTTTTAATAATAACAACGTAGCAGGGTGCCTAAAGATGCAGCACGCCGTGAAAAATGGGTGGAAATAATCCGATTGCTGAGAAAAGAGACTGACTGGCTACCTACTAAATCATTCAATTTCATTAATAATAAAGAAAAAATATTCAAAAAGAAAATGTCTTAGTTATTTTCATTATTCATAAACTTCTATTACACATCCATTATGAAATACATAATTCAAATATTTTAAAAATAATTTACCTTAACCTAAAACGCTTTTTATGGCTTAAAATGTTGGGTGAAATTTCGCATGGGTAGGCAACCCCATCCCGTCATTGCATGTTTATATTGTGGTCTTTGTCTAATCTAAGCGACGGTAGTATTCTTACGACGCGTGTAAGTGAGACAGATATATGTTTACTTTTAAATGTTTAGTGGTTTCAAAGCTACGTCGTCGCGATTATAAAGTGGCTACACTTTTTTGACACATTTTATTGAGGTTTGCTTCTCTAGTTATATAGCTCAATGCATTGATATATATGTTACACTAGATTAGCAATTACCGCACCAAGGCGTTGCCACTAGGCTGATGGCTACAGCCATCAGCGTAGCTAACGTCAGTTCAGTGCTCTGTGTGACGCCAACCGAAGTCAACCGAGTGACATACGACAAAAAATATCGCGAAAGAGTGCGATTCAAGATCACAAAAACATAATAAATTAACCGGAATTACTTTCCACACGTAAATTAATTGACTGTGTGTTTATATCAACGTAAAAACGCAATAAAATGTAGAATTTTGTAAATTAGGTTCAGTGTTACCACTAAAAACTTAGTTTTAGTTTCCCACATTAGTGGGAGTTTTTAATTTATGGAATAAGTGATTTTAAATATTTTTTAATAATAACAACGTAGCAGGGTGCCTAAAGATGCAGCACACCGTGAAAAATGCATAGAAATAATCCGATTGCTGAGAAAAGAGACTGACTGGCTATTCAATTTCATTAATAATAAAGAAAAAATATTCAAAGAAAATGTCTTAGTTATTTTCATTATTTATAAACTTCTATTACACATCCTATAAGTAATACATAATTCAAATATTTAAAAAATAATTTAACTTAACCTAAAACGCTTTTTATGGCTTAAAATGTTGGGGAAAATTTCGCATGGGTAGGCAACCCCATCCCCTCATTGCATGTTTATAATGCGGTCTTTGTCTAATCTAAGCGACGGTATTATTCTTACGACGTGTGTAAGTGAGACAGATATATGTTTACTTTTAAATGTTTAGTGGTTTCAAAGCTACGTCGTTGCGTTTATAAAGTGGCTACACTTTTTTGACACATTTTATTGAGGTTTGCTTCTCTAGTTATATAGCTCAATGGCTCAATGCATAAAATATTCAAAAATAACAATTTCTTGCGACACAGTACAAAATTGAGAATTACTCAGTTTAGATGTTTTGTGACTAAAGCGCCTTTGCTTTTGTACCCCTCACTTGCCCTGAACTGTCAAATGCTCTTGAGCTGTGGATATAATTTGTGAATTTTGGAGTAATTTGCTGTGTTATTGTGTTTGAACTCGGTTCTATAGTGGAAGTCGTCAGTAGCAAGATGCCCAATTGCAATATAATCGTATGTGGCACCAAAAGAAGCAGAAATCACCCGAAAATAACCAGCACCAGTATGTGTACTTAATTTCAGCTGAAATATCATTAGATTTAGAGGATAAACAAAAGATTCTGCATTCCTTGAAGAGTTTCAACAGCAAAGCATTCATATTTTCTCTTTTCTCTTTATTTTCAATTTGTATTTCATGAAATCATTTTCTTTGTTATTGTAGGGATAGAGTAGTGCATTTGACATTATTATATTTATCGATAATGCTATTTTATGGTTCTTTATTGGTTGGAATCAATCGGTGTTGAATTTAGAAATTTCAACAAAAACAATTCATATTTGTTCTCTTCACTTTGAAGAATCTAGTTTCAACCGGACACTGAATAAAGTAATTGAGACAGAGTAGGAGATATCTCTCGCTTGTCTTCAATATCTATTAAAGCTTACTTATATTTTATTTGTTTCAGATTTATTAAGAGAAATAAAGGACAAATGTCAAAAACAGCCCAAGAAGTTATAGAGACATATATAGAGATTTTTTTTTTTAATACAGACGAAAATATTATGGAAAGAAATCTCCTGAAAGAATATCACATCGAAATTATCTGATCAAAATTGTATAGTTCAGAAATAAATGACTATGATTTGTTTGTTGTTGTTTTTTCCTGTTTGAATTTTAATTAAATTATTGTTGACTTTTAATTAAAGCCCACTATCATCTGCATGTTAGAAAAGGTAGGTGTTGGAAACTTAACATCTAAATTTCAAAAATATTAACTATGTTAGTTCCGTCATTATATCCCGTGAAATTCAAATTTTCACACATTTTTTTCCAAATTGTAGTTATTATATTATTCAAATTATTATCATCAGCGGTCCATTGACGGTAACACGTCTTAAAGACCTAAGTTAGAAAACTTGGGATATTTTTACCCGTAGATATTGTACCGTGAGTCCGTGACACTAAGAAAACATTCTCACAATCTTTTATCGATGTTATTTTATAGAAATATCGATTAGGGGCTGCTCTATTAGCCGCCATTTTATCCTCTCAGTAAAGTGTAGGTATGCACGTTTTTCTTGTAGGTATGCCGGGTCCATGTAATTGGTACATCAGTGATAATTAAGCAATGTGAAAAAGTCGCACCTCTAGTGCCAATCTATTAAATGTCAATGTCATCACGGGAAAATAACACTTTGTATTGTAGGTATCTTTTGTTTGTGCTTTGCGTTTGCTTGCTATTTTATTCTATTTGAGCATAGGGTTGTACTTTGAAAATAATTTATGTTCTCTGCAGTACGTAGTGTTATTGATCCTGACACTGTACGACGTCTTCATCGATATTGGAAGATTTTGGTAAGTGCTATACTAGTTCGCTTATAACACTCAATTGAATTCCATACTTAACAACATGTTTGAACCATGTTCCTAGAGAAAACCTAATTAAAATTGCGAAATCTTAGATCGCCTGATGTTTAATCATTTGAATGGCATAGAGTCAAAACATACAAATAAGTCTGCTGATTGTGGATTATAAATACATAGAACTGTATACGAAATTGCGATTTGGTGCTATCGAACAAAGGATGATTAAGAGTTTCGGTTTACCCGCAATTTCATTGATTCTGTACATTATTCACCCAATCACAATAGTATTGACAGTAAAGTTAGCACTGTATTTAAATTATGCTACGAAAATTTTAATATGTATCTGAAGATTGTTGTCTCCATATTACTAAAAGAATACCTGCCTAACCAGAAATAACTAAGATATTTTCTGGAATTTCTGGAACATCCTTCAACTTGATTCCATATTTACAGAAGCAATGAGCTAAAAACTTTCAAATCATGCTAGATAAGTTTGTAAACCAACTTTCACTTCCTAATTAACCATTTGTTTGGTATTGTATATGAACATAGAGCTGAAAGTAAGAAGTGTTTAAGTAAATTATGATTTAAAATCTTGGTCCATTTTAAATATTAACTTCCATACTTATTAACTTTAAAGTAATAGAAGTGGATAGAAAATCTACATTAATATTGTAAAGAGTAAAAATTTGTTTGTCTGTTTGAAATGAATAGGCTCTGAAACTACTGGACCAATTTGAAAAATTACTCTTGTGTTGGATAGTCCATTTATCGAGAAATGCTATAGGCATCGCACCAATGTATACTGTTGCAAAAACGGGAAAATTATTCATTTTAAGTTGCGTGCGCTGTGTAAACAGATAAAGTTACGCAAAAATAATGTATGACAGAATTGTTCCACAGTAAAAGTTCAAAAAAAAAGTTCTCAACAGCATGTCTATTATAGAGGTTGACTCACTACAACCTTTTTTATGATAATCAAATTTGTTCTAAAATTATGCATTATTTGCGAAGGTGTTTTTATAAACATGATACTAATCCTTATCCAAATAAATACGTTATTCATCATAAATATTTAATTTTGAACAAAATTGCCCTTGAAATCTTTTGATTTCAATGAATATCTTAGGAGATATCATAGTTTTGAAATAAATCAGCACGGCCACCGCGCACCGGTAGCTGTGCGAGGTTTACAGTTCCACTCTTACAGATCATAGAGTGATGTACCTAAAATATGTAGTTTAATAAAAAAATGAACACACAGCTCCACATCAATTTTAGCTGACCTCACATTGTATAGGTTTTTCGTACAATCAGATGACTCTGATTGATAAGCTGACGCTTATACTGGTTGTATAGCTTGATGTGTAGCTGTGAGTACACATGGCTACACATCAAGCTATACATTTCCAGTTTTAGTTGACCTCGCATTGTATAGGTTTTTCGTACAATTAGAAGTCAGCGTATACTGGTTATGTATAGCTTTATGTGTAGCCGTGCGTACTAAGTAATAATCTTAAAGTAATGGAATTTATATTTTAGTAGTATAGTAGGTTTTTTCCTCAAATTAACGCGGGTGAAACCGCTGGGCACTGCTAGTATTTAATAAATCTACTGAGGTTAGAAATGGGTTTTTGCCTGGGCATTTTGGGACGTATTGTGTAAATGCCCAATAACTGCCCTGTTTTCATACGTTTATTGGGCATAAATGGATGTTTATTGGGCATTAACTCAATATATCCCAAAATGCCGAGGCAAAAACCCATCTCTAATTGGGCATGTAGTTTTTTTCAGGTATTTTTTTTATATTTTTAATTTATAGATTTAGTTATTTTATGTAACTAATTTCAAAATTTTGGTTTTCTAAGCAGCCATTAATTTTAAATAAATTTTCTAAATTCTGCTTCAAAAGTAGGCTGAAGAGTTAAATATCTATGCCACGTATAACACAATAATAAAAATCCTAAATTTGACAATTTTTGCTTGACATCAGAAACTTCAAGCATGACACTAGACAGTTTTAGAGGTGGGAATGATCGACATAATCGATTGAACATTTATTTAATACAGTTATTAATTTTGTATAGGGATAAGTGGAAGGAGGGAAGGGAGGCCTTTGCCCTGTAGTGGGACAGAAATGACTAATAATTAATAATTAAATTAAATAATAGGTATTATTAATATGTCATTATCAAAATCAAACCAATAACAAGCAGCTACAGTACCTAGTTATATTTGGAAGTTTCCAACACCATTTGTGGTTACAAAATGGTTCGAATGATTTTATACTTAATATTATTATTTAAAGGGAATGCATTTTATTTAAGCTATCATTATAATGATCGATTAACAATAATTCAGAATTCGGGATTTAGATTTTTTGTGTGAATAGATTTTCAATGTTTGATTTGAATCGATTCAAAGGCCGAAATTTTCGCACGATTGCATTACATATATTATTATGGTCATCCCTATAGTTGACATTATATGACTTTAACTTTTTATCATATGATGAGAGGAGGCACCGAAAGTATTCTCAATCTGCTTACTTGTGACGTCATTTGGAGGTCAAATGAAAGTCAAGTGGTATTAAGTGTTTATGTTAAAATAAACTCCATCTTATAATTTTAAGCGCTAAAAATAGAAAAATTAAGTTAAGAAACCTTAAATCTCGAAATGGTTTGGGAATCAGCGTAGGATTTTTTTTCTTTACATACCGAATTGAGGTACAAAGAAAGATTTACTTAGCAGAGATTTTGAATATTGTATCTTGTGAAATATATGTCGCAACCAACTGGTTAAGACCAAAGAGTACTTTGTATAAACTGAAATAGAGGGCCATCTCGCGAGATTTGGATGATAACAGAATAAAAAGCGCCCTCTGCGATGAAAATACTAAACTACATCCGTGTCGGCAGTATTTTATTCGCGCGACCTTTATCCATCCCTAATGTTGTTTTTATCTAAATATTCTTGTAACAGATAACTCTGTTACAAGAATATTTAGATATTATTTGAATTACATTAATCTAAATAAATGGGAAATAAAACAATATTGACACTTTCATTTCTTTTTGTAAGATTTATTGTAGTATATTTCAGCCATACTCTGAAGAACATTATTATTGTCTTTTTTTCTTTTTCCACTTATAACTTTATTTACATCATTGCAATAAGATCGTTTAAAAAATCTCACTGATTATATGGCACATGTCCTGAATTTGTGAAAATAGATAAAACTTTCATTTGGGTAACACAACGAACCACGCCCAGAATATTCTCTGCACCTCACACAACACACATAGATTTAACTTAGTAGCGGACAACGAAGAACGATTACACATTACAGGAGAACGACATCAAAACAACAGCAACCATTTTTGTTTATAACTCAGGGCTGCCAGATGTGTTTTTTTATTTTTCCCCAAATTTGAAATATTTTTTCTCCAAAATGATACATTTTTTTTTTAGTTTTACCCAAAGGCAAAAACTTTGTAGTAGAAAAAAAACCGCCCGACTTCTTAACAGTTGTCGACTTGTCGTGCCCCCAGCGCCCGGCACAGTGATTTGAAAAAAAAACAGTTTAATTAATAAAAAAACCCAGAGTAAACGAGCTCTGGTATTTGGTCGTTAATATACGACCCTGGCGAAATGGACACGAAAATATTTGCGGATTAATCCGACGTACCTAAGCGCTTAAAAGGTTAAGCAATTGTAACCATTAGGAAACAATTTTTAATGACAAAAATAAAGTAGACTAACCTAACTGAACACAACATCGACATAATTCGACATCCAATACATCGACTCTTTGATTGAAACTAAATGGACATCAGTAATGTAGTAAGTAGATTTTATTAATTAACCATCAAGCAAATTATTTCCAGTAATCTATAAAAATAGTTTGAACTTCAAGCTTCTACTTACTAAAATAGCTTACCATGATGCACATTGTTTTTTTCTTTGGTGTCTCTAGGGGTACACACGACGAAATAATATCAAGCTATTATTTCCGGTTTTAGCTGAGCTCACATTGTATAGGCTTGTCGTACAATAAGAAGTCATCTTATACTGGAAATGTATGGCTTGATAAAATATGTCGATTACTCTCATCGATTAGCATCGAATAATTATAATATTAAAAATACCCAAAATTCTCCATGATTTTTTTCCTCTTTCCAAACATTTCTCCAAATATTTCATTTCTCCAGGAGCCAAATTTTTGCCCGAAATTGCGAAAAAAATACCCATTTTGGTAACCCTGTTATTACTTGCCAGCTGCCAGTGCTGCCAGGGCATATATTTAAATATGCCTAAATTCTTGCCAAAGTATTTTTGTTTCGACATTTTTTTCAGCAAAAATGACCTAACATCATGGACACGTACTTTTATATTTCATTTATTCTAACAAACCCTATATTTACAATAAACAAATGTGTGTCTATATCTCCATTACAACTTTCAAACTCCTATTTAGCAAATAATTAATTACATATAGCAACACATTTTTAATAGTACTACTAATATTATACCATTTATTTAGGGAGAACATTGTAAACCTTAGTGCAGTATTAAGTTTTGAGTATTTTTTATTTTCTTACATTATACGCTACACCAGCGCCTCTGGATTTACAATATTAAACTAGTAGATTAAAATACTGCTAAATTGTAAAGCTGTTAACTAGCTGGAAATATATCTTATGTACTGTCATCTGTAATAAGTTGGGTTATCACGATGTTGTGTTGCAGGGTGTAAAGTACTAAGATTGTATGGCATGGTTAAGACTATGCCGACCGCACAGTGGCGCCCTCATCGTTTATTTGGTTATTTCATACAATTTAGAATAAAAATGCAGAAAATAAGCACGTTAAGTTATGCTCCACAAGATTATACGTTAATATTAGTAGAAGCGGTAGTTTTATATTGTTTAGTTTTATTATAATCCATAAAACGGATAACAGTGGCCACTATATTCCGTTTTAAGGATTATAATAAAACAACAATGGCCCCGATTCTGTTGTTCACAAACTAAATTAAATTTAAGTTCAGTTCATCTTTTTCTTTCTATTTCATTATGACAAGGACAGAAGATAAATATTAGTTTAGTCCTGTAAAATTAGATAATCCATAGACAAGTTTAGACGTGATTAAAAAATTGGCTACTAAAAATACGTCAATTTACGTCAGGCGCTGACTAATTTGACAGGACTAAACTAATATTTATCTTCTGTCCTTTTCTTAATGAAATAAAAAGAAAAAGATGCACTGAACTTAAATTTAATTTAGTTTGTGAACAACAGAATCGGGGCCAATGTAAAACTACCGCTTCTAATAATATTAACGTATGATCTTGTGAAGCACGACTTCACGTGCTTATTTTCTGCATTTTCATTCTAAATTGTATGAAATAACCAAACAAACGATGAGGGCGCCACTGTGCGGTCGGCATAGTCTTATATAAGTCATTTATTTAACCTCCTGGCTTTTGGAAATAGTACTCGCCTTGCTTCACACTCTCGGCTCGCACGCGGTTGATCACATTTCTAACCCATTTGGTCAGGGTGTCCTAGTGATGGGTAATTTTCGGAAATTTTTCAAATCTTGGAAATTTTTCCGTTTATTTTTCAGAAAAATAAAAATTTGGAAAAATATTGTTTACTCTAAAATTTTGACAACAGGAAGTAAAATAACACTTGAATTAAAGGGTTTTTATTTATATTGATAACCAGGGGAAGAGGGAGAATCAAGAAATGAAAATAAGGTAGTCAGCGAAACAACACGTCCTGCTATCTGTCGCAGCGGTTCAGTTCGCATCTGTAAATGTACAGTGACACTACCTAGGTGTTAGTCACATGTGACCGAAATAATGTCGTAAACAAAAACAACGCTTGTTTCTTGTTTATCAGTGACGAAACGCATTGCGTTAGCCAAAGATGATCCAATGCTGTTCATTATTTTTGTCCAATATTGTTGTGTTTTATTATTTAACTAGCTTCTGCCCGCGACTTCGTACGCGGATCCTGTTGATTATGCCAGCGACAACGGGGTCGTCAAAATCGAAGATCTGAAACGTCTGATGTCGAATTCTAAGAGCCCGGGGACGGTAAAACAACGGGATGCGCGAGACGATTCGAGACGTTCCAGATCTTTCATTTTTGTAAGTCAACAGGAAATGCCCATCAGACTAAACAACTTTTGCTAAGACGTCATTCCTATATATGTTGTAGTGTCGCTGGGCTTTGGAGTTCCACAACAGGTGTTCCAGATCTTCAGATTTATTCTCACAGCAGAAAATGCTCTTCACGTGGAATAATTTTTGCTATGGCACCATTTTTATATATATATTTATAGATTCTAAGGCAGATTTAACGTACGTAGGGATTTACTTCATGCAACATATTTTGAAGCAGTGAAATCAGACTATTTGTTCAAGTGCGGAAAGTTTTGGTTTCTAATATTTGCCTGATCTTGATAATTGGATACGAAATATATTTGGAGAAACTTGGGGTCATTTTCAGACAATAATGAACCAATAAGGTGGTAAACTTGGCCTTGCACTTTGAATGTTGGCATAAATGGGCCTCTTGACATCTGTTTCGCACCAAAAGATGTCATTTGAAAGGCATTGTATACAGATGTTGTCCAATAAATGTTTTGACTGTGGATGGTCACCAATTAGCAGTGATCTTAATATTTCTGGAGGATTTTGTAATATTTCAATATGTACTTTTCCACCTGAGCAACACATAACGTTTGTTTCTTTTTGCCATTTAACAGCTTCACAAAAAGTACAATTTTGAACCATACCTCCGATGGCGGAATACGTGGCGTAGTCAATCAAGTCATTCATAAGAGTATACGTAAATGCACTCCGTTCCTTATCAACCCAAGGAAGGTTGCTACGTCTTACGGCTATATCTCTGTCGGATCGGATGTGTCTCTGTTTTGAGACACATCCGATTCTTCAGATGATATCGAAATTCTGTTCAGAGAATGTCGAAGTCGATCAGAATTCAAACGTTCGTTGCGCTCTTCTTCTGTCTCTTCATGCCGTACTCCAGCAATTCTTTCTCTCTCACTTTCTAACTGATTATGAATATTTTGTTGTGTGCGTGTTTGGGACAATGTATGATAATCTCGATCACCAGTTACTCGCGCATTACGTTCATCACTCGTTTCAAAAGACCTGTTAGTAGATGTGCGAATACGCTGAGAACGCAGGCGTGCTTCGCGATCCGAAGAGGTTTCCATGGAGCGAGTTGCAGCCTGATGTTTTCGAACAGCATCAAGTCTCTCCTGACGCTCTTCGGTAGATTCTTGGGATCTTATGATCCTCAATCTTTCAGCTCCTTTGGAACATTGGGAAAGATTTGACTTCTTTCTAGGCATGGTTATAGTTTTATTGTGAATATACCTGATCAATTAAAATCTAAGTGATGCTCCCCTGCGTTACCGGGTACTCTACCGTGTCACGAAGATAAATGGCAAAGGAAATTAAACACTCAAATAACATAAGCCCGAAGGCATATTTATTGATAAAGTAAAAAAATAAATGGGAGTTTTGACCAGTAGAGTCAACTTTTCAATGATATACCATCGTCACCGAAAATCAGTCCTAAACTGTTACCGCCTTCACTGCGTGGAGGTACTCCCAGCTTATGTTATTTTATAATTATACAGTGAAATTAGTGATAGCTTTAATTTCCACATCAGATGTTTCTGATCTTCGATTTTTATAAGTCAACAGGAAATGCCCATCAGATCGAACAACTTTTGCTAAGACGTCATTCCTATATGTGTTTTGGTGTAGCTGGGCTCTCAGAGTTCCACAACAGGTGTTCCAGATCTTCGATTTTTATAAGTCAACAGAGAGTGCTCATCAGATTGAACAACTTTTGCTAAAACGTCATTTCTATATATGTTATAGTGTAGCTGGGCTCTTGGAGTTCCACATCAGGTGTTCCAGATCTTCGATTTTTATAAGTCAACAGAGAGTTCTCATCAGATCGAACAACTTTTGCCAAACCGTCATTCCTATAAATGTGTTATGGTGTAGCTGGGCTCTTGGAGTTCCACAACAGGTGTTCCAGATCTTCGATTTTTATAAGTCAACAGAGAGTGCTCATCAGATTGAACAACTTTTGCTAAAACGTCATTCCTATATGTGTTGTGGTGTAGCTGGGCTCTTGGAGTTCCACAACAGGTGTTCCAGATCTTCGATTTTTATAAGTCAACAGAGAGTTCTTATCAGATTGAACAACTTTTGCTAAAACGTCATTCCTATATGTGTTATGGTGCAGCTGGGCTCTTGGAGTTCCACAACAGGTGTTCCAGATCTTCGATTTTTATAAGTCAACAGAGAGTGCTCATCAGATTGAACAACTTTTGCTAAAACGTCATTCCTATATATGTTATGGTGTAGCTGGGCTCTTGGAGTTCCACATCAGGTGTTCCAGATCTTCAAATTTATTCTCTCAGCAGAAAATGCTCATCACGTGGAACAATTTTTGCTATGGTACCATTATTGTATCTCTTATACTTTAGCTGGTCTGTTGCGGTTCTGCATCAGGTGTTCCATTTTCCAAAATAAGTTATAGCCTATATGTTGCCCAGACTTAATACCTATACAACAACAAAAAAATCATTCAAATCCGTCCAGTAGTTCCGAAGATTAGCGTGTACAAACAAACAGACAAACAGACAAAAATTTTTTTTTGGATTCGTGCTCTATTACTGTTTCTAAACCCCCCTCAAGTATTTTTTTTTTAATATATTCAATGTACAGACACAGTTTTTTTACTGTTTTATTATATGTATAGATGAATATTTTGCTCAATGAAGGCCTGTCTAATATTCCAGTGACCAAATTTTCCTTGGAAAACAAAAACAACCTGTTTTATAATAGGTACATCTTTTGGCAAAGCACGAAAATTTGACAGATTGGGGTAGCTTGATGTGCTAGCCTCTGTAAATTCTCCAAGCTGTTTTTTACGTATATTTTAGGCAATATCCTTAAAAATAAGTCGCCAATACTCCCAGACACTCCGTCCGTCGCAATACGGCCGACGCGTCGGCCGTATTGCTTTGCAGACGCTTTATAGCTCCCAAAATAATTACTTAACTTCACATAAATTCTGATGCTCCATTTTTATATACGGTGACTGGTAATTAGTGACCGATACTTAAACACGTGCTTGTACTCATGATAACAAACAACTTTTACTATGGGACCAAACCTGAAATCGTGAAAAAAAAATCAGCTGTTCCCTACATTTATATTCGTCTATCTCGTCAAAATGTAGGGAACAGCTGATTCTTTTTTCGCGAATTCAGGTTTGGTCCCATAGTAAAAGTTGTTTGTTATCATGAGTACAATCACGTGTTTAGGTATCGGTCACTAATTACCAGTCACCCTATATATGTCCACCAGACAACTATTTTAAAACCTTTTACAAGAAGACAGACCGATCCAAGGGGCCAATGATCCCCTAAACTCAATTTTAATGCCTCTTTGGGTAGGAACGCGAGGGCATTATCTACGCGCATGAGACTGAGTGAGACATGTATTAGAATATATTGACTTCTCTTTCTCTCACTGTCTTACAGTTTACTCATATCAATTAATTATTAAAATAAAAAAAATCAGCTAAAAATTTAAAAAAAATCAGGTAAATAATTAAAAATTAACTTTTTAAAAAATGCTCCCTTGACTACAATATTAGGTATTCTACAGGGTGCAATTGAAGTCATGGGCATTATTTTAACCTAAGGCACTACTCATGATACTAATTGCATTAGGGCTACTATTACGCAAATCAAAAATATTATTAATGCAAGTATGGAAAACCTTAAAATGTAGTATGTCATAGAAAGTATGAAATACTTTGCGCTTCTCGATAGCAAATGCGTAGGTACACTACGCCGTACGCGTTATTGGGCGTGAATTCTTTGATCCCGCCCGACTCACGTGACATTCGTACGTTGCCAATGAATTGATTCATAATAAATTCCAACTTTCCCTTCGTACTTTGCCGGCTTAGGACGGTCAAAACTACGTCAACTAACATACATTAAAAAAAAACATTTACGTACCTAGCTTGTGGATTGTTTTGAAAAAACTTTATTTGTCGGTAAAGTGACAGAGGGCAAACGGGTGCTCTTCCACGAGCTTGTGCATGTGCTGGCACGTGAAAAGACGAAAAATCCAACAGGTTCTTAGTGGTTCTGGTGGAATGAGACCCCGTGAAGGAATAGGGTCGTTTGGGTTGCGGCGATGGAACATTTCACGAGTTTATACTAAATTTCTTGTGCGATCGTAAATTACAACCATTTGTGGGTATTGTTGGTTGGTGTACCTAGCCTGCACATTACGCGGTCGAGGCATCGTGTACACAAACACACACACAACACACAACTACTACACTAACACTTAATACACTGCAATCCAAGCACCGTATGACGCGAGCGGCGAGTACGGCGATTACGTCACGGGATCAATAAATCAATTACGCGTCAATGCACCTGCGCAGTCGTTATGACACTGGTTCCGGGTTCGTGATGCGGCGGGAAGCATACCCCGCGCGGGGGTGATATTCGTATTTTTGCGAGTGAGGGAGTGGGACGGAGAGAGTTCAGGGAATCCCGCCGGACGGAATGTCTTGTAGCCCATTGTTATTATTACTTGTAAGGAAAAACCCGCGCGCGCGCAGGTGATGTTTGTTTACATTTCGCTTTGCGCTGTACTGCGCTTTAAGATTTTGATATTTCAACATTTATTGGCGTTAACGAAGTATTTTGTTTTAATTACTTTAAGTGTTTATTTGCAATAATAAGCCTTGTGCAATTTGACTTACTACATTTTTAAGGTTTTCCTTAATTGCATTAATAATATTTTTGATTTGCGTATTAATAGCCCTAATGCAATCAGTATCGTGAGTAGTGCCTTAGGTTAAAATCACGGAATAGAAAAAACAGTGGAAGTGCCCTTAGACTTCCTTAATACGGGAACCAGTGTCGCCAAATTCACACATTTGCAAATTAAAATGTACATTGCAATACACAGAAAACGGTGATTTAATTGGTTACAAATTATAAATGCAACTTTGGCGAAAATTTTATTTATTGTTGTTCAAAATTAAGTCTTATTACAACCTCTGAAGGTTGTTTTTATTTTACATGTCAAAATCAATGAAGACCGTTTTCCCATCTAACAATCAAATTCGAGCAATCAACAACAAGTTCAGCTACTCAACGCTAGAGGGCGCTGTAACCAATTTACTCTATTTAGCACGCTAATATCATTGAAATAGTTGTCATATTCGTATGCACCTGTTATCTATTTTTCTACCCAGCAAGGGATGAGGACAAGATATCGATAAATAATATAATGTCGATATTTGTACAATGTAATAATTAAAATCTTTTATCATATGTAGTGGACCAAAGTCCGTTAAGTATGAAAGGTAAAATGGTTAGGGGGAATGCTTCAGGTAGCCCGCGAAATTCAAATATTCTTACGTTTTTTGCAACTTGCAAGTAAGTATTAGGATGTAGGTATGTTGATCAAGATTTGATTCGTGGCCGTAACAAGTATGTGTTTACAATGATTATAATTCTGTAAATACATCCTTGTTACGGCCGCGAATCATATTTTGATCACCATATAACCTAATACTGACTTGCAAATTGCAAAAGAAAATAGGAAAATTTGGATTTCGCGGGCTAACTGGAGCCGAACTCAAAATCGAACCATTTATTTCAATTAATCGAGAAGAACGACAACGAGTACATAATATTTCATGGTAAGGTATAAGGTTTCACTATATTCGACTTTGGACCTCGTATCATTTACGCATAATTTGATACACATTTCTCGTACTTTTATTTATTTAAGTACAGTAAAATTAGTTTAAAAATACAAATTTTGTTATTTTATCGATACCGAACTATTTGAATGTGTCCCATCCCTAATCGAGTAGCGTCGAAGTTTCTAGAATGTATACGATGATATTCAAGACAGCGAGCAAGTTGATTTAGACTTTGATCATTGGACATAAGGTAGTTTTTAGTTCGCAAAAAAGTAATAAATATGCTTTTGTCAATAAAAACAATTATATTGAAATAAA
Source organism: Globia sparganii (assembly GCA_949316385.1). Classification (NCBI taxonomy): domain Eukaryota; kingdom Metazoa; phylum Arthropoda; class Insecta; order Lepidoptera; family Noctuidae; genus Globia; species Globia sparganii. The sequence goes on along the minus strand of OX438653.1, from coordinate 17,092,087 downwards.
TCATAGTTTTATAGTTACTGGTGATACGATACACCTCCGCAAGATACATTCTCATTGTCCTGCTATCATTTTTGCATGTAAAAATTGCACAATAAGGCCTGTTTGTAATATTTTTCGTTACGTTCGAGACGTCGTATCGCAGCAAGTAGCTAATCGCGACTGAGCCGGTGTTGCGGAGCTCCGCATAATTGTGACACACGCGCGATAGCTGCGTGGCACTTCCACTGTTTTTCTCTATTCCGTGGTTAAAATAATGCCCATGACTTCAATTCCACCCTGTAGAATTTGATCCTGCAAGCTGTTTTGATAAATTAGAAAAATTTCAATTTTTTTTTAAAGAAATGTCAAATACCTACTCGTTGAGTGTTAAAAAATTATTGAATAACAGCATTTTTTTTTAAATTAATTAGTTCTTGGGAATTAATCATAAAAAAATACAAAGAAGAAAAATATTAATCTCTCAACATTTCTGAGTAGTTATAATATAATTACTTTATTATTTTATCATGTTAATAAAATAATAAAGTAATTAAATGGTTTTAAAAGACTTTTTCTAGCGATGCTGCCGCGTATTCGCATCGATACAGTCACGATGCGGTCTCTAGCTATTTGCCCTCGCCCACACCACGATTCTCAGTCGCGATGCAAACGCGATTCAGTAACGGCACAAAAAGTTGCAAGATGGACTCCGTTGAGGCAACATTAGGCCACCCTCCCTCCGTTCTCTCCCCGATGTCGTCCGACACGGTCGTGCGTTTGCATTGGTACAGTCGCGATGCTGTAGCGCGTTGGCATCGCTTCTGTAGCGCGTTGGCGTTGCAAATGCGACTAATGCGCGATAATAGCGATGCAGTCGCGCGTTTACGAAACGCACGACAGCATCGCTACCGAAAGTCGCCGTGGACGAGGGGCCTAACATTCATTACTTACATAATGTATTACGATCGTGACGAAACATTGGATTAGAAATAATACTGGGGGGCGTGTATCTCATCTTGATAAGAAGATTTAGAAAAAAAAACATGTTTTTCCGCAAATTACGATTCACAATATCACTGGCTTGCGCATTAAAGAAGTCGAAGGCCACTGGCGCGATAATGTTTGTGCGTGCACGCCGTTTTCGCAAATTTGCAAATGCGAATATATTATTTAGAGTAGTAGATATACGGTTGAAAGTACCTCGTATGAGTTAGTATTTTTCAAACAGCTTGTTAAGCCTGGCCTTGTGGTTTAAATAATACGCAGCAGGCATCGTACGGCGCCATCGGTCCTCTCGGCTTGTCGTAAATATTCGTCACACGACACACCCATTCTTAGACTAATAAGGTGGCTGTATTTTGTTACGTCGCTATAATATACTACAGATCATTTGGAATGTTCAGTTTTAAATGCACATGTTTAATAACTAAACCATGTACTTACCTTACATTATAAATTAGCCATCAGCCACACCTCCAATATCACACACATATACACAAGCAGCCTATATGTTCCCATTGCTGGGACACGGCTTCCCCTCTGTGAGAGGGAGTGGGCCATAGTCCACTACTCTGGCCCAATGCGCGTTGGTGGATGTCACATATCTTCGTATTTTTGGTTCTAAGCTAGGCCAAGTTGGTTTCCTTACGATGATTTCGTTCACCGTTTTGAAAGCAGTGGTGATGAAATTAAATACACAAAGTGCCTGTTTGGGTTCGAACTCACGACCTACAAACTCAAACTCATAAGTGGGGGTCGTTATCATAGGGCCACCTGCTCCCAGTTTTAAATGCGCAAGTTTATTATCGCAGTTGTACCTACCTTACATTATAAAAAGTAGCCATCAGCCACACCTCCAATATGCACATAGCAATAGGAGCCTCAACTAAATGTGAACTTCCTTTTTATGTCATTCAGGCTGGCTGGACAAATCTTCAAAATAGCTCGCATTTAACTAGGTCAATAGGGCATTTTATGTGACGGCTCTAAACACCCTTATTTCAGAATTTGTGACGCTACAGAATCTTAGATAATCGATCGAAACCGTGTCCAGCCATCTTGAAAAACCACTTTTCGCTGGTCTCTCAATCTCGGTAACGGAAGTGATTTTGACGACTTTTTGCATATCAACGGGCGTCACATAAATTTGTGACAGGCATCGAGCTAAAATTTTTATGATACGAGCAGCGGTTTAGTAGGAAAATGCAAAAATCTGTCCAGCCATCTTGAATTTACGTATAAAACTTTTGGCTGGCACTTCTGAATCTCAATAACGGGAGCGTTTTCGAATATGGTTCCTTTACTAACATTTAGTGACGCAATTTGTGACAGTAATAACGTTTGGTTTATAGCGTCACATGTAAGGGTTTACGAGAAATCAGTAAAAACTTACATGTCCAACCAACCTGCGTTCAAGCTGGCTGGACACATGTATTTATAGATTCTGTAAATACATATTTGTTGCGGCCGCAAATCATATATTTAATCAACGTACAAGTTAATACTGACCAGCAAATTGCAAAAAACGTAAAAAAAATGAATTTCACGGGTTACCCTGGCGCTTTCGCCTTAAATCGATAGATGACAAAAGTGTAGAAGTGAGGAAGGGGGGGGGGGGGTAATTTTTTGATGTTATTGATTATTTACGTGCAGATACCTACTCTTTTTAGTAGGTAGGTTTTGGTGTTTTTCATGGTAAGTACATAGGTAGATACTGGTGCCGATTCTCTTGTCACAAATGCGTCTAAACTAGACTAAAAATCACCAAAATTTAGTTTATTCCTGTCAAATGACGATTTCCCATTCTGAAATTAACTAAAGTGACACAACTAACTTTTAGTTTGACAGCACTAAGATTGCACTGAGTTCATAGTTTAGAGAAAATAGTAATTTTGCTATTCTGAATTTGACGTTTTCACCTATAATTTAGATTTTCTAACTAAATCTAACTATTTTTAATCGCGACTAAAAAGGTGTGGAATAAAATCAGTTGGCATGAGCTAAAATTCACACCAACACCTCGACTGCCTCGACTTCATATGCAAAAACAGTACTGTTTTTTTTTTTTTCTTTTGCTTATATCTCGAAAATGGTGTGTCCTATCGCAAAAATAATGAAAATTTCGACCTCCTTCATAAAACCCGCAAAACCCTTAAAACTCAACACGTTGGTAATAATTTTTCATATTTTCTATACAAAAGTGAAAAATTCCATAAAAAAGAAGTCGAGTTTTCCCCACTATGCACCTTCGGCTCAAAAAACACGGGGAGGGGCCCGTGGCTAAATAATAACAGCCACACAGGGGTCCAACTCTGCTATTTTTATAAATTCATCATTCCAACACGATCCCATTGTCATTTTGCCAATAGTTCGTAATCTGCTAAATTCATAATGGTCGGCCATTGGTCGGTCAATGGTCTCAGAAAAACTACTAAATTTCATGCTAGATTTCATTTAATATATATTTTTACATATTACGTATTAGTGTTTGCAATCTGAAGTAGTAAGAAGTTCGTAAATAGCAATAATCATTACATTTATTCATTTGTCATTATGTACGAGATTACCATTTCTTTCAATGGAGTGTCAGTGGTTGAGCATTGGAAAGTCATAAAGACGCCATTATATTAGTAGATTACCAAACTTGTCAAAATCGACAATTATGAAATCAGTGATAGACCATTCTGACACTATTGTAATAGTAGACTTGAGGCCCAGGTCGATCGATCAGGTTAAGCTACGCTTGCCGCGGTTGGTCTGTGGATGGGTGACCATCTTTACATACCGAGACCCCTCCGTGCCTCGGAAAGCATCCCGGCTGTCATTCGTGGATCTTTGACAGCTGTTACGGGTAGTCCGAAGCCCGAAAGTCTGACAATCAGTCTTACCGAGGGGTATCGTATTACCCAGTAACTGGGTTGTGTAGGTCAGATAGGCAGTCGCTCCATGTAAAACACTGCTATTCAGCTGCATCCGGTTAGCCTGGAAGCCGACCCCAACATAGTTGGGAAAAGGCTAGGCAGATGATGATTATAAGGGCAAATAAGTACCTACTTTTTGGCTGAATGCACAAACCGTGCGAAGCCAAACAAACAAAAAAAAAATACCTACTTACCACGTGGAGTCGCGATTGTCAAATTCGATTTGGTTGTGTCAAAATAATTTTTAAATTTAGAGATATGTTAATGCAGAATAGCTCTAAGATTCTCATAGTCAAAAGTAAGTAATTTTAGTGATAGTTTAGTTAGTTTACTTCGGTGTACAAGAGAATTGGCACCATTGTGTCAGGATAACTAATGCTCGAAGGTATTTAAATGAAAAAGTATATATCGGCATATATAAGTATCGGCATCACTTTTAAACGTCGGACATAAAAAAAAAACCAGATGGAATCGACACTTCCTATCTCAATACCATTGAGACTTTATTTATGTAAAAATTATGGTCACCTCACAATATTAATGGATGTTTGTATGGGAAAACTTAAATGATCAATATCTTTGAAACTACTCAAAGTTTCTCCGTCACAAATTCAGTAAATCATTATCGTCCCCGTCACAAAAATTTGAATATATTTCGAAGGCCGTAGATCATCAGGCAGCGGAGATACATGTGTCCAGCCAGCTTGAACGCAGGTTGGTTGGACATGTAAGTTTTTACTGATTTCTCGTAAACCCTTACATGTGACGCTATAAACCAAACGTTATTACTGTCACAAATTGCGTCACTAAATGTTAGTAAAGGAACCATATTCGAAAACGCTCCCGTTATTGAGATTCAGAAGTGCCAGCCAAAAGTTTTATACGTAAATTCAAGATGGCTGGACACAGATTTTTGCATTTTTCTACTAAACCGCTGTTCGTATCATAAAAATTTTAGCTCGATGCCTGTCACAAATTTATGTGACGCCCGTTGATATGCAAAAAGTCGTCAAAATCACTTCCGTTACCGAGATTGAGAGACCAGCGAAAAGTGGTTTTTCAAGATGGCTGGACACGGTTTCGATCGATTATCTAAGATTCTGTAGCGTCACAAATTCTGAAATAAGGGTGTTTAGCCGTCACATAAAATGCCCTATTGACCTAGTTAAATGCGAGCTATTTTGAAGATTTGTCCAGCCAGCCTGAATGACATTCCTTTTTGAATGTCAAGAATTTATATAGGTACCTATCAAAACAATATTTATAGATAAACACTTCGTCATGTCATATTACATAAGTACATACTTAACACTTTTTTATTGATTTTATTTTTGTCTACTATTACCTAAAATTGAAAAATCCCTGATTGTCATCACATTAAAAAGTGCCACTAAACATGGATTGTTTGATTTATAAACTATTTAAATCAAAGTATTCTTAATTCCTATATGCAGGCAATCTGGCATTTAATGGTGCACCTCCCCAAGGTATTTCCGTCGTCACCCAGTAGGTACCTATGGTTATTATAGGACTGCGTGGGCAAATTTGGCCTATATATTTTAAATTTTTAACCTCATCTCCAGAGTAAAGACTTACCACATAAATTCCAAACATTCACATCAAAGCAAGGTTACCGATCCATGTGCCCACACGCTGAAAACTGATCAATATTTTATGTCTACTTTAATGAAAACTGTAGAAATAAAGGGGGCTAATAATGCAAGAATTGATTATGATAAATTTACGAGATTATGTGATTGCTGGTAGCGTATATTAAGTGGTTCCGCATTCTAGATCAACAGCTAGCAAGATAAAATTCATAATCCCAGAAATAAAGGCTGTGGATCCATGGCAAGTAAAATACCACACGAGTGACAACATGGATGACAACTTGTCTTGTGATGATGGATGATCTTGGAATCCAAAGAAACACCTTACAAGTTAACACTGAATCTAAATCGTATCTAAGTATCTAATCTTATATTGAACTTAGAAATATTCACTTCCTGGCTATACCAATTTGCCAAAAGATGTATTATAATTTATAAAACAGGTTGTTTTTGTTTTCCAAGGAAAATTTGGACAATGGAATATTAGACAGGCCTTCATTGAGCAAAATATTCATTAAATAATAAAACACAACAATATTGGACAATAATAATGAACAGCATTGGATCGTCTTTGGCTAACGCAATGCGTTTCGTCTCTGATAAACAAGAAACAAGCGTTGTTTTTGTTTACGACATTATTTCGGTCACATGTGATGTGACTAACACCTAGGTAGTGTCATGCGAACTGAACCGCTGCGACAGATGCAGGACGTGTTGTTTACATTCCTAGAGTTGAGTAAGTACTAGGTATATGTAGCAGTAAACAAACTATTGACTTACCTTTTGTTTTCAATAAGTTAATAATTAATTAATCAATCCTGCCTCAGATGTATTTTTAATTGAGCACCTGCTCTATCATTTATTACGACATATTTTAAAAACCAAAGTCATGTAAATAGGATTATATTACTGCCTAAGTTATGCTGTGAACTGTCTTCGGCATCAGGATAAATCCAGACTCCGGGTGCTGTTGACAAAATTCCTAATGGAAAAACCCAATAGTACTTCACCCACCGAACCCAGAAACTCTTGCTCAGCAGTAGATTTCGCTTGGTTCCACTAGACCAACGAGGGATTCATAGAAATAGAATGCATGTTATATCTGATCCGACAGATGTTGTCCTGTCCTTTTAATTATTCAAACAATAATCCCATAAAAAGGACGTTTATTTTTCCCGAATTGATAATTTTCCGGGTAACCTTTTAAATTTTTCTTTGCTTAACAACCTAATTCAAACTATTATACATATAAAACAAAAAATAGTCAAATGGTGCCGCTCACCAACGAACAGCATTTAATTTTTATTTATATAGATAGATAAAAATATTTATAGTCATTCACGTACACAAGTTATGACATAACATTTCCATAAGATGAATGGTAGTCTCTTTACAGTCATTACGCCTTACCCATCTACCTTATTGGGCATCTTGTTCATGTCAGCAACATCTACAATTAATTTCCTTTAGCATTGCGTGTTCGAAAACTTGGAGGTAAAGAAACTTTCGTAACAGCAATGGCGCGTCATCACGCCATGTCGCGCGATCGACCCAGCCCTGGAGTTCGAGCAGTGCGGGCCTGCGGCGAGCGTTCTCAGTAAAGCAAACCGAATGTTCGAAGCACATGGCCGGTGGTGTGAGTTGTATGACTGATATTGTGCGGTATCATATCAACAACAGCTGAGCTACGTCACGCGACGTCAGCCCATGGTCGGCTCTCGCCTCTCGGACGCTCTCGCATCGGCCCACACATACCAGCCGGCAGGCAGCCACTCACAGGCAGTTTACTGGTAGAGTCGGTGCGAGCAACACGACCGTGTCGAAATCTTACCTGTGTTCGGATTTGTGTACGAAAATTACAGCTGACTGTATTTTGTTTATAATTTACATAAGAAACGTTTTGTGTCTTAGAAAGTCGACAGTGAAGTATACACCTCTTCAGCTATTCCTACTAAGGTACATTTTTTTTGCTAAATTAGATATAATTAATATGATTATGCTTTCATAAAGTTGTATTGATTATTGGATTTATGATGCACATGTCTATGCAATTTCAGTATTGGCGTGTACATTTGAACCTGGAATTATCAAATTAAGACTGTTAACTGAATTAAATACCACCCCTTGTTTCAAAATTGCTAATCAGCAGTGCTATTCTGTAAAAATCTTACGTGAAAACTAAGGTGAAGTGAGCTGTCATTCCACCTGATGTTAAGGATTGCCTCCATTGATAGTTCACTTCACGCTCACTTCACCTATGTTATCACAGTGAGATTTTTTACAGAATCGATAGACAGGTCATTCATGAATCGTATTAATCGTAGTTGGTCGTTACTTTGCTTCTGATCTAAATCGTGTTTGACAGATTCGTATTCTAAACAAGAACACGAATCACTAGTATTTACCTTATTGCTGTTGCACTGTATTTATAGTCTGCTGTTGGTTTTGAAATGTTTATTTCATTTACACATAGGCCTTCATGCTTTTATAATCTCCATGTTTTCACATTGCTTTCCGGTTGAGAGAGTAAGCATTCCTCACAATTTTTAAAATTATTATTTATATTTAGGACGTGTGATCACGTGAACTTTGAGTAACTCTATTATACGTGTGGCACTTTTCAGATAGCTACTTTGTGTCTCAATCATAAAGTCATTTAAAATTCAAAATAACTCCAGTATTTTCAGTAAACAACAAAGCTATAAATGTTGTTTGTTGAAATCAGATAATGACGGTTGTTTGAGTCGACATTGTTTTTCTCTTAGCGGATTGCATATTTACCCATGTGACTCATAATAATACCTAGAATGGAATATAAACTTGTAGGGAGGCATTGCTTATTAGCCGTGTTGTTGTCCATTGTCCAGTAGAAGCGCAAACAGTGCGCTAACAGATCCTTCACCTTGATGAACTTGGCTTTGAAACTCGTTTCCTTACGACCTCCTTTACACCAGTCTTTTGGAGAATCCAAGCCATAAGTACTGAATGTTCAACATAGGGCAGGGATGGCGAACCAATGGCACGCGTGCCGTTGGTGGCACGTAACAAAATAATTTGGGCACGGCATCATTTCAGGAATTTATTTATTTCTAGTTTGCAACAGCAGAAGTCGCAATAATTTGTAATCTTATTTAAATAAATATAGAATTTAAATATCAACATTAGTCCTACACAAACCGTGTGGTTGTCCTTAGGCACAGAATAACTAATAGCTAACTACTAGCTAAATACTAACTTGTATAATGCGAACAGGGGATAATCGTCGGTTTGTGTCTCATTTCATTAAAAACGTTATAAAACGGGCCTCTGCGAGTTTTTTTCGGCCCCTCGTACAACAAAAAAAGCCAGTCAAAGCATTTATTTCAAATGGGCAAATAAAAGGCACTTTTCAGGTCCACGACCCGAGAAATGACAGAGTTAAAAAAAAATGCGCATATAAATATGGTTAATTGTATATAGTTTTTTTTTTTGGTAATCACTAAGCCAAAATTGTTGGCACGTGATGGCCGCATGAAATATTTATTTGGAAATAAATGGCACGTAGATGTATAGAGGTTCGCCATCCCTGACATAGGGTGTTACGTATTTTGTTTAATACTGCGTGGATTTTACATTCTTCTACGTATTTATTTGCGTAACATAAACATAAATACACCTAGTAGGTATCACCTTTTATGTTACATAATATAAAAAAAACGAAATTGCAGATTTGATTAGGTCCTACATATAAATAAGACGCATTTCCTACGTAAGTCCATCGATAATTAAATTATCGCAGTTGTGATAAACATAGTAGTTACCTATCTTTAATTCTTTACCCGGTCAGTGGGTCGTCTTAGGGGCGGAGTTTTAAGAGTTGGAGTATGGAAATATAGAGCGTTTTGTAAAAAAAAGAAAAAAATTAGAAAACTCCTAACTCTGAAACGGTGCGTCGCCGCTTCGTAGGGCCATGCTTCTCAGAACTAAGTCCTCTCGCCATAGCGCACCTAAGGCTACACTGCAAACCATTACCCTTTTTATTTTTTGGCAGAGAAGGACACCTAGGAGTTTTAGTGGGTTAGAGTCCCAGATAACTGCACTATGGATATTGCAGTTTGTACGCCATATTATGGCAGGATATGCTGGCGCCAATAATGTAACATCCCGTGATTGTACCATATTCTAACAAATAAACATTTTTGATTTGATTTGATTTATCTCCCCGTGGTAGTGCAGAATGCATGAGCATTTCTCCACGATAAAAAAAACCCTTTACCCTGCCTTTCCAACAGTTGCTATTTGCAACTTGCAACTGGCTGTGGCTTTGTCTCCACAGTTTTCACACAAAACAACAACCTTTTTTGCAAACAACAATCGTAGGAAAGGAGGACAATGTTTAACCGCATGATTCAAGCGTCCTCACATGATTAAGACTGTGCCGACCCTACAGTGGCGCCCTCATCGTTTGTTTGGTTATTTCATACAATTTAGAATGAAAATGCAGAAAATAAGCACGTTAAGTTGTGCTTCACAAGATTATACGTTAATATTATTATAAAAGGTAGTTTTATATTGTTTAGTTTCATTATAATCCTTAAAACGGATAAAAGTGGCCACTATATTCCGTTTTAAGGATTATGATAAAACTAAACAATATAAAACTACCGCTTCTAATAATATTAACGTATAATCTTGTGAAGCACAACTTAACGTGCTTGTTTTCTGCATTTTCATTCTAAATTGTATGAAATAACCAAACAAACGATGAGGGCGCCACTGTAGGGTCGGCACAGTCTTAATATGGACTTTTATGGATTCGATTTAGTGAAGCCGTATCACCGTCGCATCAACTTCATAAGTCTTCTTAACCGAAAGACCACTTTCGGTCTTACTTCTCTCGACGCCATACACCTTCTTGTTTACTAAAACGTTCTAGTTTCATACCATCACTATCTTACGTGATGGCCTTGTAACGCGCTTATTATGTCACAAGTGATATTCACACCAAAACACATTTACCTATATAACAGGTAATGTTATTTTGTCATAATATTATCTTTATTTAGCATACATCAGTCCACAGTCAAAAACGTAGTTCTGATACCTACGATAACATTCACTGTCATTTAATAGATACCAAAAGCTTTCAAATATTTCTCAGCCATAAAATTAAAAATAAATCAGAGATTGCTATGATTGATTGATATGTGGGTATGTGATCCTGTTAAATAAACACGAGTGTGGTGTCGGTAGCTCCACGTGAAGCGTTGTGGTATGCTCGACCAGCTAACAGATAAGGTTTCATGACATAAACAGTTGTTTGTTCCTCAGTCGCGTTGGATCCGTTTTCCACACGTTTACGTGTGATATACGTTATTAGGTTGTAACATGGTTCTAACGGAATGAACTATAGGTCAGTTTGCCTAACCTGTGCCCGCTAATGACGTTCGAGACTTCGAGTAGAGTCAGCAACTTCAGTTGTTTTGAAATTAGGTTGTCGAACTACAAAGAGAGAGATAAAAGTAATTCAACACCAAAAGCTGGTGAACTGATGACACGAATAATAGATTTATGCCAAACAAAAGCTGTTCCAGTTTTCAATATTGATAAAAAATCTATATTTAATATATGAACCGAAACGAACAACTGTACTTACAGGAAGTGGTGACAGCGGTTAGACATGTAACCTAAAAAAATTATGACAACAGTTGGTACAAAACAATACAGCTGATTAATAATGAATCAAAAGGCAATACAGTGGAGATTCAGCGAAATATAGAACGAAGAACTTGAATAACACATGTTTTGCTAAAACGCGTTGAATATTGATGATCAATAAAGAATTAAACAAGTTCAACCTTGGCGCGGTGGCTGTCGTACGGCTTTTTATCGGAACATAGCCGTTTAATAGCTGTATTTAATGGGTTCCGTGAAACCATATTATTGAAACAAAAATTCCGATAAATAAAAAAAAAAATAGGTCGAAATACAAATGCTTAATCGTATTTGTGCAAGTTTTTTTTTTAACCTAACTGAACTCTGAAGGTATGATTAACCAATAAAGTATGTGAAACCGTTTGAAGTCATTATGTACTTTACATTTTCCAACGGTCCCAACCGGCAAATTGGTCGGTTACGAATTCCGTTTTTCCGTGTAAAGGTGCGTGACCCTAACGACAATGGAAGTGTGCTCCGCTTATCTCTGTAGACATTGAACTTGAAGCCCTTGGAACTAAGAATAAGTTCAGCTGTCATTCAGCTCTCCTTGGACACCTGCCACTTCATGTATTAGTTGGTGTACTGTACACTGTCCATCTAAAAAGATATTTTCGTTTACCATGTTCGTGTTCAACACTGCTAAATATTTTATTCACGTTTCTGTCTATACCTAAGATTTACTTCTCCTTTTGTAACACATTGTAATTTAATCGATTAAATACTTACTTACATATTTAATACATTTCATAATTTGTATTAACTAAAAAAATATGTTAACATATAGCATTTTAAATCTCATATGTGTAGGTAAATAAATAAGGATGCAAAGCAGTTAATTTCCATCAAAATAAATATATTTTCAGGCAACGCATCACGTATTGTATGCTTCCTCTAAACTTTGAAGAGGGCAATTCCCTATAATTTTCACCATCCGGCATCTAACCTTCGCAAACTGGCTGCCGGCGACAGCGTCACTCTGAAATCACTATTTATACCAAGCGGGTATCACCTGCTAGTTACATCCTCAATCATTGAGTAAAGCCGGGCAAAGTCCGCGATACCTTAATATAATCAAACATATCAGTTTGACTTTGACTTAAAGGCTAAGTATATTATTTAAATTATTTTGCATGCCGTACTCTGGTATCTCTTAGTGATTGTAGTGACTAATTTAATAATATTATGGCTATCATTATTTCTTAGTTATACATTCTTGCCAACTTTTCCTTTAGGACATACACATAATGTTATGACGATCTGTCTCGCTATTCTTAAAAATTAGTCATTGTAAGCAGATACCGGGGGGCATAGTCCCCGGCGCGTGGTCGCTCCGCACGCCTCGACTACGAACGCTCTCGTCCAAGCACGCTGTCATCGCGTGCTGTCTGCTTCTATCAGATAAAAAATACAAATCGCACACCAACGTCAAACATGGCTGTTAGGTAACTCCACCCAGCAGTGAATGGTTTGATGAACATTTCGTTTAATACTTATGCGAATTTTCTCAATCCAAATTTTCAAAGGCGTACGGAAGAACTTCTACTTCAATAAACTAAGAATACCGTGTCAGTCAGCGACCTCAATAGTTTCTACGAAATCTTTATTATAGACGATGATTGGTAGTTTTGAATCTTGTGTGTCGAGCATGCAACATTGGGAAATATCCTGCGTGTGCAGTGGTGCCTAACTGTACTGCATGAACCCAACAACCCGCCTCATATCTGCTCTAGTAATGAACACTTGCGCTATTTATGTCCATGTATGTACCAAACTAACAACTTCGTTGTAAACCATTCCAGTTACATTGACATTTATAAGTAGGTACCTACGACGTGAACGCAGAATTGGGACGAGAATGTAACACTCAAGATGCGATCTAAATCTAGAATGGACGTAATGGATTGTAGACAGTGAGACTATAAAAGAAAACTACTATTGGAGGCGTGCTTGTTTCAAAATCAAACTGACACTTACCTACAATATGAGGTGATTTGAAATACTCGATTACGCATAATGGAATTATCTGGTCTACGTATTTATACCGGATTTTTTTAATCTATTCGAAATTTCGAAATATTACTAAGAATCACGTACTTCTATGAATCATTCAATTTATTGTTATATCGCTGCTATACATAAACGAAATAATAATTTGCTTTTGACTAAACTGCATATTTGGGACAGGAAAAGGACAGTAGGTATAAACTAAATTGATAGCAATATGCTCATGCTGTCGCGAAAAAATAAAACAAACTCTCTTCGCCACTGAACACGTTTAATTTATCTTTGAAATTATGACCGAATATAAAAAGTAAGTATCAAAAATAATATAAAAAATGTAGAAAATAGAAAAACTCATAAAGAAACTTGTCACATTACACCGACGCGTTTATGAAAATTATGGAAAAGTAAGAAATACTTAAGGTTTTCGTACCATCTATACTAATATTATAAAGAGGAAAGGTTTGTATGTATGTTTGTAACGAATTGGCTCAAAAAGTACTGAACCGATTTTAAAAATTCTTTCACCATTTGAATGCTACATTATCACTGATTATTATAGGCTATTTTTTTTTCCTTTTATTTCCACCCGTGCGAAGCCGGGACGGACTGCTAGTAAATTATATAATTATAAGATTAATTGGGCTACGCGACGAGTAATGTGGTTGCAACCAAAATTCTCTCAACCTCCATTCACACACAGGATAAAAAGATGAAGAAAGACTGAAAAAAAATCAAAAGGATGGAAAAATATACCCCGATTCAATAAATCAACACATCACTATATGGAATAATAGTAATGGGGATTTTAGTGTAAAGATTTCAGAGTAAAATTATGCGGCAGTCGACTGTGAATTTCAACAAGCTTCTAAGAAAAAGTCCCATATGACGTAGATCAATTCCCTATTTAAAAGATATTACATATATTCATAGAGGATGTATGATCATGTATGTCAAAAATAACATGCAGGATTTGCTAATACTGTAATACGCTGGTCACTCGCTTCCTATCCCCATTTAATTAATGATTTTATCACGTTATAATTAACACATTGTTATTTCTATTGTTTCAGGAAGCCCTAATGTTTTTTGATCTCAGCCCCAAGATGGGGTAATTTATAAGACATTACCTAAGTGAGTTGAGAGTACCGTGTTTATTGAGTGAAGTGAAAAATATAGTTGAACCAGAGACTGACAAATCAGCAGCCATGTATTCTATGAACTATATTGGCAAGTTCATTGCGAACTTTCGCGAGTTCTACAACGAGATCAACGGCGCGACGTTGACGGGCGCCATAGACGTGGTTGTGGTCGAGCAGCCGGATGGCAGCTACACGTGCTCGCCCTTCCATGTGCGCTTTGGGAAGCTTGGCGTCCTACGCTCCAGATTCAAAGTGGTAAGATACTTGATGATTTCCTAAACAGAATAAGATGTATCTGCCAGTAAAGCAGTAACTCTCTTCCACAGTACAATTCTTGAACTTCTGTGAAATAAATAGCGTATTTTTTTTTGCTTGCTCCCAGAATCGTGTGAGGACGCTTCCCGTTATTTCAAAATGTTTAACAGTGTCTACGTAATTTTCTGTCATAAGTACATTTTAATTTTATAGATCTTATTGACTCAAGTGAAGACTGCAAGAGTGTCGCGTAATTATTAAAAATATCTACATGAACCACATCTGAGATGTGAATTAATTGTGCTTTTTTTGGTTCTCCTTGTGCGCACGCTGAAAGTAATGTAACAGCTGTTTTATGAGCGACAATAAAGATAAATAATTACCTACGTATACGTAAATGACTTCCAAGTCTTCTGCTGTTATATTTGTAATAGCTTTTGCCCGCGGCTTCGCCCGCTTGTAGATCGGAAATTATCCCATGGGCACGTACTACCGGGATAGACAGTACCCTATTTCCTACCCAGGTCATGGTCTACATATGTGTCCAATTGCATCTACATCTGTTTAGCCATTAATGCGTGAAAGGTAAGAGACAGATATGAGTTACTTGCGCATATTATAATATAGAAGTGAAGTGGTACTGGTGAAAAGTATTTGGATAGTTTTTGCGTCACGGCGGAAAAAGCAAGCCGCACGTTGAATGTAAATGCCCACGCGAAGAGTTAAAACTTGTTTGGCCTTCAAATCAGTCATCCAACTAAAACATCTCCAATACTTGCGAGTTGCGACACCTAGCGACACGCCACGCCTCTATGTATTCTGTCTGTATAGCAGCACATAATGAATGTTTTTTGCAATATGTCGCCGGTTATTTCAAACTCATTTCCATTTGGCTGTGTAGTGTGTATTCACTATCTATCATACGTGTTTAAATAGCATTTCCGCGGAGAGCAGTGTTAGGATTATACCAGTTCATCTGCCAGTTCAACCAGTTACAAATGTTATTAAAGTGTGTTGTAGTACATGCCTTGCCTCTCTAATACATAAGTAGGTAACGATCATTCAAAATGACAAGTCAATTTTTTATTCGTACACTTGAAATTCGCAACAAAAAGTTGCTAGCCGAAATGTTGGCTCAAGTCGTCAATCATCTACGATGTTAAAGAAATGTTATTTTTATAGTTATTAAATATACATTTTGGACTGGTCGTGAACTGGTGACAGTCGAAAAGCGGTTTCCCCAGATGTCGAGAGTAAGACTATAAAAAAAGTAAATGTAAAGCGGGGTCAAAGACAAAAGACCGGAAAGGAAAGTTTCAGTTTTTCTTCACAGTTCATTAGTCACATTATCTATCTTGGACGTCCTCCAGTCGCTAGTTCAATAGCGACAATTATTACTGAAATGTAAACCGAACTCCAAGTCTCATTCTTTGGTAATCATGTAATCAATCACCACTGTGATTCTTAATTGTGAAAGACTTGATGGACAATTTCAGCTTTCGTGAGTCGTACGTCACATAATCCTCTACATATGAATGTGCCTACAAATTTTGTAGACAGAGCTCCCCCGTCCACATTCTTTGTCGATGCTCTCTCAATTTACGCTCAATGCACGCGTCTGCGTCTAGATTATTCGCTGATAATACACGTATGTACAAACCAAACCATTCGCAGTTAGCAAATAAATATACATATTTTATATCAAACAACATTTCTAAATAACGTATTTACTGACACGTCACAGTAAAAATAACGAAAAGCAAAGCATTAAAGGTTCAAGTGTTACTTAATGTATTTTACATTTATGTGTATATATGTATATAATAACTCCTACATAATATATGATCGATAACCATTATTAATAAAGTCGTTAGTGAATATCTTTAGTACATTGTTTAGTGGTGAATTAAGGTACATTGCCAAAATGAGCTGAAGAATCTGCGTCTTACTCGCTTCGGGAGAAAATTGGAATAATGCCAAAGTAGGATACAATTCTCACCAAGAGTCTGAAGAATATTTGGCACAAATATTTTCTTCATCCGGGCACCTGTTAATTTTTGAAACGGTACAAAACTTTTATTGCCTCATTTTCATTATATTCTGTAATCATTACGTTAATTATCTACAAGTTTATTCAATTAACTTTATCTCTGGATGTTGCAAAAGTAGAAGTCAAAACAATCAAATTCCGGACACTACATAAATGACATGCCAATTATTTTAGGTGAATGTTTTATCAAGCGTAGGTATTTAAAATCTCACTCGATTTGCAGCTCATATAACGAATGAAAAACTTGTATTTTTAGCTAACAGTAGTAGAATCTAAACGTTTCAGTTCAAGAGTTGTCCCACATCGTATAAAAAGAGTTTTGGCTCGCTAGTTTCGCAGACCACTTGGGTTTTAACTTATATTTTTGGTTGTGAAACATTGCAATTAAAATAGCATGATACAAAAAACAAAAAAGTGATGTAATCTAAACCACTAAGCACATAATGCGGTACTTAATTGAGACTACAACCATGAGTTTGATGAACAGGTGGATCTAGAGCTGAACGGTGAGCCGTTGGACATTCACATGAAGCTTGGAGAATCGGGCGAGGCTTTCTTCGTGGAAGAGGTGGGTGAAGACGAGGCCGAGTGTTCAGCGCACCTAGCCACCTCGCCTATCCCGGCGGCACGCTTCGAAGACTTGTACGAGCCGCGACGACGAAACTCGCTCTCCGTCGTCGAACCCGACCATGGACAAGCCTCTGATTATACGAAGAGAAGGTAATTCATAACACCTCCGCGCGTAATACAGTTAATAAACTATAATTCAAATAATGACATAGTTTCTTCTTAAATATTGATTTATGTAAGACTAATCATAGCATAGCATGTTCGTTCAACGTCAAATATTATGGTCAGAATGGAAAGTGACAGTTTGTTAAATATCACACGCAATTACCTACATTGCGTGCAAATTTTTCGAAAGCGAATTTCCCAATGCATTTGCATTATTCACACCGACGATTATGATAATAATTGTACTTGCACTATAAAATTACTCGCTTAACCACACTTCATTATTAACGCCATTAGATTATCATAAAAGCATAACAATACCGTTTTTGTTTCACAGATACACAGCTGACGGACAATCAATGCAGAAACCTGACTTAAGTAAAATAACTAAAAATACTACCAAAGAGGACAACACAAATAATGACCATGATGCTTTATTTGAAATGGACGGTCTTGACGAGGCGACTGACAAGGTGGATAGAGCACCCCGGACATTTGCAGCCACGCAGCTTGGCGGGGCCGAGAGCGAGGCGCACCAGGTGGTGCAAAAGATCAGCGCTCACAACGACTTCCGGCCCATCGAGGCTGCGCCCTCCAACCAGGACGAAGTCAAACCGAACGGTGGCAATGGAAAGAAGAAGAAGAAGACTAGAAAAGCAAGTTCAAAGAAGCACCAAAGAAAGTCTTCGACTAGTTCTATTTCGAGCCAATCGGACCGCGCAGGTTCGGAACAGCGCGCCACGCAGCCCGCGCCCATTCCTAACGTCACCGACATCAACTTCTTTAGTGACACCGAGGTTCATGTAACAACACTTAGGTAACTATTACACCATGTTACACTACTGATCTCGCGTCATTCGCGCGATTCACGAAAGTTGACATTGTTTGTGTCCAGTAATCTTATTGGAATACATCTATATTCCACCATGCCCGTTGTTGAGCGAGTCGCCTCATTTCAGTGAAGAGATGTCCAACCTCAAGCTGAACGGCGACCACCGCATCCCGCTGGCGTTGTCCGACACAGCATTTGAGGTGCACGCCGCCCCCAGAAACGCGTAATAATCAATAATGAATAACATCCGTTCACTCGCACGCTTGCAATAAGCACGACCCAGTTCATCGTATTCTTATTGTTAGTTCAATAGTTTCATACCTAAACGAATTGTATCTCCTAAAGAGGCCAATCAACGTTGTAGTTAGTGTAAGTTGTACGCAATCACTCGCTTGTCGAGTTAGCGTAGTGCACCGCTCGATACCTAACAATATTATCTCGAGTTATGTCTTCATTAAATATTTATGTTCGCACTTTGTTGTGTCGTGCTTACTACTCCGCCACCACAGTAGACAATACGTATATTCTTTTAATCACTCTATATATATTTTTTAAGTATTATAGTGGTAGTAGAAACTTGTATTTAAAAATCGCTTGTTGCTATGACTGATTTCAAACAAGTCATTCTATTTTTATTCCAAAAAGATAATATTATCTGATCAAGGCATAGCAATGAATAAGTAATACTTTAACGTATTTTCGTCGCATTGTGTCAATACGGGTGATATTAATCAAAGGATTTAATTTAAGATATGAGTCAGGGTGAAGATGAGTCACTAACTCGTAATTAAATGGGTATTCTAAAGTCTAAAATACATTCCTCTGTATCCAAGTCCCCCGTATACAATATGATTATTAAATAATTGGATGGCCTCGATTTGTACTTACGTGTTAAAGTTATTATAACAGAGCGATGCTTGCCTAATTAATAGCAGAATCCAAAATGAAAAGTTATCTCAATTACGGGCAGAATTTATTTTAATTCCTTGCCTAGTTGCCTACGCATCCGGCATGTTTCCTGACTATAGAGCATTTGTAAGTAGTGGTTATGTTAGAGCCTCTTCGTTCTGCAAGTGGGTTGCAACTGTTGGTGAAACCTTTTTATTTTTGGTGCTACAGAGGTTCGCGCAGCGGCACGCCGGTGCAGTCGGACACGGAGGTGGAGCTGGCGGGGCGGCAGGGGGACAAGTCGTCGCAGTCGTGGCGCTGGGGCGAGCTGCCCGAGCCGCCCGTGCGCGGCCCCGACTCGCCGCCCGCGGCCCACGCGGACGCGGGCCCGCCGCCCGCGTCGCCGGCCGATCCGCTGAGCTCGGACGAGGAGCGGCCCAGCCGGCGCGGCGTGCTGAGCGGCATGTTCCGCTTCATGTCTCCGCGCGACGCCGACGTGCCCGCCGAGGGCGTCTACCTAGACGATCTGGACCGAGGCCAGGTCGACCCTGATCTCTATTTCCCGAAGCACCACACTGATAGATATCGATCTGGTGAGATCATTTGTAAGTTCTATATCTGTGGCTTGGGACAAGCAGTGCCAAGGGCATTTTTGGCGTAACAAGTTTTTGTATTACAAAAAACTGTAGATAATATAATTAAGTAAATTATTGTTTTGAATTATTTATACACACCTCACATACACAAAAAAAATACAATTTTAATATTAACCAAACAATGACTCTGCTACTCTTGAACCAAGCTGCGAAAATCGTCACTTTAGTATTATCACGTCAGATTCCGTTGGTCCTCACAATGTCTATAACAAGACCTCATTGCCCAGGTGCAGCAGGGGGCCCCCACCCCACCTCGGGCCCCACGGAGGAAGAGTACGAGTCCGGTAACGGTCCGTCGCTGCCGCAGTCACCTGCCTCGCTACCGCCTACTTTGGACTCTGATGACGATGAGAAGCTTCTAGCCAAGTAAGAATATACCCATCTGATAAAGAATGATTTGATTTTGACTGTGTAAATGGAGTTTAATAAGTGTGTTTTCTTGCAGAGGTCAAGTAGGCGTGTACGTGCAAGAAGAGCGCGTTTCGCGGGCGCTTTCATTCGAAGAGTTCTGTGAGCGCGGCGGAGCGCTGGCGGCCGAGGGCCGGCTGGTGGTGCGGCTGGGCGGCCGCGCCATGCCGTGGCGCAGTGCGGGCCCGCTGCTGCTGTCGCTACTCGCCTACAGGCGCCCGCTGCCCAACGTGAGTCACTACTCAACTACTAGTGGTTCTGTGGAAAAACTCAAATACTAATAGTTTGGTACACCAAGAAGAAAGAAACGTTGTACCCCTAAATCCAATGTTTCCAAAAAATCCATTGCAACCATAACTTTTTGAATACAAAATCTCTTTTCTACTTTCAGCGTGTACTAGAATCCCTAGAGAAGAACGAAAAGGACGAGCCTCAATCGCGTGCGTCGGAGGGCACGGCCAAGCCGCGCGGCTACTCGTGGTGGAGCTGGCGCCGCTCTACGTCAGACGCCAAACAGTGAGTTACATTATGTTATACTTTAGATAAGTGTCCCGTTCACATTGGAAGGACCAAGCCAAGAGTCTGACATTTTATTAGTATTACATCTTATGACATTTTGTCGAACGCTGACGCCAAGCAGTAACATCATACTCAGGAAAATTTGACACACTGCGACACTGCGTCAGTTTGGCGTCTTTATAGCCTTTTCATACGACTTTCAAGGACTTTGAATTTACGAACAAGTTAAAAGTTGCTTATTGTTTCAAGCCAACAGAACAAACAATTATAATATGAAACTTATCTTACATCATACTTTAATATTACCTGCGTATTTCAGCACCGAATCTTCGCCTCCCAAAGATGACGTCATGCCAAAAGAAACCGTGGCACAAATTGAGATGGCAATGGAAACTAAAACTGTGATAATTCGTGACCCACTCGAGGAGAAGCAGAACTCCATGGATGAAAAACCAGATGAAGCCAGAGAATTAGATATTGTTGAAGAGATGGACCCCAGAGAGTTCCTTGAAGACGGGCCGCAATCACTACCACAGATTATCGAAACTCAAGATCAAGGTAACTTTTGCACACATTCAAATTTTTTTTTCAAGTTTACTTTTTTATGATACATTCTATCATTATGATTTTTCTGTTCACAGTGGACCGACATGATCACAGCTCGTCTGATTCCGATCAAGACGGGCAAGTCAACAGGCCTGGTCGCAGACATTCATCCTTTAGAAAAACTTTACGACTGTCTTCGGAACAAATTGTAAGTTCACTATATCAATGTTTTTCAAAATTCTAATTTATTCTTCTTCTTGGTGTTGCTGGCACCACTGTATTTTAGATCTCGTTGGCCCAAAACTGTGCCACTTCCACGGCGTTGTCAGTGGTAGCGCAGAGGTCACTTAACTGCATGTTTTGGGATACAGAGGGAAGGAATTTAATTTATTATGTTTGTTTTACAGAAAAACCTCAACCTCCGCGAAGGCATGAATGAAATGGTGTTCAGTGTGACAACAGCGTATCAAGGCACGACGCGGTGCAAATGTAACGTGTTCAAGTGGCGATACGACGATAAGATTGTCATCTCAGATATCGACGGGACAATCACCAAGTATGACGCATTTTGTAATCATATTTTGAACACTAAAAACAAAATAAAAAGTAAAATAAACCACAAAATTAAAAACAACGAAAAAGATTATTCTAGATTAGACAAAATTAATATATTATAACTAGCTGACCCCGCAAACGTCGTTTTGCAAAAAAAAAAAAAAATAGTAGCCGATTCTCAGACCTACCCGATATGCACACAAAATTTCATACAAATCGGTTCAGCCGTTTCGGAGGAGTATGGTAACTAACACTGTGACACGAGAATTTTATATATCAAGATATAATATTAAATGATTCCTTGTTCAGATCTGATGTGCTGGGACACATCTTCCCACTGGTGGGAAAGGATTGGGCGCAGTCAGGAGTTGCCCAACTATTTACTAAGATCAAGAATAATGGCTACCAGTTACTGTACTTATCTGCGAGAGCTATCGGACAAGCGAGGGTGAGTACTTCAAAAAGTTATTGTTCGAAGATAATTTTATTATGGTATGCTAGTCTTTGACATTGTTCCTGTTCATCATTTATCAAAGAACAAAGTAACATTGTGTGATGTCCAGACATGTTAGAATTGCGCAAAATATAAGTTTCAATCAACTGGACGACCTTAGAGCTTTACAGCACCTTTATTTCGTAGCAGTAAGGGCTTTTTTCGTAGTAGGAACGTAAAATAGGGTCTTTGTTGAATACGGTTGACTTTATAGTTGAACTAGCTGCGCTCCGACGTTTCACCCGCATAAGTCTCGATCCCGTGGGAATATCGGCATACAAAGTATTTTACGTGTTATTCTTATGTATAAGCTATATTACTGTAAAGTTTCATCAAATTTAGTCCAGCCGTTTGTGCGTGAAGAAGTAACAAACACACAAACTTTCGCCTTTATAATATTAGTGTGATGTGATAAAACCTTATTGGCAAATCTCGAATGTTAATCCAGACCATTTTTGCGTTCCCTCTCATCCTCAATAAATAATAATAAAATCTCTTTCGCCAGGTCACCCGCGAGTACCTCCGCTCAATCAGACAGGGCGAGGTGTGTCTGCCGGACGGTCCCCTACTCCTCAACCCCACATCATTATTGCGCGCTTTCCATCGCGAAGTCATCGAGAAGAAGCCTGAAGAGTTCAAGATTCAGTGCCTCGCCGATATCAAGGCGCTGTTTCCGCAAGGCTCGAACCCCTTCTATGCGGGCTATGGCAACAGAGTTAATGTGAGTGTCAAATTGTGGAAGATACATCAGAAGGCTAATTCCCGTAAAACGTTCCAAATCTCATTTCAGCGACAGTCTATGTCAATAGCTTGACAAAAATGTATGGTCTTTTTGAAATATTGAGGCCGAGATTAGGAGGCGGACGTTCATACAAATACGGGAAATGCCCCTCTGAAATATTGTCTTATATAAATCATTGACACTTCCACACATTCGTCTTGTAGATTAATCACATTTTTATGATACAGGAAATGATATAAGTATGTTTTTTATCTGCAGGACGTATGCGCATATCAAGCAGTTGGCATTCCGATCGTGAGAATTTTCACTATCAATTATAAGGGTGAACTAAAACATGAACTGACTCAGACATTCCAATCCACGTAAGTATGCTCTCACTAAGTAAGCTTTCCATCACGTTCTGTTTCAAGTTGCCTAGTCACTAACACCATATTTTACTCACTGTACTGAGTATTATATTTTTATTTCAGTTACAACGTGCAAAGTGACATGGTCGATGATTTCTTCCCACCACAGAAAACTGAAATAGTTATTAGCTAGCGCGAGGTTTAGGTCTCTAAATTATTTAAGTAGTTATGAGATTAGCGAGCACACGATATTAAGCCGGTAAGCCGAATGGAATGACTTTTAAGGCTTGATCACGTTTACGGCCACACTTCATTCATTTTCAAAAACAAAATTAATACCATGTAACCAAAATTTTCTATAACGCCTTATCTAGCTGAATACTAAAATATTACTGACAAATAACTTGCAATCATCGACATGTCATCTGTCTTTCCTTTTTTTCTGTGTTGGTTTTTGGCTTCGGGTTTTTTTTGTTTATAATATTATGTTCATGATGCTGTGGATTCTTCTGGGTTTCTTTCACTTTCTCGCTCAAAATTCTTCTAACTCCGTTATGTTTCATCACCATACATATAAATCCGTCAGGATACAAAAAATCACGTCAACAATGGATGGTCATTGTGTTTGTCTACCAATATCTGTATGTGTGTATGCGCTAAATGTATGTGAATGTAAAATAACTACACTTCTACCTTGATCTTATTGAAGACTCTTTGAAATTATTGTTACTTTCACACTGAACCAGTGAACAATTAAGAAATTGTATCACTCTTTCTATTGATTCTTTGAGCATGAAAACAATTTCACTATTTTGAATGTAACAACTGCCAGCAGTGTTTTACTACTACAATCGCCAATGTGGATAATTGTGGGCCCGTAAAGGGTAGGGGAACAACAAGCATTTTGCGATTAAACGCGGAAGTTCTTATCCGGGTATTTAACTGAGAACTTAATACACAACACTTAATGACAAGAAATTAAAGATTATAATGTTCTTCATTAAGATTTACGTACTCTGCTTAAAAAACTGCTGAATGCGAAGTATTTGCGCAAGTAGATTGTAACAACACGACTGTTTCCTCTGCAGATATTCGCACATGTCGGTGCTGGTGGACCAGGTGTTCCCGCCGGCGCAGTGCGAGCCCAGCGACGAGTTCTCGCAGACCGTGTTCTGGCGCGAGCCGCTCCAAGATGTGCAGTTGCCTCCCATATCCCCACCGCCACCCAAAAATCATTGATCAAATGATTACCTACATTCTACGCATCTACAATATCTTTTCCAACTGTAAACTATATCGCTTCTTTTGTTACTATTTTGAACGAAGATTCAATTACATCAACGTGCCTAACTCGGCTTTGCTTGCCACAGTGTAAATGGAAAGGCAAACACTTGAAACTTGGTTATTCCATAATTTAATTAGAGTGTCGCCTAGACTTAGCTGGAATGATAGTCTCATTTGGGCTGCTTTAGATATAGGATGTTTAGTTTCTTACGCCGTTAGTGAAAATATAGAGATAACTAAAATGTAGTGAATACCAAAAACAATATGAAATGCTTAGCTTGTAGTTTCTCGTGTGTGTTACGTACGTTTGATTGTTGTCCTGTGATGTGTCTATCGGAATATTGTTTTGGAAAGTCTTTATTTACTTTTTGCAGTAATGTATGACTTGATGAGGGTGGTTAATATGATTTACAATTAATTCTCTGCGAAGACTGTGTATACATGATGGTAAATGGTTTGCAGGTTTAGGTTACAAGGAATCAAGTTAAGTTTTGGTTTCGTCGATTATGTAAGCTGTGATGTCGTCGACTGATAACGATGCTTTATTTTTATACTGTGATTACCTATTTGTACGTGCTAAGTTATATTTGTGTTAAAGCAATACACATTCGTAAAATGCAGAGGCTTAGCTTCTGATAGATTTATTATATTCTTTGTAATCAACACCTCTAATGATTTTGAAACATTGATTTGTAATAGTTAATAATTATTATGTCGAAATAGAATTTGGTATATTTTTTAAAATAATTTATTGTTTTTTTCTGTAATTGTTTCAATAAATATTTTCAGAAATAACTAAATATTGTTTTAATAGTCTTGTTTATCTCAGTCGTAATTATAATTATCTATGGCAATAATTACGTGCATGGCATATCAGCGGCTTATCACCACGTTCTAATCAGGTTCACGTGCACAAGGTTCAGGTACATGAACTGTGCACGTGTGCACCCACATGCGTAATCTTTGCTTTGTCTACAGGTTGTCGGCCAATGGATTAAGATACTGCCAACGTGCGTCGGCCTCTGGCCTGTGCGGCCCAAATAGCTTCATACCTAAATGGTCTAAGTACAGAGGCTAGCACATCGAGCTACCCCAATCTATCAAATTTTCCCAATTGAATATGAACTTATTCCTTTGTAGTAAAGTTGAAAATCTATCAAAGAAATTTGACAGATTGGGGTAGCTTGATGTGCTGGCCTCTGTTCATACAATAAGATTACCCAGCTGTCTCATTACTAAATATGTCAATTTACAACACTGGAGCTACCAGGGGGTAATAATTATTTATACAGCGAACTGGTCGACTTGATACAATTTACAACACTCTTAAGGCTAAGCGCGCATTGCAGCCAAATGTACTCTGTGATTACTGCCACTGCGCTCGGCCAGCAGCGTGCCGCATTGCATAATTGCGTCAAACTACAATATGAGTCGCGTCAAATTCAAATGTCGAATTTTAATTCGAACTGTATCCAGTTCAGTGCAATAAGGCTTGCGCACATTTAGGCCGCTTTCACATCAGGGCGTTAGCAGCGCGATAGTAGCGCGGCAGAAGCAGATGCCTTCACATTATAAGAACAGCCGCGCCGTAGTTTAGGTCTAATCGGTCGGTGTCAAAACTCGCTGATTGTGTAGTATATAATCAAGTCTGCTTGCAACAGTGACTCATCACCGTTTGAACGAACGCGGAGGCCGCGCCGGCCGCGTGCGGCTTCCGCGCTTCTGTTTGTAAAATTCTGACTGGGCGACGGACGCGCGTCTGCCGTGCGACTGTCGCGCTACTAAAATCGCCTAAGTGTGAAAGCGGTCTTAAGGTGGCCCTAATCTGCGCCGCGTCAATATTTATGTCAGAGATGTCAAAAAAATAGAAACGTGACTCTTTTGACGCGGTAGGGCGAATCTAATGATTTAAATCTTTATCGCTGTCGTCATTTTCATGACAGCCGTCACTACGGTCGTTAAGTGCGGCCACCGCTCTTCTAGGAAACCGTAGCTTTAGCCTAAAAGCTTCGGTTTCTTATGAAAGCGGTTCCGTCATGTATTGGCCGTCATGAAAATTTGTCACTTACACCTGTATTTGTCATTTAAGTCAAACCCCACTGCCCAAAGATATAAATCGCTAGATTTGCTCTAATCGTAGGTACCTACTTAGCTTATTAGCCGCAAGAATGCCTATACTGATAGGAGTAAGCTCACACATAATTAAATAGTGTTTCCATGACAATCTAGTCGTCACTGTGTCAGAGGTGTCAAACGAAACAGAAACGCGACAATCTTTTGACGCGATATGGCGAATCTTACGATTTAAATCTTTGCCGCTGTCATCATTTTCATGACAGCCCTCACTGAGGCCGTTATGTGCGGTCACCGCTTTTCTAGGAAACCGTAGCTTTACACACATCCCCAAAAAAGTATGCACTTCGGGAACCATTGTCCATCTTCGAAAATATGAACGCGCGATGATCAGCAGTGCTATTCTGTAAAAATCTCACCGTGAAAACTAAGGTGAAATGAGCTGTCATTCCACCTGCCGATCGATTCCGTAAAAATCTCACCGTGATGACTTCGATGAAGTGAGCTATCAATAGGGGGTATCATGTGGAATGACAGCTCACTTCACCTTAGTTTTCACGGTGAGATTTTTACAGAATAGACCGGCTGATGTTAGGGATTGCCTCCATTGATAGTTCACTTCACCTAGGTATGTTATCACGGTGAGATTTTTACAGAATCGATAGGCTGATCTAATATAGTAACAACCTTGGAAGTACAGACGCCAGCAGGTCAACCTACCCCAATCTGTCAAATTTCTTTGATAGATTTTCAACTTTAGCACAAAGGAATAAGGTTCATATTCAATTGGGAAAATCTGACAGATTGGGGTAGCTTGATGTGCTGGCCTCTGTACTTCCCTATTTTGTATAACTATGATAACAAAATTACAGATTAAAAACTTTTGACTGTTCTAAATATCTGAGGAAATTGTAAACAAAAAAAAACCCTGTTCAGGATAAATTCGTAAGAACCCGCGTTCTCCATCGCGTGCACAATCGCGTGCGTATATCACTTTTGTATGGTGAACCAGAACGCGTGGTCGCGCCGACAGAGGGCGCTTTCTGGTTTTCCGAAAAATAAGCGGCCTAGGTACGCGACGATCGCTAGCGACAGTCGTAGTAACACATTCATAAGTATTTCGAAGATTTCAACTAGAATTGGTTTTCTTTTCCTATTTTTTTATTTCATCGATCAATTTTTTTATTTATGTAGGTTTTATTATAACTTTATTTGGAATTATTTCTCCTTTATCATAGGTATGTCATTACTTCCCAGAATTCGATCCTTTCTAGCGCCACTATCTAATGGTGTAAATAATAATAATCTATTTATTTCAGAATAAAATTCCATACATAATACAAACTACAATACAAGATGTTAGTAACATACAAACTTAAAAACTATGTATAATAATAGTGTTTTTTTTTTTCAAAATCAACGGGTTCGATTCCTGGTTAGAAATATTAATTTTCAAAAATCCAATGATGCAGTTTTAGTTTTCATAAAGTCGAGCCCGAAACTCCTTTGAGTACTTTTCGCTATTCCTCATAGTTTCGGATTTGGCCATCCACGTCCAAAATTGAAGAATTCACCCCGTATATGTAACGTCAAGCATAAAAGATAATTTCAGTTTTGCACAGCGGAAATCGAACCCGTGCGTGACATGCAGCGAGGCAGCCAACGTTATTTTAATCACATTATCATTATCGTAATTCACATGGCTGCTTTGGGTTGACTTAACCTGTATTTTTTTTAATGTGAAACATCAATGCGGTGGGTCAGGCCGGCTGTTGGCGTGGCGACCACAGAACACTATGTGTGCGTTTCCACTGAAGCGGAGCTGAGCGGAGACGTGCAGGAATCGTCCAATCACAGACGAGACGAGTGACGCGATGTGGATTTCGACCATTGTGATTGGTCGATTCTTGCACGTCTCCGCTCCACTCCGCCCAGCTCCGCGTCAGTGGAAACGCACCCTATTACTCCTAGCGGAGTGTGGCGACGCGCGCCTACAGTCGCCAAGTCGAATAAGAACCATCGGGTGTCGTATACCGATAGATGGCGTAGTATCATAATTCTAAGCACTGACCTCTAATAAACAAGTACGATGGACCAAGGACTGCAAGGACATAAAAGTATTTTATGTCCATGCGCTGGACTAAACAATATATTAGAGTATAATACCTATACGAAATGACAGTCAGTTTTTTTTTGTGCCGATTCAAAGCGGGGCGCTTGAGGTTCTCAGGAACTAAAATTCAAATAAATAAAGTTGTGAATATTCCATGTCGATAATTTTCTTCAGACAGTACAACTTTCAAATACAAAATTAATATCGCCAGAAATTTCTGCAATTTGATTAGCTAAAACGAATTAGCAAATACTAGTTTCTAATTTCAAAAGATAAATATAATGTTTACTTGTTTCCGAAGTAAACACCTAACATCGAAATAAAACTTGCCATCTAAAATGTACTGTATACTTTAGCATTTTTACTTTAATTAAATACTTAATTTCAGATTTCCCACCAACTCAACTAAGTAGTTAAGGCGTAAGCACAGTAGTTTTTAGGCTAAATTTTAAGCCTATCCTCATATTTAAAGCTCATTGATCTGACCGTCATGCTCTATAACTTTATTATGACATTGGCCCCGATTCTATTGTTTACAAACTAAACTAAATTTAAGTTCAGTGCATCTTTTTCTTTCTATTTCATTACGAAAAGGACAGAAAATAAATATTAGTTTAGTCCTGTCAAATTAGATAATCCATAGACAATTTAGACGAGATTAAAAAATTGGCTACTAAAAATACGTCAATTTACGTCAGGCGCTGACTAATTTGACAGGACTAAAATAATATTTATCTTCTGTCCTTTTCATAATGAAATAGAAAGAAAAAGATGCACTGAACTTAAATTTAGTTTAGTTTGTGAACAACAGAATCGGGGCCAATATCCACTACTTAGTTTATAGCTTGCGATCTGACCGCACCCTAATGAAGTTTCAGTTATCCTTTGCAGCAATTATTCTATTATTTAAAAATTAAGCAGAAAAATAACTGGGAGTAATTTGATTATTTTCTCTTTTAAGTAATAAATTACTCTCAGTGGTTATAACGGTTGATAAAGTTCATAAAAGTATTTCTTTATTGAAGGA
Source organism: Globia sparganii (assembly GCA_949316385.1). Taxonomy (NCBI): domain Eukaryota; kingdom Metazoa; phylum Arthropoda; class Insecta; order Lepidoptera; family Noctuidae; genus Globia; species Globia sparganii. The sequence continues at coordinate 17,062,215 of OX438653.1, read as the reverse complement.
TGTCCCATCTCTAATATTAGTTCCATGGACCCTCACATTGCTATCAGCGCCAAAATGGCGAAAAACAAATGTCTTCATTTTGTCATCGATAGTATGAAGTCCAGCATACTTGTATAATACGGTCAGTGATTCTAATGTCTAACCCCTACGTAAGAAAAAATTAGACTTGGTTACTCTATGTCCGTATTTATAATGTACTCTATGACAGTAGCCACACACTCGTTTCTCTGCGACTCTTCCTCCTCGGCTAGGCGATCCCCCCTCCTTCACCGCGCTGAGCTCGTATACCTATAGCGTATTTTCTGTACAAAATACGCTGTAGATATTATTTATTTTATTACAAATAAAAATTATTTTCTGTAATTTTGTACTAACAACATTATTTACAGTGCTTCCTCTAAGCACTAGTTTTTTTTCTGGCTATAATGTTCTGTGCCTTTTTCACCTGGATGCTGCCTCACCCAGTGAAGAACTACAAATTACAATATGGAGATAAAAAAGTACCTAATGAATATGAAAGGTCAATGGCCAACCCAATAGGGTTAATTCAAGGTTTATAATAATTATACACTTTGAATTAAAGACTTATCACCAAATAATTATTTTAGAGGTAGAACTGAAATGAAGCAGTTAATTAATATGTAACACATTATATTTTTGTAAAGTCTTAGATACTATGATTCATCTTCTTCCATGGCCTTTTCTTCATCCTCATCGTCATCACCATCACTGTCATCATCATCACCAGCAATATCCAGGTCTTTGTGGAAACCTTTCCCTTTAGTCCAGTGGCACTTTATGACAACTTTAAACTTAGCCAATTGGATTCCCAAGAGTTTTAATATGCTTGCCTGCTCTGGTGTTAATGGAGCTCCTTTTTTGCAAACCTAAAAATAAAAATTAGGCCTATTATTGTTAGTAACTAGTCTGTTTCTGTTAACAACTGGGTCATTCACAGATGAGTCATCATTACATGGGTAATTCTACGATAAGAGGTAACTTGTGCGGCAATCAGTTTAAAATATAAATTTTATTCTATAAGTTGTTATTTTTTGCAATGAAACACATCACCTAAATGCACTTTATTAAATAACGTCACGATTAAATGCCTAATTAAAGTATATTTTTCTGAAATTCCTTGTAAAGTCTAAAAAAGTCTCTACCCTGGCCTGTCCCCCTGTCGGTTTCAGTTTAATTTGCAAACGATACGTACCTTCTTTGTATCAGTTATTAAAGTAAAGTAAGTTAAACACAAATTTCAATAAATATATTTAAGTATTGTTAAGGAAAAATAGAACAAAATTTATTTATTTGCAATATTTTTTAAACTTAACTTTTGTCCCAATGTTTTTGGGTATCTACCCTGGCAAATTTAATTCCGCTACTACAAACACAAATTTTAAAACGGCCATATTCCAAATAGCGCTCCAGGTCATCTATCAACGTGAAGTTAGCAATGCAAACACGTGAGCCCTTAAGAGTGCCGACATTTGTTAGTTGTTGCGACGCGTTGGTTCAAAGTGTTGGTTTCGCGAGGTCATTGTGTCTCTCCACTGGTAAGTCATAAAAGTTATATTATTCATTAAATTTATTTGCATTTACTGGTCTAATTTAATAATAATGCAATAGTTTAAGTGTGATACATAATGTACAGAAACATTTCTTATGTCAATTAAAACAATATAATTTATCATGAAAACGTCTCTTCCCTGCCATATTTCCCCTGGCAAGATAACTGTCAGGGGAGAGACTTGTTGACCAGGGGAAATAATGTTAGTGCAAACAAACTTAGATATAGCATATTTTTATCAACAAACAGATTTAAATAATTTTGGTAAATTCTTAATACTGAAAAATAAAGGAGGTTCTCAGTTCATATTGTTATTATATTATTGTCTAATACAGATCATGGAACCGCGGAAAAAGTTAACACGTGAAGAAAGATTACAGAAGAAACGTGAAGCGAGACTACGATATGAAAAGATTAAAAATGATCCCGAAAAATATGAATCGCAAAAGCAAAAAGAAAAGGCAAAATATTTAAAAAAGAGAAAGGAATTATAAAAACTGTCGACCAAATGACTCCTAGAGAGCAATATAGGCAAGAGAGTGCCTTTAATTTATATTTTTAATTTTATTTTATGATTAAAACATGTTCATTTAGTGAAATGTAGCATAGATACAGGTAATATGAAAATGATCCTGATTATCGCAAGTCTGATTATTTGTATTACTTATATGCGCAAAACCTGAAAATAGTTTGTTTAAATGGACTACTGAATCGATTTCAGTCATTTTTAATATAGGTTTTTTTTTTCAAAACTTAGGTATGTATTTTGCCATACTATCTACTATCATAATAAGACTCAATTTTGAATGCATAAGATAATGCTACGATCAACACGATTTTCTTAATAAAAATAGCTTTAAAAAAATAGTTTTGGTCATTGTATTATGCTTTTAACTTAATGCTCTAATTGGGGTGTATGAGGTTTTGCGCATTTAACCTTACACATTGTATAATTAGTATTAATAAAAGAATATTTTATTATTTGTTGTATTGTAATGACACTAAAGACATTTTTGTTTTAAATTTCAGAGCAGGCTGAAATAATATAGTCTGTTGATGTTTAATATGATTGGTAAAAATGATAGTCTGATTCTATGTTAAGTACAATGTTTAATTAAAGTTGATTTTACTAATTTTGTTACTTTTATTGTCACAAATTCTCTCCCCTGGCTAAATAAGTATCTACCCTGATCTTATTGTCTCTACCCTGCCCAATGTATTTACCCTGGCCTTGTAAAAAGTAATAAAATATGCATAAAGTGACCTGCCCTTACGTGAAAAGATACATAAATAGGACAAAAATCGTAATATAAGTGTTGAATGAAAAAACAGCAACTTTTCTCCGCGGCCGTATTCTCTAAGAACTTAAAACCTCTTATCGTAGAACTACCCACATAGTGAGTACCTTTTATCTTAAAATCTTTATAAAAGTTATTTTTTTACCCAACTGCAGCAGAGCCCAAAAGGAGGGTAATGTTTTTGGTTGGCGTGTATGTATATATGTTTGTCTGTCTCCATGTTCCCTCAGGGCTGGACAGATTCGGGTATTTAAAAAAAAAAAAATTTTGACACATTCAAATAAGGTTTTAATGGAAAGAATAATATTGGAATAGTTGTCCAAAAAATTGAAAAAAAACTGAGTGTTTTCATCTATGGGATTTTTGTATTTATCGGGACAGGATGTCTGACAGATAAGCTAGTAAGTAATAAAACCAATTTGAGTGTGAAAGAATGATCTAAAGGAAAGTTGTGTTGTCTCCCAACCTACTTCATAATGAGTACTCTTATTTTGCACAAAAAGTGCCCCTATAATCTTCACAAGTTAAAAAGTGATAGTTGCTACTAGTTTCACATACCTGATATTCCTTGATAAGATTTACAACACCTCTTTCTAGCGATGTGGGCAAGCCGAGTCGTCTCAAATGAGGTTCTATTGTGTGGGAGAAGTCTGCAAGGGGGCCTTGTGGGAGTATCACATCTTTAGTAGCTATAAATCCTGCACGAGCATATTCTGCATCACGGAATTCATTGAACCATTCCAAAACCTCAGGTACATCCTTGTTTGTCATCAGTAAGCCACATTGACCCTTTAATCTCTTAGACAGCTGTAAAGTGATAACAAAATGATTTAAAAATAATTTTTGAATATCCAACCATGATCCAACATTATTAACTTAAGACGAAAACTTACCAGATTCAATTGCTCTTCTACTTCATCACTCTTAGTCCTTCCAAGTGCAACAGCCATGACTTTATTTTTACCAAAAAAGAATCTAGAGTCTTTCCACTCATTGCGCAGGTCTTTCAATTTTGTGTTGCGCATGTTATCAACAGTGAATAGAAATATGTGTTCATATTTAGACAGAGAATTCCTTATTTCTTCTATTATTTTCTGTTTATTTAGTAATCCTTTCTTGTTTGTTTTTGTCAGAGAAACTGTAATTATAAAATAAATGTTATTTATATGTGTTTAAATGAAATGAAGAAATGTTAAATTACAACTATTTTAAATAAATGGGTATAGGCTAGTCTCCTATTTTAGGGGATTAAAACATAACCGGCTGGCGAAATGTTGGTGTACTATAGTTAAACCTCTGCCTAGCCCTTCGGGATATTGGGATATTGTAGGATAGTTTTTTTGTTACAAGTATTACACAAATTATATATTATTATCATACGAAAACTCGAATATTCTACACATGAGTTTTTGTTTTGCTAAAAATCTTCAAATCCTACTAATTCCTACTATAATATTACAAATGCGAAAGTTTGTGAGGATGGATGGATGAACGTTTGTTACTCTTTCATGCAAAAACTACTGAACGGATTTTGATGAAACTTTTCAGTAATATAGTTTATACATCAGAATAACACATAGGATACTTTCAATCACGATATTCTCACGGGATCAAAACTTACGCGGGTGAAACCGCGGGGCGCAGCTAGTTAAAAATAAGCCAGCATGGGAATTATTCAAATGCATATAATTTAGGTTATTTCTTACCTTTCTTATCCCTCTTTGATTTCGGCATTTTGCGGTTTTATTTTACAGCGAGTACCTTTAACATGAATTGTTATTAAACTAAATTTAACTAAGAAGAAAACTAATAAAGGCAGTAAATGACCACAAACGCAGCTTACCTAACCTCAAACACAATACAAATAAGAAATAACGCGTGACAGTCAGACAGGCACAGACAGTGACATGCTGCTGACATTGACAGACTCAACAGCGTTTGCCATAATTGCCATAATTGCCATTGGTAGCAGGGAGCAGTGAGGTAGTGACAGCCAAGCATAGCCAAGAATCCTATTACAAAAACCATGGAATTAGTATATTTAAATTAGACAACTGGAATGCTTGAAGCACCGAAATGTCGATCTTGAAAGAGAAAACGAATTATTATTTCTAACAAGGTGACCATAAAATCCTACTGGAAAGTAGGACATGGTGGAAAAGTTCAGACATAACATAATTTCACGCCTTTCTTTCCATGGGGGCAGACAAAAACTAAAGAACCCCATCGCCACCTGCTATGATCCTTACATACTCTTTTTGCTACAATTACCTTTATCATCGCATCTGATTTGAAAGCAAATTCCCGCTACTCAAAACGGTCAAAATCTAGTCACAATCTCATCTCAGCTACAAACAATGTCAAATATGTGGGGTGACTATCGGTATTTTTTACAGAAGGAGACAAATCAGACTGTGAACGTTCTTGAAATTACGAAAATTGCCCCTCTGCATAGCTATTCACAACTCGATACGCTTCCGTACCGTATCGAACATCAATCAATGTTATCGTAGGAGTCCTCTAAACGCTGTTCATTCGCAGTCCAAAAATTTTGTCAGTTTTAAATCGACCACTATTCTTCCGACAGCTGTTTACTGTCGGGTGTAAGGCAAATCAGGTTAATGAAATGTGTCATTTTCGATACGATAGCTTGTCTTATGGTTGTGAATTAGGGTGCTGATCATACACGCACACCGGTTGCGAGTAGTTAGACCATTTCCATTTCTTATTTGATGTACACACGACGACATATCAACCTATACATTTCCAGTTTTAGCTGACCTCGTATTGTTCAGGCTTTTCATACAATGATACAGAAATGTATAACTTGATTATGTTGTCGTGCATACCTTCATAAAGGACTGGCAACATTGCGCAAGAAGAACACACTAAGGCCCATATAAGGCCGATTTACATCAGACGAGCGAATGCTCATTCTATCCCCTCTCCGTCAAATTCTATTAGTGTAAACAGAGAGAGAACATTCCTTCGTTGTTCTATCGTCGCTCGCATAGATTCTAGGGAATATTCTGAAAATGCTCGCTCGCTTGATGTAAGCGACACTAGAGCGCGCGAATAGTAGCTTAGAGCATTCTTTCGTGTTCGGACGCACTGGTTCGCCGGAGCGGTCTCTTCAAAGTGTTCTTGTGTTCTAGCGATTTGAATACATTCGTATCGAAGGTTTAATTATGGATTGGACTCAAGAACAATGTATTATTAGAAGTCAACCAAAATGCCAGATGTCTGCGTGTTCCGACTTTTGAACATTATAAAAATACAACTTTCAAACAAGATGCTTGGCAGGAAATTGCAAATTTATTTGAACGTAATGTTGAAGAAGCAAAAGACCACCACCTACCAACGTCTCTTCCTTCTTTTCTTTTTAAGTGTTTGATACAAAATAATAAATGCAGCACTTGTTATTATAATATCGCTATCAGAGTTGGACATAGCGGAGCACTATCAATCACAGAATTGATACGAATGAGCAATGAGCATTCGTTCGACTGATCTAAACACATGTGCAAGAATTATAGTTCTTGGTTCTCATTCTTGCTCGTTGATGTTTGATTAGTGTAAACGCTGAAAACGAATTCTAACGAGCTTTCGTTTACACTAAAAGATCAAGAAAGAATGCTCTTGTTCTAGTTCTAGCTCTTTGTTCGTTTGGTCTAAACACACCTTTACAGAACGTCACTCAATACTCAAGCATTACTTAAAACTAGATTCAAGCCATTTGATTGGTTGAAACTAGTTTTAAGTAATGCTTGAGTATTGAGTGACGTTCTGTAATACGGGACTAATTGTTTAGTGATTACGGCTGAAGGACTTGTATCCATGGTCACGAATAAAGTTTACAAAAAAAAAAGGAACACATTAAATTAACATTTTTTCCGGACGTCCATTGGTACTGAAAAAGAAACTTTGTTTCATGCACATAAAGTTTATTTCTATTTACAATGAAAGCACTCCAAGAAAAAAATATGATGAAAATGATATGAGATGAATGCGCAATGGTAGACCGCGAAATTCAAATTTTCTTACATTTTTTGCAATTTGCAGGTCAGTGTCAGGTTGTATGTTGCTCAAAATCTTAAAATAATATGATTCGCGACTGTAACAGACATGTATAATTACAGAATGATGATCATTACAATCATTAATATATCTTTCTAAGTTAGATTTGTACCATAAGCACTTTTCCCTATGAGATTTGTTGATAGGCTACAAATCTAACTTGCAAAAATCAAAGCTACAAATTGCAAAAATGGTAAGAAAAGTTGAATTTAGCGGGCTACCTGTTACGCTCTATAACCCTTTGGTTTGTCAATGAGGCCAATGACAATAGAAGACTTCATAGACTAGTAATGTTGCCCATAGAAGAAAAATGATCTAGGTTAAAAATAATATTTTAGGCGATTTTTTAGTGTCAAGTACCATTGATTGGAGCATTGCGACCACAGGACAGTTGCAAGTTTGCAACGGACAATCAGGTAGCAAAATATTAGACTAGCGAGCGGCAGTAAATACAGCAGTTTACCCGTCGTATATGAATGGTTGCGTGATTCATGCACTAATCCCGAACCCCAATAAAAAAAATATGAAAATAAAGTAAAAGCTGGTACTTAGTAGTTGAAGCAAACTACAGACCTCAAACGCACAAACCTGTGGATGCAGCGGAATTGCTTGCCGCTGGTAGCGCAGAAACTCCAACCATAAACACATTCAAGCATCGGATCGGCATGCATGGCAGATCGGCAGCAAGTTTGTATACATTTGAATTTTAAGCATTATGGCATTAAGTCCGCCTTTGTACCTTTTTGTGCGAAAAGTTTAAATAAATAAATAAATTTTTGATGGCTTAGCAAGCTTATGAGGCCAACGAAAGAGTTAAGAATTTTAATGAGCGAAAGTGGAGTTTCTTCTTCTATTTTTAGCTTATTCATTAGATAGACGACTTTATTCACAATTATTTAACAGGCACAGCAGCTTCTATAGTCATCCAAGGAATGGCCTCAGCAGCAGAATTTCAAACAATTTCATGAAACTTTTATAAAAACAAATGTACCTTGCGAAGTTGCGACAGTTATTATTATAGTTTTATTAGATTGCTAATCTCATAATAATTATTCAAAAAATGCGCGCCAGAACACTGACTTCCTGTAACCACTCAACGTGACCTATTATGTACTTTTTGCGTATTAAAATATGTATCTATCTCACTTTTTAACTTAAGAGAGAAAGAGTGCGCTATATTGTCGATATAACTTTGCGATCGTGAATACGTCGCATCGTGCTACGCTTCCTTCAAAGTAATCCAAGATGGCCGACTCGTAATGTGAACCCTGTTCCGTTTTTGTTTCCCCTCTGGCCCCGCTGCCGTCAGTGTAGTATATCGTTCACCGCAAGACAAAAACCGATATTGTGTTGTAATTTGCTGGTTTAATTACTTTTTTTCCCTTCCAACAAGTAAGTGCATTAAAATTATATTAAGTGAATGCAATTTTATGTGTCTCTCACGAAGTGTCGATGTTTAAAAATCGTTTTCTCACAAATCTGTGACTGTGACGCATAGAAGGAGTGCCCCTTGTGCCGCAGCCATTTTGCCCGAGCCGGCGACACGATTTCGCGGTGCGGTTAGACAATTATAAATTTTTGTAATCGGGATTTATGTTCGACACAACGGATTTACTTTTATTTCGTTCATTGTAATTCGTAGGGTGTAATAAGACGTTCTTTACAACGATATCGGCCGCGTAAGTTGGTTTTTTTTTTAGCTCTTTTTACATTTTGTTCATACGTGACTGAATTATATTTTTGGATTATTATGCAGGATTATGGAGATTGATTGTAAACTGATGCTGTGATATCTATTTTATACGATAATACATTTAGTTCCGTTTGGAGTGCGTGGGCATGGGCATGTCGGGAACTGCGAACTTGCTAGTGCGTCGTAATTTTGCCGTGCGTAGTCATACCGTTATCTTGGTCAATTCAATAACTATGTAATGTCATTGAATATTGGAGGTAGTCCCCGTACGTATTTAGACGTAATTACGGCCTACTATATAAACTTGGATGACATTCCCTTCACCACTTCTGTCGAGTTATATTAATTTAAATTACGTTGTATAACTTGTAGGCTGTATTAGGTAAGTATTTGATCTAACGTTAATGTCATTACCTTCGATTTACTTACATCGCTTTTCAGATAGGTAGGCACGTGCATGACATTGAGTCGACAGCACAATGCTCTCGTGTATGTGATACTAGATATATAACGTACCTATGTTATTATTACAAGGCTTATGTTAATCAACAAGTTATTAGTTTTCCTCATCGTCAGAATGTTATAAACCTTGTGAATGCTTCTTTCAAGAGTTTAATTTTCTACTCCTGCATTTACATATAAAAGTTGCTTGAGTTATGTTAGTCATACTCATAGCAATGCTTCTGTATTGTCTAAAAGATAACTGAAGTATAGAAATATTAGCTACCCTCCTAGTCCTAGTGCTCATATGCTAAATGAATCTACAGCTAAGTACATTTGGCTAGACTCCGACATAACTTGGCATCTTAGGGTGATCATGGTTTTATCTATGGTATAAATGTGCAGGAGTCAGATCTCTAGTGATATTTCACCATGCCAATTCTATATCTGTACTAAGCTACTGCTATTTTAAATAAATCTTCTGTAAGATGTCAGTTGTAACTGCCATGTTTGTCATGACATGTTGCCCTTCAAAGATTGAACATCATGCTCAATAATGAGTGGTATGTAGGCACCTACAATATTTCATCAGGTGATAACTACTAGGGTTCTCTGTAAATGGTAATGTGTTTCAATTTCAACCCTTTATATATTTTCATTGTGATTTAAAATATATTTTTTAGTTCAGCAAAATTGTATTAAATTTCTTCATCAGAATTTCAATTGAAGCCTTTGTAAAAAAAGCAACCAGCTCTGTACTTGATAGGAAAATAATACTTTAATTACATAATAAATGATTAAGTATTACATCAGCTATCAGCAAATATATTAAAATGGGTGCGTACAGTGGTAGTGGGGGGGAGGAGGCATTCCAGGGGCCATGACCCCACCCTTCTTTATTGTAAGAATTTGGTTCACTTATTAAGCATGGTACTGCAATCTCTTCTAGGGAGTGTTAAGTAAAATTTTCACAGCTACCTAAGTATTTCATTATATTTTAAAAAAATATGATAAGTATCTTACTTTTTGACTTTAGAAGATGCAATACAAGTAATCAGAAATGTCCATGTTACACAGTGTTGTTAAAAATATATAAAAGGGCTTGACTGCAACAGAATACATACATTGTATGTTACAGGTACTTCCTCTGTGCTCTGCTATGAAGAAAGAAACAACATCAAATAAATATTACTTGATGTGTGTTATCTTTACACAACAAATGCAATTCTTGTAAATTAGGAGCTATATATCATATTAAATTGTTCAACATCTCAAGACTGTTCAGAATTTTGTTGTGGGTATTTTTGTATGTCTCATTAAAAGTATATTCCCCTCTGATTTTATAAAAACCCACTTATTTATGTAATGAAATATTTGCCGAAGTACATATATCATAATTTGCTTGGCATTTTATAATGGCATAGTAACTGGAGAGTCGCGTAAAAAGCTATAGGTATGTAGATAAGGGTAGCGTGAGGTAGGCGCCGGGCGGACGGGCGCGGTGCAGGAGGGGCGTACGCGAGGGTGAGGGGTGTGTGCAATCGTCGCGCTAGTCGTATTTCGTCTGGAGTGTTTATCCCGCGTCGCCGGATCAATACTGTTGGCGCAGTGGCGGTGACCAAGCGGCGGCGCGACGACACGGCGCGTGCCTAGCCTGCTAGTAGCTTGAGTCTGTGAGATGCTGTCAAACCGAGCGGACGACGCGTCGATGTCGCGTTTGGCGTGAGAGGCGCTCTTTGAGCTTCGTTGAATTTTCATATTGCGCTAGGTGCGCTCGCGAGCCTCTACCTAAGGTGCGACTTCCATACATCCATGATGACAAATACCCTATAAGCGATTCGCTTCGGTGAAAGTGACGCCTAACGATTAGTCTTTCTGATGAAATTTAACTCACAGTGAATCGTCATTGGCTGTCGATTCATATAGTTTATTCGTGATTCATACTTCATTGCAGGGGCATCAGTGAAATAATCCTCTCTCATCGTCCACGATGTCCGTCGACAAGGAGGAACTGGTGCAACGCGCCAAGCTGGCGGAGCAGGCTGAACGATATGACGACATGGCGGCCGCGATGAAAGAAGTCACGGAAACCGGCGTCGAGCTGAGCAACGAGGAAAGAAACCTGCTTTCCGTTGCTTACAAAAACGTGGTAGGCGCTCGACGATCGTCATGGCGCGTCATCTCCTCCATTGAACAGAAAACCGAAGGCTCGGAAAGAAAACAACAGATGGCAAAAGAATATAGGGTTAAAGTAGAAAAGGAGCTCAGAGAAATCTGCTACGACGTTTTGGTAAGAATCCTTCTTGGTTACTTATGTTTTTCAGGATTCTACTGATAACTGAGGCTAAGTCCCTCGTTACCGTGTTTGTTCATTAGATCGTGGAATTTATTCCAAACTTAGTCCCGTATTACAGAACGTCACTCAATACTCAAGCATTACTTAAAACTAGTTTCAACCAATCAAATGGCTTGAATCTAGTTTTAAGTAATGCTTGAGTATTGAGTGACGTTCTGTAATACGGGCCTAAGTAAGATTAACGTCGTTGCCGCCATCCTACGCGTATGACGTCATGATATTTGCGCCTCGCCAATTTGAGGGGTGATGCAAGCGAACAGTAGCTGTGGTCATTTCCTCCACAGTCATAACGTTTTTGTTAATCATGGGCGTTATAATGTTGGTTAGCACGTGAGAGCATGCAGGGCGCGGTGCGGAGTTTTCGCGGGCGGGGAGGGTGGGGTGACGTATTGCGCCGCGTCATTGCGCGCGCTGCTATCCCGTTTTCGTTCGTTGCCCTGTCTTCAAATCTCATGTATTCATTCTGCATTAAATTTTTTACTCTTTAATTATTAAGATTTCAAGCTCCCTAATTAAAAAATATTGATTGTATTTACAATTAGGATTTAATTTTTTTTTTTTGTTTCAGGGTTTACTTGACAAGCACCTTATTCCTAAAGCTAGTAATCCAGAAAGTAAAGTATTTTACCTTAAAATGAAGGGTGACTACTATAGGTACCTCGCAGAAGTGGCCACAGGAGAAACCAGAAATTGTAAGTGCTTACACTAATAAGACTCAAGTTGTATATGATTAATATTACATCAATGATTATTAGACTTTAATATAACAGATTTATTATGTAATAGTTTCAGTAAGTTAACATCACTTTACCTTACAGCTGTTGTAGAGGATTCACAGAAAGCATACCAAGACGCTTTCGAGATCAGCAAGGCGAAAATGCAGCCCACACACCCAATAAGGCTGGGTCTGGCGTTAAATTTCTCCGTCTTCTATTATGAGATATTAAATTCACCAGACAAAGCGTGTCAGCTCGCCAAACAGGTCATTATTAGTGTCAGTTACGCATAGGCTCTGTGCTGGCTGGCACGAGAGGGAAGTGCAGGCTAGGCATATTAATGTACTCGCTTGTCCCCAGCCGTCGTGGAGGACTCGCAGAAGGCCTACCAGGAAGCATTCGACATTGCTAAAGCCAAAATGCAACCAACCCACCCCATCAGACTCGGCCTTGCGCTCAACTTTTCCGTATTCTATTACGAGATAATCAACTCCCCTGCGCGAGCGTGCCACTTAGCTAAACAGGTTTTTTTAATCAAAGAAAAAATTTGTGTGTGATGACACAGTTATAATTTACTAACTGTCAAGTTTCTTGCTAGTGCATTGTTCTCGTACAATTTGCATGAAGATAAAAGTAATTCAAAATTAGAAATAATCTGATAGATTAAAAAGAACCACTAATAATATATTAGCATGGCCGTGTGTAAAGCAATTAACCCTTAATCCTCGATCCAGCCAGCATCAGAGTGTTATTTATAACTCCTGTATACAGAGTTAATCTTCCCATAAAGGGAACGATAGAAAATTTCTTGTATGAATATTTTGATATTATTTCTCTTTTGAATAGATCAGAATTAACATTGATCATTGTTTTCGCAGGCGTTCGATGACGCGATCGCCGAATTAGACACACTGAATGAAGATTCGTACAAAGACTCGACACTGATCATGCAGTTGCTGCGAGACAACCTGACGCTGTGGACGTCAGACACGCAGGGCGATGGTGACGAGCCCGCCGAGGGCGGCGACAACTAATCTCGCGCCGCGCTCACTCCCAGCACACGCATTTGTTCTCATTGGTGTTTTATAAGAAAACGAGTAACATTCGAGAACGCCGCGCGGCGCGGGTCCTCCGCCGCTGATGCGAGCCGTCGCTTGTAAAAAAATGTTAAAAATGTCGTTCGCAGCGGACCTTCACGTTCCGTCTAAAATTAAATGTTATGTGTCATCTTTGACGGTTTTGTATTTCTGTATTTACACTGGATTACAGATATCGAGCTGACCCGATGAATATAAATATTTATAACTTAAGTTATTAAAATTACGGTTTCTTAAGTTAAAAGTGTTTTCCTTTCTCTATAGAATAAAACATAACAGCCTGGTCGGCCCCAAATTAACATTCCTTTCGCCGCATGTCCGCAGTGAAATGAAGATCATGATGGTGATGAAATTGTTTTAAAATTATGCTATTAGTTATTTAAAATTTGTTGAAGTGCGCCCAAAACTGACCCTATGAAATTTAGATTTTCGTAAAATATAAATCCACCTGTATAATGGCTGTATCAAATAAGGGCACAAAAAACTTGTTAGTGTCTTTCGTGGTTCTTGTGTTGTCCTGTCTAACATTTTCAATATTACCAAAGGAAGTCTTTTATTGTTGACATTAACCATTTTGTTGTGCCCCTCACTGATTATAAATAGCATTCTGAATTTTCAGGCATTTATTAGCGAAATAGTTTTGTGATGGCCAATATTGTAACATTTCTGCTGCATTTTATCAGCCATTAATCTATTATATTTTTCATGTTTTCACCAATAAACTTTTGTATTAAATACAATTTTTAGTTTTAGAACCAATATTTAAATAAACCGCCACCTAACCCCAAAAAGATGTTTGTCTAAAATTACTACTTGAAATTATGCAAAAAAGCCCTTGTGATATAATAAATAAAAGGGTAAACACAAAAAATACACAACATCGACGTGTCAAGTTGAAAAACTTACGACAGCACAAAAGGTGGAGCTTGCAGGTGAAGCTATGCAGTGGCAGGTTAAACTAGGCGAGATCCTGAAAAAGAATTGATAGCGAGTATAATTATATTAGTAGGTACATAGCTATCTGAAAAGCTAGTTGAAAGTTCTATTGAACTCTAAGGGCTGATTTTTCCAACGTCAGATAACTCTTTATTCAGAGAGGAATATTTTTCACAGCGCTTCCATACAAAACTGTCAGCCGTCATTTTATTTCCCACGAATAAAAATTTACGTCAATTTTATTCCTCGAATAAAAGTTATCTGGCGATGGGGAAATCATCAGCCCTTAGAGGAAAAATAGAAAAAATTACAGCGCTAAATTAGCCGGTGGTTCTCACAGAACTTGCTGTTGGGAATCGAGCCCAACAACACCATCCGCGCGGCATCGGCTGAGGCGCGGCGCGGCGACGAGACTGCTCGGACCAATGACCACACGCTTCCACGGACTCCACCGCGACGGACGATACTCTTCAACTGTTTGTCCGGGAAAGTTTATTTTTAACCGACTTCCAAAAAGGAGGAGGTTATATGTTCGACTTAAGTTTTTTTTTTTATGCATGTTCACTGAATTCTCCGTCAATTGTGGACCGATTTTCAAAATTCTTTTTTTATTTGAAAGGGTATGCTCCCTAGGTGGTCCCATTGTCACCAAATCGGAATCTGATGAGGGAATCCCATGGAAATAGAGAGGGAAACCCTCAAATTTTGTAGGCACACCTAAAGCGATTTAGGTATTTTTTATAGTAACGTGCATTTACCCTCAGAAAGCACCATTCGGTGCAGTGGAACTGATGATGAAGACCACAGATGGCCATCGGAACTACTCAATCCTACTTATCCTACTTCCTACTAATATTATAAATGCGAAAGTTTGTGAGGATGGATAGATGGATGTTTGTTACTCTTTCACGCAAAAACTACTGAACGGATTTTAATGAAACTGTACAGTAATATAGCTTATACATCAGAATAACACATAGGATACTTTTTATCCCGATATTCCCACGGGATCGAAACTTACGTGGGTGAAACCGCGGGGCGCAGCTAGTAATAAATATTTCACGGTTTGCGATTCGATTAGGTACTTTAATGTGGTTGCTAAGCACAATATATGCGTATCGTGAAGTGGAGCTGATGGTGACTTCTCAATCAGCTCCAGTTCTCTTGGTTCTTACAAGGAGAACTCTTCAACAATTAACGTCCCTGCATCGGGAAAAGTAATATTTTGTAAAAGGTGATGATCAGTTAACAACCGACTGCAAAAAAACATTACAAAGTGAAAAAATAACTTTAATTTCGGAAGTCGGTGTCAAAAGAAAATGCGCAACCAACGACACTGACTTCCGAAATTAGTTATTTTTCACTTTGTGGTGTTTTTTTGGAAGTCGGTTGTTTTTTTGTTATAATAAGAACGGCAATAAAAACTACCTACTTTCATTGCTCCCCGCGCTAATAACAGAAGCTGCTGCTCTCGTCGGGGAGGTCAACAAGTTTTTGATTTTAAATGACCCACAAAATCTCTATATATGAATATACAGGCTGTCCGGTAATTAATGGATAACCTCATAAGGGGCCATTGTACTTATCATTATGAATAGGTAACTATTATTAACGGCGTTAACATATGAGTTTTTATCCAACTCTCACATTCATAAGATTTGATGGGTAGCATAACAAATATTTACATAATCATTAGGTATAGTGAGTCGTATCTCGTAATTCTTGGGTCCAATGGGAACCAACGCCGAGCCGGCCGCGGCGGAGGTTCGTGTGTTCGGGCCCATTCGGGGGCGCAATTAAACGAAATGAAAGAAATTGGTCAAAATTAGATAAAATTTTGATTGTATTAGATTAAATTAGATATGTAGAATTAGGATATTAAATTGGAATAGAATTATTAATAAAAAGTATGTTCTATCTTATTTAATTCAAGGAGATTGTACTGGGAGTGGCAATAGACTCCAGGTATCGAGTAGCAGTGTTCAGGAATCTCAGTTCAGTACTCGCGAAGACATCTGAGGAATCTTCATAAAACAGAATGTTGTTGATGTGGGTGAGGGCTAGGTACAATGGACTGTTAGGATACCTATCGGTTTGAGGTACTTTGAATAGAGGACGTCGCGTCGGCGAGGGCTTAGGTAACGGCTAGTGGGATGTTAAAGGAGATGTACTGAAGTAAGGAGGATTTGAAATGGGTACCTACCACGAATTAGGTGGATGAAATATTTTACCAGACTAATTTCTCCTTACATCTAAACTTTGGTACCCCACTATAACGACCACAAATGGTGTTGGGTTTATGTACGGGTAATAACCATAAAGTTTTAAGTACAATAACATAGTACCTTACGTAGTAGTTAGTAGTAACTTACGTCTATTCCACAGAGTACTTTTATATACATGGAAGTCCATTCCTAGTCATAGGCCTCGTCCAAGCACCGCTACTTCGACCGGTTATGCGTTTCTCGCATCCAGCGGGTTCCTGCGGCCTTCACCAGGTTATCGGTCCACCTTGTCGGAGGCCTTCTAACACTACATCTTTCGGTACGCGGTCGCCACTCCAGAACCTTTCGGCCCCATCGGCTTTCTGTCCTGCGAGCAATGTGAGCTGCCGACTGCCACAATTCTTTGGGCTATGTATGACGGTTACCTTGGTTCTCATACGGATCTTTTCATTTCTGATTTGATCGCGTATAGAAACTCCAAGCATAGCCCTCTCCATTGCCCTTTGCAAGGGCGTCGGTAACCGATAACCCAGGGGGGCGCAAGTTGATATACAGTATGATTTTTTTACCGGTTCCAAATTATTACATGCTTTTTTACCCATGAATATGAACAACTTTCACTATGGGACTAACTCTGAAATCACGAAAAAATCAGCTGTTTGCATGTGCATGTGCATTTTGGTGAAGTAGGTATTGAACTTTTGTATGAAACAGCAGATTTTTTTTCGTAATTTCAGTGTTTTTCGTGATACAGGATGACAGCGACATCGACGCGCAACCTGCATGCAACCTTAGATTTAGTTCATGATTCAGAATGTTCAACGCAGGGGATTGCAGTTTTACGTGGATTATTAAAAAAAAATTGCCGTTCCATACATCTTGACCGCGTAGTTATACTTTTCTATGAAACAGCAGATTTTTTTTGATAACCGACGAGGTGTGCGCCGATTTAATTTTCATCGGCGGAGGCGTGATGCCAAAATTTAGACGGCGGCGGCGGCGTAACCGGCGTGAAATCGGCGTCAAGACTTTTGATTTAGACTTCAGAGAGAGAGAAGAAAAGTAATTCAGATTCTATTACTTACTTTTCTTTTTAGAAAAATCAAAATCTTTGCGCGAATTGTAATTTTTCATGTAGGTAGGTATAAGTAAATAAAATTTTAGCAACATTATTTGGATGCAATCTGCTACGTTTTGCATTCAGGGTCAATCCTGCTACCGAAAAAACTCGCTCACTTGGTGTTGACGTTGCAGGAACACACAAGTTATATTGCGCCTATTTGCAAGTATGGGAAAGAAAATCTTCGTTCACGCCAGTAGGTACCTACTTCTCTCATCATTTCCAGCATCCACTCATCATTTCAGCCAAAAGACATCCACTGCTGGACATAGGCCTCCCTCAAGCACTTTTTCGACCGGTTTTGGTCTTCTCGCATTCAACGGGTTCCTACGGCCTTCACAAGATCGTCGGTCCAACTTCTAGGCCTTCCAACGTCTTTCGGTACGTGTCACCACTCCATAACCTTTTGGCTCCATCGGCCATCTGTTCTGCAAGCAATGTGCCCTGCCCACTGCTACCTAAATTTGGCAATTCTTCGGGCTATTTCGGTTGCCTTGGTTCTCCTGCGGATCACTTCATTTCTGATTCAATCACGCACGGATACTCCAAGCATAGCCCTCTCCATTGCCCTTTGGGTGACTTTTAGCCATCTAATAAGGCCCATGGTGAGCAACCACGTTTCAGTGCCATAGGTTGGACCTACCTAAATGGACTGTTTGTCCTAAGTAAACAGAACCTATTAGTCCACGACTTCGAGTGTAGAGTCTCCAATCTTCATGGGAGTGGGTGTTACATGGGCATTTGACATGACTTTCGTTTTGTCCATGTTCATTTTAAGACCCACTCTTTCGGAGGCTCTACTGAGGTCATCGAGCACTGTACTGAGGTCCTCCATAGTCTCAGCCATGACTACGATATCGTCGGCAAACCGAAGATGAGTTATGTACTCGCCATTGATGTTAATGCCAGCCTTTTCAGTCCAGAACCTTGAAGACATCCTCCAGTGCAGCGGTGAACAGCACAGCACCCTAATTGCGTAACACACTATTAATCAGAATCTGAATCATTTTGAAACAAATTGCCAATCCATTGCTTCATAAGTTCGAAAAATTTGTCTGCTCAACACGTAAATAACGCGATGAATGTTATTGAACTGTCAAAATGAAACCGATTCCGATTCATAATATGTTACGCAATTGCCCCGCAGTTTGGGAGAGGTACCGTCTCCCTGTCTCACACGTCACATCTCGCTGCAGAAGATAGGTGTCGAGGTCTGATCCTGGAGTCGGACTGACAGTGGCGTTTTCGTACAGACACTTCAGCACCTCGATGCAGAATCCACTGCCGTGAAGTATTTCCAACATTCCGTTTCAGTTGGATTCGTAACAGCATCTTATTACAAGACGTGGAAGAATGTTTTTTGGACAATTAAATCAATAACTGAGGTCCAGTTGGACTTCCATTCTTGGGAATAATGGGAATCGTGACTCTCTGGTTTAGCGAAATGTTTCTAGATAAATATCAATTTCATGTAGCCGGTGAAACCGAGGATCAAGCAGAGCAGCTGACACAATCATGTTGTGAATAAATGTTATCAGGCGTTTACTTGCCAATAAATTAAATTTAAAAAGACACGCCGATTTCACGAAAGAACCACCGGCGGCGGCGGCGTGACGGCGTGGCGCACACGCCTATACTTACTCATAAAAAAAATAAAAATAATTTGGGACATAATTGTACCTACAGATAATATTTTGAAAATTATAATAAGTATTTTAATAATAAAGTGGTCGAGCGAGTCCCTTTTTAGATGTATTTATTTGCTTTAATAACAGATATTTTTATCTAACACACTTAAAATACAATATGCACACTTAATAATAATATGTACAATTATATAAAAAAATGGGAAAAAAACAAAGGGCATCAAAAAATTCGTCCGCATCGCTGGCAACAGGATACGTGCCCAAAAGGCTGGTAGCATTGCCACGTTGAATGGCAATGCTGATTCTTTGGCCAAAAAATAGGATAGTGAGTATATACCTATAGGTCAAATCTTGCTAGCTGAATTAAAACCACGTCCTCTTATCCTACAGAGGGAGGCAGCTGCCCCTCCCTGCCTTCCCTTGGCCCTTTGGGTGACTTACAGCCTTCTAATGAGGCCCATTGTGAGCGACCTAGCGACTAAGGTTTTGTCACCATAGACCACATTCATACGCTGCGGCAAGATATACCGAAGACCGAAGAGTATGGCCTAGGTCATTATACTGCTGGTGGACTACGATTAAGTCTCTCCAACTGTGCCAGATTGACTATCGGTGCATCGAGCTGCTGAAGTGTTGTATGAAAAAGCTATCCTTCTGCAGCGAGGGGTGAGACGGAGAGACGTAATCATCTCATCGAAACTGTTCACCGATGCACTGGAGGACATCTTAAAGATTCTGAACTGGAGAGTGGTTGTCATCAACATCAATGGCGAGTACATCTCTCAACTCCGGTTTGTCGATGATATACTTATTAGTCATGGCTGAGACTATGAAGGACCTCACTACAATGCTCGATGACCCCAGTAGAGCTTTGGAACACACTCCGTGTCTTAAAATGAACATGGACAAAATGGAGGTCATTTCTAATGACCATGTAACACCCACCCTCATGAAGATCGCAGACTCTATACTAGAAGCAGTGGACGATTATTTTTACCTAGGACAAACTGCCCAGTTAGGTAGATTCAACTTCGAGAAAGAACTCATTCGTCGAATCCGACTCGGCTGGGCAACGTTGGGGAAGCTACGCAATATCTGCTTGTCCTTCATACTGCAGTGTCTCTAGACGAAAGTTTGACCGAGTGTGTTGCCAGTGATGCTTATGACCTATGGCACTGAATCTTAATCGGATGCGAGCAATGTATGAAACATGGTTAACTAATTGGTTAGGTACTCCGATCAGAAACATACGATACTTTAGTAGTTTAGTACTTACCTACTGCCAAGTATGAAAATATCGTTGTTAAGGTGAATGGGTAGTGGTAGACCGCGCAATTCAAATTTTCTTACGTTTTTTGTAATTTTCAGCCTATCGATTCTGTAAAAATCTTACCGTGATGACATGGGTGAAGTGAGCTACCAATGGAGGCAATCCCTAACATCAGGTGGAATGACAGCTCACTTCACCTTAGTTTTCACGGTGAGATTTTTACAGAATAGCACTGTGTCACTGTGAGGTTATATATTGATCAAAATTTGATTTGCGACTATAATAGGCACGTATTTACACAATTATAATCGATAGAATCATTAAATACATCTTTATAGGTTTTGTTTGTACCACAAGAACAAATCTCAAAGATTTGTTAAAAAAAAATCAGCTGTTCCCTACTATTTATCTTCGTCTATCTCGTCAAAATGTAGGGAACAGCTGATTTTTTTTTCGCGATTTCAGGTTTGGTCCCATAGTAAAAGTTGTTCATAATGACCTCTTAAGAGGTTGCTGGTGTTTTTCAATTATCCCTGTATAAATTAAGTAAGTAGTTAGTGGGTGGGTGGTGGCCGTGGCTGAGTAACAAATCTTGAACAAGTTCAGTGTCAATCTATACTTATAATAAATCTGTAGAGAGGTCAATTCTGTACATGAAATATATTTTCAAAATAACTATCAGCGGGTGATTAGTGATCGTTACTGACGCCAAAAATGCAATCAGTAAAATTTTTGTCTGTCTGTCTGTCTGTATGTTCGTTATAGAAACAAAAACCACTCGACGGATTTCAACAAAATTTGGTACAATTGTTCTTCATACTCCTGGGCAGGTTATAGTATACTTTTCATCACGCTACGATCAATAGGAGCAGAGCAGTGAAGGGAAATGTTGGGAAAACAGGATTTCTTTTTAGGTGAAGTAGTAATAGGTTAGTAGTAGGTAAGTTTTGGTTAATTTATGTTCATTTTTTTTTAATATTAAGTAGGTAAAAGCGTAGGTACTTTTATTAATTATAGGTATAGGTATTATTAATTATAGTAGTTATAGGTATTTCGTTTTAAGTGAAGTAGGTTTTATTATATATTATTTTATATATTAGACGTAGTTATATACCTATTTTTAGTTATGCAAGCCCCAAGCGGACGCCGGCGTCCGCCCGCTATTGTCTTGAAAAACGCGTTGAATGAGAAATACGCGTTCTCAAGAATCGGCAGAAGAAAGAGCACATCGGTTAAACTCTATGAGAGTTAGTGCCTCAATTTCCGGAAGTCATTATTCCACGCGGACGAAGTCGCTGGCAAAAGCTAGTCTAATATAAGGTCATAAGAAATATTAAACTCGGTTAATGTTATGCGCAATACTGATAGTTATTTACTTTACGGAAATCTTAAGCTTGATTGGTGTTAATAGCACTTGACCGGTTTTTGAACTTTTTCAAAATAAACTATTGGAAGTAGATACGTACATTTGCAATTACGTACCTACATTACTGAACTGCTAACCATTTGTTAGTTTTGTCATGTCATGTTTTGTCCATTTTCATTTTAAGTCCCACTTTGGTCTGGACTCAGGAGTTAGTAAAAATATTATAGTTACTTACGTAGGTAGGTAGGTTATTAACTAAGAGCTAACTAAATACCTATCTACTGACCTTTTGCAATTATGAGTAACGAAATACTATGATTTTAAAATCAATAATGTGGCCTACAAAATGGCTATGGTATACCAGTAGTTAGTGTTTGTTGCATGACATCACCCGGGGAGGTTTCGAGGGGGCGAACGGGCGAGACAGACCCACCCCACTCGCCCTCTAGCTGCACTTATTTGCGGAGTGCATTACATTGTCTGGCCACTACATACCTACTTGCGATGATACAGGGCCTTTTTTTTTTTTTTTTTTTTTGTGGATGGAAATCATCCAATGACCCCTCCCGCTCTGGGTGGAGCAGAAGGGAGTGTCAGACTCTTACTGACTAAAACTCACCCGTGTTCCTTCCTTAGCCCTTTGTGTTCCGGGGTAGCGGTAACCCTTTCGGACAATCCCGCTGCAATGATACAGGGCCTCAAGTCTGCTATTACAATAGTGTCAGAATGGTCTATCATTGATTTCATAATTGTTGATTTTGTTGGTAATCTACCTACCTGCTAATCTAATGGCGTCTTTATGACTTTCCAATGGTCAACCACTGACACTCCATTGAAAGAAATGGCATAAAATGGTAATCTCGTACATAATGACAAATGAATGACTGACTTAGGCGGTAATCTGCTAAACTTCTTACTACTTCAGATTGTTATAATATAACACTAATACATAATATGTATAAATATATATAAATGAAATCTGGCATGAATAAATATTCAAATTTAGTAGTAGTTTTTCGAAAATCATTTCTACACAATTCTATTACGAGAACATTGACCGACCAATGATCGACCATTATGAATTTAGCAGATTACGAACTTTTAGCAAAATGACAATGGGATCGTGTTGGAATGACGAATTTAAAAAAATATCAGACTTGGGCCCCTGGTCCTATACATGAGCGGCTAGCTTCATATTCTGTAAGCTAATCGTTATATCAATTAGTTTCGCTTCACATGTTTATAAACGAAAATAGTAAGAAAGTACCTAGGTACTTGTAGGGGTACCAAATAAAATAGCATAAGGCCTCCCCAACTTATAAGATTATGACTAGGTACGAGTATATGTAGGAATGTATATTAGTCTAAATCCTTTAATAAAACTATAACCAACTGGCTTGAAATTTTATTATAAAACAGTAAAAAAATACTTAACAGTACCTAATGTCTATTTCC
Source organism: Globia sparganii (assembly GCA_949316385.1). NCBI lineage: Eukaryota > Metazoa > Arthropoda > Insecta > Lepidoptera > Noctuidae > Globia > Globia sparganii. The sequence continues at coordinate 17,038,949 of OX438653.1, read as the reverse complement.
TTTTAAAATTAATTGTGCCATATATTTGGCGAGAGAATTTTTCTTAAATATAATATTTAGTTAGCTAAGGTACGCACGGCTACACATCAAGCTATACATAACCAGTATAAGCTAACTTCTTATTTACGAAAAACCTATAAAATTCGAGGTCAGCTAAAACTGGAAATGTATAGCTTGATGTGTAGCCGTGTGTACCTGCACAGTACCTACTACAAAAATAGAATAAAACATCTAATATTGTCATTTTGGTATTATAAAGGGTTCATGGTTGAAATTTTCAGCTTAATACCATGCTATGGTTTTTATCAAAATCGATCAATACTTTTGGAATAGGACCATGAGGAAAGCACATTAGGTACCTACTTATACCTAGTTGTTGTGATCATGTAGGTAATCTTAATTTTTACATGAGGAAAACTTTCACTAGTAGATTGTATATGTCCAGCTCTGATTGTAATTTGTAGGTATGTGTTACAAATTTTCGACGATTTGATATGGCATTTACCCGATATGGCACTTTTAACACTAGCTATGTCCTTTTCACTGGCACTATACTCGCTGCATAGTAAACCATCTAGTTTGTTATGTTAATCCTTGGTCTCCCTAAATACCACAACTTTTCACTTACATTCAAATGTTTAACTACGTACACACCGCTTAAAATATATTACCTCATTTAGAATTTTCAACTTTAGAAACGTTTCCATAATATTCTCGCATACTCGTATAATCACACATTGTCTGTGTTGGTATAAGATCCGAAAGAAAACGACTTCCTCACTCGCGGCAGTAAAGTTATACTGAGTAGTGGCCGAAGTAAAGTTGAAATAATGAATGTACTGCTGGTTGCTACATTCACAGTTGTCATGTCATCATTTTTAGATATGGAAGTTTCATTACCTTGCATTGATTTGGAGTAAATATTATAAGCAGTTACACAGGGCCGAGGAGTACACAGCACGATGTAAACCACTATAAGCCAGAGAGATAATTTCAATGCTGCGATTGATTCGAAACATTCAATCTGTGACATAATTTTCTTTATCCTCAACTTAATGAAGACTAGAACACCAGCAATACACATAATAATAAGAGGTAAGAACGAATTAAAAACAGCAAGAATTGAGTACATGTGCAGACGTTGACTAGTGTCGACTATGGTGCATAGCACAACATCCCGGTCGTGATGCACTGTTGTGGCTAAAACAAACTCCGGAACACTTAATGAAATAGCCAACACCCAAACAAACACTGATGGTTGCGTCACTGATATTCTTCGATCAGTCAGCCTGTAATCTAGGTTCATAGTTCTTGGTGGAGTCGAAGAGTCACTACTTGTCACTAAACTGTGACGTGAAGATCTCATTTCTTCATCTTCATCTTGGACGATTCGTTTAATTCGTTTTGCGATAGCCTTTTCTTCAATGTTTATGGTGGCGAGTGAATGTAGTGCAATAGTAGCCACTAAATAAGACGATGCAGTCGAGGCCAACACGTTCAGTCCTCGATAGGCTACGCAGCCAGGATCACCAAAAATCCACGATCTGGTATTGTAGGACCACAATTCGGGTCCTATTGACGCTCCGAGTATGAGATCGGCTAGAGCCAACTGTAAAATGATAGTCAGCAAACCTGAAAAGAAAACAAATAACATCAGAAACCATCACATAAATAATAATTGGTTTACATACTTAACAGTAGAAGAGTATACCACACCAATACAAATAAGTCAAAGCTCGTCAATGAGCCTAATGGATTAACTGCAGGGACAAGTTTTATCTTTATGCTCCGAATTTGAACTTAAACGGACGGATACAGACTGACTGTACACTGAGTAAAGAAGCATTATTGATGTTATAGCAAGCATTCTAAAGACAGGATGTTACTGAGAACATCTCAACATGACTCCAACGTAGTATAATGAGCTAGATTATAGGTAGTTATAACTAAAGAAAATTGGCCTTATTTTAACGCCTTACTATAGGAACAGGTATAGGACCTGGAATTATCTAAAAAGGTATTATGGAACAAGTTTTTGTTTACCACTCCGTGAGGTTTTGAAGAGCGCGGCGAGCACTGAGCAGTTGGCGAGGGCGGCAGCGCCGGCGACGCACGCGACGTACGCGGCGAGCGCGAGCGGCGGGAGGAGCGGCTCGGAGTGCGCGAGCTCCGACATGGCGTCGGCCGTCCGGGACTGTATCGGGATCAATGACTCGCGCTTTGCGGCGCTGCGTCACCCGCGTTCTCCGCCGTCCCTCGGTTTTTTTTTTTTCAGTAGTGATTCACCGCTGTCCGAACATGTGCAGCACACGAGGGCGCGCGAAAATGTTAACTATTCGAGGTATTTATTGTCCCTACTTAGTTCCACAGACTGCGACGCACAATTTCTTATTCTAAGTTTATCTAACTGGCCTATACAACAGGTCGTCACCTAAAGTACGTATGTTGCTTGACTATCAAGCGTGCAAATAACGTAATAAAAGGGCTGGGTACGCGTGCTGTACACACGGCTACACATCAAGCTATACATTTCCAGTATAAGCTGATCTCACATTACATAGGATTTCCGTACGATGCGAGACCTGCGTAAACTGGTTTTGTATAGCTTGATGTGTAGTCGTGTGTACCTAAGTTCATTATTATTCTGCGTTCGCAGTTGTACCGGCGCGGCGCGGCGCCCACATCGAGGAGTCAGTCGTCCTGAGCATAACGCAAAAATTCTTGGCTTTAATTTCATAAATTATAATCAAATGTAGACACTGTTCCATTTCATGATGCCTTATTAGTATAGATCGGAATACAACAATAAATATGGGATACTTCCCTGGTATTCCAGCAAGGTCCTTTGTTTTGGAGCTAGTAGGTATGTGATATCATCAAGTGTGTGACCTAAAGCCTCTCAAGCACGGGCGCCGACTCCATAGGGTCTGGGGGTGCCCAAGCCCCTCAATGATATCATTAGCAGGGTTGAGCCCCCCAATATTTTATTAGGATATTCAGGATGTATCAAAAAGATGAGGTCAATTTTAGGGTGTGGTTCAGACCATCAAAGTGAACAACTTTCTCCATGGGACCAACTTCGTAATCGTGAAAAAATCATTCTGTATAAGAAAATACTGGTTTATTTAAGTAGGTACAGTCAGTGGTGTAATCTACCATGAAACAGAAGAGATTTAAAAACATACCTAGCTGTTCTCCACTCCTATGAAACTGTTTTGGACAGTATGCGCTTTAGATCTCTGGCACACCCCGGACACTCCGTACAACGCGCGCAAAATAATTACCTACTACTACTACATAGCCAAATGACGTCGGTACACGTGCAAATGTGTGCGTAAACTCTAGTAGGGTTGGTTGTCGTGCGGAGCGTAAAAAAAAGGCGGGAACGACGACGACGCGACTAGAAAGGACTAGTTTGATTGTTTATCTAATTAGTCGGGTTCGTAATGAAATAAAAATAATATTATAATAGTTAAGTAATAAATGTAAAACTTTTAACAATAACTTTAATTTCGGATGTCGGTGTCTTTGGATCTGTATTTTAGTTTATTGCCACTGACTTACGAAATTAAAGTTATTTTTCAGTTTGTATTTAGTGTTTTTTTGGAAGTCGGTTTTTTTTTTTTGCTAAAAAGTTTTTATTTCCTGATTTTTAGTGGGTCTGTTTATAAAGTATCTAAGTTACTTCTTCAACTTGCTCATCGCCTTGTACAAAATATTGCTTTTCCCGATGCAGGGACGTTAATTGTTGAGAAGTTCGCATTGTGACGAGCATAAATTGTGCTTAGCAAACATATTAAAGTAATCGAATCGCAACCTGTGAAATACTTATTATTGAGTAGTCCCGGTGGCCATCTGTGGTCTTCATCATCAGTTCCACTTCACTAAATGTTGCTATCCCAGAGCAAATACCCATGCAAATAAGGTACACACGGCTACACATCAAGCTATACATTTCCAGTATAAGCTGATCTCACATTGTATAGGATTTTCGTACGATGCTAGACCAGCGTAAACTGGTTTTGTATAGCTTGATGTGTAGCCGTGTGTACTTAGCTAAATATTGCTTACACTAAAATATTTTCGTTTAAATGACCTACTTAACTATAAATAATCGGTTATTATATCGCATGGTATTAAAATGCGATATCTTACAAACATTTATGTAAATACAAATTCGGAAAAGCATCACAATATCGAACCATCGTGATTAAAACTCAGATAAAACTTTTAAATCGCAAAATTGTGTGTTCGTGTCAGCAGTACAGTGCTGCGGTTCTTTGTGAGCGCCCTGAGCTAAAGAACCGCCGATAATGCCGCGGGTGTGCGGGGTGAGGTGCGGTATCTGATGTCAGCGCGGGGTAGGGAGTGGCCATTCTGTACGAAGTACTATTAGGTATTCTGTGTCTCTGGTTAACATTTGTTATATTTTAAAGCGTTAGACCTGGGCCATCGCCTACGGCCTCGCGGTCCAGTCTGAGTAGTATCATGCCTTCAGCAACTTTTTTCAGCTCACGAAAAAATTTAGGACCATTTTGACCATGCATACCTACCATGAATTGCCAAAAAAATCCAACATATCCAAGGCGGGTTGAAATCGAGCTTGCTTCGCTCGCTATTATACGTTACATTTTCTTGATTGTTCAGCTTTTCTTCATAGGTCAACAAAGTAACTCCTATTTTGAAGGAATTGATAAAAGAAAAAAAAAAGAAAAATAAAAAGCTGTATTTAAGAGTGAGATTACAACTATTTTAAGAGATAGCCCTAGTATATAGTTAATAAGTGCTTTTTTAACTTGCTCTGCTAACTGCTAGCTATTCTGAATTGTAATCTGTGGATAACGTCTTGAGTAGTGTATTTGTTACTTTTATTGCAAGTTTTATATTGTATGCCTACTGTGTAATATACTGCTGTTTGTTATTCCTATCAAATAAAATAAGATAAAAGAAAACTCTCATCCGAGGTGCTAACATTTTCGAGTATTTAATTAATTAATCTTAAATTGCAATGCAAAGATTACGATTTTTACCTCATTGGTTTTCTCAAGTACCTAATAAAAAAATAAAATTTCACAATGCCTACGTATGTAAATTTTAATTCGGCGTCTGTACCATTCACGATTTCGGTTAAGACAGAGTCGTACAACTTTTACAGTTAATAATAACAGCTTTGGGGAACTTGGAACTTGAGGAGATCGGGCATCACTCGAACAAAACATTACAACGAAATAGTACCTTTTGTTATGAACAAGGGACTGTTTACCAGTCCGTACCTATTTCAGATTACAATAAAACCTTTTCTTCAAAAGATAACGGAACTTTGTATAAGATACTATTGATTGCTTTTAGTAAGTATGCGGTGAACGGTACCTAATGCAAATTGTTACACAACAAGGTGACCCATCTTTTGCGGGAAGGATCGATGTTGGACCAATCTTCTTGGAACTTTTGGAAAACCTCATTCTTACCATTTACTGTAGAAGGTGGATTTTTTTTGTAACTTCAAAAAAAAGGAGGTTATCAATTCGACACGTATGTATGTAATATTATTGGAACTGCAACATATTTACACATGAAAATCTATTAGGGCTACCATACAAATATCCAAAATTTTATAGATGTATGTATGTTTGCCCACGCATTTCTCCGCAACTATTAATCGGACTGTGACCATTTTTTTATTGGCTTACGTTTACTTAAACTTAGGGAACAGTGAAAGTTTCATCAAAATCGGCTCAGTAGTTTTCAAGATACCTATGTATTAATACTTGTAAGCGTGAAGGCCTGGGCCTCAAGTCTGCTATTACAATAGTGTCAGAATGGTCTATCATTGGTTTCATAATTGTTGATTTTGACAAGTTTGGTAATCTACTATTATAATGGCGTCATTATGACTTTCCAATGGTCAACCACTGTCACTCCATTGAAAGAAATGGCATAAAATGGTAATCTCGTACATAATGACAAATGAATAAATGTAATGTTTATTGCTATTTACGAACTTCTTACTACTTCACACTGCAAACACTAATACGTAATATGTAAAAATATATTTTAAATGAAATCTAGCGTGAAAAGTAGTAGTTTTTCTCAGACCATTGTCCAACCAATGATCGACTATTATGAATTTAGCAGATTACGAACTTTTAGCAAAATGACAATGGGATCTTGTTGGAATGACGAAATTATAAAAATAGCAGACTTGGGCCCCTGGCTTATTGATACGAGCTACCAGCTGGTGTGGTATCAATGGGAAAACATCTCAAAATCTTGGTCCAATTCTAGTGCTATATTTACAACAAAATTATTACCTATTTATTACAAACAAATATTCCAGTTTTTATCTACTTAAAACTAAAAAATTACGAAATAAAAAAGTAATTAAAAAAAAATCGACTTCAAAAAGAATTCAACTCAAAATTATGAAATAACTTTAATTTCGGAAGTCGGTGGCAAAAAACTAAAACTAAAATACAGCCTATCGATCCTGTAAAAAACTCACCGTGATAGCATAGGTGAAGTGAGCGTAAAGTGAACTATCAATGGAGGCAATCCCTAACATCAGGTGGAATGACAGCTCACTTCACCTTAGTTTTCACGGTGAGATTTGTACAGAATAGCAGCCGATCGATTCTGTAAAAATCTCACCGTGATAACTTAGGTGAAGTGAGCTATCAATAGGGGTAATCCCTAGCATCAGGCGCAATGACAGCTCACTTCACCTTAGTTTTCACGGTGAGATTTTTACAGAATCGATCGGCAGATCCAAGACACCGATTTCATAATTTTGAGCTAATTTCTTTTTGTGGTCGATTTTTTTTAAAATCTGTCTTTTATCTCCATCTCGTTTCTCAAGCAATACCTTTATGGACTTTAAAATGGTACCAAGGTATATTATTAACCTTTCATTGGTGTGTATTTTTGTCTCTGCTGCAGAAGCATCGGTGTTCTGTCTGGTCACCATGAACCCCTCGCTGCTGTTATTGCGTTTTATTACACGGTTTTAAGCATATTGTGTAAGCATAACTCAAACTCAAACTCAAACTCAAAGCATTTATTTCAATTAAACCATTTCCAGGCACTTTTGAATTGTCAAAATTAACTAGTCGGTCAGTTAGTCAGAAAGTTGAAGCTAGTTGCCCATTCCAAAACGTAGATCTCTTGGAGAAGAACGGGCAAGAAACTCCAAGGACACTCTTTTAAATTAAGATATTACAAAATCCTGAGTACAGTATTCTTGTTGCTTCTATATGTGAGAACAATGTTATGAAGAAACAATTCAAGATAGTTATAAGATTAAAAAGAAGCCCTGGCAGCTAAGAGATGACCAGTCTCAACTGACAGCGCCCGTTCACGAACATGACGCATGGATCAGCACCATCCAGCTCAACCATTTTGAAGGGAACCGAATGATCCAACACACGCGCCACCATCAGTGAGACATTTAAGTGAGCATGACACATTCTCAACTGCCATGCTCTTTCAAGTCAATATAAAAAAATTATAATGAACGGATCCATGGTTCTTACATTTACAAAATTAAAATAAAAAAAAAAATGCTTCTAAATTATACAAAACTATCGTTACCAATTTATTTACGAGATGAATAAAATTTTACTAGAAAGAGGTATAAGATATTAAAGTAACAATTAAAACTTGATTGAATTAAAAATACACATTAAATTCGAATGTCAGAAACACTTAAAAAAAAAGAGAAAAGAAAAAAAGGGAAGCATGTCTTCCAAATTAATATTGAAATTTTAACTAGTGAGCCCAAGTGTCTGTGGAGCAGGACCAGCATTTAGCCAAGCATTTTTATCTACGATATAATCATCCAACTTATAGTATGCTTGTCTACATAGTGTGCGTTTAATGCATGTTTTAAATTTCTTCTCATTTAGTTGAAGAATATCGAGTGGTATTTTATTATAACACTCTACACAATAACCCATAAAAGAAGTTTTTACTTTAGACAATCTGAAACGAGGTTGATCTAATTTGTTCCTATTTCTAGTGTTAAAATTATGCCTGTCACATATCTTACTAAAAAGATGTAGATTTTTTCGAACGTACATAATGTTTTCATATACAACGTGGCGCTACAATGGCGACATTAATTTAACACACGGGTAGAGCTAGTGCCTATTAATCATATAAATTTTGATAGGTTAAAATAATTCGTAAATTGAAAAAAAAATGTTTTCAAACAAACTAAATAATAAAAAAGTAACTAAAATTGGGATCACCCTTGCAAAAATTCATTCATGAAATCACTTACCTATACTCCATTTACAATAAGATTAGAAATTTAAACAAACCTTTTTTACCGTCGGTTCAATCGATTTTGACTTCAATTTCGTAGGCATAAGGATGGCATTAAAAGCAGCAAACAGTTGTTATTGTAAGCACTTTTTTTGCTTTTAATGCCATCCTTATTCCTACGGAATAGAAGTCAAAATCGGTTGAATAAGCTGTAAAAAAGGTGTATAGCTGCTGGCTTACGTTAACTCGGAGCGGCAACGCGTCGTTTCGCGCGCTAACAATCGCGCAACACGTCTTGTATGTACCTACTCGTGATCGGTCCGATTCTTTGACGGCTTATCAAAGAATTAGGATCATGTCCGCATATTCAGCTGCTGTGTAGTTCGGATGTGTATTTGCCATCACGATCACAAGTTTACACAAGCATTAATAAAATAACACAAATAAAAGCGTCCGTATCGCAAGAGATGTAAACGTACCTACTAGATTACAAAACGAAAACAAAGCAAATCGTCTTTATCGCAGTATCTAATTACACAAAAATAAATAAATAAAGCAAAAAATATTAGACACCGTAGTGTGAAGAAGTGTATCAAGGACACGGGTTCGGCTATCACTAGAAATGCAAAAAAAGAATTCGAGTTCGGTGCGGCGGCGGGTGGAAGGGAGGGCGCGCGTCGCCTGCGCCGCTCGCCGACAAAGGGCTATCTCTTTCCTTCAATTGGGTACTCTTTGCATTTGTTTCATCCTAATAGTATTGCTTATTCGTTCTAATTTCATTGATGCGATGTTATGATCCGTGACCCCGGCAAATGACCGCTGCGCGACAGTTCTTTAAATACAGGTTGCTCTAAGATGCCATTTTCTAAAATTTAAAATAAATCCGTAAATAATAACGTTTAATAGAAATATAATTTCTAAATGAAACGAAAATGTGAAAACGTATATGTTTGTTAAATTAATGTCACCATTGTGGCGCCACGTTGTATATATTGACAAGGAACCGTCATGATGTTAATTTTTTTAAACAGTTCCCTTAGAGATTCACGTCTGCTGAGGTTGTAGATAGCTCTGATAGCCCTCTTTTGCAGAATGAAGATAGATTCAATATCTGCAGCCCGTCCCCACAACAAAATACCGTAAGACATGATGCTATGAAAGTAACTAAAATAGACCAGTCTCGCGGTATCCACGTCTGTCAATTGACGGATTTTCCAAACAGCGTAAGCGGCTGAACTTAGCCGCCCTGCAAGTGATGTTAAGTGAGGACCCCACTGCAGCTTTGAGTCAAGCGTGATCCCCAGGAAAACCGTATTTTCGACGAATTCAAGTATCTCCTTATTCAATACAACGTGACATTCACTACTTCTAACATTCGGTAAAGTGAATCTAATGCATTTAGTTTTTTTCTCATTTAATACCAAATTATTTACAGTAAACCAATTATGGACCACAAGCATAGCGTTATTTACGTCGTCAAGCTCCTGTGCACGTCTGCTTACTTTAAAAATCAGTGATGTGTCATCAGCAAATAACACCATTTGTGGTCGGTTTTCCAGTAAATAAGGTAAATCATTTATATATACTAAAAATAAGAACGGCCCCAATATTGAGCCTTGCGGTACACCCATTTTGACTTTTAAACCCAATGAATTTACACCGTTTATTTGAACTTTGATTTTATTAAGCTAAGAGCGAGTTTACCCAGTCCGTAATGCTCAAGTTTCAAAAGCAGTGTTTCGTAATTCACGCAATCAAATGCCTTGGATAGGTCGCAGAAGATGCCAATTGCATCTTGTGCCTCTTCCCATGCGTCAAATATGTGTTTTAATAAGGTTACACCGGCGTCGGTTGTACAACGTCCTTTGGTGAAACCATATTGTTGATCGTGTAGGATGTTATTACGATTAAAATGATTGAGCATCTGATTTAACATTACTTTTTCAAACACCTTGCTGAAAACAGGCAAAACCGATACGGGTCTATAATTATTAGTGTTTTTGCTGTCCCCAGATTTGAAAAGTGGAATAACTTTACTGAACTTCATTAAATCCGGGAATACCCCTTGATCAACACACAAATTAAATATTAAAGCTAAATAGGGTGCAATTGTCTCAATAATGGATTGACAAACTTTAGTAGACAAGCCCCACAGATCTTCGGTCATTTTGATCTTAAGTTGCTTATATGCCTTTATAATTACTGAAGGGTTTACATGTTTAAATTTAAATTCCACAGGACAGGCTGAGACATTCGCTCTTAATAATTCAATAGCAAGTGCGGGCGAGGAATTTAAAGTTTCTGTGGTTTTAATTGGGATATTGGTAAAGAAAGTTGCAAATTCCTGAGCAACATCGATGTTATCGCTAATAAGGCCACGGGAAGTGTTCAGTGTGTAATCAGTATTATGTTTTTTATTCCTGTTCGTTTCATTGTTAATAATTTTCCAAACTGTCTTTATTTTATTGTCTGCTGATTTAACCTTGTTGCTAATGAAGGAAGCTTTAGCTGTTTTGCAAATATTTTTAAAAGTTTTAGAATATGTAGCAACATACTTATTAAAAGTATCCGTGTTAATATACGGCTTAAGGCCATACAGTTCAAATAATCTTTCCCTACTTTTCCTGATTCCTTTAGTTGCCCAGTCACTGAATAAAAACTTAGGGCAAATAGTTTTAGATTTCTTCTTAAAAGAATTATTGAACTCTGTTTGCACTAACGAAAAGAATTCTTCATATAAAATATTACCACTATTCATATTTAGGCCCTGAGCACTTAACTTATTAATTAAAGTGTTATTAAACTTTTCCTTTTCATAACAGTCTGTGTAGGTAGCATAGTTAGGTACGTGGTATGTAGGCTGAAACAGACTACATCTTCACTAATCAGTGATGTCAAGCGAGCGAGTCGTGATGGCCGGCCACCCGCTCTCTATACGAGGTTCCAAAGTTCCAATCCAACATGTTCTGTATGCAGGAAAAGATATGGAGTGTCTACAGCTAGACATTCTTATCTCATTTCTTGAAGGAAATATGGCGTTGATGCATCTACGCGTCCTTTCGAAGTGCTACTTGCTATGCGTCGTCTAAACTGCGTATAAGTAGCGTGATTACGCGGTGATTAGGGCTACGCTGGATGAACACCCAGTGTGAAGTCGCCGTGTCACTTGATTACCGCTGCTTGACGGCTTCGTTATAGATACCTAGGTACTTTTTATCTTTGGGGTTGTGACAATCACATTCACAACCCTAAAGATAAAAAGTATTACCTATTTATGTATTTGTGTATCTAGTTTTAACAGGTTTTTTTTTCTTCATTGTTCATCTCAATTTAAGCACCTGCGATCTAATCTCTTCACCACCCTTGGTTGACTGGTAGAGAATGCCTAAGGCATTAAGTCCGCCTTTGTACCTTTTTGTGCGAAAATTTTAAATAAATAAATAAATAATTGTTAATTTAGAGTTCTTTACGGCTTAAGGAGGTTTGATAATAAGCTGCACATTTAATTACGTTACAACGTTTGTTCTCGCCTTTATAAGACACAATTTAAATATTACAAAAAATTAACTAGGCTCACCCGGTGAAATGCTGGTACACCTGGTAGACCTCTGCATAACTCTTAGGGGAAAACGTGATATTATGTTATGTATAAAACCTAATTACCTAACTCAAACTCAAAGTATTTATTTCAAATAAACCAATTATAGGCACTTTTGAATTCTCAAGGGTCGGTCAAAGAAAGATGAAGCTAGTTGCCCATTCCAAAGCGAAGGTACCTGTGGAGAAGAACGGACGGCACTTATAAATCATAAAATTGTTACAAAAATCTTGGTTACATCATTCATGTTGAAATTATACATGTGAGAACGATGCAGAAAGACGTGCACACACGTAGCACAAAACCTGGTTTTGTGCTCCGTGCGTGCACATTAAAGGCGTCCGTACTAAAAAAGAACAATTCAGAAATAAAAATAAATTAAAATAACCCGTGGCGTCTAAGAGATGACTAGTCCCTACTGACGGCGCCCGTTCACGAACATGATGTATGGATCAGCACCATTCAGCTCAACCATTTTGAAGGGAACCTAATGATCCAACACACATGCCGCCACCAGCGAGACATTTGAGTGAGCATGACATACTCTCATCTCAGCCGCCAGGGCACATTCAAGTCAATGAAAGACGTACCCGGTAAATGGTAGCTTTATAGTTTAGGTACCTACATAGTGCTCACACGTGTGCTATGCAATTATAAGATTGAATTTATACAATGCAAAGATAGTTTTTTCAATCTTCAGCAGCTCCACCTATATTTTCGAATGCTAATTAATTAGTTTATACGCCCTTGTGGAGCAGGACCAGCGTTCAGCCAAGCATTTTTGTCAGCGATGTAATCCCCCAACTTATAATATGCTTGGCTGCATAGTGTGCGTTTTATGCAAGATTTGAATTTCGTTTCATTGGGTTTGAGTATGTGGGGGGGGTATTTTATTGTAAAATTTTAAACAGCACCCCATGAAGGATGAGTCTACTGTAGCCAGTCTGAAACCTGTTTGAAGTAATTGGTCCCTATTTCTATGGTCCCATTAGGTGTGTCTGGCACCTCTTTTACTGAAAAGATTTAAATTTTTCCTTACGTACATGATGTTTTCATAGATGTATTGACAAGGTATCGTATGATATTAATATCTTTAAACAGTTCCTTTAGAGAATCGCGCCTGCGGAGGCCATATATTGCTCTGATGGCTCTTTTCTGCAGAATAAAAATGGACTCGATATCTGCAGCCCGTCCCCATAATAAAATACCGTAAGACATGATACTATGAAAGTAACTGAAATAGACTAGCCTCGCGGTATCTACATTAGTAAATTGACGGATTTTTCTTACAGCATATGCTGCTGAACTAAGCCGTCCTGCAAGAGATGTTAAATGAGGACCCCATTGCAGCCATGAGTCGTGCGTGATCTCCAGGAAAACAGTTTTAGCGACGATTTCTAGTATCTCTTTATTCAATACTATGTCACAATCACTACTTTTAACATTCGGTAAAGCAAATCTTATGCATTTAGTTTTTTTCCCATTTAATACTAAATTATTAGCAGTGAATCAATTATGCACCTGCAGTAGGACATTATTTACGTCGTAAAGATTTGGTGCACGTCTATTTATCTTAAAAATTAAGGAAGTATCGTCAGCAAATAACTAGTTAGTAATAATAAATAGTTGGTTTTTTTTAATATAAACAGGTAGGTAACATACATGAATGAACTCACACGTCGATCAATAATTTCATGACTCAGTCGACCCTTTTCTGATATAGAGAATACGGGCTGTCTTCTGCATATCAGCGAGTGCATGATAAGATATGGAGTACTTGAGTTATGTAGCTTAAAAAGACGGGTCCTACGAATTAATTTTGTACATTACAAATTAAGGAAAAATAATGAACAAAATTTAGGAATATTTTGCTGCGAGGTTTTATTCATAGTTTGGTAGGTTTAAATAGAATTAAGTATACTTTGACAAAGATATGTTTACTTATAACTATGTCTTAGTGTAGTAGGTATGGGTCAGGAACGCGCGTGCAGGCGGCGACGAGCGCGACCGACTGGCCGCGTCCCTCACTCGATATTGTTCATTTGTTTTGATTAGCGGAAGCCACTGACTGTCGGCGAGCTCGAGTGATGGATGACTCGCGACAATGCTCCTCAGGGGACGCGTGTGGGCGGTGCCTTGACAGCCAAAATCTGCACTTTCCTTCGACTTTCTCTTGGAGGTGCGAAAGGTGTTCACTTCATTCGGGGGCTCGCAATGCTTATTCGGTAGCTGGCGCCTCATAAGTGTACGCGTTCTAATCGCGCGCAACGACGGTCGGTCCCTCTAGTCACACGGTGCATCGCGCGTGCCTCAGATATTCAAAGCACCTGCATGCCACTTCCGAATTGGCGTTTATAAGCAGTGTGCCGAGTGTGAAGAAGTAACTTATCGTGTTGTTGCTGGACAGCAATGTGAGGCAGTCATGGCCCTAACAAGTGACACAGTGTTAGTAGCGCTGCTGTGCGTGATCCGCGGCGGTGCGCCTGCGCGGTTTCCCGTGAGTAAGCTCGCAGCGAGGGCGGGCGGCGCGTTCATATCTTATTTATTGATTTATTACACTAGAGTACCTTATATGTGTTTCGTTTTCCTTTATTATTTATTATATGGAAGCTGGTGGCCTATTCCCGGTTGTGTATGCACAAATGTTCAAAATATTTAGTGTGACACAATTGTATTAAATGGGCCATCATCACAGCCTGGAAATTAAAATTCAACCCCGATTTTTTTTATTGCACTCATTAAAATTCGTATTAAATATTTTAAAAATAATACGATGCATGCGCCCCGATTTGAAAAAAAGTGCTTATATTCCTGAAAAGAGCAAATAGCTAAGTAGCTTCCAGTTTATTAAGTTATATTTACATACATTATTACACATACATACATTATAACGTACCTACCAGAACTAGTCTACCAATAGGGAAAATAGTAAAAGGAATAAAAATATAATTATTTGTGACATGACAGTACGTAGTGTATTTTATTTAGGCATATTTACACTAATATAAAATAGCCAAACACGGCTAAAACAGCGCTCCTTTATTCTACGCTAGTAGTCTGTAACATCAACCTATAGTATTAAAGGCAGACTAGGTATGCTTACGGTCCACCAATCAGGAATATTATGTGTTTAATGATTTTATAGATTGGCTCTTGACTACAATTCCGAAAAGTGTTTGGAAAAAAAAAACAAACAACATTTCAAAGTAGGTACCTAACTACCTACCTATCTTTATGTTTTAAATTTCATTACTTCTCTACATTTTGTGATACAGCGATCAAGGATTTGAGCCTTTCCTTGAGTTTTTCAAGCAACTATCCTTAAAAACATTCGTAGCATTCGTAAAATTATTTTAAACAAGGATGAAATTTAAACACATATACATACCTATAATACTTAATCAATATTCACTTCAACGAGATTTATAGTAAAAATAAAGTATTAGATAATTATAAGGAGAAAAAATGTCTTCTCATGAAAAAATCTGTCATGTTTTCTTTCCAAAATAATGTGTAACTTTTCAATAAAAGAATTGGAAACGTGAAAAAAATTGGAGAAATTGCTCTCAGTGGTCACTTTGTATGATAATAAGTTTTGGAAATACACATATGTTGTGTGCGGCGTGTAATAACTGTCCCACTGCAGTGTACAGCGTGCTTGACACGCTTTTGTTAGCTCTGTCTATTACCACTTCTTGTATGTTGTCTGTGTATGTTTACTGATCTTTTATTAGTAATACTAGAATAATTAGTCTTAAAGGTACATATACAATATTTATAAAAAAAAAACTGACCGATCCGTAAGGGTAATAAAGTATCGTGATATGATTCCATTTATGTAACTTTTTTCATAGAATATTAAAAAAATACTATCCGCCAAAAAATAAAATGAGATTTATAAAAATCAATAATTTTTTTACGTTAATAAATATTTTTTTCGTTAATTATGTTATTGCGGTACCTTTGTGTCCCTTTCGGCCAGACAGGGTTCTTATTACATATTGTATAGTCCCTAAGTATATGATTTCTGGAAAAAAGAAAACCTCAATTAATTTCCCCTTTGTGATATTCAAGAATTTTACATGAACTCATTGTAACCTCGGTTTATCAGACTAGATAGATTAAGCGAAATAACGGCTAGAAATTACATCTATATAGCTACGCCTTCGTAGAAAATGTATTTAGGGAAAGACATGTTTATTTGGCCCTTGCTACGCAGACAGCCAACCTTACTTACGCTTGTTATCCCAAAAGGTATTCTCAAGGTTGCGAGAACCTACGAAGGTACGTGTACATACGCCTACCTATATGATAATGAGGAGTTATATAGAGAAGCCAGGGAAGATAATAAAGGTCCATTTTATTAAGGAATGATCGAACCTGTTATATCAACATCAGGCTCAAACAGCTTTAAAGGGCTGGCTATTAGTAGGGTTACCCACGGTAGGATAAACTAACAATATGGCTTAGTAGTTTACGTAAATCTGATCTTAACAACCCTCACCTTGAAGATGTATACACGAAGGAAAATTCGCAATATTAATATTCGTTGGGGCTGCTACGGTCTTGATTTATAGGGAACGTGCGAGGGCGGCAAAGGCTGAATGGATCTCAAATTGATTAATGGAATACGATTCTTCATGATGTGACAGCAGGAACCTCATATTCCTTTAAATGATGCAGGATTTTGTTTTAAAATATTAAGCTTATTCATCACGATTCAGGTTACGTATCTTCATCTGAAAATATAGGTAGGTAGGTGCCATTCTCGTATCTATCTATTTGTTTTGTCATTTAATAGCTTGTCCAAGTAGACGAATAGATCTCTAAAACAGCTTTTAGTTCGTAAACTAACAAGAGAGGGCTAAGCACACGATTTCACTATCTTTTGTTAGTATGTTTCTGTGTCTCTATGTGGAACTTTGCCTGCGCTGATAGTTCTTACGCTACTTTTCAGCCCTCGATTATGTAACGAGACGTTAATAACGGGTTACCTACAATGCACATTTTCCGAAACTATTAAAACTTTCACCAAATTATGGTACATTAACGACGCCTTACGATACGATTTTATTTTGACAATTATATTACGTAATAAAAATGCAGGTGTTTCGCGTACTGGATCACGTACAAAGTTACACAACGCTAACGTCAAGTAGAGTTTTTCAATCGCTCTCGATGAATCATAGCGTGTCTTTATTGTGGCCCGGCGTCGCGACGTGCTCGCAGCCTCCGTGTAATTGAGATCGATACCAGTAACTTTCATCATCGGCACATACCGACGTAACACTCACAATTGAATGCCAAAATTAAAGTAATTACCGGCTCCATTATACCCTGCGTCTTATTCATCGGAAGGCGCATTGTCTCGCGTGAAGAAAAGGAAAAACAAATAGTTTTACTTTCCCCTTTACTTCGCTCGCATCCGCTAATATCGAGCCTACACTTAGCTGACTCATGTGGACTTGATTTCGGTTTCGCTGTTCTCCATCAGTTTGACTATCATGCTAAAATTTACTACACATACACAGGTATAACGATACACTACAGTAACAACTTACAGTTTCATTGAGTCAGTCGCTTGATCGGCCAGTATCATCAATCATTTGAATTGTGAAAACAATGAAACCAGACCAGCAGATACTTAACAAAAGCTTTTCACCGATAACTTATCTTGTCTTAAATTTTACACAAATGAGTTCTTGGTAATGTCAAGGACCAGGACGTTGGTTGATAAGTGTCAGACACGTTGTTGCTTTGTTTCGATGATCAAATAAAATGCCTAATGACATTATAATAGTCAGCCGCGGGCGATAAGTGTCAACAGGAGAATTAAAAGCGATCGTTGACCCAGTTGGTGTTAACTGACGGATTAACGTGCATACGTTGTTGTATTGAAAACGAGAACCGTGAAACCGATTAACCATAACCTAACGTGAGTTAGTGAACTTGAAGTAAATGAATGGTTTACTTGTGTGCGAGACAGACGTTTAAACAAGGCTTGCTTTGTGGCGTATTATAATTGCGATTACTTAACGAGGCTAATAAAAGTGGGGTCTAGTAATTAATGAGAGCAATAAAAGTAGTGTGAGAGCGTGGAGCAGGCGACATGGTCGTGACAATGGAGCGCGCGCCCACCAGACCATCGCATGCTCCTTGCCTCCTCGACCTACTTCGTTACCGCATTTATCACCGCCTTGTTCAGCTGTTCGGATTATTTCGATGTTCCTGATACCCAAATTGATTGTATTGTTGTAATATATTATTATACTCTCTAAATAATCCGGAAGCTGAGTAATCTTCAATGAATGATAGATCTAGTCATTCCGGTGGGCGGCACCTAGTTATATGTAGTTTGAACTAGTTTGGCTTATGGTTAGACATTGCATTTTGTCAGAATGGCTGACAATAGTTTCGTGTACTATAGGGTTTCACTTTTTAATCATATGCATTTGTATAAAAAAAACACTGTCACACTTAATTGAAGATTTTTTTTCGGAATAATTGCTACTAAAATTGCGTAGAGCTTTATTAATCTTTCGTAGCATTCAGTAGGTAGATATTGACAGAGACATGGCTGACTATCTTCGAAAGATGGATTTATAAATGAACTTCTCTTGGCTATTGATTAACCTGATCGAAAGACATCAGACATTGAGTTCATCGTGCTCTCCGAGCTACGAAGGGTTCTCCAGGCGTAGAACATTCGCATACAAAAATCGATCGGTCTACGCGACAGACATTAGCTATCGCACCCTCTCAAAAACAGCGCATTCAGCATCGCTGCAATTTCAGAACACGTTCACTTAAAGCTTAAACAGTAATTTTAGATACATAAAGTTATAGATTGGCTATTACATAAGTTATATGTTATGCCACTTAGCCATTCATTTATGGCTTAACAGTTAGCAGTACCCTGTGCTTATGACCGATCTATTGCATAAGCATGGTAACAGGTTGTTGTCGACCGTCGTAGTAACAGTAATGGTTAATTATCATGTTTGAATCACTGTAGCTGTTTATGTATTGATTTCACGTTTTATTTGTTTATTCATTATTCACAAGCCGGTTAAAGTGAACCTCGTCAGAGCATGGCCGGGTGGCGACAGGGCACGGCCCGTTTACTCATGCGAGTGAACGATCCATCCAGAGTGCCTGAGGCAGTTAGTTTGCTCATCTTGCTTGAATATATATTATATAATGTAACACTACTCAACACTGAAAAAATATCTAAATTGGTTCATATCGTATCTTAATGAGGTTGACTAATATTAAATATCTGTAGGCATTTTATTTTGATATCAGTATCACGTCTAGAAGCGGAGTAAAGCAAGTTTCCCAAGCTTGGTAGATCCGGACATCAAAAAGCTGATTGAAGATTCATCTTTTACATTGAAAAACAAGCATGGAACGCTTTTATTGACGTGGCAATTTTTTTCTTGGTAACTACAAATCCGCTTACTTTCGCGAAAGAATAAATCTGATGTAGGACGGCTCCCATAAAATAAGATGCAATATGCCATTAAAATTGCATTTCCTTCATTCACATTTCGACTTTTTCCTCGAAAGAGGTTCAGTTAGCGATGAACGTGGGGAACGTTTTCATCTGCAATCGAAAAACGTTTCCCAGGAAAATGGGAGCCTGCTATGCTCGCACGCAGATTACTGTTGGAGCCTTGTCAGAGATTCCCCTGGATCTCATTACAAGAACAAAACAAGCTGCACCAAAAAAACTTCACCTTTTCAATCTAAACATTAATAAAAGTGAGTGCTTGATTTTAAAGAAAATCGTAATTTTTACTTGCCTCTTATCTTGAAAATGAGATGTGATGGAAAACTTCATTTACGGATTTCTATTAGGTCAATAGCAAGGAATATAATCACATAGCAGGACCTCAGATAACATAAAAAGTTTGAAATTTGCTGAGTACTTAATGTAATAGTACTTAATGTAATACGCACTTAATGTAATGAGTAGGTACTTAATGTACGTTTTTGATGTGAGTGTGTGTACTTATACACTTATAATTAACTTCTCTCTCTCTTAATACCTACGTACGGGAGGATTCTAAAATAATGCCTTCTTGTAAGAAGATCTTTAACTAAGCAAAGTAAACAGTGCTGATGTGAGCTTTCAAGCATTTCAATCTTCGTAAGCTTACTTACGTTACGTGAAAAGCTTGTTTGATAAGGCAAAAGGCATAATGTTGACAGCGAAATAACGAAGACAGAAATAATTATATTAATTAAGAATTCTAGTATCAATGGTAATTAGATTGTTGGCAACTATGGAATTCATCTGACCGTTTCGATATTCGGTAAATTACATTATCTAGTGTAGTGGTACCTACTTTACACGAAATGTCAACTTCAATATTGTACCTACCTACTCGTAAATCTAGAATTAATCAAAAACAATAGCTAAGCTTTTTAACGTGATGGATCAGTTTTTTCTATATCTAATAATAAACTCAAAAGAATATTACGATGAAATCCATTACCTACTTGATAGGTTCTGAGAAGAAGAAAAAAACCTTTTACGGTTCTAATAATCTGATTCTAAGATGTTTATCTACACATCACGTAAAAGGGAAAAATGGAATATTACAAAGTTTAAACGAAATTTTGATTTCAACATGAACAACAAGTCTGACTGGTTTTCCAGGAACAATTCGGAGAAATGTACATTCCATTAAAAATGCAGGCGACGCGAGAAAGAATGTCGACGGTCGCTGACTGCAGTATTTATTTAGCGTATACAAAACATGCCTACACAGTAGGTACACTTGCTACGTAGCGCGGACCACAGGCGACCTTTTTACAAGGAAACTACCGTGTCACACTTAAAAGTTAAAGTTTACAAAAAAGTAATGCCAAGGGTACATCATACGTACAGACGCCAGCACTGATAGTTACTATCAAATCTGTCAAATTTTTTAAATAGATTATCAACTTTATCACTAAAGTCTAACATTCAAAGTTGATTGGGAAAATTTTACAGTTTCGGGTAGCTTGATGGGGCTGGCGTCTGTATATCCAACTACCTGAAAAATTACAGTAAAGTTATACTTATTACAATGCAAATTCGTAGTCGCTAGACTATGGCGTAGTAACGTGCTACGAAAAAAATTAAATAACGTTATTTTCTGTAAATTAGAAACATAGATTGGAAACTTAAAAAAAATATAATAATATTGCGTTTGGTAGGACCCGCAGTCGGCTGCGATAATACTCATTTTCTCATGTCAGCAGTCAGCATGATCTATCTTTTCGTAGCGTACTTCGTAGCAACAAGAATTTGCCCTGGTCGCCAGGACGCCAGTTAGTCGAATTTGATTGCCCTGGTTGTTAAAATGCACCTCAATAATAACGACGTTAAAGCAACATAACAGGGTTATTTGGAAAACACCAGCAACCTATTAAGAGGTCATTGTACTCATCATTATTCATCAACTTTTACTATGGGACCAAACCTGAAATCGCGAAAAAAAATCAGCTGTTCCCTACATTTATGTTCGTGTAACTCGTCAAAATGTAGGGAACAGCTGATTTTTTTTTCGCGATTTCAGGTTTGGTCCCGTAGTAAAAGTTGTTCATAAAGATGAGTACAAGACCTCTTAAGAGGTTGCTGGTGTTTTACAAATAACCCTGTATAAAAAAAGTGTAATGGTATATTGTTTTAACAAGTGAATACCTAAACAACTAATGATTGGGGCCACCTTTTAAGCCTGTGTTAGGAAACTCCGCTCTTCTATATTTAAAATAAGTATTATTTAATTGTTTTACATATTTTTTCATTCTTTTTCAGGATTTATTCCCGCTGCACGGCTGGTGGACGAATGCGGAGCGCGTACAAGACAGTCCAGACGTCCAAGTCGTATACTTGCCAGCATTATTGCCAAGAGAGGCTCAACTCGCCTCCGACAAGCCTACAGATGACGTCCCGCTGCCCTACAGCTTCGACGCGTTTGGAAGGTACTACGTGATTTTCTATTGTTACACTGTTTCTTCGCCAATCAGGGGTTCAGATGATTATTGAGATTGTATGAATTCTCACAAAAGTCATTAAGAGTCCTATTAACTGTTTTCCCCAGAAAATTTTATGGATAAGCATACAACAATTACTGACAAAAAGATTATTTTTCCTTGCTGAAGAAAATATTCATACTAAGTATAAATAAAATCAATGTACGTATACTAAAGTACATTGATTTTGTTTTACAAAGCTACATTTGTACGCGACTACGCGAAACGTGCTTGTGCAATGTAGCCGCCTATTGAAGAAAAACTGGTTTTATTGAATGAGCTAACTGACTGACCTTGAGATAGCCTTATTGTTCTAAGTGTGTTAAATTTGTTCGAGCGATCAATCAATCTTGTCGTATCGGAGAAAGCGTATGTAAATGCATTGATACATTAGATGAGTAAGTGATGAGATCTAAATCGGAGTTTTCCAAAAACAATATCTGTGTATGTATCTAAGCTTAATTTATTTTTAGAAATTTTGAGCTACAGTTGGTACCAAATCGTCGTCTGCTTTCGCCTGAGTTTCGGGTATGGTCCGACCAGGGTCAGGAGGCCACACTGTCGGCCGTGGACCCTTCGTGCCACTTCCAGCACTCCGGTCCTAACGCAGTCGCGGCGTTCTCGGCCTGCAGGGATCACGCTCTTGTAAGTACAAATACTTGTATTAAACAGTTGGACTGTCCTTGATATAAAAACAAAAAAATGTGCATTTGTTCTGCTCTGTGCTTCTAATTTTGGTGTCTTAAACCGTAAACCCAAAAGATTAATACAGCATTAGAAGGTACAGAGCCAGTACATAATCATAATAGGTGAGGGACATCAGTTTGAATCCAGAACTTACTGAAAAACATTATGTTTTTGTTCATAGTCAGGAACTTAGACGGTTTTTTTTTTTAACCATTGTAGGTATATCGTGTTTTAAAATACTCAAAAAACCTTGATAGAAAATAATCAGGACACTTGTGAATATATTACCGGGTACGATCGGATAGCGATTAAAATACATCTTTCGTTTCTTGTTTTCAGCACGGTTTGATTGTTGTGGACAATTCCACCTACGAAGTGCGACCCTTGCCTCTGGGCAGTGGGCGGGCGGAGAACGGCAGCGGTCGAACAGCGCACGTGATACGTCGCGCACCGCCGCCCACGCCGCCCGGCGACGACGCGCGCCTTCTACGCCCGCGCGTGCGCAGGCCGCGCGCCTATCCGCCTCGCCACAAGCCTGGACCGCCCAACTATACCATCGAGATAGCCTTGTTCCTTGACGAAGCTGCCTACAAAATTTTCTATCCTTACCTCAACTATAGCGAGTCGGAATTACGTGATATGCTATTAGCGTACATAAACGGTGTAAGTTCCGTTAGTTCATTTGGTTCGTGTTGAATATTTTCTGATCATTAATTGAATTTTATGTGTTCGTTAAAACCACCTAAAAATATAGCTACTGTCAAATGTTTTCTCCGTGTTCCAGGTGCAAGCTCTGTACCAGCATTCTTCTCTGGGCACTCACATCCAGCTGTCTCTTGTGCGTTTGACGCTACTGCGGTCGCAGCCGTCATCTCTACCCGCGCACGCGGAGCGAGGACGTCTACTTGACACCTTTTGTGCGTACCAGCGATCGCTGAATGTAGAAGATGACGACGATCCTCAGCATTGGGACATGGCGTTGCTACTCTCGGGGTAACTATAGACAAAAACTTGTAGCTGTGAGTAGGAAATTTTGATTTCCTTAAATCAATAATGAGTGTTTTAATTTCAAACATTTTAAAGTCAATGCAGTGCTTGACCTAATTATTAAAACCGTTAGCCTTAGGTACTAACCGTGCTGCAGTAAAAAACTGGTGAGTCTGCTATTGTATTTAAATGTAAATTATACATGTGCATCACTGACGGAAACGTGTAAATATGAACTCGTGATTTAAAATTTCTTGTGGTTTGGTTTGGTTTGTGGTTTCGGACACGATCCATTGATATTTTGCAAAAAGCTTTATGATTCACTCTGTAAAGAGGAATATACTATGTTTATATAAATATAGCGACCTTATATAAGTATATCCCAGGACCTTCCTACCTTAGACACCTTTCTCTATTTAAGATTGAGCATTTTATTAGACAGTGGCCCTGATTCTGTTGTTAACAAACTAAATTAAATTTAAGTTCAGTGCATCCTTTTCTTTTTATTTAATTATGAAAAGGACAGAAGATAAATATTAGTTTAGTCCTGTCAAATTAGATAATCCATAGACAAGTTTAGACGTGATTAAAAAATTGGCTACTAAAAATACGTCAATTTACGTCAGGCGCTAACTAATTTGACAGGACTGATTGGCGTATTTTTAGTAGCCAATTTTTTAATCACGTCTAAACTTGTCTATGGATTATCTAATTTGACAGGACAAAACTAATATTTATCTTCTGTCCTTTTCATAATGAAATAGAAAGAAAAAGATGCATTGAACTTAAATTTAATTTAGTTTGTGAACAACAGAATCGGGGCCAGTGTCTGTTATATGATGTTGGGAACTTGGGATAAATAAAAATGTAGGTACAGTACCTACATACATACGAAAATATAGGTACAGTACCTACATACATACGATAAACTCTCGCATTCTTCCCTTAGTGGTAGTCAATAACTACAGAAAGCCACCTGCTATGATCCTTACATACTTCTTTTGCCTCGATTACCTACGTTCACATATCAGAGTGGCAATTCTCGTAATTTTAAGAACGTTCACAGTCTGATCTCAGTCTCAATCTGTTAAATATACCTCTAATTTCCCTACATTTTGACAAGTTTTTGACATTTGTTTGTCGCCGAGAACGAGAATTGGCCTTCTGGTCATACACGCACACCTTTTGCGACTACCACGCATCTGACCTTTCTGAAGAACATTACCAATAAGGGCGTTTCCACTCAAATCTGCCTTGTAAAATACGTACCTACCTTTGTTAGTCGCCTTTAATTCATCCTCTCAACATGACCAAACTATCTAAGTAGGTATACTCTTTTCAATTTTCGCCAAACTAATCTTCTCAATTTTTAATTATATACCTACTCAGTATCGCACCAACACATGACGACTAAAGATAAAGCAGCTTCTTTTCTTATTCCAGGTTGGACTTCTACTCGGAGGAAGGCGGTCGTCGGAATGGGGTGACCATGGGGCTGGCACCGGTGGGCGGCGTGTGCTTGCCGGCGCACGCGTGCGTGGTATCGGAGTTTGGCACGTCTGACCTCCTCGGCCGCCCCTACCCTTCTGCTGGCTTCACCTCCGTTTATATCCTCGCGCACGAGATTGGACACAAGTCTGTCATAGCTCGCTTACTTTCCTACTATACCATATTGGTCTATATTCCTGTTAACTACGGCGCTGTCATACGTCCAGCATCATCACTGTATGATGACCAATATTCCTTCAAATTTAAGCTTGGTAAAAGTGTTTGGCAGATTTCGCTTTTGAACCAGCAAGTTTCATGAGGTCATTTAACTTGGAATCGATTCCGTTCCTATGTGGAATGGTTATAATGCGGGCGTTGTAAAACAGTTAATTTCTTTGTAGATTTTGTAGTAAACGAAGCATGTAATTATGTAAAAAAATAATTGATTAATGTTACAGTATGAGAATTTACCTATAGAAGCCAAAAGGAGCCAATTAGGCTAATAGGGTACAAATCTGTGAGGTTACTGTAATCCTTTATTGTTCTTCTAGACTTTCTTCAATGAAAATGTAAATTAAATGTTAATGATCTTTGATCAATAATTCTGAATAACTTTATTCTTCCAGCCTGGGCATGCACCACGACGGCACAGGCAACAACTGCGCTCGCGACGGCTACATCATGTCTCCCTCACGAGGCACCAATGGCGAGGCCTCCTGGTCCACATGCAGTGCTCGAGTTGTGGCCGATTTGCAGTATAGTTCCTTTATCTTCTGTTTGTTATTACCGTAATACTAGGGCTGCCATGGATAACTGTACATTTAGCCACTTTCATGTAAAACTGCTCTTACAATTTTTATAGTTTCATGTTCCCAGAGAAGGTACTCCACTATACCTACTCTATGCATCTATTTGAGTTAACGTCCGATCCGTCTATGAACCTGGAACCAACTGGAAAATAATGATTACCTGTCCTGTTTCGTTAAACAACATTTTGAAATGTCCTCGTAATTTCACATACCTAAACCCAATAATTGAACGTGATTGCTGTAGTAATAACGAAAAGGTTGCGCAGACTGCTACTACGTTTGGGGTGTTACATAAGTCAAATTCGTATACACGTTGAATGTATGTTTCGTAATAATGTTAACTGTTTAAAGTTACTGATAATTTGGGTGCTATTCACATCGACGCTAGACTTGCAGTTACTTTGCAACACAAACAATCACAGAAAGACAATAGAAAAAAAAACATTTAATCATTTTGTAAAATATTAAATCTTGAATTGTCTTATTAATTTGTGTGTAGATGGGCGACCTGCTTGTTTGATGGTTCTGATGACTTAAACGTGCCTAGCGAACTCCAGCATGAAAGATTTGGCGGAGCACCTGGCGCCATCTGGAGTGCCAAGAAGCAGTGTGAGGTGAGTCACGGAACATTGGTCATCAACAATTTACAGGTAAACGCACATAACAGCCACAACGGACCGCAGCGCAACGCATTTTCATATAAAGACTTGCAGTGTGTGCGTTGATTCATAGACAATGAACGAAAATATTATATATAAGGATTGATGTGATAAGGCAACGGTGCAGTTTTAAAGAAGATGTGGTGACAAAAGTTTAAAAGGGTTACATACTTACCTAGATGGTTTCATCATGTTGAGACGATGAAAGAAAGGCTATTAACAAAATATTTGGGACGCAGACGTGAGTGAAACCGCTAAATGGGAACGCCCTAGGAGGACATTATAGTGACATTATTTTAAAGGTCAGGTGCGTAGTATTCGCAACCGGTGTGCGTACAGTATGACCAGATGTATGAACGTAAACGAGGTAAAAGGTTTATGTAAGAATCGTAGTACGGCGTCCTCACCTTCCGCCTAACGCAGGTCCTCGGATCACCGGACACGGCTGCTTCGGGAGGTTTCTGTTCTGGATAAGGCGGAAGGAAACACCCCCGGGTGTCACCATTTTGTGGATCGCCCGGAGAACACGGTGGAGCATACGGTCCACCGTATGCTCTGCCCAAGCTGGCCAGACCACTGCCCAGCTTGGGCAGAGCTCCGCCGCAACCTCACGGCGGCGATCTCTTGCGTCCGGCCCTAGTCTAGGCCATGGTACGGAGCGAGAGTGCATGGGGTGCAGTAAAGCTCGCGAAGGAGGAGGCGGAGCGTGTGGGGGAGAGGCAATCTTTGCGCCCTCACGCCCCTAGTCACCGCAGGAGACGTCCTCGAATCGACAGCCAATTCCCGGCCACCGTAGGCGTCGTCCAGTAAGGACCAGGCCCGGGCCGACGGCACGTTGTGTTCCACGCGCGCCTCAAAGAGATGTCAGCACTAGTTAATTGATGGGGTCCGCTAGGGCCGATGCCTGCCAGGGTCGCGGGTTGTTCGAAAGAAATACCGTGGCCCCTGGCACAGGCAACTGAAAGAAGACGGGTGGGTTTTAGTCAGTTAAAGTCTGACACGCCCTCCCGCTCCCCCCAGAGCGGGAGAAGTTATTTGATAATTTCCCACTCCCAAAAAAAAGGCGTTATATACAAAGTGGAACCATCAAATAAATCCTAAAGTTGAAATAAAAAAACTGATTTTTTTTCTAACATATTAAATACCATAAAAGTGTAAACAAAAAAAGAACACATTTTAAATATTGCGGCAACTGTGCGGTATTATACACCCAACAAACATATGGCCGAAACCTGAAAAAATGGTATGCAGGGCACCCCTTTTTGCAGTAATAAATTCCGCATTCATGACTAATATGTCTCAAGCATAAGGTATAATATGCATTAGTTCACACCGGGAAATATAGTTTTAGAACAAATTCGGCGAAGGTTATTGAACTAGCGAGCTGGCAACATGTTGTGTTTAACTGCAGATGTCTTTAACCTGTCGGTGCTGGCTTGTACAGATACAACATCAAATTTTAAAAATAAAAAATAATGTCCATTCACTGAACTATTGAATATATTTGATTTGATTTTTGACGAAGTTTATTTTATTGTTGTATTGTTATCTCCACTTTCCATATGTGTCTATATAAGTGATGAAGGAAGATTTTTGCAATGCGTTGCGTTGTGGTGCGTTCCGGCCCAATCTGCGCTAGCCTTAAATGTTACTTTGTTAAGATCGAATAGAATTAGTCTCTTACTCGTCTTTACTTCGTACAGATGCCAGCAGGTCAACCTACCCCAATCTGTCAAATTTCTTTGATAGATTTTCAACTTTAGCACATAGGAATAAGGTTCATATTCAATTGGGAAAATCTGACAGATTGGGGTAGCTTGATGTGCTGGCCTCTGTACATAACACTATGAGAAATCGCTGTCGTAAAGAATAATAATTATTATTTATTTGCATAGAAAGTAGGTACAAAAATCGTGTAGTTGAGGTTTGAATTGAACAGCACTGAGTCCATATAAATGTGATTGCGTTTTATTTGATTAAGAATATTTAGTTCTGAACTGATTAATTATATTTTTTTCATGTGCAAGATCCTGCTGCGCGACGCCGATGCTGCACCATCTCCGAGCGGTCCCGCAGGCGAGCATTGCGCTCAGTTGGCATGCCGCACGCCGCACCGTGCAGGATATTACTATGCCGGGCCTGCGCTGCCCGGCACACCCTGCGGAATGCATATGGTCAGATTTTTGTATCAATTAAGCAATGCTGAATTATTTAAGATTATTGAACTATACAACAATCAAACAGAGTTTTAAAACTAAAAAACAAAGAGAGAAAACGACTTTTGTTGTAATGGCGCCCAACAGGGTTTTGAAACGTTCTGCAGGACTCTGTTGGGCGCCAGTACAACGCTTACTCCACACTGTCTATTTTCCCGACAGTGTACTTTAATAAAGGGGCATTAGATTGCACTTATCGAGGTTTCTACAATAAAGTGTTTAATGGTTTTGCCTTCAGAATTGTAGATTTTTGGTCAAAGAAACGTCTTATTTAGGTATTCTTTGGTTTATTGCATGATCACATAAACTAATTCCACCAGTAGTTTATCATCCTTATTTTATTTAGACTTTGATATCTATACTGTAAAATAACTGACCGATGCTTCAGTGGTGTCAAGGAGGCGAGTGTGTCCCTGCGGCCGCTCTGCCGACATCGAGCACGCCTCCACCAAAGCCTGGTGATACCTCCGTATCCGCCGCATGGAGTCCGTGGAGGGAGTCCAGCTGCCAGTCTGGCTGTTCCGAGCGAAGCCGAGGCTTCCGCGAGCGGCGTCGAGTGTGCACGAAGCCAACGAGCGACGCTTGCCAAGGGGCGTCTTATGATGTTGCGCTTTGTGACGATACCAAGGTTTTTAAAATTTTACTGTTTTTTACTTTTCTTTCTAGAAATATTTTGTTGACGACAAAAAATTCCGTTCTGTTTCTCTCAATCGTTTATAGATAACAATGACATAATGATGTTTTAAATATGTTAAGCGTTAAACGCATTTAGTGATTTGTGGTGCAAGTGGGCCTAAGTGAAAAATACCGTTCGCTTAGAGACAAAAGATCATTAATAAATGATTATTCGCTTTGATCCAGGTTTGCGGAAAGAAGACCCGTGTAGGATCGAGTGAACTGGCATCACGCAAGTGTGCAGAGTATGCAGCTCTTTTGCCTGAATTAGACCCTCGTGGAGGAGGCCTGCAGGCGCCGCATGACCCTAGTGAGTCATCTTCACGTTTTGTTGACTAATTGTACTTGATGTGTTTTAAAGAAGAAAAGCATTAATTCAGCATCGTGTTTAAGTCAACCAAATCTTGTTTTGCACTTTACCAGCTCGTATGTGGATGGGATGCGCAGTTTTCTGCCGGCGTGCTTCGGGAGGCGGCTTCTACGCACCACGCGTTGAACTCAACGATGCTGGCAAAGACCCTTACTTTCCGGACGGCACCTGGTGTCACAATGATGGAAATCAAGATTACTACTGCTTGCAGCATCACTGTCTGCCCGAGGTAAGAAATGTCTCACTTGGCATTAGTTAATATTATCATCACATTTGTAATCAGAGTCTTTCCAAAGGGTAAGTATCGTGTTACCCAGTAACAGGGTAAAATTAAGCTGCATCCGGAGAGACTGGAAGCCGACCCCAAAAATAATTGGGAAAAGGTTAGGTAGATGATAAACATTTCTAATCAGATTTCTCCAGATGGGTGCGAGAGGAACTGAGGAGATTTCTAAGATACAATTCTCAAATGATGGCAGTAAGTTTGTAGAATAGCCATTACGAAATTATCTTTAACCGTAGGTAACTACACGACCTTGGACCGTCACGAGTAGTGATGCAGTAACTCTTACAAATGTAAGTATACCTACTTAACATAACCCAGTCCAGCCGTAGTTTCGCTCTAAGAAATCTTGGGTTTAACAAGATCTCTTAGCGCAAAACTTCGGCTACGCCCGGTGTCGCTACGCCGCGACCGACGGGTAATACAACATTACATGGTTCGTATGTACCAGCCGTTTGGAAACTTGCGGTCCGTCGAAGTATGACTACCTACCCTAACATTTGATCGTGATCGTGAATCTAAATTTTTTATGCTTTACCACGCCCTCACACGGCGAGTAAAGGTATCAAGTGACTGGTACCTACACTATAGGGTCATTATGGTGTAGCTATAGAGTATCTTCGAAACTACTCTTACTCGTTGTTTCTGCCTAACGTGACAGATGGCGCTACATGTATGTCTTCTCGAGTAACTATGCTCCCACTAACGCTTCCCTCCATTGTTTGAAATTTGAGATAAAATTGATAAGCTGTGTTATACGGAAAATCGTCATTTCCATCGTTTATCCGTGACACAGATTTAATTCTAGTTTTTTTTATATTAGGTGTCTAATGTTACTGGACCAAGGTAGTGGCATTTCATTGCCTTTTTATTAAATAAATAAACTACTATAAACAGTTAATCGTGTTATAGAGCAAATGAATTTACAGCGTAGCACTTCCAGGAAAGCCTCCTCTCGTACCCTCCGATCGTGGTTTTCAGAATTTCGGTCTGATCTGCTAAGCGTGCACCAGCAGCCTTATGCTAGATTTATGTTATACTAGCAGCGCCCCGCGGTTTCACCCGCATAAGTGTCGATCCCGTGGGAATATCGGGATGAAAAGTATCGTACGTATGTGTTATTCTGATGTATAAGCTATATTACTGTAAAGTTTCATCAAAATCCGTTCAGTAGTTTTTGCGTGAAAGAGTAACAAACATCCATCCTCACAAATTTTCGCGTTTATAATAATAAGTAGGATTAGTAGGAAGTAGGATATTACAAGTACAAAAAAAAAATATGAATGCTCCATAAGTTTAAGTAAAATTTTAAAAAATTAAAAATTTAATTTATTCTTCTATTGTTTTAATTATTTGTTTTGATTTGAGTTAATTTTACTCGATTTATTTTGATTTAATTTAAGTTGATTTCTTTTATTTACTTTTTAATTTGATTTATATTGATTTCATTTTATTTAATTTGATTTGCTATAATTTGGTCTTTATCTGATTTGATTTTTCTATTAATTTATGTCGTGTGGTATTGGGTGTTATTTACCTGAAATAAATGAATTTATTATTATTATTATAAGTAGGTAGGTATCTACGTATCTTCAGGTACAACAGTGGCCGGTACTTTGCACGTGGAATTGTTCAAAGTACCTACTTACAACTCCATATTCGTGCCCACCACATAATTAAGTATCAATAAGAACCTATAACAAGAACGAGGCCCTAAACATTGTTACCAGACTCTATAAAAGTTACAGAACATTTAGTTAATTTTATAGCGCATTGTCTTGATATAAATAGGCTAATAAGCATATAAGCGGCACTTGGCAGGGGTAATCTCGTTGTTTGTCAACAGTGCCGCGTCATCGCACGTGATTGTTCTCTCATAAAGTACCTAGTCAAATATGAACGGCAGTGATTTAGTTTAAAATAAACTTTAATTACAATTATTACAATAATTGGGAGATGTGCTCAGTTTGAGCGATGCGAACGGAATGTCCTGGCTTATGAACTATTGGTTTATATAACCTAAACAATGACGACATATTTCTGGAAGTTCCCACGAAGCTAGCTCAGATAAGCATTAACTTAGCTATTAGAAGTAATTGTTGAAAGAGATGTGTATTAAGTGGAATCGGCGACATGGCTACTTAAAGGTGTTAGAAACAGAGTGTTGAGTGAGGATTAATCCCGTGGGAACTGATGCCTGGTATGCATAACTCCTCCCTCCATAAGTTCAAAATCATCATTTGAAATCTGAGAATGATGGTTTTGATTTATATTACAAATATAAAATTTTAATCTAACAAGACAATTTGAAGGTAATTAAAATTAATATGTAAATGATTAGAGTTCCTACACTAATACTATGAATATTCACAAAGCGCGTTTCGCTTTTATCACTGTACACTACACTTTTCACTTTTCAGTCTATTTCGTCTATGTTGTTCGGAGGTTTTCCTTGTAGGCTGGTTGGCATCGCAATGCTGGGCAGGTTACACGTTCGTCGTGATGTGGACTGCCACCTGAGCGGCTAATATGCGTCGCTTTCTCAGTGTATTTTTTTCAATTTTCGTCTAATTACGATATAGGTGCAGAGAATATTGTGCTGGTTTATGTCATTCTTGCAATATTCCATCGATAATGGGTGAACGCCGGAAAATAGGATCCAAGTGTTCAGCTGTGTAGATTTGATGTTCACCTTGGAGAATTTCACTGGCTAGGGAAGACACGTTGAAATCTCAGTGGCATATTTCATGAAGTCCGCGATGCATGTGCTTTTGTCAGCGGGAAGACATCTGTCTTGTAACAAATAAACTTTCCGTCGTCGATTTCCCTGCATGGCTGGGAGAGCGGTAATACATATTTTCAACCCTTTCGCAAGTATATAGGAAATTTGGGAATGATTAGGAATGTAAGGATTGTTCGGGGGTTATACATTGGAAATAGGTGTAATTGATACTAATAAAAACTATACTCCGTTGGATGATTGGAATTTATATAATAAACTAGCTGCTGCCCGCGACGTCGTCTGCGTGCATGCTCTACAGCACCAAAAATACCCAAGATGCCAGTGTCGCTATAGCATATAAGTACACAACTTTTAAAATAGCATTAAAATATAAGTTTTTTTTTGCAAGCAAAGCAAGTGAAGAGAGTTATATGGGAGTCCTGCTGAGTTCAGTCATAACATGTGACTGAAGGAAATAGAGAAAATAATGCAGGAATACATTCCAGGACACAAAAGAGTAAAAATACGTACAAAGGTATCATACTTTACAACACTTCCCTATAAACTACGTTGGTAGTTATGCTGCCAGGAGCCAAAATGTAAAGAGAGTCAGGACTGGTGACGCGGGAGCAAGCGACGTACAGTTGCCCGTGTGAGAAGCAACTCGTCCTGAGGTCGACACCCGCTGCCCTGCGACTTATTGATGGTCATCGCGAAGCAAACACTCACGGGGAACTGTACGCGCTTGAACTGGAACAGGAAGTTATGAGGTATTAGGGGAATGCGTGGTATAAATACTGCCTCGCCGATGCCACAACCCGTAAGAATTTCCGCCTCAATGGTGTGTCTGTGGAGGGAGATGACTTTAACGGCCCATTCACGACTTTGCCGCGGTGAGCGGCGGCTAAGCGCGGGGCGGCGAGCGGTAAGAACAAAAGTATGAAAATGTTTGAAGCACGCCACGAGTCGCCGCTCACAGCGAAAACGCGCGCGGTTTTGTCGGAGCGAATCGTTGCAGCGGCGCGCGGTGCGGGGAGCGGCGAGATCAAAAGTACTGGCGAATGAGTGCGACGCGACGCCACGAAACACAGCGGCCCGGATAGCGGCGTAGATGTGACGGACTCGGCGGCGAACTTATAAACAAAAAATTTTAGACGATTTTGTGGCGGTAATGGATATAGAGTATAGTATAGAATATAATCAAATGTTTTCACACTCATTCTTGTGTACTCATAAAACTTATCCGGATATTTTCTGTAATCTTCGTATAGGTCACGAAATTTGCGATTTAAATATCGATCTTTATTCAGTTCGTGCACTCCTTCTGTCATACTTGTTTTAAAAATATACTGCTTTCTAAACACAAAAGAGATAATTTTGATAACGCCATAATTTTGAGCACGTTCTAACTACCTAAATACGTCCACCTCGACCGCTGCCGCTAGCCGCTACTGAGGGTACGTGGCGTGTAAAACGCACGCCGCGCCGCCTGCCGCGCCGCGCGCCGCTTAGACCGAAGTCGTGAATGGGCCGTAAGGCGGTTAACACAACTTCGGAGGAGATAGGTTCCGAAGAAGCATAATCGGAACACCGACCTTCAGCTTGATGGTATGCGCTGGAAGTCCACTTGCTGACAGGGAGCTCAGAAATTCCACGGGATAATGTGTGGCGTCATCTTGCTCGACAACAGTGTTTATCGAGGTGTAGACCACTTTATTCCCCTCAATTTCCGAGAGAATGCATTCGTTAATTGCTGCAGCCTGATCATTTTTGGGCATCAAAACGGCCCGCTCACACACCCAAGAATTCTGCTGGTGCGGTATACGACTGATGTCCCCGTATACACAGTGAATGAGTTCTTCTAAGTTCTTCTAACCACTCTACCGAGAGACTCTGGAAGCATCACCTGTCTCTTCTGGTAGAGTGCCTTCGCCAAGACTTAGAAGGACATCGGAGAATTCTTGAGCACGTGCATTACCGCCGAGCCGAGCTCTCATATTAATGGTCAAGCGCAGCGTACGAACTCGTGACCACAACGAAGATCGTTTCAACGAAGCATTCACCTCGTCAGCCCTCAAGCCCCGCGTCACCACTGGAAGTGTTTGCCGAAAATCACCACTGAACAGAACTGTGACACCACCCATCAAACGTTCGTTCCTGCAGATGTCCTGCAGGATTCTGTCCACGGCCTCAACGGCCTTCCTATTGGCCATCGTACACTCATCCCATAGGATCAGAGAGCAATCCTTGAGCACGTGCCCCTTATCGCTGTTACGTGACACACCACAAACAGGCGTTTCGGCGCTCTCTAAATCGATGGGAATTTTAAACATGGCATGTGCTGTCTTGCCACTCGGAAGCAGTGTGGTAGCGATTCCCGACGACGCTACAGCAATAGCAATTTTGCCTTGCCTCCTGACCTTGCAAGTATGCCAGTGGTAACAAATGTTTTTCCTGTTCCACCAGGAGCATCCAAGAAAAACATTTTACCCTGGTTTTGCCCAACGCTTTCAAGGACGGTGTCATAAATTTACTTTTGCTCTGAAGAGAACAAAGCGACATGGTCATTTCGTATGGTGGTCATTTCGCGTTATACTCCCGATTTTCACGGTCTTGATACGGTGATGATTGGGGAGCTGGTAACCCATATTCGATCAGTGGATTGCCGCCGATAGAAAGTACCACATATTGAAGTGAACTGAGACAGGTGTTCAGCACGCGTTCATCAGTTACTTCGACTTCGTCTCCAGTAGCGCGCCTCAAAGCTCGTCGAAAATCTTCAGACAGATGATGGGGAAACTTCTCTCACAAAGCTACCGGGTTCGCGACTCCACAAAACACCAAGATGACGGCAAACAGATGACGCATGCGGCTGGGACTGTCACTGACGCTCGCCTCCGCGAGGGTGTCATGAAATGAAATGATCATCATCAATGAACATAACTTTTTTGTAATACTTAACACCGCATTTTTTTTAAATTGTCTTCCTCAACTCTGCTCAAGATTTTGAGGGTTTTGTTGGAACTTGAATTTGTCAAAACGAACTATACGATACAACTTTTATGAAGAAAATGCACATCTATGAATTTTAAGAATAACTAACTACTTACCTCGCCAACATGATCAAATTTAAATTATTAATTTCCAAAAAAATGTTAACATGTAGGTAACTTGATTTGATTTTTATGAAATCTCATAGATGGCGCTGTTTTAAAATTGTCTTTATACTACTAACATTCATTAAACTATATTTCTCTGCCCAAGTTACTTAAATGGCGTAGTTTTTATAGTGTAACGTCAGATAATAGCATGGCTTACTCAAAAACAACATTTAGATATGCGTCGTTAGATTACACTCTGTCACAGAATGCGTAAGAAAAATAAAGATTCACAGCTCCTCCCCCGTAGGTGATAGCGTGATAATATGTAGCCTATATGTTGACCCGACCTCTTAGTAATATTCATGCAAAATTTGAAGTAAATCCATGCAGTACTTTTTGAGTTTATCCCGGACAGACAAACAGACAAACAGACAAACAGACAAACAGACAAACAGACAAAAATTCTAAAAACTATATTTTTGGCTTCGGTATCGATTGTAGATCACGCCCCAAGTATTATTTTTAAAAAATATTCAATGTACAGTTTTGACTTTCCTACGATTTTATTATATGTATACAGGGTGCATTTGAAATCATGGGCATTATTTTAACCTAAGGTACTACTTATGATACTAATTGCATTAGGGCTACTATTACGCAAATCAAAAATATTATTAATGCAAGTATGGAAAATCTTAAAATGTAGTAAGTCATACAAAGTATCAAATTAGTTGCGCTTCTCGATAGCAAATGCGTAGGTACACTACGCCGTACGCGCGTCCTTGGGCGTGAATTCTTTGACCCCGCCCGACTCACGTGACATTCGTAAGTTGCCAATGAATTGATTCATAATAAATTCCAATTTTCCCTTCGTACTTTGCCGGCTTAGGACGGTCAAAACTACGTCAACTAACATACATAAAAAAAAAACATTTACGTACCTAGCTTGTGGATTGTTTTGAAAAAACCTTATTTGTCGGTAAAGTGACAGAGGGTAAACGGGTGCTCTTCCACGAGCTTGTGCATGTGCTGGCACGTGAAAAGACGAAAAATCCAACAGGTTCTGAGTGGTTCTGGTGGAATGAGACCCCGTGAAGGAATAGGGTCGTTCGGGTAGCGCCGATGGAACATTTCACGAGTTCATACTAAATTTCTTGTGCGATCGTAAATTACAACCATTTGTGGGTATTGTTGGTTGGTGTACCTAGCCTGCACATTACGCGGTCGAGGCATCGTGTACACAAACACACACACAACTACTACACTAACACTTAATACACTGCAATCCAAGCACCGTATGACGCGAGCGGCGAGTACGGCGATTACGTCACGGGATCAATAAATCAATTACGCGTCAATGCACCTGCGCAGTCGTTATGACACTGGTTCCGGGTTCGTGACTTCGTGTTGCGGCGGGAAGCATACCCCGCGCGGGGGTGATATTCGTATTTTTGCGAGTGAGGGAGTGGGACGGAGAGAGTTCAGGGAATCCCGCCGGACGGAATGTCTTGTAGCCCATTGTTATTATTACTTGTAAGGAAAAACCCGCGCGCGCGCAGGTGATGTTTGTTTACATTTCGCTTTGCGCTGTACTGCGCTTTAAGATTTTGATATTTCAACAATTATTGGCGTTAACGAAGTATTTTGTTTTAATTACTTTAAGTGTTTATTTGCAATAATAAGCCTTGTGCAATTTGATTTACTACATTTTTAAGGTTTTCCTTACTTGCATTAATAATATTTTTGATTTGCGTATTAATAGCCCTAATGCAATCAGTATCGTGAGTAGTGCCTTAGGTTAAAATAATGCCCATGACTTCGATTCCACCCTGTAGATGTTATTTGTTTGCCTTTTATGTTTTGATTGTATGTATATTACTAATTAATTTGTCAAACTTGATTGCGTCGTCGTTATCCAGATTACCAGTAATTACTTTAATGATAGAGCCAAGGGGATTAAGTTTAAGTAAACCTCTTTTGATTATCGTAGTAGGAATCAATTAATTAAGTCGCTCAATTGTAACATTCAATGTAATATTCAATGTGTCTAACCTATCTTTCATATACTTACTAATTTATATACTAATCTATTTTATAAGTATTTTTAGAATATACTTACTAATCTATTTTAAAAGTATTTTTAGAATATCCTAATCTAAATTGTTACTTATTAATTCGAAATCTAGATTCCAGTCAAATAAGGTAAGACCTGTTTGGCCTTGCTTGACAGGAAGAATACACTGTGGATGAAGGCCCTGGGTCAGGGTTGCCTGAGCCACTATCAGGAGGACGAGCCTGTGGAGGACGCCTTATGTCTTTAATTGGAACCTTAGTTTGTCTCTGATTGGTCTGTACCGCGACTGTATTGCGGTGAATATTACTTGTTACTTTAGCTTTTTGGTAACGTGGTTTATCTTTGCTGCGTCGAGTGTTAACGCCTTTAATTAAAATGCTATCTCCAATTTTAATATCGAATTTATTTTCTCCACCACGCTTTTGTCTTATATTTTCTTTGATTTTAACCATTTTGTTAGTTAAATAATTATACTAGTATTTTGATCTCTTTGCGTGTTCTGTAACTAATTGTTGCGTATAACTTTTATCAAAATCTACTGCAAAATTACTAGATGAGTCCGTATGTCCGAATACCACTTCAAAGGGAGTGAGACCCGTGGTAGAGTGAATTGATTGATTATAGGACATTATAGCATACGTCATAACGGTTACAGCGTCTGTAATTTTAGTTTCATATTTTGCAATTCGGTAAATTTCGATTATTGTTGAATGAAACCTTTCTATTATACCCATTGAATTAGGATTATGTGGCGTTCCTATGTGAAGTTGAATTTTGTAGAAGGTTAACATTTCCTTCAACAGTTTATTATTGAATTCAGAACCTGGATCAGAACTTATTTTTCTAGGCACACCATAAAATGAGAAGAACTTTAATAAAGCTCTTACTATTTCAGGGGTTGATCTATTTGATACCTCAAATGCTTGTCCCAGTTTGCTGAAAGCGTCAACAATAGTCAAGAAATATTTTCCTTCTATTGAAAATAAATCAATAAAAAGCTCTTGAAAAGGTCTAGTCTGAGTCTGTGTTAACTGTAATTCAGGCTTAAAAGGTTTTCGGTCATATTTCATTCTTTTGCAGATTTCGCAAGAGTTTATAATGCTGCCTACTGTTTGTTCTAAGTTATTCCAAAAATAAGTGCGTTTTAAATGGGCTATTGTTTCTTTAATGCCGCGATGGCAAGTTTTACCTATGTGATACTTTGTGACAATATCACGTTGTTCTTCT
The DNA here is from genome assembly GCA_949316385.1 of Globia sparganii. Lineage (NCBI taxonomy): Eukaryota > Metazoa > Arthropoda > Insecta > Lepidoptera > Noctuidae > Globia > Globia sparganii. Next base: position 16,999,765 of record OX438653.1, on the reverse strand, counting down.
TCGTCTTCAACATAGACTACTCTTAGGGTACATTCGTAAAACCTAACTGAATCCTTTTTATAAAGGTTTGTAATTACTTCGGAAAATATTTTTCTATGCATTTTGTCTTCGAAATAAAGGAAATATTTAATTTTAGGTCGTATGTACTCTTTGAGGAAATTTTTAACTAGTATGGGATTATCCGTAGGCATGTGCACTTCGAGTACCTTTTGTTTATCTCTAGAAAGATCTTTAACTACGAATTCGCGTCTATTCCATGTGAAAATTAATATTTGATTTGGTTTTGTATCAATAGCTTCGTTTAATATGGGTACGTCAGCAGAGTCAGTGTTTTCTTCAGAATGAATAGTAATATTAGTTAAGGAGTCTGGTTTTTCAGATGCTGTAAGAGTTCCACTATCCAATGATTGTATCGAGTATGGGGATCTCGGTCTATCGTAGTCATCTTCAGATGAAATAACAATGGGACTAGGAGTTGAGTTTTTAGAAATAATTTTTCGTCGTTCCTTTCTGTCTAAGTTAACTATCATAGATGAGTCATCCTCTAATGCGTTAACTCTTATGCGCGACAGAGCATCGGCATTACTGTTTTGTTTTCCTGGTTTGTATTTGATTTCATAGTCATATTCGGATAATCTTAATCTCCATCTTGTTAATCTACTACCGGGTTCCTTAACTGAGTGTAACCACACGAGTGGTCTATGATCGCTAAGAATTATGAACTTTTTTCCATATAAATACGGTCTAAAGTGTTTGCAGGCCCATACTACTGGTAACAATTCTTTCTCGATTGCGCTGTATCGTGTTTCAGCTTCGTTGAGTGTCCTACTAGCGAACGCAATTGGTTTATCGCTACCGATTGGTCCTTGAGATAAGACTGCGCCAAGGGCAAAGTTTGATGCATCTGTGGTTAGTAAAAACGGTTTCGAGAAGTCAGGCAATTGTAAAAGCGGGGCATTGGTCAATAATTCTTTACATTTTTCGAAAGCGTTAATGTATTCTTTAGTTATATTGACTTTATTCTTCACTTTAAGACAGTAATATGTCAACGGTTGTGTGTTTTTTGAAAAATCTTTGATAAATTTAGGGATCATTCCCAGGATTTCCCTCGGGATTATCTGGATTTGATTCATTTTATGTACAGATTAATTAGATACTATTCTAAGTTTTAATTAAGTATTTAATAAATTTTAAATTTGATTTAGAAAGCAAACAAATAACGAAATATCGGCGATGTTTGTCCGATGTAACGTTAGTAAATAAAATAGAATAAAAGAAACTTATACACAACGCAAACGGCGATTCTTGTCCATAAACGTTGATTAACTAACTAATGACGTTAAATAGCGATTCTTGTCCAATATAACGTAGGGAAGAGATAGAAAAGAAACTTATACACAACGCAAACGGCGATTCTTGTCCATAGACGTTGATTAAACTAACTAATGACGTTAAATGGCGATTCTTGTCCAATATAACGTAGGGAAGAGATAGAAAAGAAACTTATACACAACGCAAACGGCGATTCTTGTCCATAGACGTTGATTAACTAACTAATGACGTTAACTGGCGATTTTTGGTCCAAATAACGTAAGGAAGGGATAGACATGGGAGTGGGCAATAAATGCGAAAAGGTCTACTCACATTAAATTACTGCTCGATCCCGTGCCGATTCTCGTCCGCTGGTGTTGATCTCCTTCGCTGCCGCTCGATGACAAATTTGTTTGTGTAGGTTCCCGGATAATGCCAGGCAATTAGCAATTCGCTAGGCCAATGTTAGTGCCTTTAAACGAAGAAACTTTTCGCGAACTTTATCCGACCCCGGCTGCGCCAGTCAAATATGAACGGCAGTGATTTAGTTTAAAATAAACTTTAATTACAATTATTACAATAATTGGGAGATGTGCTCAGTTTGAGCGATGCGAACGGAATGTCCTGGCTTATGAACTATTGGTTTATATAACCTAAACAATGACGACATATTTCTGGAAGTTCCCACGAAGCTAGCTCAGATAAGCATTAACTTAGCTATTAGAAGTAATTGTTGAAAGAGATGTGTATTAAGTGGAATCGGCGACATGGCTACTTAAAGGTGTTAGAAACAGAGTGTTGAGTGAGGATTAATCCCGTGGGAACTGATGCCTGGTATGCATAACTACCTACACTAGACTAATAATAAATATACAAGTAGGTATACTATGGTATTTGTAGTCAGTAAGACATGTTATAAATTTGAAGCATTTTTCTATAGAGGGATATACCTACACGAAAAGATGATGTGTGCTAACCTTCCAAATTCACATTTTTTTAGGGAGTTAACTAATAGGAAGCTAATCGCTAAATGCAAAAAACTTCACCAGACTAATACCCGTACTTACTTGATTAAAAACGTTCAAAATCTAGTCGCAATCTCATCTCAGCGACAATCAATGTCAAAAACTTGTCAAAAATATAAGGAAATTAGGCATATTTTTGACAGACTTAGACTAAAATCAGACTATGAACGTTCTTAAAATTACGGGAATTGCTTCTTGGATTTTTTGGCCAACTTTGAGGTTTATTTTATCTACTCCTTAGGTACTCGATGGCTCAAATGTTATTGTCTGAGAAGGCGAACTCAGATTTAATCGGTTCTTTTTCTTAAAGTTGTGTACTCGTGCTTACACTATAAAGTAACAACTTGCATGACAGTTACGTAACCTGCATTATGCGCGCTATAAAACTTCGCATTCTAAAGATTACCTGCGGTGCTCTGCCTACGCGTAGCGTATGCGTTGCGTCTACGTAATGTGCGTGCGTCTACGCGGCTTCCAAGTAGCGCCACCGTAGCATCTATGCGGCGTCTACATAGGGCCCACGCGTGCTCACGTCCGACTTACGGCATCTAGTACGAAAATACTCCACAACTTGAGCCTGAATTTTATTATAAGATAATATTTTGTAGGCGCCTGCGTGAGACGATAACTCATTATGTAGTGCTTAGTGTTGTTTGGCCGTCAAACATACGCTTCATTCCGATTTTCTTCCGTGCGTCATAGACATTCAAAGATATTTGCTCTTTTAGAGTAAATTATGGGCCTAATTAGTCATGGTTTATCTAGACGTTTAAATTGGACTATGACAAATTAGGAAAGTTACTCTGCAAGATTTTACGTTGTAACATTTGAAAAACATGTTGACTTTCGATAAATGTCACAAATAAGCACGTGCTTAGACCACTCGTCAGGCAGGGACTGTTAAGATTAATATTGCCAAATGTACCTACTTTCCTAATTGTATGATGCTCTATCGTATAATTTAAGTTTGAGAACTAATCTAATGTCGTATGCATGTGCGGAGAACACGCATGTAGTGCATTAGAACCTAGATAAACCTCAAACGGAAGCGGGCGAGGGCAAGCATTGTGCTCTATCAAGGCTGTCGCTAATTGACGACAGCTTACGTTATCTGTAGGTCAATATTATTACATTCTCTCCACTGTCGATATCTCCCAAGAAGTTCCGCAAACATGCTAATTATCTTACCAAGATCTGGCTTCATGGACCAGTAACTTCTTTAAACATCGTCCGAAATTCCAAAATGGCGTAATTATAGCATATTTGAACCAATCTCTTTTAATAGCACCCATTGTTTTCCATATTCTCAAATTCGTAGCATAACAAAAAATGTTAGATCTAATGCAGAAATAATTATATTATTTTTAAAACATAACATTTTTTTTAGCATTGCAACCAAGTTTTGGATAATGTTCAAAGCCAAATCTGTTTATTGTTATAATCATCAGCAGTTTCTACCAGCACCAAAGGAAGAACAGTGCGTGTACTCAGATCAGATTGTACCATCAGTGTAGGGCTAGTAGAGTCCCCTGAGTGCTTCTTGATCAAGGTCTTGTAGGTGTTTACGATGCTTGTGTTTTTCTTTGGCTGGAACTTACAAAGATAAAGTTGTACCTGTAAGATCGAGAGCTAATCCAATTCATTGGCTTCATATAAATTAATCGTTTTCCTATCCCATGCCATCAGAAGCCTTAAATAGAAATGGATATTAATAGTTTTTCGAGCAAAAGATACCTTTCTTACTACGTTTGCCCATATTTATAATAGTGATTAGACCTTACAAAAATTAAGATAAGCAAATAAATATTTTAATTGGCTGTGAGTCATCAAGATCTCGTCGTCGGTAGGTACGTTATTTCTCAAGTGCCCTCAGTTTTCTCACGACAGATTTAGACCGTTTGAACAGTGATATGGTATGATAAAATTCATATAATTCTTATTTGAATAAGATTTGTCTGTGAACTTGGAAATCTTATATATCGAGGGCTTCATAACAAATGGGCGTATAGATAAAAGTGCAATTTTACAGGAGGGACAAAAATGTGAATAAAATTAATTATTTATTAAAAATTATTTATGTATGAACTATACATATATCAGGCTGGTATTTGGGACATGTATCTTTCTAGGTAAAATACGTAGGTATACTGGTAGGACTTTTCAAGATTTCGCACACGTAATTTTTAAAATATGGTCATTATGCCTCTTTGTTTAGATCTTAAGTGAAAAAACCGGTCAAGTGCGAGTTGGACTCGCGCACCGAGGGTTCCGTACAAAGTAGGTATGTAACTAAAAATTTAAGGTTTTCGGAATTTTTCCTTTATTATGTGCTATAAAAATGCTTCATGCCAAATTTCAAGATTCTAGGTCGACTGGAAGTGCTCTGGTTTTGATTCCCTTGCGAGTAGTTGCGAGTTTGAAAATAAGCGGCTTAAATTTCTGCTTCTTTTGATTGCATTGGCATAGAAGTTTGATTTTGTTACAGCTTAATGCTATTAAAGAGAGAGGTATTTGATATGAATTTCAATTTAATACCTCTACGCGTTCATGGGGAAAGGGGTAGTAAGTTTAAAATTATTAAAAATATTTTTATTATATGATGTAACTGAAAATTTACGGTTTTCGCAATTTTTCCTTTATTTGTGCTATAAGACGTTGCTTCGTACCAAATTTCTAGATTTTGAGTTCACAGGAAGTACGAGTACCCTATAGGTTTTGATTCCCTTGCGAGTGTCGAAAATTTGCGCTATAAACGGCTGTATCTTTTGATTGCGTTAGCTTAGAAGTTTGATTTTTTCACAGCTCCAAGGGACAGGACAGGGTATTTGGTATAAATTCGAGCTTGATACCTCTATGCGTTCCTGAGAAAAAGGGTCTTGATACACAGACGGACAACAATAAGTGATCCTATAAGGGTTAAGTTTTTTACTTTCGAGGTACGGAACCCTAATTATCGTAAATTTAGGCAAAATGTAGGTACGCACGATTACACATCAAGCTATATATAAATTACTAGCGGTCAGTCCCGGCTTCGCACGGGTGGAAAAAAAAAGAAAAAAAAATAGCCTATAATAATCAGTGATAATGTAGCATTCAAATCGTGAAAGAATTTTTAAAATCGGTCCAGTACTTTTTGAGCCAATTCGTTAGAAACATACATACAAATCTTTCTTCTTTATAATATTAGTATAGATAAGACTCTGATTGTACGAAAAACCTATACAATGCGAGGTCAGCTAAAACTGGAAATGTATAGCTAGATGTGTAGCCGTGTGTACATGGGGCGTACATAAACACATTCTTCTTTATTTATAAAGACCGTTACTTCTTATTTAAATAACTTTATTTTCATAATGTCTGAACTTTAATTAATTAAATAAATAAAAAAAATAGAATGCGTAAGCCCTTTTGTTACCACTAAATATTAGGTCGGGGCAAAAGTATTTTCGTATTTATCATACAAAAAAAAAAATTTTTTTAGGTTTAATTTTTTATTTATTTATAATATGTATGTGCCGTTTTGATCGATGACTTGTTGCCATCTTGTGGGCAATGCCATGATCCCATTGCTGTAGAAGTTTTGAGATTTTTTATCAAAAAAATCTAACAGGTAGTTTTCACAGTGTTCTTTTGAGGTTAACTTTATGCTTCCTAAAGAGTTCTGAAGTGACCGAAACAGGTGGAAATCTGATGGAGCAAGATCAGTGCTATACGGAGGATGCATTAACACATCCCAGCCAAGCTCTCTCAATTTTTGCTGAGTGGCTATAGTTTAGTGCGGTCTGGCGTTGTCGTGATGAAACACCACGTCCTTCCTATTCACCAGCTCCGGTCGGTTTTTCTCAATAGCTTCTTTTAATCTCATCAGTTGTTGACAGTAGAGGTCAGAATCGATAGTTTTACCCGGCGGCAAAAGCTCATAGTGGACAAATCCTTTCCAATCCCACCAAACACACAGCATCACTTTGTTCCGAGTCTGGCCGGGCTTTGCCACGGTCTGTGGGGCTTGTCCATGCTTTGACCACGATCTTTTTCGGACATTCTTATCGTATGTGATCCATTTTTCATCACCCGTAATCGACCGTTTAAGAAATAGGTCGGAATTACTACGTTTCAACAAAGAATCGCAAATGGAAACACGTTGGATTAAGTTTCTCTCAGTGAGATCATGTGGTACCCAAATATCAAGTTTTTCTTGTACCCAGACTTTTGTAAATGCCGTAAAACTGTTTTGTGATCAACATCCAGTTCTTCAGCAATATCATAACTACTAATATGTCGATCTTGCTCCACTTTTTAAAAAAAGGCACTGATTTTATCCGTGACAGGGCGTTCAGAGCGAGCTTCATCCTTCACACTAAAATTTCCTGATTTGAAACGTTTGAACCACATTTGTGCTACACGTATTGAAACCGCATTAGGTCCGTAAATCGCACAAATTTTATTCGCGGCGTTCGTCGCATTTTCACCTTTTTTGTAATAAAATTTTAAAATGTACCGAATTTCTTCGTCACATAAGTTCATGTTGCTTGCTTGAAAAACAATTGAGAAATGGCGGGAACTAGTTTTTTTATTATTTATTGCATCTTTAGAATGTCAACCTTTAATAGTATTAAAACCAGCCAGTTACATTCAGTACTGCCAAAGAGGTTTGATTACTAACAATAGATTCAAAATACGAAAATATTTTTGCCCCGACCTTATTATGTTCGAACTGTTTTCAAAATGAAAGGCGCGTGAACCTGGCGTACGCGCATACGCCTTCAAGAATTGTCTATCAACATGGACGTATGAATGGAGATTACCTACACAAGACGGACCTGAACACCTTTTTGTTTGTACCTAATTTTTGGTGAACTAACGCGTTTATTGTGCAAGTTTCTTCAAAATAAAGATACACTAATGGCGTATGTATAGTTTAGGTACGCATATGTGTTAAAACCGTTTTACCGTGCGATAAGATTACGCCAATTATTTTAATGGCCTGTATATGTTTAAAAACAAAACAGAAAAATATATGACTGTAACTATGTTATATACCTACCTCGTTTCCTACTATATATTGCAGCAAAAATCGAAAAATGCAATTTTTGCGTGTACGCCCATCACTGTCGTAACCTCGAGATTTAGGGTGTTTGCAATATAATATAAGATCTCTTAAATGATAAAACACACAAGTTTTCAAGGTAATACAATAATCTTAAACGAAGCACATTAGTTGGGTATATAAATTACGAAAAGAAGAAAAATAAAATAAACGAAGTGTTTGAGGCAATTAAAACAAACAAAATAAACGTTTGCCATTTGTTAAAGTGAGTGTAATTGTTCCAATTAGGTAATCGAATTTCTATCTTATTTGTAATGTGAACATCGGAATAAACATCCAAGTTAAAAGTTTCTGGGTTTAAACTGACATAAATTGTTATAGAGAGACGTAGTGTTTAAAGAATAATCATTTGAAAATACTTCTAAGTAAAATTTTCATTATAGGATTCCACACAATAGGAGGAATTTCAGATAAATGGACCGCAAAACCGTATATATCTATGAAGTGTTTACATGCACAGTACATAGTAAAGCTACAGTCAACCAGCGTGCTATGCAAAGCGAAGGCGCGTAACAATTACTTATGAAAAAGGCAAATTTCCGCGTTACTGCCATTATTGTAATAATAGCCGTAATATTTATAGCCTTTGAGTTATGCTGTAAAGTAAAACAACCGTGATGAAGGTTGCAAAATAAACTGTACCAAATAAGTCCATCGATTTTACGCTATATAGTCGAAACCCTTTATCTTTCAAATGAAGTCAACTTATTTAATGAAATGGAAATTGTAAGTTACGTACACACATGACATGAAGACACTACTTTACCTCTCCTTATGTTTTTTCTACAGAACTTCAAGATGACAGCACAGTATCACATCTGGGAGCTTCCAAGCGAGGACGTGACTGGCCCGTTTAACGCGCGAGCCTTGTCCACTCCTGACGACGAAGCAGCTGCAGCAGCGATCCGCGCCTATCTGTCCCTGGACAACTCCGGGGTGCCCATCGTCAGGTCCGCACTACCACCACAAATGCCAGAGGAACCAGAAAGCAACTGGGAAGTAGTTGATTACGTGGACATACCCAACCAGAAACTGAAAAGAAAGAGAAACCCCAGAATGCATTCGCCTGATACATAGAGTTGTTGCATTTCGGAACGAAGGTTATCATGTCACATAAAGGAATGGCTTGCTAAGGTGCCAATTTTAGGTAAAAGTTTATTTTGTAAGGATATCTTTGTCTTGAGGACAATCATTTTATTACTACCTCCGCAAATAGCATCGTCTGTTGATTGTCAGTAATTAATTTAAGATAAGTATATGTAGGTATACAGTTCAGAGTAGAGATACCTACCCCTTGGAAACAACTCTGTCCATACATTCAATTAAAATCAATAATTACCTTCGATAGAGCAACATTGCAAGACACAGATAGGTATAGTTGTAAGAACCATAATCTTGCCAAAATGTAGTGTTTTAGGTCCTATTTTATTTAGGTTAGAATTTGGTGCAACGAGTACCGTGCTGAAGCATTTATTAGGAATTACAGTATTAGTACGAGTATTAGAAGAATTATTTTTAAGTAACTGCAAAAGTGTTTGTTGGATGCATGACTTTGAGGTCATGTACTTTGTAACATGTAACGGTAACTAACAGAAAGTATTTAAATAAGTTTCAGTATTAAGTAGACAGTAATACGATTTTTAAACTGAATTTACTTACTACGAGGATAAAGACCATTTTATCTATGTATACTGTAAAAATCTCGCCGTGAAAACTAAGGTGAAGTGAGCTGTCATTCCACCTGATTTTAGGGATTGCCTGCATTGATAGCTAACTTCACGCTCACTTCACCTATGTTATCACGGTGAGATTTTTACAGAATCGATAGGCTGGGTCTACTTATTCGTCATTTTAAAAGTTGAGTGTAGGTAAATACAAATACAAATGTAAGGAATAAAATATTTTTAGTGATCGATAATTATAATACTAGTCTTTCTATTTATATGAACAGGCCAACTGTTTTCTATTTTTTAATCATAGAGTAAGATGTTTTAGTTCTATGCTTCCATAAAATTTATTTCCTGCGTTACCTATTCCATTTTATATGTAACTAGCGATCCGCCCGAGCTTCGCACGGGTGCAATGCAATTTAATAAATTTAATAAAATAATTAATCATTTTAATTTAATGTTTTTTTTTTAACTTGCCCCCAGCCCCTGCCGCCGATAGCGCAGCAACCGCTATGTCCCTGCATTTTAAATCTGTAATATCTTCGAAAATATTAATTTAAATAACATGCTGTAAAGAGCCATATTGATCTATATTAAATGCACAATGTATTTAAGATTGCTTACAAACGCTTCGTAAATAAGCCATCATTTCTCGTAAAAAATAAAGGAAAAAAAAATGGTTATTGTGGTTTATCCCTAAGAGATAGACATATACCATCGCGGACTTTTTTGTAGAACTTTTTAAGGTGTACAATACTGTAGTACATTATTTTGATGTATCTCATAGGGTTCAGCCAGCGTTTGCAATGTAAGCGCAAAAAAAAGGGTTTATTTACGACATCACATTAGAAACCTCTAAAATTATCAGTGTTTCTCTACTATATTATACATGTATTATACATATAAACCTTCCTCTTGAATCACTTTATAGTTATATTAAAACAATCGCATCAAAATCCGTTGCGTAGTTTTAAAGATTTAAGCATACATGGGGATATAGAGACAGAGAAAGCAACTTTGTTTTATACTATGTAGTGACGTGGTATTTCCATCGCGTATTGGTTTCTTTGAATAAACACCTTCAGTCTATTTATGACAGTTTTATTTGTGAAGTTATTTTCATGTTTTCATTGCTTCTCTCCTGTACTTAAATAATTAAATTCTAATGTACAGAGGCCAGTACATCAAGCTATCCCAATCTGTCAAATTTTCCCAATTGAATAAGAGCCTTATTCCTTTGTGGTAAAGTTGAAAACTTGAAAATCTATCAAAAATATTTACAGATTGGGGTAGGTTGATGTGCTGGCCTCTGTACCTACTAATGTTTTTAAAAGGCTTAAAAGGCGTTTCATTCGTACATCACAGCTTTAATTGATTACTTTTTTTCGGAATTATTTAAATCGTGTATTTAGTGCCTAGTATTGTCCATTGATAGCAAATAAGCACGACATAAGTCTTCGATCAACAATACCAACATTGTTGATCACAATACACACATTTATGCTGCTATGCTATTAATTTTGTTTTGTTTTTTATTAAATAATTTCATTTTGTTTTGTATTTATTATCATTTTTTTTCTATTGTTTTTATTGCATAAGTGTCATAAACGGGAGAAGACACTGACTCCTGTAACACAGGTACCACCTAGCTAGCGGCAGTAGTACCATAACATTGTATCCTAAAATTTTATGCCAATAAAAATATTATATTATTACCTATATGAATATTGTATCCTCATAGAGAGTGACAGAGCTTATAAGTACGTGGCGTAGCTTCGCCGAGTTCGCCGTGATAAAGTGGCTTCAGGGTTTGCATGCGTGATGCACTGCGTACACTGTAATGAATGCTAATCAACTCAGGTGATGCGACTCGCTTCAATGAACTTTTTCGAGTCAAATGTGTACCAAAAAATCAGTTCACTTACCTACTTAAATTTTTAGAAGTAGACCCTCTACAAAAAGCAAGGGAATTGATGTTTTTATTTTTTGTTAAGATATCTCTAAAGGACGTAAGTAGGTACTATTCAGTTTTATTTTATCTGCACTTAATCTGAGAACGTTGACTACAAAATAAATAATTAATTGAATCGCATACAATTACATACAATCGGTTTGTTGCACTTCCAATGCAAACTCTGTGTGCCTATTGTGTGACCTGTTTACAGACGTACAGTCAGCAAAGGAGATAAGTATGCAGGGTCGTTGAATATAGTTGAAGTTTTCTAAGAAACTGATTGATGTTTTCGAATAAAAAATAATTTAATTAATAGAAAACAAACAGTTCATTTATCAAATTAAATTTCATTCGAAAACATCAATCGGTTTCTTAGTAAACTTCAACTATATTCGACCGCGACCCCGCAAACTTATCTCCTTTACTGACTGTACGTAACGTGCCTTATTTACGGTATTTGCTATGTATACTTGTTTTAGATGATACGAATTCAACTCACCTTACCCTTAGCCCCAGCCAGCTTAGCAGCCTTAGCTTATCCTAAAAGCAAACTATTTAATTAATGAATTCAGTTCATGACGTCACAAAAAGACGTGATCGTCGATCACTACAATAAAAATGTCATCGTTTGTTATGAAGGGGCGGCTATAATATCTTCTTAGCCATTTTATTATGATAATAACTTGGCACGAAGACGTAACGATGGGCGTACCCTCCATTATCCCATGTAATTGACGAAACACCACACGAGTGTATGGGGACTCCATAGGAACAAAACAATGTGACTAAAGGCTTTATGAAAACGAATGAACGATTTACACACAATATGTGTCCGTAATTCTGTGTAAATTCATATAGGGACGTTGACAAAATACATTAATATTAAAACCACGTGAGGTTAGCCCTACCTACTAGTAGGTTCCTTTACCTCGTGTCGCAAAAACACATTGATCTCTGAGCATTCAGCAATGCGTAGATAACTTTAGCTTGATGTCCATTCACATTTTATCAGAAATATCCATCTATTTATTGAATGGACAACCCATTCTGTCAATAAATGAAGAATCATTTATTATGTGTTCCGTTTGACGTCCGAAGTCCATTATGAGAGAGTGCACGCTTCGTTCCATGAACAGCCGCTAGATGTCCCTTTACTTCCGTCTCGTAATCGCACCACTAGCGCCCCCCAACGTCATATCTGTGAACTACTTTCAAAAACCGCATACAAGCCGCCATGATGAAGTGTTATGTCATTGTTGCGTCGTTTTCCGAACTGTGCGCAGCTTTGCTAGATTGTCAGTTAAATCGTATAAAGTGATTTTTTTTATTTTAGAACTTTTGAGATTAAAGTAAAAAGTTCATTAGATTAGTATTTTAATAACTAAATTAATTTTCCGTCTCGTGAACTGAGTTTATTTTAAACAAAATGGACGGTGAAACTATCGCGCCAAACGATACTTCGCGGAAAAGGACACGGAGTTCGAGTTCTTCATCGTCATCGAAAGGAGGTGATACGGTGTCATCGGAGAGCGAAGTAGGTGATCCAGCGCCGCGCAAACGCCCCCGTCAGGTGCGCGAGCGCTCCCTCTCGCAAGAGTCCGAACTGGATCGCAGGTTTGATCTACTATCCCAGCAGTTGGTGAGTCATGTTAATAATGTTTTAACAAATTATATGATCACAAATAGTGCTCCATTAGCACAAAGCCTACCCTCCACGCAAAATTATATTGGCACCGCGTTATCTTCAACATCGACTGATCCTACCCTCAATTTACAAGAAAATTTCTTGCGTCCGCCGCAGCTTACCCCTTGTTTAGAAAATATTGCAAATCTAGACGTTTCCGTTAAAGAACCTAGTGTACCTAAAGCAAATCCAGAACGTGTAACGAAAATAGCAGAAATGCAGAGGTTCGACTCCCTGGATTGGAATGCTGTACGTTACACAGAAGTACAAAAAAAATATGTAGCTTTTCCTAGTTTTGTCGAATTGAAAGTGAACGAAGAATTGCGGCGTTTTGAAGATCCATTTTCACCATTAAAATGGTTTCAAATGGAACGCAGTTTTGCGGCGTTATCTAATGCTTTCCTAACTCAAAACGAGCATGTGAACGCGGCATTACAGAAACTAATTGATTGGTCTGCTAATTCGAACGTCCAATTATCCTCAACTAACCTCTATGACAAACTAAAAGAGTTGTTTGGTGCTGAGTCATCTTATAAAACGGTATCTCATGACATTTTTCAAATTATTTGCGGTAAACGAGCTGAGGTTATAGAGACGCGGCGCCGATCGTTATTGAAAAATGTTAAAAGTAAATACATACGCGACGACATAGAAAAAATTCCACCCTCAATCGAATACATTTTCAATCCTCAAAATTTATCGCACTACCTACAAAAAATTGGGGGCATAGAAAAATTAGAAAAACAGAATAATAACGCGGGAACTAGTCGTTCGATATCCTTAGAGCCTTCAACGTCTTTTCAAGATAACACTTTTCGTTCGCGACAAAACAAACCGAAGCGAAACGACAAAAAAGACAACAAACGAAATTATGATTTCTCTTCAAAAAAGAAGGGGGGGCGAAAAGATAAGAACGGGAGGCGAGCAGGACATAAACATAAATGACTATTTGATACCGAGATTTTGGGGCGGCTGTCTTCAGCATTATATAGAAATATGGAATCGTTTCGACCCTCCAAAAACTATTCTAAAAATGATATCGGGAGCTCGTATCCCCTTCAATCAGGCACCGCCCTTAATTCTACCTACTTTGGACAACCTTTCAAAATTTCAAACCCCTGTTTCGGAAAAAATGACACTAGAAATTCGCAAGATGATTCAAGAACGAGTGTTAGAACCTGCTCCTTCGACCCCATCGTTCATTTGCCCCCTTTTCATGATCACAAAGAGCAATGGCAAAACTCGAGTGATATTCAACTTAAAAGCACTAAATTTATACATGCAGCCAAAGCAATTTCATCTTTTCCACCATCAACAAATGCCTTCTTTTCTGCAACAAGGCGATTGGATGGTCAAGTTAGACCTCAGCCAGGCCTATTATCACCTTCCAATACGCACAGAACACAGGCGCTTTTTGCGCATCAGCTACGGTGGTCAACTTCTGCAGATGACATGTCTACCATTCGGCCTGGCTGCTGCTCCCAGAATGTTTGCTACTATAACAAACTGGACTGCAGAATACCTTCGCACAAAAGGTCTGCGCCTCGTCGTGTATCTAGACGACTATTTATTAGTTCACCAGAACAAGGAAGTACTCAGCACGCATCTAAACATAGCTGTACGCTTCTTGTCCAGTCTGGGCTGGTGTGTAAACCACAAAAAATCGATCACCAGGCCAACGAGGTCGATCGAATATCTCGGTATCGATTGGGACACCCAAACAAACCGCAAGTCCCTACCACCAGAGAAGGTAAGAAAAATTCGACAGATCCTCTTGACCAGACTCGCAGCGGGCAGTTGGACCCTCAAGCAGGCGCAACGCCTCTTAGGGCTTCTCAACTTTGCGTCCTTCATCACCCACCGGGGAAGGATGCATTGCCGTGCGCTGCAATGTCACATCAAAGTACTGCGTCAAAATCCTCTCGGAGCAGTACAGCTGACACAAGACGTTCGTCAAGAACTCGAGTGGTGGATGGAGAATGTAGGTCAAAAGACAGCAATTCACACAGATGTGCTACCCACAAACTTTGTCATCACGGACGCTTCCGACACTCTGTGGGGTGCCCTGGTCAACAACAACAAGGTACAAGGTGCATGGCAACCCGACCAGAAAAAATGGCATTGCAATCTCAAAGAGATGTATGCTGTGATTGCTGTGTTGTCGAAGGAATCCAGAGCCCTCCGGGACTCCAGGATCATTCTACAGACCGACAACAAGACAGTGGTTTCGTACATCCAGAAGGAAGGGGGCACGAAATCACACCGATTGATGGAATTGACGCGGGAATTGCTGACTCTGATAGACGACCTCAATGTTATACTGATCCCTCACCACCTACCAGGTGTGTACAACACCGAAGCCGACCACTTGTCGCGAAATCGCGCCGGCAGCGAGTGGCACCTGCAGGTGGCAGCAACTTCAAAGATATTTCAGACCTGGGGAAAACCGGACATAGACCTGTTCGCGTCACAAACCGCACACGTCGTAACAAATTACGTTTCTCTAGATTCCTCAGACTCCAACGCCTGTTATCACGACGCGTTCAGCAAATACTGGCGATACGACCTCGCATGGACGTTCCCACCGCCGGCGTTGCTTCCACGAGTTCTTCACCACCTCAACTCAGCATCAGGTCGGTACATAATAGTAGCACCCAAGTGGAAGAAACCCTTTTGGCGGCCAGACCTGAAGAATCGATCCTTGGCACGGCCGTTGAAGATCAGAGACCTGAAGAAAACCTTGGTGGACACGGTGACCGGCCTACCACCAGCTCATGTCAAAGATCTGCAGTTGGAAGCCTGGCTCATTTCGGCTGGGACGCCATGACAAGCGATTGGTCGCCACAAGAGAAAGATCTTCTTTTATCTTGCTGGCGACCTTCAACTCTTAAAACTTACACACCTATTTGGGGTAAGTGGTCTTTGTGGTGTAATCAAAATAATGTAAATTTCCGTACACCAAATCCGACAGATGTTGCAAAATATCTAGCATATCTATATCTTAATCATAAGTTAGCTTACAGAACTATTCTTGTGCACAAGTCCGTTATCGCATCTATTTGTGAAACTGCTTCAAATATTAGAATTTCTTCTAGTCACATTGTTAAGCACATTTTGAAAGCAATTTCAATTGCAAAGCCGTTGCCACCTAAGGTGCCCACATGGGACGCCAGGGAATTAATTACTTATTTAAAGGATAAAACTCCTTGCATCAGTAGTTTGTATGAAGTGTCTAAGCGAACGGCAACTATTTTATTATTATGTTCGGGACGTCGTGTACACGACCTATCCCTTTTGCATATTGACTGTGATCATTTCGTAGATAATGGGGACTCCATAACTTTACACCCAGTGTTCGGGTCAAAGACAGATAGTGCAACTTTCCAGCAATCCAGTTGGGTTTTGTTGGCATCCCAAGATCAAAATACAAATCCATTATATTGGCTCCGCACGTTAATAAACTTATCAAAGGAAAGACGGGGCTCATTAAAAAATTTGTTCATAACTACTAGAGATCCCGTTAGAGCAGCCACACCAACTATAATCGGTGGTTGGGTAAAACGTGTTCTATCTGATGCTGGAATACAAGCCTCTCCAGGTAGTTTTAGATCGGCCGTCTCATCATTAAATTGGCTAGAAAATCATCCTATAAATGACATATTATCTAAGGCAAACTGGAGGCATGAATCAACTTTCAGAAAATTTTACCGTAAAGAAATCAGATCTAATACCGAAATGTCCAAGGTGCATTCGTTATCAAGATTATTTCAAGTACCCAATTGATTTTAAGTTAACCGGTGTGTCAAATCATATTGATTCAGGTTAAAATTACTCATAAAGATATTGCTCGATTACTTACTTACTTACGTTTTCTCTTAATATAATTATACTGCCAGGGCTTATATGGCTAGATTTTTGTTCATATTTAAAACCTGTTTATATAAAGGTACTTATTGAATAAAATGGTGATAATTGGTATATAAATTCACATTGTTGCTTTTCATTCATACAATCCACCAGGAGATAACAAACATATCTCTCATAATGGACTTCGGACGTCAAACGGAACACATAATATAAAAATTTTACCTTCAAATAAAATTTGTATTATGTTTCCTAAGACGTCCGAAGTCCAGGTAAGGTCTTCCTGGTGCATACCTACCTACCTTTGCATCATTATGAGCCCAACAATGACATAACACTTCATCATGGCGGCTTGTATGCGGTTTTTGAAAGTAGTTCACAGATATGACGTTGGGGGGCGCTAGTGGTGCGATTACGAGACGGAAGTAAAGGGACATCTAGCGGCTGTTCATGGAACGAAGCGTGCACTCTCTCATAATGGACTTCGGACGTCTTAGGAAACATAATACAAATTTTATTTGAAGGTAAAATTTTTATATTTACTGAATAGGACGTCCGGTAAAAACTAGTTTTAATTAATTTAATTAGATTACCCATCTTCCATTCGTAAAGTAGACAATACTGACATACCAAAATCATTACTTTTTTGTGATCCGTTTACGTAATAAGTACCTAATTTTAAAACCCAATGCATCAGAGATCTGATCGTTGGAATCGTGTTATTGATAAAATTCTACGTCTGGTTGCCTGGATAATATGCAGATATCAGGTAGGAGTGCTGAAACAAAATTAGAGATACTTACTGCCAAAATGTTGTCAATAATGTCAATGCTGCTTTAAAGTACGCAGATCAAACTCTTAATGATTTTATTGTATACATACTCCAGTAGTTTAGTAGCTATAGAAGAGAATATCTTATGACAAGAATCAATTTAGGAAAGAACAAGCCTAAGTTTTTTATATGT
The DNA here is from genome assembly GCA_949316385.1 of Globia sparganii. NCBI lineage: Eukaryota > Metazoa > Arthropoda > Insecta > Lepidoptera > Noctuidae > Globia > Globia sparganii. The sequence continues at coordinate 16,982,185 of OX438653.1, read as the reverse complement.
TCACTGTAGGTACAATACAGCAATGCTATTCTGTAAAAATCTCACCGTGAAAACTAAGGTGAAGTGAGCTGTCATTCCACCTGATGTTAGGGATTGTCCCTATTGATAGCTCACTTCACGCTCACTTCACCTAAAAATTTTACAGAATCGATCGGCAGGTACCTACCAGAGCGGCCTAGCTTATTATAATTATGTTCACTGTAGATACAATACGAGTATAAGTACCTACTCGAGCGGCCTAGCTTATTATTTGTTTACTGTAGGTATAATACAGGTACCTAATCGAGCGGCCTAGCTTATTTAAATTGACTACTACTCGAGTATCTACTAATCATTAATGACATGGGTAGGTACCTATGTTATTATTAATGATTAGCTGTTCCCTACATTTATCTTCGTCTATCTCGTCAAAATGTAGGGAACGTTGATTTTTTTTTTCGCGATTTCAGGTTTGGTCCCTAAAAGTTGTTCATAATGATGAGTAGGTACAATGACCTCTTAAGAGGTTACTGGTGTTTTTCAAATAATCCTGTATATTACCGAAAGCATATTTGGTTAGGTAACCAAAATATATGCTTTCGGTAATCTATTCTTCAATTGATTTTGTCTTCTGTCCGTGACTCCGTGGTCGTGCATATCGACTGTGAACTGGCAACAGGTACTATCTTAATTTTGACAACTTTACAGGACGAAGAAAAAACATGTTAGAATCATTTAAACAGCATCTCGTGTGTTAAATAAAAATACGTAGTTTTTAAATATTTTTATTGTACATGTAATTAAAAACAAAAGTAACATTATAATGCTTCCTTCCAATATAAAATTGAGATAAGACAATATAAATCAACACAAGAACAAACATAGGACTTTTTGAATGAAGCCAATCCTGGCGCCAAATTTAAATGTATTTGAGTTAGAATTTCTTGCAACGATGTGGAGTGTTAAATGGTATAAAATGGCATTAAAAAGTGAAATCTTCAAAAAATTGAGATAGGACCGGTTGCCAGTTCACAGTCGATATATCTTTGTGCTTCAAATTTGAACGCCAATTTGCCATTCTGTTAGCGCCAAGAGATAAATTGTTGGTCCGTCTAGCATATTTAGTAGATTTCAAGGGACTTATTAGGGAATTGATTAAGTAATTAAGGAAGGTACTTTTTAAATTACCTCCTACTTAATATGCTTGACATAAATCTGAAACAATAAATGACTGTATTACCTACTCTATTATGACTAAAATGAATGAATTAAAGCATGATTAATTTTAAAATAAAATGTAATAAATTTTTGTAATTATGTTTATTTTTTAATGTTTAATGTAAATTATAGTCATTGGAATCAATATTATAATATTATGTAATTAGATATAAAAATTTGCAATGCCCTTCCAGGGCACATGTAAGTATTAATACTGTGTTATGAAATTTCAATGCATGCCTATTATCCAGTGTTTTACATGTGAGCAAATAAATAAATATTTGTAGGAAATCTAGGTTCTAACACTCAAATAAAACGAGTTATGGGCTTTATATAACTGTAAGTATATTAAAGCCACTAGGAAGGTTATACGTCCGTCTTTACTAAGGCGCAAACAGCAAGTAAGATAAAATAAAGATGGCGGTTAGAAGGGGAGATTATTTTGATTAAATAAGTACCTACAACATATCGATTATTACAGAATCGACTAAAGATTGATTTTTGTAAATAAGTAAATCAAATAAATCAACACGCCCCCTCAAAAATTAATCTACCAATTATACAAATAAAATAAATCAAAGTAAATACTTAATTGACCGGAACATATTCACTTCCTAGTGTTTGCTGGGAAATACAATTAATGGTCTAACATTTGTTCTAAGGATTAAGGAAAACCCAGAGAAAACCTTAATCAGACCACTTCATTAAATCATTCTAAATAATAATTAAATTAATAAAAAAAATATCAGAATCTTATTCTAAGCCCATCATGCTTCTCAACGTTTGAAAAGTGATAGCAGGTAATGGCTTGGTCAGAACATCTGCCAATTGTTGACCTATTGGAATGTAATTTAGTTTTATTACATTTTTCTCAATCTGTTCCCTATAAAAATGATACTTTATATCAATAGGTTTTGTACGTTTGTGATTGGTTGGATTATTTGCAATGCTTTTACAGCCATTGTTATCCTCATAGATTGTGATAGAGTTATCGATATCTATCTTAATACTAACTGTTAGTGATTTAGGCCATAATGCCTCCCTAACAGCGTTATACAATGCCATATATTCCGTTCTGTTGAAGAGGCAGCAACTGACATTTGTTTCTTTGTACTCCAGGCTATAGAACAGTGCTCAAAGAGCTTAACTAAATACCCAATTGTACTTTTCCTGTCGTTTGAATCACTGCCACCCCAATCTTAATCTACGTAACCACATAGAACATTATTGTAAGCACATCTTTTATAACTTAATTTTAAATCAACAGTACCTTTCAAATACCTGAGCACTCGCTTATGACATTGCCAGAGTTATTTATTATTTTTGTTCGTATCCCTACTCAGTATAATAACGCTTGTACTTAAATCTGGACGAGTGCATAACATAACATACATTAAACATCCAACGGTTGTACTTAGATCTGGGCGAGTGCATAACATGACATAGGATTAAACATCTAACGCTTGTACTTAAATCTGGACGAGTACATAACATGATATACATTAAACATCCAACGCTTGTACTTCAATCTGGATGAGTATATAACATGACATACATTACACTTCCTATAACGTCTAGACATAAGCATTATATTTTTCTTCAGAGTTGAATGCGTCAAAATTAAGTTTATTTTCAATGGGTGTATTGACAGGTTTAAATCGTGCATATTAAATTTATTTAATACCGTTTTTATGTATGCACTTTCATCAAATGTAATTTCTATTGCACGGCTGTAATTTTTTATACCAAGAAATCATTTTATCTCTTTTAAATCAGTCATTTTAAATTTACTCATTAAATACCTTTTTAAAATTATTCATTGTTTCAATATCAGCGCATACTATAACTAAATCATCTACATATAGAACGACATACATTTTGTTATGTACATCTCCATTGTCTAGCAAATACACATATTGACTGAGGAATTTTGAAAACCTTCTTCTTTTAGAAATCGTTCGAAAACTTCAAACCAACATCTATTTAATTATTTATGCTTTATTTAATTTACAAACATAATTATCTGGGTAAAAGAAGCCCTCAGGGACGTTCATATAAATATCTTCCTTTAATTTGCCATTTAAGAAGGCGGTTTTGACGTCCATATTATGATGAACTAGCTTTTCCAAAGGTTTTCCAAATTCATCATGTTTTACAGTAAATATCCATTTACAACCGACAATGTTTTTATTTTCAGGTCTTGGTACGAAAGTCCAAGTATTATTTAACTTTAGAGAATTTAATTCGTCCCTAATTGCGCTTTCCCACTGAGATCTCTCGAATTTTGACCTCTTCTAATGAATTTGGTATTTTACATAGAATAGACTGAGCACACAAAGTGTAATCATCATCATCGTCTTCATTACCTATACGAAATAGGTGGACGATTTTGAGCCTATTGCTTCTTCTAACTTCAGGATTACTGTGTTTTCTTTTGGTGAAGACGAAGAAGGGTTATCAGAGAGTGTATCAACTATTTGCTCCGATTCAATTAAATTATCATGGTTTAATTTGCGAATTTTACTAGGACACTTGTGCCCATCAGATTTAGTTGTATCTGATTTTAAACTGTCAGAATTAGGAGACTTTATCGGCACTGATTTGGATAATAAATCATCAGTTTTGCCGTGAGAATTTTTTTTAATATTCCCTTCAGACATGAGGTCTGTCCTAGATTGAAGAAAACCAGTCTCATCAACAATAATATCCCTGACTAGTACGTATTTTTCGCATCCTGGGTTAACAGTATAACTTTATAGCCGTTTGGTTCATAACCCATTAGTATGGTTTCCATGATTTTTCATCAAACTTGGTATACTGATTTTATTATGAACGCAAACAGTTGAACCAAATACCTTCAAATATTTAATTTGAGGTTTTTTTATCATGCCACATTTCGAATGGTGTTTTTGAAAGTTTCAAAGCTTTAGTTGGGCTCAAATGAATTAAATAAACAACAGTCAGTAAGTACTTCATCGCCCCAAACACTTTGTCTAATTGAGCACCGTTTATCATGGAACAAGATTTTTCAGTAATGGTTCTGACCATACGTTCAGAAACGCCTTTCAACTGTAGTTTTCTCGGAACTGTTCAGTGATAAGATATCCCTCACTCTACACAATACATTTTCATTTCAGTCTATAGATATTCGCCACCATTATCACAGTATAAGTTGACTAATCTTAACTTAAACTTAGCTTCGCTTTTAGCCACGAAATCTTAAAAAGTAGCGAACACGTCTAATTTATAGATTAATAGGTAGGTACGTAATACAATAACGCGTATACTCGTCAACAAAAAGTACAAAGTAGTTTTTGCTGTCGTTTGTTGGGGAGTAATAAGTCCATAAACATCTGAGTGCACAATAAATAATTGCCGTTTAACATAACTTTTATCTTTAACCTGATTGAATGGAAGTCGACTCTGTTTCCCATTTATACAGGCCTCACACAACTCATCATCTGGCATTACAGTTTCGATTTGGCTGTTGTCATCAACCATTTTATTATTTTTAGTTTCGATGAATTTATTTTTACTAATATGACTAAAGCGTTGATGCCATACTTTGTACATATTTTTATTACTGCATACAGATACATATTTAATTTATGAGAAACAGATTTACACTTATTTGCAGATGCCATTAAGTCTACAGCAATTAAATTATTTTTCAACATACCTTGCATAATGGTTTTATTATCCTTACGTATGTGGGCTCCATGCTGGTCGAAAATGACTGTCAACCCAGCACGTTGCATTTTCGATACAGGCAGCAGGTTGTATGGTACCTCAGCACAGAAGACCACGTCCTCTAAAACTCCTTGAACGCCCATGTCGCTGGTCACATACATCGTTCCCTTTTTGGTATCTGAAATAAATTCATAATTTTTAGCAATAGAAAATTTTAATGCGGCTGCAAAACGGTGTGACTAATGAAAAGATCTTCCCAGTTTATAATATGGTCCGATGATCCAGAATCCAACAGGAAAGTAACTTTGGTCAGTGGGTCGTCTTACTGCTTCCAACATCATCCCCTTGATAGTCTCCCATCATAAAAGCAAATCCAGAAAAATTGCTCGACGTGGATGGTCCACTGATCTCAACTGCCTGGACCGTCCTTGTCCTTTTGGTATTTTCTTTTGAAGTAGAAACAGTCGTTTCTCACATTGCCCCTTACGGCCACAGTGATGACACTTCAAGAACTGAGACTTCTTCTTCTGCTTGTTATTCTTCTGGTAGTAGCTATTATTCCCTTTATTATTTTGAGAATTATCGAATTTTCTTTTTCGGAATTCGTGTCCATTTTTTTTTTCGTTTAACTTGCAAAACTTTGACGCTGGTATCACTGGACTAATTTTTCAACTTGACTTCATGATCCAAAAGCCTTGTTTTAACGAATGCTAGCGTTAAATTATCCTCCGATAAAGTTTCGCTCGCAGTTATTACGCCATCATAAGTTGCGGGTAGGATGAGCAACAAATGAGCTACCATAACGGTTTCTTCCAACTTCGCACCGGCGGCTAACAATTTGATTCAAATCGTTAAATGTTTTATGAGTATGACGTCACCTTGCAGTTTTAAAATCAACATTTTTTTTTTTCGTAAAGCCGTTTATACAAAACATCCAAACTTTTCAAAATTTCTTTCGCCGTATTCTTTCTCAAAACCGAGGCAGGAATCTGATAAATACTCGACGATAACACTTTTTGCTATCCGGTTATTTTTCTCCCACAAGTTACATCGAATTACCGGATCGTTGTCAATAACTTTTATCACATCCATACCACTTAACAATGCCGTATTCTAAACTTCCAGATTTCCATCGAATGGCTTGATATTACGTTTAGTTTTTAAATTATCCATTTTTAAAAGTTCGTAACGGACTTACTTTTAATCACTTATATTGCAGTAAAAACGTAACCTGGACCCATAACCTGTAGGAAATCTAGGTTCTAACACTCAAATAAAACGAGTTATGGGCTTTATATAACTGTAAGTATATTAAAGCCACTAGGAAGGTTATACGTCCGTCTTTACTAAGGCGCAAACAGCAAGTAAGATAAAATAAAGATGGCGGTTAGAAGGGGAGATTATTTTGATTAAATAAGTACCTACAACATATCGATTATTACAGAATCGACTAAAGATTGATTTTTGTAAATAAGTAAATCAAATAAATCAACAATATTCAATATTAATAGTTAAGTAGGAGGTACCTTCAAAAGCTTGGACTATCCTACAAGGCAGTTTGCGTCAAAGAATGTAATTCCCCCTACTTTCCGCAAAGAGCAGGAAAATCTAACGCAAACTTAAAACCCCCCTTATGATCATAACGTCTATAACGTCAAATGGATAGGACCAGCTATGACCTCGATCTGCGAGAAGCGAGAATCGCGTTCTCGCGATTCTGAAGACTATGGGCCGATTTTTCAATCATCTGATAACTTTATTCGGGGAATAATTTTGAAATTTTGACAGTTCATTCGAACAAAAACTGTCAAACTTCAATTTTATTCCTCGAATGAAAGTTATCTGGCGAAGGAAAAATCAGCCCTCAGTACAATAAGGCCTGAGTTCACCAAAATTCGAACCACCGGTTAGGTAATTAATTTTAAACAGTTGGTTTATGTCAAATTTCCTAAGGAAATTATAAATATAGATCTGATTAAATATTTAATCAGTTGATTTAAATGTTGGTGAACACAAGGCTTAATGTTAAATGATTTTATTTCTGTAAGTAGGTTTATTATACAAACACTTTTACACGTCAATCATATTTTAAAAACTAGATGATATCGGCGTTTCCTATCTGACTCACACAGTCTCTTTTAAAGTTCATAATCTTGGTCAGATCATGTGAAGACCATAAGAAGTGTGTAGATCGGTGTCTGAAATTGACCTCAATATACTTAGGTAAGTCGTTAGGAAGTTAAATTTATTATAAAAAACGTATACATTTCAACAAGCCACCTAGGTATTTACTTAATTTATGAATTTAATGAATTGCCCTTTTTTGTAAAAACAAAAATTGTCCGAATATCGGAGGTATTTCCCCACAACGGAATACTATACGCTATGAAAATACGATTTTTTCCAACGGCGTATGCTGTTTTTTGAGCCCTATTGAAGCTTGGATTGCAAAGTAAAAAAAAAAAAAACTAAAGGACAAAAGCTATCACTCAGTCAAATTCATTTTCCCTTCTAGATTTTCATAACGATTGTGTGATCTGTCCAACAGGTTCGTCGTCAGTTCTATTACTTAGGTAATCTGTTTCATAAAAACATTATCAAGCTTCACCCGTAAGTTAGTTCAAAATTCTTCACTCTATTTTCTTTATAAACTGACTGCCTCCTTAATCTAGTGGTTGGAACTTGGAAGAGCTACTGTTGAGCATGAAACTTCCTGAGTTCGATTTTCGGTACGAGCTAAGTGTTATTGGGTTTTTACATCTAGAATTTCTCAGTAGCAACTCAGAGTCGGTTATGTGCCCGGTTGATGGCAACTGGCTCTCCCCCAATTACGTAATTGGGTAAAAAAAAATTACATACATAATATAACGCCTGTAATACCCGAAGGATAAGTCCTTCGGGTATTACAGGCGTTATGTTATGTATGTAATTTTTTTTTATTCGATAAACCTAATATAATCGTCGTCGCCCTTCTCAATCATTTCTAAACCACGATTTTCCTCTACCAGGGTCGACACTCCGGCCGCAATGCTGAAAAATAAACGTTTCCAGGAACTTCATCTTATTGTTGTTGTAATAAATAATCAATGTCAATAAAGGTTCACTAATACAAGGAAAGTTTACGCCACCTTGAAATAAAATTACCCTTTGTTCGAGATAAAACTGACACTTCAGAGCAGACTGTAAATATATTGCTGATGTTCAAAAATATTATTCAGATTTTTATGATAAATGGTAAAGTGGTGATCGTTACTGAGTACCAACCTGTAATAAATCAACTATCTATATTAAAACCAATAAGCCAATTAAGGAACCCTCACTCTCCTAGAAATATTTAACTCTTTGAGTAAGATGGCGATAATGAAAATTATCAAGTTTGTCAATTAATTGCATCTTTATATACAAACTCTCCGGAACTGATTCTGCTTATCGATCAGTAAAATTACGCCCTCCAGAAGATTTTCAAAGGATCCGGCATTTCAAAATTGTAATACCTAAGTCTGGTAAATACGAGTAATACGACCCGTTTTTGGCCTTTGACCCTACACGTACAAGTACTGACAGTTCGTTTATTTTCCAAACGAGTCTCGATATGACCTAACGCAACACGCCGTATAAAACTGTTAAAGTAGGTAATGAAACTCATTATTCGCTAACCTGTAAGCTAATTGTTGCAACAACTCTGATTACCGTGTTCACGCTACTTCCGCTGCAAAACTTTGAATGGCTGCGTTAGATCTAAAACTCAGTCCAAACTAAGTAGTGGGTATTTAGAAAGACTTTGTACTTATGCCTATGCAGTCTAATAGGTGCGTACACCAATTATAATGGGGAATAGAAACTATGTTGACAATGCCAAAATACTAATAATATAATTAGGTACCTTGATGAATTCATACTGCAAAAATCCCGTTTTCCTAATAGCAATCATCAAGCAAAGAAAGACACTTGAGATCAGTCGTTGCTCAGGGGTATCGGCCCCGACTATAGGTCATAGGTTCGAAGTCGAACCCACCCAGGCACTTTATTTTATGTAATTTATTTTATAACACATTTGCTCGTAAAGGGTCTCTTATTTCACCAATTTCAATATCGTAATGTATGTCATTACGAACTTGTGCGTTATTGTAATGTAAAACGTACCACTTTCTTTTTAATAAGGTAAAACGTACGGTTTATTAAGATGCTCCGTCTAAAACGAATGGTACTTTTTTAAATCTTAGCAAAGAGTTTTTATGTCAGAAAAGTGCATGGTCAACATTTTATGAATAAAATTAACTTAGGAGATAAAATATAAAAAAAATAAACATTTAATTCTTTTATTTAATTAATTTTGACAATAAATTACAACCATTTATCTGTAACAAAAATAAAAAGTATTAATTTACTTTATAGTAATACTGGCTGTTTTTGTGCCTTTGCCTTACAAAAAAAAGAGCTGATGCGCGCGCATCGCTAATTTGTGAACAAGTAAAAATTATTCCGCGCGCTTTTTCTCTTCGCTGTATTGTTTTTATTTGAAAATGTCGTCAAGTAATGATGAATTTATTAATTCGCATTTAATTCGACACCGCCAAAAGTCTCGGAGCCAGCTAAAAAGGCTACTCTAAGCCTCTTGCCCGAAAAATTGGCGTATCAAAATTTCATCTTATGGAAAACAAGCAAAGATGCAAATTCAGACCGAGTTTTATTTATTTCCTCGCAAATATGTTATAAAACGTCGTATGACATACGTGCGCTTTGATAATTACAGACTCTGCTTTCTTGTAACAATATCGCCTCGGCTGTAATTTTCAACTTACCGCACTTATATCATAATGTACTATTATCACCACTGTTTTGAAAACGGTGGAGGAAAACATCGTGAAGAAACCTGAAAACTTCGATGACATGTGACAACCCCAAGCCGCACTGGGCCTGCGTGGTGGAGACGGCCCCCGACAAGCCCCCTCTCAGAGAGAGAAGGCCTGAGTCCCAGCAGTGGAAACATCATAGGCTGATTATACTAAGCTTTCTGCAAAAGATTCTTATTCTAAGAAACAGTTAAAGAAGTAAGATTGAAATAAAAAAAACGATAATAGTAGATACGCTTGCCTCGTGCATTTGGAAAATATAAAGGACGAGGTACAGACGCCAGCCCATCAAGCTACCCGAAACTGTTAAATTTTCCCAATCAACTTTGCACCATATGATTTAGCGATAAAGTTGAAAATCAATAAAAGAAATTTGACAGATTTTAATAGCTTGATGTGCTGGCGTATATAAAAAGATGTTTTATATATTTCACGCTGAAAAAACTCGCTTCGTCAGTACCTGTCATGTCTTGTCACACTATATCGAGATCACTAGTGAAACACGCAAGTTGTTATGCAGGTTCCGTGTAACTTGCTAACAAGGTAATTTAGTGCAGTTTTCCTTGTTTCAAAGAAATGTGAGGACAGGCCGGACAGATTATAGCAGACCACGTGTTTCTTTACAAGTAGGTGGTACCTATGATTTATGGTTACTATGGAACTCAAAGTTTAAAGATAGTGGTTAACCGTGAGTTTGACATAGCCTCGGAAAACGCCGCAAGTTAGGAAAAGCAAGGAAATTCAATCAAATTGAAAAACAATCAATCAATCAACTCAGCCTATCGAAGTCCACTGCTGGACATAGGCATAGATGACACGACGACGCGGTAAGAAGCGGACACATAGCGAACAAAAAGTCATTCAATAACATTGTGACGTAGCGGAAGAATTATAAAAAGTCCATAAATCATTACAAAGAAGGATTTTCCCAAACAGAGTAACAAGACTCCGAACGACGCAAAAACATTTTTACTCAACGGCTAGTTGGCAATTAAACAATTACCTGATGTTTTACTGGACGACTCTACCTACATTATGATTATGTGCTCATTACATATTATGAGCACATAATCTATATATATATATATCTACACATACACTCGAGAGCAATGAATTAGGGTCACATAAAGATACATGAAAACGATCGAAGATCGATCGATGTCGCGGAAACTAAGGCCCGTATTACAGAATGTCACTCAATACTCAAGACTTAAAACTAGATTCAAGCCAGTTGATTGGTTGAACCAATCAAATGGCTTGAATCTAGTTTTACGTAATGCTTGAATATTGAGTGACGTTCTTGTAATATGGGCCTAAGAATGCTAGCTTGAAATAAATCGTGTTTATTAGACCATTAAATGTTACTTATTATATAAATGAAAGTAATAAACTTCTAGTTACAGTAAAGTTATACACTATCAAAAATGACAAAATAAAAAAATGGGACTTTTGTAAATGGAACTACGAATTTTCTTCAGTTTTAGTTTTTGTTTCTATTCTGTCATATAAAAAGTTATGTAAACAGCGTTTCTGATGTTCAACATTCATGATTGAAGCTGTTACAGACATTTGTTAGCGACATTTCGCTTACACCTGAAGAATATACCAGAATTCTCACAACGCTGGAAATCGGCCAGAGTCAGCGTGATACTGCAAGGACAGTTGGTGTGTCACTGTCAACTGTACAACGAGTTCTCCTCGAGACTCTAACCTACACAGACCAGGAACAGGCAGGGCCAGGTGTACCACAGCACGAGAAGATCGATACTTGGTCAACACAATGCTTCGAAACCGCTTTCTCACAGGAACTGCACTCACATATCAGTTCCGACGCCTCGAAGGAAGTAACCCAAGTACATGTACTGTAAGACGACGACTTGATGAAGCAAATTAAAAAACCAATGCCAAATAGCTAAAGCTCTTCATATTAGCAATAAAATAAAATCAGCTGATGATAAAATAAAGACTACCTGGCAAATAATAAATAATGAAACAGGTAGGAAAAAACAGCGTAATACTGAATTTAATTTAGAGACTGCACATGGCCCCATCAACTCAGATGTAGAAATAGCTCAGGAATTTGAAAATTTTTTTGCGAATATTCCCTTTAAAACTACTGAAGCTTTAAATTCATCCCCCACACTTTCGGCTGCCTTGCTTAAAAAGAATGTAAAGCCATGCCCTTTGGAGTTTAGGTTTCAGCATACAAATCCCCAGGCTGTTATAAAAGCTTTTAAAGATCTTAAAATTAAATCAACAGAAGATCTCTGGGGAATGTCTGTAAAAGTATGTAGATCTCTCATAGAAACCATTGCGCCTTATTTAGCTTTCATATTTAACACCAGTGTTGATCAAGGAGTTTTTCCGGATCTTATGAAACATAGTAAAGTAGTTCCATTATTCAAATCCGGTGACAGTAAAGAACCCAACAATTATAGGCCTGTGTCGATTCTGCCAGTTCTCAGTAAGGTGTTTGAAAAGCTTATGCTCAATCAAATGTTACGTCACTTTAATAAAAATTCCATCTTTCATGAACACCAGTACGGTTTCACCAAAGGGCGTTGTACTACTGACGCCGGTGTTACCCTAATAAAGAACATTTTTAACGCCTGGGAAGAAGCACAAGATGCCATTGGAATCTTTTGCGACCTCTCTAAGGCGTTCGATTGCGTAAACCATGAGACACTTCTGATGAAACTGGAGCACTATGGGATTAGAAAAAAAGCACTTGATTTGCTAAGATCGTACCTGAAAGATAGAAAGGTTAAAGTTCAAGTAAACGGCATAAACTCATTAGGGTCTGAAATGACAATGGGCGTTCCTCAAGGTTCGATATTGGGTCCATTCCTCTTTTTAGTTTATATTAACGATTTACCCCAATTACTTCAAAATCAACCAAAGATGGTGTTATTTGCAGATGATACATCATTGATCTTTAAAATAGACCGACGGTCACAAAATCTTGACGACGTGAATAACTCTATTCTTCAGGTCCAAGATTGGTTTACGGTAAATAATTTAGTACTTAATGAAAAAAAAACCAAATGCATTAAATTTAAATTGCCTAATGTTAGAAGCAGCGAATGTGACATCATATTGAATGGCCAAAAACTAGAGTTTATTGATCAGACAGTTTTCCTAGGAATCACGCTAGACGAGAAATTACAATGGGGGCCTCATATAACATCTATTGCGGGGCGGCTAAGCTCGGCCGCTTATGCTGTTAGAAAGATAAGACAGTTAACAGATGTAGAAACCGCGCGTTTGGTCTATTTTAGTTACTTCCACAGTATTATGTCATATGGCATTTTACTGTGGGGTCGGGCTGCTGATATTGAATCCATTTTTATTTTGCAAAAGAGAGCTGTCAGAGCCATTTACAATCTACGTCGTCGTGAATCTCTTAGGGAACTATTTAAAAAGGTTAATATTATGACGGTACCTTGCCAATACATTTATGAAAATATTATGTATGTAAGAAAAAATCAACATCTTTTTAATAAAATAAGTGATAGACATAATTTTAATACTAGAAATAAGGATAAATTAGATCAACCTTTTTTCAGATTATCTAAAGTGCAAACATCTTTTATGGGGTACTGTGTTAAATGCTACAACAAAATACCTTTTGATATATTACAATTAAATGAAAGAAAATTTAAAACTCATATAAAAAGTACACTTTGTAAACAAGGATATTACAAATTGGAGGATTATATCCAAGATAACAATGTTTGGAAACATGCTGGTCCTGCTCCATAGGACAATCTAGAGTCTAGACAAAATCAAACTGGTTGCTAATTTAATTTATACATACACATTTTTTTTTTACATTGTTTTTTACATTCTTTGACAAATGTAACTCACACACTTTTTAAAATACTAGTAAAATTTTTCAATCTTTGTAAATATGTGGACACCATGTATCTATCACATAATTGATTTACCAGTCTGTTATATTTTTAATTCTTTTACCATTTTTGGTAGACTAAATTTTATTTTAGGTGCATCGTCTTCACATATAATTATATAAACAATGTATACAAAAACTTGTAAAACATTTTAAAAGAGTAACGGTGGAGTTTCTTGCCCATTCTTCTCCACACGAAAACTACATTTTGGAATGGGCGACTAGAATCAATTTATTTTTTCATTTTAAATTTTGACGTTCAAAAGTGCCTTTTAAGTGCCTATTTGAAATAAATGATTTGACTTTGACTTTGACTTTGACATTAAGACCTGCAAACGGCCCTAAATTGGAGCGTGGGCATCGTATTTCGAGATTAACATATGCCCGGAACCACATAAACTGAAGTATTGAAATTGGTCAAGAGTTATGTTCTCAGATGAATCAATATTTATGTTCTGTAAGAACGACGGAAGAACAAGAGTGTGTAGAAGACCAGGGAAGCGATTCAAGCGAGCATGCATCGAAAAGAAAGTGGCCTGTGGCGGGATCCGTACTTGTAGGGGCCGGAATTTCTGCAGAGAGTTGTACAGATCTGGTGGAACGGCACTATAACTAGAAAGATACGTGAAAGAAATCCTAAACGTATACGTTGGTCCATTTATTGTCAATTTGGAAAAGGATGATATCTTCGTGCACGACAGTGCCCGGCCTCAAACTGGTGAAATTGTGAATGACTACCTTCAAGAGGTTATCCATTATCTGTATGGAGTCATCAGCACGCAGCCTGGACCTCAACCCAATCGACCATGCTTGGAACGACCTCGGACGGTGTGTGAGACACCGAAACCCTTCCCGATCACGCTTCAAGAGCTCAAGTTGCGCTCGTAGAGGAATGGCAGAATATTCCCTACAAAGCGACACATAGATTTTATTACTTTCTTTTAAGGAACATTTGATTGTCTAATAAACACAATTTATTTAATTAAGCTAGCATTCTTAGTTTCTGAAACTTTCACGTATCTTTATGTGACGCTAATTCATTGCTCTCGAGTTTAACATAAAGTCGCTATTCGTATCTATCTGATCTGCGTGACTGCGTTGTTTTTCTAAACTATACGCAGCAGATTTTGCTGCGGTTTTCAACATAATTTACAGAATTATTTCGGAAGGTATAAAACTTACAAATAATAAAGAAATCTCGATAGTTTTTCAAGTCGGAAAAACCATGCGAAGCAGGGGACGGGACGCTAATGTAGCGGTATCTACAACGACGCCACATGCGAACAACGCGTTATGCTGACGTCAGAAAATCCTGCATCTCGCAAGCAGAGTTTACCGCGCACTTTAAGCTACCAGTTATTTCAGAGAGGTAAGTAGGTATTTGCTTGTATAGTAGCTTGGTGGGTAAACGCCCCGGCCCTCGGCACCACATCGTAAAAGCGAACACGACTTTGTGGCACTTTGTGACAAATTTGTAATATAACAATAATATTAAAATTTTATATTTCCTTTCTTCCTGTTTTATTCTCAACAATAAATCAAACAACTAGATGCGACTGCCACTACCACGATAGTTTTTTGTGCATAAACTAAAATTAACAACCCTAAGCGCGACCGCCGAGCGTAGGTATGAAAAGTGAAGTACATACATGTGATTGAGTTCTGTACTCTCTGTATTTTGTGCTAATAGTTATAATTTACTAGCTGACCCCGCAAACGTCGTTTTGCAAAAAAAAAAAAATTGATAGTAGCCGATTCTCAGACCTACTGAATATGCCTATAAAATTTCATACAAATCGGTCAAGCCGTTTCGAAGGAGTATGGTAACTAACACTGTGACACGAGAATTTTATATATTAGAAAGATAAAGCACAAACAACTGCAGTAGGTATCTACCTATAATAGAGCTTTTTTATGTAAACTCGGATGATAAATTATTTATGTTTAGTTGTAAAGGACATAATATTTAATTGAATCCATTCAATTATGTTACGTGCAGGTTTTTGACCTCGGTTATCTGATGTAATACCTAAATATGAAATGTTTTAAAAGTCAAGATGGTATGGCTCAAATAGCTGCGTCATGATAAGCTGCTTACTTAAGTGAGTGAAAGTAATGCGCCTGTATCTATCCGGGAAAAGATCTAACATCATTACATGGATTTATTATGAAATATACCTGTATTTAATAATGCTTAGAAAATCTCGAAGCTTGTAGCAGTACAAAACTAGTCGCTGGATATGAATATTAAACCGGACTATCAGAATAATGGTAAGTATTCCGCTTCGAAAACATTGGTCTTTAATAACTGCAAGTGATCAGACATGTGTCCATTTTATTTTAATTTTTATTTTGCCATTATCATCCTCTGCTGGGTAATAGTCTCCGTGTAGAATGAACGTACCTAAGTTTCGATCTTTCGAGACCCTATGAGGTGCTTATAATATACTTAATTATAAGTGAACAGAAATATCTTTTAATTTTATATTATTACTAGCTGACCCCGCAAACGTCGTTTTGCAAAAAAAAATAAAATAGATAGTAGCCGATTCTCAGACCTACCCGATATGCACACAAAATTTCCAGCCGTTTCGGAGGAGTATGGTAACTAACACTGTGACACGAGAATTTTATATATTAGATTTATACAGGGTGACTGATCAATTTCTACTATGCGGAAAATTCGTAAAAGACCACGCTACGGCATTACGGGACGTGTCGTGGTCAATATTGAACACAAAAATCAGATTATTTGTGACTTTAGTGTGATACCATACCTAATCACACTAATATTATAAAGGCGAAAGCTTGTGTGTGTTAGTCTCTTCTTCACGCTCAAACGGCTGGACCAATTTTGATAAAATTTTGTATGGAGGTAGCTGACACCCTGGATTAACATATAGGCTTTAAACTTATTATCCCTATATTCTCTCAGGATCGAAACTTATTCGGGTGAAATCGTGGGGCGCAGCTAGTTACATAATAAAGAAACTGCAACAACAAGTTTTAAACTCATCGGAAACGTGGTGTCTCTATCGTAGTCATATACTGACCGTGGACAACTTCGATGGTGTTCTGTCATGTCTGCTTTGTGCTCGGAGCTTCTCGGACAGAGTTGGTTATACATGAGAGCACATGCCATAGCACAACATCTCACCTCTCAATCACCTTTAAAATAATCATCGAATGCAGTCGCTGTAGCCCAAATCTGCTAGAAGGCATCATTGTCATCAATAAAGTATGCGAAAGAATGATGAAAACGACTATGGAAAGCGATCGCTTTTTAAGTAGCAAAAACGTGCAGATTTGACAGATCTTATTTTCCATATAAAATGGCCAAGCCTGAGTAATATAATTATCTAATAATAATTGGTGATTTTCATTTGTAATAACTATAATCTTAGTTTAACACGTTCAACACGGCAAGCTTCAACAGAGTTTGCTCGTCTGTGCGTTATGGCCGCTGTATATCCCGTACGAGAGTTTCCTGATATGCGTTTCGGCCAGTATATATCCCGTACCACTATCAACTTTTGAAATTCTCTTTCTCCGTGAAGAAACCGAATTTTGACATGGTTCTTTCTCGAATACGTAGACAATGTATTCCTTTATATCAATTTGAAGCCGCCCGAAAATCCCTCAAGAAACTATACGTTATGACTTTATGAGCGTAAATATAGACCCATCAAAATACGGGAAAAATACAATCCGTGCCGTGTACATTGATCTCCACTTTACGGGGTGTTTGTGGGCAGTTTGTTTTCCTTGTAAAAAACTCGTATACATCGCGATGTAATTTGATGCGGCATTCACCATCACTACATAGTATAAAACAAAGTCGCTTTCTCTGTCCCTATGTATGCTTAAATCTTTAAAACTACGCAACGGATTTTGATGCGGTTTTTTTTAATAGATAGAGTGATGGAAGAGGAAGGTTTATATGTATAATGTAGTGTATTTAGTGCATTGCACCCGTGCGAAGCCGGGGCGGGTCGCTAGTTAATTATAAAATGTTTTGTTGTTAATCATAAATGTCGGGATATACGTAATAAAAATGTTGAATATCGCATTAAAATATATTAAACATATTTTGAAGGTTTAAGAAAATAATACACTGAGTACTTGAGTAGGCAAAATACTCTTTAATATAGATAAGTACTTAAATGAAAACCAGACCAATATAAATGATTTTCTCCCACACAGGTTAGATAGATTAAATAAACTACACAAAAATATATCTAGAACAAAAAACATAATAAAAAGTATCTTTTGCTTTTCTGTATCTTATCTTTCCTTTGGCTTTCTCGATTAAGTACTTAAATTTATTTTTTTATTGCGCGGATTGCATGCGTCCGGGGTATATTTTTTCCGTATAGAATCTAATCTTAACCTGTTGGCTACCTTAGAAATTACAGCTCTCTTTATTATATCTATTTTGTCATCCTCTATGTTTGCCACAGCCCAGGAAAATTACTTTAAGTACCTACCTACTATTTTCCTTGCCATGTGCTTGTGCTTGTGGTTGACTCCTTGAAACTTTTGCGGTAAAATGAGCAAAATATTGTTTTTGTTCAACAAAGCATTACGTAAGCCATGGTATTTTGATGATTTATAAAATGCAATAAACAATGGGTTAAAATGTGCAAAATAACATTTATATGGAAGCACGAAGCACTGAGGTAATATTTTTATCAGTCATCAAGTGCAAATGCAAATGGGCTGAAAGTGATCTTATCCCACGCAGTCGTAAAGGTGCATCCAGACAGAGCGAGGCATGCGCCGCAAGTGATTTTTTTATATGCTAGACGCCTCAGCCTAAGGCAACCGTTAATTATATGCGTGGGTTACCATTCGAAACACACGCCCCGTGATATCTGGACGCACCTTTGAACCAAACCCGTCCCTAAACTATGAAAAAAGTTTACTTTAAATAACCAAGTACTTACCTATCTACTTATTTTGTTGATGTCGTTCATCATCAGCCCAGTCAAACGCTTCATCATCGGCTTCCTTATAGACACACTAATAAGCCATACTGTTCCTACTGCTGGAACACAGGCCTCCTCTCTGTGAGAGATCGGCTTCCTTAAACGCTCGCTATTTAGTCATTTTATTATTTCGGCAACACTATTTTAAGTATGTACAACCTACATTAATATAATGGCTGTATAGGTAATTTAAACACACTATTGTCTTGTCTTGGGTTCGATTCCCGGGTCGGACAGCATCATTGGGTTTGTCCATCTCAAGGGCTCGCCCCCTATTAGTACATGTGACTTAAACATAGCTGGCATGTAGGTGTACTATAGGTACATCTCTGCCAACCTCTTCGGGGAATATAGGCGTGATGTTATGTGTTATTATCTGATCTATGAGGTTATCTAAAGTCCATTCAAATTTATGTTTCAAATTGATGTTATTTCAAGTTAAACAAATATCAGCTTTATTTTTATGGTTATTAAGTTGATTTCAGAGTAACTAGCACTATTGAAAAAGTTATAAAAATGTTTGAAGTTGTAGCGTAAACTGAACTTTACTGTGTAGGAATTAAAGTTATTTTTCCATGAACTCATATTTGTTTACATTTTTGGCAAATAAATCCCGAATGCAGATTACAGTGTCTTAGTGTCGCTATACTTTAACAGGCGACACGTCTTCCTAAATCTGTTTTATCTTCTTCCTGACCAGAATCACATATGCGTACCTAACTCGTTACATGATTGCGTTGAAATGGTAATTACTAAAAGGATGACTAAAGGAGCTAGTATTTCCAAAGGAAAAAAATAAATCTATATTATTAAACAATAACCTTATTTCATGGTTTGCCTGTTTGTAAAGATTGAATGTACGAAAAACAATAAGTATTGATTATGACGTAGTTGCATGAATATTCGTAACATAATTATAAACCTTCGCGACGTAGAGTGCGACGATTACGCACAGTAACGCTAAAAAAGGGGGAAAAACGTACGTCATTGACATTTTCATAACCCTTACAAATAGAGCTGGGAGACATTAAGGAAATTGTATTCGTGGCATATTGGTTTATGGTTGAATGGACACATTTAGGTACTTACTTAATATTTCGTACTATTCATAAATATCTGGCGTTAGAAACAAACAACAGTCATGTTAAAATTATGCTTCAAGCAAAATTCCTCTGCATCCAAGATTTTCTTGGATTTATTTCTGAACGAGCGCACAATTCAATGCCTTATGCCATATTTGGTATTGTGATCTATTATGCGAGGTGACGACGATTACTTACCGTCTGACTTTAGTTACCTTTGTAGAATTATGTAGGATATAAATATTACAACAATTGTTAAACAGTTTATTTGTTGACATGGTTAGCAACGAAAGACAATTGTGGACTGTACCACTATTATGCTATAAAAACGTATTACTTCAAATGTTCCTTGGGTCCTTCTTAGATATTAGTTGTAGGTAACTTGACTTGACTTGTAGGTAAGTCGAAGTCAATCAATTATGGAACATTTTTGATTCATGTGTTTTGTAACCGTTTTGAAACTATCCCAAGCGCAATATCATTTGTCAAAACTGTTAATAGTTTGAAGCGCCTAACAAAAATATTTATTAGAACCACTAGAGAGGAAATTGGCACATTAGTTAAATATAATATTGAAACTAAACATTGGAAGCGAGAAAGATAACTAATAAATAAAGCTCTAACTAATAATAAATTAATATTTTCTTTCAATTTAATTTTTTACTTTAAACGTTTGAACAATTTCAAGTAAACCGACCTTCCTCTCTTCGGTCTGCAGTACAGATAAATTAACCAGGAACATTTTATCTTCCTCACTCGTCGGTTTTGAAGTACCGTGTTTGACCGATGCGTTGAACGCTTGGAAAATGGCTTGTCCCAATACGGTTTTGCCCACAGGTTTTGCCCGACAAGCCGTCCTCCCACTGCGGTTAAGCTGTCGACAGCCTCGAGCCCCATGGCCTGTCTTGCTGCAGGAGCGCAGGGGCCCAAGTCTGCTATTTTTATAAATTTGTCATTGAAACACGATCCCATTGTCCTTTTGCTAAAAGTTCGTAATCTGCTAAATTCATAATGGTCGTTCATTGGTCGCACAATGGTCTGAGAAAAACTACTACCTACTAAATTTCGTGCTAGATTTCATTTAATATTATTTTTACATATTACTTATTAATGTTTGCAATCTGAAATAGTTAGTAAATAGCAATAAACATTACATTTATTCATTTTTCATTATGTACGAGATTACCAATATGCAATTTCTTTCAATGGAGTGTCAGTGGTTGACCATTGGAAAGTCATAATGACGCCATTATATTAGTAGATTACCAAATTTGTCAAAATCAACAATTATGAAATCAATGATAGACCATTCTGACACTATTGTAATAGCAGACTTGAGGCCCTGACACGTCATGGTCGCACGTGGTTATGTTTACACTGCTTGCTCTCAGATTTTCCCCTTTATTCAATGCTTTCTGTCATTGGTAATTCATTGGACAGCTGGACTTGAGTTCCTATTTGAACTTGACTAAAAATGTGAGGCTAGAGAAATTTAAATACCTAGGTATTAAGTTTTCGGGGTCTGATATGTAAACCTAACAACAGGTAGAGCAGAAGCAAAACAACTAAATGTAAAAAAAAACAATAATTACCTACCTAGTGATTTTATTATCAGCCAATACCTAAATATAGCTATTTGTATTGTTGCGACGCATACCACGACGAACTAGATCGCAGGTTATCACTGAGGCCACGTAATTACAAATATAAATCAATGCAAAATATTAACGTCCTCAACAATATCTGCACGATTACTGTAGTTCAGAAGGAAAAATATCGCATTCAATGAACTTTATAAATAAATAAAACGTCTCGCTAGTTAACCACAAGAGACCATGCACCTCACAAGGTGTTTAACTTGATACATAGAGTGACGTGTTGTAAATGAAAACCACCCATAACCTTGTAAATAAATATAGTTATTGGCCTTTGTAAATTATCCGTTGCATGTGTGATCGTGTTTTTGTTGTTGTTAATAATTGTATTTTCAAGTTTTTATCACAGAATATGTTGCACTTTGAGCTTGTATGAGATGTTCAAACATGAAGTCGTAATAACTTTAGATAGTAGTAGTTCAATTAATAATAACTTATAAAAATGAAAACTTCACTGCACAAAAATCCCAAGGAAAAAGAAAATGATTTTGATGCAATTATGAATTCACTTTTTAAACGACTTCCAAAAAGGAAGATGTTCGACTTTATTTAGGTATGTTGTTTGTTTGAAAGAATAGGCTCTCGTGGTGGTCCCATTGTCACCAAGTCGGAATCTGAGGAGGGAATCCCATGGAAATCGAGGGACACCCTCAAATTTTATAGGCACGCATATACAGTGTTATTTGTAAAACACCAGCAACCTCTTAACAGGTCATTGTACTCATCATTATGAACAACTTTTACTATGGGGCCAAACCTGAAATCGCGAAAAAAAAATCAGCTGTTCCCTACATTTTGCCGAGTTACACGAACATAAATGTAGGGAGCAGCTGATTTTTCTCAGCTCTTGGAAAGCACCATTTGGTGAAGTGGAACTGATGATGAAGACACAGATAGCCATCAGAACTACACAATAATAAGTATTTCACGTGTTGCGAATCTTTAAGGTATTTTAATGTGGTTGCTAAGCAATTTATGATCATCACAAAAATACACTACAAAGTGAAATATAACTTTAATTTCGGAAGTCGGTGGCAAAAAACTAAAATACAGATCCAAAGACACCGACTTCCGAAGTTAGAGTTATTTTTCACTTTGTAGTATTTTTTTGGAAGTCGAATGTTTTTATTTTCAAAATCAGAATCGAAAAAAGGTTTATTATTTTCAGCAATGGCCGGAAAAACATAAGTTCCGGAAAATCAATAATAACAATTCATTTTTTCAGAAAACCGGCAGAGTGCGTGTCTGGTCACGCACAATGAAGAGTTCCGTAGTTGGAAGTGTTGAAGGTATATCACCTCCATGTACTGACAGTAACTACTGGCTAGATGAAAAACTGTTTTAAATGTAATATTGACGTAAAGTTTTTTCAATTAGATTCCATGTTCTATATTGTTCACCATGACCTTCCTAATATATGCTTAACCACATAACTCGTGTTTCCGCTCTGCAAACCTCCCCAACAAAGGTTATGGGCCCAGAGCAGTAAAGTGTATTGTATGTTGTTGAAATTGTTGTGAAAATAATTCGAAATCTTGAAGATAAGTACATGTAGGAAGAAAAATGACTTCGAATGTACGTATAGAATTATTGACGAAGGACAACTACGACAGTTGGAAGGTACAGATAGAAGCATTGTTAATTAAAAATGACTTCTGGGAGTATGTAAGTGGAGAAAAGCCAAAACCTACTACCGATGCTGCTATATCGACATGGAAGACAGCTGACAGAAAAGCAAAGTCTGAGTTGATATTGGCATTAGATCCGAGTGTAGTTCGTCACGTAAAAAGGGTGGAAACTGCACGAGAGGTATGGTTAAAATTAGAGAGTTTGTTTGCATCAAGAGGACCTGCAAAGAAAGCGAATTTAATGAAAAGGCTCATGTTACAAAGGATGAGTGAAAACCAAAAGGTACATGAGCACCTTGATTCCTTTTTTGAAGCTGTCGACAAATTGGAAGAAATGGATATAAAAATCCATGATGATTTATTAACGATAATGCTGCTGTACAGTCTTCCGGGAAGTTATGAAAACTTTAGATGTGCTATAGAGTCTAGAGATGAACTTCCAAAGCCAGAGCAACTAAGAGTTAAAATCATCGAAGAGGATAGTTCAAGAGGAAACGCTCAAGTTGACAAAATAGAAGGCGCCATGTATTTGGACAAACATCAGAAGAAAACGACTGGAAAAACATTTAAGTTTAAATGTTTTAAGTGCCACAATTTTGGCCATAAGGCATCGGACTGCACTAAGAAAAGGGAGAAGACTCAAGAAACTCGATGTGTGGAGTCATGTACTAGTCATGAAAGTAGTGAAGTTTTAACTATATATCATGTTTCAGATGACTGCCGCATCGCTGTTGATGCGAAGCGCCGTCAGGAATGGATTTTTGATAGTGGTTGCACTTCTCACATGTGCAATGACCCGCAAAGGTTTGCTGAGATACTCCCTGCGAGTCAAAAATTAAAATTAGCCACAGATTCTTTGACAACCGTGCAAGGTAAAGGTACAGTTGAGTTATTAGCATGCAATGATGATCGAACGCGAAAAATTAAATTTGAAAATACCCTATTGGTTCCCGATTTACGTAGTAATTTAATTTCCATCGCCCAACTTACCGAACGAGGTTGTGAAGTCACGTTCAAGCATGACGTAGCCTATGTAGTTAAAAAGGGTGAGGTAAAACTGACCGCTGATCGGCGAGGTGATTTATATTACTTGAGGGAGCTGGACGCTTCAGCGTCTGTGGTAAGTAGTGAAAGTGTTGATCTGTATAGATGGCATGAGCGTATGGGACATCTGAATGCTAGGGATCTTATGAAAGTACTAAAGAAATCAGGTATTGATCCGATGAAGATCGATAGTAACTTGCATGATTGTGATGTGTGCGCTAAGGGTAAAATGGTGTCGTTGCCTTTTGTGAAATCCAGTTTACGCTGCAACGAAAAATTGCGAATAATATACTCTGATGTGGTAGGTCCAATGAGAGTTCAATCGAATGGCGGAAATAAATACTTTGTTACTTTTATTGACGACTGTACTCGTTGGTGTGACGTCTTTATGCTGAAAAATAAAAGTGACGTTTTGTCAAAGTTTAAAATTTTTAAATGTCATGTAGAAAATTTGACAGGAAGAAAAATTAAATTTTTACACACGGATAACGGAACTGAATACAAAAATAATTTATTCAATGAATATTTAGAAAATGAAGGAATTAAGAGACGTTTTACGACGCCATACTCACCTCAAAGTAACGGCATCGCTGAACGGATGAACCGTACGTTGATTGAGATGGCAAGGTGCATGATCTTATCGTCAGGTATTTCACCAAGTTTTTGGGCAGAGGCTGTAGCTACTGCATGTTATTTGCGTAATAGGTGCCCAACTAGTAGTCTAAATGGCGAAATTCCATACGAAAAATGGTTTGAGAGACCTGTGAATGTCAAATATTTAAAAACATTTGGCACGAAAGTACACGTCTTGGATAAGGAACCAGGTAAAGATAAGTTTGCAGCACGAAGTTCACTTGGCATTTTTGTGGGTTATCCAGCTGATGCTAAAGGCTATAAAATATGGATACCTGAGAGTAGAAAAATCGTAGTGTCGAGAGATGTAAAATTTCAGGAAGGTAAACTGACTGAAATTGAGTGTAAGGTCTCAAATAAATCACTAATAGAACCACAATATGAAAAGAGTATTGTGAGAAAGACTGTTGATATAGAAATTCAAACTAAAGAACAGTCGGATGTGCCATTTAGTGATGAAAATTCAAGAGAAGAAGTTCCATTAGATATTCAACCGAATGTGCCAGTGATTGATGAAGGAACATCAGAGAATACAGAATCTACTGGAATTGGTAATAGAAACGTTACTTTAAAAAGAGGTCCTGGAAGGCCAAGGATTCAGAAAGGACAGGTTGGCCGCCCTCGTAAAATCTACAACATGGTTGAGGTAGAAGAGAGTAGCGACAATGAGTCATCGACGGAAGAATACGTCGACACTGATGATTTTGTTGGAGCAATTGAAACCACGTTGAAGGAAGCTTTAGCATCTGACGAAAAGGTCCAATGGGATGAAGCGATTCTTTCAGAAATAAGGAGTCTAGTAAATAACGACACGTGGGAAATTGTGAAGAAACCTTCAGATCGTAATATCGTAGGATGTCGATACGTGCTGACTACAAAGCTAAATGTTGACAATACCGAGAAAAAGAAGGCCAGACTAGTAGCAAAAGGATACAGTCAGCAACATGGCCTAGATTATAATAAGACATTCGCCCCAGTTGCGAGAATTGCAACTGTACGTTTGTTGGTCGCCTTAGCTGTCGAAATGGGCATGGACATTGATCAGATAGATATAAATACCGCCTATTTAAACGGTGATCTGAACGAAGATATTTATATGAAGATCCCAGAGCTGCTGAAAGAAGGTTTAGAGAAACTAAAAAATGCAGATGGCGTTAATTCTGCAGTAGGTAAAAAAGCTGCTAAAATGCTTGAAGATATGAAAGCAGGTGGTGACACCTGTCGTCTGAAGGAATCTCTTTACGGTCTCAAACAAGCTGGACGACAGTGGAATATTAAACTGGACGAGAAGCTGAGAGAAATGGGATTGAAACCTACGATAAATGAACCTTGTTTGTATCACAAACGCAATAAAGGTGGATCAGATCTTTTTGTTGTTGTTTACGTGGATGACGTATTAATCGCATCAAAAAATAGATTGTATATTGATAAATTCAAGCAGGAATTAGCGAGGAGATTTGAGCTTAAAGACTTTGGTCAAGCAACCTTCTGTCTCGGGATAAATATAAAGAAAAGTGGCAATGAATATTTCTTGTCACAAGAGAAGTATATAAAAGATATTTTGAAGAAATTTGCTATGGATAGTTGCAATCCAATCCAGACTCCAATGGAAATCGGAAATCCTGTTATTAGTGAAAAAGAAGTAATAAAAGGGAAACAATTTCCGTATAGAGAACTTATTGGAGCACTCATGTATTTAAGTGTAGCAACTAGACCTGATATCGCCAACGCTACGGCAAAACTTGCACAGTTTGCAGAAAACCCGCAGGAAACTCATTGGAGGGCTGCGAAGCGAGTTCTTCGATACTTGAAAGGTACGATAACTCATGGTTTGGCGTTTAAGCCGACAGGGTTATGCATACAAGGGTATGCAGATGCAGATTGGGGTAACTGCCTCATTGATAGACGATCCTTTACGGGTTATTTATTCGTTCTAGGGGGCGCAAGCATATCATGGACTTCACAAAAGCAACGCATCGTTGCGACTTCTACTTGTGAGGCTGAGTTTGTGAGTTTGGCAGAAGCTATGAAAGAAGCTGTGTATTTGAATAGCCTGTTGAAAGAACTAGGTTTACATCAACTCTGTAAGGTAAGAATGCATGCTGATAACTTAAGTGCTATTTGCCTTGCTGAGGATCATGGTATACATCATGCGAAAAGTAAGCACATTGACATTAGACATTTCTTTATAAGGGATGTGCTACGTTCCAATAAAGCTATAACATTGGAACATTTGTCAACTGATAAGATGTTGGCAGATGTTCTCACCAAACCTTTGCCTCGCGTAAGACACGAATTACTAACAAGTGCGTTAGGATTGTGTGTGAGAAAATAAAGATAGGTTTATTATTTGTGAATCGTATCGTACATGAGTTGAGGGGGTGTGTTGAAGGTATATCACCTCCATGTACTGACAGTAACTACTGGCTAGATGAAAAACTGTTTTAAATGTAATATTGACGTAAAGTTTTTTCAATTAGATTCCATGTTCTATATTGTTCACCATGACCTTCCTAATATATGCTTAACCACATAACTCGTGTTTCCGCTCTGCAAACCTCCCCAACAGGAAGGAATTTATATCAAGAACAAACTTAACATTGTAGTTGAAAATCATGCTCTCATACATTCCAACTGAAAATGTAAGTTTGTACGCACAATATTGAGAGATTTACCATGTTGTTTTAAGACCACAGACTTCTTATAGTTTTTCCATGTAATCAGAAGGAAGGGAAAATATTAGGCTCAGTAGTTTTGGAGTTATGGGGAATGGTCAATTTTTTTAATTTTCTATTTGCCTCCCAAAAATGACCCCCATATTCAAAATTCATTTATTTACGTTACACGTCTTTTTTTTTTTTTTTTTTTTTTTGTGGATGGGAAATCATCCAATGACCCCTCCCGCTCTGGGTGGTGCAGAAGGGAGTGTCAGACTCTTACTGACTAAAACCCACCCGTGTTCCTTCCTTAGCCCTTTGTGTTCCGGGGTAGCGGTAACCCTTTCGGACAATCCCGCTGCCCCGGCAGGCTTCGGCCCTTTCGGGCCCCTTCCTTGCTGCTGACATCTCTTTGAGGCGCGCGTGGAACACGTACGCGCCGTCCGGCACGGGCCTGGTCCTGATCGGACGGAGAGTTACCCATTACTCTCCGCCCGCAGGCCCGCGCCTACGGTGGCCGGGAGTCGTCTCGCGGCTCCCGACGCCCGGGGCGTCTCCCGCGGCGGCTGGGACGTGAGGCCCTCTCCCTCAGCCGTCCCGCCACCTCCTTCGCTAGCATGACTGCTTCGCAGAAGGAGGTGACTGCCTCCCACTCCCTCTCGCCCCGGACCATGGCTTGAACCAGGGCCGGGCGCGAGAGGTCGCCGCCGCCGCCGATCGCCTCTGCGAGAACACGGCGGTGCTCCGCCCAATTGGGGCATACCGCCACCGTATGCTCCACCGTGTCCTCCGGGCGACCCTCGCAGTGGTGACACCCGGGCGTGTCCTCCCGCCCGATAATGTGCAGGTACCTCCCGAAACACCCGTGTCCGGTGAGGACCTGCGTCAGGCGGTAGGTGAGGGCGCCGTGGCGCCTCTCTAGCCACTCCTCAAAGAGGGGTCTTACCGCCGCTATCGCGGCGTGCCCTGCGCTGGGTTGCGACAGTCGCTCTTTCCATGCCGCCATGAGATCGCGCCGGAGGTCGGTCCGCTCCGCTGCGATTTGCCGCGGAAGCGGAGTTTCCCCCCGGCGTAGTGCCTCCGCGCGCCACTCGTACAGGCGCGCGAGGACTATCGCCTCCAGATCCCACGGCGGCAGTCCGGCAAGGAGGCTTGCCGCCTCGCCCGAGATCGTGCGGTATCCCCGGATCAGCCTTACGGCTACCACCTTCTGGGGCGCGTTCAAATAGTGGGCGGCTCGCCGCCGCAGTGAACGCGCCCACACCGGGGCCCCGTACAGGGCCATGGACCGCACGACCCCCGCGTAAAGCCTCCGGCAGGAGGCGTTTGGCCCCCTCAGGTTGGGCAAGAGCCGCTTGAAGGCGGCCCCGGCCCGTTCCAGCTTGGGAGCCAAACGTCGGAAGTGCTCGACGAAGTTCCACCGGCTGTCGAGGACGAGACCCAGGTATCTCATCGTTGTCTCGACGCCGATGTGAACCCCTCCTGCCGTTATTTGGGATCCCGAAGGCGGCCCGTTCCGAGGCCCATGAAAAGACATGGCCTCGGACTTGTGCAAAGCCACCTCGAGACCCAACTGCCGGATCCTCTCCACGACTATCGCAACCCCGCGTGTCATCGCGTCGGCCGCCGCCTGATGCGACCTCCCCTGCGCCAGGACTAGCGTGTCGTCAGCGTAGCAAACCACGCTGACTCCATCAGGGAGATCGGCCCGCAGCACCCAGTCGTAACCAATGTCCCACAGGAGCGGCCCCAGAACCGATCCCTGTGGGACACCGCACGACATCTCTCGCCGGTTCCATTCCCCGTTGCGACCGGGGTAGATGACGGCTCTGTCCGTCAGATACGCCCCGACTACTCGACGGAGGTAGGTCGGCACCCGGTGATACCGGAGTGCCTCCCCAATGCAACTCCAGGGCAGGGTGTTAAACGCGTTGGCGATGTCGAGTGACACCGCCACGACCACCCCACCCCGGGACACCGCGTCCCCCGTCGTGAGGGCCCTCACGCGCATGATGGCGTCCACCGTCGAGCGCCCCTTGCGGAAGCCGAACTGGCTGTCCGCAAGATCCGGCCCCGTCCTCACCAGGTGCCCGACGAGGCGGCCCGCAATCACTCTCTCAAAGAGCTTGCCGACCTCGTCGAGCAGCACGATGGGCCGGAATGCGGACGGAGAGTCCGCAGGGCGCCCTGGCTTCTGTATGAGGACCAGCTTCCCCGTCTTCCAGCGGAGTGGAAACTGGCCCCTCTCCATGCATGCGCTCAAGAGCGCCTCTAGTCGGGGCCCGAGAGCCCCTGAGGCCAGGACCCAGGCCTTACCCGGCAAGCCGTCGGGTCCTGGGGCGGTATTTTTGGCCTTCAGCCTATCTACCGCCACTCTCAGATCTACCCCGGTCACCTCAGGGATGTCGTCGTCGTCCGCGTGGTCCGCTTCAGGCACCGCAAGTGGCGGAGCCATGGGCGGGGGAGTATGCTCCGCCCGTGAAGGGAACAGAGCGCTCACCACCTCCTCCACCAGCTGGGGGCGGAGACTCTGCGTCAGCGGGGGGGCCCAGGTGCGGAGTTTATTCCGCACCATTTTATAAGGGCGCCCCCATGGATCTCTGTTCAGAGTCTCCACCATCTCCTCGCGGGCCATATCCTTGGCCCGCTGGACAGCCTCGCGGAGGGCGGTCTTCGCCGCTCTGTACCCCTCGTACAGCTCCGCCTCCGTGGCTTCCGCATCCGGAGGGCGGATGCGGAGCCTGCGGTGCCTGGTGTACAGGTGTCGCGCGTCGACGCAAGCCTTGCGTAGCGACTCCACCTCCCGCGACCACCAGTACACCTGACGTCGGGCGCGTCCTGGCCGGACTCGGGGCATTGCCACGTCGCATATCTCCGACATGGCCTCCCGGAACCACTCCGCCTCATCGTCGATATCGGCAGGCCTGTCCGGTGATGACACCCAGGCCTGCACGATCGAGGCTTCCAGGAGGAGCTCCCGGTCCAGCTGCTTCAGCGCCCACCGCGGACCACTCGGGGCCTGTTGGACCGGCGCGCTGGAGGTCTGGGTGGAGACGTCGAACCGGATATACCGGTGATCGGAGTAGGTCTCCACCTCCTCCATGACACGCCAGTCAATAACACTCCGTGCCAGAGCGGGGCTGGCGAACGAAATGTCCACCACGGACTCGCCCCGCATCCGCACACACGTGGGAACAGAACCCCGATTTAGGACGACCAGGCCTGTTTCCAGAGCCCAGTCCTCCACCATCCTGCCCCGCACGTCCGTGCAACGGGAACCCCAGGCCAGATTCTTGGCGTTGAAGTCCCCGAGCACTAGTACGGGGAAGCGATGGTTTCCGGCGACGACGACACTCAACTCTGTTAGAGAGTTCTGGAACTCGGCGAGAGTTCGGCTCGGAGAGAAGTACACTCCCACTACTACTATCTCTCCGAACCGTGCTGCTACGCACCCCTGTCCCTTCGTGACTCCTTCGAGGGACGGGGTGCCGGCGGCGGCCGACGAAATTAGGGCCACTGAGCCGCTCAGGTCCTCCACCCAGTCATCCCTGGGCGGGACAAAGTACGGCTCAGCGACCACGGCGATGTTGATCGACCACTGCGCCATGCTCTGGAGCAACAGGTCCTGGGCGCAGGCGCAGTGGTTGATGTTCGCCTGGAGGAGGCGTAATGGAGCCATCACTCCTCCATTTCAGCCCCCTCCTGGGCCCCTTGCGAGGGCCCCTCCACGGTGGCGGCGGCGATGGTAGCGGCAGCGGCGGTGACGGCGGTGGCGTCGGCGGCGGCGGTGGCGGCGGTGGCGGCAGCAGAGGCGGCAGCGACGGTGGTGGTGGCGGCGGTGGTGGCGGAGGGCCTCCCTTTCCTCTTGGCTCCGTCGGGTGGAACGCAGCACTTGCTCCCTGCCCGGTGCTCGGCCGGCTTGCCGGCAGCCGCACATGCGACGCAGTGCGGCGCGGCGCTGCACGAGCCGGCCGTGTGTCCGGGCTGACCGCAGCGGAAGCACAGAGTGCTGCGGTCCACCTCCGAGGTGCACTGGACGCCTACGTGGTGCCCCACATGGCATCGGAAGCACCTCAGAGGTCTGGGTTCCAGCAGCTTGACCTGCGCCGAAACCCAGCCGACCAGGAGCCTTCGGCCCTCCACGATCTTTCTGGCCGCCGTCACGGGGCAGCTTACCGTTACGGTTCGCATGCCCGTGAAGTCAGGACGTATGGTGCCCGCCTTCACCTGGTCGGCCAGACACCCGCCCGTCCTGACGACGGCGGCCACCACCTCTCCCTCCGTTACGGAGTCATCCAGGCCCAAGATGCGCATGTCTGCGCACTTGACGGGCCTGGATACTCGAACCTCCTCCGCATTTAGGGACGCCCTTAGCTTCTCAGCTAGGGCGTCAGCGGTGGGGCCACTCGTCACGCCAGGGATCTCCAGCATGCGGGCGCCAGTGGCGGTCACCCTATGCCGGAGGCCCCCGGCGATCCCCAGCTCCTGGAGGTCCACCGTCGCTCTGGCCTTAGTGAGCACGTCGCAGTACGTCACGCCCTTTTTGACCGCGTCCGGCTGCAGTGTTATGACCACAGCCGCGGTCTTCGGGGCGCGAAGCCTAGCTGCGACGGCTCGCTCCTTGCGGCGCCGCCTTTGCGCCTTTTTCCTGGCCGCCTTGGCCGCCTTCTTTTTCTGCCCGACCACCTGCCATTCGGCGTCGGTCGCGGCAGAAGTGGGAGAGTTTTGGGGGCCGGGCGTAGGCTCTGGGGCCCTCGCCTCCCCTCCCTTTCTCCCCCTCTTCCGGGCCGGCGCCGGGGTTTTGCCAGCAGGAGCCGGCCTTACCGGCGCCGGGGCTCCACCTGCAGGCACCGGTTTAGCCGGCGCCGGGGCTCCGCCAGCCGACGCCGGTTTCGCCCTCGCCGGGGCTCCGCCAGCAGACGCTGGTTTGGCCGGCGCCTGAGCCCGGCCTGACGGCCCGGGTTTAGGGGCGGCCGTTGCCGCTGCGGCCGCGTACGAGGCCGCCTTCGGCCCCGGGGCCGCCGCCTTGCCCGCCAGAGGTGGGCGCAGGACAATGCCCTCCAGGACGGAAAACCGCGCCTGGAAGGCCGCCAGCTCCTGCCGAACCAGGTCCAGGACCTGGTTCTCCACCGGGATAGGCCGGCTCGGTGATTCCGCCTGCGCCCTGCCGGTGCTCCTCAAGGTGGCCAGGTCTGCCCGGAGCCTCCCGTTCTCCTCTCGGAGATGCTCCATCGCGGCCGTCAGGCGGGCGACCTCGGCTCGCAATTCGGCCACTTCGCCGGCCGAAGGGCCGACGTAGTTGGCCGCCTCCGCTGCCTCCATAATGGAGGCCGCTGCCGAGACTATGGCCCTGTTCTTTGAAGCTTGCAGCTTCTTCAGGGACACGTCCCGGATCGCGGCCTCCACGACCGCCGCAAACCTGCGCTTGCGGTCCGCACCGGGGCCATCAACCGGACCCGTCTCATCGCCTGAGGACCCCGAGGCGACCGCGCGACCGGCCTCCGCCTCCTTTATTGGCTCCTCCGCCAGTTCTGCCGCCTCCCGGGCAGTGAGCCCCCTCCCTTTGCCTCGCTCCCGGACTCCTCCCCGCCTGCTGGTGGGGATTTTCCGGGCCGAGGCCAGCTCCCCATCAGAGGAGGACCCCTGGCCGTCCTCTGACCTTGGCCGCTTGCTGTGAACCTTTTTCGCAGCAGCGGCCATCTTCTTGGCACGGCTGAGGCTCCCTGAGCCTCCCGTGCTTGCGCCTCCAGATGCGGCGTCGGACTCCGACCCCGCATCACTCCTCACCTCTTCCGTTCTTTGGGTCACAGAGATTCATATGTGTACCAAATTTCAACTTAATCAACAAATCAAATTAGCTGTGACAGACGGACGGACAGACAGACACACGAGGTCCTATAAGGGTTCCGTTTTTTCCTTTTGAGGTACCGAACCCTAAAAATGCATCGTTAGAATAAATAAAAGCACACTGGCGCCGATTCTGTTGTTCACAAATTAAAAACTAAATTTAAGTTCAGTGCATCTTTTTCTTTCTATTTCATTATGAAAAGGACAGAAGATAAATATTAGTTTAGTCCTGTCAAATTAGATAGGCATAGACAAGTTTAGACGTGATTAAAAACTTGGCTATTATAAATACGTCAATTTACGTCAGGCGCTGACTAATTTGACAGGACTAAACTAATATTTATCTTCTGTCCTTTTCATAATGAAAAAGAAAGAAAAAGATGCACTGAACTTAAATTTAGTTTAGTTTGTGAACAACAGAATCGGGGCCACTAACTGATTAAAAGCAGAAAAAATGTTTTTTCATCGATCGTTTTACTTAACCTTTGCAGAGAAAAGCGAAAACCTTATTTTCATAGGATACCATTTTAAACGGTTAAATTTTGTCCCTTATAAATAATTAAATATTGGTCGCGGCACAAGTACTTGGCTATTTAGTATTTTTAGGACCCGAAAGTACGAATTATTTGAGGTTCACAAATAAAGGCGCAATCAATCAATGTTAGAGAGTTTTTAATAATATTTTTAGGGGCACAAAATGGGAATTATTACCTAAAGGTTCGATTAAATACATACCGCTTCAAAGTACCTACGTATATGATACGTCTCTAACTGTTACTATTTTAGAAATAACAAAAGATTGGGCAAAAATACTTTATAGGCTAGAAAGTATCGATCGATATCATTATCAATTTATGAATTTGATTTGTTTGATTAGCTCCAGCGATAAGAGATTTCAAAATTCCAAATAATTTGTTGACTGTACAACCTTAGTCATTATTTCGGAGAACTTACTGAAACCTATACCGTGAAGGATACCTAAGTATCAAATAATAATGCATGCTATTTTTAATACTAAGTAGTAGGTATCTAAAATAATAGGTACAGACGTCAGCACGTCAAACTACTACAATCTGCCAAACTTCTTTAATAGATTTTCAAGTTTATCGCTAAAGCTTAAGGTTCAAAGTTGATTGGGAATATTTGACAGTTTCGGGTAGCTTGATTTGCTGGCGTCTGATCTTCTAAGTTAAATAATATTATATTATTTTATCATATATTGATATGATAAAATGACTTATGACTACTTAACTCATTAGGATGTAATAATTTGCGTAATACATTTTTATCAATGAAACAATAAAACAAACTTTATTTTGCATAGTTTTTCTAATTAGTACCTAAAGTTACTTACAAACAAATTTTTACTTTAGAACAACTTAAAAGTAGATAACACACTAAAATTCTTATGAAATACTTAATGCGCTGCCCAGACGTAGGACACCGTAAAACGCTGTTTTTTTTCGCACAGTTAGGCTTATTAGTACATATTGCAAACCAGAAAAAAACAGTTTTTGTCAAATCTTCAAAGAAAAGACTTACTTATTCAAAAATATTTCATAAAAATAAATAAAGTATCATAATAAAACAATCGTGAAACAGAGCTCAACAAAAATATTTTCGTCGCATAATTATCAAAGATTTGAGCATAAACTATCATAAGTATTTTATGTAATGATATTAAAGGGGATTCAATCAACTAAATAAATAAGTACTTACTTATAAATTATTCCACTGAGCTGTGCATTTATTTTTGAATATAATTGAAACGGCTAAATTACTCTTATTTTGGTGGTCATTCGATTCAACTAACATTATACGTATCGCTGTTTTGAACCTTATTTGTTGCCTTGCCGCGATGACCGCGACTTAATAAGGATTTGGAACATACTCAAGTCTTATGAATTTTC
This sequence comes from Globia sparganii, assembly GCA_949316385.1. Taxonomy (NCBI): domain Eukaryota; kingdom Metazoa; phylum Arthropoda; class Insecta; order Lepidoptera; family Noctuidae; genus Globia; species Globia sparganii. The sequence continues at coordinate 16,947,091 of OX438653.1, read as the reverse complement.
CAAATCTGATTCTGAAGCTGTGTTACCAGCTTCATCAGCGTCCGGCTGAAATGTTCTGTTATTTGTTTCAGAATGATATTAGGTAATTATTTACCTAATGCAACTCTTTTCTTTTTCCTTTTGTGTTTTTTTTTTGTATTATTTAAAAAAAATACGCTTAGACTTGAGAACCTCCTCCTTTTTTCGTCAGTTAATAATGTCTAATATTTTCGTGTTTTTTAAATAAAAATAGGTTAAAAGTATCTAATATTTTTGTGTTTTTAGATAACAATAGGTTATAAATATCTAATATTTTCTTTCTTTTAACATATAACAATAGGTATCACTATCACTACATAAAAAAAAAAAGTACAAAGTCGCTTTCTCTGTCCCTATATTATGTATACTTAAATCTTTAAAACTACGCAACGGATTTTGATGCGGTTTTTTTTAATAGATAAAGTGATTCAAGAGGAAGGTTTTTATGTATAATACATGTATAATATAAGTAGTAGAGAAACACTCATAATTTTAGAGGTTTCTAATGTGATGTCGTAAATAAACCCTTTTTTTTGCGCTTACATTGCAAACGCTGGCTGAACCCAATGAGATACATCAAAATAATGTACTACAGTATTGTACACCCTAAAAAGGTCTACAAAGAATTCCGCGATAGTATATGTCTATCTCTTAGGGATAACCCACAATAACCATTTTTTTTTTCTTTACTTTTTACGAGAAATTATGGCTTATTTACGAAGCGATTTTAAGCAATACAGCATTATTCCTTATCCAATTAAGTACCTTAAATACACTGTGCATTTAATATAGATCAATATGGCCCTTTACAGCATGTTATTTTAATTAATATTTTCGAAGATATTACAGATTTAAAATGCAGGGACATAGCGGTTGCTGCGGTATCGGCGGCAGGGGCTGGCGGCAAGTTAAAAAAAAAAAAAACATTAAATCACCCGTGCAAAGCCGGGGCGGGTCGCTAGTACAGTATAAAGGTAGGTATACCTATCGATGCGGGACGACCATGATCGTCAGAAAATTCAAGAAGCACAGTCCGAAGCTTTACCTTCAGATTTGTTTCAGTAAAAAAAAATTCCTCAGTTCATACTTTGTAATAATCTTTTTAACTTTTTTTCCGAAAATGTGGAAGTGACTTTTTTCTTTCTGGCATTATTCTTTGCATATTTTTCCTGAAAAGACAGATGCTTGTACATTATTTACTTCTACTTGTTTTAATCACTCATCAAATACGTAAAAATACCTAAGTATAATTATCCGAGTACAAATTTTTCTCATGGTTTAAACGTAACTCGTTTTTCTGGAAAATTAAATATTTTATTTAACGTCTATTAAAAGTGCAATATCTATCTATTTTACTTTTACAAGATCATGTACATGGTCACTTGATTCGAATGTCAATACCATATATTTCGTACAAATACCTACATGAATCGTGCTTGAAATTATTTTATTTTTCTTACACATGTGATTAAAATTTTGGGGCGCCTAAACGTACGACTTTTCCGCCATCGATTTTACAGCCGCCCACTGAAAATTCGGGTCGAAGGGCAAAGCTACGGTGGCGGCGTCCTTTACACAATAAATGCATGTGCATAAAAATGCGGCGTATTATTGACATTGACATATTGTGGTTAATGTATTTGATGAGTAAATAGAGTAATTGCGAATGGTTAGTAGACAACACGGTAGAAAGCCATACGGTGGGGCGGAGCGCGGCCAGCGCGGCGGCGCGCGCGCAGTTGGCCGGCGGAGCGCGCGCGTGCCAGTGCCTCCCCTGACGAGCGCGACGCCTCAGACCCGCGCCCGCGTCCGCGACCGCTCCGCGTCACACCCGGTGACGGCCTTTCTATAAAGACAAGCCGCCGCGAACACTCGCACGCAGTCACGACCCAACCACGTTCACTCGTGCACCCCGCGGACACGCGACATACATTACCCGCGAAACACTTGACTCGCAAAGTCGCAACGCGCTTCAAGGAAGGTAGCAATCATTACCAGTGATACACATCTCAGCAACAATGGCAGAAAACGACTGGGGATACAGCGGCGAGAACGGTGAGTCCACCTCCAATGTTAAGTGCAACGAGCGGCGCGGACCGGTTTGTTTACATCGAGGCACGTGACTCCATGTAAATAAAATTCCGAAAAGCTAACTTTTGTTGTCAGTTTTCGCGTTTTGCGCTTGTGTTTCCTTATAAGTTGGTGTTCCGGGTTGATAAGTAAATACTTTTTTTTAAGTGTAAATATTGAAGATTAAGGAAAGGAAGGAAGTTAATTAACTTTTATCTATTAAATACATGAAGGGCTCCCATGGCCCACCCTGGTAGCTGTGTTTACATTTGATACCTATCAGTTAAGCTGACATTATAAACGATACTTTCGCTATGCACTCCGCTGCAATCAGAGCAGAAGCGTATTGTTATCAGCACATTACCGTGGAAAGATAAAACATGACAGTGAATAATTAAATCATCATCTTTGTCATTGACGTGGTTTCAGGGCTTCTTCATACTTTATCTAAATTCGTTCATTCATACATATTAAACACCTGTTGATTTCATGAACCGACAATTATTTGGAATGCGATTATTCTATTTGTTTAATTTAATGTTAAGTACAAAATGAATGAATATTGTTATCTTGTTGACTGGAACGGCTAACCACTAGATATGTCTAGTTTATATACTCATCTCGACCGCAAACCAAGGAACTAGTTATTTAATAAAGCTATCCGAACCGTTTATTGGGTTTTGTTGACTTTGATAAGTCTTTACATACGCACGTGATCTTAGCGTTTACACGTTAACAATGCAAGAGAACCTAGATAAATATTTGTAATAGTAAAACAAAAAAATATATTTTTACGTAAAATCCGATAATGGTGCCAAGAATTACAATGGAGTCGCGTGAGCCGATAGCTGGCCTACTTAACTCCGTACGGTAAGCCGGTTCCATAATGAAATTTCTTCTGCGCTAGTACGATACACCAAGTGCCTTCTTTGTATTAACAACTTTTAACGCGAATCGCTGGAGGTAAACCAGTTCGCCGCCGCCGCCGCCGCCGCCAAAAAGATGCAAAACATGCAATGCAAGGTGCAAGTGTCGGTTGTTCAGACAGAACTGATACTGTCAAGATGAGGAAAACTGTATAAAAATGTATTTACGGTGAAAATTTACATAATTATTTACCTTATGGATAAAATTATATTATATAGCATCTGTCCCTGATCTAGCTCAATTATGAAAATTATTCCAACTTTCAGGCCCTTCATTTTTTATGTTTATTATTGAGATTCACGTTTGCAAAAAATATTATGCTAAAGGATCGCATTATTGCAACTGACATACAATGATTATAGAAATATTTCAAATGAGCTGCAATCAAAATCATTGAGGCAGCAAGTGGGTAACGGATGTCTGTCGCGTAACTCATTAATAGTACAAGTACTACGAGTATGCCTAACGCTTCACAATGTGGTTTTTCTAACAATATCTCTGCATTCACAGAACTAAAATTATAATTATGTTGAGTAGTCTGAGAACCATGAAAGGTCCGCAGTTGTTGCTTTATTAACCAAGACTAATGTCTCGTGATGTTTTCCAAAAATCTTATTCGGAATATCAAACTCTTTTATTTCCTTATCTTTGCGTTCCATTACAGCTATATTGTTGCAAAGACAATTTTGTTATACAAATTAGCTTTTAGTCACATGTTTGTCGATTTCACATTTAAACGACAGCCATCAATCAGACGTCTTATTGTATAGCACGTTCCTAATATCTTTTTCAATGGTTCAAATACAGCAGAAAATAATAATCCGTGAAAATAATCCGTGAAAATAATCCGTAATAATAAATATGAGAATAATCCGTGGAAAATGTCGTGGGTTATACACTTGCTCCCTCTGTATGAATTGTTTGTATATTACTGTAGTGTGTTACTGTTTATTTTCCTAAATAAGTAAAATAAAATAAATAAATAAAATACTCAAATTAACCTACAGGCTTTCGAGATGTAAAGAACATCCCCGCAAACCAATTAAGTATAGAAAATTTTTTACAAAAAAAAAAACCAACCGACTTCCAAAAAAAGACAGTACAAAGTGAAAAATATCTTTATTTTCGAAAGTCGGTCGCGTTGAGTTCGCGTTTTCGTTGTTTGCCACTGACTTCCAAAATTAAAGTTATTTTTCACCTTTAAATTGTACTTACCCCAAACAAACTCGTATAATTTTTTTTTTTTTTCAGTTGATGGGAAATCATCCAATGACCCCTCCCGCTCTGGAGGAAATTCGTATACTTAACAGTACTTGCTATGTAAATAATTATCAGTGACAGGAAGTTATTATAACATGATCAATATAAACTAAGTAGTAAAGATACGTATTATTGAAGCTAGCTCAAACACTTCCCAAACAAAGTCAATAAAATGTATATGGGACCACCCAGGCATAGGTACCCAAAATATTTAAAAAATATTTTTAAAATCGATTTACAATTGCCGGAGAAATTGTGTTTTTTACCAGTAATTTTTGCTTTAAAACCAAACTACTGAACTGATTTTGAGGAAATTTCTAAAGGACCAATACACTACATAACGATATACAACGACGATACGACGACGACGATATAAACGATGTAAAACGATATACTTCCAGAAGTATATCGTTTTCAAATAAAAAAAGAATTTTGCAAATCAGCTTATAAATAACGAATTTCTGAGGTAATAAACATTAAAAAAAAAACGAATTGATAACCTCCTCCTTTTTTTGAAGTCAGTTAAAAAGACATAAATACACTGCCTTTATTCATCATCATCTCCTAGCCCTTTCTCAACTATGTTGGGGTTGGCTTCCAGTCTAACCGGATGCAGCCGAGTACCAGTATTTTACATAGAGTGACTGCCTATCTGACCTCCACAACCCAGTTACTGGGTAATACGATACCCCTTGGTAAGACTGGTTCTCAGACTCTGGTTCTGACGACCCGTAACGATAGTCAAAGATCCACGAATGACAGACGGGACCAACGGGGTTACCCACCTAGCTAAGTAACTCACTTGCATACCATTAGCTTTAACTTATATAAATACTTACAGGAATCAAAACAATTAAACAATCTCTTCTGAGAAATCCCTCTATTCTGACAGATTAAGAAACCACAGCGAGAAACAAATATGTTCTTTTTGCTGTTAGGCGTTACTTAAGGACTTAAATAACCTTAATACCTTACCTTATATATATCTTCTTTAAATAACCTGTTACAGGTATACATTAGGTATTTACATACCTACTGCTTCTAAACGTCGGCTTAGCGAATATAAATGGAAATACAATTTAATTTCGTGAGTAAAGCCCGCTAACTCAGTAGACAGATTTTTAGCAGAATACGAAACAACTATGAGAATCTTATTAATTCTTAATTAGGTACCTACTAACATAATATCCTTAAATAATTTCAACAAGAACGTTAATTCGGTGAAACAAATTAAATTCCAGGAGAGAAAAAAGTCGACTATCGACATCAACATCAAGGGAATCCCAAAATTTTGTCAGCATTTGATTGGAAAAAGTAAAAACCCGAAAGATAATATTTATTTATTTATTATATTGTTAAATTGCAAACAATTAAAAAGAGCAGCGGCTACGCTACTTCTACGCGTGCCTACGCAGCTACGAAGTGCCTCTACGCTGCTTCTACGAGCCTCTACGACCCTTCGACGCGGGTACTACGCGCGCCTACGCTACTGCTACGGGCCTCTACGCGGCTTCAACGCGGGGTCGTAGTTTGCGGCTTTTACGCAACGTCCAAACTGTGCCATGTGCAAACGTACGACTTAATACCGTAATAAACTTATATTGTAGCTAGAAGTGAAAAAAAAATGTAAAAACTTGCACAAAATAATACAATTCAACTCGCTCAACTTGTTATTGGCAAAAAATATTAGAGTTATTATTGATATAATTTAAACGAAATATTATTTTAAAGGGCAGAATTTCTTAGTACACTATAGAATTCAGTCACTTTAAAAGCAATAATATGATTTAAAAAATAATATTGGAAAATTAATAAGGTATTGTGTGCTGTCCTGTTTATAAACGTTATCTACGGTTTTCGCTAGTTGTTACTCCATGATCATGATAGATCCAAGTTTTAAATAGTTTTATAACAGTTATTAGATTCATCACCATTTATAACGACCATCTTTTCTGCTTTCTAACTTCATTAGTGGACGCATCGCATTTTGCAAATGTTTTTTTTTTTATCTGTTTTTATTTAGGGGTTTTTATCTTAGATATGCCAACCCCATCATACCCTTTATTTTTGCAAATGTTATGATGCTTTGTAACAATTAGGGAACCAAGTGCGACACCGCACCGCAGTTTGTGCTGGTGATATTGTAAAAGTTTCAGTAAGACCAATCAATCAATTTAAAATAATAAATAATTTTTATTTTTTTTCAATCTATCTAAGATTTAGTGTTCTTCAGAAAATAAATATAAATTCTGTGTGCGATTACGCGGTTGTCGTTATTTGCTATCCGTTTTTTCTATTTTTTCCTCGTATAAATACGTCAATCCGTGTTTCACCATACCTAATATATTTTATTAGTCGGTAACATGACCGCAACAAGACGTGTTCTACAATCCGTCTTTAAGTTCTTATCTATGTAAACCTAACAATAATTGTTTATGCTGCATTATGCACAAGCATGAAAGAGCGCATTGTTTTTCACAAAATCGTATAGACAAAGCATTAAAAAGTTATTAAAAACGTTTAAAACGCGACATTATTTAGTTTCCCGTAGCTGTAAAGTTGCGCAGGCTGTTGAAACGAGGACATTATGCCTGCTCACACTTACAATTGCTTCATGACAGTAATAGATCGAAAACAATCGCCATTATAATGTCTCTGACTCAGTTTATATATTTTTAATTGCGCTTGTTACTTAGAAAACTAGGTTCAACAAGAAAAGCTATTCAAAGAAAAAATCATAAAAGGATAAATACTGCGCTCTATTTAACACTGTCCCAAATGGCTGCTAATTCGATTATATAACCTAGCACGATCAACTGAAGGTTCTTTTTGATTTTTTTAATTGATTCGTGCGTATGCTTATACCCTTCGCAATTGGCATACGCATGTTTAATGCTCGTTGACCACCAGAATGACAATTTGAGCCGTTTAGCCGTAATCAAATAAAACCCAAAAAAAATTGGTCCCGGAAACGTTTTCAGTTGTACCAATTATTCTATGCTTCCGTTTTTATTTAATGTGCACACCTGCGGTAGTGAATGAACAAATTTGTGAAGAAAAACGTTGCTATGGTAAATATCCACGTGCAAGGGACAAACACTTGCATTGGATCCACGCTTGATATTTTCGTACAAAGCCCTCAAAGCAATTCCACGTGTGTCTCAGAAACAGACGAGACAGATATTTGGTCCTCCTCCAATCATTCGTAGACATAAGGTACAGTATCATAATATGGGATGAATAAAACATTTAATAAATATGCAATCCATCTCATCTGTATGAGCCGCCATTACCTAAGCACTCAGTGTCGCGTAAAGCTAAGTAATTGGCCAACTAGATATACAAACGATCACTATAACTAGAAACTTGACAATTTGGTGCAGATGTTGTCAATGAAATGGCTCTTATTGTCTGATCAACATCCTTAAGATCTTGCAGCCATTTTGGCTTTACTTACCACGAACTTGCAGATTTATAAATGTAAAACTGCTGTAAGTACCTTCTTATAATAGTTACAAAATTATAGAGCCTTTGGCTTCCCTAAAATTCCTAGTTTTCACACTTCTGTAGCAGGTATTCTGTGAAAATGCAAATAAAATTCCAAAACTATTTACATAACCAAACCTTATTTTACAAAATGCTAACAAAAAATATTTATTTATTTATTTATTAGTTTTAAGAAGGCTTACAGACTAATTACAAATAGTACGTAACAACAACATATTATCAAGTTGCTAATAACAAGCCTCCACAGATATATAACATATCGATTACCTAAAGTCGAGCAATTAAAGTACATTGTATACATAAGTAAATAGTTAGGTTAGTTTTATTTATTTAAGTATATTAGCACAATATTTTACGTTACGTTTTATTGTAACAGTCAATGACAATTATTTATTCAGCAATTATTGTGCCGTAGTTAATCAATACTGTTTGACTTTAATTTTATCGAATTCACTAGTCCATAAATTCGGGGCAAAAAATGTTTCCACATGACTAAACTACAACAAACGACGGGTAACAATAAGATTGTATTTACCATGTCCGCCAACTATACGCTAACAGCTAGATCAGTCAGGCAAAATAACTGATAATTAACTCTACCAACACTATCATTTAGAGTTTGCAGAATAACAATAGAAATTAAACCGATCTATGAAATATGTGGTTCTCAAAATGTGCGAGGCTTTGCCCCCACCAAATTTGTCCTATTCACGTATTTAATCTTCTTCTTCGTGTCGATGGTACTCTTCCTGGTTGTTTTTTTTTTACGTTGTTAATTTCGGCATCAGTGGCATTCTTAAGGTCATCCGAGGTGCAGGTGAACGGATACTCCAGCAAGTGGGGCATGGTAGATAATATGTAAAGTCGATAGGAAATTGATATTATTTGACATTGTAGTGAGACAAACATTAAAAATCAATATCACAAGCTGAAATAATATTTTATTATATTATGGAATAGTAAAAACATTTCAATTTTAACGAAATGGTATTAAATATAGACCTTAAAAGTCTAACATAATAATTCAGCTTACATACTATAATCAACAGCAACTTGACTGACACACTGACTTAAAAAACGACGAGAAAAAACTGCAAGATGTAGGTACTCTGTACATACGTGTATGATTGTAAATGGTACATAGGTTCTATAGGTAGTGCAGCTTGATAGTGTGTAGCGTGTAGCTAATGTTAGGTTATTAGAGTTCAGAGTAGCCATTATTGAACAATGATGAGACTGGAGGCGTATTCGTCCCTCAGCCAATAAAATTGTCACTAAATACGTGTTACTGTAAAGATTATTTTTCCTTCTTTGTTTCCCTTTCCTTCCTTTTTACAAACATAATAAATGGCTAGTAGCTCTAAAAACATGCGTGATGAATTAAGAATAAATTTTTATTCACTGTTTCTCTAGATTAACATTATCGGTAGGCGTTTTTGTTCCTCCATCCGAAGCTTGCCGGACTCTGACGACCTCGTCCGTGTCGCTCCATTACGGAAATGAAGGTTAATCGCTCACAGAACAGTTAATATTTTCTATCAACTGTTAACTCAATAAGGAAATAATTATACAATCTTAGGTTGTCGTGCTAAATTACGACAAAGTTCTGAACCTCGCACTCGCAATTCACTTGCGCATGATTTGATTTGCCGCGTGCGCCTCGGGGTCATAAAGTCGTAAGGACATTTCCAGTCTGCTGTATCATTGCCCTAGTTATTTTAAAAGAGTACCTATCTGTATACAGGAAATAAGAGCTTAGCAAGAAAGTGCCGAAATGGTCGCTGTACAAAACATCTTTCAAAGAGTCTGCCTGTTATTGAATCAGATAAACCTTAAAAGTGCAATAATTTATTAAAAATAATTTATTACTAGTGATACACTATTTTAAGAACACATTTTAAAATAATAAACGATATATTTTTGTTGAACACACTCTCACACTCTGTATAAATCGGTTCAACTTGTAGTTCATTACCGGTGCGAGGTGAGGATTGTTAAGGCTTTTACAACATACACTATTATCTAGTTATATGACATAAGTCTCCGTGACACTGCAAAAGATAGCAAGCGTTCACAGTCACAGCCATTCAGAAAAGTCATTGGTTTACATCACGAGCGGTTCAAAAGGTCCGACCACTTCCCTAACCGCACAGGGTTATACCTAATTAGTCATTAAAGGTGAGTATTGACAACAACAAGTCAAGTTAACATTTAACGCGACTTCCTGCCGAAAATGTCACAGCTGTTTTTAATAAGAAAATATATACCTACATAAAGAAGAGAGCACACTGCGTCAGTGAAGTGGCGACAATCCGAGGGCACTTGTAAAAGTGGATAAATAAATCTGTGGGAGATAAGTATCGCCGAGGTCGGAGGCGACTGCACGCATCGTGACGTACACACTCACTCACTCCAACCGATTGATTAAACATTATTTAATTAACCAAGCAGAGATTTTGTCTAATATTAACACAAAAATCGACGAAAAAAAAGTTGACAGTAAAATATATTCGTAAACACGTCCGACTTCAACAAACACCGCATTAACAGGAAATGGCAATTTATATTAAAAAACTTACTCTACCGAAAAGATTAGGTACATATGGTATCGGACAAGCGGTTACTGTGACCTACACGAGATAAGTTACACCTCGGTAGTCAGTACAACGTTTTTATTTATTTAAACAGTTGTTTTAATTCAGCATGCACAGCTTGCGATTGTAACTTGTGCTGAAACGTGTTTTGCCGTTCAATTAATTTAAACTGAAAAGTGTGGAAGTGGAATTAAAATAGCTTCTATACTAACAATATAATAAGTAGTTATATTTAACCCATGACATTGTACACACTCTTTACGTAAACAGAGGGGGCAAGGAGCGGTGTTCTACGTGTTTAGTTACCGACTTAATTGATAGCACTAAACTGTATGATAGGTCAGTGGATTTTAAGATTCGATACATGAATTATGTCAATAGGTATATTTGAATATGACGTATAATCAATTACACGACAAAGGTCAAAGATCAGACAGACCTCGTATAGAAAATATATATTACTATCAGTGCTCCGCGGTTTCACCCGCATAAGTGTCGATCCCGTGGGAATATCAGGATAAAAACTATCCTATGTCCTTTCCTGGGACTCAAAAACTAAAACTATCTCTATACCAAATTTCATCTAAATCGGTTCAGCGGCTTAAGCTTGAAGAGGTAACAGACAGACAGACACACTTTCGCATTTATAATATTATAGTATGGATGTAATTTAATAATTATCTAAAAAAAATACTTGAGTACCCACAATCTTCAAAAATGTATTTTTTTCGTTAGCTTACCTATACTAGGTACGTTATTAAAACGAATTTAGTCATCCCGTCAATTAGATGAACGAATCAGGTGTTTAGATTGGGTAAATTACGACTAAGCACAACGAAAGATTAATTATAATTTTAATACGTAGGCAGAGCTCAAACCTTCCACGAAAAACGCTCTTAGCTGCGAAAACAGTAGCAGAATTTATGATGACGCGCTGACGCAAGCAGCTTAATACAGTCATTATTCCTATGATATAAATAATAAATAATATCGACTTTTACAGAACATGATACATAGGTGTTTACATATTCAAATGCAGTAATTTAACAAATTTATACAAGGATATGCAGGAGAACAGCAGCGCTATCATTATTAGCATGCTTGCGTTGCCCATTTCCCCAACACAGATATATGTCACTGCACCGTGCACTGAACCTGCAATTGTCTGACATGTGGATGACGAGGAAGAATATAGAGAATATAGACAGGGTAGGTACTACATTATAAATACGATGCGGTTATATAGGTAAATATGATCAATATTGGTATTGGCGATTTTTATTGACACACGCGCATCCGGTACCCGAGTGGGCTCAATTGGTAAAATGGCCGGTACTTACATTATTTATTTTCATGAACACTACCATCAATGTGAGCTAAATTATCTATGGATATTTGTACTGGACAGCCTTCACGATTGATTTGTGTTCCTTCAACTGTAAAAAAAACAGGTGGAATCGGTGGATGCTTTTATATTGTTTATGCTATTTTTTTTAAGTAATCTTTTGTTTCGATAATCTTAACCGACCTCAACCAATTAATTTAAGTGAATATAGCGTTAACAACAGCGTATTTAAAACTGCGAATTTTCGAAAAGGTTTCACTTTGAAGTCAGTCTTTAGCTTTTGTTGATAATAATAACACCATAATACTAAAGATTGGCATAACACTCGGAAATACTTAGCTAAAACATGCCTTAGATGATTGACGAACCCTAGATATAAGCAAAAAAAAATTACCACATCAGTATCGCGAACGAGGTTTGTGAGCATTATCATTCAAACTTTCTCAAAACATCGTGTCAGACTCAGGAAGTTCGTGATTACGATCCCAAAATGGATCGGAACCAGCGTGGGACGAATGTCAGTCGTCGCTTAACAATATTTTCCAAGTATATCGGTATTTCATCTACGACGCCAATATTTCCCCTGGGCCTCAACTCCTCAAGTCTGCTATTACAATAGTGTCAGAATGGTCTATCATTGATTTCATAATTGTTGATTTTGACAAGTTTGGTAATCTACTAATATAATGGCGTCATTATGACTTTCCAATGGTCAACTTCTTTCAATGGAGTGTCAGTGACTCCATTGAAAGAAATGGCATAAAATGGTAATCTCGTACAAAATGACAAATGGTTATATGTAATGTTTATTGCTATTTACGAACTTTTTACCACTTCAGATTGCAAACGGCTACACAGTACATCAAATATTACTAGCGATCTTTGATTTCTTTATGCGATAGGAACAACATTACTGTAATCACGGCATCGGCTACATCAACATATCAGCGAAATTGAAGCGAATATACGCCGGAATTTCGCTTATAATGTAGCCATACCATGTTTTTCTCGTTTCGCTCTTCCAGTCACATCGCAAATCGCTGCCTACTGTAGCCTCAGCCTAATAGGTACGTAATATGTAAAAAAAATATATATTAAATGAAATCTAGCATGAAATTTAGTAGTAGTTTTTCACAGACCTTTGTCCGACCAATGATCGACCATTATGAATTTAGCAGATTACGAACTTTTAGCAAAATGACAATGGGATCGTGTTGGAATGACGAATTTATAAAAATAGCAGACTTGGGCCCCAGGTGTTAAAAGCTTCACTCTGCAGTGGGCAAGGGTCTGTCTTTATTATCACTTTTGAACAAATATTTTTGCAATCCAACCACGAAAACAAACGTTCTTCAAACATGTCTCGGTAGTCATAAATAAGACAGGGATTCATCATTATAAAAATATTTCTGTTAGCGTTTCTGAGTAGACCGACGCGCGGCGGCCGGCAACTTAATGATAAGATAACACTAATGTGATTAGTTAAACAAACTGTCAGCCTCACCAGTCACCCGTGTGTCGAGAGGTAGTCACTCATCTCTCACGTTGACGTTGTGACACCTATGGAAATTAAGTTCACGAACATTATGTTTTTGTTGTTGTCTCTATAAATCCTTTGTAATCTAGAATTGACAAGCTTTCACAGGAAAACCAGAAAACAAAGTTTTATCAGAGCGTTAGCACTTATTATCATTATCACAAAGAGACACAAACTTAGCATTTGTAAATATTGCGGTGACTAATTAGCAATCGTAACAGTCCACGCCCATTTGGCAGTAAGCTAAACGATGCTGGATGACGCGACAATGACGCTAGTTCATGTTTCCCCACTCACGCGTTTCATTGCCAATTTTTGGATGTTTTCGCGATATTTTCTATCATCGGAACTAAATATAATCTAGGTAGGTACGCACTAAATATAAATCTAAGTTTAACTTATAGTTGTAGTTGGACTGCGGTTGCATAACATTTATTGTCAACAAATCAATATAAAAATCAATTAACCGCAATATCTTAATCTACTTAATACCATTAGTAAATGATGATGACAGGAACTGAAAGCTATTCCAAACTTGGGAATTCCTTTGCGGATGACTCTAGAATTTTAATAAGTAGATTCTATTATATAATCTTGCCTACATTCCTTTCCTTTTGTTTAGTTTACGCAATGCCATATTTTAAGTTGTCAGATTTAGGCTGGTAGAGGTACATAAGATCTAATATATAAAATTCTCGTGTCAGTGTAGTTACCATACTCCACCGAAACGGCTGGACCGATTTGTATGAAATTTTGTGTGCATATCGGGTAGGTCTCAGAATCGGCTACTATCTATTTTTTTTTGCAAAACGACGTTAGCGGGGTCAGCTAGTATATTATAAACACATATAAGACAAGACATAATTTATGTAGATACACAACACAGAGGTGGGTACATAATAACAATACATATTTGTTTTAATTGTATAAAGTTTGCTTAATTAACCTAAATTGTAGAGGAATGTATCACTTCAGGTGTAAAAGTAACGATTCCAAATATTTACACTTGATACTACCTATATCACTATAACAATTATCTGCACACACATGGACAACTGTAAAATCTTGTATTAAAACTTAAATATGAAAGCTGAGGTAAAACCACTACCCTCTTTCTTCCTGTGATGTCATCAACCCACAATTAGGTATCTAAAGATTAAAAGCGTAGTTAAGATTTCAGACAAAAGTTGCCAGCACTTTAGGAAACTGCTTTTTCTTATTCTAGTATGATCATGACAGAAAATAAATCATGAAAATGTGTAAGGATTGTTCCTAACCCGGAAGTAGATTATAATGTCACTTCCATTTAAGGCCGTAGTAATAGGTGTCACTGCTATACACAGCCAAGCAATTCATTAGACATCGTTATCATCTTTCGAAGAATATGCGCATACATAAATCTTCTACTTATAACCAGTATCATTATACACATAATGGTACTGGTTATAAATAGAAGATTTAAAATCTATTACAGTGGTAGCTGATCTGATAACTGATGACACCATCAGTTATCAGATCAGCTGGTATACTGACCAGCTGTTCGTAGTTCTGGGCCGCTAACAATTGGCTTATGTTTATGATTGTGTGTCAATGAACGGCCAACAAAAAACAACAGTTAGTTGATTCAGTAGTGTGCGCTTAGGTAGAAGAAATTTCAATCGTTGATCTGTTTTCTATAGAATATATCTAATTGCACTTCAATCTTCAGTGTAATTTTTACTTCAACATGGCAACTAAAATTTTGTGATTCTGTAGTTTTAATGATAGCTATAAAGGCTGATTTGGCATTAGTTCTTCAATTTTAGTATACAGGGTTATTGGAAAAACACCAACAACCTCTTAAGAGGTCATTGTACTCATCATTATGAACAACTTAAAAGTTTTTTCGCGTTTTTTCGCTGAAATCGCGAAAAAAAATCAGCTGCTCCCTACATTTTGACAAGTTATACGAGGGAACCGCTGATTTTTTTTTTTCGCGATTTCAGGTTTGGTCCCATAGTAAAAGTTGTTCATAATGATGAGTACAATGACCTCATAAGAGGTTGTTGGTGTTTTTCCAATAAGCCTGTATAACAATTCACATTCAGTCGCCAAAAATCATCGAGAGTTGAAACCCAAACCTAACAATTAAAATGATTAAGTATAAGCAGATTGTGCAGACGAGCGATTAACAGCTTTTTAAATAAGATAATGGAAACCCTTAAACTACTAGTTAACAGTTAATGACATTATAGAGTCAAAGCTGACGATATTATTGCAAACTGTATCTCGGAGCACCAGACTTAAGGAAAACGATGTTTTAGTAGAAATACGTCGAGAAACGTTCAACTCTTGTCAGATTGGAAAACCCATATTTCAACCGCAAACGTTAGTTGTATCACAACCGGAGTGAAAGGAGGTTTCTATTTATATATTAACTTTGTTTTTTTTTAGGACCTTCAACTTGGACGGAGAAGTTCCCAGAAGCACGTGGCGCCCGACAGAGCCCCGTGGACATTGACACGTCGAAGAGTAGCAGTGGAGGTTCCGCGCCGCCTCTCAAGTTCCGCTACTCTGTCAACCATCCTCGCTCCGTCGTCAACCCTGGCTACTGTTGGCGGGTAGAAGAGAACGGATATGACTCGGGTATGTTTAACAATACCACTGATAGATCTTCGTGCTTCGTTTTATTAATACGAACCTGTGTTCGTATTAATAAAACGAAGCACGAAGATCTAGTAGATTTAGTTCTTTATATATACAAATGTACGGTGGTTAGTGTTTGGAATGTTACGTAAATATAAAACTTGCAAAATTGTTGGGACCGTTCACCGTCTTTATCATGTGATCTAACACCTCCAGCTGGTGTTTGTGAGGATATCTTATTCGTTGGAGGTCATACAAACAAATAAATAAACAAATCCTAATGTTCGTGTTTATTAATTAGTTACTAAGGCTATGTTTATTTTGTCACGTTTCACAATGGGTTACATCATTATGATGAGCAGTGACGTCCACCTATCAAAGAACTAATAACACCACACCACAAACGCCAATTTGCCTCTCGAGTGGAGTGATTGCATGTGGCAATAGCCACTTGTAATAGATTGTTGTGGAGGACCACAGAGACAATGCAGGCTAACTATTAATGGAAATTTACATTCCAATAATGTTATGATTGACTCAAAAATATTTTATCCAATAACCTGGACTATCGATGCAGGAAACACTAAATTATATTATTATATCTTTTAAGAACAAAACAACTACCTACTAAAAACAGTTTTGACCAAGGTTATTACCGCAAACTCATTTTGTATCTACCAATTTTTTTGTATTTTAATGACAAATAATGATTCTCTGTGTCCTATTAACATTCAATTGGATATGCCTTGAATTCCTTGATACGTGGTACCTAGGTATACCTATCAACATGAATGTATGTTTGTGATCTTTGTCAGTGTATAAAGGACGATGAGAATTGAAACAACTCTGATGATATAAACGTGTAAAAGGAAGTTGCAAATCCTCGTGCAAAGTGAGGACCAATTTGCATTTCCATCGACACGACGAACGTCGCGACGTACCCCTCGCGATGACTCACCGTGTCACTCGTTCCTGTCCCACGCAATTTAGTGAACACCTATAGATACAATCATGTGCAACAAAAATATCCTGAAAAGTGAGGGTTCCTTTACTACCCTACCTTAATGTTGGGGATGACGTCAGGTTGCTACCCTTTCCCGTATGTGCATATTTAAAAGTTATGGTTTCCCGATTCAATTCTAGGTTCAGAGAGCCTTACATATCAAAGCAAACCGTTCTGATTTTGTGTCTTGGAGGCGACAAAGATAATATAAACATAGCATCATTAAAAACTGAAACTCAAAGTATTTATTTCAATTAAACCATTTACGGGCCC
The DNA here is from genome assembly GCA_949316385.1 of Globia sparganii. NCBI lineage: Eukaryota > Metazoa > Arthropoda > Insecta > Lepidoptera > Noctuidae > Globia > Globia sparganii. The sequence continues at coordinate 16,929,932 of OX438653.1, read as the reverse complement.
TTTTGAAGGAGTCGACTCGTTCAGTTAGTCAGATAGTTGAAGCCCGTTCCTAAACGAAGATTTCTAAGGGCAAGAAACCCCCATCTTCAAAGTTACAATTTAACTCTAGTCACCTGTGCTTGTAACAAATAGATCATAAATTCTGTGATATCATATGCTATTATTACTATGTCTTCTTTTAAGAGTTATGTTAACAATAGGCCCATTTACTTACAGAGCTGCGAGGCGGTCCGCTTGGCCATGACGTGTACAAGCTGGAGCAGTGGCACTGCCACTGGGGCGCAGTGAACGGCAAGGGCTCTGAGCACACCGTGGACGGCCGCTCCTTCTCCGGGGAACTGCACTTGGTGCACTGGAACACTACCAAGTATAACAGCTTCCAAGAGGCCGCCGGCCAGCCTGATGGACTCGCCGTTCTAGGCGTATTTTTAATGGTGAGAATGCATCCCTTTTCCGCCGACTTCGAAACTCTATAATTTTATATATCATTTTTCATGGAGCGATTGCCGTCTACACTCCAAAATTAGATAGGTACCTGTTAGATGTAGATGTAAAAGGTATCAAAGGTATCAAAAGAATAAACAAAATTCAAAAAGCTCTCGTAGGTACCTAAGTAAGTACTCTTGCTTTAGATGACTGTAACAGCGTACCTATATGAACAATTTGCGTGGTCTTCCGACTTATTGGTACCTACCATACCATATAAGTACCTACACTATTTATCTTAATGAGTCAGTCAAACGGTTTACCTAATCACTCTTTTTATACAATCAAAATAGGTTTACATAACTACATTTTAATTGTATTACGCAATATGTGTATGCAAATTAAAGAAAGAGGACATGAGTTCACATTAAGGAAACAGTGAAATATTGGAGAAACGAATTTACATTAATATTAGGTTGTACCTATTAGGGAAGGTAAGCTATGTCTGTGTTTGCTTCCAACTTTATTTGACCCACTGCTGCGGTGTATCGATCTAAAGAAAGTAATTATTACTACGATTGCAATGGCTCTAATTTTATTTCTTATATGAGTTATGAATTGTTAATAATCGCGAAAGTTACATAGAGACCGTAAGATGTTTTAATTAAAATAAAAATCTTCTTGAAGGCTTCAGTTTAGGTATTTATCGTAGGTAAATGTGTGTAACATGTGTCTAAAATGATCAATAATGCAGATCCACGTTATCAGAGTTCAATATTGGCAGATTAAAAAACATAAAGTGAATTGATTTCATACAAGTTACCGTTTATAAGTGGGAGATGAGTGCGATAACAATCCGCTCATTCGCACTCGGAGTAACTTTCTCTTGCCGAAGCGAGCAGCGATACAGCGTTACAACGATGACAATAAGACAATTTAAACATTTCTTTTTACGTCGCTTTCTTGATCTATTAACTACATTCGCGCTTCATACTCTTTGAAATGTTTGCAGTAACATTTTACATTTATAAGTAACAAAATGTAACAAACCGATTTATTGAATGCGTATCGAAGTGACTCAGCGAGTACATTTTACCACAATTTCAAAATAACAGCTACATTATTTTGAGCAAACTGTTTACAATTGCTCAGCAGAGTAGAGTTAGTAAACACTCGAATACATTTTATATGCATCGCCCTTAATGTGGATTCAAATTTGTGAGCATCACTTACTTTATATGAATGTGAGGATTTTATATGAATTTTATTCTGGTTAATCGGTAGAACAATAAAGAAGTCTTTTAAAACTTCCATATCAATAATTAGTTAACTACTTACTTAGGTCATTGATCTACCTATAATGTTTAACTCAATATCTTAGTTACTTATTGGTTGGTTAGATAGGTACATAAGATACCTAACTTCATACTATTTCTTTGAGTTCGATTATAAAGGTCTTCTGACTGGGAAGTGGTAAAAGTAAATAGGTTTTTAAGGTACCTACTTAGATATTAAAGATTAACCTATTTACCTATCATTTAAAGATTGCACTGTTCTTCAGTTATGCTTATAACAATAACAGTCATTAATCTCTTGGAGATCAATATACTGTAAAGCGATTTCGCTAAGTTAATATTGCACTTCGCGCGAGGAAAGCGATTATGTCACCGAAGCCTTACATCGAAATCCTGTTAACTGCACTGTGTTCTAATGTAGTGCACATGTCAATGAGTTAGTTGCATAATACTTAGGTATCTATTTATACAGGAAAAAGAATTACCCAGAGCGCATACTGTACCTAACTATGAATTCAGCTTAATGATTCTATAAGCTAGGAGCTTAGAACTTTTTGTCGATCACCTATTAATACAAAATCAGCTTTTTCATAGAAAATTGCAATACCTACGCCACGGTTTATTATTCTATACCGTGCCTACGTGGTCAAAATGTATGGAACAACTAATATTTTTTTTTTTTATAAAAGACGAAAATATTTTACGATAGGAGTCTAGAATGATACGCTGAATTCATGGTTACAGTTTGCGCACTGGTATTTTTTATCATGTGTAGGAATTTTTGGAATATTCCCAATAGTCCCCTCTAGCCCTGTCCTCCGGGGTGACAGCTGGAATTGTCTTCCCAGTTGTCACCGGGGTGACAATTTGTGCCGACTGTTCCCTTTCAAAACATTCCCAGCTGTCACCCTGGAGGACAGGGCTAGAGGGGACTATTGGGAATATTCCGAATTTTTGATGTAAGTATGCATGAAAACTGTGAAGGTAGAGTTATCTCTCCTTAATCTTCTTCCAACTTATTTACCTAAACATTTTCCTGTTTTATCGATATAGGTACTTGATATCCTGTAGTTGCGTGTACTTACCTATTTCAGCTCTTTTAATGTAATCCGCAGTAACAGGTCGCAATTTGAATACAATAAGTCTCATTTAAATTTTACTTCATGAACAAATTCCTCAACAATGCTACTATAGGTGTAGCGAATCATGCGAACAATCAGTCTGTCCTATACAACTCTGTGCAATGAAATGTTTGTTATTTTGGTATAATTGGCAAAATTAGAACGTACTAGGTATAGATGTACACTCTGGCTAACCCTTTGGGATTACAGGCGTGGCTTTATGTTGTTTTTTTTTTTGGCTTTAATCATTGTCAATTTATTTTCCAGTGTGGTTCAAAGCACGATGAATTGGACAAAGTGATTCGGCTGCTACCGTTTATCACTCATAAGAACGACAAGGTGACGTTTTCGGACCCGCTGGACCCGCTGAAGCTGCTCCCGCCGCAGGTCGCCTACTGGACGTACCCCGGCTCCCTCACCACCCCGCCCTGCACCGAGTCCGTCACATGGATCCTGTTCAAGCAGCCTGTTCAAGTCTCCGCTGATCAAGTGAGTTCAAGTTTAATATGTACTAAGCTATTTTCTAAGTTTATCTTTGATATTACTGACATTGGTGAAGGAAAAACATCGTGGGGAAACCTGTCTTAAAGTTAATATAAGTCTGACACGAGAACACCAATCAATGCTCGTAACTTCTGTGTATGAGAAGAGGCCTTTGCCCTGAGGTGGGACAGTAATAGCCTGGAATAATTAGCCATATCAAACAAACATTTGCATCGCATCAAAAGGTTGAATTGCATTGCTTGATTTGATGCTACGGCTGATAATGTTCAAGTGCTGATATAAACATATATCTAGATACCTTATGACGACAAAACTTAATAAATTCCTTCCTCATAATGAAGTACCTGATTAGGGAAATCGTTCAAGTTTAAGCCTCACAGCTGATTTCGTTTTCCTGCCTCACAGCTGACTTCGTTTTCCTGTCTGTTTGCTATAACTTTCCTTTTAAATAGTCGTCGTCGAGGGCAAAACGTCTTAAATCCAATTAATATATCCCTTAATTTTATAAGCCCATGTATTTCATGGAAGACATAATAAGCACTCATAAAAAACTAAACGCAAACACTTGAGTAGGTAAATAAACATATTCTAAGTACCAACCCACATAATTATGTCATTAATATGATACTTAGTAGTATTTTGAAAAATTTGTAATCCGATTACGAATAGTTTATGACGCAACAGAAACTACTAAACGAAAGGTAGGTATGTTGTACCGGTTTCCGATGCACCCAGCGTTCAAGTATCCACGGACAAAAATAATAGCAGACGTCCGTTCACGACCTACTTTAGCAGCTACTACTTACTTTCCAAATACTCATTAGGTGGAATACGTTTTTCTAATGTGTATTACAGTAACGTTTTATTGCTTGCTAGAATTATTTATTATTAGATAAAAATATGTGCTTTGTTCGATCAGACTGTCTAATTACACTTTAAATAACTTCCTCTTGAGCTACTTTATACCTAAGAGATAGCTGTAAAAACGTTTGTAACTAATGACATAACTGATTGGATTTCAGCTGGCATCGATGCGGAAACTGAAGTGCGGTGAGGCGTTACGCGGAGTGGAGGCCATGGAGGTCCTGCACAACTACCGGCCTACGCTGCCGCTCGGCAACCGCGAGCTGCGCGACTACGGCGCGGGCCACTAACAGTCTCCAGCTCCGCTAACAGACGGTATCAAGATACCATCAGACAATGAGCTGCCAATTGCGCATTTGCTCCTGAAACTAGTGCCTCTTTTCGCATTCCGGCGAACGAATCTAACGGATGACACGTGGGCTACGTAACTCTTATGAATGGTGCCTACGCAATGTACCTATGTATGTAGTATGTTCAGTATAAAACGAATCTCGTCATAGCTATGTATATACTATATAGTACCTAGTTGTAGTTCTAAGAAAAAATAATCTCCAATCCCAAATACGCGCCCTTCGTCTCGTTAAAACACATACAAGACGGTTTGTTTCAACAGAGATTCGTTGCGTAGTCCATCGTATTTGGATAACAAACATTCAAACACATTCGCATTTAGGTATCATGTTAATCAAGGTAAAAGTAATGCGTATCTAATAGATATTTGGGAATTCGATATGTGCGCGTAAGTTTGTGACTGTAAGTACCTATAGCTTATATAGACACGATTATCAAGTGCCTCCACTACTTCGAATAAAATGTTATTTATATTGAAATTTATATTAAATAAAATATCTATAACATTTAAATTACATTTTTAAGTCACACAATAATTTATGTAGGAATAAAAGTGTCTTCGAATGAAAATATTTTTTAAATGTATGAAATTAATTTTATACATAATAAGTTTTATATGAATATGATAATAATTAACATACACAGCAATATCCTGGAGGTACGCTAACGGATAGAAATCGCAAAATAAAAACAATGCAAACAGTAGAATCAAAATATTGTCCACAAAAACGCCCACACTAGTGCTGATTGAAATATGAGCTGCGATGTAACATAAGATGCGCCGCTGTGTCTCGAACTACATATGAATGAGTTAGCGTATTCAAGGGTTATTATTGTTTTTATTTACATACACATTACGTCTTTTAGGTGATATTATTTTGGTCCAAGGAAATTACAATTTATGTTACGAGTAGGTCACTGATCTCTATCTTTTGACTCTGCCATCGACCGAACAAGTCTGTCACTGGAACAAGTCGACTGTAGTCAAAGCAGTGTCTTGACTGAACAACTTACATAATACGTAATAAGTTAAGTATTGTATGTACCTTAAAACAAGAGTGCCTCAAATGTATAAACGTCATAGTTATTTTAACTGGGACGTCATACGATAAATTTTAATGTATTTATGTTATTTAGATAAGGTGTTGAAGCTTAAAAGCAATGTACACAATAAATAAACATAGTCCTAATTATCTTTTGTTTTACTGAAAAACTTCAACCCTTCAACCGATATAAGATCTTTTTACTTAGTTCAGGAGCCACTGGAGCCAGCTGTTCAAACTGGTTTTGACCACCACTTGTACAATCATGTTTAGTGTATGACCTAAAGTATAAGTAGGTAATTAACTTATTTAAGTTTAAGTTTAAGGTGATTGCGCAGTGATTACCGCGAAATTCAAATTTTCTTACGTTTTTTGCAATTTTCAGGTCAGTGTCAGGTTGTATCTTGATCAAAATATGATTCGCGACTATAACAGGTACTTATTCACAGAATTATAGTCATTAGAATCATTAATACATCTTCCTAAGTTAGATTTGTACCACAAGAAGAAATCTCCTAGGGAAACGTGTTTATGGTACAAATCTCACTTATAAAGATGTATGAATGTTTCTAATAATTATAATTCTGTAAATACATACCTGTTATAGTCGCGAATCAAATTTTGATCAAGATACAACCTGACACTGCCCTTCAAATTGCAAAAAACATAAGAAAATTTGAATTTTGCTGTCTACCACTTCGCATTCACCTTAAAGCAAAACATTGGAAGAGAAACAGTCGTTAAAATATCACGGCTGAATGGTCAATGAACGTGGCCTATCACTATGGCCATTGAAAGCCTTGAAATACCCACCTAAAAGACTGACACTGGCCCTGATTCTGTTGTTAACAAACTAAACTAAATTTTTAAGTTCAGTGCATCTTTTTCTTTCTATTTCACTAAGAAAAGGACAGAATATAAATATTAGTTTAGTCCTGTCAAATTAGATAATCCATAGACAAGTTTAGACGTGATTAAAAAATTGGCTACTAAAAATACGTCTATTTCCGTCAGGCGCTGACTAATTTGACAGGACTAAACTAATATTAATCTTCTGTCCTTTTCTTAATGAAATAGAAAGAAAAAGATGCACTGAACTTAAAAACTAGTTTGTGAACAACAGAATCGGGGCCATTATTAAGAAATCACTAACGATAATATCATTGACTGCCTCGCTGGTCTAGTGGAGCGCGGCGGCTGACATGGGTTCTATCCCCAGCACCCTAATTGCGAAACACACTATCGATCTCAATTTGAATAATTTTGAAGCATATTGGTAATCCATTGCTTCATATGTTCGAAAAATGTGTCTGCTCAACAATGTAAAACACGCAATGAACGTTGTTGATCTGTCAAAATGAAACCCATTGCTACTAATAGTGTGTTACGCAATTACCCCACTGGTCGGACATGGATTAGCGGGTTATTTTCCATTGGGATTTGCTCAGTAACTAGTGCAGCGTGACCTCTGCGGTTTCAACCTATTCTTATCTCATTCGTATAACTGGTTATCAATTTCTTATTATGATTTTTTTTTTAATTGTCGTAAACAAGATTATTGGATACAGATTACAGACGGATTGTTATATTGAATACAGTGGAACCCTATTAACCGACTTCCAAAAAGGAGAAGGTTATATGTTCGACTTTATGTTTTTTTTTATGTATGTTCGCCGATTTCGATTCCGATTTTTTTGCTTGAAAGGGTATGCTCCCGAAGTGGTCCCATTGTCACCAAGTTGGAATCTGATGAGGGAATCCCATGGAAATCGAGGGAAACCCTCAAATTTTATGGGCACACCTATAGCCATTTGGGTATTTTTCATAGTAACTCGTGCGTTTGCTCTCGGAAAGCACCATTTGGTGAAGTGGAACTGATGATGAAGACCACAGATGGCCATCGGAACTACTCAATAATAAGTATTTTACAGGTTGCAATTCGATTTGGTACCTACTTTAATGTTGTTGCTAAGCGATTTAGCTCGTCACAATGCGTATGGTGACGTGGAGCTGATAGTGTCTTTTCAATCAGCTCCAGGGGCCCCAGTCTGCTATTTTTATAAATTCATCATTCCAACACGATCCCATTGTCACTTTGCTAAAAGTTCGTAATCTGCTAAATTCATAATGGTCGATCATTGGTCTGACAAAAACTACTAAGTACTTTTCATGCTAGATTTCATTTAATATATATTTTTACATATTACGTATTAGTGTTTGCAATCTGAAGTAGTAAGAAGTTCGTAAATAGCAATAAACATTACATTTATTCATTTGTCATTATGTACGAGATTACCATTATAAGCCATTTCTTTCAATAGAGTGCCAGTGGTTGACCATTGGAAAGTCATAATGGCGCCATTATATTAGTAGATTACCAAACTTGTCAAAATCAACAATTATGAAATCAATGATAGACCGTTCTGACACTATTGTAATAGCAGACTTGAGGCCCAGTTCTCCTGGTTCTTACTAGGAGAACTCCTTAACAATTAACGTCCTTGCATCGGGAAAAGCAATATTTTGTAAAAGGTGATGAGCAGTTGACATTAGGCTATTCTAACTTAGATAAATTACAAACAGACCCACTAAAAAGTGAAAAATAACTTTAATTTCGGAAGTCGGTGTCAATAAACGAAAATGCGGAACTAACGACACCGACTTCCGAAATTAAAGTTATTTTTCACTTTGTAGTTTTTTTTTTTTTGGCAGTCGGTTGTTTTTTTTTTGTAATAAGTTTTTTTCACATCAAAATTTTAAATGGTGCCATGTAAATTGAAACGAATATATACTCATCACCAGGCTTCATGCTTGTTAATCTGCAATAGTGATATATACTATACTCTTCTAATTTGGTATGTACCTATGTACTTATTTTTCCTGATTTGCCCTCTCCGCGGAAGTTATATAATAGCCTTTTCTCTGGTGTAACACCCTATTGTATTTGTCGTCGTAGGTGTAGAACCAGTTAAAAATGGCTGCTTCCGGCCCTTTTCCTTGGTACCGGACTATTCACCAGGCTTGCGAGCTCTTGGGTTACTTTTACCGTGAGAACCCATGGAACTCGAGACTACACACATGATCGTGATTAGATACTTTTTACTGCGATTCCGTCGAGGCGTGCTACTCTACTACACTTCGAGGTTGCGGCCAGAGACATTAAATTATGTGCGGTGCACTTATAGTCACAACACAATGCATCCCATGACAATTCCACTAAGCCACCAGTGAAGTCTTAGGAAAGCAAACGACGCAATTGCGTTTACTTACTTGATTTTTTACGAGTCAAGTTAGTTTAAAAACCAAACTACTGAACCGATTTAGATGAAATTTCTATGGGACCAATCTGAAAGTATCATCATCTGCCTAGCCTTTTCCCAACTATGTTAGGGTCGGCTTTCAGTCTAACCGGATGCAGCTGAATACCAGTATTTTACATGGAGCGACTGCCTATCTGACCTCCACAACCCAGTGACTGAGTAATACGATACCCCTTGATAAGACTGGTTGTCAGATTTTCGGGCTTCTGACTAACCGTAACGACTTTCAAAGATCCACGAATGACAGCTGGGACCAACGGCTTAGCGTGCTTTCCGAGGCACGGAGGGGTCTCGTTATGTAAAGATGGTCACCCATCCACAGTCCAACCGCAGCAAGCGTAGCTTAACCTGATCGATCGACCTGTGCGGTTGTTTTTAATTAGCCACAGGCCCCTCCTAACGGAGTTCTGAGGTAACAAACATTAAAAAATATATTTACCCGAATTGATAACTTCCTCCTTTTTTGAAGTCGGTTAAAAATCCCGTAGGACTGTTTCTGTCGGGATAACTAAGGTTCATCTTTATAAGAATTTATTTAAGAGCTTTATTATATTTTTTTATAGTTTAGGGACTACCTACTTAGAAAATCATGAGAGATCGATCTCATCTTAGTTTACGCCACTGTAGTTCATGCCTCAATTGATTAGATATATAAGCAGGTACGGTCAGCGTCGAAACTTCGTTAGGTAATTTTACTGTTTTTGAAGTGTTTTCGACTTTCGTTACTGTCTGTACAAATATGTTTTGCTCCAAACCGAATAGGTAGGTACTCCCAATCGAATATTGACGACAGTATTACCTACTACTTGTCGTCAGCACTGTTGACGATCGGGAAAAAAGTTTCATTCGTTCATAGTGATGGTTGTCTATTGTTTACGCGAAGATTATATACCATAATCATCATATTCCCGAATTTCATTTGCCCGAATGTTTTGTTTGCCCTAAAAGACATATGACATACTTTTAATTGCCCGAAACTTACATACCATAAGATACGACTGCCACACGTATTGTTTTTCATATTTTTAATTGCCATAATAATTATTAGACATAATATTTAAACGCCATAATGATTATTAGACATAATATTTACTTAAATGCCATAATAATTATTAGACAAATATTCAAACGCCTTTTCTTCTCTTTTAAGTTTGATGGTCACAGTTCTAACATAACTCAAATGGGACCTAACCAAACTACTTCTGGGTGGTTTATAAAAATCGGGGTGCCCTAAAGTCCCGATTGCATCCAGTTTCTCCTGATATAACAACCGCCGCAGTCCGCCTCTGTACATTTATGTGCTTGAAGTATTAAACAAATAAATAAATAAACAACCGTTACACACCCAAAGTCGAAGGCAAATGATGTTATGGCATAATTATAATAATTATGGCATGTGATAATTAGGGCATGTGAAAAATTAGGCCATGTGATAATTAGGGCATGTGATAATTAGGGCTTACAATGATTATGACAAATGATGTTATGGTAAGTGACTTCATGGGAAACAAAGCTTCAGCATGTGACTAATATATATATAGCAAATAAGATTAGGGCAAATGAATATTACGTCATATAATATTATGGCTGTTGACTATTATGGCAAATGATGTTAAGGGCAAATAAAATTCGGGCAAACGGCGGTATACCAATATAATTATTTGTGTGTGTCCTCAGAGTTTGTTACGGCCTTTCTTTTCAGAATAGTCGAATAGGAAACGACGACCTAGTTTTAAAAATATGATTGACGTGTACAAGTGTTTGTACAAACCTACTTAAAGAAATAAAATCATTTAGTTGAATTTAATTCTAAAAACCAAAATTATATCCCAAAATGGTAGAAATATCGACAGTTATGTTATATTATACATAGGGGAATATAACATAGTTAAACGAAATAGGGGACGGGGGTTAACCACCCCACGAATCCAGACTTTGGGCCGTGGCTGATCAGTTTATGAGAAACGAAGAAAAGACCATCAATTACATTAACTATATTTATTGGACACCTGTATATGCACAGCACCACATTATGTTCAAAAGGATTTCACAAAAAAAGCAAACATATAACTACATTACCTACTTTGTTCCAATAGTCTTGCTAATGAAATAATAATAATTATGAGACACAGCATCATGAAGGTAGTTTGTTTGTACATAATCTTAGAATAATACAAAAATGGCTTTCAAAAATGCTATACTTTGTGAATAATACCTAACTATGTTTTTGGTTTCAGATATTGTTTATAAAACTTACAAAATCTATCTAGTTATTAAAAAACTCGATGTATTCTTAAGCATCTTCTAAAAACATACATTACACACGGTACATCCTAAAAACCTATGTTATGACTACACAGGTCCTTGTGTCTATGTAAAAAAAAACTATTAAAATGAACATGAGAATAAATTGTCAAATCACATTTTCATTTACATAAATTATAAAACATTTACATCTAATAATTTCCATATAATTCGAGAAAACAATAGCTATACTAGGGTTACCTATACAATTGGCAAGTAACTAAATAATTTAATTAATTAATAGGTGGGATTCCTTTCGAGCAACAAGGCACACTAAAATTTAATTAGATCTTCACTTCCATCGGCTTGGTCTCTGCTGGCATTATTGCTTGTAATCTCAATTGTTGGATTTTGAACCTCTAAATTTTTTGGTGAAACTTTTCTTCTAGGCGGAATTGGTGCTTCATCTAGGATACCAGTTATACCTAAATTTCTGCTCTGTTCAGCAAAAAATTTAACTTCCTGTGTTATTTCGACTCGTCGACTGCTCGGCGACAGTTTCGTTCTGACGGGTGGACTCGGCGCAGCTCTAGAATACATCGGACGATTATCGAATATAGACGTATTAATTGGATTCATACTGCCAGGTAATAGGGCTGCTGTTTTACTTCTCTCGAGAGAATATACTTCACTGGAACTATGTTCTTGTTTCTCAGTAGTATTTTTGTAATCTTCAGTATAAAAAGTCGCCTTTTTGCTGTATTCTGAATGGAAATGCGTGTGGGCCTGAACATCTGATTTGCTTCTTTCGAGTGTAAACCCGCCATTTGTATGTAGATGGCAACTGAATGAACTAGTGTTTACAGTGCAAGCAGGTGCTGTTGAGAATGGAACTGCGGGTGCCCATAAACATGCTCCCTCATTTCTTGGTACTAGCAGTAGAGGATCCTATGAAAAAATATAAGTAATATAATTATTTAAATATCTTAATATAACGTAGAAGTTTATGCATCTATGCTAATATTATAAAGCTGAAGAGTTTGTTTGCTTGAACGCGCATATCTCAGGAACTACTGGTCCGATTTCAAAAATTATTTCAGTGTTAGATAGCCCATTTATCGAGGAGGGCTACAGGCTATAATATATCATCACGCTAAGAACAATATGAGTAGAGCACCAATGAAGAATGTTTCAAAATCGGGGGATTTATTTCCTATTGAGAGCTTCCGCTGCGTGCGCTGCGTAAACGGTTAAAGTTTCGCAAAAATCATGTATAACAGAATTGTTCCCCTTTAAAAGTTCTAAAAAAAAGTCCGCGACAGCATATGTCTCTTTTAAGGTTAGCTCACTATAACTGTACAGTCTTCAACTGTTCATAACATTTTGCTGACGCTGCGATTGGAACGAACGCGCGTCAGTTTGCTTAGGTATTTAAGTCATCTTTCACCTAATTAACAGGTAGTGTGATATATCTAATAACTGAGTAAACAACCTAGAGAAAGGAATCGAATCGCCAACTGTGCATTATTGTTACATAACTTGGGTGCATTAAACTTATTTAAGTGCCATCAACCTCGTGATGTTTTCTCTACACACTCCAACAACATCAACAACTCTGCAAGTGTACGAACCATACAATAACCTTTTTTATGCTAACCAAATTTGTTCTAAAATAATGCATTAATTGCGAAGGTGTTTTTATAAACATGGTATTAATCCTTATCCAAATAAATACGTTATTCATCACATTCACAAGTAAGTATTTAATTTTGAACAAAATTGCCCTTGACATCATTTGATTTCAATGAATATCTTAGGAGATGTCATAGTTTTAAAATAATCTACCTACACTATATAATATTATAAAGAGGAAAGATTTGTATGTATGTTTGTAACGAATTGGCTCAAAAAGTACTGCACCGATTTTAAAAATTCTTTCACCATTTGAATGCTACATTATCACTGATTAATGTAGGCTACTTTAATTGCAAGAAAAAAATTAAATGTTTAAAAAATAAATATCCACCCGTGCGAAGCCGGGACAGGCCGCTAGTACTAATAATAAAGCTAAAGAGTTTGTTTGTTTGAAAGCTCTAAAAATCTCTGGAAGTATTGGTCGGATTTATAAAAATATTTTTGCGTTTGATAGCCCAATTCTTGAGGAAGGCTATATGCTATTAAACTTGACGCTAGGACCCCTAGGAGTTAAGCAAAAAGCTAAAAAAAGTCTGAAGTTTTCGCTAAGCGAAAACGAAGTAATAGCGCAGGCCGGCGACGCGTTGCGACGGGGTGGGTCGGGGAAACAAAAAAATTTACGCGGACGAAGTCGCGGGCAGAAGCATGGCAGAAGCTAGTAAACTAATAAATTTTATCTGATCACTAGATTATATAATTAATCTTTAATTATTATATATTTATAACAGTATATCAGATAAGACATGCAAGATATTTCAAATCTCATAATAAGACTAATATAATTATTTTTGTGAAAATAATTACCTTCCCAGTTATTGCAAATATTTTAGACTGTAGTGCGTGAAGCCTGTTGCGTAGGTATTCATATGAGCATTCCCTTAGTTTCATAACCCATTGTACAACATTGTCTTCAGCACGAGCAGCAAATAAATGCCGTTTTTCAGGTTCATCTCTGTAATCATAGTTATTAGAAACAATAGTTAATCTCCAAAAACTATCAACCAAGGTTATTAGTATGCGTGTTGCTAGCTGTAGCCTTAGGTATTAACACTTTCTTACATTACTGAGCCAGTTTCATGCATATGCATAGGTAGTAATAATCAATATAAATAAAAAAAGTCTGATTAGTTACACTATTTTTAACTTAAGAACAGCTAGACCGATTGTTATAATCTTTGATTTATTGGATTTGCCTCCACCCTGAATAGCAGAATAACTATTAAAACAATTTTTTTTACTGCTGAATGAGCCAGCTCCTGACCTCGAACACGCCTGATGGAAAACGATGGATGAGGTCTATGACGGAATGAGCGTGCCCAGAAGATGTCGAAGGCACTGGAACTCCCAAGCTTCGACAAAACATAGCAGGTTGCTTGACGCCAGACTCCGGTGGGAGGTTGATCGCAAACCATGTGGGCGTTAGCTCTACCATCGCAAGGGAAGAATTGGCCCGCGAAATAAGGTATTGGGTGTGACTGTCCAAGATACGCCGAGTGCTCGGTTCAGTTGAGTAACTGGCGGAACAGACTGCGCTACACAAGGAGGCTTTTTCATGCATTCCAAAAATAAACATAATATGGCATAATCATAAAAAAAAATTAGGTACTTAATTAATTTTCTCAAACATTCATTCTTATTGATTCTGAGGCAGCACGAAGTTCGCCGGGTCAGCTAGTTTAAAATTAAAATGTCCTTATTACCCAAATAAATAAACAAACTTACATAAATGATATTGAAAATGAAAATGGTATACTCTGCCCATGTTCCATCTGTATTGACGAATTTTCTAATACAAACATTCCCGCTGGACATTTTGTATCAAATTTGCCCATCTCACTTATTTTAAAATAAAATAAATAATTATTTATTAGCCGAAACCATCTCTCTTTGAACACTGAAATAAAATAAAGATAAAATAATATTTACAAGAAAGTTAGAAGTGTAAAAATGCAATTAACTAATGAAATATTGAAATAATAAAGCTAGTGTTTTTTTGTATTCAAACCAGTTCGTAACTGTGATTAGAAAATAATTCATGCTACATTAGGTTACTGGATAAAGATGAATGTTTTGTGCTGCGTGTTTTAAGTTTATGTTAGTAAAATGAATGTTCTTAATTTCTTTAGTTGCCCTTACAACGACATTTGATTAGGAACTATAATTTTATGAAGTTACCTCCAAACAATGCCAGTGACAGTGGGTTAACAGTATGTAAACACAAAAGAATTATGCTTGGATCGGTCAGTGGGTCATCTTAGGGGCGGATCTTTTTTTAGCTTATAATACACCATGAAAGGGACATTTGGCATGACTCATTCCAAAATAACTTTGAGGAAAACGAAAACTAAATAAATGGTTTGGTGGCAATATTTTCCAGGGAATTTTATATACTGACCTGACTGATTACGATAACCGCCATTGGAAATCTTTTTATAGTTTAATCTTCCTTCAATTACACAAGGTTGATCGCTCAGTTGAGCGAGTTCACGAATGTTGCATTTCATTTGTACATACAAGTTTAGATCATGAATAAAACATAAAACTAACAAGTAGACGCATGCACAAACTGCAATAACAAATAATATCGTCGTTACATATTATTAATGAATTGTATCATAATGTAACCAAATAAATCAACACAAATTTTGTATCGAGAAATGAAACAATGAAACGAAACGAAGTAAAACTAAAACGTAAGAAAATGAAGGCACAAACTATGGGCGCGTTCCGAGTTGCGCTGTAATGTGAATATGTGATTGGTACGTCAGTGAGCAAAAAGGGCAATTTACTTAGTGTTTTGTATTGTTCTAATTGGCTTTATAACTTGTTTTTATTATTAGTTTTTGTATTAGAATCTGATAGGAATATTTAACGAAGAATTTTTGAGAATTTTAATGTATGATGAAAAATTATAGAATATTTACGTAACTTGAAAACGAGGTTTTTTGTTTATTGGAATATTTGCGTGATTTTAGTGTCATATGAGAGGATTATGTTTAAAACTGATATTCCCGTTTGAATTTTGTAAATTGGTTCACGGGTTCTAGAGATAGAAAGAAGTTTGCATAATGAAAACATGCCAAAGTCCGAATTTTAGTATGTTATTGTTCTAAAAAGTTTTTATTGTATAGAAATAGGATTTATAAATGTTGTTATGTAATACAAAAGAGGAATAAAATCCTTGCTCATTCTATAATTTGCTTTAAATTCGTATACATTCATAGAAAACGCTTTGTCCCTAAAACGCATCATCTGACATTCATCTCGTCTTTATTTCAATTGTTTTTTATGGGAATTATGTAAAACACCATATATTACTGCTTATCGTGCCATATTATATACATATTACCGAGTGAAAACCACTTCAAAACGCATAATAATTCCTAAAAAGTTACAAATTTGTTATTGGAAAAATCACAATCAACAAACTATCCCAACGCAATATTGACGCAATACACAGCTGTCAAAATACACTCAAGAGTACCGTTTACCCCACGCCAAGCCCGATCTTAATTCCATTTAGTTCCCCAAAATGGACACCCAATTTAAAAACCATTTAGCGCTAGCATCGAACTCAAGAGTACGAAACGTCACAATTCCAATGTCATGTAAGCACCCAGATGTGAGATGCGTACTGTTAAATACATACAAACAATATTATAATATCTGTAGGTACTATGAAAACATTATTATTATTATCTTTCGGCTACCTATTAGATAGGCATCTATTATTATGTGCCGTTGGCCCCGGCTGTCATTCGTGGATCTTTGACAGTCGTTACGGATAGTCAGAATCCCGAAAGTCTGACAACCAGTCTTACCAAGGAGTGTCGTATTACCCAGTAACTGGGTTGTGGAGGTCAGATAGGCAGTCGCTCCATGTAAAATGCTGGTATTCAGCTGCATCCGGTTAGACTGGAAGCCGACCCCAACATAGTTGGGAAAAGGCTAGGCAGATACCGATAACACGTCCAGGTGGGACGCGGAAGGGGTACCTACTTCATTGTTTGCATAGCGCACTAACTTTGAACATTAGTCACATAATTCGTCTTGTAGAGTGCGTGTGCGCTTCCGCAAGTCCGCTTTCTATTTTTGCAAATATTTAATGAGTGCGTGAGAGTTAATCAATGGTGCCGTTTCTAGTCTAACCGGATGCAATTGAATACTTACCAGTGTTTTACATGGAGTGACTGTCTATCTGACCTCCACAACCCAGTTACTGGGTAATACGATACCCCTTGCTAAGACTGGTTGTCAGACTTTGGGGCTTCTGACTACCCGTAATGACTGTCAAAGATCCACGAATGACAGCCGGGACCAACGGCTTAACGTGCTTTCCGAGGCACGGAGGGGTCTCGGTCTGTAAAGATGGTCACCCATCCACAGACCAACCGCGGCAAGCGTAGCTTAACCTGATCGATTGACCTGTGCAGCTGTTATTATTTAGCCACGGGCCCCTCCCCGTGTTATTTTTTAGCCGAAGGTGCGCAGTGGAGCAACTTCGACCTCTTTTTTATGGAATTTTTTATGACTTATGTATGGAAAATATGAAAAAATATTACCAACGTGTTGAGTTTTAGGGGTTTACGGGCTTCATAAAGGGGGTCGAAATGTTCATTATTTTTGCGATAGGACACACCGTTTTCGAGATATAAGCAAAAGAAAAGAAAACAAAAAAACTGAACTGTTTTTGCATCTGAAGTCGAGGTGTTGGTGTGAATTTTAATTCATGCCAACTAATTTTATTCCACACCTTTTTCCGCGATTAAAAATACTCAGATTTACTTAGAAAATCTAACTTTTAGATGATAAACGTCAAATTCAGAATAGCAAAATTACTATTTTCACTAAACTAATATCTCAGTGCAATCTTAGTTCTGTCAAACTAAAATTTAGTTTAATTGTGTCACTTTAGTTAATTTCAGAATGGGAAATCGTCGTTTGACAGGAATAAACTAAATTTTGGTGATTTTTAGTTTAGTTTAGACGCAGTTGTGACAAGAGAATCGGCACCAATAAGTGTGGACTGCTCCTCTTGAGGACCATTATTATTGTGTGTGGCTTGATGAATCCACGAACAAGGTAAGCTTGCATAATGTATCTACACAGAAATAGTTGCAATATTATTATTATTAGTATATTTTGATAAGTACCTATCTAAAATTGTAATTTTTTTTTAACGGCATAAACTACTAAGTAATTATTGAATTTTAAGTACACACGGCTACAGATCAAGCTTTACATTTTCAGTATATGCTGATCTCGCATTGTATAGGATTTCCTTAAAATGAGAAGTCATCGTAAACTGTATAAAACTTAAAATTTTAATTTTTAATGAAATAGTGTACTTCCAACTAAAATCATTCATTTAAAAAATAATGGAAAATGCCGTAAGTAAAAGCGAAATTGCTGTCTGTGATTGTTTTAAAGTTTAATTATTATTTTAAAAGTTCATTTGAAATGATTATTTTACCTGTAAATAAAAATTATTTAAGAAACATGTAGTTTTTTTTAACTCTTGTGTACACATCTGTACTAAACTTGTAACACTATCCTACATATTTTAAAAGATAGCATAGTGTACTACGCGGTCGCTTTTTTGTAACCACCTAAACTTGGTCGGGTTACCACGGTCTTGCGCTTCCTAATGACTTTTATTTTATTATCTCGTTAATTATAGTATGTACTACGCTGAAATTTTACAGGTATAAAACTAAACTAAGCAACAAAATTATTGATATAAAATTCATTTCATATATCCACTTATAGGTTTATCGGTGGGCATATAACTCCGCGCGCATTTTGACCGTGAACGTGGAGAACTGAATATCATCATAATTTGTAAGTTACTAATAGGCATATCAATGCTTACAGGATACTAATGAAACTTTACACACATTTGAAGGCAGTTACAAGCTACAAAATAACGTTTAAAGTAAGTCTTAAGACCTCTTATTTAGAGTGTTAGGACCTTTCGAAGCGTTTTTATGTTTAATTAAATAACCTTTAAACGGTGCATTATTTTGGTTTTTTATTGCACAACAAATTACAACTAATTCCTAAGAAGTTATGTACAAAATATGATAAGAATCCGCTTAACCGTTTCAAAGATCCAGCAAAACCACAAACGTTACTCCAGCAGGATCTCGAATAACTTCGCAGCCGAAGAAAGAACGAATACAAAATAAGGTGCAACATTTACCTCGTCGAGATAACTAATTATATAGCTAATATTTGTTTCAATATTCCCATTAAAAAAAAATGTCTGGCTGGAAATGTTTTTGTGAAATAACTAAAAAACTATAAGTGCAACAAATTTAAAAATGAGCGCAACAACTACAGGAGCTGGGCAACTAATTATCTATAAGATTTAAATGACTATTTTCGACATTATTTTGCTGGGGTAACTCACACATCATTGTAGGGTGTCGTATGTCGGAATTCTAGGGTCCAATGGGACCCAGTACCGAGCCGGCGGAGGTTCGTGTGTTCGGGTCCATTCGGGGTCTCTCCCGAACTATACGGTTAATGTCCCTGCATCGGGAAAAGCAGTATTTTGTAAAAAGGCGACGGACAAGTTGACATTAGGCTATTGGGATATTGTAACTTAGGTAAATTATAAACAGACCCACTTAAAAGAGAGATATTATAAAAACTTTTTAACAAAAAAAAACGACTTCCAAACAACACTGCAAAGTGAAAAATAAAACAAACAAAAAACAAACAACTGACTTCCAAAAAAAAACACTAAGAAGTGAAAGATAACTTTAATTGGACGTAGTTATGCAAAAAGGATCCAACCCACAACATGACCGAAAATGAGTTAAGTAAATCAAACTGCTTGTCAAGGTCTATATTTTCGATTATCAAAAACAATCCAAGTAAAATAGGAATATTTTGACATTAAAAATTCGTATTTTACTTGGATTGTTTTTGCTAATCGAAAATATAGACCTTGACGAGCAGTTTGGTATACTTAACTCAATTTCGGTCATGTTGTGGGTTGGATCCTTTTTGCATAACTACGTCCAATTTCAGAAGTAATAATAATAATAAGTTTATTCATCAATATGTAAAATACAATGTGACGGATTCGGTGAGCCACAAACTAAGCATCGCTTGTATCTTGTGGCTCTGAAAGTCACTTTGTAGTGTCTTCTTGGAAGTTTCTTTTTAGTTAAATTTTTTTTTCCGTACAAATGTGTGTCAAAGAGGGACACATATCCTTCCAAAATATCCAATGATTAAAAAATACTTGCATTGGTGTGGGTGCTGATAATAAGTAAATAATAAAAACACAATATAATTATTCGTTTATTTTTAACTTTTAGTACAAAATAAAACTAGTACACAGGGATACATCTCAAACCTAGCATTTGCATGTTGAATAGTCCGAGGCTTACGACGATAAGTCTTCTCATTTGTACTATTTTAGACACTATAACGTCACACAGATTAGCTCATTATTCCCCATCAAAAATAAAATTAAACATAACTGAATAATGTAATCACTCTTCGAGTTAATCCGACCAAAATAGATGTTTTATTGCCGACATTACACTATATTTCTATTGGTACCTACTTCAGATTAGATTTTTAAGCTTACTTATCAATATACAAATACATAATTTTGAGGTTTGGAGCGGCATTGATGAGTTTTTCAGGCACAATCAAACCAGTGCACCCCAATGTTTAAAATACATGAAACAACACTTATATTATCTCTTTATAGTTTACAACCGTTTTCATTTATCACATGACCTTGGTTTAAAATTTAGATATTACTGTTTCAGAGTCGCCTATGTATTATAAACATGTCTGGAAATTCGCATTTACAGAATGTAATATTCATCGATCTCAAGTGATTAAAACTGCTCAAGTAATTAACTATTACAATCATACAACTCTTGTGTTATTTTTTTTTTCAAAGTCTTATTTAATAAAAAACATTACACCGTGCACAGTAAGTAAAAATACTGTACAAAAATAACTTAAAAAAATAGAACCGACATTGACGTCTCTCTTACTGGCCGTGGCCGTAATATTAAATAATAAAACTAATACAAAACGTTTAACAGTTCCAAAGGAACAACTTTCTTCCAAAAATCTTGATTCATTCTTTTGTTTTGAATTTTTATGTAATGTTTATTTTTTGCGAACTTTGATTGAATTTGGAAGCCGTACATTGATTTATTTCCTACAATTTATTTTCTTACGTCAGTGCACATAATTTAATCAACAAGTCTTATGCTTATCGTTATAAATACGATCTAGTTACCTATAATTTATTCTGAAACGAATATAATTTCTAAGCTTCCGATATTAATACGTAATGCGCGTTCTGACTTCTAAACGTATGTCTAAATTTTAAAATATAAGGCTGCACTACCCTTTGGCTGATGCTATTATAACAGAGATAACTTTAGCCTGGGGAAGTTTGACCCTGTCTATGTGCCTTTATTTATAAATGTATAGAGTAACAAGTAGGCCACATCGCGGTAATAACTATTTTTGTATGTTGAACTATTCAGTAGCAAGGTTTTTATCCTATTATATTACTTTAAGATTACGAGTAATGTTGTGTTTGAACTCCCTTATAATAGCAACGCTCATTGGGCTAATTAGGAAACAAGTCGGTTCTTACACTTTTACGTCACAATCACATTTTTACTGTTTCGAATTACTTAGTACACACAAATATTTAATTAATTGCTTTATCGACTGAAAGTATAAAATAGTATTCACTATTTTCGAATATCAACAATGACTTCAGACCCCATTACATAACAAATTGCTTATTTTTGTTAAATCTTATTCCTAAGAGGCGGATAATCGTCATGAGCGAAAAAAAGTTTATTCCTAAGTTACTTGTGGCTCGTCACCTAAACAGATGCTTTCAAAGTAACTTATATATAAACCCCCAAAGGAACGCAGATATGTTTTAAAATACTAAGCACACAGTTTCAAAGAAGGGGGGGATTAAAGTATAATAAACTCATATTTTATTTCTTATTGATTTAGGGCGAATTTCACCAAATAAACTAAACGCGATCAGTAAGTACATCTAAACCGGGTTCAGGAGCTGACAGTGTCAATATTCCGCAACAATGATACACTGACAGCTCTTGAACCCGCACCCTAATTGCATAACGCATGATTATTCATAATCAGAATCATTTTGAAACAGATTGCTAATCCATTGCTGCATATGTTCGGAAAATTTCTGCTCAACAACGTAAGTAACGCAATGAATGTTGTTGAACTGTCAAACTGAAACAGATTGTGATTGATCGTGTGTTACGCAATTAGGGTGCCGGTCTAAAACGTCCTGATCGCGTTCGATTTTATTTGTGAAAAATTCGCCCTTAACCGCGTTCCAGAGCTTTCAATGTCAAAGTTGTTGTGCACTATTGAAACTGTCAGCTCTTGAACTCGGTTTAGAAGTGCTGATCGAGTTTAGTGTCATTGGTGAAATCCGCACTTATTTGGACTATGAAGTGGGTCTCGCAACAAGTGTTAAGCTACTGTAACTGACATGTGACGAAGTCTCAGTGGCCACAGTGCCATTAAACTGTCGCAAGCTATCCCCTTCTTTGTATACCTACTATACTTGAACTTATATTTTTCGAAATTAGGTTTATTGAAATATTAAAATTGCAATTGACTGGTCATTTTTAAATTACTTGATGTGACTAATAAATCGATTTAAAGCAGTCGTGACTATAACTTCGCAGTTGCATAAACAGGGTCGAGATAGGTAATGTTAAAATTGTAATAAATTAAAAATTGTTTATTCGGGGGCATGGACAAAATTGATACAATCCTAATTGTATCACGTCGCGCGTCGCCAGAAACTCTTTGGTCCTATTATGATTATAGCTATAACGTGTATAACGAAATATATCTACATTATGTGCATATTTAATCGAAGTAAAAGATAAGTACATACTAAACCGATTATTATAACCGAGGTTATTTTGTGAGACTAATGTTTTACTCGTTTTTGAATACATTCTTTACGATTTTTAACCGACTTCAAAAAAGGAGGTCCTGTATTCGACCCGTATGTATGTTTGTATGTCCGCGATAAACTCATGAACCAATTTTAATAATTTTTTCATTAATGTGATCTACATACTTTCAGGAAGGTTTTAGTATAAAATACATTAGGCAATTATTGAATTAGAACACAGATATTTTTACGACTTCTTGATTGCAGAATTTAAGTTATCGAGCTTGTGAAAACATACTTTTGGCGCCTGTAAGTTTGATTGTTTAATTTTAAGAGTTCAATAACCCTTCAAACATTGAATAAAACAGGAGTTCAGATCAGACTGTCATGACAGTCTGATCTGCAAGTTAAAAATAGCAAGTTAAAAAAATTAAACAATACATTATTATTGTAGATCGTTGCTTATGAAACAGCACAGCCAAGTACGAACAGTTGTCGGGACATATGACAACTTGAAACATATTAAAACAGCAGACTGTTTCCTAAGCATCGATTTATAGAGATTGATAACATAAAGAGACACGAACGGCATGCGCACAATACTCCCGTACTATTGACAATATCGAGAGAAGCACGCGTGCACACGTTACTTATATCTTTACACCGGAGTTGGAAATGAGTCATATTTAATCTTATCTAAAATAATCCCATATAAAAATAGCGTGTCAATTTATACTATGCAATATCTACTGTTTATCTGCACCATGATGTTTCTCTGGGAAAACTTTACTTTAACATAAGAGTCGTGTTTTATTTTACCATAATTTAAGCTTTTAGTACACTATACAGTTTAGTTACTGGCTTCTAGCAATACAATTGATTCTCATTATAATCTAATGAACTACCTAACATGGTCATCATCAAAACAGTACTGTCCCTAAATATCCTACTAATATTATAAATGCGAAAGTTTGTATGTATGGATGTATGGATGTTTGTTACTCTTTCACGCGAAAACTACTGAACGGATTTTGATGAAACTTTACAGTAATATAGCTTATACATCAGAATAACACATAGGATACTTTTTATCCCGATATTCCCACGGGATCAAAACTTACGCGGGTGAAACCGCGGGGCGCAGCTAGTACGAATTAATTAAGTTATTGTAATCACACAGATATTGAACAGATAACAATAGTGGTGCTTTGTGTATCACAGGACGATAGACGACCTCCTTGCTTCGAATATGACATTATGAGATAGTTCTCGATACATTTTACAATGATAATTGCGCTATAATTTACTAGTGTTCCTAATGCGATACTTCTCTGATTCGATACGTAAGAAAATTCATATTGATCTATTCTATACAAACTCGATATAAGTAAGTACAATATTAAAAATTTAAGATTTCCCAAAGAAATGATTAACATTATTCAGACAAGAGCTTCCGTAACATCGACAAACAAAAACACATAAAACAACAAACATTCACCAAACGACCGGCGCAAGAATGATCCGCTGCAAAATTACCGAATCATGTATTTCAGACTCTAAGACCTAAATGAACACATGAAATACAATCCGCCACGGCGCAAACGTCTCGACGTCACCGAACGAAACGGCGACATAAAACTACCATTAAATAATTACACATCTTAAACGTAAAATAAACTCAGTAATATACATAATTACATTATATATTCGAAAAAAAATAACAAAAATCGACAGTCAACATCCGAGGGGGAGTCGAGCGGGGCGGGACCGACCCTATTTACATAGAATACAATCGAACGAGCGTCCCCTGTCGGCAGTGCTAGTTACAGTAACTGCGCTAGTGCGTGCGGCGGCGCGGGGCGCGGGGCGGGCGCGGGCCCGCGGCGCCGCGCTCGGGCTGGCGGCGTCACATGGGCGGCCGCTCCCAGTCCACGGCGGGCGCGGCGCCGCCCCACGCGCCCCAGCGCTCGCGCCGGAAGAAGCGCTTCTTGAAGTGCGCGGCGGGCGGCGAGCCGGCCGCGCGCGCCGCGCCCGCCGCCGCGGCCGCGCCCGCGTCGCCGTGGCCGATGCCCGAGTCGGGCGACGTGTTGCACGCCTCGTCCGAGCGCCGCCGCTTGTCCTCCATGGCCGTGGACGCGAACGATATTATCTGGTCGAACCGGAAGGCTATCCGGTCCTGCCACTTGCTCTCGTCCACCTCCTCGCCGGCCTCGCCCTCTGTAACGGAGCGGGCGGTGAGTGTGTCTGCGCGCGCGGGCGCGGTCGCGGGCGCGGGCGGCGGGTCGCGCGTACCTGGCAGCTCGTCCACGAGCGGCGTGGAGGTGTTGGAGTGCGGGTCGGGCGGCGGCGTGCGGCGGCGCTCGTCGTCGGGCGGTGCGCCGGCTCCGTTGCGGCCGCGCCAGTACTCGGATGCCAGCACGCGAGCTTGTAAACAAGCCGCTAGCCCTGCAAACAGTATAAAGTCATACATGTATTTTGTGAAGGCAGAGAGGCACATTTAGCAATTTTACTGTGTATTTCACGATTCACTAGTTGAATTTACTACTATAATATTGTTATTTCGATAACTTGTGCTTTGACTGTACTTTAAACTAGAACTAATACAGTGATAACCTACCTTCGAGCGGCTGGTTAGCCGCGGCGGGCTCGTGGTACCGCGCGCTCATGTTGACGGCCGCGTTGATTATGCTCTGGTTGGAGATCTCGAGCGTGCGCTCGATCTCACCGTTGACGAGGTCGCCGATGGTGCGCGCACCGGGCGCGGCGAGGCGCTCCTGCGACAGGTGGCGCCGCAGCGCCAGCTTGGCCGGCGACACCTGCGGGACACACTGGGTCAGCTGCGCGCACAGGGGGGCGGGGGCGGGGCGCGGGGGGCGGGCCTCACCTGCGTGTAGTCGGGCTGCGCGCCGGGCTCGCCGCGCGGCTCGGGGTGCGCGTGCGCGGTGCGCGGCGCGTCGCGGCGCTCGTACGGGTAGCGCTCGCGCCGCAGCTCGCGCGGCAGGCGCGCGTAGCCCGGCGCGCCCGCGGGGCCCGAGCTGCGCGGGTACCCGTGCGCTCCGTGCGCTCCGTGCGATCCGTGCGAGCCGTGCGATCCGTGCGACCCGTGCGGGGCGCCCGACCTCACGTATCCGTTAGTGTACGTGTGGCTCTGCGCTGGCCGCGACGCTTTCCGCTGCTCCTGGTCCTCGTTCAGCACCGACGTTATTATGCTTTTCAGTCTATCCTCGAAGTTGATCACCTTCGGCGACTCCTGAACTTTACCCACGACGTTGAGAGGTTTCTGCGGCTTGACAGGCGACTGGCGGTGCGCGAGGTTGGGCGGCGGCTGGCCCGACCGCTGTGGTTGCGCCCGGTGTATGGGCGGAGCCGCCTTTGGGTGTCGATGATGATCGACGTGCCTCTCCGCTTCTCTCGGGTACCCATTCACTATAAGGTTTGGCTTAGTGATCTTACCAGCCTCGATTTGCCGCCCGGTCTCTAATATCTTCTGAGCGAGAATCTCTGGGTTCTGTTCTTCAATTTTCCCAACGTCCGGGACATCAGGCCACTCTTGCGATCGCGATCTATGCTCTCTAGATTTCCTGGGTTTCGAATTCACCGTATGAGGTTTGACAGTAGCAACAGGTACTGAGGGCGGAGTAACTTTTTGCTCACTTGATCTTTCCATTTGAACAATTTCGTTTTGGAGATGTCCAACCTGTGCGTGTAACCTTTTCCGGTGCGCTAGTGTGGCCGATATCTCTTTCAATATACAATCATGAGCTATGCTCTGAGTGATCTCAACGTCGGGCGGTATATGGCCCAACTGACGATACTTTTCTGTTATCTCGAATGTCCTTTGTTTGACAAGCATTGCTTGGTCAGTTTCTATATTACTCACCTAAAAAATAACAAAATTATAATGAAATGCGACAATAGTCGAGAAATTATAATGTCATAAATAATTAATACATATCATAATAACATTACTATAATATAAAAACCATTAGCATAATATCGTACATAGAAAATGAAAATGACATTCAATAAAGCAATGAAATAAAAAAGTACATTTATAAAATGTATACAATAACATATTCAATTATTAAGTTACCACAATGATATAATACGTATAATAGGTATCTCATGAAAATAAAGGTCATAAAAATGTAAAACTGAATATAATAATGAAAATTATGAGTACCGTTTTTTATCAACTGTAGTGGATGTACGTACTCTTCGAAAATGAGTCTAAGCCGTCGCGATACCGAGAACGTGCTATCTATCAGGTGCATGACTGAGTGACAGTGAGCTATAAGAGCGAAAGCACCTAGGGACAGAAGCAGGAGTGGTATCCGGTCACTATAATCTTTGACGTTACAATAACAGCAGATTTTTTTTTCAATGCACGATACTACGACACACACAAATAAATAAACATGAGTACCTGCGCTTGCAGCTTGCTAGCCTTGCTCTGCAACTCTTTATGTCTTCCCACAATTTCCTTCGCTTTGGCCAACAGATCCACTGTGTTATTGGCGTGTATGCCCAGCTCACTCATGCGCGCCTTTAACAGAGCAACACTGTCGCTTATGAGCACGTTGATCTGTTTATCTAACTGAGACGCACGCGACTTCAGTTTCTGGTTCCTCTCCTGTATCGAATACTTGGCTTTAAATTATTTATTTATACACACAGACTTTTTCATGGTCTTACAAA
This sequence comes from Globia sparganii, assembly GCA_949316385.1. Lineage (NCBI taxonomy): Eukaryota > Metazoa > Arthropoda > Insecta > Lepidoptera > Noctuidae > Globia > Globia sparganii. The sequence goes on along the minus strand of OX438653.1, from coordinate 16,902,419 downwards.
CGACATATAGCTTACTGTTTAATAATATGCCATAGATATTATCGATTTTGAAGATTTAACACACGAAGTCGATCACAGTTGCTACATAGACCGGAGATTTTTCAAGTCAATGACAAGAAAATTGCATTAAACACGCAACGTTGCCCCAACCTTTCTTAAATCTGCTCGAAATTGGAATACATTAGTATGGCTAACAAAAATTTATATAAAAAAATAAGTGTGACAGATGCACGTTGTTTGTAATCATGATTTTATAAGAAACTTCATATTCAAGTGATATTTTATGCACGTCGAATAAAACACACGAGCGTGTTAAAACAATACTTGATTATTCATTTGCAGATGAACATATATAACTTAATTTTATACTGCTACAGTTTCATTTCGTTAATCAATCAATTAGAGAAACAATATGTCTAACCCAAGACTGCATAATTGACAATTTATAGACCGCGTCTGTCGCTCATACTATCAGGGATTGTGTCTCTGAAAACCGTCACCCTTTTGCTCGGGTAGTCGGTATATTCAATAGAAAGCACACGCTGTTTGTAAGAACACCAAAAAGTATAAAGCAAAACATGCAGAACACTTAAAAGAGAATTTGGATCATACCTTTTCCTTTTCGATCTGGTGCCGTATCTCGAGGGCGTACTCGGGCGTGTTCATGCGCGTGATGAAGGCGAGGTACTGGTCGCGGAACATGTCGAGCAGTAGCTGTAGACTGTAGGGTGTGTGCGGCGAGCGCGGTATGTCGAGCTCCGAGTGCAGGCGCGACGCCGGCTGCAGCGCCACGCCCAGCGCCGACAGACGTTGTTCCACGCAACCCGGGGGCGGTGCGGTCACCTGACGAACGAAAATACCATAGTAAAGATAGAACCTGGGAGTTCGACGCACCGAATTAGGACGACGCGGTGCGTAGTCTCACAAAAAAATAAGAGTCCCTAAAAAGAAAAGAATCAAAATAGCTTAAAAAAAACCGTGTGCCAAATCAACAAAGTTCAAAAACAGATTTGTTGTAATTGGAGAGCAACAGACATGTCTTTTATAAAATAATACAAAAGACAGTCGATGACCTATGCACATACGGACCTGACGAGGGTACAGGTACAGTGTACTCACGGCGCCGTTGTGCAGCGTGGAGGCGAGCGTGGTGGAGTGCAGCAGGTCCAGGCCGGCGATGGCGGCGGGCGCGGCGGCGCTTGGCGGTCGATGCCCTATGCACGTACGGGCCTGGCGAGGGTACAGGTACAGTATACTCACGGCGCCGTTGTGCAGCGTGGAGGCGAGCGTGGTGGAGTGCAGCAGGTCCAGGCCGGCGATGGCGGCGGGCGCGGCGCGGCGGCGCTTGGCGGTCGATGCCCTATGCACGTACGGGCCTGGCGAGGGTACAGGTACAGTATACTCACGGCGCCGTTGTGCAGCGTGGAGGCGAGCGTGGTGGAGTGCAGCAGGTCCAGGCCGGCGATGGCGGCGGGCGCGGCGCGGCGGCGCTTGGCGGTCGATGCCCTATGCACGTACGGGCCTGGCGAGTGTACAGGTACAGTATACTCACGGCGCCGTTGTGCAGCGTGGAGGCGAGCGTGGTGGAGTGCAGCAGGTCCAGGCCGGCGATGGCGGCGGGTGCGGCGCGGCGGCGCTTGGCGGTCGATGCCCTATGCACGTACGGGCCTGGCGAGTGTACAGGTACAGTATACTCACGGCGCCGTTGTGCAGCGTGGAGGCGAGCGTGGTGGAGTGCAGCAGGTCCAGGCCGGCGATGGCGGCGGGCGCGGCGCGGCGGCGCTTGGCGGTCGATGCCCTATGCACGTACGGGCCTGGCGAGTGTACAGGTACAGTATACTCACGGCGCCGTTGTGCAGCGTGGAGGCGAGCGTGGTGGAGTGCAGCAGGTCCAGGCCGGCGATGGCGGCGGGCGCGGCGCGGCGGCGCTTGGCGGTCGATGCCCTATGCACGTACGGGCCTGGCGAGTGTACAGGTACAGTATACTCACGGCGCCGTTGTGCAGCGTGGAGGCGAGCGTGGTGGAGTGCAGCAGGTCCAGGCCGGCGATGGCGGCGGGTGCGGCGCGGCGGCGCTTGGCGGTCGATGCCCTATGCACGTACGGGCCTGGCGAGTGTACAGGTACAGTATACTCACGGCGCCGTTGTGCAGCGTGGAGGCGAGCGTGGTGGAGTGCAGCAGGTCCAGGCCGGCGATGGCGGCGGGCGCGGCGCGGCGGCGCTTGGCGGTCGATGCCCTATGCACGTACGGGCCTGGCGAGTGTACAGGTACAGTATACTCACGGCGCCGTTGTGCAGCGTGGAGGCGAGCGTGGTGGAGTGCAGCAGGTCCAGGCCGGCGATGGCGGCGGGCGCGGCGCGGCGGCGCTTGGCGCGCGCTGCCCGGCGCCGCGCGCCCCCCGCGCTGGCGCTGCGCTTGCTGGCGGGCCGGCGGCTGCGGTCTGTGCACACACTTATTGTTATAACCTCAATCGACCAGAGCTCCGATAATTCAATATACATATTGATATGACGGACCCGTCAAGCAAAATGGTTCACTTTGAAAATATACTGAAAGAACATAGATTGTGACAAATTGTATGCCCGATAGGATTTCCCATCGGCTTCGGCAAAAATGACGAACTTCCTTTCATCCTTTGAATGGTGGTGAATTTTCAAAAGCCCTTTTTTAGTGCTCACTTTTGCTACACAGGGATTTTTGAGATGGAGCAGTATGGGTAGATACCTTAACCATTATCAGATATCTCCAGGACAACGGTCTTAGGAGACTATATTCTTTTTTTTTTAATCCCTTTTCCCAGATTTTGAAAAAAGGACATATTCTTAAAAAACTTTTTTTGATGCTAATAGATCCTGTCTTTTAAAAGCATGAAAAAGATCTTTCGGACCAATTGAGAAGGCAGTGTAAATACTGACCGCGACAAGAAGTGTGTGAACGAGAAGTGGGCTTAAGTTGGTTATTCAAAGTAAGTCATTGCAATGTAACTCTTTATCTCGGCCGAGATAAGAGTAATATTGCAATGAGTCGCTAATGGTTTCCCGTCGTTCGTGAATGTCCTATAGAGTACAATGTACTGACTGGAATCGGAAGACGAGGCCCAGGGCGCGCCCCACTCGCGCGGCGCCGGCTCGGGCGCGGGCGGCGCGTCGTCGGTGCCGCTGGACTCCTCGTCGCTCTCGTCGCTGGAGCGCCGCACCACGCGTCTCTTCGCCACCGCCGCGCGCGCTCGCGTCCGACCGTTCTCGCCTCTGTGTAACAGTACTTTTTATAATGCTACTTATAGGATTATTGAGTTTAATTAATTTCGAATAAGCCTAGTTTTGACGGCTATTACCGTAATCCCGGATTCTAGTTCTCTTTGGATATTCACTGTATGTAAGTTGCAGTTCACAACAGCGCATCAATAATTGCAAATTAATCGTATATGACAATAAAATCATATGACGCGCGTTCTCGATATGCTGTGCAATGACTATTGCAGCATACTTGAAACTCAAACTCAAAGTATTTATTTCAATTATATAAATAGAGTCGGTTTTATTCAGAAAGAGACGCTAGTTGCTCATTTTAACGCGTAGTAGGATCCTATGCCGAAGAACAGGCAAGATATTCCAAGGCCACCCTTTTGCACACACAAATTATATTGTTATATGTAAAAATCCAAGATGACATGATATGATGTCATTTGACATTGATTTTAAAGTTCGTAACTTTCTACTATCTAATTACAATAATATTAATTCATATTGGACTTATCGTAAATCACAAATCTTAAAATTAATTGTACAGAAGCCAGCACATCAAGCTACCCGAATTTGACAAATTTTACCAATCAACTTTGAACCTTATGCTTTAGCGATAAAGTTGAAAATCTATTAAAGAAATTAGACAGATTGTAGTAGCTTGATGTGCTGGCGTCTGTACTTGGGGCTGATTTTTCCAATGACAGATTTATCAGAGGAATAATTTGAATTTTTGACAGATTCAATCATATGTATAAAAACTGTCAGCCGTCAATATTATTCCACAAATAAAAATTATCTGTCTGTTGAAAAATCAGCCCTTAGTTATTTATGAATGACATTTGAATATTTGTACACCATATGCTGTGGTAGAGTGTACCCATAGAACTTAAAAAATATTAACACCATAGTATGTAACACTACATTCTTAAAAATAAATACATTCTAATTATATACAACTTGTAACGTTAAATGCGCAAAACCTGAAAATAGTTTGTTCATAATTGACTACTGAATCGATTTCAGTAACTTTTAATACAGGTTTTTTATTTTTTTTTTAAATGATGTATTTTGCCATACTATCCGCTGATTGAGCCAAAGAAAAACAAGTCTTATTGTAAGGCAATAAGGCTCAATTTTGAATGCTTAAAGCAATGCTAGGATCAACACGATTTTCTTAACAAAAATAGTTACCTTTAAAAAAGAAATTGTTGTGTTCATTGTATTATGCTCTAATTGGGGTGTATGAGGTTTTGCGCATTTAACGTTACACGTTGTATATTATAGTTTCATGTTTTTTAGTAGCTGTAAGTCCTCCATGTACTAAATAATAAATAAATAAATACCTGACAGCTCTAGGTCTTGCCACCTTCCTCCGTCGCTCAGGTAGCGAGCCAGTGCTGTGGTTGCTGTTGCCATTGAGCAGATCGGGCGTCGGCTGGCGCGTCGGCGGCGCGCTCAGGTGTCTCTTCCCGCTCCCTTCGCCCTCCTCACATCCGTTATGCGTGCCCTAACAAAAACAACACCAGTAAAGTAATCGTCTAAATTGTCCACACGTGTTTACATTATTTGACGTCGATAAATATCTAGTTTGCTGAAATAAAGATAACCGTTGACCTGCACTACCCTGATATCGATTAAGCAGTTTCCCGGGTAGACGAGTTTATGTTAACAATAAGGTGATAGTCTAGGTATAAAGTACAAAAACACGTTCTCTGCAAATTAAAAAGTAAGCTAGATAATATTGGTTTGTTCAACACAAGATATTTATAAATATTAAATATTGAGCTACTTGTGTACCTAATCAAACTCATTTCATTCATCCCGCTCGGCTGGCAACGTATCATTTCTAGTGGTTTTTCTCGTGATTATTTTATTAAATTTTAAACCAAAGTACTATTTTTTATAGCCAAATACTAGATCCTTGTTATTTATATTCATATGTATTTACTTACTCTTAAATAAAAATATTTAATCGTGTAAAACCACTAGAAATGCGGCGTTGCCAGCCCGCGTGGGATGAACGCTCTTAGGTCCAAATCGAACATGGAGCAAAAAAATTAATCCTAGCAACTACATTTTTTATTTGGGAGTAATAACTAGACAGAAAAGAACTAGCATCTTTATATTGTTCTAGGGGCTGATTTTTCCACCGCCAGATAACTTTTATTCGAGGGATAAAATTGACGTTTGACAGTTTTTGTATGAAATAACTGTCAAACATCAATTTTAACCCTCAAATAAAAGTTATCTGGCGATGGAAAAAAAACAGCCCTAAGTCTATCAACGCACTTTTCAATGTGATTTTTGATTTTTTTAAATCCAAGAAATAAACAAGTCGAATTTTACACAAATATAACAAATTTAATATTATTGAAATGTGTAAGCAATGATAAGCTATAAAGAAGCAGAATAATAAAGGGTTTGGTAGGATTTCTAAATGGACAATAACTAAACTGCACATGTATAGAAGATGCACAAAATTGGACAAAATGGAAAAGCCTTACTTAGGTCAGTTAGGAAATAGAAGATGAAAATAAAAAAAACTGAATATTAGCAACCATATAGCATTATTCAATGAAAACATGCAACACAGCTGACCAGAAAAGCAATTCTACCTCTCTATGTGGAATAGTAAAAAAACCTGAACTTGGGATTCCGTAATCACTGTCCATAGTTTGGATACAATAGTAGTGAAACATAAAATCTAAAATTTCTCATAAGAGATCCTCACTGAAATCTGTAACTTGCCACCAATATATTTGTGCAGTCGCCAAGGAACAGGTTAAACGAGGTCAACAGCTAAATAACTTGGTACACCATTATCTTCCAAACTTATTCATTGAAGTCTGTTGGTATAATTTAAAACAAAGGTTCAGATCAGATGCCTGAAAATATTGCAGATTTAAAAATATTAAGTAAGAACTTAACGAATTTAAGGGTCAAAGTTAGACAAATAAATGGACGAGACGAAATTAATAGTTAAACTACGGAACCCAGAAGAAAAAACTTAGAAATACTTTTTTTTTTTCATTATTCTAAGTTTTTCAATAACACTTCACACTTCTACCTATCTCTCTACTGCATAGCTTGACATAGGTAGCACACATGGAATTTGTATAGCTCACAAACATGACGATTGGTTGCTTAAATAAGTTATATAAAAACTATCAGACTATTCAAACTCTTGTTGAATTTGTTACATTAACATGTTCAGAGCTTTTTATTGTTCAGTCACTAGTTTATTAAACAAATTATTTTCACATTCAAATCATCATGGAACCAGTAGAAACAAAAATATATCTTAATAATCTTATAAAAGGTAAAGTGATTGGAACAGACCCTTTTGCTGACCTTGAGTTTCGGATTTTTCAGTCTTTGAAAATATCTCTCCAATTTGGTCCTATCTATAATGTGTAAATAGTAAGAGACTGGCTTCCCCGTCCACGAGACGGATCCTTTGAGTGGAGACATCTCGCTGACGTGCATGATGGTCCCGATGTCACTGAGATTTCTGTCCGTTATCCTGAAGTTCAGCGGACAAAAACTCTTCGATGATACGATTTTAGCACCATCTTTCAAGTCAGCAAATCTTTCTTTTAGCTGGTGGTCCACGTGCGGGCCGAATGCAAAGTTATTCACAAAAACTATCGTCGCTGCATTTATTTTTTCTCTGTGCTCATCCAGTAGAAAGTCGCCCTTGATTAATTTATACTCTCCGCACTTTTTTCCATACCATTTCATCCACATTCTAAAGTGACCGTCCATACTCTGAAAATTATTTTTTAAATATTATTTACTGTTACTTTGCATAGTTTTATGCAGAATGCAAGTGTTAAAGTGATATTTACCTCAGCATATTTGCTAGGAACTTCCGCCTTTTCGACTCCGAGGCAGACGCGGCAAGGTGTTGCGGCCGCCATTTGTAGGACCACCTGTCCCACGCCCGAGCCCAAGTCCACGAACACATCGTCGGCGGTTATATCTATTTGATCTATCATCTGACACACCAGCTCGTAAGATGTTTCGCCGTATACCTATCGACATGAATACACATTTTTTTACCACAAATTATAATTAGCAAACTTATATCGTATAATATTAGCACAACATCAGGAGTATTCTGATAATGCGAACATTAACGGACTTCCTACTTCCTTTAAATCCCGCTACATATTTAATTGTGTTAGTGCTAGCAGTAAATTATTTTATAATAATTTTATATAATAATAATAGTAATACATATAATAGTAATAGTTATATATAATTAACTTCATAAACATGATCACAACCGAAATTAAATTGGAGATACTGAAAGCTATTGCGATTACGAATGTGTTCCGCAAAGGTAGACCATTCAATAAATTTGATAAATTGATACCTAATCCAACAACGCTTTGATTTTGTTGTTGAGTAGGTAGGTAGGAGGATTTCCTATACAACCCCGTCGCAAGGATATTTTCATTGGGGTCGAAAGGTTATAGTGTCAAAATATAAGCTACTTATTTATTACGATTATGACATTGTTACGGAAACAGAGTGCTGTTCAATTAATTGCTGAACAAAAAGCCGTACTTACATTTTTAAATTCATAAACTATTAATAGCTCAGGTCAAACTTGGCAACACGACATAATGACCGCGGCTATAAACAATACGGATTACGTAATAAATAACCGTTACTACTGACCTCAGGTGAGAAGGGTTCATATTGGTTGAGTTTATCCGGGTCAGACACTGCTTGGTTGTATGTTTGCTGGAGTATGTGTTTTAGCAAACCCCTTGACGGATACTTGTTCAAGCGCTGGGTGGGTAATGAAGTGCCTTTTTCCTGTAATAAAATAATAACAATTATTATATATATAACTTCGATAAATCATCTAAGTATTCGGTTCAAAGTTCTCGGATTCATATATTTCTTTATGTTCCGTGTTGGTATAATAGCGCATGGCGATGAGACATCGAGATGAGACCGTTCCCAATACTTAAATGTTTATAATACATATATGTACAAAGGTTCAGTACATCGCATGTCGATGAGTTCGATACCTGATACGATACGTATCCATCAATCACCCTCTTAAAACATACATTTACATAAATACGGGATCAGGATCCCAGTAATTTACAAACAATATCATAAGTACGACTACAGCTTTTCCATTTGGTTCCCTGGGCAAGTGTGTTATATTTTCTATTTAATTTTGTTTGATAGAGAGAAGCATGGGCGATAAAATGCATGACATTCAAATCCAATGCAACAGGCCACCATGCAGTAATAAAATTCCGATATGTAGTACAGTGTAAGCTTATTACAATAGTAAGTTGCCTGCAAGCCTTGACATTGCGAACATGGCAAAATGACCGATCGATACAGGCAAATGCGTCATTTAAGAGCAATGTCGATGGCCTTGAGTCCGATTCTTGGTTCAAGGTTTAATAAATGTAGCAACATAAGAGTAGGTAGGTACCTGCCAATTTGAACTTAAAGCTTGAGGTCAATAACTTCTCGCATTTTAAATATGTTGTGTGGCATTTACTGCACACAAAAAAAAACCTATGTTGCGATAAAAATAGTTTTATCACAGGGAGCTGCGATTGCTACGGACCACATAATTATAATATAAACTATTCGAAGTGGCCACCACTTCATTTTCCGAGTATAGCTAAACTCTTTGAATTTTATTTGATTTTTTTTTCACAATTTTGATTTCACAAAATAAATTTTTTTCGGCCATATTTCCGTCATATTTATAAATGTAAGTATAGACGGATTTGCAAAATTATTTTTTTGTTCGAAAGATGTGTATTCTGAAATGGTTCCATTTAAATTTTGCACAGATCTGATGATGATTTTTGGAGACAGACAACGGAACTCTTCAATAAATGCCAGCAAATCAACCGCGATTGCTACTATCGTATATGTATGCATTGTTAACACAATCACACAACATAACATCACGCCTGTGTCTTCTAAAGGGGTACGCAGATTTGTGTTCAATAATAGGATTTTTTCCACTTAGTTTATATTGATGATGATTTAATAGCTTCCTGTCACTGATATTTACATGGCAAGTAGTGTTATATAAAGTACAATGCCAGATACTGCACCAGCAATTTACGAAAATGTAAATAAATGAAAATAATTGTAATGAATATAGGACCTTATCATATTAAATAGTTTTATCTTTAGGACCTGCGGATTACAAATCAATGTTAAATGGAATTCAACTCCTGAAATTCCTTTTTGCTATTTCCGAAACAAACATTATGAAAAATGTTTAGTTATCAGGAATAAAAGCAATAAGTTGCTGCATGTGGCATGGTTGTAAATGAATTTTTGTATTGAATGGGGCAAAGTTCTATAGAGTTTCTGGCATTGTCCTTTGTGTGCTGTGGGGTAGGAACAACAAAAAACTAATTTATTTTTTACCAAAAAAAAAAAAAAAACAACCGACTTCCAAAAAAAACTCCAAAGTGAAAAACTTTAATTTCGGAAGTCGGTGTCAAAAAACGAAAATACGAAACCATCAACGACACCGACTTCCGAAAAGAAAGTTATTTTTCACTTTGGAGCTTTTTTTGGAAGTCGATTGTTATTTTTTTTTTTGTAAAATAGTAGATTATACAACAAGTGAAAAAAAAGGGAATTTAATTCGAGGGACTACGTTGGATCCCGAGAGCAGCGAAGGGTTCTAGAATAGAATCCCGAGCGTAGCGAGGTATTCTAGATTTGAATCCTGAGCGGAGCGAGGGATACAAGGACCGAGATTAATTATTTTTTTCACGAGTTGTGTACTCTACTTTTTACCATTGACTGCGAGAAAATAAATAGTAGTATAGTATTTATCACATTTTACTATAATTGCTGCTTTATTTCGAAATGATTCCGGAGTTAGTGTCTCATTTTCGTCACTGGAAGAACTAATTTTATTATAATTTATGTTATTAGATTTTCCAATGACTTAAAACAACGATAACAGATAGAAAAGAACCTAAAATGGCGGGTTTTTTTTTTATTATGGAATAGCTCCGTATAGCCAGCCAGTACGTACTTTCAGCACGTTTTATTTATTTTTGTTTAAAATTCGTATATTCGTGCTTGTTCCAAATTCAAAATCTTTTTATTCACTCAGTGACTAAAAGAGAGTTTTATTCACTGTTTTCGATGAATAAAATGCCTTTTTTCGAGTGGCAATGGTAAAAAAAAATTTATTTTTTACTTTTTAGTTGTATCTTGTGTTTTCTATACACAAGAAAGAGAGAAAAAATCACCAATCATTTACACAGAGAGAAATAAGGAGTTGCCGATTGCGGACAGGACCTTGTTGTCGAATCTTTTCACATTTGTTTACGTTTTGTCTGATGCATTCATTCATTCATAAAAGATAAAGCGATGTATCGAAATAACCTTCCATTTGATAAATTACTCAATATTTTATGCAATAACTGTTAATAATATAGCTATTTTGTGTGCACATCTTTGGTAAATCCGCTCTCGTGTTTAATATACAGGGTTATTTGTAAAACACCAGCAACCTCTTAAGAGGTCATTGTACTCATCATTATGGGGACCAAACCTGAAATCGCGAAAAAAAATCAGCTGTTCCCTACATTTTGACGAGTTACACGAACATAAATGAAGGGAACAGCTGATTTTTTTTTCGCGATTTTAGGTCTGGTCCCATAGTAAAAGTTGTTCATAATGATGAGTACAATGACCTCTTAAGAGGTTGCCGGTGTTTTACAAATAACCATGTATATCTGTGAAGTAAGTAGCATAATAATGTTCGCAGAAGGATTATGTAGCGTTGGTTGATTAAACAATACTATAGTATAGTTGTTCATTATTATGTTACCTTACTACCTTGTGCACACGTAGGTGTACGTGACACAGTAAACACTATAGTTCTATCTAGAGGCTTTGTTTATTTCCTTTGAAGTTTAATATCACTGTATTTAATAAATAATGTTCAAACAAAGTGGTGTGCGTACTCCACATAATTTGCTCCCGTTAAATTGAAGGAGGTAATGAGGTCAGGGGAGGCAGGCGTGCTCGGGAAATCAATACCAAGTCTAATGTAAACAATCTTTCTCGGTTCCGTTAATAGAAAATTGACGTAACATCCGCAAGGTGTTGGGTCTGTTAATATGTATAATAGTAATCAAGTTGTACACCTAGTGTGGCTGTTTTATTATACTTTAGCCTCTGAGGTTGTGATCGATTCTTTTGTACCACTTACAATAAAACTAAATACTTATTTACCTATCGTCAATACTACTTATTCATAGGAGCGACGCACATCAGTAAATCTACATACAATGTGCGTTACGCAGACAGAGTAAAGGCGTTGCATCTCCGACCAGTGATGCAATCAGTTCTCACAGGCCCGCCCGTTGCCCAAACAGTCCATATGGCGCTAAACCATTGCGTCACTCACTATCTACTTACTCGGTGAAAATTAGAAAGCGGCCCCACGTTAATTCAGCGCAGAGCATGCAATAACATACCGTTTAATAATATTATGTTACATATGCAGTTATGCAGCGTTAGATAGTACAGGTACCTGAAGAGTGACAAGTTTATCTGCTGATAAATATACAAAAAACATTATATGTACTTAATTACAACGATGCTAATGGTATCAGATTTGACCAATTTAAAATTTATCGTAAACTAAATTCTGTTATCGTTCGTCTATGTCAATTCTCGGAAAAGTTAATAAGTTTATCAATTAGTAACAAAGAGAGAAGTGTTATCTTATAATTAATGAGAATTTGAATGATTAGAAACTTACCAAAAACAAATGTATTGTATTTTGAATGAAATAATTTTGTTTATTTAAACTACACTAAATAAAAAGATTGAAGCTGCGTTGGTAGAGTGGCTTTATAATAATCGGAAGGAGTAAAATATTTTTTTTTTAAATAGCTAAAGTAACAAAAAGTTAGTAAGTATTAAAATTCAAATCATTTAAAAGCCTTATAGCCAGAATGAAGACGCTGGCGCAGCCGAAAAAAAAAAGGTCACTAACACTACGCGAGACATTCGCGTTCGCTCAATATTGCGGTCAACGCCCCCGCAAGTGGCCCGCACTGAGCCACTCACTATAACAATGTGATTCGCAGTTCATTCTTCACCAAAAATACCTACCCATGTACCTATGTAAAGTGATTTAGGAAGTGTTTTTGCACCCCCAATAAATTATTAATAATATTGTGTTCCAAGCTAATTTACATGTTTATTGCTAACGAACGGGGAAACTGGGCGGAAGTCAATACATTCGATATAAAATTAAATAATGATTTATTACAAAAATGTTCGACACAATTATTTGATGATAGGAGGTACAGATGCTCCTCACTCCTGATTGATTGAAAATAACATTGCTTTTCGATTCGTGAACGACATTCAAACCGTAATCAGTGAGGTACGGTCACGGAATAGAAAAAACAGGTTCACAAAAAAAAAACCGGCCAAGTGCGTGTCGGACCACGCACATTGAAAGGTTCCGTAGTCGGGATGTATATTTACGCATGCACAGTATTGATTTTACCAGCCGCAAAGATAAGTTTATATTTCATAGTATTTTAGGTAAAACTAGCGGAAAAAACAAAAGGGGTAAACGGAGCAGGTCGAAACCCAAACAAATTTTGAAAAGGCAGGGTCCAGACAACGGCACGTGCGTGGATGGGTTCATACAGGTGGAGAAGAAGAAGAAGCTTCCTTGTCGGAACCAATACGGCACCGCGCTGGCAGGACCCAACATGCTGCTGCGTCTGGCAATCCCAACGACGCAGCTGTACGTGTCCAGACTGCACCACTCCACGAAGGTTGAGGAGATCGTGGAGTACATGCGTGTGAAAACCTAGTCGGACTTAGAGGGTCGAGAAGTTGGAGTCGCGTCACAACATGAACTTCAATTCGTTCGTGGTGCGTGTTCCACATCATCTCGAGAAGTTCCTCAAGGAAAAGTTCTGGAAGGGTGTTGTATACCGCCGGTTTCGTGGCCGGCTACATGACACCAGTCAGCGAAACACGACGCAGACACTTCGTGTGCGTTAGTTAGTTTTTTAGTGTAATTATAATGTTGTATGTATTTATAGTATTTTTAAGTTATATTAATATTGCATTATGGGCCTTGATGCCTGAAATAAATGGATAAATAAAAAATATAAATAAATTTCTCGAATTTGTATACCTAGTTAGGGCTTGTAGAGTTAGAAGCTTGGCTCTACATGAGATCAGCATCCTAATTGCGTAACACACTATCAATCGGAATCTGAATCATTTTGAAGCAAATTGCTAATTCATTGCTTCACAAGTTCGAAAAATTTGTCTGCTTGTAAATAACGCAATGAATGTTGAACTGTCAAAACGAAATCGCTTCCGATTGATAACGTGCCACGCAATTGCCCCGCTGATCTTTTTGACAGTGCGAGTCATTATGGTCTCTCGTCTTGGCAACATTTTTATGTTTTTTTTTTTGCCAAGTTTTACAATTTTTTTGTTGTGTGTAATACTAGCTTACATACCAAATTTCAGCTTTCTTTCTAAGACTAGGAAGTACCCTAAGAATTTTGATGATCATCAGCCAGTCAGTGACGGAACCGGGGTTTTTTAGATATCAATAAAATCGGAAGTATAAGAGCTATGCTATTGAAAGTTTATATGTTTAATAAGTCCACTATTGACATCATATTCCGAGAATTTTGTTTAACTGGTACAACCCAAACCCAAGTTATGAGGGTTCAAAAAAACGACGCAGCGCTTCGAGAAAAGGTAGGTAGTGCCCTTGCGCTTCGCTTGACTCGTCTTGGCGGGGCACTACCGTACCCCCAGATAAGTAATAATAATAAATAACTCATAAATTAATCAATTTTAGCTAAACTATGCTTGCCGCGGTTGGTTCGTGGATGGGTGACAATCTTTACGTACCAAGACCCCTTCCGCGCACCGGAAAGCACCCGTTGGTCCCGGCCACAGAAATCTAAATAATATTATTTCGATTTCTGTGGTCCCGGCTGTTATTAGTGGATCTCTTGAGAGTCGTTACGGGTCGTCAGTAACCCGAAAGTCTGACAACCAGTCTTACCAAGGGGTATCATGTTACCCAGTAACTGGGTTGTGGAGGTCAGATAGGCAGTTGCTCCATGAAAATTACTGAAATAAAGCTGCGTCCGGTTAGTCTGGAAGCCCACCCCAACATAGTTGTGAAAAGGCTTGGCAGATTGACTGACTATAAATCTTCTTTACTTGTATTGCTAATGGACACTGGGAACTAGACTAATAGAAAGATTTTATTTCGAAGATAAATATAAACGTGACTGAGGTCACTACACTGAACTTATGCACGCGACTAGAGTTCGTTCATATTTAAGTGACCTACTCAATATGTCAAGATAGTAAATAAATTTACCTCAAGATATTTTTATTACTGGCTTAGTAACTGAGGCAAGAAGAAAAAGGCGTATAGCAGATTCAGCAACTCATTTTCTAGGAAATGACTTCCTTCGTGGTAATGTGGAAACAACGACGTATTATTTTTCTTTTCGTAACTTAAAATTACAAGGTCTCATCCTACATTTTTAACTCATACAGTACAGGTTGGTGATAATGATAAATATGTAGACACGTAAAAGTATCTATGCGAGTCACGTTTGATGAATAGACGTAATGTTAAACTTCTCAATATGCTGGTCCTCTAACCAAGTAACACAAATGACATCACCTCTATAAAAAGGATAATACATTCTATTATTACAAAACGGCTGTTCTAGACAAGTATAAGTAGCCTTCATTCTTATTTATGCGAATCTTGTGTTTATAAAAAAAAATCTTCATAAGCCAGTTTGTGTTTACGATTTACATACAAGGTGGACAAAATATCGTGGATCAAACGAAACAGGGCGATAGCTGGGGTTATTTGCAATAAAAAATATCTCTGGCAGAGCCCTAACTGTAACCGATGGAATGCAAGTGATGATGATGGTGATGATGAGAGCCTAACTTAATCTCCTTAAAAGTTATGACAATTTGAGTGTTTACAAATAATTTTTCGTGCGACTTAAAAGATACCCACTGTCATAAAAGCACTTTTGTAGTGATGATATTTGTTTTTACTGCAAATAACCCCAACTATCGCCCTGTTTCGTTTGATCCACGATTTTTTACCCACCATGTATATTTTTAGGTTATGCAATCAAGGTTGCATCTAGTATCTTGAGTTTAATATAATTGTCTATTCAGTAAAAAAAAAATATAGAGCAATTCAATCAATCGATAATAATCACAGATATAGTCTGATTACAATTACACCTGTAATTTTTAGGTCATAAACTCATAACCACGGAGCTTTTATACTTCATAGGAAAGAAACGATAAATTAGGACTGTACTGATGTAAAAATATCTTTAGAGCCGAACATTTTGGGGAACACAAAGATTTTCTTTTAACTCAAGATAATAAATGTAATCTTGCAAAAAAAATTGCTATATCACGGTAGTGTTTGCAGTAACTAAGTAGTAACTTGTCTTGAAATATTCAAACAAAGAAAATAAAATAAGTACGTTTATATCTTAATTTATCTAGCTGTTTTCTTAAAAATCAACACTAACACCGTTTTCTAAATAAATAATTCATAAAAAGTAAAAAAAAAATCACAGTAGAAACCAATATATTCAAAACGTTTGTTTTGAAAGATAATCTCAGTAGGCAATTCTCCGTGTCATAGTGAAAATGGTATGCAACGTGTATAAATAGAGTTAGCCTCGCGCGGCGTCTGCGGACATCGATCGTTGCGTCCTCGCCGCCATCTTGGCCCTCGTGTCTCCCTCCTGCAGCCCGCGCCCCCCTCGCCTCTATCGCCCCTCACTGCCCCACATTCACCGCACCGTTTCGCACATGCTACACTACGCGGCATGTCCGCTGTTTCTAGCTAGCTGATTCAACATTTGGCTGTAGTTTGCAGCTCTATATAAATAAACATCTTCAAGGAGAGAGATACATAATTGATTTCCGTGTTTCCTTTTTAGACCAGATTAGGTTAAACAGGGTTAGTATAATTCTATGCGTAATAACAGAATTTTATTATTTCGAACTTATGGCAGTTTCGGTTTTATTTTATTAGAGCTAAGTGATAATTAATAATACTTAATAATAAAATTTATTTAAAAATAAACGACTAACATGAAATGCAGTTTTTTTTTAATCTATGTCAAGTTCACTCATGATTCGTGCCTGAACCAGGTAATCCTGTGTTTCAGGCGAAATTGTAATCATAGAAAACGTTTAAAATAATTGCTGGAAGTTTATTTCGGTTTTCAAATGCGCCTTACGAATTTAAATTAATCCTAGAATGCCTAGATTTCATAGACTTATCAACTATTACAGTCACGAGAGTTTAGTGAACTGTCGACATTCTGTGAGATTTGTCTACTGGCTATAAAGTAACTCAACAAGGTCAGGGGTCAAACAGAAGGCATCACTTTTTTATTATATTCGTAGGTACTAGCTTTTATAAGCGACGTTTTTTTACCGCGCACTTACTAAAAGGGCCCATAAGAATGTTGGCTTAGCTGTGCGACAAGTTCATAAAAAACTGAACACGAACCGTATCATCCGAGAAGATAATAAAAAAAAACATAATACTTAAACGTCAAACGTTAAATGCGCAAAACCTGAAAATAGTTTGTTCATAATTGACTACTGAATCGATTTCAGTAATTTTTAATAAGTATAGGTTTTTTTTTTTCAAAAATTATGTATTTTGCCATACTATCCGCCGAAAATTAAGTCTTAAGGCAATAAGACTCAATTTTGAAAGCATAAACTAATGCTAGGATCAACACGATTTTTTTAATAAAAATAGCTTTAAAAAAATTGTTTTGGTCATTGTATTATGCTTTTAACTCAATGCTCTAATTGTGGTATATGAGGTTTTGTGCATTTAACGTTACACGTTGTATATTCCGAATTTCCGAAATATCCATATACTTTTTCTGTTAACTGTACTTTTATTTATCGTCTCCTTGTAATTATTGGAATTCTGTGCGCTTAATTTTTAAAATGTACTTAAAACGAATGTCACCGGCAGAACTCATTAAGTCATTACAGAGTACTAATAGCTAAGGTGACATTGGTGATTCTTCCGCACTTCCGCAACTGAAAATGAATTCCAGAGTACATTGTGTAACCGTCACAGAGCGTCGTAGTTAATTTGTCAGTTAGAAAACGTATCAATAGGTAAATACAGGGCCAGTTACATTTCCGATGTATTTGTACCTATACCTAGGCAAGGGCTGATATCTGGGGGCACGAAACTGCCCCCGCCAAGACGAGCCAAGCGAAGCGCAAGGGCACTACCTACCTGTTCTCGAAGCACTTCGTCGTATTTTTGAACCATCTTAACTTGGGTTTGGATTGTACCAGATAAACTTATTTATTTCTTAAGAAATAAGCAGTACCTTTGTACTCAAATTATAATTATGTCATATCATATATGGAAGATAGTCTGCTATCACTCAACACCTCCAAGACGAAATATCTATGTTTTAGTAAGACTAGAGCAGGAAGCCCCAAAAACTTTAAAATTAGCAGCCACACATTTCCTTGCAATAGGAATAGCAACAACTTTTCCTCCTGCACGTGCCCCAAGCTAGACAGAGTGAATTCCATTAAATATCTAGGAGTAATCGTTGACGACAATCTTAAATGGACACATCATATCCCGGTTACTGCCAAAATAGTGCGCAAGTTGATCCATATCTTTAAAACCCTGTGACATGTTGCTAGTGTAAAACTTCTGTTACAAGTATATAAAGCCTTATGCCATTGTGTCTTGGGATACGGTATTTGCGCTTGGGGTGGGGCAGGCAAGACCCACATGATCGAGCTGGAGCGGGCCCAGCGTGCGGTGCTAAAAGTACTTTTGTCACTGAAATACCGGACGCCCACGACCGAGGTATACGAAAAAGCCAAAGTACTTAGCGTACGTAAGCTCTTTTTTTACGAATGCCTGCGAAGATATCACCGACAAGTCATCCCAGGTCTGCCTGTCTCATCCAGGAGGATTGACAGGTGCCCAGTTGAAGGTACCAAGAGCGTCTTCGCTAGCAAACACTACCAATATATTGCACCACGACTTTACAATAAAACCGGCCACGAAAAGGGGATCAGACAACTTAAAAAACTTGACAACTACCAATTCAAAAAAACTATTATTAACTGGCTAGAAAACTACGACTATGACGAATCAGAAAACCTATTCAGCAGCGTTTCTTGAGACTTTGTCACTTTCACACACACACGCACACCCATACCCACACCCTCTCACACCACACACACACACACCCCACACACACTTCCCACACACAAACACACACACCCTCACATACACCTCAGTAACACTTACCCAGACTATAAACAGAACGCAGTGGTTACTTAAATTTAAAAAAAAATGTAGTATCACTTATAGTATCACTTTTTATCTTTTATATTTTTATACTGTATAATCGTAAACTTACCTTCTTTGCATGCCATAACTACAAAGATTTTTTTTTTGTCTACTGAGCTTCTATATCATGTTCTCTGTAAATTGAGAGGTCTGGCTCTTGTGATACAGGACCTCCTAGTACAAGAGCCAGGGCTACACTGATGTTTGTGTTTTTGAAGTGAAAATAAATAAAAATTAAAATTAAAAAAATTAAAAAAATTAAATTAAAATATCTTTATGTATTTTTCTGTGTGTACATAAATTATAAAATAAATAAATAAATAAAATAAACAAAATTTTCGGAATATGATGTCAGTGGTTGACTTATTAAACCTATAAAGTTTCAATTGCATAGCTCTTATACTTTAGATTTTATTGATATCTAAAATACCCCGATTTCGTCACTGATTCACTGACTCACTGATGATCATCAATATTCTAAGGTACTTCCTGAAGTCCTAGAAAGCTGAAATTTGGTATGTAAGCTAGTAATAGTACACAAACAACAAAAAAATCTTAAAACTTGAAACTTTTACCCCCCCAACCCCTTAAACTAGGGGGTGAAAGTTTGTATGAGACTTCCGTAAATTTTGATGCTAGAGTTCTGAAAATTTATATAGGGGTCCTTGTTATCAATAATAAGATCCCACATTAACACACGAAAAAATGAACAACAGAAAAAATACTCGTATAAATATCATAAGCTTAACTTAACTTACAAAAAGAAATGAAATCCCACAAAAACATTTCATGTTAAATGTTGCCAAGACGAGACCATGCAGCCCGCACTGTCAAAAAGTAATCAGATCTCATGTAGAGCCAAGCTTCTAACTCTACACGCCCTAACTCTACAAGGCCTAACATCGCAAACTACACCTTAGTCAAAATATATAGCTTGGCCATTTCGCTACATTCACATGAGCGTAAGGTGAAAAACTCTCATACTGTTACACAATGGTTCTCGTAGTAACGGAACAGCCAAGCCATATATTTTGACTAAGGTGTAGTTTGCGAAGTTAGGCCTTGTAGAGTTAGAAGCTTGGCTCTACATGAGATCTGATTACTTTTTGACTGTGGGAGCTGCATGGTCTCGTCTTGGCAACACTTAACATAAAATGTTTTTATGGGATTATTATACAGTAGCACGATATGGCACAAAAATAGAGATTGCGCACGCCGCCTTTTTTCTGTAAATTTTGAGAATGGGTACGCGTTTTTTGCTGTCTATTACACAATAGTTTGTTACTGATACACAATTTCTAAATTACTGTTTCGAGGCCCATTCATTTTTAGCCGGGAACATTACGGTCTTGTTTTTATTGAGCTCTATTGAGTACACGATGTATACCACGCGTATTTAAAGAACAGAAACAATTCGTTCCATTTAATTGCAGGCGGTTCTGAGAAAGTAGAGAATAGTATCATAATTCATAATTTATCTAGTTTTATTTATGCTGCTGCCACATGGAACCTTAACTTTTTAAATATCCATAAATAATTAATTATTTTATCATAACTCCAAGCCTAATTGTAAACAGTTTAGGTAGGTAACTGTTTGTTAAATTAGATTAAAATAACATCGCACAGCGTTCAAAATAAAGAAGCCTTTCGAGTGTGAAGTTCAATGTCAAGGGAGCTATTTATTCGTCAGATTGTGTTTATTTTTATCTCCGTGGGCAACTTGTTCTACCTGAATGATATTGCTCATTCGTAATCTATACTAATAAGTATAAAGAGGAAATATTTGTATGTATGTTTGTAACGAATTGGCTCAAAAATTACTGGACCGATTTTAAAAATTCTTTCACCATTTGAATGCTACATTATCACTGATTAATATAGGTTTTTTTAATTGCAAGAAAAAAATAAAATGTTTAAAAAATAAATGTCCACCCGTGCGAAGCCGGGACAGGCCGCTAGTGATGTAATAAAGCAACCGCTTATCTCTGGGGGTGTTGAGAATTTTGCATTACTTTACGCTCTGCATACGTCTGCTTAGGAAAAAGCAGATAAAATATCGACATAAATTTACTGACCATTGGGTCAGTAATTTATTTGTGGAGATGCCTTCGTCAAATATTATTGCTTTCGCCGCATCTAGTTCCACTGGAAGGCATCCCCAATACATATAACTGCGGGGTAATTGCGTAACACACAATCAGTAGCAATGGCTTAAATTTTGACAGTTCAACAACATTAATTGCGTTATTTATGTTGACCTGGCGAATTTTTCGAATTGCACAGCAATGGATGAGCAATATCATTCAAAATGATAAAGATTGTGATTGAATGTGTGTTACGCAATTAGGGTGCTGGTGAAACGTCAAGGCAGGTTTAACGGTGAATTATGATGATTAATCGTTTAGAACCACTTTTTACGTAGGTTCTTTACAACAATGTAGCATTACGATGAGACCGTTATAATAAAAAACAAGTTTCCTGATTGGCACATAGTATTTCCAGCTATGTAAATACAGTATTATGTAGCCAATATCGCATACATGATAGGAACCACTTTATATCGCGGTTAACTATTGTAATAATGCATGATAGCAATGTTCAGTCACTACACCGTTTGTTCCACTAAAGCCCGTTGCAATAACGTTTCGAATATGTTGCAATTTTGTTCTCATAATACTATGTATCGCAGTAAACGTGATGAATTGGCTTATAAGTTTCAATCAATTCGGTAATCATGTTCATATTATTGCAGGGTGACCCAATTATTATGATATAGATATTGCTATTTTATTTCCAAAATGTGTCTGATAACCTCAAATGTCATTCTAGCATTATCGATTAATTATTACGGCGACTAAGCTTGACGTAATGTTGTATGTAAATAACTTTGGACTTTTAAAATAATATATTTCGTCTTATAGTAATAATAATAACAAACAAAGTGACATCTCACCAGAGCGACGACGGAGTCGATGGCGCGGTTGAAACGGTCGCACAGGGCTCTCATGCTGTCGTACGAGTGGGTGTCGTAGTCGCACAAGATGTTGTTCTCCAGCGCCGCTTTCATCTCCGGCAGGTCGTCGCATACCCACCTGCAACAAAGAAATCTTCATTAGCAACGAGCACAATACAACCTTAGCGTACCTATGTGCAATTGTGCATTCAAGGAAATGTATTGTTAAGCAAATAAACTGAACGTTTAAGTTATACAGGGTGTCCCTGGAAGTATGGATCAAATCGAATAGGGGCGTGGGCAAGGTCATTTCCAAACTTTTTAAGCCTGAGAATGTTGGTGCAATTTTTTACGGTTCAAAAGTTATGACTACTTTTTGTTTTTTTCAATCACTTCGCATAGCGCTCAATGAAAAAAATCATAAAAAAAAACGTTCTGAAAAAAAAAAGAAATTGATAGCTTTGCTAAAGCTATCAATTTCTTTTTTTTTCAGAACTTTCTGTGTGTGTTTCGGTGTGTTAATGTGGGAAAATTCTTAATAGTTTAAAAGTTAGAGAATTTTATTAACAAGGAGGTCGTATTTTAAAAATTTTCTAACTACGTGGCAAAATAAAATAAAACAATGAAATTAATATGTAAATGTATTATCAAATGAAATTTAATTTGATAAATGAACTATTCGTTTTCTATTAATTAAATTTAATTTAATTCGAGAACATCAATCGGTTTCTTATTAAACTTCAACTATATTCGATGAACCTGCATACTTATCTCCTTTGCTGACTGTACTTACATATTATAGGTAAAGTCCGTCAAATCACAATAATTTCATTATTTGTCATCACGTTATAACACGGCAAATGTACATGATTTGTAATTCTAGTAAACAATATGTACATATTTCCCTGAGTTTATTATTTTATTATACTTATTAACGAATTTTAATCATTTCTTTTGAATTTATCTATGGACCACCTATAATACCCTCTTATATCGGTAGAGTAAATAAAATACAATAGTAAGCATCGTGTGCGGATAGACTACCAATCCTAGGTTGTAAAGTAAAGCATGTTATGTGCTACTTCAGTCGTTTGGTCAAGGTCACGGCTGCCGGCAAATACAAGTATAGATTCACAGTAGATACCTAGTTGTGATTAATGGAGTCTCTTCTGCCTCTTTGATTTTTAAGCCTCTCATTAACTTTTGCTGTTTCTTGATTTAACTACGGATTAGTTAGAAGCAAGACAACTGCAAATGTTAAATAAATAGGTATTGTATTATGTACAGATAGGTACTCCAACGTCAAAACTCACGATTTACCAATACGTCAGCTTTTGTGATGTATATTTTACTCACGTATTTGACAGATAGCGTCCACGTCAGACATTATTTTATTGATAATTTGAATAAGCGATAATATGGCCTCTCATCATAAATTCAACGAACCTTATTTGTACCTAACAAATAATAATTTCATACAGACAATACGATGAACAATGTTTTTATGTATTGAGATGAGATACCTCGGGACATTTTGCCTCCCAACGTTAGACCATCCTGTATAATCTACTTTCTGCAATTTTAGCACGAGTTTAACGAACGCTTTGTCATTATTAAACGAGGTCATACAACCTGACATCCACGATTTGGCTCCTCATATCAACGAATTCATACAAAACTGTGTTATGATACTCTTTAGTTTTTTACCGACTTCACAAAAAGGAGGAGATACTATGTTCGGATGTTTGTATGTTTTTTTTTTGTATGTTTGTTCATCGAATACTCCGCCAATTGTCGACGGATTTTCAAAATTTTTTTTTGTTCGAAAATAGATAGTTTTGAGGTGGTCCCATTGTCACCAAGTTAGGATCTGACGATGGGATCTTAGAGAAATCGAGGGCAACCCTCAAATTTTATAGGCTCACTTATTGTTTTTCGCATATTTTATGAAGTATCTTGTGTATTTGCGTATGGTTGTCACCATCTCAGGTAGCTGAGCTGATGATGGAAGGTACAACTCCTTAACAGTAAGAAGTTACTCGAACAGACAAGGACAGTTTTAGTAAATTGTTTTGATGTTTGATAGGGCATTTGCCACATTTGGTCTCATGATCATCAAGTCATGATCTGATGCTGCAGTCAGGATAGTCTGCAGAGTACCTAACTCCTCGACAACTAACAGCAGATATATCGTGTTTAGGCTCATTGAAAAGGGCTAAACGAGTGGGTGTGGATAAACGTACTGTAAATGAGAAACACCGAAGTACATAGAGACTTGATGCTGAAGCCAGGAGCATCAGAAAAAGTACAAACCTTGAAATTACAGCACCGTAGTCGTGTTTGGGCTCATTTTAAACAGGACTAAATTTTAAGTTCAATGCAATGTTGACATAAGTCTGGCCTAATGCTGCCAGGATTATCAGCGGGATCCTGATAACTCGTGCATTTGCTTTCGGAAAGCAACATTTAGTGAAGTAAAACTGATGATGAAGACCACAGATGGCCACCGGGACTACTCAATAATAAGTATTTCACAGGTTGCGATACGATTACTTTAATATGGTTGCTAAGCAATTTATGCTCCTCACAATGCGAATGGTGAAATGGAGCTGATGGTGGAGTACCAGGAGAACTCCTCAACAATTAACGTCCCTGTATCGGGAAAAGTAATATTTTGTAAAAGGCGATGAGCTTGATGCATTATAAACAGACCCACTAAAAAGCGAGAAATAAAAACTTTTTAACAAAAAAAAAACCGACTTCCATAAAAAACACTACAAAGTGAAAAATAACTTTAATTTCGAAAGTCGGTGGCAATAAACTAAATACAGATCCAAAGACACCGACTTCCGAAATTAAAGTTATTTTTCACTTTGTAGTGTTTTTTTATACACAGAAAAAATCATTAAATGCCATTTTAAAACATAATAATATACCTTAATAGCGTAATAATATTCTTATTAAAAAGATAAATTAATTTTAATAATATGACTTAGTAACACGCAGCCACGGCATTCAATTCTTTTGCACAGCAATTTTATCAGATGAAGAAATATGTTTAAAGAGCGCGCCCTTATTTCGAAATAATAGGGATCGATTTCAAGGTCACGAACGGGTGAATGAGCGCGTCCGGACAAAAAGAGGTCATAGTGAAGGTTCTCGCGCTCCCGACTATTCGAGCCCGAATCGACCTGCAAGACTCGTTTGAATCCTAATTTAAGATAACCCCAGCAACCAAGTTATATAATAATGAATATAGCTATAAATTTTTTTTGCATTTATTTGCTGCTGTAGCTAGATATAAGTTTGATTTTTATTAGTAACGAGGTGAAAAATTTTACGCCCACATGTTTTATCTAGAACAAGTATAGCAATTACATATTTATAATAATTATAATCAAATAACAATATGACAATAGTATTTGATTTAAGACCAGTCTCAAAAAAAAGATCGTATTTTAGACTTACACTTTTTTATTCCTACTTGTACTTTAGAAACTGACTGTACATATAAATATAGAATATTTTATCATTATCAAAACTAAGCAAAAGAGCTAT
Source organism: Globia sparganii (assembly GCA_949316385.1). Classification (NCBI taxonomy): domain Eukaryota; kingdom Metazoa; phylum Arthropoda; class Insecta; order Lepidoptera; family Noctuidae; genus Globia; species Globia sparganii. The sequence continues at coordinate 16,877,212 of OX438653.1, read as the reverse complement.
GTAACCTTACACAAGATACATTACTGTTTGTTATTAAATAAATTATCTATTATTTTTAAGTTAGCAATAAAAAGACCACACCAAAGCAACGAGCCGAAATGGATCGGTGCACGTAAGATCGCATAGTAAACCAAAATGTTCATTATTTTAGGCGTCTTTCATAATATATTTTAGATTTCATTTTAAATAATTCCTCGTAAGGTAAATGAGATCCTTAATCTGTAAATAATATGTTCGATAGCCTGTCTGATGTACGCATGTCGTACCGGTGCATAGTTGCCGGAGGCTCGTGCCCGACAGGACAGGTGTTTCCTATCTCCGATCTCAAAACAACACACACGTGTATCCTACAGCCTTTCACGTGATACTTTCTTTCGCCGTTTTATGCTAGTAATATTATAAATCGGCTGAAACTCGAAGGAGCGGGCCGTAGCGTAGGTTGCAAACACGTTTTCACAATGCTTGTTGTGAATGTGATCTCAACCGCAACACAGCATGATTTTAAACATAAGCAAACAAATAATTGATAAGGTCGTATCAATGCAGGCGGAAATATAAGTACCTACTTAAATATCATCGTACGACTTACGTAATAAATAGCTGCAATAATCTGCGCTATATGTATCGGTTATTAGAATGGTTATCGTACATACGTACAGGACCATTTGAGTCAAGGTCAAATGAACAGTTTCCTAGTTTTATGACGAGCGCCGTTTCTGAAGTGCAACACCAACTTTTAATTGGAAGTATTTGTTAACACACACTTCACCAATTGTTTGAGTAGCATTGTTACATTATTTTAAAGATGTTTTTGTACATCTAAAATTTTGAATCTGTTTGGAAAATTTAGTTCATCCCAATTTGATAGCTCCAATAATACTTTATCTCTTTCTTACTTTATCTATGAGTAAGAGACAGAAATAATGCAAAATATAGTATGCTGGTGATCAGAAACAAGCCTGAAATAACCCTCTAATCTAATACTAATTTACAATGCAAAGGTGTGTCCTCTTTACGTATTTAACATCAACAATATAACATAAGTACCTTATAGTTTCTACTATCTCCAAGGCCCCATCGTGTTTGTCCTGAAACAAATTAAATTAATTTTGAATTTGTTGTATGGCATTGCCAAAAACTTGTAAAATAATATTTTCACCCAACCAGAAAAAACACAATCAATGATATAATGCTTAATTGTATCAATAATATAATTTGAGTTAATTTATAAAAAATATATATTTATGAAGTATTTTACATTCTAAATTTATAGCATTATCAATTAGTGGTAGTATTTTTTTATGTATTAGTGATAGTAATTATCTAATAAATTAAAAGTTCAAAGAGTTTAGGACAAGAAGATTATTATTAACTGTTTTTGCAAAAAGGTAATACAAATAAAACAGCTAGCTCTATCGAAGACTGCAAGCAGATAAAATCTTTTACAAAATATATTGACTTGTATAAACATCACGATTAATTTGTTGATTAATATTATATTAGATTATGTAAAAGAAAATTAATTTAATAACCAAGTTACAGTAATATCATACTCTAATTAAATCAATAATATCAAAGCATGTGTTAGTGTCTGATTCAGATATCACTGTTTCACTACAAAAATCTGACATCAATTTGACTTTCATACACATTTTGTTTCATATTTCTTTTTAAGTATTATGTATGTTTGCTTTAGCAATTACTTACTTTTCTTCTGTGTTTGCGAATGGGCCTTTTCTAACAGTGACCAAATAATAATATGTTATATTATTATAAAGAATGTACATAATGTTTTTTTTACACCATAGGAATTACTAGCAACAATTGTTGTGTGAAAACATTCAAGAAATTTTCTGTTATGGATAATACCAGTTTGCAAAATTGTTGTTACAAACAAAACATGACTAAAGTATTGTTTCTATACTAATTACACCATGACTGTGTGCATTTCTTTACAGTAGTTCTTTAGATTTGCACTTCTGAAGGCTTTCTAAACACTGGAAATATTGTAAGTTAAACCATCTGTGATGAATTGACTTTGACCACATTCAACAAATTTTGACTTGCTGTACATCACACAGAAAGTAGACTAAAGATATTTCCAAATATTTTTTAGTATTTATGGGACAAAAGTAAAATGTGTTGATGTGATATTAAAATAATAGGAATGAAAATAATAAATAATTTGTTAAATCAAGATGGCCTACATTTTATGACAGCAAATACTGCTTAAAAATACAGTGATTTTCTATTGACTTTAAATCTAGATAAACATCATGCATAGTGACAAAAAACATAATTAAAATGGTAAGCACCTAATTATTCATGGCATTTGTTACATAATCTGCGCTTGAAAAGGTGTGCGTATAAGTAGGTAGTCTAAAATAAACCTTATCACCAATCAACAACTTTGTAATCAGTTCAACACCATGTTTCTACATAGAAATTAAATACCTAAAAAAATGTGAATTAAATTAAAAATATATATAAAGGAATGTTAAAAAAAACAATACTTTTAGTGACTGTTACAAATATAATAAATTAAATGTTTAATTATTAATAAATATTATCAGATTATTTACATGTTATTTTTTTATTATATAATAGTAAGTGTGAAATAACAATAATAAGTTCATTTTAAAGAACTTGATTGGATTGTATCATTTTGCCTTCTGAACTTATGTCTTAGCATTATGTATCAGCTTCCAAAATAAATATTAATATTGCTTGTTTACTTAATGATATTTGTTTAGAAAAGTAAGCATTGTATCAAATACATTGATGTTTCATTAGGTAAGAGTGATGAATATAATATTAAAAAGTAGCTTTCTTCTCTAACTATGAGCAAGAGTTATATGTATAGAAAGTAAATACTAACTAAATCAATATATTATTACTTAGTGAAACACAATCAGAAACTCGCTTTAATCGTGTAAAATGTAAATAAATGACAAATGAAAACTACGCAACAGTGTGTACATATCTAAAAAAAGCCGACACCTTGACAAAACACGAGGTCAATACACTCTACTGCAATACCCATGTGACGTGAAGAAGAGCTTACCTATGTCTAGATAATTGATAAACTTCTTGATAATGCCCGAATCAATATACATGTACATTGAGGGACCTTTATTGATATCATTGTATAATTTAAACGGTCACTCCACAAATTCAACTAAACACGAGCAAGTATTTAGTGGTGGATAGTCACTTGTTGTACAATAGGAGCAGCGAGCCTCATAAACAATTTAGTTACATCACCATTGAATAGAACGCAAGTCTACTGAAAAATAGAAAATAGAAACCTAGTACTTCTACTAGCGTCACTGTAAATAACTACACGATAATAAAATATACGATTTCCTTACCGAGCCATGACCTGAAGTGAGGGGCCATGTATAAACAACAGGTTCCGCGCCTGCAGGAGAATGCAGGCGTAAATCCAAAGCCATGATAAGAAAACCACTGCATTAAAGCACAAACTTTTCACTTAAACACTAAAATAATCACTAAAAATTCTAGATAATAACATAATTTCACTGCACTTTCACACACACACACTCTGAACAACCGGGCGCCATGTTGAAATTATTTCTAAATTCCAATCATGGCGGACAGTCAGTGTTGTTATTCAAATATTAGGCTGTAAATAGTATTTTACTTGTAAAAATAATACAAAATACAAAAATAGGTAAATTCACAATATTTTATAGGTACGAAAGTTTGTCTGTTTGCACAAACTTGTTTTCACTAAATTTAGCACCAAACTGATTTTGAATATTATTTTAGACAGAGGTTAGGTAGTTAGAACCACAAAAACACATAAAAATAATAATATTTCCAGTTCATTTCGTAACGAAAACCAATTTAATAGGCCGCGAGCCAGATTAGTAATTTGCTTTTAATAATAATTAATAACTTATCTATAGATGGATGTTTGAAAGTCAGCAGCAAAAATATGCTTATTTTAGTGGTACACATACATTATGACTATAAAATCAGAAGAGTAATGTAATATTTTAAAAAGTCATCATGGCTTACTGCCATGCACACTCCTAACCTTATAAGTTCCAAATGCGTATCCTTGATTCCTTGCTTGCAAGAATCTTGCATTTTGCTTTAGCGTTAGTCCGCGGCTTCGCCCGCGTATAAGTCGAAGATTATCCCAGGAGAACGTGCTCCTGGTTATCGAAAGTCGTTCAGACCTTTTGGACTGAAAAGGTAATAGAAAGAGACAGAAAAAGATGTTTATATAGGATATTATGAAAGAATATTGTTTTATATGTGACGTAGTTTTTAACTTGTCCGTGTGAGTGGAATTATATATTCGTACGTACAGAGGCCAGCACATTATGCTACCCTAATCTGTCAAATTTTCCCAATTGAATATGAACCTTATTCCTTTGCTGTAAAGTTGAAAATCTAGCAAAGAAATTTACATACGTTTTAGACACATTGACCGTTCGTTCGGCAGTGTCTTTATTTCAATTTATCACAGAGCACGAAGACGGTTTGGCGATTCTGTACTCCGTGGAATTTATACATAATGATAATTATGCTTAAATTATTTGAATACTAGCAGCGCCCCGCGGTTTCACCCGCGTTAGTTTCGATCCCGTGGGAATATCGGGATAAAAAGTATCCTATGACTGTGTTAGAATTTTCCGTACGCAAAATACGCGCATTAACGTAGAGTTGCGGACACCAGCCCGTATTACCTATTACCTATCCAATGTGTTATTCCTGATTATAAACTACCTGTGTGCCAAATTTCATCCAAATCTGTAAAACCTATACAGTGCGAGGTCAGCTAAAACTGGAAATGTGTAGCTTGATGTATAGCCGTGTGTACAGACGCCAGCACATCAAGCTACCCAAAGCTGTGAAATTTTCCCAATCAACTTTGAACCTTATGCGGTAGCGATAAAGTTGAAAATGTTTTAAAGAAATTTGACAGATTGTAGTAGCTTGATGTGCAGTCTATCGATTCTGTAAAAATCTCACCGTGATAACATAAGTAGATGAAGTGAGCGTGAAGTAACCTATCAATGGAGGCTATCCCTAACATCAGGTTGAATGACAGCTCACTTCACCTTAGTTTTTTCGGTGAGATTTTTACAGAATAGCACTGCTGGCGCCTTGGGCTGGTTATTTCCAATTTGACGAAGAAAATTGAGTATTATAAATCTTTGTGCACATGTGAAGGACCGGTCTTACTTGAAATTTCAAAAACCCGACCATAGACATGGTAAGTAACTTTTAAAAAATAAAAACCAAGAACCTTGTAGATATAAAAAATGGTAAACATCATGTTGACTAGACAACCAACAGTTTTTTTTTTATTCGATTTTAGCTATTTCGTAGATCTATTTTTATTTATGGCAAGTAAAGCCAATGTCGACTATTGTGTTGCCAATGTCAAAGTCAAAGAATACTTGCTCATGAGGTTTTGTTTGTCATCCTTTTGTCAAAATGTCACTAAGTCACTTGTTGTCAGTGGATTTCTGTGCGGTGGTAGGTGGTAGGTGAATAATTGAATTGATTCTCGCATTTTGCGTTCCTGTTTTATTAAATCAAAACAAATAGAAAAAAAGATAATGTCGGATTCTGAGGACGAAAATAAGGAAGTGAAAAGCTTTGCAGAAGTACACGATGAAATAAAGCAATGCAAAAGAAACCCAGAAACTTCGGGAATGTTTGTATCTGGATGGGACGATCCTGATCAAGATGTCGAAGAAGTTAAGGATCCAAAAGGTGTATATTTTATAAATATTACATGCTTGCGATCTATTAGATAATTATGTTATTTGAATCAATAATTGGAACCTGTGTGTTCTTTACAGCTAATCCCGTTGACTATGTGCTATGGGCAGCAGAACATGGAGAGATCTGTATATTGAGAGAACTGCTGAAGAAACAGCCAGGTCTTGTTCATGCACAAGATGCCGATGGATACACGCCACTTCACCGTGCAGCGTACAGTAACCATACTGATGTTGTATCATACTTGCTGAGTATTGGAGCTAATGTACATACTAAAACACAGCTTGGTTGGACAGCCTTGCATTCCGCTTCTAACTGGAATAATTATGTGGCTGCAGCAAGACTATTAGCTGCTGGTGCTGATCCAGGGGCTCTTTCTGATGGAGGTAAGAGAAAACTGGATATTATGTCACACACAGCAAACTTATTAATTTTGTATCATTGAAATTAATATTCCTATGGCATAGGTGTTGAAGGAAAATGTGTTTTGTTTTCACAAATAGTAGCAATGGCTTTTCGAAGTTCCTACATTTGAAAAGCCATTGCTACTATTTATTCTTCAATATTATTTAGCCATTTGGTAAAGGTAAGAGTTCTCATTGTGTATGTGATGCTGATGAGTTATGTCCTAATGGAGACATGACTGCTTTATTAAACCACACTGATGGATTCAAATAATTTAATCATATTTAATTATGAATAAAAATAAAATTCATTATTTGTTTAAATTATTTTTATTTTATATGATTACTACTGGAAACACCAGCAGTTTTAAAACATCAATGTCCCAAAACTTTATTAGAAGTCTAAACATCTCCAGTATCAGTCTATATTGAAGTCTATGGTTTAGCTAGAATGAACAATATTGTCCATTGTTTCAGGTCAAACCCCGATGCACCTGGCAGCAAAAATTAGTCATTGTAAGTCTACATTATTAATTTTATTCTTGAGAGATGATACTTTAGACATTGCCCATAAAAAAAATAATGCTAATGAAACTCCAAAACAGCTGGCCCTAAGAAATGGAATGTATGCTCCTCTGTTTGAGATGGTATGCCCAGCTGTCTCCTATATTAAATCCTTAGCATTTACTTCTAATCCTTATTTTAGACATAAATCTGTATGTAAATAGAGTAATTAATTAATTTTTATTTTGTAGTAAAAAAAAATACTTGAAGCTAGGCCCCATGTGGTATCAAGGTAATCTGTAAAGTTGTATCTAGAAATAACAACAAGAAAATAATATGTCGACGTCCAAGCAAAAAGGTTCCAGTAGTGGGGTATTGAGTTATGACTAGATTCGGTATCTAGAATACAATTAGTAGTAGTAGTAGTCAATTGATAATAAGGATTAAAAAAATATTCAAAAAACTTTTTAACAAAAAAAAAACAACCGACTTCAAAAAAAAAAAACACTACAAAGTGTAAAATAACTTTAATTTTAATTTCGGAAGTCGGTGTCATTGGTTTTGTATTTACGTTTTTGCCACCGACTTCCAAAATTAAAATTAAAGTTATTTTACACTTTGTAGTGTTTTTTTTTTTAAGTCGGTTGTTTTTTTTTGTTAAAAAGTTTTTATTTTTTACTTTTTATAGTCAGAGTGCATCTCATGACAATTCCAATAAGCCCAAACACGGCTAGAATACATGGTTTTATTACGAAGTTCCAGTACCTACCTTCCAGCTTCATCATCAGATCGGTTTGATGGTACCATTTTCGTCAGAACCATTTATTTAAATTTGCTTCGTCATAGTCGCTTAACTATCTTAATCGAGATATCTTATCGCCACCCGTGAAATACTTATTATCATTGAAGAGTTCCTGTGGCTATCTGTGGTCTCCTTCATCAGTTCCACTTCACCAAATTATACTTTTTGAATGCAAATGCTTGACATGTTGATGAAAATACCAAAATTTCTATATGTATGCCTATAATATTTGAGGAGTTCCCTCAATTCCTCATGGATCCCATCATCAGAACTGGATTTTGACAAAAATGGGACCAATCTGGAAGCATATCCTTTCAAATAAAAAAAAAAATTCCAAATCGGTTCATAAATGACGGCGTACTGAGGTAACAAACATAAAAAAAAAAATACAACTGAATTGATAACCTCCTCCTTTTTGAAGTCGGTTAAAAACTGGCACATTTTTTTTTTTCAGACATTTGAAGTTGAAACTATGAAAAACCTTGATTTGAAAAAAATCATTTTCAAAGTTTGATTGATAAAAAAAAACACTTCTACTTGCTTGTTACATAGATTTTGATTTATTATTGTAGATTCAGATACTCTCCATGAAATCAACTTATAAATTATATTGTGACATTACAAAATAAACTAAAATTAATTGGTCTGAATGTTAATTCAGGCGTAGAATTAATATTCAGAGCAATTTATTTGTACATTAGCCAGTAAGGTTTAAAACCGGAAGTACTGTTTTAATACATTTCTAGTCATTCTAAAACTAAAATGTCCAAATTTTACTTAATTTTGCGCTTCGGGCGGCCGCGGACTGACACAAAACGCCGATCGTTTCGGAAGCGCCTCCGTAAGCGGTGGATCGGCATAATGCGTAGTGTGCTCCTTTTCAATCGGCAAAGTGCGAAAGGTCGTCGATCAATGTGTCCTGACCCTAAATTGCCCTCATACTGACATTTGCCATTGCCAGACACACGCGATCAACAATGTCACCGAGCGCGATCGGCAAAATGCGATGCGAGAGTCCTGTAAATTACACGCACTTCGTTTTGTGTGATCGACCCTGCCCCTCTCACGCTCCAGTATCTTGGAAAGTACTGGCTGAGCATGCAAGGGGCAGATTTAGAATAAGACCCGTGGCGTGCATTGTAAGGCTTAGGATTGGCGAAAGAGTCAATATTATGACAAGGAGGTAACAGCCATACACACAAGAACTTCGCAGGATTACGACACCGTGGTGTATAAAAAAAACTCCGACTACTGAAAAGGATTAAACAAGAAAGTATAATCATCCCGTGGTCGCGTGCCGCTGTATTAACATACATACAGGGTGAAATTTTATCACCATTTTCCTTTTAAGGGGTCATTGTCATTGTACTCATCATTATGAACAACTTTTACTAAGGGACCAAACCTGAAATCGTGAAAAAAAAAACAGCTGTTCCCTACATTTGAATCGATTATTTTGGGAAGGGCACATGTCCATCAGACTAAATTTTACAGGAGGCACAAAAAACCTTCTGTTGAAAAAAAAGTCTACTGTTTTTTTCCTAGAGATTGGATTGCCAGGCAGTTTTTTTTGTAGTACCTAGACCACCAAGTTTTAAAATCTATAATGTCATCAGTTGCTACTTCATACACAGAAAACTTGTTTGTATTGGTACTTTGAGTTATCATTTCTTCGTATTGTTCAGGTAAGTAGACATGATCATGTTTTCGTACCTTTTTTTTAACAAGGCCAAAGTCCCTGTCACACGGCAGGAACGAATGCCCACGTTGTGGGAAGTAATGTGTTATAACATTGAATTTTTTAATAGTGGCCAATGTGAGCAGGAAGCGCACTACAGTGTTATTTTTATTTTGTCCGGCACAACCGTCAGAAAATATGTGCAGTTCCTTTATATCCTCAGGGACAAAATTATCAAAGTAGTGCTTAAGAAATGAACAAACTTCATCAGGTCCTTTATTGGCAATTCCTTCATGGTAGGAGTAAAACATAGCCTTTTCTGTCTTAAGATTGTGAATACAAAACTCATTCACCCATAGCTGACGATAGTAAAAGATTTCCTGAACAGGAATATGCGGCAGGGGTAAGTTCTGCATGTAATCTATGCAAATTGCCCCAACATCAGGTCTTGCATTACAGAGTTCTGTGATTTGTTCAATTTTTTTGTAGAATTTCTTTGCTCTGGCTTTATGAATCATCAGGTCACATACTGCTGCTCTCTTTGCGGATTCGCACAAAAAAGTACTTTTTATTTTGACGTTTAATTCCTCACATTTTGAGCAAACATCAACTTGTGGCCGCCCAAAACGTAAGCTGTAGTTGTCTTTAAAAAAACGTCTGTAGTAGGCATAGGTTATTTTACTACCAGGATGCTTTTCCAGAAACATTTTATGCATTTTTTTAATGTCGAGAGAAGCATCCAGATATTTTTTATGTACATCTCCATAGTGCACAATCTTTACATCGAATGATTCTATGTGTTCTTTCACTTTTAAGGACTCTTCTGGGTCTACAGCATGCCTCGATTGTATTGCAGTACCTCGTTTGTCCTTTGGTATGATTCCATCTCGTTTAAGAGCAGCTAATCGGCGGACCCTCTTGTTTGTCAAAGCATAGATGGATATAAAAGCTTTCTTACAGACTTCTATATCATTTGAATTTACTTGCACATGGTACTTGTAATTTCCAACCCTGTTAAGGTGACTTGAAGCATCTAGTCTGGGTCGTTGTCTCTTTTTTTCTTCAGGCTTTATTAAACTTTGCAAAAATATGTCTTGCTCATTTTTCGAATCAATATTGTGTAACATAGCAAAGCTTTCATTACGATTTTCTTCGAGGATTTTTTCAAAACACTTCATTTTGCATCTGAAATTGAGTAAGTTTTTTGTTAAAAAAGGTAACCCTTAAATAAAAAATAACACTTTCACACAAACAAATCTCGTTTTTGTCAATTAAATAGCTCCAAAAATTCAAAATATTGCAACTAACCTGCAATCGTCACCGACCACTTTAGCTGGTACATTTTTTTTTGAATAACAACTGTAATACTCTTTCCCACATAACCGCATCTTCTTTACAACTTTCTGAGCGTATTTTTCATCATTTCTTACTCCTCTTCTGCGTTTATTCACTTTATTTTGCTGATTTTCAGTCTCACTCGAATCACTCGTTGACGACATTTTTAGGTTATGTTAGCTGTCAAATTGTCAAATTGTTTTGGGAAGGGCACTTGTCCTGGACTAGTGCCTTTCCCAAAATAAACGCAGAAATTGACAGTGTTATATTTCAAAGAATATTAGTTGGACTAGAGCCGTTCTCGGTGGAAACACGCGTCTCTTGACGTAAAGTGTTGCCACATACTTAACTCGATTTCGAAAAAATGTGGACTAGTGCCCTTCCCAAAATAAACGATTCATTTATGTTCGCATAACTCGTCAAAATGCAGGGAAAAGTTGATTTTTTTTTTCGCGATTTCATCTTTGGTCCCATTGTAAAAGTTGTTCATAATGGTGAGTACAAATCGGTGATTAAAATTTCAACCTGTTTAAGCTATGGTAGCATGCGACCACGGGAAGGTACGCACGGCTACACATCAAGCTATACATAACCAGCATATGCTGAATTCTGATTGTACGAAAAACTTATACAGTGCGAGGTCAGCTAAAACTGGAAATGTATAGCTTGATGTGTAGCCGTGTGTACTTTCTTGATTCATCCTTTTCAGTACCTAGTCGGGTTTTAGTCTAGCGGTGCTGCGGGACCGGCCGCGGCCGGTGGGCCGGCGGCGCGTGCTGACTGCTGACATTCTTGAAGTACCTATACTTAGTATCAACATTGCACCCGTGCGAAGCCGGGGCGGGTCGCTAGTTTACTATATGATCTTGTACATCAATTAACCATTTATTGAATCAATTTAAATCGCGAAATATAATTTTGAAAACTGGACCCTTTTTGCTTGGATGGACCCTTTTTGCTTGGATGCTCACTTATGCAAGTACTCAATATAATTATGGTTTTAAATACTTTGACTGAAGAAATGAAAACAAGGGCAATTAACCTTTTATAACCATTTTATTTCACAAGATTTTTTTACAACCATAATAGATAATAAAATGAAATACATGCAAAAATATTATATGATAGTATAGATCAGAAGAATATTGAATCTATAAACAACTAGCTGACCCCAGCGAACTTCGTACCGCCTCAGAATCAACAAATACTAAATTTGTGAGAAAATGAATTTCTCCATAATATCTTTTTATTTCATGAATTTTTTTCACTTTTTAATAGTTATTCTGCTATTCGGAGCGGGCACAAATCAAAAATCATAAAAATCGGTCCAGCCGTTCGCGTTCTTGAGTTATAAATGGTGTAACTAACCCGTATATACAAGGTTATTGGAAAAACATTAACAACCTATTAAGAGGTTATTGTAGTCATCATTATGAACAACTTTTACTATGGGACCAAACCTGAAATCACGAAAATTTATTTTTTTACGATTTCAGATTTGGTCCCATAGTAAAAGTTGTTCATAATGATGAGTACAATAACCTCTTAAGAGGTTGTTAGTGTTTTTCCAATAACCCTGTTTAGATATAGATTTCTCGAATCCAAATTACAGAACGGAGTACATACATAAACTCACGCCTTTTCCAATGGGGATACGCAGAAACTACAGAACGCTACATACCTTAAATCACAGATATAGACCTAGATAACGCAAGTATCCCGAATTCACGATTTGTATGAATATCAAGCGTGCCATTTTTTTTTACTACCTACTATGACGTCACAAGCTCTTTTTCTCACTCACGCTCACCCAGCCAGCAATACACAGGACTGAGCGCGAAAGTGGCGGCTTACGATTTTTGAACATAAGTTGGTGCGATCTTTGGCACGCGAAGTAGTTGCTCTTGCGTTATCTAGGTGTATCTATATCTGTGCCTTAAATACATACATACAATGCAGTACAATTAATAACTTAATGACTAAATAATCATAAATATGAGATAAACTAAAGCTAACGGTGAGTAAATAATGATGTTTAACGAGTTATTTAAAAGCTGCTTGTCACAGAGTTTAATACCAGAAGGTCAATTCTCGTAATTTCATTCAAAATCTAGTCGCAGTCTCATCTCGGCGACAAACAAAAGTGAAAAACTTGTCAAAAATGTAGGGAAATTAGAAGCAATTGAAACTGAGATTAGACTGTGAATGTTCTTAAAATTACGAGAATTATGGCAGGTGTATATGATGCTGTGGTGGTATTACATCTTCAGCACATCGTATTGACTAATCTCAAGAAGAGCAAACGTGGGTAATGTTTGCTGAATATAACAACATTGCTTTGACACATACCTACCATAGGAATGTAAAAAAAAAACAGGAGAAGTGGCAAGGGGGCGTGTCCATGCGTCATGAACAAAATGAGCATGTGCAGAGGCCAGCACATCAAGCTACCCCCATCTGTCAAATTTTCCCAATTGAATATGAACCTTATTTCTTTCTAATAAAGTTGAAAATCTATCAAAGAAATTTAACAGATTGGGGTAGCTTGATGTGCTGGCAAATGGCCATCTACGCGAACTAGTGCGGTTTCGACCGTGATTGTGACAAAATATAGAATATAAGAATGCCATGTTGTTCAGTGGTTTCTTGTAAAAACCGAAGCCAAAATCAATACTGTGTAAATCATGGAATCACTTACCATATATAAATATAAGTATTTTAATATATTATGTCCTTAAAATCATTAAAAAAAAAAACAAATCGTAAAATATTTCTTGCTTTTACTACGTTAATTTTGTTTTCAAATATCAGCGACTCTACTATTTACGCAGTAAATACATACATTGCTCCTTAACCATGACCTAAGGATGACGCTAAGTGACTAGATAAGCAATGTAAAAATGAGAAAACGATATTTTATTAATATTCGCGTGAGTTAGTGATGTGGCTGTGCAGATCCACTAACGTAGGCTATCGACAACAATGTCGATTACCCAATTAAAAAATATTTCTATTATGGTTAATTTTACAATTTGTCAACCGTTTTAACCCGGTTGGAAGACCTGAAAAAAATTACAGTCAAATCCGGTTGGAATACCTTTGGGAAGATGTAAAATACTGTTTAAATGTTTTTATTTACTTAAATTTGTTTAGCTACATTTTAGTGATTTATAATAAGATGATATTTTCAGGATATATCGTTTTTTATTTATTTTATTTTGAAGTCCCCAATTTTTTTGTACAATAATAAATGGGAGAATCGACAACTTTCCGATTAAATCAATCACTAGCGTATATGTAAAATAAATGGCTTTTGCACAATACAACGATAGCAAGCGACTTTTGTGTGAATAAATTGTATGGTGCATGGTAAATGCACGCGGTGTTTGATGAGTTAAGGTTTATAATTGATTGTGTAGTATGTTCTGATTCATGAATTGCGAATGTGCAACTACATATCTATGTATTGCTTTTACATGTGTAGTAGTAGCACGTTCTGATACTTCTTCAACTACTGGGTATATCTCCTTTCTTATATCTATGACACATACCCATAACATACTTGAATATTTTCGGAATACACCATCGATTAAATGGAAAAATGACATTTTTTGCTAAAAATGCCCACTTTTTTAATAAATCAATTAAAATAATTACACCATCTTAATCCTTATGGAAATACTTTTAAAATGATATAAATATAACACTTATATTTTAATACGAAACTTAAAAAAATATATATAAAACTAAAAACTTTAAACGCATGTATTGTAAAATTAGTTATTTTTAAATAACGCCTCTTTTCTATTTCACCGACATCGACATTACATACATTGGGTTGCATTTCAGTATAAGTATACATAACTTGATTGTTTTGACTGGTAGCAATTGCACAGTTGTTTATAAACTGACTATCTGTAAGTTCTTGATGCCATTCTCTCAATAACATGCATTGCACCAGATACCAAGTAAGTATCAGCATGTAAATTCTTCAAACTAGCTATCAGATTCCTCCGATCAATTTTCTGTAGTTCAACTAATGATTGCCTTGTTTGAGAAGTCATGTATGGTAAAATCAAACAACCTAATCCAAATATTTTACATCTTACGCAGTTTTTCCATATTTCTACCAAATCTTCATCTTTAATAATAGGACAGATTGGTAATAAATTGATAGCATTCAAACATTTTGTTCTTTGTCGCTCTGTTATTGGGTAGTCGGCGCGTTGGAAAGGAGACAAAATAACGGCTCGCCAGGCAGTGCATATTACGCTGTCTAGTTGAGATGTTAGTTTCAGTAATAATGGAATAATTTCTTCAAATAGACCTGCACGCAGTAGAAGAGGAATAAGACTGCGTATAATTTGCGAAGAACCGAATTTACGTGCAAGTTCAGCAGCTGTTCTTAATCCATCTGTGTTTCCGTCAGAACCTTGAAGTAATTGTTCCAGGCCACGATGCTTGTCATGCGTAAATGTAGCTGCAACCCACGGCATATCAATGCTCTCTAAGCTGACAACGCTTAACAATTCTAAGAGCGACATCCATAGAGCATCTCTTTCACGATTAGTTACTTTGATGGCAGTGTCAGAGTCTACTAAACTCATTAAACATTGAAGAGCTCTTAATTTTTTCGACTTATTGTTATCACTCTCATCATCAAATGCAATCCGAGATAAATATATCGCCCCCATCTTGGGGCATGTTGCTTTCAGTATATATTTTGCAGTCATTAACTCTTTTATATTTAAAACGGTGACAGTTTTGCTATCGCCGTTAGCTTTGTCGAGTATGTTTTCTAATATTTGAATTCTTATTGAACTAACATTTATGCAGTTTTTATCTGCAATTTCATTAACAGCTCGGTTCACATCGTGGCGGCTCATTTTTGAGACGAAATCTGGATGTAAGTATAAATTACGGATGAGTTGAGCTGGCTCTGTAGAAAGACGAACGAGCTCTTCGCATGCCCAGTCAATTTTGTATAATGCATGTCGTGTCGATAGAGTTGCATGCAGGCGTTCCATTTGTCGGACAGCACGATTTCCAGGTTGCAGGGCAGCCCAACGTTGTGCAAATTGGTAGCACAGATGAGCGGCAGCCACTTGATCCGCCCCCCGTGCACATCCTTGAAGCACGTAGAAAAGGCACGCTCCTGCCCATTCCATATTAGCAATGTGTCTTACACATCGATGCGCTGCACGTAATAAAGGTTCTTCCTGACTCGTTAAACGCCAAGGTTCATTTTTAGTTTCTGCATCTACATCATCGTTACGTTTTCGTGAAGTCATGGTTTGCTTCACGGCGTTACTGCAAATCATGTCTCTTGCTGTTTGTGAATCTGAGTCAAGAGCAAGCAAAGCAACTGCGGGTATCCAACGTTCGTACGTTTCTAACGTTATTTCCGATTTCAAATTAGCCCACATATCTTCTCTCATGAACAGATGAAATGGTAACCTGAAATGGCCAATTTCAGGAAACATTCCTTTCACAGAGAATAGTTCGTATTCATACTGCTTGGGAGTACTTTTACGTTTGTATTCTTTTAGGAAGTGCAGTAGAAAGTATTCCTTTGTGTTCTTTACTTCGATAGCCGTGCCGAATATTAGACGGTAAATACACAGAAACACTTCATAGTAATATGGATTTATGGATACCGCACGGCCATGTAGAGTGACTTCACCGCTTTTCCAAAAATCGTTTAGTATATCTTTTAAAAATTCTCTATTTTCTATACTATCCCAAACAACAAAACATTTGTTTAAATATTTTTCGTCATTTTCTAAGAATATTTGCCGGTGGCCCAAACCATCTGTGAATATTTTATATTTTAATTCCCACGTCGACAGTAAAGCTATTAAATGAAGCGATAGGCCGTCGTTAGTTGAAATGTTTAATGCACGACACAATTCTACCAGTCGGTCGAAACTGGTATCAGGGTATTGTAGTAGAACATAAAACAGTATAACTTTGACATCCCAAGTTTCTTCGCTATTATCAGGTAAAGCAACCTCAGATAAATTAATGTCGAATTTAGACTTGAGAATGTATTGAGGAGGATACGTTACAGAATTTCCTATTTCTTTACATATTGAATCATTGTCTAATACGAATGTGCGACGGATAGGAGGTAATGAAAGATACCCGATTATGTTAGGTGGTAAAAATTCATTTTGACCTCTTAGCACTTCAAGAACACAATTATTTTCCTCTAAGGTTTTCATGACAAGTAATAAACTCGTCATCAATACTTCATCAAGCTCTTGATATGCAGCAACTTTAACAAGAAGCCTCTTTGCTATCTCAGACATGTCATCTTGCCATGTTGGTTTAGTGGCTCCACAGATAGCTAAACAGTTAGAAACCAATCGCAAGGAAGTGAAATCACATTTGCTGTGAATACTAGGAAATTCTGTATCAACACTATCTGGATATTGTATGGTTTTGTAGAAATTAATTAATTCGTTTATAGCAGTACTTGATGAAATGGGCAAAAATATATAATGGAATTTCCATGCTATTGATAAGTTCTTCACAATAATACTGGCGTTTATAAGATTGTTCAACAGGGACAATTGTTTAATTAGATTGTGAAGATATTCTTCGCTACAATTAACAGCTAGCTCAATTAGAACATTGTAAGAATTCAACAACAGATCGCAGTTCTCTCCATATTGAAATTGAGATAAAACTTCAATAAAATCTTCAACTGATACATCTCTTGTTGAAAATGTTCTAAGGAGATACTCAACAAGTTTCCTAACTTGATGGCAAGTAGATGTGCTTCGTAACAAGGTTATCAGTACAGAGTGTTGGGACTGACATGCATGTGTTAGTTGAATAACACTTCCACCACGACCAGAGCTGGCAGTGGCTCCATCTTGACATATCCAAGAGTTAACTGCGTCTTCACAAGCTCTTTCATTATAAATATCATTCATATTAAGTAATAAACTATAAGAGTTTTTGAAATTATACAGTGTTTCAATATTTTTGATTTCAATTTCATTTACAAGTTGTGTTCCCTTGATGAAATCTATGTAGTTTCTTTCAATAGTCAAATTATTTGTGGTTCCACAAACTATTTGATCATATTTAGCCACCACAGCTTTAAGTAACAACTTCTTTTCTTTTGATGATAAGTTGTTGAAGTAATTTAATGCTGTTCTAGTTTCACAATCTTGAAGGCATCTTTCAATGTATAGAGCATTGCCATAAATTGAATAAACAGGCATGACGCCTGTTATTGCTTTCAAATCATCCAACTCTATTACTGGAACACTCACTATTTTGTGAAGTACTAACATGTAATCAGTACATGTCATTGGAAAATTATATTTCTTCAGCACAACTTTCACATTTGCGTAATTTATTTCTTTTTGTACCTCTTGGGACAGTAGTCTTTCTGAATCAGATACTGTAAAGGTTTTGGTGGCATTGGCAACAGTTGTTACTGCTAATTCCAGTACAGTTGAGTTCCATGGGACATCTAATACTTTTAAAACTTGTAGTAAACATTCAAGTTTATTGTTGTAGGAATGAAAAGATTCTAGTAAAATTTGTAGGCGTGTACCATCAATTCCACCGCCACTGCTTGCTGCTTCACTCTCAATGTATGAACTTAGAATATCATCTAAATCAAACAAATGCTGCATAGCATATGATGGCAAATAATTTTGTAAAAATGTTTTCAGATCTTCAGTATAACAGCGGCGTAACATTATTAAAGCTACTTCATTTGGGCTCTGGGAGCTCAACTCATTCAGTAACATATTGATTCTATATTTATCCTTCAATTCCATTATATATGTTATTCTTGTTTTGAGAATATCAAGGTCGTCCATTGATATAGGTCTTAAAGAAATTGATTTTAGAGATGTTTCCAGGATAACTATTATTTCTTCAACAAATTTCAACCCTATCTTTGGCCAAAATGCAGACTGTTCCAACATAAAAACCCTTTCGCTAGCCCACCTGACAAATAGATCAATGTAAAATGGATTTTGTTCTAACAGTGACGGAATAAAGTTCTTTAACCAAATAATGATGGCAGCTAATTTGGTACTATTGTGTATAGCATTTAGAATATTTACAATGTCATCAGAAGTTACAGACAACTTCAACTGTGAATATTTCAACCAACAAATAGAAGCAATATCAAAATCATAATTAGATATAAATGTAATACAAAGTTCTTTGAAGTTTTGATCAAAGATATTTACATTCTCATAAGAATTATTGCCTGTGAAGTGAATGTATTCAATCAAATCTATTTTGATTGATAAGTCACTAACCAAATTGATCAGATCATTATCATTTGTTGCAATTATTCTCTTTTGAAGAGGGTATAACAATGTTTTGTATGTTATATTTTGTTGGCATAGCTTCTGTGTCATTTCAACGAGAAATATAAAGTCATCAATAGCCTCAAATAGAGGCTGTAGCTGTGGTAATACACTCCCTGGTTTTGTAGCAGTTGTTATGGAGTCTATCAAGGTCTTCAGTTGCGCCTTTAGAGTATCTTGAGATGTAAGTGTTTGATTAAAACTTAGCGATTGGTCAGCAGTCCCAGCATGATTTAGAGATTGGGCAAATCCAGCACAATGAATCTGCACCTGTAATACCAGAAACAATAAATGAAGAGACTATTGAATATATCATTTACAGATCATTTTCAATTTGTGAACCAGTACCTATTTATAATATTAGTGTGGATATTAGGTATAATATCCACACTAATATTATAAATTCAAAGTAACTCTGTCTGTATGTAAACCATTTCATGCCTAAACCACCCACACCTCTACACCCTAATCAACACGCCTACTGTGCAGGCAAATCAACTGAATCAGCACTCCATAGTGCAGTTTCACGCATAGGAAATGCTCTTAAAGCCAAAAACTAACTTAGTCAGCATCGAATAGGCACTTGCCACGCACGGTGTTGCGCGAACACTCATAGAATGGATTAATAACATGTTAAAATACCGTTCTATTCAATTTACCGTGAACACCACCACACGAGGTATCGTGAGTAGAGGCTGCCCACAGGGTGGGGTACAGTCACCACTGCTGTAGAATTTTGTCGTAAATGAGTTTATAGCAGAGCTCCACCAGTCCAACGCCAGCAGTCTACTCGGTGGGTTACGCGGACGATACCTATAGCAATTCTGATCTCGGGGAAATTTGAGGGCATCTTATGTGATCTCATGAGAAGGGCCTTCAAAATAATCGCGAGTTGGTGCACGAAGCACGAACTATCGCTTAACCCCTCGAAAACAGAACTAATAATGTTCACAAACAAGAGATCTCTTGGACCTCATAGGCTTCCGAAACTTTTCAACACAGAACACTTAAAAACGAAGTCAAGTACTTGGGGGTGATCCTTGATAGCAAATTGCTCTGGAACAAGCATCTTGACCTGTACATACAACAGGAGGCGGCTTTAGCTGCCATCAGGCTAATGCATCTGGGCATATGGGGCAAAAACCTTACCAGCCCACACGCTAATAATATCCTGGACCGGGCGATTGAGTACCAGCCTCTTATCGCTGCCCCGTGTGATAGAACACCAAAGCAACCAATATCCAACAAAAACTATATTATAAAAACAGTTCAGGAAGAAAGAGATCAGTCAGGAGGAGGAGCCAATGAAGTGCGCATCTACACAGACGGCTCAAAAACACAAAACAGTTCAGTTGCTGACGTACACTCCCTTGACCTCAACAATAACTTTCACATACCTACCACTAGGCACACACAGTTCGATCTTTCAATGTGAATGTGTTGCCTTAATACAAGCCGCACCAGCAGTAAAGCGCTTAGGCATCCGGCATTAAATTCCTATCCGACAGCCTATCTGTGCACAAAGCTAAGAACAAACAAACTAACAATAAGCTAATTTTTGAATGCCATCTAGCCCTGGAGAGTTTATCGACGTTCGATCGTATTACCCTCCAGTGGATCACAGGGCATAGTGGATCCTTGGGCAATGTTGCTGCAGATGAACTTGCGAAGAGAGGCTCTGATATGAGGGTGGTAGGCCCGTACCTACTTCTACCTCTGCCTTTCTCACAATTTCGTGCATGGATTCGCCAAAGATCGACCGAACTCCATAACAACAGGTGGTCACTGGCAACAGACTGTAGACAGTCAAAATTGGCTTTACCAATGGTACACCCGCGATTAACCAAAAAACTTCTCAGCCTGAGTAGAATTAGCCTTAGAATAATAATAGGAACAATTACGGGCATAACTCCCTCAACAAACAGCTATTATAACTATAACGTAGGCGCCACAGACAGCCCCCTTTGCAGGGGCTGCCTTGACGCCGAGGAATCAGCCAACTCTCAACGTGCAGAAATCCTCGGAAAAATGAGGTCGCTCCGCGAAGCCTGTGAAGCTCCCAGGAAACTTCTGTGCCTTTGGGCGGAGCTAGGCTGGCTCTGTTAGCCAGTAACCCCACGCACAACGGACCAAATGGGAGTCTAAGTGCAGAAAAGGGAGTCCCATCATCATCATCATCATCCTGCCTAAACCACTATGGATTTCAATGAAATTTGGTAACAATACGAAATAGATGGCATTCTGGGGGAAGGACATAGGGCTGTATTACAGAACTATTATGTTCAATAAAACACTAATTAGGTAATTCACTGTTTTATTTCGTGGATAGCATAAGCACTAGGTAGCCTTATACTGATGTGTGTTTTTCCACATATGGGGTACTTGTATAAATCTTATAATTGTCAAGAAGATTTCCAAGTACCTACACTAACTATACACAACATACCTTTCCCCCAAGTATGCATGAACATCTTATAACCATAATTGAAATATAAACAAAATATAAACATAAAGCATCATAATCTTCTCAATTCAACAAACAATAGAATTAAGTAAACAGGAACAAAAACAATCTTAAACACATAAACATTACACCAAATAGTTGGTGTGGCTAGGCCTGGCATATGGTGACTTTGCATAAGAAGAAACTTTGTGCTTTAGTTTGCCACCTTGATAAGTGGTCTCTGCCCCACTAGGTATCCCAAGCATCTCGGCCCATTCCTCCGAACTAGGAATTTGGATTATTTGTTCATTTTCTTGACTTGACTCTTGCACCTGCTCCTGTATACTTTCTTCCTTTTCCTCTTCCGGTAACTTATCCTTACTCTCCTCCTCTCCTATGGTTGAGCTTGATGGCTTCTTCTGAATAAGTTGATCAATGTGTCTGCTTACAACATTTCCATTGTCTGATGTCACCTGATAACTAGACGGGCCATCCTTACTTGTTACCGTGCCTGGTAACCAACGTGGCCCTCTTCCATAATTTCTATACATCACGCATTGACCAATGTCCGTTTCTCTGTGTTTCCTTTGTGCGTTATTGGCAATTTGTTGCTCGACTCTCATGTGCTGTTTATTGACAGGATGAATACTGTCCAATAATGTCCTTAACCTTCTGTTCATTAACAGCTCTGACGGGCTCTTGCCTGTTCCTGAACATGGCGTTACACGCAGTCCCAGTAACATGTTAGGTATCTTCACATCCCATGATACCTCATCCATTTTGCGTAACTTGTCCTTCACCGTCTGCACCATTCGTTCAGCCAATCCATTTGTAGCAGGATGGTATGGTGCTGTAGTGATATGCCTAATTTTATTTGAATCCAGAAATTGTTTCATTTCTGCTGAAACAAATGCTGTTCCATTGTCTGAAACCAATGTCTCACATAATCCGTGTGTAGCAAATAACATTCTTAGATGCCGAATAACGGTATCTGTAGACATGTTACTTACTACAAATACTTCAGGCCATCGTGAATATGAGTCAACAATTATCAAAAAGACTTTGTTTTGGTAAGGACCAGCAAAATCAATATTTATGCGAGACCAAGGTCTTGTAGGTACTACCCACTGGCAACTCGTCTTGGGAGGCATGTGCCTATTTTCGAGACACTTGGTGCAATTGTTCACCAATGCTTCAATGTCGTTGTTTAATTCCGGCCACCACACATAGCTTCTGGCCAAAGCTTTTGTTTGTACTATACCATTGTGTGCCCTATGTAAAGCACGTAAAATATCTTTACGTAGCGACGGTGGTACCACCACGCGACAACCCAGCAAAAGACAACCTTCATGTAAAGAAAGCTCAGTACGATGTAACCAATAACTGTGCAAAGGTTCCTCTGTCACTTTAGCTGGCCAACCCGATAACACGTAATGTATGACTCGTGATAAAGTCTTATCTGTTTTTGTGAGCAGCTCAATCTGATTAACATCAACTGAAAAGTCTTCGGGAGCCTCCGCCATCAATAAAATATCACAAAGCTGTTGTTCAGGTTCCTCTGGCACCGGTTGTGG
This sequence comes from Globia sparganii, assembly GCA_949316385.1. NCBI lineage: Eukaryota > Metazoa > Arthropoda > Insecta > Lepidoptera > Noctuidae > Globia > Globia sparganii. The sequence continues at coordinate 16,854,361 of OX438653.1, read as the reverse complement.
CCAGCGACTGAGACCATCTGCATTCCCTATTTGTTTACCAGGCTTATACGTTATACTATAACTGTGTGACGTCAAAACAATAGCGATTCTAGTTAATCGGGGCGATATAATATTGGGTATTGGCTTCTTAGGATCAAAAATACTGACCAGTGGCTTGTGATCCGTCACTATTGTAAAATTTCTTCCCATGAGATAGTTATGAAATTTATGAATTCCGAACATGATTGCTGTAGCTTCTTTATCAAGCTGAGAGTATTTACGCTCGTGTGAATGTAATGTCCTAGAACTCATAGCGATTGGTCGTTCTTGCCCATCCTGCATCACATGGGACAACACTGCGCCTACACCATACTCAGAGCTATCGCACGTGAGTACTAAGGGTTTATCTAAATCATAGTGAACTAAAGTGATGTCTGACGATAGTAACCGTTTAGCTGCGTCGAAGCTTTCTCGTTCACGTTCTGTCCACTGCCACTTGCGAGACTTATCAAGCAGCCTATGGAGCGGTTCAAGGACAGTAGCTTTTTGAGGTACGAACCTCTCATAAAAATTATACAACCCTAAAAAGGCCTGTAGCTGCTGAACACTCTGTGGTTCTGGAGTTTTGACAATCGATTCCACTTTGCTAGGAGCTGGGTGAATGCCGTCGGCGTCAATAACAAAACCCAAAAATTCTACACATTCTTTAGCAACTTTACACTTACCTGCATTCAGTCGCAGGCCAGCTTTTTGTATGCGTTCTAGTACAGCATCCAGTCGTTGACTCATATCTGTCAAGGTATGTCCACTAATAATAATGTCATCAATTAGTACTGCGACCCCTGAAATACCTGCCAGTAAAGATGTCATTAACCTTTGAAAAATGCCTGGACATGCTTTTACTCCGAACGCCAGCCTGTGAACAGTGTAAAGACCTTTACATGTGTTTAATGTTAACAGTTTAGCCGTGTCTTCATCCACAACGACTTGTGTATATGCACGCTCTAAATCTAACGTAGTGAAATACCTTCCTCCAGCAATTATAGCAAATACCTCATTAGCAGTTGGCATAGGGTAAGTGTCAGACTCGGTAGCCTGGTTCACCGTGCTGCGATAATCTCCACACAGGCGAATCTCACCTGTTTTCTTGACAATGGGCACCACTGGTGTTGCCCACTGTGAGTAAGAAACGGGGCGTAGTACCCCTTCGGTCATCAATCGATCTATTTCCTTTTCAACTCGGTTCTTAATTGCAAACGGAACTGGGCGAGCTTTAAGAAACCTAGGAGTAGCGTCTGGTTTTAAATGTATGGTTACCGGTTCACCTCGGTAAGTACCAAGACCCTCTTTGAAAACTTCAGAGTGTTTTTGTAACATTTCATTAGTCACTGACATGCCAGTACTAGACACAAAATTAATACTAACTTTTATATTAAGAGCAGAAAACCAATCACGACCAATTAAATTGGGGCCTGAGCCTCTAGCTACAATAACCGGTAAAACACACTTAATGTCTCTAAAGTTTACGTGCACTACTGTTTGACCGAGCACCTTAACCGGTGTCGCCGTCCAGGTACGTAGATTGTTGTGTAAGGCGCGTAGTTCGGGGCGCGGCTTTGTGTCGCGCAGGCCTCTCCACGTGCGCTCGTTCACAAGTGAGAAACCAGCACCGGAGTCCACCTGCATACTCACTGACATCCCATTCAGATGAACCTTAACATCGTAAGCTGGCACCCGCAGTTGACTACTACCGAAGTTGTAAATACCATTCAACTGAGCATGTGACTCATCCTCTTCTGTGAAATTGACTTTACTGTTCGAGGCTTTCTTCTTTGCAATGCAAACCTTTTCTATATGTCCTACCTTCTTGCAGTAACGACAAGTAACCTTGGCAAAACGACATTCTCCAGTATGGCGATCACCACAACGGTAGCAAAGTTTCATGTTTGTTTGCACTGCATTGATGTCCATGGGCTCAGGAGCTGCTGGCCTGGCCATTGATGTACTCGCCGTCGAATCGAATTCGCCGGCAACGTTGCTGGTGTTTCCATTTACATTTTGTATCATGCGAACATCTCTTACCGCACTCTCGGAAGACAACATAGCCTCGACAACGTTGTCATAACTAAGTTTATCTCTTTTCAATAAATCATATTGCAGTCTGTGATCTTTCATTCCACATACGAGTCTGTCACGTAACATACGTTCTAAATCCGAAAAATTACAATCAGAACTTATCTTCCTCAGCTGAGCAATATATTCCGCTGCTGATTCGCTTTGTTGTTGGTCACGTTTATAGAACTTATATGACACTGATATTTCGTTAGATTTAGGGCTATAATGTTTCGTTAAAACATTAACGATTTCCGTAAATGAGACATCACTAGCTTTTTTAGGTGTAATTAACGCAAGAAGTGTATCAAACACTTTCGATCCACATACTGTATAAAAGTTTGCTCTTTTACTTATGTCCAACACAACACCATTTGCTTCAAAGCAAAATTTTAGCCTGTCTATGTAATTGTTCCAATTGTCTGTTTGAGAATCAAATTCTGAAAACTTCACTGCCCTACACTCCATTCTTTAAAGTTTATTCCTCGTCGCCACTATTATGTTCAATAAAACACTAATTAGGTAATTCACTGTTTTATTTCGTGGATAGCATAAGCACTAGGTAGCCTTATACTGATGTGTGTTTTTCCACATATGGGGTACTTGTATAAATCTTATAATTGTCAAGAAGATTTCCAAGTACCTACACTAACTATACACAACAAGAACCTTATTCAAGACTCAAGCATTACTTAAGACTAGTTTTGCCTAATCAAATGGCTTTAAACTAGTCTTAAGTAATGTTTGAGTATTGAGCGAGGTTCTGTAGTATGGGCCTTTGTCTATTTTTTTTCCTGCAGGCTTAGCACGAGCACCGTTTTGTTGATGGAAGAGTAGACAAAGATGATGTTCTGTGTAGACAGTACGATGGCAGCAAAGTAGTAAAAGGGTCAACTGCACTTTTTATGAAATCCATACTCTTTTACATAATTCAACTCGAGAATTCATTGTTTTGTCATAGGATTTTTATTATGTTTGATTCTCAATTTTTACTGATAACAACAACTACAACAATTTTTGTGTCGAAATAACATTATTGTAACAAAAAAATACTGTAGTAATATTGGCCTTAAACACTTCCTTGGTAATGCCCTGTTAACTAAACGATGTAAAATAGGAGAACATAGCTTTGTTCTTCTATTAATTATCACAGTTTTGCATTCAAAACACTCTAAAATCATGATTTCTACAGTGCAATGTCAAAAAGTTAAGTTCATGAACTTCAACATAGAAAGTTAATGTACTTTTTATTTTGTTTTTAAAAACCTTACCTCCTCCTTGCTCCATAGAAGATAGTAAAATAAATCATTGTGGGCCAACACAGGGTAGTAATTTGCTTCTGTTTTCTCAAATTCATAAACAACTTGTGATTCTTTCAAGTCAACAATCCAGATATTAGTTTCATTAGCAAATATTGCCTGGTCTCTCCATGAGACAATGTGATTTAATTTTGTTCCACTGGAAATTACTTCCAATAAGCCAGTTATTGGGCATTTGACCATAACAGAGCCTTCTTCAATGCAAATATTCAAACCACATACTGAATCAAACTTAGTCTTAATACTTGAGTGGGATACATGGACCTTCTTGAAAGGAACAGAAAGTTCAGTTGTACTTTCACCCAACTGTTTTACTAATTCTGAAGTTGGTAATGGTATTACAAAGGTGTCTCCACTTTCACTGATGAAATATAAACGGTTCTCAATTCTTCCAATTTGACAGATTTTCAAGCTAGTATTAGTATCATTTGTAACTTTGATTTGTACGCCCTTTACCACATCTATTGCTGTAATATCACCAGACTTGAAAACAAGCCACACAAAGTGGTCAAGCAATATTTTGTCTGCAATTTCTTGTTCAAATGTATGGCATCCACTCGGTTCTTGAGTTTCTTCATTGTTTCCTAGTAAATTCACTACTCTTACACTTATGTTATTTTCAAAAAGGATCAACTTTGGGTACAGTAGTTTTGCTTCAATGTTAGAAACAATACAAGAAGTATTTAACTTTTTAAGTTGAGATTGTGTTATTGTCATGATTATTTGAACCGCCCAAGAATTGTGGCGACAAAAATCATGAAAATTTGCGGAATTACTCAATTTTTATTATCTTTTCGAGTTCGTTGTTGATTTGAAACTGCGAATTCGTTTTTTTTTTTTTTTTTTTCCTATTTGTTCCTTGCGGAACAGGCTAAGGTCAGGGACCATGCTGCCTAGTCATCAGTTAATTTGTATTTTTTTGGAAAATTCAGTTTATTCATCAGTGTATTTTTTTTCCAAGATAGGGTAGATCCAGTTAAATTCATTAGTTAGATAGATTCATTATTATGTAAATCCAAGTTAAGTCATCAGTTTCTTCTAATTCATAAGTAAAGTAAATCCGTGTTAGGTCATCAGTGTTATATATTTTATTTCACTCTAATCCATGTTTAAGACTTTTAATTCTACAAAATCTTAGGTAAAATCCAAGTTATAAATTAATCATATGTTATTTTTGTAAGAGCCATGTGTCAAATCCTAGTTTTTTTTTTTTAAACCCCAACTGACGGGATTTTGAATGTCAATGTTCAATGTTCAAATATTGAGGTTATCATATTATCATAACCTAATCTTATCACTAACTTTTTTTTTTACAATAGAAAACGAATTAAGTATTACAAAATTCAAAGGATAACTATTTATATTAATAAAATTATACAATAAATACAGAAAACAGATTCAGATATCTACACAAGAAATTCAGATAAAAACACGAGAAATTAAATTTGTCCAACAGTATTAATAATGAAATTAAACAAATGTAAATACGTTGAAGTATTTACAAGGAGAGCCTGGATGGAGCGCGGTACCAAATCAGAACTGCCATATATTTCAATAAGCTCATCCATTAGCACAAGGCGCTGGATGCCAAAAGATGAGCAATCAAAGAAAATGTGTGCTAAAGATTGTTCAACTTGGGAATTACAATAATCGCAGAGAGGACTATGCACAATTTTCAGACGAAACAGGTGATAATTTAGACGACAGTGACCAAAACGAAGCCTGAGTATGGTGGAGTAAAACTTTCTGTTCATATAAGTATTGATTTTACAGAACCAAGGTGTGTTTCCTATGGAAACATTATATACGGCATACCATAAACCTTTATTTTCAATTTGGACTGTGTGATTCCAATGCCTTTTCCATAAACCAATGGACCTTTTTTTCAATAGAGGGACTATGTCTGTGCATGGAACAGATATGTTGAGGAAACTACTAGAGTCAGGGACATCATCAGAATGTGTTAAAGTTCTGGCTAAAAAGTCAGCCCTTTCATTTCCCAATACACCAACATGTGAAGGGACCCACATGAATAAAACCTTAATATTAAGAGAAGACAAATGCAACCAAGACTCTTTTATTATTGAAATTAGATAGTTTGTATTAGCACTCAGCCTATTATTTTTGAGATTTTCAAGGACACTCATGCTGTCACTTACTATTATCCATTCACAACATCCATCATTTTTATGTTTAATATGTTTTAAGGCAGCAAGAATAGCCACAGCCTCGGCTGTGAATATACTTGTGTTTGAGTTTATTTTATAACCAATACCAGTATTCAATAGGCCATCGTAAATAGAAAATGAGACTGCAGACTCAGTTTTGGACCCATCAGTATACAAAAATCTATAATCAGTAAACTCAAGTAGTTTACTGTTTACATCTTCCTTGGTGGATAAATTGTGGTCAATGATGATGTCAATTGCAGGAAATTTGCTGTTAAAATCCCCCTGATAACACGGAAGAAGAGATGACTTATGTATTTGTAGAGTTTCAAGAAAATTTACATATTGAGAAAAACCCTGAAGTATATAAAGAGAGTTACAAATAGATGGTGTACTATGTTGTTTGAAATTTGAAAACAGCTGATTATTATTTTTACTATACAGTTTTAATAAAAACCTCTCTTTTAGGTAAGTGAATCTTATACTTAATGGAGGAAGTTTACATTCAACTTGCATTGCGTTGATTGGAGTGCTTTTAAATGCTCCAGTAATAAGTCTCAAGCTTTTATTTTGTATTTTATCAAAGATATCTACTATCCTTCTATCACCAGCAAAACAGAGAAAACCATATTCAAAATGACTACGGATCAGAGATTTGTACAAAAGCAACAATATTTTTGGATCAGCACCCCAGGAGGTTCTACACAAAGATTTCAAGACATTGAAAACTCTGTTAGCTCTTGAACTAACCAATTCAACATATTTTTTCCAAGAAAGATTATGAGTAAAAGTGACACCTAAAAACTTAGCTTCATGAAAAATAGGAATAGAAACTTGATTATAATACACAGAAGGACTGAAATTGCTAGCTTTACCAAAGACTACTACTTTAGACTTAAGTGCATTTATATCTAGATTTAAATAAGAAAAGTATGTAGATAATCCATGTAAAGCCTTATTTAGACTATTTGTTATATTTGTTAAATTTTTCCCAGACAAATACACAACCAAATCATCAGCAAATTGAAGATTTTTGACCTCAGAACCTAGGATCAAATTCAAACGACGAATATACAGAATGAATATTAATGGAGAAAGTATTCCTCCTTGACAAACTCCAACAGAAGCAAGCCTTGGCCCATATAATTTACCATTATACTTAACATAAACTTTCCTTTCAGTCAAGAATTCACTAACCCAGTGAACTATTTTGTTTGGAATTCCAATAATAAGCAATTCAGAACAAAGCACATCAATATTGACACTATTAAAAGCTCCAGCAACATCAAAAAATACAGACACTAAACAATCCTTATTAATGTAACTATTTTGGATATCAAGCTGTAACTGACAAATACTTTCACGAGCCGATGTTCCCCTACGAAAACCGAATTGATTAGCAGGTAAAATATTGTTTTGTTCTATGTAAAATTCCAACCTTTGTTTTATTAATTGTTCAAAAATTTTACCAACACAAGATGTAAGTGCAATAGGACGATAGGAATCGGGATTTGACCGCATTTTATCAGGCTTCAAAATAGGTACCAAACAGTCAGACTTCCAAAAGTGAGGTATATCATTGTTCAACCACAGATTATTCAATATCTTGAGAAAGATGTGCAAACCTCTATCACTAAGCTTTTTCAACATAATATAAGGAATTCCATCCAGTCCAAAAGCACTATCTTTTCTAGAACAGACAGCAGCCATGAGCTCCTGAATTAAAAATGGTTTTATTAAGAAGTTATTTACAGAATTTGTTTCACTGACAAGAGGAAAATTAGATTTACTATTTACATAGTCTGGGGTATATTTTTGCAGAAAATCTTGAATCCAACTATCATCACTATTGTTGTAAGAATATGTTTTATTAAATTTCCGCATATATTTCCAGATTCTCGACAAAGGCGTACATCGATTAAAAGAGTTGCAGAGTTCAACCCAACTATTTGATCTTTCTGTTTTCAAAGTAAGTTTTTTGAGGGCTTGTAATCTTTTAAACTGTATAAAGGTGTCATCAGAGGGATTGTTCTTAAAATTAATATAAGCCAACTTTGATTTTTCAACTGCTTCTGCGCATTTTTTATTCCACCAAGGGAGAGGAGGGGATTTAACGAAATTCTTATGAGATGAGTTATTCTTAGAAGAATCGTTATGGAAAGAAACTGGCAAATTATAATAAGGAAGACACTTATCAATTGCAGAATGCAAAATTTTACAAAACGCAGTATAAGCTTCCAATGGAGCAAAGTTTTGGTCCTGAAAATTAGATAATTCTAAATCTACATTTTGTTCATACATCTTCCAATCAACCAATTTAAAGTTAGGATATATGGGCAAATGCGAGTTGATATTGCTACTAGTATTTATATTACTATTATTTACAAAAACTTTAATAATTACAGGAAGGTGGTAGCTGCCGAGTGGATCATTATGTACAGACCAATCACAAGAAAGAGCCAATGATGGGGACACCAAGGACAAATCTAAAGCATTTGGACGCCACGTCATAGAACCGACTGTTGTCACTTCACCATTGTTTAATAGAACTAAATTATTATCATCAATAATCTCCAAAATATCCCTACCTCTTGGATTTGTAGAATTACATCCCCATGATGTGTGATGGGCATTGAAATCACCAGCAAATATCATTGGTTCAGGCACTGATTTTATTAAAGATTCAAATTTATGTTTGTTAAAAGAAGGAGTGCAATTCGTTGGACAATAAAAACTTACAATACTTATTTCTGTATTATTTACAGTAATTCTTACACAAATATTTTGTAAGGAATTGTCAGAATATGTATTTATGTTTCTGTAATCTATATTATTGTGAATTAAAATGGCTACACCATTGTGTTTGTTACCAATATCATTTCTTTCTATTCTGTATCCTCTAATGTTAAAATGTTTAATAGGTGTCAACCAAGTTTCTGATATAATTGCTACATGTATGTTATGATCATAAAGAAATCGAGTTAATAAAAGCTTATTACTTAAAATACTTTGTGCATTCCAATGCATGATATTAAGATCCATTGCTATGAGAGGAAGGACTATTTCTAAATGTATGTTGAAGAATTTCTTTTATAGATGTAGAATTTATGGGGTTATCTTTTTGGCTTAGTATAATTTTTGTTATTGCATTTGTTAGAGTATTCATGAAAAAATCTGACTTAGTTAAATTAATTATCTGAGTTTCAATATTTTTATGCGTTAGTTGTGGAAATGAATTTTCATTGAACAAATCTGAATACTTGACGGCTCTGGATTTAATTTTACTTTCCTCAATTTTCTGTTTTTTTTGGGGGCAAGTGTTTGAAATAGCGACATGATTGCCACCACAGTTGGCGCATTTAGCGTTTTTAGGATCTTCTTTGCATATCTTAAAACTATGGTTGGATGTACATATAGAGCATACTAAATCATTTTTACAATATTTTGCAATATGTCCAAACTTCATGCATTGAAGGCACTGTTTTACAGGAGGAACGTATACGCTTACCTCATGTCTCCAAGAGTCAAGATAAACATACTGAGGCAACTCTGTTGACGCAAAAGTTACCGCGACAGTTTGAGTGGGCTGATACGTGACCGCACCACCCTCACTCTGCACTCGGCGCATGAAGCGCCTCACCTGTATTATATTCCTGGAACTGCCAATTAGAGCAAAAATCCTTTTATTAGATAGGTCCGTAGGGACTGAGGTGAGAACTCCAGTCACCTCGGTGTCGACAGCCGGTATTGTGGCCTTATAGCCCATTTCTTCTAAAAGTTTTTTATTTTGTAAGAAAACATTGGCGTTATTTGAAAGATCAAAAGTGATGCCAATTTTATATTTATTTATTGATCTTAGATGTAATATCCCAGTCACGCAATATTTTCGTATGGCATGGGATATGGCCAGCCTATCCTTATCTGTAAAGGTTTTATTTTCGTTCTGGTGAGATAAAAACACTATGTATTCCGATTTTTTGCTATTTTCAGGGTACTTCCTCGAATACCCTGGAACTTTAAATATATTATACTTTTTGCTACAGTCTTCATCTGAGTCGGAAGAAGTGTCCCTATCAGATGCTCGTTCGTCAGGGGGCTCCGCCTTTTTCCGCTTCTTGCTTCCCCCCATATCTTCTAATAACTATTTACATTAACTATATATTTAATATTTCAAATACTTCCTAAAATATACAAATAATTACACAATATTCACAATTTTTTAGAAAACTATAGCAATTTTGGCGCCTTGTGCGTTTCAAGGTTCCCGCGCTTTTTCTCAACTGCGAATTCGTACCCAACGTAGATTTACGTCAAACAAATGTCATTTTTTTTTTTAAACTTTATTCGTGACCATGGATACAAGTCCTTTAGTGGTAACATATAATAATGTACTCTGTGAGTGGTAATCACTAAACATACTACTCTTAACTAACATAGAACAATAACAAGTATGCATACAAGTTCATCAATAGTTTTTACCGAATACGAGCTAAGTACAGAGGCCAGCACATCAAGCTACCCCAACAGTTTGGGGTAGGTTGACCTGCTGGCGTCTGTACATCTCAGTGAACAAATGTCAAAATAATAAAGTAATGCCAGTGCCAGAGTCAATTTTTTTTATAACTTTTCTAATCTGTCAACACAGATAGAAATCGCCTAAAATGTAATTATATTATAAATTACTATTACTCTATGCTCATTATTTAAATTTAGGGTCTCTATATCGCTGACTGAATACATTAGTGGCACAAGTCGAATTTGTGGCAATTTGAGTTAATAATGAATTCTTGTTCTAAATTAGGTACTTTATTTTCGTAGATGTTTATAAACCAAACATAAACTATAATTATATTCCATAAAATACGGTCGGTAAGAGCTTTTCTGTGCGCGCGCACTAGTCTTCGAATATTTATTGTACGTTTTCTCAAATTGTTGAATTTTGAGTTGTGCCACTATCGAATTCAGTCAGCGATATGACGTTTTCGCAACCCTCTTACCATGAAATGAAATAGTGAAATACTCATTCAATGGGGTGTAATAGCCTTTATGTACCGCAGTACCGTATCCACACCCCGGACACTCCGTACAACGCGCGCAAAATAATTACCTACTACTACTACATAGCCAAATGACGTTTGTACACGTGCAAATGTGTGCGTGAACTCTTGTAGGGTTGGCTGTCGTGCGTAGCGTAAAAAAAATGGCGGGAACGACGACGACGCGACTAGAAAGAATAAGTGACCTTGTACGAGCGGCGTTTGATAGTTTATCTAGTTAGTCGGGTTCATAATGAAATAAAAATAATGTTATAATAGTTATTATGTAAAACTTCTTAACAATAACTTTGATTTCGGAAGTCGTTGTCTTTGGATCTGTATTTTAGTTTATTGCCATCGACTTCCAAAATTATAAGTAGTTATGTATTTTTCACTTTGTAGTGTTTTTTTTTTAAGTCGATTTTTTTTTTTTTTGCTAAAAAGTTTTTATTTCTCGCTAGGTACAGACGCCAGCAGGTCAACCTATCCCAATCTGTCAAATTTCTTTGATAGATTTTCAACTTTAGCGCAAAGGGATAAGGTTCATATTCAATTGGGAAAATCTGACACATTGGGGTAGCTTGATTTGCTGGCCTCTGTACTTCTGGACGGAAAAATTATAGGTTTGTATTGTTGACAATGACATTACATCAGTCAGTCTGTCAGTCTAGTTGTGGTCTCGTTTTAGTGATTTCTTTCTATTAACTTCTTACAACTTTGGCTTTATAAAACGGAAAACAACAATCACAGTTTTAACAAATTCTAGGTTATGTAAACGTCATATGTCCAACCTGTCATGGCTAGCTGTCGATGGTCATAACAAACGTCAAACATTTTCAGTTTTTATTTAGTGCCCAAAGAATATCAATTATTATGAAAAAAAAAAACATTATTTATTGTATTCAGGGGTTCGTTTTCCCGGTTTTCTAAAGTGTACATGTTATGGCCGGAGTCCCATACAAAAATGAAACGTCTCCTTTAAATTAGAACATGAACATGCATGAATAGGTATAGCTATGTAAGTATGTGATTAGTTTGGGGACGTATTGTCAAACAGGAATGCAATTTTATCACGTAAGAGGGCTCTCTTTTCCCTGTATAATAGTTTACTCTTTGGAACATACGCAGAATGCAGCAAACCGCCTTATTGTGATTATTTTCAGTTCAAGAATTGTCACTTTGTAGAATCTGACACCAGGGTCTCAAGTCTGCTATTACAATAGTGTCAGAATGGTCTATCATTGATTTCATAATTGTTGATTTTGACAAGTTTGGTAATCTACTAACATAGTGGCGTCATTATGACTTTCCAATGGTCAACCACTGACAGTCTGACACTCCATTGAAAGAAATGTCATAATGGTAATCTCGTACATAATGACAAATTAATAAATGTAATGTTTATTGCTTTAAATGAACTTCTTACTACTTCAGATTGCAAACACTAATACGTAGGTAATATGTAAAAATAAATATTAAACGAAATCTAGAATGAAATTTATTAATTTAGTAGTTTGTCTCAGACCATTGACCGACCAATCGACCATTATGAATTTAGCAGATTACGAACTTTTAGCAAAATGACTGACAATGGGATTGTGTTGGATGACGAATTTATAAAAATAGCAGACTTGGGCCCCAGGTCTTTTCATATGGAGTTGATGTTTGTGCTTTAACAAATTTTATTTCATTTATGAGTCTATTCAATTTGTAAGAAGAGTTTAATATTCTTCTCATACTTATCTCCAATTAATATAATAAGCTCATTTTAAATAGAAAAATTCATGATGATATAGCGTCGTCTGTTGATAATTTAACGTACCTGGTAGACAGTAAATAGTACTTGGGCCAACATCTAGATGGCAACTCTTTCTTTACTTCGCTGTCAAAATGTATTGTGATTAGTTTGGGGACAATTTACAGATGGCGTATTGTCAAACAGGAATGCAATTTTATCACCTAAGAGGGCTCTCTTTTCCCTATAAATTAGTTTACTCTTTGGTCTTCCCCCTGAGTACAGTGCTCCGTTTCTGTGTGAGCGCCAGCGCCCCTACTGCCCCTAGCTAATGAGCCTACGACGAATGCCGCGATGTGCGGTATCTGATGTCAGCCCGGGGAAGGGAGTGGCCATTCTGTACGAAGTACTATTAGGTATTCTGTGCCGTATCGAGTGGTTGTGAATAACTATGCAGATACAGAAAGTTGAACTTTTCTGCCCCCAAAATTTAGACATTCTAAAGCGGCGGAGCGCGAGTTTTGCTAATAATAATCTTCTAAAAAAACATTCTTATTACGATGATAACATCTATAATAAATAAAAAGAAAGTGTGATACCTACTATAATAATTTTACTGTACAACACATAATTGTTTTTTTTTACAATATATTATGTTCACATATTAAGCTTTCGCTTTTGGGGTTTTGATTTTAATCTTCTTTTAATCTCCAAAGATTTCTTCACTTTTGTATCAATTTCAGCATGAATTTGCCTTTTAGTTTCGCTCATTGCTTGTTGGTAGCTGTTTATTAGACGATCAAGAACATCAGTTTCGATTTTCATCTGAGGAAGCTCGGATTTTCCACCACCCTGTATTATTTCCTGTAAAGATAATTCACCAATTTTAAAAACATTAATTATTCCTCATACTTCAGCAACACATTTTATTACCAGAAGAGACAGAGTACTGTATTTATGTACCTTGAATTGGTTTACTTGATTTTGTAACAGGATAGTAACAGCGTGACCAATACGTCCTGCTCTTCCTGTGCGGCCCACTCTATGAATATAAGTTTTAATGTTTCTTGGGGGGTCATACGATATGACGTAATTGCAGTCTGAGATATCAATACCTCTTGCTAAAGCGTCTGTTCCAATTAATCTGCAAAGAAACATGTTATATAAATGTAATTTTATAGTTAGCATCTCCATAATTTAGTTTCTAATATGAAACATTTCCAAAACTTACACATTTATTTCTGATAGTGTGAATTTTTTTAACACACTCTCTCTTGTTGATTTGTCTAAAGCTGAGGATAGTTCAGCTACCTTGAATTTTCCACCTCCCCAGGTGTTGAGGAGTACAGCTAATCTATGTGCTGCCTCAGCTGCATTAGTAAAGCACAACACTTTGTCCCATTTTTGGTCAGCTAAGAAATGATACAAGAGGAGTGGTTTGTGCTCAGCATCACATGTAACATACTGCTCTGTTAGTTCCTCTGGTGTAGCATACAGCCTGATTTGGTCCTCATCCTCATAATTCTTTGACTTAGCAGCAGAAAATAATTTTGGTTGAAATAGTCCCCACTGATCTAACTTTTCAGGGTCTTGAGACAAGGTAGCTGAGAAAAGCAATTTGTGTGGTGGAGGCTTCTGTTCAACAAGACTGGACCATGTTAGATTTGAATGACGCCCAGTCATTAGCTCATTTTCCAACTTGATGTTCTTGTCTACATGATACAGCCAGTCATTTTGTATGTGGTCCATGATTCTGTCTGCTTCATCAATGACTAAAAATTTCAAACGTTTCAGGGAGAATCCTTCTGTGTTTTGTAGATGTTCTACTAAACGTCCAGCTGTGCATACTATGATGTCTACTTCACTCACCCATCCAGATGATTCAGCTGAAATTAAAACTATATTATTATTCAATACTTTGCAGGAGCTGGTTAATTATAAAATAATCTTGAGCAGTACTTATTACTTCAGTTTTCTAATCAAATTAACCTGCCAGCACCCGCGCCTCTAGAAATTACACGGGCACTCGCGCATAGAGCATTTTGCTCACGTTATGAATGTCATTAAATGCAGGTTTTACCAGGTAATATTTTTACTTTTTTATTTTATTAAATAAAATACATTAAGTATATTTATTCTAGAAAATATATATTTAAAGCTTTTTCAACATTAATCTTTTTTATTTTAATTAACAATCGTACTAACTAATTTGCCAGTCTTCTAAGGCAGTCTTAAGGAAAAAAAATTATGAGCAAAATACTCATAGCGCGAGTGATCGTGGGTTAAACTCAAAACTTACTGTATCTAACAACATTTTGTTGTTCCTGTTGCATTGGTGTGGATCCTCCTAATAAAGCAACCTTTAATTTTGTCTTCATACAATACTTCTTAAAAACTTTGGCAACCTGTGCTGCCAATTCTTGGACTGGTAAAACAATCAAGGCTCTTACATGGCACCCAATTTCATTCATTAGGATCTGAAATGTATTACAATAAAAACCACCAACACAAAAATAGAAAAAACAATGAAAACAGTAAGTTATCTACAACAAAGTAATACTTGGTATTAAAACTAATCATGAATAATTCATTAGAATGTGGTTAAAGATACCTGAACTATTGGCAAGACAAATGCCAGTGTTTTGCCACTTCCAGTAGGTGCAGAAACACAAATATCATGGGGCCAAAATGGATAAGTTAACTTGTGTTCATCTAAAATAAAAGGTACAACTTTTTCTTGGACTGGGAATAATTTAGTGACTCCTTCACTTAGTAATGTCGCCTTTAGTGTACTGTGCAACCAATCTTGATCTTCTACAGTGCATGATGAGGATTTCAAACTTGTTGGTATGTTAAATGAATGCGATAGCCAGAAAGGCAGTACTCTTGAGACCTGAAACATAATTATTAAGTACATTCAATTATGTTATACATGGACACATGTTAAGCAATGTTCTAGTATTCTTTTGGTTTCAATGGTACTCTTCTTCAATGTTTTATATTGATAGAGCCTAGGCCATGTTGATTTTGGCATCCATGGCATTTTTCAGGTCATCCATGGTGCAGGTGAACAGACACTTAGGGCACTTTAGCAAGTGGGGCATGGTCTGATTAGGGGCAGCACACTCGCACTGGGTATTGACAACTTACTAGTATGGGCAGTTGATACTCTAATGAACCTAGCTGGGGTTAGATTAATATTGTGGTAAAAATCGAATTAAAAATATTGTACTACAATCTACATAATAGTAGAACTTAAAACTATACTGTACTTTTATAATTAGTACTTACAGTTTTTTCTATACTGTATAGTACAATATTTTTCTTTTATATTTAGTGAAATAGTATGAAAATGTGAAAGTATACCTTCGCCTTCTTTTCAAAGTCATTTACTCCTAACACCTTGAATTCATGGGAAGGTTTTACTTTTTTCCTGTCTTGATTTTGAACTGTAGCAATATTGCTGTCAATTTTGATCTCTTGACCTGTCTTAGCCACTTCATCTTTCTTAAGTTCCACTTGATCTTCTTTAGGTTTCTCAACAGCTTTCTGGGGTTTGAGGGTTATTACATCAGATGTCTTCTTAGTAGCATATGCTGATTTCCTTTCTGCAATTCTTTTCTTTAACTTTTCCAAATGTTTGGCTTCTTGTTCAGCTACATCTACTACTACATCTTCGTTTATATCTCTATATCTGCAAAAGAAATGCGAATATTTCAAATGACAATTCAGCAAGTTTACTGTCTGTACCCAAATATTTACCAGCTTTAAGACTTACACACCTGTTAATTACAAATAGATTATCCATTATCTTATGTGAAGGTTCCTTTTCATACAAGTAGAGTTATATGGTGTGTTATTGGTTTTATTAATTTGCTTTGATTGATTAAACTGATCCTTGCTTGTGAACAAACGAACAAACTCAAAAACCAAATCCAACATATCTTACCTAACCTAAAAATATCAATGTCAAAACATTTAATATGTACTTTTTTTCTTTTAATTTGTGACTCGACTAAAGTCTCCAGTTCTCCACTCTATCATCTGAGATTAGGTAAGAACAGACTGTGACTAACGCTACATTATGCTGATTCTACACATAAAGCAATCGCGAACTGCATTTGCCGTTGCGAGGGATAGATTAGAATGAAACTTACGTTGGTGATGTTGTGCCAGGGCTTGGCCAGCAGGCTACCCTCATTCTTATCCATTTCAGATTGATCCACCTATTTCGATCTTTACAACAAATTCACGGAATTGAATGGCGCCAGATAGCAAGTTTTGTGGAGGTTTTACGTCAGACGAGTACCATATTATAATAGTATCAATGCCACCCATCATCCTTCAAAAGAAGATGCGAACCTAGATTATAGATTGAACAGATGCTAGTTTGATTGTTTAAGGACCCCGCAGCACTTTTAGTCGACTGATGTTGATTGTTATA
The DNA here is from genome assembly GCA_949316385.1 of Globia sparganii. NCBI lineage: Eukaryota > Metazoa > Arthropoda > Insecta > Lepidoptera > Noctuidae > Globia > Globia sparganii. The sequence continues at coordinate 16,837,568 of OX438653.1, read as the reverse complement.
TTAAATAGAATGTATTTTTACCCTGCTCGTTTTTTGGAAATTTTAAATTAGTCTGAACAAAAATTTATCTTAAATCTGGCAATTAACTCGAATGCATTCGATTATTTCATTATTTTGCTAAATCGATTATATTTTGACAAGTACTTTTGTCCTATTTTGTCTATTGTATGCAATTTTATCGAAGCACCACGAAGCAAGTTTTCGATTCGTCGCTTTTATTTCCCGAATAATCGTTCAAATGTTTTTTCCTCACCAATTACTCATGATAAATTGTTAAATTTATCTTTATTTGGTTTTTGTAGTTTTCTGTTGTGATTTCAGAGACTGAACACATTACAAAATGGCTAGTGTATCCTATCAAATTGCAAATCTTCTGGAGAAGGTAAGCCGGCATTCTCTCAATAACACTGAGTAGAATCGTTCCGTAATTGTGTATCAATATTGTTATTGTGCAAAATGTCTCCAGATGACGTCCAATGACAAAGACTTCAGGTTCATGGCTACTAATGATTTGATGACTGAATTACAAAAAGACAGTATAAAGCTTGACGATGACTCTGAGAGAAAAGTCGTGAAGATGCTCCTTCGTCTCCTCGAAGACAAGAACGGCGAAGTGCAAAATTTAGCTGTTAAATGGTATGTGAGCTTTGCAACATTCACAGATTCACACAGCTTTAGTGATGCCTATGTAACAATTGTATGATTAATTTGCAGTCTCGGCCCCCTTGTGAACAAAGTAAAGGAGTATCAAGTAGAAGGCATAGTGGACACACTGTGTGCAAACATGCTCTCAGACACTGAACAACTGAGAGATATCAGCAGCATCGGCTTGAAGACTGTCATATCTGAACTACCATTAGGCTCCAACACTTTGGCTGCAAATGTATGTAAGAAAATTACTGGAAAACTCAGTAGTGCTATTGAGAAGGTAATTGACTTATTTATAAAAAACAATATTAATAAAATTCTGAAGTTTTTAATTCTTAAACAGAGCAATCATATAAAATAATTTAAAATTAATTAAATAGGTCAGAGTGGTGTTTCTCTAGCAATTAATATCATAAAATACCAGTTGTACATGGGTGTCTGGAGTTAATGTAGTTTTCGATACAGTTTACGATAATCACAATAACTCCATTTTGGATTATTTTGAGTTGTGCCACCCTTTACTTAGGTGTGCAATACGGTGTAATAGATGTAATCAAAGTCATTCATCTTAATCATTTGGATGATAATATTTAGTTTGTAGTATTTAGTTAAAATAATTTGATTTCTGGTCACTATTCATAGTAAGACATCATAGTAAACAAGAGAAATATCGCAATAATCTCTTGGCTCAATGACAACAACCTAAAAATTAATTTAGGTAAAACTCAGATTATGTACTTTGGCCACTAAAAATCTAGTACAAAAATGGATGTAAAATTCCAAAATAATGTAATTAATGATGTGGACTGTGCTAAATTCCTGGGTGTTATAATAGATAGCTAGCTTAACTGGAAGAATCATATGGAAACATTATGTAAGAAAATAAGTTGCACATCCTATGCCCTATATAAACTTGCCACAATTGTTAACATGGATGCACTACTCACAACCTATAATGGTCTGGTTGCATCTGTGCTACAATACGGCATCATATTCTGAGGTAACTACTAATTGAGAAGCCGAGTTTACGGAGCAAAAGCGCTGCATAAGATCTATGTTTGGGCTTTAGATAATGGACAGCTGTGTACCATATTTCAGAAAGAACATAATTCTGACCCTTCCAGCCTTGTATATGTATGAAACAGCCTTATTTGTAAGATGAAACCCAAAGTTGTTTCCTTATCTATCTGATACTGTACAACGTAACAGGTGAAATGACAAGCTACACGGACGCAGAGCCAAGACAGCTCTCATGTGGAAAAGCATATTCTGCAGAGCCCCACAAATCTATACTAATATTATAAAGAGGAAAGATTTGTATTTATTAATTTTAAGAAAAGTTACAGCTAGTACACTTGAGTATGTAGTAACATAATATATAAAGATGGCATTATGTATCTAATCTTCATTCGCGATTTATTTGCAAAAAATGTAAACAAATATGAGTTTCTGGAAAAATAACTTTAACTTTAATTCCTACACTATAAAGTTCAGTTTCCAACTTCAAACATTTTTACAACTATTTCAATAGTGTTAGTCACATTTAAATCAAGTTAATTACCATTAAAATAAAGTTGATATTTGCTTAACTTGAAATAACATCAATTTGAAACATTAGTTTGAATATACTTTACTAATACTATCCTTTCCCAAAAAGAGGGTAATGTTTTTAGTACTCATAAATTTTGAATCAGGAAGGAAGGTCTGTTAATCTGAAACTCTATATTGGTAATAAATATGTTTTGACAATGTTTTGATGTTTCAGCAAGAAGATGTCTCTGTACAACTTGAAGCTCTGGACATACTGGCTGATCTGTTGAGCAGATTCGGTGGCTTGCTCATAACCTTCCACCCCATGTTGCTCAACTCCCTACTGCCCCAACTTGCTTCACCACGTCAGGTATAAATTGAATAAAATATGTAAAAAAATAAGTGTTTAAAATTATGATCACAACCAGTGTAAGAAAATCACAATGTTTTTTTAATTACAAGATAAGCAAGTGATAATAAAATTAGTTTAATAATTACTATTCTTCGTATTAAACTTTTGACATTTATATCTATAACAAACCAAAGCCCATTTTAAACACATTCTGTATAATAAACATTCGATTTCATTATAATTGTTGCTAAAATATGAACCTCCATAGTCTGTAGTTGCATACTAACAACATGGTCATTTATACAGGCTGTCCGTAAACGCACCATAGTTGCATTGTCACACCTGGTCATGTCTTGCAATGCGTCTCTGTACAACAAACTTATTGATCACCTGCTGGAGGGGCTAAGTTCTTCCACATCATCTAGCGTCAGCCGCACCCATATACAGTGTATTGCATCCATTTGGTAAGACTGAACATTACTCTTTGAATATTTTATATGTGAATACAAATCTTTCATAATTTACATATTTGTATATGTATTGCCACATAATCAATTATTTAATATCTACTTTAGCGCTATACAGACTAGCTGATTTTTTATTGACTATTTTTTAATAAAAAGGATTAAATACATTTTGGTATTGGAATTTGAACTTTGTCATGTATGACATTGAGTTTGTGTGACAATTATCTGAGACTGAATTCAAATATGTAGTATACCTACTAAACTATTGATTTAAGACTCGCAGTTAAATAATAATGCGTCATCTTTCAGTCGCCAAGCTGGTCATAGATTTGGCGAGCAGCTGTGGCGTGTTGCGCCTCAGGTCCTAGAATACTCAACTGACGCCGATGAAGAGCTCCGCGAACATTGCCTGCAGGCGCTCGAAGCTTTTGTACTTAAGTGTCCCAAGGAAGTGCAGCCCCATATCCCTACGGTAAGCGCCTATAAAAAAAAAATATGCCTATGAAAAATAATACGAGTATTATTTTTCATTTGTTTGGCACACAACACTGTGTTTTGTGATAAACAGCATGAATCACTCTTGAACTTTGCCAGTCATGTTATATGACACACATTTTATTACTAAGCTTCTTTTATCCTAAAGTTGTTTTAGTTTTCATTCCCAGCTTTTTCTTATCATCTGGTTGTAGCGAAGCCCAAACGTGTAGGGCCAAGTTTGTCACAATCTTTTAGACCTACAAAATGTTTTCCTTCTACAGATAATCGACCTCTGCTTAAAAATGATTACTTACGATCCTAATTATAACTATGAAGATGAGGAGGAAGAAGGCGGTGGTGAGGACGAGGAGATGGAAGACGAGTCCTTCACACCTGACGCTGAACCAGAGTCCGATTCTGAAGAGTATTCAGATGATGATGACATGTCTTGGAAGGTAAGGTATTACTGTCACGAGACTGTAACACGTAACCCCCTTATTTATAAACCTGAAGTAAAGTTAAGCTTAGATAAAACTTTACTCCGCGTTTATAAATAATGGGCTAATAAAACAACATAACATCACGCTTGTAATCCGCGAAGTGTTAGGCAGAGCAGAGGTGTTACTCATAGTAGACCCAAATTTCGCCAATTATATTCATGGGTTAATGTCTACTATAATATGCAGCAGGTACGACAAACAGTTTTAAAAACAACAATTAATTTTCATTGACTTATAGTAAAATGTACTTTTTCTCAGGTGAGGCGTGCGGCGGCCAAGTGCTTAGAATCAGTTATTGCGACGCGTCACGAACTTCTCGGTGAAATGTACCTAACTGTATCACCGGCTTTGATTGCTAGATTCAAAGGTATAGTTCACTTCCTACTAATAATCACTGGTCTTAAGGCGAAAGCGCCAGGGTAGCCCGACTTTCCAAGTTTCTTACGTTTTTTAAAGATTTTGTGATAATTTGAACTTAAAGAGTTCTATTGACGAGTTTAATTATAATAATTCTAACAAATACATATTTATTGATGTCACGAATCATATTTTGATGCAAATACAACCTGACTCTGATCTGCAAATTGCAAAGCACGTGAGAAAATTTGAATTTCGCGAGCTAAAAAAGTAAAAAATAATTTAACTACGTACACAATTTACAAACAGTCTTATAATCTATGTTTGTTTGTTTAGAACGCGAAGAGAACGTGAAATGTGATATTCTGAGCGCGTACACCGCGTTGCTGAGGGCCACCCGTCCTCCACCGGCTTTACAGATGGCTATCGTGCCCACCGATAACTCGCCACAAGCACTGTTGTTACAAAGGGTAAACCGACTTTTCTATGGTAGGCCTCTACATTTTGTATGGAATAAACTTGATTGCAATACGACCGGAAGCCATACGGAGCTGCGAAAAATTAAATTAATTAATTAAAATAATAATGCCTGAAGTGGCCTCCTGCATAGCAAAGGCCTCCCTTCTCTCCAATAGTCAATCATTAATACTTGCTACAATGTCTTCATCCCAATGACAGTCCTTTAGTTCATTTATTATATCACTAGCGGCCCGTGGGAAAAAAAAGAAAAAAAGCCTATACAGTGGACCCCCGGTAATCCGGCCCCTGTCTAATCCGGCACCCCCTATAATCCGACATCATCTACATAAAGAATCTTATCATTGAATCGGCAATTTGTCTATTATAAGGTACTCTTTTGTAAAAAAAATTCGGACTATAGGGGGTCTTAGGCAGTACTCTATAATCCGACAAATTCGATAGTTCGACACTGCCCTGCAAAATGTTTGTCGGACTACCGGGGGTCCACTGTATTAATCAGTGATAATGTAGCATTCAAATGGTGAAAGAATTTTTAAAATCGGTCCAGTAATTTTTGAGCCAATTCGTTACAAACATACATACAAATCTTTCCTCTTAATGTAGCATTCAAATGGTGAAAGAATTTTTAAAATCGGTCCAGTAATTTTTAAGCCAATTCGTTACAAACATACATACAAATCTTTCCTCTTTATAATAATAGTATAGATTACAACATTAGCAATAACATTACACTGATATATAAATCCTCTCCCCAAAATACAACAATCATGTGCAAGATCCAATCAGCAGTTCATTCAGTGATTAAGCCATTTAAACGCTGCTTTAACTATTTGAAAGCTGACTGGGAACAATTTTCGAAGTCCGTGAGTTCTGGGCCAAACAGGAGATTTAATTTAATACATGTGCCATCACCACGCTAAGCCGAAGATAAAATGACTATGCACTCATTTTATGCAAGAACGAATTGATTCGAAGGTGTCGGGCGTAGTCCGCGGCGCGCTGCGCGTGATCCGCGGGCGCAGCGTGCGCGCGCGCGGCGCTGCGCTGGCGCTGCTGCGCGAGCTGCTGGCGGCCGCGCCCGGCTGCCTCGCCGACCACGCCGCCCGGGTCATCCGCGCGCTCACACCTGCACTCACGTGAGTATCGACTAGGGATGTAAAGCAGTAAAATTACCACGGTAAAAAACTTTTTTACGGTAAATTTCGGTAAATTACGGTAAAAATCGTAGTTTTACGTTCTACAAACATAAATACGGTAATGAATGAGTGTGTTTGTATGTATCTTACTCTTTCACTATGTATATGAATATGAATTACTAGCTGCGCCCCGCGGTTTTACCCGCGTAAGTTATGATCCCGTGGGAATATCGGGATAAAAACTATCCTATGTGTTATTCTGATGTATAAACTATATTACTGTAAAGTTTCATCAAAATCCGTTCAGTAGTTTTTGCATGAAAGAGTAACAAACATCCATCCATCCATCCTCACAAACTTTCGAATTTATAATATTAGTAGGATAGTAGGAAGTAGGATACCACGTCATCGATTTAATAATATTGTATGTTATGTGCAAACGCCAGTAAAAATTAAAATTTTAGTTTTTGGAAAATTACTTGTATTTAGTATTAAACTAACTACAGTTCTCAGAATCAACAATTTAAATAATAAAATTAAACAAATGAAAATACAAAAAACAAAACAGTAAAATAAAATTAATCTATCGCATTTTGCCGTACAACTTGACGGAGCGCACTTGTCAGCAACGTCGCATTTTGATTTTGTAATCCCACGCGCGCGTTATATAAAATAAATTAAAATTTAGAATGTTATGCCACCAGTAATTTTACCAGCGTTTTCGGTAAAATTAAGTAATTTTGCAACCGTAGTATCGACCCGTCTTAACATGAGCTCATGTGGACAAGTGCGAGTAGGACTTGCGCCCGGAGTTCAACCCGGGTTCCGTCTCAAAACTGTCTGGCTACCCGCGACTTCACTCATGGGGCACGGCATATGAATTTCCAATTCCTGATTGAGAAATTTAACAGTTCGGCTATTATGACACAAGATATTTAGCCGCAGGTCCCCAGTATTTGCAGCTTATTTTGTCATTCATCATTATTCAGCTATTAGAACATACCTATGTGTCTTTATTTTTCTGACCCATCATTAGTGACAAGAGCACAGCATCGTCAATGAAGATCGAGACGCTGGTGTTCGTAGTGTGCCTCGTCCGCGGGCACCCTGCGGCCACGATGCGCGCGCACGTGGCCGCGCTGCTGCCGGCCGTGCTGGGCTGCGTGCACGACCCCTTCTACAAGGTCACTGCGGAAGCGCTGCGGGTGCTGCAGACGCTCGTCAAGGTTATGCGGCCATTGGGTAAGTTTCGTTTTTAAGTGTTTTTGTAGTAATCAGTGCTCGACTAAAAGAATCGATGAAAATAATTATCATGGTAAAATAATAGTGTTCTGCAGCTCTACGCGAGAGACATAAGGCGCTCCTCATAGCCGAACTTTTGTGCCGTATTAACCGGGTGCTGTTTAACAGATTGTTTTAACTTTCTGACTAGCTGACTGACTATTTAATTTTGACAATTCAAAAGTGCCTGTAAATGGTTTAATGAAAATAAATTCTTTGAGTTTGAGTTTAAGATCGCTTCTGGGAAAGTGTATTTCTCAGGCAGTTGCAAGGAATACGGCGACACAAAGTATTAAAAAATTTCACACATTGGTATGACAAGTCTTTATACTCATACTTCATACAACTAAAGGTGTCTACTCCAACTTGAAGGCCAGTTCAAAGTAAAAAAAGAAAAAAAAGTTAAAAAAAAAAAAGTTCAAATTCAAGTCGCAATTTTATCTCAGCGATAATCAACTTGGCAAAAATGTTGGTAAATTAGAGGTTTATTGAAAAAAAAAAAAAGTTCAAATTCAAGTCGCAATTTTATCTCAGCGATAATCAACTTGGCAAAAATGTTGGTAAATTAGAGGTTTATTGACCGATTGAGACAGATTAGAATGTGAACGTTCTTAAAAATACAGGAATTACCTATTCGATGCTGCCCATTATTTATTTGTCATCATGTATTGTGTGTCTTTGTTGGAGATCCTAAATAAATAGATACTCTTACGAGATCCTACCCTCGTTCAGACCTGGTCTCGGAAGGCGACGCAGACTCCTTAAGCGTGGAGCCTCCCCCTGAAGAGTTGCAGCAGTTCATCCCGGCGATGTACGAGGTGACGCTGGTGCGCCTGCGCGCCACAGACATGGACCAGGAGGTCAAGGAGCGAGCCATCGCCGCCTGCGGACAGCTGCTTTGCCATTTTGGTGATTATTTGCAAGTATGTCTCTGATCTACTTAATAAAATTCTAAAATTTACTGACAGACAATACACAAACCACTAGGAGAAACACGAAATTTTGTTTTTTATGTTAGTGTGGATTTTCGTTTGAATGAGATGCAACTTAAAATATGTTACCGATTGCATATCCCAAAAGTATGTTACAAGGTCATCGATCTACCACAGAATAGTTGCACCCAAGCCATCATTCACTTACTGCTTTCGTGTTACCAGTCTTATCAGATTTTGTGGACTACTCCATTTTTTAAGTAAAAACAGCCTGTTAAAGTCATAACCTTCCTTTGGCTTTACCATAGTCTGGAAATAAAACGACTTTTTCCTTTATAGCACGAGCTTCCTGTCTGTCTGCCAATCTTCTTAGAAAGACTGCGCAATGAAATTACTCGCTTGACTACAGTGAAAGCTCTCACTAAGGTCGCCTCATCTCCACTTAGGATTGATCTGACGCCTATTTTGGTAAGAAATTTACCTTATATTAAACAAAATATTGCATGTATATGGTAAGTTTGAATAAGAATATTCAAGTTATTGTTTATTTCAGTCTGATGCCGTACCAATCCTTGGATCTTTCCTGAGGAAAAATCAAAGAGCCTTGAAATTGTCTACTCTAGTCCTTCTGGATACTCTAGTACAGAACTACAGCAACTCCATAAGCATAGAACTTTTAAGTAAGGTATGTTCAACTGTATCATATCACAATAAGATTACAGCCGATCGATTCCGTAAAAATCTCACCGTGATAACTTAGGTGAAGTGAACGTGAAGTGAGCTATCAATAGGGGCGATCCCTAACATCAGGTGGAATGACAGCTCACTTCACCTTAGTTTTCACGGTGAGATTTTTACAGAATAGCACTGCAGGAATGTCAAGTCTGTAATTACCGCACTGTCGAGACTAGCTCGCAAAAAAACAATGTTCTACAATTCATTAGCTCGGTATCTATTATCAGGACTGCCCTGAAATTGCTTAGGAATAGGGTTCATATAGCATTAAACTGATTCTACACAATCGTTCGTTCAAACCACACGACATCGTTTCCCGCGATTGATCAGTATCTCGGTCAAAACAGGTACAGAAAGTGAAATTTTTATTGCAGGACCCTTCTTTAAAATGAAGAAAAGGTAGGTACATAAGAAAGGCTCATGTCGCATATAGTAATAGTGCGCAGTGCTGCACACCCCTACCCTATTTCAAGTTAAACAAATATCAACTTTATTTCAATGATGTTGATTTCAGAGTGACTAAGACTATTGAAAAAGTTATAAAAATGTTTGAAGTTGTAGCGTAAACTGAACTTTATTGTGCAGGAATTAAAGTAATTTTTCCATTAATTCATATTTGTTTACATTTTTTACAAATAAATCGCGGACGCAGATTAGTTTGACAGTGGCCCCGATTCAGTTGTTCACAAACTAAATTAAATTTAAGTTCAGTGCATCTTTTTCTTTCTATTTCATTATGAAAAGGACAGAAGATAAATATTAGTTTAGTCCTGTCAAATTAGATAATCCATAGACAAGTTTAGACGTGATTAAAAAATTGGCTACTAAAAATACGTCAATTTACGTCAGGCGCTGACTAATTTGACAGGACTAAATTAATATTAATCTTCTGTCCTTTTCTTAATAAAATAGAAAGAAAAAGATGCACTGATCTTAAATTTAGTTTAGTTTGTGAACAACAGAATCGGGGCCAGTGACGGATTCTCACCTAATCTCCCATGCATGTAGCATAGCTTTAAGTGTGTTATAATATGAGGCGGTGTGCAGGTACTGATGGAGGTGCCCGCGCTGGTGTGCGAGGCGGACCTGCACTGCGCGCAGACCGCGCTGACGCTGGTGCGCGGCGCCTGCACTCGCTGCCCCGCCGCGCTCACGCCCGAGGCGCGCCACGCGCTCACGCCCAACATACTCGCGCTAGCCAAGTCGCCGCTGCTGCAAGGTACGCTTTCACACCTCTCCAAATAACGATACAACTGACCCTCGGTCAGGGCCTCAAGTCTGCTATTACAATAGTGTCAGAATGGTCTATCATTGATTTCATAATTGTTGATCTTGACAAGTTTGGTAATCTACTAATATAATGGCGTCATTATGACTTTCCAATGGTCAACCACTGATACTCCATTGAAAGAAATGGCATAAAATGGTAATCTCGTACATAATGACAGATGAATAAATGTAATGTTTATTGCTATTTACGAACTTATTACTACTTCAGATTGCAAACAGTAATACGTAATATGTAAAAATATAATTAAATGAAATCTAGCATGAAATTTAGTAGTTTTTCTCAGACCATTGACTGACCAATGATCGACCATTATGAATTTAGCAGATTACGAACTTTTAGCAAAATGACAATGGGATCGTGTTGGAATGACGAATTTATAAAAATAGCAGACTTGGCCCCCAGGCATATCTAGGGATGTAAAGCAGTAAAATTACCACGGTAAAATACGGTAAAAAACGTAAAAATCGTAGTTTTACGTTCTACAAACATAAATACGGTAATGAATGAGTGTGTTTGTATGTACCTTACTCTTTCACTATGTATATGAATATGAATTATTCAGTTCAAATATGAATACATAATAATAATAATAATAAAAAAAATAATAATAAATTAAATATATGAATTATACCACGTCATCGATTTAATAATATATGTATGTTATGTGCAAAGGCCAGTAAAAATTAAAATTTTAGTTTTTGGAAAATTACTTGTATTTAGTACAGTTCTCAGAATCAACAATTTAAATAATAAAATTGAACAAATAACAATACAAAAAATTAAAAATAAAATAAATCTATAATCTATCGCATTTTGCCGTACAACTTGATGGAGCGCACTTGTCAGCAACGTCGCATTTTGATTTTGTAACCCCACGCGCGCGTGGTATAAAATAAATTAAAATTGAGAATGTTATGCCACCGGTAATTTTACCGTAAATTACGGTAAAATTACCGTATTTTATCAGCGGTTTCGGTAAAATTACGTAATTTTGCAACCGTAGGCATATCGCGTTGAAGGTAGTCCAAAATAAAAAAAAAACATACACTAATACACACTTTTTGAATGTCAAAAGTGGCAAAAGACAGCCCACAAAACCACTCTTCATTGCCTTGTGTTTTACCTGGGAAGAAGTGCCATTATAGCAAGCAATCAGAGTCTTAGCTTAAACTTTCAAAAATATTAAGACTGACTATATGGATTTCTGAAATTAAGCACTCAACGGAATGTTTATAAATGGACGTAAAAAGGTAACACCTTTATCTGTGTTGTGTAGGAGGCGCCCTCAAAGCGATGCTTGGAGTACTAAGCGCACTGGTAGCTGCGGACGTGGCGGGATGCTCACGTCGGGAGCTGCTAGCGTTGCTAGTAGCACCTGTACACCGCTTGCACGACCACAACGCCTCCGCACACCATATCAAGCAGGTATGTATAGCTGTACAAGGATCTTTTGTCGCGTGGCCAAAATCGGAACTAACACCACATCATCATCACCATCTTGTTATTTCAATACAATTTCAACAAATGTTTACCAACAACGCCCACTTGTCAATGTCTTCTGTAAACGCCAACAGATCGTTGTAGCATTGTGTGAATATTTAACTGTCTGATGTCAATACCCTGTGACCATCTGTGACGTATATATCTTAGGACACACTGGTTCAAGACCATTCCAAGGAAACTGCATTTATTAAAATTAATTCAAAAGTTAATGTTGCACTACGAAGTAAATTAACTTACTTTATTATATACAGGGTTATTTGAATAACACCAGCAGCCTCTTAAGAGGTCATTGTACACTTTTACTATGGGGCCAAATTTGAAATCGCGAAATAAAAATCAGCTGTTCCCTACATTTATCTTCGTCTTATCTCGTCAAAATGTAGGGAACAGCTGATCTTTTTTTTGTACAATGACCTCTTAAGAGGTTGCTGGTGTTTTACAAATAACCCTGTATAATAATAGCCAGAGATTCACAAAATCCAAACACATCCGTTTTGCAGTAGTTGGGTTAAAAATAACCAGTTAGAAAAAATATTAGTTCCTAAACCATTTTTCTTTTACAGGCCTTCCACTCTTTAGCAAAGTGTGTAGCAGCAGTGGTAGTGGAAGGCGGGTCGGATGCATTAGAAGTAGTGCGAGGTTTCCTACGTGACGCTGCACAGCCAACGTCTGACGCGCATCACATGTTCGCTTTACTGGCACTCGCTGAGATCGGAAGACATCTGTAAGTATACAAAGTTATAGGGCTAGCTCTGGTAGTAATGTTGGAATTTAGAGCGGTTTTTCTTTTGGTTACTTATTGTCCGTGGAGTTTCTTGCCCGTTCGTCTACATAGGAATCTACAACGCTTTGGAATAGGCAAACTAGCTTCATCTTTCTGATTGCCAGACTCCTTTGACAAAAGTGCCTGTAAAAGGTTTAATTGAAATAAATAATTTCGAGTTTGAGTTTTTAGTTGATTAATAAGGGTTGAAACTCATCCGATGGAATATACGTCATCAATCCATCGCTACCGGCGGCAGATCGGTGGCTGCCAAAGCTTAGTTGATGTTTACTCATGAGCAAATTGAGTAGGTTGAGGTCCAAAAAAAGGTTGACTATTTAGCATACCATAGACAAATGCGCCATATTTAAGCAATATCTAAATAATCCATAACCTTTCTTTATTACACACGAGAAAAAATAAATAACTTTCTAATATTTCTTGCAGAGATTTAAGCTCCATACCGAACTTGAAGGAGGTCCTCCTAAACTCGTTCACGCCGTCATCTGAGGAGGTCAAGTCAGCCGCGAGTTACGCCCTCGGTTCCGTAGCTGTGGGCAACCTGCCCGAGTTCTTACCGTTCATACTGGGAGAGATCGAGGCGCAGCCGAAAAGACAGTACCTTTTGTTACACTCCTTGAGGGAGGTAAGATAATTAAAATTGTGATGAGTAAAATTAGATGTGGCAACATTTTCATCATCGTCACCCACTGCTGAGTATAGACTTCCTACCTGTTGTGCCATGCTTCCCTGGTCTGTGCGAGTCTCATCCAGGTCTTCACCGCGGCAACATTTTAGCTGGTGATAATACCTTATTTCATTTATGGTCTGAAGGTTTTTGAAATATGCGTATACAGATGAGATGTCACGATGCATTTGTTGCTAGCAACTTCTTCTGCTAGCGGATTCTGTTGTTAGCAACTTATCAATGAGTAAGATTTAATTGTTACTGAAATCTTGCCGACTCGGGAATAAATAGATTTGTACACTTTTATGTAGTGTAGTTTTATGTGATTTTATTTGTTATTATTGTGTTTGTTTTTAGATAATCTCATGTGAATCGTATACCCCCGAGGGTGTCGAAGCTCTGAGGCCATTTATACCTGAAATCTGGGTGCAGCTATCTAAGCACTGTCAGTGTGCGGAGGAAGGATCTCGTAATGTTGTAAGTATTCTCTTTTTCTATTCTTAATGAAATTACGAAAACGACAAATGGTACAATTTCTCGTTTTGATTTGTTAAAAAGGAAATGATTATGGGTGTTTTTAAACACGAACATGACTTTTGTAGGTTGGCTTAGCAATATTTACTTAATAATTACCTTAATCGTTTTCAGGTTGCCGAATGCTTAGGAAAATTATGTTTACTAGAGCCAAAAGACTTATTACCCTACCTGAAGGAATTCCTCAAGTCGCCCGAACCACTCACAAGGACAACCGCCGTCACAGCTGTTAAATTCACGATATCAGACCAGGTTAGTATTACAGCATCATGGATAGTCTAGGACTAGTTTCAACAACGCAGCGGCCCAATATGGTTGTAAAAATGTATCGCTCTAAGAAAATCGAAAAGAGCTTACCAATGACATATTTTTGGTTGTTATTTGGTGGGTATTATGTCCCAAAGTGTTTGCTCATCCTGCTTCGAATTTCACTTCTTTACTGAAATATTTTCAATAAATCTATATGAAAGAAAGAAAAAAAATACGTTTAATAAAATATATATATTAATAAAATAAATAAAAGGTAGGGGGAAACATGCGTCACATCCACGCAAAACGGCTATCGCTCAGCATTATATTTATTTATTTATTTTATAATTTATGTACACACAGAAAAATACATAAAGATATGACATAATTATAATTTGAGTACAAAGGTACTGCTTATTTCTTAAGAAATTTCTTCCAGCAGACCTGCGAAAGGAGAAGTAAAAAAAGAAATGTAGACAATAGTGTGTGATAACAAGAAGAGAAAAATATGAATGTGTGAAGTCTAAAACTAAAATATTAAATAAACTTACACAATAAATGCAAAAAAATATATATACATAACTACCTATACTTGAATAAATACATAATGCTAAGATATATAAACATATATATATATATAAATATACTCACAGTATAGAGGAAAGGTAATGCTCTTTTAATCGACTTTAAATAGAGAAATAGTTTTTAAATCACGAATGCTAGGCGGAAGTGAGTTCCACAATCTTACAGCATGGACAGAGAAGGAATAAGAATAGTAGCTAGTTTTATGAGGATGAGATTTAAGGAGGGATCTTAGATGTGATCTACACGGTGCGTCGCTAGGGCGAGCGTAAGAAAAACGCTCACGCAAGTAGGAAGGATAAGACGGGTTGTGTAAGATGTGTATATTTAGTTTCGACCTAGTTTTAGCGCCTGTCTTCCACACATAAAATACTTTTTCCTATCTATGTAAGTTATATCTCTAATATGTCGCTATGATCCGAGTATAAATTTTTATTTTGTAAGTATTACATTTCATTGGTTTTTATTTGTTGAAGAGAAATACTTAAACAAATTTTTTATTTTAATAATGTATATACGTCTCGTACAGCCTCAAGCCATCGACCCACTCCTGCGCATGTGCATGTCCGAGCTGTTAGTACCTCTGTGCGACCCCGAGCTGGGAGTGCGGCGCGTGGCGCTGGTCGCGTTCAACTCGGCCGCGCACAACAAGCCCTCGCTCATACGAGACCTCCTGCCGCAAGTGCTGCCTACCATCTACAGCGAGACCAAAGTGAAGGTGAGTGTGATATGTATAGTGCATAGAGCTTACAAGGATCTTTTGTCGCTGGAATAGAGATGGGACTCGGGTAAATATCCGATAGAGAAAATGTCCTGGTAAATTCCTATTTGGGTAATAACCTGGTATTTACCCGGGTAAATATCCAAATCTTGGGTAAATATATTTAATAACAGTAATGTTAATTTAAGACGTGTGCACGTGTGTGCGTACTTCTATTTCTCGAACTTCGACTGTATTAAATTGATGCGAAATAAAAAAAGTTATATGTAGTCTACTTATAAGAATTCACTGATAGACAACGCACAGCCTAACTTAATTATGATAATGTAGAGTCCCTACATCATTATACACTAACTTTTAGTTTTGTTTTTTTTGTAAATGTAATTTATGCACTAACTTCCTTTATGACGTTTATTTGAGTAGTGTGTCACAGTATTTTACTTTTGTAGCTATCTTCGTTTCTTTTGATTTGTTTCAACCTAAGATCACGTTCGCACGGACGTAAAAATATCGCATCGAGATTTTATCGCGCACTGCGTTTTCAACTCTCGGTGATGAACCGAGCATTGAGAATTCAGCAGAGTGCATCACAGCGCGTCGAGTTGGACCCTGTTGGATATTCAACTCAAGGCGCTACGCAGTGCGTTGAAGATCCAGTGCGCGAAAAAATCCCGCCGCGATATATTTACGTACATGGGAATGTGGAATATGTTCCAAATAAATGTTTATTTTTTATTTACTTATTATCAAAAAAACTTTTTTGTCAACAGAAAGAACTAATCCGCGAAGTAGAAATGGGTCCCTTCAAGCATTCAGTCGACGATGGGCTCGACTTACGGAAGGCGGCGTTCGAGTGCATGTACACACTGCTGGGCACGTGCCTCGACCGGCTCGACGTGTTCGAGTTCCTGCGCCACGTGGAGGACGGGCTGCGGGACCACTACGACATCAAGATGCTGACCTATCTCATGTGCGCCAGGTTAGCGCAGCTGTGTCCCGCCGTTGTGTTGCAGAGTAAGTCGAGTGTCATTTGAGCAATCACCATAGAAAAAGTAATAATAACGTTACCTATGACAGCAGTAACCCAACAGCAACCTTATTGTGACGGGGATAAAGATCATTGTGAATTTGACAGACTTTAGTGGCTGCAAGCCAACAGCAACCTTATAACAATGAGAATGAAGATCATTGTGATTTTAAGTTAAAATAACTGAAAGAACTACACTTCGCACAGAACAGGAACTTTCACTCGTGACTCGTGTTCAAACGACTTCGTAGGCTGTTAACTTCTCTGCCTTCCTTCCTCATTAATCTTTTAGCATGACATAAGCTATTGTCATGTCGTGCCAACACGATAGCATAAGCATAATCAGCCTATAATGTTTCCGCTGCTGGGACACAGGCCTACTCTCTTTGAGAGGGAGTTGGTAGCTACCACGCGGGCCCAGTGCGGGTTGGTATATGTGTTCGAATGTTACATGTCTTTGAATTTTTGGTTCTAGGACATACCGGTTTCCTTACGAAGTTTTCCTTTACCGTTTTGAGAACAGTT
Organism: Globia sparganii; assembly: GCA_949316385.1. Taxonomy (NCBI): domain Eukaryota; kingdom Metazoa; phylum Arthropoda; class Insecta; order Lepidoptera; family Noctuidae; genus Globia; species Globia sparganii. The sequence continues at coordinate 16,820,790 of OX438653.1, read as the reverse complement.
GTGATGAAATTATAACACAATGGCCCCGATTCTGTTGTTCACAAACTAAACTTTTAAGTTCAGTGCATCTTTTTTTTTCTATTTCATTAAGAAAAGGACAGAACATAAATATTAGTTTAGTCCTGTCAAATTAGTCAGCGCCTGACGTAAATTTACGTATTTTTAGTAGCCAATTTTTTAATCACGTCTAAACTTGTCTATGGATTATCTAATTTGACAGGACTAAAATAATATTTATCTTCTGTCCTTTTCTTAATGAAATAGAAAGAAGATTCACTGAACTTAAATTAAATTTAGTTTGTGAACAACAGAATCGGAGCCAATATAGAACAAATATTAATGTTGTTAATTTGTGTTCAGGGCTAGAAAGTTTAGTGGAGCCCCTGAGAGCGACGTGCACGATGAAGGTGAAGGCCAACTCAGTCAAGCAAGAGTACGAGAAACAAGACGAACTGAAGAGATCCGCGCTCCGAGCCGCCGCCGCGCTCTTACAGATACCAGAAGCAGGTAATTATAAGATTAAAAGATAGCTTTTACAATAAGGCTTTGTTTCTTTGGTTTATTCCACAGGATATATACCGGGATAAAACTTTGTCTATGTCACTCTCCTGCAGGCTTAGCATGACGCATTCTATTTCTACGTAGAATAGACACAGCTCTTTCTATACAAAGTGACATTTCGTTTCTCCACTTTTGACATAGCACCATAGAAATTTCTTCTACAATCTGTCATTTTGTCTTTCGTTTCTAACGATCTTTGTCTAGGTCCCGTATTACAGAACGTCACTCAATACTCAAGCATTATTTAAAACTAGTTTCAACCAATCAAATGGTTTGAATCTAGTTTTAAGTAATGCTTGAGCATTGAGTGACATTCTGTAATACGGGCCTAGGTCTTTTTCTATGTGGACTATTTCAGAAGAAAGTTTTCTATCCCAACTGTCAAAATGACTCTGACGACTGACAGTTGTAAGGAGATTTTAAACTTTCTACACGACGGCCACAAAGTATAACCGGTTATCTACAAAATCATGATATAACTACAATATTTTTTTGTTCCAAAACACGGTACATCGACACTGAGAACCATTTTTGTTGTCTTTATATACGTGATTTATTATCAGTAAAAAAACGAATAAAAATCCTAAGACAAAACAGAATTCTGAGTCGAATTATGTAAAAGAGTATGTATTTCGTAAAAAGTGCAGTTGACTTTTTCTACTTTGCTGCCGTCGTACTGTCTACACTGAATGTCATCTTTGTCTACTCTTCCGTCGACAAAACGGCGCTCATGCTAAGCCTGCTGACCATAAATTATTTCTATGCACAAAATCACGTCGGTACTCGTATGTTGCTTCTTGCTGCGTGGAAGGGACCAACAAACGCGCCTTTGCTTTTACAGTCTCGTTACTAATGGCGAAGGATAGTGAGTATAGGCGTCTGCGCAACCTTAAAAGTTGCAACTTAAAGATAACATGATCATTTCCGTGTTAACAGAAAAGAATCCCCACCTGATGGACTTCGTGACGCAGATCAAGTCGTTCCCGGACCTGCAGCCCATATTCGAGTCCATCCTCAAGGACTCGTCGGGCGGCGCGGCCGTGGACTCTAACCTCATGGACCAAAGCTAGCCGCCACACTCCCGTACCTCTCCCACATTGCGACCAACACCACGAGGTTCTATTTTATTTTGGTCTTTTTTGTTGTTTCGTTTTTGTAAGAATGCATAATTATTATTTTCATTCATGTCAAATGTAAAAATGATTGAAATTGAATAGAAGTTTAGTTTAATACGTATTATTTTAATTTCGCTTTTTATTGAACTCTAAATAAAAAAAAAGGGTTTGATTCAACAGCTTTATTATAAAGTTACAAAGTATATAACTAAAACATTAGCACTGCTAATCGAATTCTAGACGTTTGTGATAATACGTCAGAACACGACTCCTCGATGCTCACAAGGAAACTAAGGACGAAAGGAATTTAGGTCTCGTCACGGTTCGCATAACTATATTGTGACGGCGGCAATCAGACTTGCATAACTATCGATAAGTGGCTAAAGTTCTTAATACGCTTTTTACAGTACTCAGTAATTGAATAGACAGCTAGACGCTGATAGAGTGGTAGTGTTCTATCGATAGTTATACAGAATAATTTATTTTATTGATATGTATTGTGATATTACAAGCTATGTGGAAAAATCATAGGAAAATGGATAAATACACTATAATGAAGCGAAATCTTTATAGTATCAGTTATTTCCCTTTCCTCTTTGCCGCTGGCGTTGCGCTCGCTGGCCTTGGCACTTCGTTCTGCAAATTACAATAAATTAATCAATCAATACACAAATTTTCAACAAGATTTCATGAATAGGCATTGCATTTCTGAAAATCAAAGAAATCGAAATTGCACGTGAGTTTTAAACAAAAGAAATTACACTACCGTCCATATTATAACTAAGTCGTAACATAACTCAGAGCAAGGCAAGGCGGTAAGGCGGTTGTAACTCAGAGCAAGGCAAGGCGGTAAGGCGGTTGTTCAATGACACAGATTCACGTGAATCAAGCAGTGATCGGTTTTTGGCGTGCAATTACTGGGATTTAATGTGATAAAATTGAAGTGATGTTGTAATTATCTTAGTTATATCGATTAAATCGGTATATTGACCAAAAATTCACTATTCCCGGGATACCGGAATTTTTCTGATAATGTGACTGTGGGAAATATGATTTTTTTAACAAATTATAATGCTATATTAATTAGTACAAAATATTAACGTACCGGTTTAGCTGGCGACGCGCGCGTGAGTGTGGTGCTGCTGGCGTTCCGTAGTGGCTGCCGAGATGACGAACTCATCATGCTGCCCATCGCACTCGCTGGCCGCTCTGGACTTAACTCTTTGCTATAAGAATATAATTTAATTTTAAACAAGCTTTAAAATACATACGGCCTTATTACAGAACAAGGAGACCCAATTTGACCCAAATTGAATTTCGAACTTTATTAGTATAAAGTTCTAATTACAAAAACTAAAGGAGGAAATAATAAAGTAAGTAAGTAAGTTAATAAGTTGCTAATTTTGTACGTGAACCTTACGACTGTCGGAATTAAGTCGTCTAAAACGTTTTGTGATGCGATGGTTAGTTTCTTAAAGTCAACTAAATCATGACAAATAAAATATTCGGTTTGACAAATTGATGCATCACAAGCTACTTTTACAAGATACATACATTTATTTAAAATCAGGTACTACTAAAAGTTACTTAACACTTAAAATACACTCCTTCCAAAGCACTCGAAACTTCGAAAGAAACAGTATACATACTCCCGAAACAAATTGAGTACCCTTTTTTTGGGTAGTCGGGTAAAAAATAATGCTAGTTTAGAACAAACCTGTTAGCGCGGGAGATTTGTCCTTTTCTACTGAACATGTCGGATAGTCGGCCTCGTAAGTCGCGTTTACTTCCCGCTGCGCTCATGTCTGAATCCGAACCCTGCTGATTTTAAATGAACATGATTTGTATGATTAATATAGTCTAATATATAAAATTCTCGTGTCACAGTGTTAGTTACCATACTCCTCCGAAACGGCTGGACCGATTTGTATGAAATTTTGTGTGCATATCGGGTAGGTCTGAGAATCGGCTACTATCTATTTTTTTTTGCAAAACGACGTTTGCGGGGTCTGCTAGTATAGTATATAATGAGCAGCTAGTCTCTCTAGCAAATGAATGGCTAAAGGACTTTTATGAGACCAAAGCAATTTGTCACAATAGTTTATTGAAAAATCGACTTTAAGCGGAGTGAGTTAAAGCCCATTTTCAATACTCTGTCTTCACAAATCAAAAGCAGATAAGGAATTTGTCTTGTTCATAGACTACGAAAAAAACAAATAGTTACTCGAGAAACAGTGCCAATGGGTCTGAATTCCACATGTTCTGTGCTGTCATGTGCTACTTGGTCGTCAATAGACCGGGACTTGGTGAGTTTCTTCAATTTGCCGAAAATACTCTTCTTTTTCTTCTTTTCTGAGGGAAGTACTTCGCTTTGGGCCGACCCGCCAGATAACCGGCTGTAAAAGTAACATTAACAAAAATCAAATTCGAATACCTACATTAAATGTGTGTTGATGCATCAATTACAACAAAGATTCACGAAGGTTTACAGAGAAAAATCTAGTTGGTATCAAGGGAGTTTTTGTGCAAAATTCTGCCAAGATCAATTTCTTATTCTTCACCGTTAAACTCTTTGAGTTTTGTTTCCCTTGGTTTATTCGTTTTTCATAGCTGAAGAGTTATTAATATATTTATTGCACAATGTACAGAGGCCAGCACATCAAGCTACCCCAATCTGTCAAATTTCTTTGATAGATTTTCAACTTTACTACAAAGGAGTAAGGTTCATAATCAATTGGGAAAATTTTACAGATTACCCCAATCTGTAAAATTTGATGTGCTGGCCTCTGTACATATCTGGCTACGACTCATCATCATCATTTGCCTAGCCTTTTCCCAACTATGTTGGGGTCGGCTTCCAGTCTAACCGGATGCAGCTGAATACCAGTATTTTACATGGAGCGACTGCCTATCTGACCTCCACAAACCAGTTACTGGGTAATACGATACCCCTTGGTAAGACTGGTTGTCAGACTTTCGGGCTTCTGACTACCCGTAACGACTGTCAAAGATCCACGAATGACAGCCGGGACCAACGGCTTAACGTGCTTTCCGAGGCACGGAGGGGTCTCGGTATCCCATCGGTCACCCATCCACGGACCAACCGCGGCAAGCGTAGCTTAACGTGATCGATCGTCCTGTGCGGTGTTACTGGCTACGACTATGTTAAACTAATTATTTATTAAGTGCAAGGGCCGAGCAAGTATAGTTCCCGTCAAACTTTATGACGGCTTTGAAGTGCGTTACTTGCTGCGCAGCACCCCACCGCTCACCCCCGCTGACACATGAATTTGTTACTGCGCAGCGACTCGCCTCATGTTCATACCGCCATAAAGTTTGAATCGGGCTGTAGTAACATTTAACTTATAGGTAGGTTAGGCTTATTTATTGTTCATACCTGTCTAGACTAGCATCACGCTGCATGGTGAACAGGCGGTTATCCGCGTCTCCGTCTAGCGACTGCATCGACGACACGCTGCTTTCATCCACCGACTTCCATATCAAACTCTGGTAATGAGGAAATAAAGTTCAATAAAACAAATATATCATCAAAAATTTAAGGGGGATGCGGTAAGGTATCCCTTTTATGCCAGTTTCTTATTTTATGTTGATCAAAATAGGATTCGCGCACGTAATAAACATATACAGGGTTATTGTAAAAACACCAGCAACCTCTTAAGAGCTCATTGTACTCATCATTATGAACAACTTTTACTATGGGACCAAACCTGAAATCGCGAAATAAAAATCAGATGTTCCCTACATTTATCTTCGTCTATCTCGTCAAAATGTAGGGAACAGCTGATTTTTTATTCGCGACTTCAAGTTTGGTCCCTTGGTAAAAGTTGTTCATAATGATGAGTAGAATGTCCTCTTAAGAGGTTGTTGGTGTTTTTCCAATAACCCTGTATTTACAAAACTAAAATTTTCATTCAGGGTAATTGGAACTTAGTTGTATTGATGTCAGGGTTCGTTTATAAATATTGTGGCTCACCTGGTCTTTAGTAGTCTGCTCAAGTGATATGGAGCGTTTCTTGAGCGAGGGCGCACGGGACGGTGTGCGCGTGGCTGGGGAAACTGATAGTGTGTCTCTAGGCTCCGTTGACATCGCTCTGAGGTTACATTTGAAAAAGTATAAGTGAGATCACTATTTCAATCACTATTTTGGTTTACTAGACACCCATTACGCGAGTAGCCCATTCCATGGTATCAGCTTGGGTAGTAGGAGGGCTAATTGCCCAGGTCGCGCCCAACGTTAGGTAAAATAGTCACTCTCAAAGGGTCTGTTAATTCTATCCGAATCTACTTAATAAATATCTTGAAGTCTTTCATTCACTGACAGACAACGCACAGCATAACCGCTTGGTCAAGAAGCATGAAATTTTGCACCAGAGATCCTTGTATAGCGAAGACACTAAGACAATATTTTTTTAAATTCATCCCCTAAAGATGTTAAATAGGGGACGAAACTTTTATGGTAGTTTATTATATTTGCCGGGCGCATGGCTTGTAATGTATAAATTCCATTGATGATAAGTAAAAATATAAAAGAAAGAAATTAACAGATCTATCAGACCAAAGACTATGTTGATGAACAAGTAATGCTTTACCTCCTAGCAGTGGCTTGGTGTCTTCGTTGACGTTCTGCGATGCGTGAAGCTCTGAGCTCGTCAGTAAGGCGACGCAAGCGCGCCGCAGTGGACGCCGCCTCTATGCCGCTTGCGCCGCTTTCTGGAGTCGCCGATCGAGACCGAGACTTGGACGACTATGCAAAAATGTATTAGGTTTATAGATGACATGCTCAAAACGATTTTTTTTCCGTAGTATCCAGGTTTGTCTGATTAAAAAATTATGTCTTAATTAATCTAAAAGAGTACTGATTAAACATCTTACCCTATTTCGTCTTGGTGGCGTTGGTGTGACCAAGTTCTTCTCAGGTTTGACTGGTTCATTGCGGAACAAATCTGGACTCTGCTTCATTAGGTCGTCTATAGTTTCTAAAAGCTGCGTTATTACCCTATCATCCTCCTGCAATAATAAATATGTATGTTAATCGAAAGCAGAATATGTAGCAAGCAACTCACCAGAGCTATCTTAGTATACAAGGTGTAATAAATGAACGCAAGACCCCATACACCCTAATTAGTGTATTGAGTTAAAACCCTAATACAATGACCAAAACTTATTTTTTTAAAGCTTGCTATACTTATTAAGAAAATCTTGTTTTGCCTAGCATTACTTATTGCATTTAAAATTGAGCCTTATTGCGTTGAAATAAGATTTAATTTTCTTTGGCTCAATCGGCGGTCAGAAATAATTTTTGAAAAAAAAAATACTTATGTTAAAAGTTACTGAAATCGATTCAGTAGTCAATTATGAACAAACTGAAACTAGGTACTATCAGGATTTGCGTTTATTCTGTTACAACTTGTATAATAATTATGTTCTTGCAGGCTAAATTTCGTTAATAAAGCAGACAGAACAAATTCGGATCATTCTTTATAATTCATTTCAAATCTGGAAGGCAGGTTTTAAAAAATACTTCCCAAATCAACTTTTTTAGCACAACATTTATAGGAAGAGTGAGACAGAAACTTTAACATAAATTTACCTGTTGTGCACGTTTGAGCGACCCAACAAGAAGTTTGTTCTGGTCGCGATCCCGATCGTGTCTGTCCTTATCACGACGAAGCTTCTCGTTCGCTGTACGCAACTTCGCGTGTGCATCTCGCAACTCCAACAGATCACACTGCAATTCTGTCACCTAAAACAAAGGAATTAGCTATTAGAACTGCTGCTAAATACTATGACATATCATCATTCTTCTGTCCTTATTTGAGGTCGGCGCAACAACTTTTTTTTTCTATCTGACGTCATACATAAACGCTTCCCACGGGGGTACGCAGAAACAACGAAGCAAAAGCAGTGTAGCAGGTGGCACTCTCACCTGCTGCAATCCTTAGATACAACTTTTACTTCGTTAATGTCGATACGTTTGGCCACACACGCATGCCAGTTACGATCGGCCGTCATCGCTAGCAATAACACCAGTATTAAACCCCTTTTTATGCTTAACACCACTTTCACACAATCCATCCTTCGGTTCTTTGGATACATAGTGTATAATTTGTCAAATAACAAAAATGTTGGCAATACCTTCTTCTTAGCCTCTTCAGTTTCTTCTTCAGTAGTTCTCTTCAGTTGTTCGATTCTTCTCTTCATGTCTAACCTCTCTTTCTCTCTTTCACGTTCTATCTAGAAACAGAAGTATTGTAATTTAGCGGCTTTACGTACCAGATTTTTGTCCTACGTAGGTATCTGGCTCTATGTCACCAAACAAGACAAATTGATAACAAGACAAATGAATTTTAGAAGAAAAAATAAAAAACGTCTTACTAATACCACTTTGACAGTAGGTATTATTAACGCCAGGTACTATACTAAACTTGTATGCACCGTATTAGGCAGGCGTCTAGATATTGTATTGACAATATGTCAGTATTGAACTGTCTTTTCCCCTATAGCATTGTCCAGCAAATTAGAAAAGGAGAGTGTAATACCTCAAAGAGTGTCTGCCTTAGGTCCCTGGCGAGCGTGGAGGTCTCTTGCAGTAACCGCTGATGTTCGTCTCGTTCTTTGTGCCAAGCTAGCTCCATACGCGAGGCCAGGCCTGCTACGCGCGCCCTGCCCGATGTCAGCAACCTTTCTTCTTCGTACTGTAATTTTGAAAATGGTTAAATAGGATGGGTGTAAAATTAAATAGAATGGGTTAAATAGGATCTTTGTATCAACTCAATTGAAACCCGTCCTAATTAGCTTTATTGAACAGGATTTCCTAAGCCCATATTATAAAACTAGACTTAAGTATGAATTTCGTCTCAAACAGAATGACAGGTAGGTATCTATAATTTATACATATTATAAATTTAAGTCGCTTTTCGTGTCTGTATGTGCGACCACTCAGTATGCGCGACAACTTATAAAACAATAGATACTGTTTCATTTAATTTACGCAGTCATAAAGTTGATATTTCTTTAAGTGCGAGTCGGACTCGCGCACCGAGGGTTCCGTACAAAGTAGGTATGTAACTACAAATTTACGGTTTTCGGATTTTTTCCTTTGCTTGTGCTACATGGCCGTGCTTCTTGCCAAATTTCATGATTCTAAGTCAACGGGAAGTACCCTAGATTCCCTTGAGAGTATCGAAATATACGTTTTTTGCGGCCGTATCTTTTTTTTACATTAATTATAAGTTCGATTTTTTCGCAGCTTCAAGGGACCGCACACCTGAATATATGGTCATTCATCAATTTCAACTCGATATGTCAACGCGTTCCCGAGATAAAGGGTCTTAACAGACGGACGGTCGGACAACAAAATGATCATAATAAGGGTTCCGTTTTTCCTTTGGAGCTACGGAACCCTAATAACATCAATTTTAAACTGATTTGAAAACGTGGATTTTAATATGGAATGGGTTTACCTCATTGAGTCTAGACTGCATTTCGGAGCACCGAACTTCAGCTGCGGAGCGTTCGCTGATTAGTTCTGTGTTGAGCTTGGAAGCTAACAGCCTTGCCTCACACAGTTCATCTTCTAGGCACGCTGTCTGTTGCTCAAGTGTGGCCACTTTGTTGCGGTACTCCTCCTGTAAAATATAAATTACTCAAGTCCGCTCGATATCCTCACTTCACTTTAATCTACCCAGCCTACCGTAGTCCACTTTTGGATATAGGCTTCTTCCAAATTTCGACACAACACCCAGATTGTCACCTTCCGGAACCAGTCTGTTCCAGCCGCTGTTTTAAGGTCGGTCGCTTGACGATTTGCGATCCCCAATCAAAGGCTCGGTATGTTTCGCTCCAATGGCCATCGGCTCTTCGACAATTATAACTGCCCCACTGTCACTTCAGCTTATAATCTACTAACACTAAGTCTGCGGCTCCAACTTACTTCATCAGTACTAGATATTGAAAGTCTCGGTGTTCTACCACCCTTGTCGCCATTCTTCATTTCAGTCATCGTCTTCTGAGCAGCGTCCAACATTTGCTTATAGTTGTCTCTTTCTCGCCTGAACCTCGATACCTTCAAAATATTGGCATTGTTAAAACTGGCAATATTCCTTTAAAGTGAACCCGATGTAAATTATTCCAAACAAAAGTTTAAACCGAAGTTTAATACAGGTGTAACTTTACTCCGAAGTCTTCGGATTTCTTTATGTTTTTTAAAGCAGTATTTTGCTTACCTGGTTATGCAAAGACTTCAGTTCATCTCTCATGGTATTCATTTGTCCTTCGTACCTAACCTTCATCTCTGCAAGCTCATTCTTTCTCGATACGTCAGCTTGTTCAAGTCTTGTGTTCAGAGATGACAGCTCTCGCTCTAATTCAGCATTCTCTGTTGTTAGAGTCCTGTGTACCTTGGAGACTCGTTCGTAGTCTTCCAATTTCTTTCTTGCTTCCTCCAACTGCAGAGAGTAGTATCATCATTTATTACAGTAAAGGGTAAACTGATATTGGCTAATTGATTTATATATAAAGGAAATAGTAGCAAAAAAACAAAAATTGATGATCATGTTCTGCAATAAGTCGATCTATTCTGTAAAATCTCACCGTGAAGACTTAAGACGACACCGACCGCGCAGTGGCGCCCTCAGCGTTTGTTTAGTTATTTCTTTTAGAATGAAAATGCAGAAAATAAGCATATTATATTGTGCTTCACAAGATTATACGTTATTATTATTACAAACGGTAGTTGAGTTTAGTTTTATTATAATCAAATCGAAATCGATTGTAATAAAAGTTAATAATGTAAAACTACCGTTTCGGCAGGCAGAACGACAGCTCACTTCACCTAAGTTTTTACTAAACAAACACATAAGTAATCCGGAAAGTTCGATGATTTACCTCTTTTTTAGCCATATCATGGTGGTGTTGTAGAACGTCTCGCTGGTCGTTTGTATTGCGAAGTTCGCGCTCTTTCTGGTCTAGCTTAGCACTGAGTCGCGCCCGTTCCACTTCCCAACCACCGCCGCACAGCCTGTCTTGTAGCGACGATATTGAGCTCTGCGTTACGTAGAAATAAATGTTATTTTGCTGTAATAATCGACTATAACTTGCTGTAAAATGAAAGGGCGAAATGTACCTGCATTTCAGTCTTTTCTTTCGTCCACGCTGAAGATTGCGTGTCATAGTTGTCTTGGAGGGTTTTTATTTCACCCAATGCTGTGCTCAATTCTTTTTGAACGTGTTTTAGTTCACTGTAAGAAAATACAACTATTAATATTGTTACAAAAATACAGGAATAAGAACATCTTAGGAATGTAGTTACCCCTGTGCCTGTTCTTTTTCTACTGTCAGCCTTGCTTTAGTGACAACGTGTTCTTCTTCCAGTATTTCGTATTTACCCGTCAACTCTTCATATTCCGCCTTTTCTACGGCAAGAGAGTGCTCTAATTCTGAAAATTAATTCATATTTTACATAGATATTCATTCTCTTAAGACTATGCCGACCGCACAGTGGCGCCCTCATCGTTTGTTTGGTTATTTCATCCAATTTAGAATGAAAATGCAGAAAATAAGCACGTTAAGTTGTGCTTCACAAGATTATACGTTAATATTATTATAAACGGTAGTTTTATATTGTTGAGTTTTATTATAAACCTTAAAACGGATAACAGTGGCCACTATATTCCGTTTTAAGGATTATGATAAAACTAAACGATATAAAACTACCGCTTCTAATAATATTAACGTATAATCTTGTGAAGCACAACTTCACGTGCTTATTTTCTGCATTTTCATTCTAAATTGGATGAAATAACCAAACAAACAATGAGGGCGCCACTGTGCGGTCGGCATAGTCTTAATTAAACTTCAAGACGTTAAAGACGTACTTATAGTAATATACATACTTTTAACTGTTTCTTCATATTCCAGTTTGAGATCAGAAATCTTCTTGGCGCCAGCGCCGGACGATTGTTCTAGAACTTTTAGTTTACCTTTAAGTGTAGCTAATTCTGCTTCTTTGTTCTTTATATCTATATCGTGAGCCTTACGCATACGATCCAGTTTCTTGCGTTCAGCCTAAAAATCAACATGATTAGTGAAGGTTGTACACGTAGTGATTTTTTCTCACAGTATTGTACAAGTAAATTAACATGTACCTGTAAGTCTGTTTCCAGTTCTGAAGCCTTGCTCTCCCAATAACCAGACTCTTTCTTTTCATTCTGCAATTTGTTCTCCTGTTCTTTTTTCTCATTCTCTAACTTCGATATACTGGACTTCAATTGCGACATTTCTGATTTTATTGTCGACAATTCTTTCTCAGTCTTTTCCAGGTCTCGTTTGGCATTTGCTAATTCTTCTTGTTTCTCATCAAGTTCCTTAATAGTTCTATCTAATTTATCCTGCATTTGTGCCATTTCAACTGACGATATCGCTTCATCGTATTTCTGGTTCGATGTATCTCTTAAAGCATCTTCCTGCAATTGTAATTTGAATTGAATATTTTTTTTTACAATATATAAAGCCGGAATTCACTGTCTATTATGGACGTACCCTATAAAAACTTTTATGAGAAAAAAAAAAGAATAGAAACTAAGAGGAAAGGGGCAATGCGACTACATGCTCCTGGTCTAAATATCTATAGATAAGCTACTATTCTTTTTTAGGAATTCTAAACCATAACGGGGCACTCAAAATTGGCAAAACTTGGTACAATGAAGTCGGTTAAAAAAAGGGGACATGCGTTGGTGCGTGCCTATCAAACAGTTCATCCAAATACCAGTTGTTTTATGTGAATATCTTTAGCTGATATCGTCGATTCCAAATTAGTGATTTTGCTATCGTAGTCTGTTTTCATTTCTTTCAGGTCTGTTTCTAGTGTTATTAGTTTGCTTTCAGCTTGTATAAGTTTTGTTTGCATTTGATCTTTTTCGCTAGTAAAGTCTACTGATATACGCCGCTGACTGTTGGCTAGTATTTCAGCTTGCTCCTTTTCTTGGACAAGCTATTTTTGATAAAGTATGATAGAGAAAATGATTAGTATGAGAGAAGATATGAAATTAATTTACATAGATTTACTTGACTTAAGAAAGTGTTATCTTACCTCCTTTTCTAATTTAGTTACTTTGTCTTTACGTGCAGCTAATTGCTTTTCAATACGTTTGCATTTGTCCTCTGCCTCTTTTAATTTCTTTTCTAACTCACTTATCTTTTTAGCCTTATCTCCAACCTAGAAGAAACGCCAAACGTCAACGTCACGTTAATGAGCTGAGATTAAACTATTAGTAAATTAACATTATGTTAGTCCGAGGGATATTTGCTAACCTCTTTGAGCAATTTTTGTTTATCCTGTTCTAATTTATTTACAGTTTCTACTTGTTTCTTCAACTTGTCAATTTCCTTATCTTTTAAATCTATCTCCTTTTTAAGTTCCTCTATTTTCTTCATACAATCCGACATAGTCGTATTCAGGGATGATGCATTTTCTGCAAATAAACGTGTAAGTGTAACACATTGTTTATGTTAATGAGACTAAAAAATGACTATAATAAGGATGATACTCACTCAGATCATTATTAAGTTTACTGACTTGAGACTCTAAATTCTTTTTTTCTTCTTGCAGTTTTTTTATTTGACCCGATACACTGCTGTTGTCTTTTTCCAGTGTTTTTAATTTGCTATTTATTTCTGTTTTATCACTTTCTAACTTTGTTTTGAGATCCTTTAGTTTAGCAATTTCGGTTTGCAATCGATTCTTCTCGTTTGTGAATTCAGCGTCATTTCTTGATAATTTTGATCTTATATCCTCAATATCTTTCTCCATTTGAGCTCTGGTGTTTATTTCAGTACCAGAGAGTCCGGCGTTTTTCATGACGACATACATTTCACCTGCAAATTTAAAATATGATAAATAAGAACATATCCTAAAATCTAAAAATCTAGATTTATGACAATCACCATCATTCTCTTGCCCTTATCCCAATGTATTTGTGGTCGGCGCAACATGCCTTTTTTCTTCCATCCTTCTTTATTAGTCGTCATCCCGTCAACTAGTCACCCCGTTTGCAACCATATCATCATTCACACAGTCCATCCAGATTTACAACATTGTTCATGTTTAAAAATGCCTTACCGATTTCACTTTCCAAATCCTCAACCATTCTTTTCATTTGAAGTTTTGTAGTCAAATCAGTTAGTTTCTTTGGAACCCGTGGCCTGAACGATTTGATGGCGTCTTCTTTCAACGCTTTTAATGACACTTGTAATTGGGATTTTTCTTTCTCAAGCTGTGAAAATAAGGGTCGAATTAAAATATAATCATCTTGTATTATTTAATCTTTATTGTATGATTTATATACCTTATTAAATTTCAAATTCAATTTATCTAACTCTTCCTGCTTTGCTTTTAATGTATCAGCGTCCTTTTTGCTGTTAATTTCTCCACCGAATCTTACTTTTTTCTCTGTCTTGTCATCTTTATTATTTTCTAATTCTTTTAATTTGGCTGAAGCTTCTTTTAATTCCTTCTCTAGTTGCGTGATTTTAGCTGCACTTTGTTCTACAGATTTTTCGGATTTTAACGATTTTGCATTTTTCAGTAGCTGTAAAGAAACATTCGTCAGATGTAGTAAAAATAGCCATGCGGATGATATTAAATTCCCGAAGTACTAAGAAATCTGGAATGGGATACCTGTAATTTCTTGTTTTCAAGCTGTAGTTTTTCGTTATCAGCTTCTAAACTCTGTGTCTTAGAACGAAGAACATTTGCTTCTTGTTCTATTACTTGAAGTTGTCTCTTCAAGTCCACATTCTGTTGGTCGCCATCCAGCGACCTACAATATAAATTATTTGTTAGTTAGTTTGTGGATCATTAGTTTTTGGTCTCAGATAATAGTTGTTATCTTGGGAACACAATTATTATACTTACTTGCTTTTGATAAGTGAGGCTTTTGGTTTCTTGGCCAGACTGAGTTCCGCATGTAGCCTCTCGCAGTCTCTTTCTTTTTCAATAAGCTTTTTCCTTAATTCATCAATCTCATCTTCCAACACCTACAAAAAAAAAAAGGTTAAAGTTTCATTTTAGCTAACAAGAAATATAAAATTATTATTATCATTCACATTTTCTCTGCTACATACTTTAACTTTTTCTTCTGCTAAGTTATTAGTCTTAGTGTTAGTGGTTCGACGAAGCGTAACTGTTGAATTAGTTTTGGGCTGACTAGCGATTTTATCAGTAAGTTCTTTGACTTGCTTTTTCAATGAATCCTTGTCCTGTTCCATTTCTTCAACTTTTCGCCGTAAAACTGATGCTTCCTGAAATAAATCAATTATAAATAGTTTTGTTTTATAGAATGAGAGAGATATATACATGTTTATAAGATTTTGTGACCACCTGTTCATTAAGTTCAAGTAAGAGTCGTAGTTCAGTTGGATCTTCCTCATCTGTTTTTCCATCTTTTTCATTAATATCAATACTGAGTTTATTTGATGGAGGTGTTGGCGACAGCTTACGACCTACAAATAATTTGTATTGCGTTATTGATAAAAATGCGTAAATGAGTTGCTCGAAAAATACAAAGCTTTATAAATATTTTAGTATATTATGCAAAGGTTTTTGATGATAATTAGTAAAATTGAATGGTACTGAGTCATTGTTCCGGACACGGACGTTGAACAATGAGATGGATAAATGTATAAACCCAAACATTGTAAAAGAATCAACAAGGTCTAATTCAGACTGGAGAAAATGGCTGCCATCAATACGCCGTGTAATTTAAATACACTGACAAGCATGTTAGTAAACATCGAGGAACAAATGTAATGTTACGAGTTAATGGTTACACAAGTAGCCAAGTACACATGAGCATGATGGATCACAACCGGGTTCTGTTGTGCGGTGGTTCGGGAGAGGGTGTTATGTTAGAAAAACACAATTGATTTTTCACAATATAAGTATTTTGACGTACTTCTGGCTTTGGTAGCCATTTTCTTCAGCTGTAGAAGCAAGGACTCATTGTCGTCCTCGACCCGGGACGCAGTTTTACGTAAGTTATTTGCCTGTAAATATTCGTTAGTTAAAATTATTGAATATCTAATCTAAATTACTGTAAGAACCAAAACTGTTCAGGATTCTGTTAAGGACATAGTACAGGATGCCATGATGAAAACCAACATTTAAAATTGACAAATTGGTCATAAGTACCTATATTGGATAATCTTACAGCCAACGGACTGAACATTGATACGAAGGGCGAGGGGTAGGGGGAGCGAGATTCAGGTGTTTTATCTGGAGTAAGAGGGGGACTTTCAGATTTATCTCTACTGAATATTGAGTTGACTTCTAATGTATCCATTTGTACATCTTTGTCAAGTATTTTGTCCTCATAGTTGATTGTAACGGTTTCTGTGCTAGCGTCCACATATTCTTTAGAATTGACAGCTTGTAAACCTTTATCGTTGTAAAGCTTAGTTGCTGTCTGTACACTAGCATTTCTCAGTTTCTGTTTGTCAGTTTGTACATAATTGTTCGTTCCGATGAATTCGGTTTGCATATACTTATTTTTCATGAATGCTACTTCCGTTTGGGTGTACATTTCCAAAATATCGATGGTACTTTGTACAATTGAATCAAGAGTTATCTTTCTAGTGTCGGTCATTACATCATGCACTAAAATGGTATCCGTTTGACAGCCTTCAGAGTAACTCATAATGAGGTCTTGTGGAGATTGAGTGATCTGGCTAACACCAATTGACGATGGACTACTGTCTAGAGATGACAAACTCTTTTCTAAAGCGAGTTGCATTTCAAGTATCCTTTGAATGGTCTTTGGTTCTAGCACTTCATTATCATTAATGGATTTTTGAGACGAATTGGGATCAGATCGGGTAGATTGTGGAATGAGTTGTGGACGTGTCCTTCTGCCGACGACGCGGGGCCGATATCGACTAGCCTGTTTGAACATAATATTTCTTATTTATCGGTTTTACTAGCAAGCAACATAGGCTTATAGGGGAAAACAATGTGATATACAATAATACATATGAGTGTCGCGGTGTTGAGTCAGCCATGTGTTGGCGGCGTGCCAGCTGGCATCCGTCGAACGAGAGCTAATGCCCTAATGAATGCGTTGTTTTTCTAGTGGAACTAAATTATCGGAGAAATAAGTGGTTGTATAATGGCATTTAACTGTTAACAAGAGATGAGTTATCGTTAAACTGTAACTATTTGTGCACGTGTTTACTGCATTCCAAGCCGACTGTAAAATTAGGTGAAGCATATAATTTGAGCATATATTTGATGCCATATGTGCAGATTACCGAGTTATTTGCGGTGCACCCAGCGTGTTTGCACAAAGAAATCCATCTCCATCTCTCGCAATGGTAATGCAAACCATACATTATGTTTGAAATATCAAAGATCAAAGCAAGACTACTGTGACGTTGTTTAGTACATGGTTATTGGGTACCTCTTCCTCAGCGTTTCTCAGTTGTTCTCGAAGGTCAGCCTCGCGCTCCAGTGAGTCCTGCAGATCTCTGAGCAATTGTGCTGGATCCTCTTGACTACCGCCACGGGTTAGTGACGAGCGCGACACTTTCTATAAGCATATATATTTTTTATAGTTAGTGGTAGAAAACCTTTGAACGTATACCAGGCGGTTTTGACAGCAATCCTCATAGGTCTTCCTCGTCTACGGATTTATGGATAAGAGTAAAAAAAGACTGGTTTAATGTTTAGCTGTCAGCTAGTTTTATGGATAAAACTTAATTAAAATGATTTAATGAATAAACGTGGACGAAGCGAAATGAGTTTATTATGTAATGCTCGTCGCAGATGGCGTCTTATAATCTATATTTTCTGCCTGCCTGCGATGGGAAAAAGGTGTGAGTTTTTTATACCTACATATATGTACCATCGAGGAAACTTACATGCACTACACTGCGCAATATGAAAACAAAATCCCATGCACACGATGACCACATCTGTTAGCAAACGTTACTAAAGTGGCCGAGCGCTGCAAGCAAGAATAGCCTTTACGGTGTATATCTGATGTAATTTTCCTCGATGGTACGTAAAAAAAATACTGACCCCATCATTTAGTTGGTTCTTCTTAACGTTGGCAGGCGGGGCTCCCGTGGCTGCAGACAACTTCGCGTTCGCTTCAGACAACTCTTTCTGTAGCCTCAACGCCACTTCGGTAGACCGCGCTACTTCTTGTTCCAAGTCTTTGATGCGGTTCTCACGTTGCATACCATCTTGGCCACCAACTATCTGGAATAGATAAATGTAACGGCTTGGGTTAGTTTCAGTGTAAAAACGTAAGGTTTATGATACGAAAAACAGTTCAATATTTATTAAATTACAATACAACTTGTAACAAAGGTTCTTAGCGTAAATACAATATTAGCGTAATTTTTTGGATCATCATTGCCGGAAAATTCCCACTGCTGGACATAGGGCAAGCACCAACAGGTCCGATGCATCCCACATTCAGAGGATTCTGGGACCTTCACGGATTTTAGCAACATTTGAAACAAAAGAGTAGGTTATGGTACATGACTAGTCTCTCATGGGGAAGACCCCGATATTTTAGCGTAAGTTGGGCCAGCACTATGTCCAGTAAACATCTATCATACATAATCCAAAATGATTGATTGCTGTTGCAAGGTCGACCAAAACAGAAATGACTTAATTGGATACCTGGCAGCTAGCCGGATAGAAACAGATTTATAACTATAAATATTTACACAGGTAATTTATTGACATTGTTCTTGTAGATTTATTGCACTATTTATTTTATAATCACCATGAACTGCGGTCGAAAATAGACGTAAACGTCGGTAATAAATTACTTTGTGTTTCTGAACCTAACATTTGTTTTGACATGTTCTGGTTAACATTTCTTGGTTTTATAGAATCGTAGGACCTGGCGAAATGTGGGTGTGCTTATTATTATTATTATTTGACATATCCCTGACCTGTGGAAGCCGGAATCCGAGGGCCGGAAGCCAACTCGCAGACGGACTGTGGGTTATTACCTCTAAAAGTTTCTTCTCATGTTCAGCTTTCTCCTGTTCAAGCTGATCAGCTTTCCTTTCAGTCTTTTTTAACTTAAACGATAAAACTCTACAATTCTTAATGGTCTGCTCTAACTCCCTTCTCAGCGACGAGTATTCATCTGCTTGGTCCTCCCTGGAAACATAAAACACCGATTTTAGTATTCACAGAACTTTATCTACTGCTTAGAATAAGCCTCTCTTTGATTGTGGCAGGTTTCACGCTCCTGCGTTAGTATAGTAAGTATGACCTTTATATGTATACCTAATGCTATAAGAATTGAACAGAATGTGTAATACGTTACTCTCTCAGTTTGTATTTACGCCGCATGCCTTGAGACCTGCACACGTTAGGACCTAATGGCTGCACCAGCAAATGGTATTCGTGATGCTGAATTTTAGGCCAAACTTTTTTTTTTTGGTGTATTTTGGCCGTCGACATGCTAGGAAAACGTTTGTACTGCAACTGCATTATGATTGATTTCATCTACATTTATAATAAGCTGAAGAGTTTGTTTGTTTTTTTTTTTGTTGGAACGCGCTAATCTCTGCAACTGCCGGTCGTATTTGAAAAAATATTTTTGCATTTAATCCAATTCTTGAGAAAGGCTATAGCCCAACAAAAACAAAACAAAGTGAGAAAGAACTAAGCGAAACCGAAGTAATAGCGTGGACGGGCGATGCGATGCGACGGGGTGGGTCGGGGGACCAAGAAATTTCACACGGACTAAGTCGCGGGCAGAAGCTAGTATTGTATAAGAGCATCGCCATCTTTCAGGCAGAGTCACCCTGAGATCTTTGTGAGTTTGGATTATTTTTTTATATCAAAACGTCTTACTAATTAGGCACCCAGATTAACTTAAACCCTAGGAACGGAACCCTATGCATAATTTATGTGCATCCTAACATAACAACAGATCAATGATCAGTTCTATCTTTATTAATTTATAATCTTGAAAAACTCGCCAAGGTGAAATCTTTGAGTGATGTGCGCACTATCGGCCAAAACTATTTTGGCTACAACTCATTGGTACAATGAACTCAATTTTTTGTAATACGTCGAACCAGTTATATTGCATTATTAACGTACGTATTGATAATACATAATAATTGTAAGCATGCTTGCGTTAAACGAGCATATTGCGAAAGTATTTTTTGCTTTCATAAATTAGTCATACGACATCTGCGTGGTTGCGTAGGTACTGGCATCTATAAATAAGTCTTCCGCGTGTCTCGTTAAACTTAACCCACGTTTTGTATTGAACGGTTTACATATACGGACGAGGCCAGGAATAGTCCCCTGTTTTATTACATTTCTTTCACAATTACTTTTGTAGTAGGTACACGCGACTGATACGACCCAGTGGCGAAGGGTGAATTTATGACAGAGGTAAGCCGAAGCAGAAAAAAAAAAACGAGTGTGCTTATGACCACACGACTGAAGTGAAACTTCTTTCTTTCTTTCCTTTTCTAGCATCGCTTTCATACTCAGAGTCTGTGTCACTTCTTTCCATAATTTGTTATTATTTACCCGAAAATTCACAAAACATGAACTCTAAAATGAATTTACAGTTTTATTCACTTTAAACGTAGAATATTGAATGTATTGAACAAAATATTAATTCATAAAATTGTTCAAAACGAAATAGAATTACGAAAAATAACCAAAGAATCACCGTTCGCGTAACGCTAGTAAACTCGCAAACGAACTACTGACTGAAATATATATATATTTCATTTACTAGCTATAAGAGAAAGAGAGAAAGAAAATGTGCGCGCGCACTGCTCTCTCTTGCTCCTACACTGTGATACAGACAATAAGCCTGCAGTGTGCTTAGATATACGGAACGTATTTGGCTATGAGAGGAAGAGAGAAAGAAAATGTGCGCGCGCACTGCTGTCTCTTGCTTATATCCCCCACTTAACTTCCGTTCGCCTTGCCCGATCACACTTTTCGTAACGCTTACGTCACGCGTTCGCCAGCTTACTCCCCAAGTCAAGCGTGCGTAAAGAAGTTTCACTTCAAAAAGTCGTCACTATATTTCAATGATGAATTGACTATAGTGGTTGTGTTTTGAATTTTCGAAGGGAAGCCGGCGGGAATCGAGTTTTATGGTACCTTCGCCACTGATACGACCACGACCAGGTTGACGTGCGATGTAAACGTAACGTAAATTAGGACGATTTTGAATAAAAAATGTAACTGACCGTTAGCATTTTGGTTTAAACTGCAACTAGCACAATTAGTATCGGCCATGGATATGAATAAAGTCAGTATTATGTACGAAACAAATAATTTCAATTTAAAAAATCGTTCGAATTTACGTTACCTATGTTTACTCTGCGCGTTCGTACTAGGCCCACAAAGCGCGTCTAGCCTAAGATTGAGCGTATAGCCTTCAGAAAAAAATCGGCTTTATTTGTTAATTATACTTATATGTATATTAACCACTTTCTAAAACTCGGTGTGTCATCGGGTTCACGAGCAATTTTTTCCTACCTGAAGTTATCCTGCATCTCCTCAATTTCCTCCTCGAGGTCTCGCAGCTCCTTCTTCATGTCTTCGTTCTCGTCCATCAGCTCCTCGCACAACGTCTCAGCAGCCAGCAGCTTCGCGCGAAGCTGTTCTATCTGACGGGTTTGTACTTCTACTGAGGGGCGTGACTGGAAATTGAAATAGAAAGGGGTTCATTTGACTTTACATTTTTCTTAAACGCGCACTTATTACACCAATGTCAGACGTTGAAAGATTAATTGTTCTGTTTAGATGTCCACTAATCCTACTTCCTACTAATATTACAAATGCGAAAGTTTTTGAGGATGGATGGATGTTTGTTACTCTTTCACGCAAAAACTACTGAACGGATTTGGATGAAATTTGGGACACAGATACTTTATAACCCGGATTAAAACATAGGCTTTTTATCCCGATATTCCCACGGGATCGACACTTACGCGGGTGAAACCGCGGGGCGCTGCTAGTCAGTCTATAACGTTCCCACCACTGGCACACAGGTCGTCACTAGACACGACACCACGCGGGCCCATTGCGAGTTGGTGGATGTCACAAGCTCTCTATGTTAATTATTTTTTGCTAGTAGACTTGAGGAGACTAAAAAGTAATGTAATTACTGAGTGTGAGAGATTGTATGCTTACCTCAAGTTCACTCTCAACCTCTTTAACTCTCAACGCGAGATGTTTCTTCTCGTCCTTCAGATCTTCATTCTGTGTCGACAGCTCATTCACCTTCTGCTGCAGTTTGAGCACTTCTGAAGACCGCCCCGAGCTATACTTATTTACTGAATCGATATTGGCGAGCCTGCGCAATAAAATGTCGCTCTTTTCTTTCTCGACCCTTTCGCAGCGTTTCCTTAGCGTGTCGATTTCTTGTTTGTAGCTCTCTATTTGTTCCTGAAATTATATAATAACCATTTGAAATTATTGTTAAGTACAAACAATATATGTATTGGACCTTGGAGTTCCGCAATGCAGGTGGTAATAAAGATAGCTAGGTAGTGTTTACGTCTGTTTTAACAACGTACACGTGAATCCACATCAGGCTAGGGCTAAAGTATTAATAGAACCAGTTCACGTAATGGATTGGCGAAATTCCTCAAACAGCTGCAGATATTTAAGAGTTTTACTGATTTTACGTTTCCGAGGAGCACATAATTGGACTTTGACGACATAATCTCGCTCAAAAGGGGCTGAATTGCTTTTTTGATGGTACTGGGTGGCACCAAGCAGGCGGTGCACGTAATCTTATGATTACGTGCATCTTATGATTAAGTGGTCATCACGACCAGGGGTCCATAGGATCATCTGCATTACCAGAGAAACATTTGACCACTGAAGCATTGTCCAATATTGAGAAAAAGGTGAAATGTATCAAGAGTAATAACATCAGCTACCAAACCCCTCAATTCGAATAAACCAAACACTACTTAGCAGTAGACATTAGTAAGATAAGTAATAATAAATAATAAGATAATAGTAAGATCTTAATTCTGCTTTTATCCAAATAAAGATTTACTAAGTCCTTCCTTACCTGATACTCCTTAACGTTGACGTCGATGAGTGTGGTTTCTGTGGTGACGGTGCCCGCGGTGCTGGTGTCGTCATCAGACTCCTCCTTATCCCGCGAGGGTCCACCTCGGACGGGGGGCTTCGAGTTCCCTGAGTTGCGAGAGCTCTTCACCTGAACAAGTTACACAGAATGTTCATTGTAAATCTTTCGAGATATTTTATTTCGAAGAGTTTCCTTTCATCCTCTTATATGGTTCTTTTGAATTTATTATCATTGGGATTCTCCAGTTTTAGACTTAGGAATTAGCAAGTGCTGCTCCCAGTAACTAGTATAGGCACACTATACCAACCCACACTGGGCCCTTTTGGTAGATTACAGCTCACTGCCTCTTGAAGAGAGGAGATCTGTGTTCCAGGCGGTGAGAACATTATAGGCTGATTGTGCTTCCGGGACCTAAATCCTAACCTAGAAAGCATTAAGCACAACGCGCGTTAGAGAGCATTAAGTCGAATAAATAACTGCTGTGTATGTTTATTAGTCACCTGCATCATAAAGTTGAGGTCGTCTTTGGTTGAACTTTTGTGGCCGTCCTCTTTATGCCGCGCAGGCTTTTCTTCTTGTTGTACTTCTTTACTTCTGGATAAACTTCGTTTTTCTCTTTCCTTTTCTCTTTCTTTTTCTATACTGGATTCCTTTTCAAAACTATTCTGAGATTTTATTAAATTCATCTGGAAATATTAACCGGATATTTTTAATACTGGATAATTTCAAGTTGGAGTAGATAAATAAATACTGTGGAAAGTCAATCAAATAAACTTTCCGTCTTGATAATTTCCTTTAGGTAGGTAGGTATACTAGGTACAATCGGTTTTTAATTAGGCCTGTGTTACAAAACATTCGCCGTAACAGTTTTTCAATACTCTATTAGTAGAAACCTATATTTTAGAGTAGCGAAAACAGATAATAGGTCATTTCCTCAATTAATTATAAAGCTAGCGCATTGCCAAGCACTAATTTTCATGGTGACCTTTTATATTTATTTTGGGCAGCGCATCGCGAACAGTTCGGGTTGAAAGCTACTAGCGGTAGCGGTAACGATCAGACGGTTCTATCGCTGACCCACTTGTACTTCACACGTCTATGAACCCAAGGTGAAGACAATAGTGTTATTTGGGCAGTACGTTTTTAGACTAGTCTACGTTTTTTATAAATATTTGTAGACGAAATTTGTTGTTTCTAAAGGCGGAACTGTTAGTGCTTACGTGATAAAAATTTTAGGTGTCATAAACAGGATTTTCTCTTAGCTGTTTCTTGTTAGATAATTATTTATGCAATAACTAAGCTGTAACATATAACCCATTTTCTTCTACATGTAAATAGGTCAAGGTCAGGAAATTTTCCAAGACGATTGCGCTTGCGCATAGGTATTGGGGAGAACCGCGAAAATGGCTTTGAGTGCCGAGTTTGCCTACTATTTTGCATACTTATAGTAATAGTATATCCTAAGACTCAAAGCAGTACTATAAATAAAATTTTACTTGCTTGCTTTACCTTTCGCACGCGTTCAGCTAGCGAGTCGTTCTTGCTTATAGTAATGGATGCCTGCGCCGGCGCTGACGACGGCGGAGGAGAAGGCGATGGTCGTCGCAGCGTCACCGTATCTGTGTAATAAACTTAGCATTGTTAATTGTTCCTAATTAGTGAGACTGCAGTGAATTTTCTAGAAGAATACTTAATTTAATTTTTCTTTGGTGTAGTACGACTGATCAGCCAATCTTGGCTTCGATCCTCGAGTGAAGAAAATTGTTATTGGGTTAATATAGTAAAGTGAGTGGATTTATGCTGGTTTATGATATAAGCACCCCTCCTATTGGAACTTGTAATGATTATAACTGGAACTTGTAATATAACTCCATGGAACTTGTAATATAACTGGCGTAATGTGATGTCTAACCTGCGCAGGTGCCGGGACCAATGAACTACAACATAGAGAGAATGAAACCTAGGAGTGGGAACACGGAGTACAGAAAGAAGAGTGGGAATATTACCGACCGATTCAAAATAAAAGTCTTTTATTCAAATTGATACAGATTGAGAACCAGCACTTTTTGAACGTCAAAATTACATGAGACAGTCTCCTAAAACGGCCGACCTTCACTACTTCCTAGTGTTTTGGCTGGGAAAAAGAAGAGGCGCAACAAACTTTCCAGCGAGCAAGATTATATGTGTATACCTGTAGTATGATTCTGCCCCGTATCTAAGGACGGCAGTGGCCCCGTGAGCCTTCTCTTGGGCAGCCTCAGACTGACGGTGACAGCGTTCGTGCTCTCGGACTCGTTGGCCCCCAGGTCCGGCGTCGATGTCCACGATGCACTGTTTTTCGTGAACCCTGGGCACAAATCATGGATTTTATAAATTTGTTCGTTTCGATCCTCCTATCCTGCTCTCTGTGCCCTTATACATGCTGCCAAAGTGACCTCTGCACTGCCATCGATGACCCAATGGAAGTGGCGAAGTTTTGGGCCAACAAGATTGAAAATGAAGAAGCAGATCGTTTTGATATATATACTTCTTCTTACCGTGACGAAGGCAATTTAAATTGATTCGGCGCAGAATTTAGTTACGTGATTAGCGCCAGTCTTTGGCGCCATCAGTAGCGTCTATACGTAAACTCTTTTTAATATTTACATCGAGACGGTCACGTCAAATAGGTGTCCTTACTCGTGCGTTTTTATCTCCATATATTCTCGTCTTCAACTTTCAAATTATCTCGCATTTAAACTATATATAGCCTTATTTGAAATGTCAGCCTTTATTAGCCGAATCGGCGTACCTAGGTAGGTTATAGTGTGTGTTGCTACAATAACTTAGATTAGTATCCGCATATTACCTACTAATATCTGAATTATAGTTTTACTTGAAAGCTGTGAAACAGAATTAGAAGGTGTGTGTTAATATATCTAACAGAGAAAAAAATGGGTAGCAATGTATCAAGTGAATATCTAAATTTATAATTCCTTGACATTCAGAGTATAAAATGTAACGAATTTATGTAATAAACACGCTAATAATTTACAAGATCGCCGTTAATAAAAATCATCTGGCTTTATTGCTATCTGCACTAAAAAAGTAGTTTTATAACATCCAATACATTGATGGTTGTGAGAGCAAAAATATTAAACGTCTGAAATACTGGCTTGTTAGATGCTGCATAAAAGATAGCAAATAAATGAGTCATTTACAACGATCCAGATTGTCAAAACCATACTGATGAATAAAAGAACTGTTCTAGATGTTTTTCAAGTCCATTCTTTGGATATTGTAATTTGCAACGACGCGATGCAACTGGATAAAAACTGCTTAAAGAGTCCAGGTTATATTTTAATCCAGGTCATAGTCTACCCTTAACTCCAGCTCCAAGTTATATGAAAATTTGTTCAGCCGTAAAAGCGTGATAGAGTAACAAACATTCACATATTATAATAGTGGGATTTCTCACATGTAGATGTATGTTAAGTAAATGGTTAAATTAAATAGCGACTATCAAAATGCGAACGTGGGCGTGAGACGTTTAAATTAGGATCCACAATGTAGGTATGATTAATACAGGTGTATCATTATGGACTTGGCTCGCGTTTGGAGATGTGTCTGGATTGATATTTTCTTGTTGTAGGTATTAAAATAACAAAAATCGGCAGACGGATATTCCATGCTTACATCATCACTGCATTTCATTTTACTATAGGGTAGTGATTAGATCACAGAACAGAAAAAAACTGTTTTTTTCTGTTCTGTGGATTAGATGCTATGTTTAGGTAGGTAGGTTGAAGAATGATGAGGTTGTCTACGAGATCTATGTAAGACAATATGATAGGGTATGTCTATCTATTTATACTCTAGGTATACTAATATTACAAAGCTGAAGAGTTTGTTTGTTTGTGTGTTTGAACGCGGTAATCTCCGGAACTACCAGTCGGATTAGAGATAAACTTTTTGCGATTGATAGCCTAATTCTTGAGGAAGGTTTTAGGTTATTAAACACCATGCTACGACTTTTAGGAGCCGACAAAAAGAAAAAAATCAGAAAGAACACTAAGAGAAAACGAAGTAACGCGGCGGAGAGGACATAGCTATATATTATATATATACAACGTGGCGCTACAATGGCGACATTAATTTAACACACGGGTAGAGCTAGTGCCTATTAATCATATAAATTTTGATAGGTTAAAATAATTCGTAAATTGAAAAAAAAATGTTTTCAAACAAACTAAATAATAAAAAAGTAACTAAAATTGGGATCACCCTTGCAAAAATTCATTCATGAAATCACTTACCTATACTCCATTTACAATAAGATTAGAAATTTAAACAAACCTTTTTTACCGTCGGTTCAATCGATTTTGACTTCTATTTCGTAGGCATAAGGATGGCATTAAAAGCAGCAAACAGTTGTTATTGTAAGCACTTTTTTTGCTTTTAATGCCATCCTTATTCCTACGGAATAGAAGTCAAAATCGGTTGAATAAGCTGTAAAAAAGGTGTATAGCTGCTGGCTTACGTTAACTCGGAGCGGCAACGCGTCGTTTCGCGCGCTAACAATCGCGCAACGCGTCTTGTATGTACCTACTCGTGATCGGTCCGATTCTTTGACGGCTTATCAAAGAAACCGAGCGACGCAAGTGGTACCTACAGCGGAGGTGCTTAGTGTCTAACGGAGTATGCACTTTTCTAAATTTGAATGGGTGCCACTTTTCGCGCTTTAATATCCTATGGACGGCTCTGTGATGGACTTGAAAATTAGGATCATGTCCGCATATTCAGCTGCTGTGTAGTTCGGATGTGTATTTGCCATCACGATCACAAGTTTACACAAGCATTAATAAAATAACACAAATAAAAGCGTCCGTATCGCAAGAGATGTAAACGTACCTACTAGATTACAAAACGAAAACAAAGCAAATCGTCTTTATCGCAGTATCTAATTACACAAAAATAAATAAATAAAGCAAAAAATATTAGACACCGTAGTGTGAAGAAGTGTATCAAGGACACGGGTTCGGCTATCACTAGAAATGCAAAAAAAGAATTCGAGTTCGGTGCGGCGGCGGGTGGAAGGGAGGGCGCGCGTCGCCTGCGCCGCTCGCCGACAAAGGGCTATCTCTTTCCTTCAATTGGGTACTCTTTGCATTTGTTTCATCCTAATAGTATTGCTTATTCGTTCTAATTTCATTGATGCGATGTTATGATCCGTGACCCCGGCAAATGACCGCTGCGCGACAGTTCTTTAAATACAGGTTGCTCTAAGATGCCATTTTCTAAAATTTAAAATAAATCCGTAAATAATAACGTTTAATAGAAATATTATTTCTAAATGAAACGAAAATGTGAAAACGTATATGTTTGTTAAATTAATGTCACCATTGTGGCGCCACGTTGTATATATATATATATTATATATTATATTATTTTTAAATGTTAAAACAAGAAACACGCGGACGAAGTTGCGGGCAGAAGCAAGTAGGATATAGGACCCTGAAGGTCTGCACCTCTGTTAAAAGCTTATAGGTTTGGACCGTATTAAATGCATTAGGTATGCGTTAGCCCTCTTGATTAGATACCAGTGTTGGTTACAAACAGGAAAAGAATGCACGACCTCATAATCCACCTATTATCTAGGTGCTCGAATAGGTCATTTATCTTCTATGTTATTAGATGCGCTAGCGTCGTACCTACCGAACAATAGTAATTTTGTCAGAGCTACTATTATTATGTGTGTTATTTAGTGCTTAGGTACTATTACCATTCGCCTGATTCTAATAAATTTGTAGCTATTACTGCAAGCAGACACTGGCCCCGATTCTGTTGTTCATACACTAAACTAAATTTAAGTTCAGTGCATCTTTTTCTTTCTATTTCATTACGAAAAGGACAGAAGATAAAATATTAGTTTAGTCCTGTCAAATTAGATAATCCATAGACAAGTTAGACGAGATTTAAAAATTGGCTACTAAAAATACGTCAATTTACGTCAAGCGCGGACTAATTTGACAGGACTAAACTAATATTTATCTTCTGTCCTTTTCCTAATGAAATAGAAAGAAAAAGATGCACTGAACTTAAATTTAGTTTAGTTTGTAAACCACAGAATCGGGGCCACTGTTTGAATTAAGTTTTAACCATACCTATAGGTATGTTCTGTAGATTTAACGTTCACTTTCTTGAGAATTAAAGTCTGCTACACGTCAACAGATGATTCCATATTTTTATCTAAAAGATACCTTGTTTAGATGTCCCCGGAGTAACGTAACAGTGTATAATTAACCCTCTCGTTAGTCAAGACTTAAGTTAAACCACAGAATACCTAATAGTACTTCGTACAGAATGGCCACTCCCTACCCCGCGCTGACATCAGATACCGCACCTCACCCCGCACACCCGCGACATTATCGGCGGTTCATTAGCTCGGGGCGCTCACAAAGAACCGCAGCACTGTACTGCTGACACGAACACACAATTTTGCGATTTAAAAGTTTTATCTGAATTTTAATCACGATGGTTCGATATTGTGATGCTTTTCCGAATTTGTATTTACATAAATGTTTGTAAGATATCGCATTTTAATACCATGCTATATAATAACCGATTATTTATAGTTAAGTAGGTCATTTAAACGAAAATATTTTAGTGTAAGCAATATTTAGCTAAGTACCTTATTTGCATGGGTATTTGCTCTGGGATAGCAACATTTAGTGAAGTGGAACTGATGATGAAGACCACAGATGGCCACCGGGACTACTCAATAATAAGTATTTCACAGGTTGCGATTCGATTACTTTAATATGTTTGCTAAGCACAATTTATGCTCGTCACAATGCGAATGGTGAAATGGAGCTGATGATGGAGTACCAAGAGAACTCCTCAACAATTAACGTCCCTGCATCGGGAAAAGCAATATTTTGTACAAGGCGATGAGCAAGTTGACATTAGGCTATTGTAACTTAGATACTTTATAAACAGACCCACTAAAAAGCGAGAAATAAAAACTTTTTAGCAAAAAAAAACCGACTTCCAAAAAAACACTAAGTACAAAGTGAAAAATAACTTTAATTTCGTAAGTCGGTGGCAATAAACTAAAATACAGATCCAAAAACACCGACTTCCGAAATTAAAGTTATTGTTAAAAAGTTTTACATTTATTACTTAACTATTATAATATTATTTTTATTTCATTACGAACCCGACTAATTAAATAAACAATCAAACTAGTCCTTTCTAGTCGCGTCGTCATCGTTCCCGCCATTTTTTTTACGCTCCGCAACCAACCCTACTAGAGTTTACGCACACATTTGCACGTGTACCAACGTCATTTGGCTATGTAGTAGTAGTAGGTAATTATTTTGCGCGCGTTGTACGGAGTGTCCGGGGTGTGGTTAAACATTGTTTGTTAGTGTTACAAATCCCTCTCTCTAACTCCCCCGTCTGTTACCTTTAGATACACGCCTTAGCGGCTGATAAGATTTGGATGAAATTTGGCATACGGATAGGTACACCATGACCTGCACCCTAATTGCGAAACACACTATCGATCTCAATTTGAATAATTTTGAAGCATATTGCTAATCCATTGCTTCATATGTTCGAAAAATGTGTCTGCTCAACAATGTAAAACACGCAATGAACGTTGTTGATCTGTCAAAATGAAATCTATTGCTACTAATAGTGTGTTACGCAATTACCCCGCTGGGTCAGGATATAGGATACCTACTTTTTTATCCCGATTGTACGTTTCCGTGAGATAATTTCCCGCCTCTACGCGGGCAAAAGAATATGAAAATGTGAGAGGAACAGCTTACCCGAGGAGAAGGCGTCTTTCTTGGCAGGGTCGATGGTGCTGAGGTTGGTACTGGACGCCCAGCTTCGCCCCACCTTGTCACCATTGTCTTCATCACGACTGCTGTATACAACGAAGTACGTATTTAAGTATAACACAAACAGTAAAAATACTTGTTCTTATTTTGTAGTCGAGAGTGGACATATTCATTATTTTAATTTTAGCTATTGATGTAGGTACAACTGCTGGGCAAAGG
This sequence comes from Globia sparganii, assembly GCA_949316385.1. Taxonomy (NCBI): domain Eukaryota; kingdom Metazoa; phylum Arthropoda; class Insecta; order Lepidoptera; family Noctuidae; genus Globia; species Globia sparganii. Next base: position 16,789,935 of record OX438653.1, on the reverse strand, counting down.
CCTCCCTACTCCCTTTTCTAGAGCTGCCATGGACCAATTTTTTTTAAAATATTTCTTTAGAGTGATCACATGGTGAGCAAACATGTTTCCGATACATGGCCTGCGCCGTTGTGCTGATGAGGATTATATTGTTTGACAAAACAACCACCTCTGCAACCTTATAGGTAACAGGTAAAAATCTCGGACTACCAACCAAAAATTTAAGCAAACTTTCAATTTTCAATAAGGTAATTTATAGTGGTGTTGCTTGTTGGGTCAGCCTTGATTGACGTACATACGTAGGTACATAGGTACAAGGTAGATAGGTAGGATGGGTATCTGCCTAATGGTAAACTCGAAAATGAAACAGGTCGTACATAGGTCACAATGAAAGATGACATCACATGTGTTTGATCTCCAAAACAGAGCCAAGTCAACGCTTACACTTTACAGGAATATCAAAGAGATGTTTATTTTATACACAATTCCTATTTTGTTTGTAAATGTTGACAAACTAAGCACTGTGTTTAGAGCATGCGTAGGCAGATATGTGCATGATATAAGTAACTATCTTTTATTCAGTCTAAATGTTTAGGATGTTATGCCATATTCTATATTATTTACGACTTCTAAACTTCAATCTGAATTTTACGTAGCTCATATAGAGATCAAAATTGAAAGCTTTTAGCAGTTACCTATGTACTTATGAATCATCCTATTGATATTGAGTGCGGACTCACAACATCCTTTTCGTTGCACTTTGCCACAATAAGATGAGACGAGTGATTTGTGTAGTTCGTTCCCATACCTACATTACAACTGAGGATTTGATCATAAACTGTGCGTAATAGATGTAAAGTCTATTCAAACTTGTTTCAAATTAATATTATTTAAATTTAAACAAATATAAACTCTATTTCTATGGGAATTAAGTTGATTTCAGAGTGACTAGCACTATTGGAAAAGTTTAAAATTACATGATAGAGAACAACACAACAAAAGAGACAACCCACAACCGTACGGTGTGGCGCAGAAGTACTAGAAGGGCTGTCCCCAAATAAATTGGGATACTAGCCAGGAGAAAGAAGAAGAAAAAGACTACCTAGATGTAGGTACTTATAGTGGCAAATCGTACGTAAGTACAAACGAAGGCGGCATGCGTCAAACTTCAGCAACCGGGCGCAGTACAAACAATCCACAAAAACGCTCAGGAATTTGGAATTGTGCCATCTTTTTTTGTTAAATGTTAGAAAGAATCAACTAGGGACAGGTAGTAAAGTAGACCGGCCAAACTATACTTGTTATAGGTCAGGGTTACCTACCTGGGTAGCGGAATTGTCCGAAAGGGTTACCGCTGCCCCGGAACATAAACGGTTAAGGAAGGAACACCGGTGGGTTTTAGTCAGTAAGAGTCTGACACTCCCTTCTGCTCCACCCAGAGCGGGAGGGGCCATTTGATGACTTCCCATCCACAAAAAAAAGGCTTACCTACCTTATGTTCCGTGACACAAATTCTGACTGATCATTATCGATAGGGATACTAAGGATTCCTTATAGGATAGCAATAAGTTAAACGATGATGCGATAACTTACATACATTAATTTTATTACTTGCCACTACGGGTATTGACATTATTCGACAAATTGCTATAGAGCAATCAAATAGCCATGCCATAAAATTAGCGTGCAGTAAAATAACAAAGCGGAAATTACGAGCATGCATTCGCTATAAAGTGAACATTACTTGGGATTATCTTGAGATAAGTACACATGTTACTTATCAGATTTAGGAACCATAGAAAAATGTCGCGATATAAATTCAAAATCTAGCACCATAGATATAAAGATGTTGCACTAAAAAGGTAAAACAATGGTGTTACTTTTCATGTTTGAGTTTGACCCACCATCAGACTTCAATTCTGATGGAACGGAAGAAAGGTCGCTTATTGGCCTGAATATCAGAATTTGACTTTGGTTATAAGTGTACTTTAGTAGCTTTGCGAGGAGAAGCTAATCCTGGCACACATAAGGTTAAGTTATTTCCATCCATCGAATCCAGATCGATGATCAATCGATCCACTTTCTGATGATTCACTCATCAGTTAGGAAGAGCGCTCAGCACATCAGTTAGGTAACCAGCAGCTTTCAAGAACCTATGATGTATTTGCCCTCATCAGAGGCCTATTTTCCTGGCAAATTATGACATCTGTGGATATATTTTTTTGAAACTAAAAATATATACTTATATTTGTTTGATTGATTGTAACAGTTATAGGTACTTTCTCTACCTGTCTTCTTATTCTCGCCTACCTGGGTAGGCAATGGTTTGGCACCGCGTTTGATCAAACTTAAGTAGGTTGGCCAAAGGAGCAACTATTCCAATAGAAAACTTTTATTTGTAGGTAGGTACAGAGGCCAGCACATCAACCTACCCTAATCTGTCAAATTCCTTTGATAGATTTTCAACTTTACCACAAAGGAATAAAGTTCATATTCAATTGGTATTTGACAGATTGGGGTAGCTTGATGTGCTGGCCTCTGTACAAGCGGTTATTCATCTTATTAACTACTCTCAGCTAAGTGATGCTGTTTCACACGTACAATAGGTACGTTAACTACTGCTAACTGAACTAATAGTTATTACTGTTTAAATCTATGTCAGGTTAATGCTTTATACCCAACGATGTCACTACGAGAGGATTTTAGGCATGTTTAATTGTATTGGATTTGCTCGTGGGTCATACCTATCAAAATGTTCTGTATGGCAAATGACTTTAGGCTCGAGAAGACGTGAATAAGATGGCATCGCCCTCTGTGATAACAAGAACTTATTACGATCAAACCTTTCACCAAGTGTAGGAACCTCACGGATGTGCCTTGTAGCCGTTTAGTACTGTTTTATGTCCACCCACTAGCACTTACGGGTTGAAATGATAGGCTTCCGGTGTGCGCAGGTTACGTAGGAAGAGGGCTTAGTGGAAATTGGACAATGTCCCTTTTGGGTACTACCTACTCCTTAGAATATAATTTAAATTTCCTTTGACACTTCCGTCAATTCCGTTCTATGATGATATTCGGAACGGCTCAGTATCTGACAGCACAGTTATACTCATAATAATAAATACTACAGGGTGTTGGTAAGAGAGGTGGCACACTGACCGTGATGACGGCGTGTTCCAAGAGGAGAGGCTGGGCGTGGACACCGTGAAGTCGTCCTCCTTCTTACGCACGCCGCCGTGCTCCTTGTAGTCGCGGAAGCACCGCTTGCAGCGCGTGGGCCAGCGCACCTGCGGGTGGAACCCTAGCGGGCAGAGCGGGTCGCCCTTCGCCAAAGGGTACAAGTGATGCATTCTCACACTAACACACACAAATGCACTATACAAATGTCAAAGATTTCACCTAAATGCCGCTAACGAAAACAGTTCCGTCACATTCCTCCTCTCACACGCAGTCAATGCCACCACTCTTAACACAGCATCGCCCGAGGGGACTAGGAATAACCACATACACACGCAAATGTTTATGGAATGAACTTTACGATTTTACTCTATAAATAATAATTTATTTAACCAGCAACGTGTTCAGGCGCTCGTACGTCTGCACCCAACAGTGGCAATAAAAATATCGCGCTGCTAGCACTGAACCGGGCGACCTAAATCGGCTGCTCTGAACTCGCTACAAATTCTCAGACTTTCTAGGCGCGTAAACACAAACGCGATTTTATCAGTAGGAGTATTTTCTGCGAACGCCTCGCGGCGCAAGCTCCGTGGTGGTTAGTTTTGTAAAGGACCGCGTTCGTGGAGTAGCTCGTTCGTGAGCAGCTTCGGTCATGTAATACGTAAATACGCAATAGACAGGAGTCTGCGAGTGCGTGCGGTGGCGGCAGGCGGCAGGCGGGCCGGCGCGCCGGGGACTGGCGGCGGCCGGGCACGGAGCCAACGCAGCGCGCGCACCGCTGCGCCACTTATGTTCTATTACACCACACACCGCTGAACCACTGCCCGCCTGCTGACCGTCTATAAAAATAAAACAGACTTGCTAATAAAACGCGTCAGGGAATATCTCCTCGCACCGCAGCCGGACGTGAGCGTGAGCGTGTCGCATCGAACTGCATAACCTGCGCCAGCGCATCTGGGATCAGACGACGTATCTAGACATGACAAGAAATATATCTCACACAAATCCGTGTAGTGGTTTGTAAATAGATAAAACATATTCTGTGAGTTGTGTGCAAAAGCTACCCGTTTACGCCAGAGGAAATTCGCGTTACAGAACAGCCAGAGTCAATAATAACTTTATGAATGGGTGTTGACGTCAAAGCGAGTATTTTTCATTGCGTACCTAGGTATATACTTGTCCATACATTTTAAAGTCAGCCACGTAAATGTAAATAAAAGGCAGTTCATAATAGTAAAACTTTAATCAATCTGATAAAAAGAAAAATAGTTGTAAACAATATGTATTTAGAGATTATCTATGATATCGTAATCTAAACTTACAGTCTATGATCTATTCACATAATTTACACTTTGAGACGTAAAAATATATTCGTTATGATTATGCTGTCATTGTGCTTGCGACGATATCGTTTGGAAGTTAATATTATAACTTTGAACACAGTGGTGACGATATAGTTACGGTTTATTCCATGTTATCTCATGGTTATGTAGGTACAGTCAACAGCAAAAGTAGATGATGAAAATCAGAAATTCAATACTAATGAACGGAGTTCGCGTCAGAACTGTGTGGCGTCGAAGTAGTAAATGTTTGGTATAATTTACAATCACATACTTTTGAATCACTTCGACGCCACACAGTTCTGACACGAACTCCGTTCATTAGTATTGAATTTCTGATTTTCATCATCTACTTTTGCTGTTGACTGTATTAGACATAATAATTTGCTTAAAAAAATTTGTTTCTTGAGAAGGTCGTAAACGTAAACCATTTACATATTGGCTGGTTCAGACCTATTTCTCATATTTTTGAAGAGAGAAAATTAAATACAATGATATGTTATGTTAGAATTATTGGTTATTCTTATCTACTTTGAGCATAGTTAGCAGAAGTCTCCTTGGTTGAGTGGTTCATCTTCCTTTTTGTCATACACCAGTGTTTTGTATATGACCTCTTCGAAGTGGAGAGCGTTCAAACCCTTGGGTTCTGCGACCTTGATTTTGACGTCACCGGGGTAAAGGATCTCGCCCTTGTTCTTGGTGCAGCCCATCACGAGAGATTTCTGAAGTTTGTCGATGCAGGGGATTTCTGTAAAGAAAATGGGTAACCGTTAAGATATGTTATTAAGTTAGGGTTTTTTCTTTTTTGGGGAGGAATTAATATTTCCTAATAAATAATCAGCCTAGATAATGTCTACTGCTGGGACTCTGACTTCCTCTTTGTGAGAGGAAATGGACAGTGGCCCCGATTCTGTTGTTCACAAACTAAATTAAATTTAAGTTCAGTGCATCTTTTTCTTTCTATTCTAATATGAAAAGGACAGAAAATGAATATTAGTTTAGTCCTGTCAAATTAGATAATCCATAGACAAGTTTAGACGTGATTAAAAAATTGGCTATTAAAATACGTCAGGCGCTGACCAATTTGACAGAAACTCCGCGGCCAAAATATATGAAACAGCAATTTTTTTTAAATAATCGACGTCCAATTTCAGAAGGGGAGGTCCCCTTACCCTTCCCCTTAGGTAGGTACAATCGTGTACTGAATCCGGTAACAGGTTACGCGTCAATGTTCCTGCAACCCTGTATCACGATATTATTCACTTCACTAAACCTTATAGTCGTATCATTCGCAGAGCACTACCGTACATGCGGCTGTCGGCACCGGCTACCGGCATGCTGTCGCGGGTTCGGTTCCCGCACGGAACAAATATTTGTATTGCCTACAGAGTTGTTCCGGGTCTGGCTGTTTGTGTAAGTGAGTTTAAATGTTTGTAAACGCACCCACGATACTGGAGTAATTCCTATTGAGGGACGTTTAAAAAAAAAAAACTTTGTACCCATCTATACATAATTACATACTTACTCGTCCTTTATACCTACATTATGTGGCTATCAAATGATTCGCATTTTCCTTATTTACCTACTAAAAGATAAATATTTATTGAAGCTTGAGTAACATCTTTTTGTTGCTAGTGAATACTCCTTAAGATGCATGTATGATGAAAGACTTGCCACTTTAACGGCTAGGTATACATTCTCTATGATTATGAAACTGTAGTTGCCTAGTAATTATTTCGCAATACATCGGCCAGTTTCTCAGGGACCAATAGGTACTTACTTTAGAAACATGCAATTATTTTTTTATACAAATAGTTAACTGTCTGAGCAATTGGTATAAGCAGGCGTATCTAAACCACGGGGGCTGTAAACCATGTCTCTTTGGTTTAATTTACTTACAGTAAAAAGTCCGTTTGTTTTCCAAGTTCGTAAAAGTACGCTATGAGTGATGGTCAGCTGCAAACACCTGTTTCTATGACTTTATAGTACCTACTATAACAAATGTTGTACTACTGTAAGTATAATATTTATAATCTATACATATAATAAAACAGTAAAAAAACTGTGTCTGTACATTGAATATATTAAAAAAAAAATACTTGAGGGGGGTTTAGAAACAGTAACAGAGCACGAATCAAAAAAAAAAAATTTGTCTGTTTGTCTGTTTGTCTGTTTGTTTGTACACGCTAATCTTCGGAACTACTGGACGGATTTGAATGATTTTTTTTTTGTTGTATAGGTATTAAGTCTAGGCAACATATAGGCTATAACTTATTTTGGAAAATGGAACACCTGATGCAGAACCGCAACAGACCAGCTAAAGTATAAGAGATACAATAATGGTACCATAGCAAAAATTGTTCCACGTGATGAGCAGTTTCTGCTGAGATAATAAATTTGAAGATCTGGAACACCTGATGTGGAACTCCAAGAGCCCAGCTACACCATAACATATATAGGAATGAAGATTTAGCAAAAGTTGTTCAATCTGATGAGCACTCTCTGTTGACTTATAAAAATCGAAGATCTGGAACACCTGTTGTGGAACTCCAAGAGCCCAGCTGCACCATAATACATATAGGAATGACGTTTTAGCAAAAGTTGTTCAATCTGATGAGAACTCTCTGTTGACTTATAAAAATCGAAGATCTGGAACACCTGTTGTGGAACTCCAAGAGCCCAGCTACACCATAACACATATAGGAATGACGTTTTAGCAAAAGTTGTTCAATCTGATGAGAACTCTCTGTTGACTTATAAAAATCGAAGATCTGGAACACCTGTTGTGGAACTCCAAGAGCCCAGCTACACCATAACACATATAGGAATGACGTTTTAGCAAAAGTTGTTCAATCTGATGAGAACTCTCTGTTGACTTATAAAAATCGAAGATCTGGAACACCTGTTGTGGAACTCCGAGAGCCCAGCTACACCAAAACACATATAGGAATGACGTTTTAGCAAAAGTTGTTCAATCTGATGAGAACTCTCTGTTGACTTATAAAAATCGAAGATCTGGAACACCTGTTGTGGAACTCCAAGAGCCCAGCTACACCATAACACATATAGGAATGACGTTTTAGCAAAAGTTGTTCAATCTGATGAGAACTCTCTGTTGACTTATAAAAATCGAAGATCTGGAACACCTGTTGTGGAACTCCGAGAGCCCAGCTACACCAAAACACATATAGGAATGACGTCTTAGCAAAAGTTGTTCGATCTGATGGGCATTTCCTGTTGACTTATGAAAATCGAAGATCAGAAACATCTGATGTGGAAATCAAAGCTATCACTAATTTCACTGTATAATTATAAAATAACATAAGCTGGGAGTACCTCCACGCGGTGAAGGCGGTAACAGTTTAGGACTGATTTTCGTTGACGATGGTATATCATTGAAAAGTTGACTCTACTGGTCAAAACTCCCATTAATTTTTTTACTTTATAAATAAATATGCCTTCGGGCTTATGTTATTTGAGTGTTTAATTTCCTTTGCCATTTATCTTCGTGACACGGTAGCCTACCCGGTAACGCAGGGGAGCAGTCACTTAGATTTTAATTGATCAGGTATATTCACAATAAAACTATAACCATGCCTAGAAAGAGGTCAAATCTTTCCCAATGTTCCAAAGGAGCTGAAAGATTGAGGATCATAAGATCCCAAGAATCTACCGAAGAGCGTCAGGAGAGACTTGATGCTGTTCGAAAACATCAGGCTGCAACTCGCTCCGTGGAAACCTCTTCGGATCGCGAAGCACGCCTGCGTTCTCAGCGTATTCGCACATCTACTAACAGGTCTTTTGAAACGAGTGATGAACGTGATGCGCGAGTAACTGGTGATCGAGATTATCATACATTGTCCCGAACACGCACACAACAAAATATTCATAATCAGTTAGAAAGTGAGAGAGAAAGAATTGCTGGAGTACGGCATGAAGAGACAGAAGAAGAGCGCAACGAACGTTTGAATTCTGATCGACTTCGACATTCTCTGAACAGAATGTCGATATCATCTGAAGAATCGGATATGTCTCAAAACAGAGACACATCCGATCCGACAGAGATATAGCCGTAAGACGTGGCAACCTTCCTTGGGTTGATAAGGAACGGAGTGCATTTACGTATACTCTTATGAATGACTTGATTGACTACGCCACGTATTCCGCCATCGGAGGTATGGTTCAAAATTGTACTTTTTGTGAAGCTGTTAAATGGCAAAAAGAAACAAACGGTATGTGTTGCTCAGGTGGAAAAGTATACATATTGAAATATTACAAAATCCTCCAGATATATTAAGATCACTGCTAATTGGTGACAGTCAAAACATTTCTTGGACAACATCTGTATACAATGCCTTTCAAATGACATCTTTTGGTGCGAAACAGATTTCAAGAGGCCCATTTATCCAACATTCAAAGTGCAAGGCCAAGTTTACCACCTTATTGGTTCATTATTGTCTGCAAATGACCCCAAGTTTCTCCAAATATATTTCGTATCTAATTATCAAGATCAGGCAAATATTAGAAACCAAAACTTTCCGCACTTGAACAAATAGTCTGATTTCAATGCTTCAAAATATGTTGCATGAAGTAAATCCCTACGTACGCAGTTTTAAATCTGCCTTAGAATCTATAAATATATATATAAAAATGGTGCCATAGCAAAAATTATTCCACGTGAAGAGCATTTTCTGCTGTGAGAATAAATCTGAAGATCTGGAACACCTGTTGTGGAACTCCAAAGCCCAGCGACACTACAACATATATAGGAATGACGTCTTAGCAAAAGTTGTTAAGTCTGATGGGAATTTTCTGTTGACTTACAAAAATGAAAGATCTGGAACGTCTCGAATCGTCTCGCGCATCCCGTTGTTTTCCCGTCCCCGGGCTCTTAGAATTCGACATCAGACGTTTCAGATCTTCGATTTTGACGACCCCGTTGTCGCTGGCATAATCAACAGGATCCGCGTACGAAGTCGCGGGCAGAAGCTAGTATCGCATAAAGTACCTACTTCAAGACGTACTTCGGAAATACGTGTTTAGCATAAAACGAAAAGTACATAAATAATGCACAGCAGTGTGCTACAAAGTACGAACCACGACACTACCTCATTCCTCAGGTGCATCTAAATTGCGGTCGATCGATAACATCGACCATTGAAAACAATCTAGTGTGGTGTATGGCAACAAGGTTCAGAGCTAACGAGGTCGGCAGATGTTATTTGACATCGATAATAATCGTCTTTCTTAGATCGATCATTGATTGATGCGATGAATATCAACAGCAATAAGCTCGCCCCGAATTACATAATTATACTTAACAGGCGAAATGTACCTGTACACCTCTGTTTAACCCTTCGGGGAGTACTATGAAATAGTTTACATCAACGAACCGGAGTCTAGTTACACATTCACAACAATCACAACGCCACCTTGAACTATCATCTGAAGGTAGGTCTACACACCTGAAGTGACGACTTTCTTAATGGGCGTGCCGAGCGCGTTCTCAATGACGCGTACATCGCGCACCAACTGTTGGAACTCTGTCGGGGTGAGGGAGCAAACGTGGTCGGTTCCCTTCATCGTCTTCTCCAAGGTAATGTGCTTCTCCAACACCTGGGCAGGAAGAGAAAGATAAGTCACACAAAAACACAGTTTTTGCTAAGTCAGCATACGAGTACTTATTATAATAAAAATGTCAAAGAGTAGTGGGGCGTTGAAGTAAAAAAAAAATAATTGAATGATTACTGCTAATACTAAGATCATCTTTTGCTTTTTCCCCAACTATGTTAATGTTGGGGTCGGCTTCCAGTCTAACCGAATGCAGCTATTTATTTATTATTTATTTACTAGCTGCGCCCCGCGGTTTCACCCGCATATGTCTCGACCCCGTGGGAATATTGGGATAATAAGTATCCTATGTCCTAAGTCAGGTTATGGGTCTAGGTACCCCTGTGCCCAATTTCATCCAAATCCTATCAGCCGTTTTAGCGTGAATGCGTAATAACCGAACATACAAAAAATCAAATCATTTCTCTTTATAATATTAGTTTACACAAGGTGTCTACTATGAACGGATACGGTACGGTGGATACTTACAAAAGGCTGTCTAGTTTAAGCTGGGAATAAATTACATAATTTTTTCAGAAGTTTTTGCATAGAGTTAATTTTGCTGAAGAACCATTCCTGGTAATGACAGACAGCGATTTAGGAAGGTCAATGTTGGTGAAACCTAGTAAAATTTTATGATCTGTGTGCGGTTACGACGCGTCTGTCGACGAAGAACATCGCATTTCGTATTTTGTTTAATATAGAATCTATCGGTCGTGCTCTTGCGTACTCAAGTACAGGAGACATACGCAATAATCAATGCAATATGCCACATCAATAGGCACTTTAATCAACAGACTAAATAAAGTACTATCGACTATACTATCGTCATTAGACTCTTAGCATTTCACCAGACACTGGTCTTATAGACAAAGAAATTATAAGTTATGTTAATAGTTGCGGGGCCAATAATGGCCACGAATGGAGCACTATAGGGCGGCAGGGATATCGATGTGCAAACTGAAACCATGAATTCAGGACATGATTCTGAATCCCAGCCGTTAAAATTTTTCGTCGGTTATAAAAAAGAATCGGCTGTTTCATAGAAAACTGCAATATACCTAAACGGTCAAAATGTATGAAACGGCAATTTTTTTTTTAAATAACCGATCAAAAATTTCAACGCATGGGTGGTAACAGGTTGCGCGTCGATGTCCCTGTACAGATGCCAGCACATCAAGCTACTCGAAACTGTAAAATTTTCCCACTCAACCTTGAACCTTCTGCTTTAGCGATAAAGTTGAAAATCTATTAAAGACATTTGACAGATTGTAGTAGCTTGATGTGCTGGCGTCTGTATAATGTCGTTGTCCGTCTGGAAAATTATTTATAGCAAGACAAAGGAAAGTTAAACTCGACGGTAATTATTATTTTGGGTATCGACAACATCATAATAAACGTTATCGCTTGTACCTACTGTATATTTTCGACATCTTTTCGATAAATCGTACATTATTATCTAAACACGCTATCTATACTATACTGTAATCTCACTGTAGGCGAGGTAAACAGGACCGGCACAAGAAGTACAAGTTATACACAAACTCATGAAGAAAAACAAATTTTTAAATATTTTTCGTGTAAAATAGAATCGTCAATTGTTTTTGACGACTTCTGTTTGGAAGCAAACGCCTACGGGAATGTGGGACAAAGCTAGGCTGATACATAAAATATGAAAGTAGGTACATACCTTAGCTCCCAAAGCAACTGAAGCAAGCGCTACTGCAGTGCCAACCTCCTGCCCAGAGTACCCAATAGGAATATCAAAAGTGTTCATATAATCTTGGATCACAGTCAAGTTGCAGTCTTCATATGGAACAGGATACGCCGATATACAGTGAAGAAGGCAGAAGTTCTTATGGGTAGCCGATATTATGTCATAAATAGTTTTAACTGCAGACTTATCGACCATCCCCGTTGAGATGATGAGTGGAACCTTTTTGGAGGCGGCGTATTTCAAGAACAAAAGATTGTTCGAGTCTCCAGAGCCGATTTTGATGAATGGCGCCTTCATGTTGACTAAGAAGTCGAAGGAAACCTGAAATGTTATGAAAACTTCTGGTTTAATATTGCGGTTTCGGTCTTTTGTGATGTTGGTAGTGGAAAGATGAGTAGTTTAATTTTCCCTGAACTGGCCAGATAGTACAAGATTTGTTGACAGTTTTAAAGATCTTACATTATTTATAGGCTCGTTACATTTCGTTAGGGATCTATGGATCGAAGTTACTAATTCATAAGATTGGTATTTATCTTATAAATCTGTCCTTTATAATGCCCTTTCCTATTAGACTTAAAGAGTTCAATGTTTAAAGCAATTAATAAACGACAAAAAATTATGTCTTGGCCAAATTAAGAATGCTAGCAATTAATCAAATAGTCACGTCGTGCGAGTTATGTGGAAATGTCTTTTTGCCACTAATAATGGATTTAATACCATGAAGCGTGAAAGTGTTTCGTTGGGCCACATATAGCCAACACACGTCAAATATTTTGTATAACTTCCATGCGAATCTGCAACTAATATGAGCGTGGCTATCAGTGATATAAATACATTTTGTATTGCGTCTAAATCTAGCTTCCAAGATTATATTTTTTCCACGACATTCGTAACTGCTTAAAGAATCTTGTGGTTAGTGGTCAATGAACTATTTCATTGGCTTAATTAGCTTCGTCCAGTATCACGACAATGATTAAGACTAATTAAAGTATGCAGAAAGATAACTTACCATGTCCATAGCCGAGGCTGTGCATAATATGCCTATTTCTTGTGCATACTTGAACAGTTCCCTGTACTGACTCTCAGAGAATTCCAGATGTCTTTTATGATCACCATAAGTCTTGCCCCATGAATTGGGGTTATTGTATGGTCGCTCTAAGTATTTCTTTGTGAATTTCTCGTTGAGACAGGTCTTTTGAAACTTGACACAGTTGGCACCTGCATCCTGTAATGTCAATTAAGAAATATGTAGCAACTGTCTATATGTAATACGAGATACATAAGTATCGTCTATGCATATTTAGAGATTTTAAATACAATTATATGATAGTGTAAATCTTATTATGCCGACTTGTTTTGATGACATCATCTGCACAAATAGATTACCAGGAAAGTTTTTCTGTATCACGATGTTTATGATATAATCCAATGTTAAAAGTAGGCGTGGAAAGTAGGATGCTAAGCTATGTAATTAAAAAATACTGCTTACGAAACGATGAACCCGAGTGTGACTTAACGTGAGAGAGTGGGGATCGTTAGATAAAACGTGATATACAGCACATGCATCCAAATGTGCCAATCTACATAGCACAACAGACATAGGATCAATCAAGTTTTAGTATTCAGTAGTAATATCTATTGTATTGTCGCAAAGCACTAACGAATACTTATTACAAGTTTGAAGAGAATGTTGGTTCTGTTTTGTTTTTCAATGTAAACAAAGCGAATCAATGTTTTCCTGCTACAGTTGTATTGAAAAGTGGCTTACCTTAGCGGCTTTTATTAACTTTTTTGCTATTTCGATGTCACCTTGATGGTTCTGTCCAACTTCCGCTATGATGAAGCAGGGATTGTTGCCGCCAACTTTGACATCGTCGTTTATCTTCACTTCTACCATGTTCATTGTCACGCTCGTTCCATAAAAACAAACAAAGTGAAACCGGCTTTCGGTTCAGACTGCGCGTAGGGCTCACACTGGCACTGTGCGAAGGTTTATCGACCTCTCGCTCAAGATCAAATCGGATAAATAAGGTCAATTCAATATAAAGCCGAAAGCGAGCAGCTTGTTGCGCGGCGGCCGCTCGAGTGCGCGCGCCTGCGCCGCCGGCCCGCACCCGCACCCACTCCGCATGATAATTGATAAAACCTGTAGGTATGTAGTACGGTTGCGTTCATGACCACCGGCATGTCCTGGATGAAGGCAAAAATACACAAACAGTATCTCAGAATATATTATTTATTGCTAATAAATTGCATTTCTCGAGACTTATACAAACAAAGGAATTATATTTTATTATGTACATTAGCTGTCGAGTCTTTGTTTTCAATTTAAGAATGTTTACATTTACACTGATTGTAATTATTCATGGTCAAACATCGCACGAGGCCATTTTTGCGATATCATTGTGATTTTTGAACCTATCGCCGATTGCACGGTTAACTTTCGACTCGGTGGGTTTGCCGAGATAGTTGGAGATGTATCGCCCCGCCTCGATGAGTTTGACGAGGTCGATGTGTGTGTTGAGTCCCATGCCGTACAGGAAGTACACCAGATCCTCTGTCGCGAGGTTGCCGCTCGCCCCGCGAGCGTACGGACACCCGCCCAGTCCCGAGATAGACGAGTCCACGGTTTTTATATCGAACTGCAAAAACAAGTTATGTTAAGAGGCTTGTCTGATGACGCGTCTGCGGTCATGCGGGTGTGTTCTGTAGCTAAGAAACTGGTCAACACCATGTTATTTTTATTTACTTTTAAAATGTATCCAGCTGTTCTAGATAGGAACTGATAATTATTATCAGCGACAGTGGCAACGTCTTTGTGAGCATATCGACAAGCTTGAAAAGGTCTGTTAAGTAAGATTCTAGAAGTGTTATTATTTATGTAACCGACGAACTTTAATATGATTATGTGTAATAATTATATTATTATGATTATGACTGGTATCACTAATAATATTTTATGTAGAATGACAATAACAGCACGTAACATACTTAAAATCTGTGTTTATCGACATCATACAAAGCAAGGTTCCTAACATAGAGCTTCTAAAAATGACTTTATCGCATATGGAAATGTTTGGCATCTGACGGTTTGTAACTGTTAGGCAATCAGCACTCAATATGTAGATCGCGGCAATCATAACGACTTGCCCTGGTTTCGTCACACAATTTTTGTCGTCTGATAAAATTTCATCTGGAGTTCATTGAGTCTAATATTGACGTTTGACCTTAGGTCATTTCTATTTAACCAAACATAAGTCAAATCTCCGCTATAATCAAAGTGAAATCTATTGAACAATATTAAATGAATTCTACCACAAAAATGCCCAGATTCATAAAGCAAGCTAATAAGGAAAGGATAATCAAGTACTTCATCATCATTCAGCCGTCCAGTAAAGAAAAATATATCAAAAAGTAAAAAAATGCCAGTAAAAAAAGGTCGGTAAAAGGTCTGTTTCTTGCTTACCTGACCATTCAAACAAAAAAAAAACGTGGGTAATCAACATGAACGTCTTTTTGTCAAAGCCTTTGAGTCACAAATTCATAACATAACTACCTCTAATCCAGCCAGCAGGTTAGACAGAGCCTGACCGTACGTGTCATGGAAATGTAGGGCCAGTTGTTCAGGCTTGGCGACTGTCAGTACTTCTTTCATCAGTCGCTGGACTGATCCCGCGGTGCCCACACCTATGGTGTCCCCCAGGGAGACTTCATAGCACCCCATCTCGAACAGCTGCTCTGTTATCTGTTATGAACGGTAATATATTATCATACACATACTTTCTTGT
The DNA here is from genome assembly GCA_949316385.1 of Globia sparganii. Taxonomy (NCBI): domain Eukaryota; kingdom Metazoa; phylum Arthropoda; class Insecta; order Lepidoptera; family Noctuidae; genus Globia; species Globia sparganii. Next base: position 16,774,324 of record OX438653.1, on the reverse strand, counting down.
TAATCTTCGTTGACATGGCAATAATAGGGGAACGTGGTGACCAAGCTGTCCTAGAAGGTCGACAAATCTGTTATAGGAACTCGATAAGTTACTGCTTGACCAATTAATATTATATGTTCTATGCAAATATTTTGTTCTGAACTTACCTACATTACACGTTATATTTATCACAGGAAAATTATTTCGATAACCATTGTTGCAATGACTAGGTGTCATTTCAAATAGGTTCATTTCGTTCATGTAGATTATTGATCACAAACGATAATTGTTTAAGGATACAATTCTATTGTCATAATGACCACAACATTCTGTTATTACTGAGGTATTACAAGTAGAACTAGTTAATTTATTTCAGTCCTCTCATAATAGGCTAGTTTCCATCATCAATAAATAGAAAATCTATTCAATCCGTCAGCTAGAGTATTGGAAAATAATGGACACGTATTTTTTGTTTTTGTAAATCAATGAATATTGACAAAGATAAAACGCATCAAAACTCGGGAGTGGGAGCTCGTGACGTCAGAACGCACTAAAAATTATAATAAGGTGTGACGTGACATATTGAGAATGTTAAAAGCGTCGTATCTTCGTCAATTTTGGTTTACGTAACAAAAGAAAAAATACGGGTCAAATATTTTTTGATAATCTAACTGACGGACTAGTTATTTTTTCAGTTGACAAGCCTATTATGCTTCTTTTCATGCATAAATAATCCATAGAATGTCTTCTAAGGGTGATTCAACAAACTATTCACCCCCATTTGGAATGAGCGTGATGAGTATAAGATGATAACAAAACGAAATAATTCCTAGAACTGCAAAATGGTTATGTTTACACACACTAAAAGCACAGCTAAAGGTGCAAGATGTCACGTGGACGATAAGAATTACTATAACATAGTCATAAAAGTTAATACCGGTCTGGGCGAGTTGGTAAGGTAGGTATGGAATTTACGAATGACGTAAGAAATTGTTTACATTACAGCAAACAACTTTTAATAAACAATATTTTGGCTCTTGGAATTTTAAACACTTTATGTTACTGTCGAAAAACACCTGCTGCATGTGTTTTGAAATTACGTTAAACATTGGGATTTCCATCGTTTTGGCTTATAATGGCCCCGATTCTGTTGTTCACAAACTTAACTAAATTTAAGTTCAGTGCATCTTTTTCTTTCTATTTCATTATGAAAAGGACAGATGATAAATATTAGTTTAGTCCTGTCAAATTAGTCAGCGCCTGATGTAAATTGACGTATTTTAGTAGTAAATTTATTAATCCCGTCTAAACTTGTCTATGGATTATCTAATTTGACAGGACTAAACTAATATTTATCTTCTGTCCTTTTCATAATGAAATAGAAAGAAAAAGATGCACTGAACTTAAATTTAATTTAGTTTGTGAACAACAGAATCGGGGCCAATATCTATTCAAATGAAAACTATAGGTCACGAGATGACGTGAAATCTTCTAACAAACGCTTGCATGGAATTAAGGAACAATAGTCTATTCCGTGCATTGTTGTTGTCATAGTTATCGTTAAAGAACCTTTTATTACCTTGGCGATGCCTTTCGGATGTATAGGTCCTTCGTAGGGGCAGCCGACGACACAGGACACATAGCCTCTCACCCTGAGGCCGTCCTTCACAGCCTGATCAGCCACCACCTTGAACCTCTTCAAGCCTTCTTCTACAGAACAGTTTAGGTTCTTCTGAGAAAAACTTTCTGAACCAGCCGGGAATATAGCCACTTCTTCTACGTTGCATTTTTTCTGTACGATAATTAAAAACCACACCTTCAAATTTAATTGATCCTTTCAATGGAATATTTTCCGCCGATACCTACAATGACAAAGATAATAGGATTCTCTTCTACAACAAGATAAGTCTCAAGACACTGAAAACAGTTTTAGCCTCTGGACATGTGGGGAGACCATATAGTTAGGGATAGAACATCGCTTCTGACATATTTTTGAGATGGCGACTAAGATTTATATCGGGTAGATCTCTGGTAAAGCCAAAAATTTCCGTACCGTTGCTAAAACTGTATATTTACATCTCCTAAACATAGCAATGAACGAATATAATACCTAATAATATGAAAGTTCTCAGCAATACGGTGCAAGAGAGACAAATAATATGTAAACAAGATCTTACAGCTATTTCATAGCCCTTCAGATTAGGCACGAGCACTGGGTAGTTGACTCCAGAGGCTCTCGGTACATTCTTCATGACATCAACTCCATCGCTCATTTGTTTCACCCATTTTGGACTCACGAAACTGTTAACAGAATTTAGAACTAATTTTAGACCGTTCCTTCCTCATCAATATCATTTCAGTGCCGTATCATGATCTAGAGTCTAGATCTAATGAAATGAGGACCCTATCATTAGATGTGGATGTTTGATAATGTCTAGATTCTAGCCATATATCAAACTTAGGTCCGGACTGAGCCAGGTGATAAGTTCAACATGTTAGTACTATGGGTTGATCACTTAATAAATTATCGCATTCTCATCCCCAAAAACAGTAGAGGGAAAGAGAGTCAAATGCGTTCTAAAGCCAATGGTCTGCAGTAATTAAAACTGAGAGATAAGGTTTTACCTACGAAGTACAAACTGAATTAGAAGAAGAATTAATTAGTCTTTAATGGTTGCACTCGTGGAAAATTCTCAACACCGTAAGAGGCAGTACACGAGTTCATAAAGATAAGTTCGATGTCAAGTTTCACTATGCAGTCGAAACGTAACTTGATATGGTAAGAATTGTGTTTAAGCAAAAACCAATAAAAAATGGAGTGCCGTGTCTTATGTTACTTATTACCTACCCTTACCCTATCTATACAGTATTTTTATCTCACAAAGCTACGCGCGCTTTACTTGTGGTTACAAAATGTACAAACACGCTGTGAATGAGTAAGTGAAGACGAGTAGCGTCAGCACATAAGATGACTTCCACATTGTCTCGGAAAGTACCGAAAGCTCCTGAGCTTACACACATTCACAGCGTGTTTGTACTGCACTTGGTAACCACAAGTGTTGCTTATGTGCAAGCACACTAACTCGTCTCATAACGGAAAAATATGTAGGTAGCTAACTAAATACAGTAGAATTAGAAATAACATGACATCAGAAGGCCAATTCTCGTAATTTAAAACGTTCAAAATCTAGTCGCAGTCGTGGGCCGTAATCTACCCCTGCCTGTGTCCCTGCAGTGGGAACATTATAAGCTGATAATGGTATGGATGATCATAACTCAACATGCTACTATTTTTAAAATAACAACTTTGCAGTCCATAGATAAACTTGATTTATTGCAAGGTATTATGATCTCTTTTGGGTAGGTAGAGGCCATACGAGTGATTGCTATAAACTTCTTATTTGGTTTTAGATGTACAGAGGCCAGCACATCAAGCTACCCCAATCTGTCAAATTTCTTTGATAGATTTTCAACTTTACTGCAAGGCAATAAAGTTCATATTCAATTGGGAAAATTTGACAGATTGGGGTAGCTTGATGTGCTGGCCTCTGTACCTGTATAGAGAGAGGATTCAAGACCTATACTTAACAATTGCAAATGACTTTTTTAAATTAAAATTCTGGCATTTTGTAATATAATTTGCATGCAAACCTACTTAATTACTTTCTGTACATATTATTTGAATACCAAATGTGAAGCAAACAATAGAGGAATATTTAACATTTTTTTATGACTGAGGGAATGGAAATGTATGCTAATTAACTGTTATACAAGCAAGACTGAAGCTTAAAACCACAGAACAGAAAAACAGTTTAAAACCAATCAGTGATATATTGATTTAACATATTGATCAGGACTGGGGACTTTACTTCACAGAATATTTTGCTATTATTGCAAAACCAAATGGTATAAGTATGTTTAGGCACATAAATGATGAAAAATGTAAGCAATATCATCATCTGCCTAGCACTTTTCCAACTATTTTTGAGGTCGGCTTCCAATCTAAATTTTTTATACAGGGTTATTTTAAGAACACCAGCAACCTCTTAAAAGGTCATTGTAGTCATAATTATGAACAACTTTTACTATGGGACCAAACCTGAAATTGTGAAATAAAAATCAGCTGTTCCCTACATTTATCTTCATCTAGCTCGTCAAAATGTAGGGAACAGCTGATTTTTTTTCGTAGAGATTAGCAGTATCTGATTGGCTAAAAATAAAAATGTTAAGTATGTGCAAAAGATAGAAGTTCATACTATGCATTTTTGAATACTAACATACTTCTGATGGAACAGTTGCTTAGAGCTTTGTTTTCTGTGCTGATGGCTGTGGGTAAAGGCCATGTATGGGGAATTGGATCAAATATTAATTATTATTAATTAACACCATTGATTCTGTTACAATCAAAGTTATTAATTTTTATCTGTTCATAAGTTTATTTTTGGTTCTCAACCAGAACCCAAAAATTCAATAAAATAATACAGTAAGTATGTAATGTTTAGCATTACTAGTCTAATGCTGCTTTTAAAATATTATTTGACATGTAGATAGCGACAAATTAAAAATTTAAAGAAACATACCTGGCAGACTCAATGTCTTTTATTCCAGCTGCGGCCAGTTTATTTATGAGTTCTATTTTAATGTCTGTGGGGACAAATTTAGATTCATTTTGAAGGCCATCTCTTGGGCCCACTTCGTATATCCTGATTTGGGGTACTGCTGTACACTGTAAAAATCAAGTAGATGGTTCAGACAGGAATCTTATAGGACATTCAGCATTGTAATAAGTATTTATTTTCTCTAGCAAAAAGTAAATGTAAAATAGAATATTGATAAACCATACAATGAGTTTATAAACTAATGAATTGATTTACTTACAATACTACGATGAATTAAACTTTTCACTAATTTGGAGTTAATTGTTTTGGTAACGTGTGTCATTTTAACTATTTTTACGTAACAATTATCTAATTATTTCTCAGATACGCAGAGTTAAGACCGTCATCTACTTTTGTTATCAATCATTATCAAAAACTTGAAGATGGAATGGAATGTCATGTTTTCCAATTTGTTTAGCTTTTGATGACGGCTTTTGTTACCAAGCAAGCTATCAATTTAATATCTGTCATGCTGACAACTACTGACAAGGGTTTGACGTGATTTGTGATTTTTTTTTGGTGCTTGCTATTAATTTATTTATTTCATGCGTTTTTTAAGAAAGCATTCATAAAATATGCCTAAACTTTGTTTACGATGCAATGTGTTTACACGAATTATGTAATATTTTCTTATTAAACCTCAAAAGGTTCATATCCAAAGCAACTGAAAAAACTGTATTCTGTTCTGTCACTGTCACTTGGATAGTTGGACTTGGAATCTTGGATTTTCGTTAACTGTCAAAAGTTGTGTTCAATGCGGCGTTTTTTAATGCCGAAATCTTCTTGAAATATATTAAAAACTAGTGGAATTTTACAATGGGTTCAGTATTACTGTTGAATAAATAAAGTATTTTCGTATGAATAACATGTAAACATATTTTAACTTAACATTTCATAATTTCAGCGGTGAACAGTGCCACGTCTTTCGTGTTATCATCAATTTTGACCCTGCTTATATTTTCGGGAATGCAGATGTACAAACCGGTGCTGATAAGATCGCCAGTTACTATAATATTTGGGGGCTACCTTGGTTCATTGATGTTCTTGTTCTTCGTTACTGTATCCTTTTTACAAACTTCTATTGGTTAGGTAATTTTTAACTGATGTTTTACCATCATAATAGCAGTCGCCTAGCTTGAGATCAATAATAATAAAGTTAGTAGAGAATACAATACATTGGATATGCTGTACTAACATCCAAACAGCCAATAACAGTGGCTATCAGAGAGACTAAATTATTTATTTTACCTTCCTTATTTGTTGAGGGACAAGGTTTTCAATTCTGTATGCCAAATAATTCTAGCTCCACATACTTTTTTTACCTATGTACCTATATGTGTAACAGTGTATTTTTATTTATTTATCCTTAACATGACATCACAGGCTATTGGTAACTTGGAAGCGACAATGTTTGGCAAAAACTTCCAGTTGAAGTTGCCAGAAATAGTCCTATCTATGGCAATATCATTGATTGCTGCTGGCATGGTGCACAGGATCTGCTTCACTACATGGTAAAATATAATTATTTATTTTGTATTTTAGCCAATTTGTGTGGAGGAATTGTGGAAAGTTATGATAAAAATGTTACATGGATAATAAGGACAACCATACATTGTATGATACACTAAGCAAACTTTTATTGTAGGCAATTAGAAACAATTGGCATTATTGGGAGATAAATTATTATAGAACAGTAAACAAACAAAAATGATGATCATTACTAACATAACAGCATGCCTTTGTTTCAACGAAGGTGGAGTTGAGGTGTATCTTTAATACACCTACATTACGCTAGTTATGTTTAGAGTCCCATATCATAGGGGGCGAGCCTATTGCCATCAACCAGCCACAGATCTAGACTCCTGGTAAATTATCAATACTGTTCAGAAATAATGTTTGTATTGCAAGATGCAATACAAAAATTTGCTAATTGCTACTGTAGGATCAGAAAAAAAATGTATTTGGAGGTGTATCCTTAAAAATTATGTTAGCTCCCTTCCTCCAAAATAAGTATGTATTATTCTATAAAAAGAACTAATTTGACAGGACTAAACTAATATTTATCTTCTGTCCTTTTCATAATGAAATAGAAAGAAAAAGATGCACTGAACTAAAATTTAGTTTAGTTTGTGAACAACAGAATCGGCGCCAATGATTACATATTTTTTTTAAATTTTATTTTCAGTTTGATATTCTCCATAATCACAATCTACTACATGAATAAGTTGTCACAGAAGGCTTATGCAACAGCAGCCCCTGTAGCAGCACCAGCCAAAAGTCGGCGTCATAAATGAATAAGTGATTATTTACTACTAATATGTAATTAAAAATCATTTTGTATCATGAAGTGTTTTATTGAAACTGGTAAAAATAACCTAATTATGGCAGTGTATTAAAATTATGTCTTCGAAATTAAATAAAAGCCATGATTTGAAAAAAAGTTTATTGAAAAAATTAGTTTCTGGACAAAAGTAGACATTCTATCTAATGGTTTAAACATACTTTCCTCTTAACTTTTTAATAAAATTAACTTAAGAGTAGGTAGTTCAACCTAATATAAAAATAAATTATATATTCGGTATAATTAAATAAATAATCATCTAGTTATTGATAGGCCCTATTTTTTTTATTTAATAATTTTACTTTTCTTTTAGATTTAAAATACAATCTACTGTTAATTTGTTCAGTTTGTTTTTGAACAAATATCACAATAATTATAAAGGAAAATAATAATAAGTATGTAATAAATCAACTTCTATTCTATTTACCTACCTACTTTACATAGATAAGTCTATGACACTGTTAAATTATGTTAAACATTCTTCAGATCACCATGAATAAAAAAATATAACTTAATTGTTACAAATATCTATAAATATTTATGTTTTAAGTAGGTAATACTTCAATGTTATTAAACATAAAAATGTATAGACATCAATCAACAAAACAATCTACCCACTAACTTTTAATTATTGCACAAAGGCATTTCTTACAAAATAAGTATGATTTACGTAAATTACATGAAAAGTTAATATGATTTGCACTAAAAAATACTTGATATATGCATGTTAATGCTACTATAAATAAATGAAACATATTTTAACACTAACAAATAAATAATGATCAACCTCATTGAATTACATTTGGATGGATTCCTTAGGTACTTGTGTTTGGAGTCACTTTTGTTAATGCTTAGCAATTGTTTGCGCTATCTATGAAGACATTCAATGCCTTAGTCATTCTTAATAATATACATACCTACTTATGAATCATACACGCCTAATGTGTCATGAGAACTGTAAGACAGATCAGCCGTTTGTGTAGAAGCAATAAGCATTAACATTTATACTTTTATAAAGGAATGAAGCATGTTGGATAAAACTAAGAAAAATAAGCACATAATTCCAAATGATCAATCACACACAGTCAATATCACAATCTTTAAATATTTTTGATGTTTAAAAAATAATGTCTTTTTATTGCAATACTACAATGGATTACTATTATTTTATGTTATACAATGGAGTTTTTTTTCTATAAATAATTTTGGCACAAATTTTAGAATTGTCCAATTTCTGTATAAAAATGCGAAGTATAAAATTCTTTACAAAATTTCATGGCAGTGGGTTCAATTAAAATTGTAGAATACTAAACATTAACTATTAGAATCTGACCTTCTACAAAAACACAATACCAGCAGTCAGTTTGTTACATAGATCATTTATCATTGTGATTATCATCCTTTTTCCTGAGATTTGGAAATTGCAGATAAGATAAAAGTCATGCAAAACTTTCATAAAAACAACTAAAGAATTTAAATAATAATACCTATCACAGACTTATTCAAATACATAAGGCACTAAGTTTGTATGTGATTAGATCTATATAGGAGTGAAAGTTTATAAGCATTTAGATTATATTTTTATAATTCATACACACCACTCTCTCTACTAATTTAGATACAGGTGTCAATGGTCATACCTAATTCTTACAATTAATGGAAAAACTATAATACCAATTATGAATCTTGTTCATTCTACTACATATAATAAATAATTAATAAAGCAACCTAAATAATGAATAAAGAAAGTTTCTTCAAATTATATCAGTATTACACAAACATTGAATAGAATGAGGCATGCCACATTAATCTTAGGCAATCATGCAATTGATAATGCACTGGAATTTTTAGGCAATTGCATAAAACTTATTTGTTTCTAAAATGCATGCTGTTATTTCTAGAATAAGGGTTCTGTAAAATTCTTGGTGTTGTTTCCATTACTCTTAGAAGCAGTTCATCAAGATAGTTTTCGAGGTCTTTGTTCTTCTTTTTCTGATACTCAACATCTTTTTGCAAATTATAAACCATGACCATCAAGTCTTCTCGTGATTTCCCATCAAAGTCCTTCACAACTGATTTAGGGATGTTGTTGAATGCTGGATTAATAGAATCTTCTTCTGCAATGTTCTCTTCTCCAACAATAATGCGTTCTTCCAATAATTTCTTTTGTTTATTATTATTGCCAAACTTCTTGAAAAACTTAGGGCTTGGTCTCTCTTTTAAAGAACTTGGACTGTCAAGTTTCTTATTTCTTTCAAGACTTGAAGATTTTTCTCTATCAATTGCTAATTGACTGTTAGATTTCCGCTTGGAGTAAAGTTTCTGTGACCACTCATCATTTTTGTCAATGACCTGTGCTGGCAGCTGTGGAGGAGTGAAAGTGTCAAGGCTCAAGCGAACAGGTTTCTGTGGGACAGGTTTTTCTGGCACTGCCAAGTTACTACTTGTAGATCTTCTCAAAAATTCACCACCCCCTAGATTTTCCAATGAAGCATTCACAGGTGAGGGAGTGTATTTATGTCCTCGTGGTAAAGTTTGAACATTAAGTGAGCTACCAGAGCTTTTATGGGATAAGTCATCAAAAGCAAATTCATCATCATCTTCACTAATGACCCCAGGATCAGCTTCTCCCGACAATCGTTTGGGTGTGGAATGATCAGGGGTGGAAAGTGTTGAACTCTTGAGGTTCCCAATACTACCACTCAGAGATGATGAATCACTTTTCTTATCTTTCTTATTTATGTTCATCTTAGAACCAAGGTTTTTAGCAAACTTTTTAAGGCTTTTACGTTTTTCAATACTGCCAATGCTCATGAGACTGCCACCGACATTCTGGGCGATACTAGACAAAGAAGACCTATGTTTATCTTTCTTACTTAAATCAGTCAAACTTCCTTCTTTTACAGTGAAAGCCACTTTCACCTCTAACTCTCCTCTAGGCTTATCATTTTCTTTACCAGATTTTCCCTGGAGGGTGTACCAACGGCTTCTTGGCCGCTCGTAAACATCGAGGTCTTTTAACGGAATCGATACTTGACCTAGTAAATGGTCCTTTAGTAAATCTTCATCGTAAATCTTTAGAACAATCTCAGCAGTATTTCCCTGCGTAGGTATTCGTAACTCACATTCTTCTATCCACTCGACATTCTGAGTCGCTTTGTGTTTGACGGAAGTTTGGAATTTATCTTTACCGAGAGCGATTGTAACAAAACAGTTATTCGCACCGTTTTTACCTTTGATCAAGAGTCCTCGAGCCCGTTGAATAGTTACTTGAACATGAGTTGGATCCCACATTTTGGTTTGTCTAATTTGATCACTACACTAATTTTGAAGATTTTTAAACTAAAATATCATCGAAAACAACGTAACGATGAGCTGTCGATGTCGACCGTCACTTTGGTTTTAGTTCGCTTACTTTTTTTAACATAACACTACGTTTCGTTTATTTCTGCAAGTAGGTAAACGTATAAAGCTATACAGCCTTTGTGGTTGTAATTAGATTTTTATAATTAAATTAACAAAATACCTAAGATAGACAAAATATTGTCTTTTAAATTACATTTATCTGTATTCTCTGATGACTGATTATTATTTTGGATTACTGATTACAAGTTCGTCTTCGTTCGCACTGGGATTGTTTTTACGTATCAGTGTAGATGTCACTGCGATAGCGACATAACGTAGACATTACTATTTATAAACTCAGACAGCTTTTTTGTTATATTATTTTGAACAGTATCTACTTAGATAAACAGTTGAACTGCATAAAAAAACATTGTGGAAATCACTTAATCAGGCTTTTCTGTTACACGTGGCGCCATCTATGGCTTGTCACAAGAAAACCAGTTCCCCAAATATCCCTTTTTGCCTATAACAGTGAAGTAGCTTTGTTAATTTCTCATTTTCTTATAGTAACATAATAGTCAAAATATTATAATTAATTATATAACCACTATAAACCTATTATTTATTACCTTTAGGAATTTAACTAAAAATAGACACTGCTGCCGATCATAATAAAATAATCCCTAAGTCGGCTTTTGCTTCCTTCGGGTATTCTTCGAGAAGTGGGAACAATTCAACACGGAACCGGATGTAAGATAATCAGGCAGCATTTGAAATAGGACTTAACCGCAGTATCAAACATAAATAGGAAGAAGTCTCAAGGTTCTAGACAAGAAAGCAAAGCAACTTCCTATTGTATATCCATTCAGCATCAACAATGCATTCGTTTCTGTAAGAGATCATAAAAACAACAATGCGGAAATGTTTGTACACAATGATGGAGGTAAAAGTTAGTCATTTAATTTAGTATCAAGTGTAAATACCTAGTTAGTTGCGTTTTAATACTAATATCAAAGCCGAAGAGTTTGTTTGGGGGTTTGAACGCGCTAATCTCTGGAACTACCATTTGATAGCCCAAATCTCTTTCTTTTATCTATTACGAGCAGAACGAAAAACAGTAAGATTTCTGGGTGAGGCAGGGAAAAAAGAAACACGTGGACGAAGTCAGGGGCAGAAGCTAGTATATTGTATATAATAATTTTAATGTTTATGGAATTATGTAAAAGGTACATAAAGTCAACCGCACGCCTTTTTTTTATTTTTTTTATTGAGGATGGGTAATCATCAAATGACCCCTCCCGCTCTGGGTGGAGCAGAAGGGAGTGTCAGACTCTTACTGACTAAAACCCACCCGTGTTCCTTCCTTAGCCCTTTGTGTTCCGGGGTAGCGGTAACCCTTTCGGACAATCCCGCTGCCCCGGCAGGCTTCGGCCCTTACGGGCCCCTTCCTTAATGCTGAAATATCTTTGAGGCGCGCGTGGAACACGTACGCGCCGTCCGGCACGGGCCTGGTCCTGATCAGACGGAGAGTTACCCATTACTCTCCGCCCGTAGGCCCGCGCCTACGGTGGCCGGGAGTCGTCACGCGGCTCCCGACCATGGCTTGAACCAGGGCCGGGCGCGAGAGGTCGCCGCCGCTGCCGATCGCCTCTACGAGAACACGGCGGTGCTCCGCCCAAGTGGGGCAGACCTCCACCGTATGCTCCACCGTGTCCTCTGGGCGATCCTCGCAGTGGTGACACCCGGGCGTTTCCTCCCGCCCGATGGTGTGCAGGAACCTCCCGAAACACCCGTGTCCGTTGAGGACCTGCGTCAGGCGGTAGGTGAGGGTGCCGTGGCGCCTCTCTAGCCACTCCTCAAAGAGGGGTCTTATCGCCACTATCGTGGGGTGCCCTGAAGTACCTATACTTAGTATCAGCATTGCACCCGTGCGAAGCCGGGGCGGGTCGCTAGTATAATTATATAGATATCAACTTAATAATATAACATATAATATTATTTTGGTTACTGAGCAAAATATCAATGTTCGTTCACAAAAACATGTGAATCGTTAATTTGACATGAGGATTTGTCAAGTTAGACATGTTTTAAAAAAACGAGATGTCAACATGGTATCAAAGCCGATTGTTTCAAAAATTATTTATATTTAGAACTGCAATTTTTTTCATATAAATTCCTATTGCGTAGGAAGCCATATGCCATTAAAAAAACAAAAACATAGAAGTTGACATGTCAATGTATTCAAGCCAGCCACGGAAAGACTAGGTATGCTATGAGCGAGCGCGCTTAGTCAAACTGTAGCCTATTTACCTACTTAGTATATTTAGCCTGCAGGTACAGGTAAGCTCCAGGTTACAAGCTGCTTATCTACCTAATGCAAATACGTTTAGGAACGGCGGAGTATTACCAACTTGTGTTATAAGACTACCTTCTACCCGCGACATTCGTGTGAATATTTTTTTTTTTAATATAAAATATAGAATAGAGTAGAATAGAATACTCTTTATTATGTACACCATTATAAATAAAACTAGCTGCGACCCGCGGTTTCACCCGCGTAAGTTTTGATCCCGTGGGAATATCAGGATAAAAAGTATCCTATGTGTTATTCTGATGTATAAAATATATTACTGTAAAGTTTCATCAAAATCCGTTCAGTAGTTTTTGCGTGAAAGAGTAACAAACATCCATCCATCCTCACAAACTTTCGCATTTATTAAGGACTAGCTGCGCCCCGCGGTTTCACCCGCGTAAGTTTTGATCCCGTGGGAATATCGGGATAAAAAGTATCCTATGTGTTATTCTGATGTATAAGCTATATTACTGTAAAGTTTCATCAAAATCCGTTTAGTAGTTTTCGCGTGAAAGAGTAACAAACATCCATACATCCATACATACAAACTTTCGCATTTATAATATTAGTAGGATAGGATAGTACGAATAGGAAAGTAGGATATATCCTATCATCATCTGCATAACCTTTTCCCAACTATGTTGAGGTCGGGTTCCAGTCTAACCAGATGCAGCTGAATACCAGTATTTTACATGGAGCGACTGCCTATATGACCTCCACAACCCAATTACTGGGTAATACGATATCCCTTGGTAAGACTGGTTGTTACACTTTCGGGCTTCTGACTATGTAACGACTGTCAAAGAGATCCACGAATGACAGCCGGGGCCAACGGCTTAACGTGCTTTCCGAGGCTCGGAGGGGTCTCGGTATGTAAAGATGGTCACCCATCCACAGATCAACCGCGGCAAGCGTAGCTTAACCCGATCGATCGACCTGTGCGGCTGTTATTACTCGTATTTAGCCACGAGCCCCTAGGACAAAATATATCCTATGATACTCGGAAATACTGGAGCTTCCTATTTGTGAAAGATATTCAGAATCGGATCATGGCCCTAATTCACTATGACCACTCAATGATTCCTTACTTGGAAACCACATCAATTCCTTAGCTAATCACGCGTTCATTTCGCGCGGTTTCGTTCGTTGTGTCATAGAGAATACGGCTCCAGTAGTTCCGAAGATTACATACAGACACACATTTTACCGTTATATATTATTAGTATAGATATAGAGAAGAACACAATAAGATTCCTAGTTACCTCTAGGTAGTTAGAGGTAATAGAGGTACAGAGGCCAGCACATCAAGCTACCCCAATCTGTCAAATTTCTTTGATAGATTTTCAACTTTAACACAAAGGAATAAGGTTTAAATTAAATTGGGAAAATTTGAGGTAGGTACGGTCAACTACGTCGATGATCAATTCGGAATTTTATTAGGTAAGTAGGTACTAAGTTTGACTTTCTAGAACCTAATTATTACTTTGAATATATTAATATAATGCTAGTCTTTGAAGTGTTCTCTTTCCATTTCAATAAATTTGTTGCAGTAGATAATAAATTAATAATAAAGAATTAGATAGATACCTATTCTATTCATTCAAAATACCTTCTGAAACTTTTAGACTGTTAGTTTTCCGACTTAAGTCGCTGACACTGGCTCCGATTCTGTTGTTCACAAACTAAATTAAATTTAAGTTCAGTGCATCTTTTTCTTTCTATTTCATTATGAAAAGGACAGAAGATAAATATTAGTTTAGTCCTGTCAAATTAGATAATCCATAGACAAGTTTACACGTGATTAAAAAATTGGCTACTAAAAATATGTCAATTTACGTCAGGCGCCGACTAATTTGACAGGACTACACTAATATTTCTCTTCTGTCCTTTTCTTAATGAAATGGAAAGAAAAAGATGCACTGAACTTAAATTTAGTTTAGTTTGTGAACAACAGAATCGGGCCAGTATCTACGTTTTTTGGCGATGAATATTATGTATGAGACATACCTACATAATATTGTTTCATCTTGGTTATGTGTTCAGCCTAAGAAGCTCTAAGTCAAGAGCAAAATAGGTAAGCACTTATTTTGTTTTATGATTATAATAGTAGGTAGATACTTAGTAGGTAACTGTACTGATACTATAACGAGGAAAATTTTGAAAGAGGGAAGTTGAGTTTGTATGCAGTCTTCGTAACTACTAGTTCGCGGGGTAATTACGTAACACACTATCATCAGTAGGAATGGCTTTCATTTTGACAGTTCAACAACATTCATTACATACGAACATGTATGAAGATAAGTATGAGGAACAGAGTGTAAAGTTCACTCATCACTACATAGTATAAAACAAAGTCGCTTTCTCTGTCCCTATATCCATATGTATGCTTAAATCTTTAAAACTACGAAACGGATATTGATGCGGTTTTTTTAATAGATAAAGTGATTCAAGAGGAAGGTTTATATGTATAATATAGTAGAGAAACACTGATAATTTTAGAGGTTTCTAATGTGATGTCGTAAATAAACCCTTTTTTTTGCGCTTACATTGCAAACGCTGGCTGAACCCTATGAGATACATCAAAATAATGTACTACAGTATTGTACACCTTAAAAAGGTCTACAACAAAGTCCGCGATGGTATCTGTCTATCTCTTAGGGATAACCCACAATAACCATTTTTTTTCCTTTACTTTTTACGAGAAATTACGAAGCGATTTTAAGCAATACAGCATTAATCCTTATCCAATTAAGTACCTTAAATACATTGTGCATTTAATATAGATAAATATGGCCCTTTACAGCATGTAATTTAAATGAATATTTTCGAAGATATTACAGATTTAAAATGCAGGGACATAGCGGTTGCTGCGGTATCGGCGGCAGGGGCTGGCGGCAAGTTAAAAAAAAAACATTAAATAAAAATTATTAATTAAATTTATTAAATTGCATTGCACCCGTGCGAAGCCCGGGCGGGTCGCTAGTATTCCATAAAAAAGGCAGGATCCCCCGACCAGACGGGCGTTGTGTCTGGCGGGCAACTGCCCCAACGATTGATGTCGGGACGGTATATAATGCTAGTTGCACGGTAAACTCTACTTGCGCGATGCAGGATTTTTCATGACGTCAGTATGACGCGTAGATCGCATGTGGTGTTGTAGATACCGCTAAAAACTATCCATTAGTTTAGCAATATCCTTCAAAATTATTCAGATTGTGATTAATAGTGTGTTACGACGGTGCTGATTCCGAAAAATCTTTTACTAATGGGAAGCAGCAGTATTGCCGAGTGTCATGATATATTTTATGTTAAAACAAGAGAATTCACGCGGACGAAGTCGCGGGAAGAATCTAGTATTTTATTAAGTTTGGAGCAATTCACCGCAAATAAAATGTACATACCGTGGTTACCTAAATATGAATAACCTGTTAAATATTAAGACAGACGCGTATTAAGACGAACTTGAAATTAAATCAAGCTATTTTCAGCTCACAAACTTTTATTTCAATGAACAATGTTCGTCTAAATATGTAATAAAAAAAAATTGCGACCACAAAGTTATTAAGTCTATAACATAGTTGGTAGAAATCAATTTAGTGGTTAGCAATAAAAACAGGTCTAAATTACGTAATACCTATCTAGTATGAAAGTTTGTATTCATAATCTATTATGATGACGTACCTACCTAATAGGGTAGCGAGCTATGAAACGAGCTATGCTTGGAGTCTGAGGGATGGAATCCGGAATGAGGTGTTCCGACAGAGAACCAAAGTTTTCGACATAGCATACAGCCTCCCCGACCGATTTCGGTCACGGTGGCCAATCACGACGGAGATTACAGGAGATATTATAGTGCACAAGTGTGCGCCCAGACACAGGTGCACTCCCTCTTCCCTCATTCTCATAGTCCAATGAGACGGCAATCCGACACGACCGGAGAGAGACCAGGCGCAGGACCAACGGCTTTTCGTGCTTTCCGAGGCACGGGGGTATCACACCGTCAACTTCCAAATTCCGGGCTGTTACTAAAAAAATCCTAATGGAAAAACTGAATAACACTTTGCTAGACCAGCACTCTAATTGCGTAACACACTATTACTCTCAATTTGAATCATTTTGAAGCTTATTGCTAATCCATTGCTCCATTATGTTCGAAGATGTGTCTGCTCAACAACGCAATTAACGCAATGAATGTTGTTGAACTGTCAAAATGAAACCCATTGCTACTGATAGTGTGTTACGCAATTACCCTGCCGGGAATCGAACCCAGGACGTCACGCTCAGCAGTCGCACTTGCGATCAGGAGCGGGCCGCGGGCCGGTCATATTAGCCGTACAACCGATGAGGTAGACGTGTTCTTGAGTGGAGACCGCGAATCGGCTAACGTAACGGATGCCCTCAGGATAGGTGGAGTGATGATCTTTGCAGGGTGGCTGCAGGTAGCAACTGTATGAGAGTTGCTGAGAATCGTTCTGAATGGCGTGCAATTGGAGAGGCCTATGTCCAGGTGGACTTCTGTAGGCTGATGATGATCTCATAGGCTATGGAAAGGAAAGTAATTAAACAATGGCCCCGATTCTGTTGTTCACAAACTAAATTAAATTTAAGTTCAGTGCATCTTTTCTTTCTATTTCATTAGGAAAAGGACAGAAGATAATTATTAGTTTAGTCCTGTCAAATTAGTCAGCGCCTGACGTAAATTGACGTATTTTTAGTAGACAATTTTTTAAGATATCACGTCTAAACTTGTCTATGGATTATGTAATTTGACAGGACTAAACTAATATTTATCTTATGTCTTTTTCATAATGAAATAGAAAGAAAAAGATGCACTCAACTTAAAGAACAGTGGCGGCTAATTATTTGAATAAAAAAAGCTTGTTACATAAATAAAATATATTGTAAAATTTTCGTTACTAATTCCTAAGCATATTATAGATTTTTTTTTTTTTAAACTCCGTGATTAATAAATATCGAGAGTTTCATTCTTTAGTTTTTAGCGGTACTTAAAACAACTATTACGGCTAATCACAACGATGTTGCCGACTGAATGCTTTTCGCCCCAGATCTAGCACTTTTTTTGCTGTACAGTGCATTTATATGCCTGAGAAATACGTACTCGGTGGCGGTGGTGTGTTAAATAAATAAATTGATTTATACAACATACTTATTTATTTTGTATATACCTATATACTTTGTCGTTTGAAATATGTAACATTTTTTTTTTGTTTTAATTGTCCGAAAAAAATGATAAAAATGGCGGTTCAGACTTTGCGTTGTTAGCAACACTGAGTACACTGACAAAACAAACAGTGACACTGACAGGTGCTCTCGAGTCGCTGTTGTTATCGTTGGGTTTGGGTTTCGTGTGTTTTAGATTGGATTATATTTATTCGAATTTTATTTGTCCCGGATTGTTTTATGGAGTCTCGATCGATTCAGAATAGACAAAGTAAACTTCCTTTATCTATGTAATAATTGGACGTAGTTATGCAAAAAGGATCCAACCCACAACATGACCGAAAATGAGTTAAGTAAATCAAACTGCTTGTCAAGGTCTATATTTTCGATTATCAAAAACAATCCAAGTAAAATACGAATATTTTGACATTAAAAATTCGTATTTTACTTGGATTGTTTTTGCTAATCGAAAATATAGACCTTGACGAGCAGTTTGGTATACTTAACTCATTTTCGGTCATGTTGTGGGTTGGATCCTTTTTGCATAACTACGTCCAATTGAAAATAATATTCCTAGTCGTACTGGTTGGCTGTAATTGTCTGGTGGGTCGGCGAACAGTCGGGACGGTGTTAAAATTCACATGACAGTCACAAAAACTGGGGTATTCCTCAAAGCGCAACCAACTAAGCGCAACTAAACTTATTACATACCTAATTATTAAATAGAAATTGTTCCAAATTCAAAATTCCCGCCAAAAAGACGAAAGTCTCAATATTTATTAACAGCGGAGTTTTTTGTTGAAAATCTTTTCTAATATGAGTCTAGGAACTTATTATGAACATTTTACGGTAGTTTTCATTAATGTAACTTCAAATAAAATTATGTATGGGCACCTGCCATTGTTCTTTAGTTTAGGTTGTGAACAACAGAATCTGGGCCATTACCTATGTTAATATTTTTTGTTCCTGGTGGAACCTAGTAGAACCTTAGATCAAGTGTGGCTAATGAGATACAATTGAATTTCTATTCTTATGAATCAAATTTAGATTTTTCAATAGTTGAGAGGAAAAGACTTGTGCCAAAGATGAAGGTAGCCTATATTCTGTTAATTAGCTATAAATCTATCTTTCTTGTTCTGTATCGTTTTGTATACCTACCTACCTACTCATTGGTCGCAAGTGCAGCTGAGCGTGAGATCCGGAGTTTGATCCTCAGGTCGGACATTCACAATAGCAGCCTGGATTTGGGACCCGGTTGATGGCAATGAAAAAAATGAAAATGAAAAATGAAAAAGCGTTTATTTTGTGGTGACAACTTATTACAATCAGTTTTAGTTCTGCCAAACTGCACAGCAGTTTTTTGGCAGATGTAGCTCCCAAACACGATTTTTATCTTGGCACTTTTCCATCAGTAACAAGTACAAGTAAGTAATAACAAGTTTATAAGTTACATGCTATAGATAGTGTGTAACGGCAAATCCACATTTATCGCTAAACACCACCCATACCTAAACACACATAAGTATTTACAGCAGCACAAAAGCTGACTATTACGTAGGTAATGCTAATTAAATTTTGAATTGCGTAATATCATTTCAATGCTTCACTCCGGCGAAGCCACAGACAAGTTCGCATAACAGATAAAGATAAAGATAATTTTATTTGTCAAACATGCGTATACATGCAAATTAAGCATGCAGGATGTCACAATATTAATATTTCGTACATACATGTTTCACCGTAAGGCGTACAAATTTATAGTGCTTACAAAAAAATAAATTAAAAAAGTAAATAAAAAGTTATAACAGTAAAATAAAAATAATAAAATAAGTCAGTAAAATAAATGAATCATAAAATGTCACAAAACTGAACTACTAATAAAATAAAATAAAATTAAAAAAAAAAATGTCAAAACGTGTCATTAAAAAAATCATTTGTATTATAATAACACTTATCTGTTAATAAATCTCTAATCTTTTTTTTAAACAAATTTACCGGCAGTGCTTTAATGACTGTGGTATTTTATTATAAATTTTAGGAGCCATACAGAAAACGCTTTTTCCCATTAATGCAGTCTTTGATTTATGCGAACACAGTTGATTATTGTCACGTCTGTTACGGGGGAAGGTGTCAGCTAATCGTGGAAATAGACATTGATTTACCCTAACAAATAACGCAACCTCAAAAATATACAGAGATGGTAGAGTTAATAATTTGTATTGTTTAAATAATGGCATACAGCTGTCGGTTGACTTCAAATTGAACATAGCACGAATGCATCTCTTTTGGGCCTTAAATGCAATTGCTTTATCCGTGGAACAGATTCAATCTAAACATCTCCATTTATGAGGTTTTGACAAAAGGTGTTAAACAGAATCTTCCCCATTTTATTTTTGAAAGACATATTTGTGGTACAGCTACTTTCTAAATCGATCGGTATGTCATTAAAATTGTTGGGACTAAATATTTTCTACATCTTTGTCCATAATAGTTAATATAAGTGGGTATTACAAATCTTCTAATGAATTTATTCCTTTGAGGCCTTACGTGTACCGTCTTGACTTTAAACTCCTCCTTGCAATAATGTTCTAAAGCTAATAATAATACAAACTTTTGATGGACTGGCAACATCTTACATTTTAAGAATAATTCTTCGTAATGACTATTTTTACAACGTGTTTTTTGTATTTTTATCAACCAATAGTTTCATAAATCTGATTTGCAAAAATTTACTTTATCTAAATATGTTTTAAGCGTATTACCATAGCATGCCAGTCCATAGGAAAGTAGTGAGTCCACCAACGCGTAGTAGACTGTGTACACAGTGGCCCGCTCCAGTACAGAACCAAGGTTGTGGAAGCTTACAAGCACTAACCTGAGTTTGTCACACAGGTGTGTTATGTGTGTTTTCCACGAGAAGCTCCTATCTATTAATAAACCCAAGTACTTGTATTCCTCCACCACCTCAATATCTGCACACGCACAACACGTCGCGTCGCGGTCGTGTAGGCACTCATAGCTATGCCCCAGCACGCACGGCGGACGTTCACAATGTTACTATAGGGAGACAGTATACTCATACACTTAGTTTTCTTCATATTTATTATGATCCCATTATCATGTGCCCATTTAATTATCTTATATTCTTTTCAATTAAATCTAATTCTTTATCTGCATACACTAAACATGTATCATCAGCATACATGTATATGCGACAGTTTCGTACCACATTGGACATGCTGTTATCATGCATGATGTATCCAACGCGACCAAACACGGAACCGGTTGGCAAACCGCATGTGGCGTATCTGGGCTCTCCAACGACGCAGTCAATGACGGTTCGCAGTGCCCGGTCTGTAAGGTAGGCATGGAACCACCTGTTAAGTGGCCCCGCGATGCCACATTCCCTCATGGCTTGGAGCAGCTGGTGGTGTTCCAGGGTATCAAACACTTTTTTGAAATCAATGTAGACCACCACCACCTGCTTCCTTTGATCTAAACACGCATTAACGTCATCAGCAAACTGTGCTAAAGCCGTCGCCGTACTCCGTCCACGTCGGGAACCATGTTGCGCATTTGACAAAATGTTGTTGCTTTCCAGGAAAACAGTAACCTGGTTTATGATGAACTTTTCCACAATTTTATTTATTACAGACAATATAGCTATTGGCCTGTAATTTGAATAATAGATATGTGGGTGTAGGTACTGTGATGTAAGTAGGTATGTTGTACGGTATCAACGTTATAATTATTACGTTTATTCCATAGCGATCGTATTTATATGCACCCATACAATCACTGTTTATCGAAACAAAAAAACTAATAGAAATAATTCTAAATTCGCTTGAATGTTCGAATGCAACCAGAGTTTTTCTGCCAGCCTGCACAACATATGTACGTAAGGTCGACTTTAGCCACCCTTTTGGAGACATAAATATAGATGTGTTATAAGACCTAGGTACTTCTCAAGAATACAGCTGTTAATCAACTGAAAACTTTCAGATGGAAATGGAAAAGATTTAACTAAGTAAAACTGGGAACGTTAGTATTAAGATAAGGAAACTTAAATTGAGAAGTATTAAAAGACAGAATTAAATCGATCGACAGCGTCTTCCGCAAATTCTTTAGTTGATGGTTCTTTCTTGGTAGCTAGGTTCAGTTTTACGATTACTTTGATTTGAAATAGATACTAACTGTAATGACGATGTCGCACGGCTGCCTATGTGTTGTGTGTGAGATTATGTGTCTTTAAGGGATTTTAAGCTGCTCTGAGCTTAGTTACCTATTATAACACCTGGCGATAGATTCACATCTATCTAACTTTTCGGGAAGAAATCAGGCATTATTTTATGTTATGTTGCTTAACACCTTTTTAGCCGGTCGAATTAGTTTGTTTGAAGTACAGACGCCAGCACATCATTGCTACCCGAAATTTTCAAATTTTCCCAATCAACTTTGAACCTTGAACATATATTAAAGAAATTTGACAGAATTGTAATAGCTTGATGTGCTGGCTTCTGTATATTTGGTAGAGCCATATGTGAGAGTCCTGGCAAGTTCTTCTACTTACCGTTTTTTTTGCTGAGTACTTCACTCTTGCCCTCGATGACGCCTGACGGAAAGCGATGGGTAATTAGTGTGTCTATGATGGAATTAGTGTGCCCACTGGAACTCCCACGCATCGACGAAACACAGCAGGCTGCTTAACGCCGGAATCCGGTGGGAGGATGGTCGCAAACCAGGCGGGCGTTAGCCGTACCACCGCAAGGGAAGAATTGCCCAGTCGAATAAGGTGTTGGGTGTGACTGTCCACGATGCGCCAAGCGCTCGGTTCAGTTGAGTAAGTGGCGAAACAATTTGCGCTACACGAGGAGGCTCCTTCATGCATTCCAATGTTTTTTTTTGTATTTCTCTACACAGTATATACAATTTGGTTTGTAAGTAATTGGCACGTCCGCGCACAACTTTTGCTTATTTATTTATCTACTTACATTTATACTGTTACAGGATAACCCCAATGCGAAAAATGCACTCATACTAACTTAATGCCTATATTTTTCTAATATTATAACATCGCGTTAGTTTCGATCCTGTAGGAATATCGGAATAAAAAGTATCCTGTGTGTTAATCCTGTTTATAAACTATCTGTTTGCAAAATTTCATCCAAATCCGTTCATCCGTTTGAGCGTGATTGAGTAACAAACATCTTTAGAAACTTTCACATTTATTATTAATATTATATTAATATTAGTAGGATTGTAAGTTACAACCAGCTTCTACTAGGCTAGGTATGGAACCTAAAGTAAGGAACAATATATATTAACTTAAAGAAATGGCATAAATTCCTTGTAAATTAATTTTAAATTCAGCTTAACCCTCTGTTTGCGTCTCTCAAATCCCAAGTCCGAAATAGTGGGGAATGGAGATCATTTGTTACAAGGGGTCAGGGTTAATTTTCTACATAGCGATGTCTACAATATAAAGTGGGCTATTATCGTCCTGTAGGGTAATTGAATCATCCGTCAGATGTCATTTCGTGGAGAGTTACAACACCATGGTCGCATTTTTCGGAATGATTAAGCCATACTTAACTATTGCCTAGTTCTCTGTTCTCTTTAAAGTGAAGAATTTAAATTAGTTAAAAGATTCTAACTTTTGCTATCTTCCAATGAAAATTACGATGACTATTACAGTGTTTTTGAACATTGAGCGGTTTGAGCGTATACTAAAAGTACTGGTACTAATAGGTACAGACTCGAACATAAATACCTTACAATTACGCGAGAATCAAAAGTGATTTTCTCCTAAAGCATACACACTATTATAAAATAAATAGGTCTTTTATCAAAGTTGCAATCGTTATATTTTGAGAAAATCGCTTTCGACTTTTGCGTAGGTAATTATGCTCGTGACTGTAAAAAAAAAAAAAACTTGCCTGAGTATCTATTAATTAAACGTTGTTTGAAACTGTGTGAAATTACTGACTTCCCTAAGGAAAGTACCTATACTACCTATGTTTAATCTCTTTCTTCTAATTAGCTGTGCTCTAGTTCTCGCGGTTCTTTCCTAGTGGTAGAGTTTTAGTTTTCCTGGGACTGAAAACTCTTGCAATAATTAGGACACCTGTGTCAAACCTCTAGAATAAGCTTTCAAGAATCGTAAATAATGAGATTTTATGGCACGATTATAATGTTACATAGTTTTCAGTTTTGTATAAGTATGTCAGTATATCTATGTACATATGTATATTCGGCCATTGTGTGCACAGTATCTGCAACTGTCGTATTGTGCATGTGACTTATTAATTAATTAATGAGCGTCTTGTCAATCACATCCGTATCCGAGACGTCATCGTCATTACGGTATGTGTATGTACCTACCTAACAGAACACTTAGTACAAAGAGATGTTGTACTTGCTCCTGCATTGTAATATTAAGATGTTTCGTATAGTAAGTAGGTATAATGGTGTACATAAATACTCATTAGGTAGTCGTAACATAAACACAGGTTAACGGTAAAGGAAACATTTATATTTTGCTGTTGTTATTTCGCAATTTCTACCTTGTGAAATCTTGACAAAGTCACCTACAATCTTAGTGAACCAAACTTCAAAAAAAAAAGTTTCACCGAGATTAACACGCATACAATCGTAATAATTCACATAAGTAAATAAACTTCCATAAATTCAGTAGGTACTACAGCTAGTACGGGCTTATAAATAAAAGGCCAAAAAGTCATAGAAAAACCGCCAAGTTCGAATGAGATCGTTCTACAAGCAAACAGCTCAGTTAGGTGGGGTCACGGACTGTGGTACGCTTGAATATTTTAGAACAACGCTGAGATTTAACTCGACCTGTGTGTTACTCCGAATAGTGCTGTCGGCACGTTACGTTTTCCTAAAACAAAAACATGGCAGAAGTTTGTGTTGGTGGTGTGTGGGTAAAGTAAAACCATGCTGACTGAAACATACTTAGGTAGTTTTGTTGGTTTGTGTTTGATGTGCTTATTAAGTATGCGACCAGTAAAACATTAACTATTATTCTTCTCAAAATTACCCAGTATCTCGTTTTACAGTGCGCAAAGTAATATCCGGAATATCATAAAGTTTAGATTTGTTATGGCATTAAAAAAAATACTTTTGTCTTTCAATCTATATAGGTAAACTAGGTCACTTTTGATTACGTTTGGATTTATAACAAAGCTTTTTGGTTAGGTTTACTAATTTAGTTTTTTTGTAACGGCCTTTTTTCGGCTGGATGATCGTTGTGGAAATGAGAAAGGGCATGCTCCAACGGTTAAGATATCATGAAAGAATACCTGAGGAAAAATGATGAGTAAGATATTTCGTAGATCTGTCTTGAATTGGAAGGTGCGATTTTTTACCTTTACACAGATTGTGTAGGTAAAACGTATCATAAATTCTACAAACCCGCGAGAGATCTGCAGTAAATATGCACATTAAAATGATAAAATGTAGGTAAGTATATAATTTGAATAAAAAATACGAAATCATTTTAAGTATATACAATTTAGAAAACAGAATAATATTGTCTTTTATGAAAAAAATGAAGGCTCCCCGAAAACCGAAAGCCTTCTAACAAATTTTCGCGAATTATTCAAGAAAATACCACCGTACTAATGGTTCGCATAAACGTGTAACTACCTACACTGAAGAAAACAATAAGTGTGAATACGTGGGTAGGCACGGCTACACATCATGCTATACATAACCAGTATAAGCTGACTTCTGATTGTACGAAAAATCTAAACAACACGAGGTCAGCTAAAACTGGAAAAATATCTATAGCTTAATGTGTCGCCGTGTGTACAGTACGACACAGCAACGAAGTTCCTTTGGCTGAATTCATCAAACACGATAACTTTTCAACGATTGAGTTTAAACGCACTCGGGCAAGAATTGACAGAGTTAAGAGCAATTAAATGATTCGTGAGTGGAGCCAAAATTAGCAAAGTGTTATTACCAGTTGGTATTACGAATATATGTTAGGTTGGTATTCGGTTAGTATTAGGTACAGTACCTACTTGGGTGTTAAAATTTACTTAACGTCGTGTCGATGGCAACCTACATGGACTCGGCCCAGAATTCGTTTACTTGTTTGGCGCCATCACTAGCGTCCATCAGTTCCTGTAGTGTGCAGACGGTAGGACACGCGGGACACGATATTGAGTGTCCCATAGCTTGTAGAACAGCACCACAGAAACCGAAGCACTCACAGATATTACTGACAGACTACAAAACCGCACTAAAACTCGATTTGCCGTATTAACGGCCACTTGGAAGACCCTGAATCGTCTCTGGACATAAGCGGGAAGAAGTAACTCCAACTGAATAAAGTGGGGCTACCTTGACGGATCGGCAGTAGAGTGCGGATGTGGAACTATGTGGCAAACCATGCTCTACCATCTATCCTGCTCTCTGTGTCCCAAAACATACAGTCAAAGTGTCCTCTGCGTTGTTATCGACGATGCCGTGGAAGTGGCGAAGTTTTGGGCCAACAAGATCTAAAATACAGTCGTGCCAACTACACAAAGAAGAAGAAGAATGGCCGTAGTTATGCTGTCCATCGATACCTTTAAGTTGTGTCGCACTGGACAAAATTATGATGGCCCACGTAAATGTGGCCCACCGCTACACATCTCTACGCCCGAGGAATGTTATTGCCCTTTAAACATCTAAAAAGCTTACCTAAGTTTTTCGCCAAGGCTGGAAGACAGTGGGCAATCAACCGTAAATACGATGTTTCATAAGTCCAACAGACGGCAAATATTTTTTATCTGCCATAAAACTGATATTAGATTTTTTGTTCTAGGTATGATTATGTAACGGTTTTAATTGTTATATTTTATGGTTAATAGTTATGATGAATCGTATGAGTAGCTGTTATTGGAAAATTACATGTTCACTCAAGGGAGAATACACCACACACACCATCGGGCGGGAGGAAACGCCCGGGTGTCACCACTGCGAGAGGACACGGTGGAGCATACGGTGGCGGTATGAGCCAATTGGGCGGAGCACCGCCGTGTTCTCGCAGAGGCGATCGGCAGCGGCGGCTACTTCTCGCGCCCGGCCCTGGTTCAAGCCATGGTCCGGGGCGAGAGGGAGTGGGAGGCAGTCACCTCCTTCTGCGAAGCAGTCATGCTAGCGAAGGAGGTGGCGGGACGGCTGAGGGAGAGGGCCTCACGTCCCAGCCGCCGCGGGAGACACCCCGGGCGTCGGGAGCCGCGAGACGACTCCCGGCCACCGTAGGCGCGGGCCTGCGGGCGGAGAGTAATGGGTAACCCTCCGTCCGATCAGGACCAGGCCTGTGCCGGACGGCGCGTACGTGTTCCACGCGCGCCTCAAAGAGATGTCAGCAACAAGGAAGGGGCCCGAAAGGGCCGAAGCCTGCCGGGGCAGCGGGATTGTCCGAAAGGGTTACCGCTACCCCGAAACACAAAGGGCTAAGGAAGGAACACGGGAGCGGGAGGGGTCATTGGATGATTTCCCATTCACAAAAAAAAAAAAATATATATAGGTAGCTAATCTTGTCAATACCTACCTACCTACTTATCTGAGTACAGAGCACAGCAAAAACCCTCGTTAGCAAGAATGATTCCAGAGGGGCAATTCTCGTAATTTTAAGAACGTTTACAGTCTGATCCATTGGCTGATCTGTCTCAATCTGGCAAACACCTCCAAAATCCCTAATTTTTACCGACTTCACAAAAAGGAGGAGGTACTATGTTCGGATGTTTGTATGTTTTTTTTTTTTTTTTTTTGTATGTTTGTTCATCGAATACTCCGCCAATTGTCGACGGATTTTCAAAATTATTCTTTTGTTCGAAAGTAGATAGTTCTGAGGTGGTCCCATTATCACCAAGTTAGGATCTGATGATGGGATCTTAGAGAAATCGAGGGCAACCCTCAAATTTTATAGGCTCACTTATTGTTTTTCGCATATTTTATGAAGTATCTTGTGTATTTGCGTATGACTGTTACCATCTCAGGTAGCTGAACTGATGATGGAAGGTACAACTCCTTAACAGTAAGAAGTTATTCGAACAGACAAGGACAGTTTTAGTAAATTGTTTTAATGTTTGATAGGACATTTGCCACATTTGGTCTCATGATCATCAAGTCATGACCTGATGCTGCAGTCAGGATAGTCTGCAGAGTACCTAACTCCTCGACAACTAACAGCAGATATATCGTGTTTAGGCTCATTGAAAAGTGCTCGATGTGTGGATAAACGTACTGTTGATGAGAAACACCGAAGTACATAGAGACTTGATGCTGAAACCAGGAGCATCAGAAAAAGTACAAACCTTGAAATTACAGCACCGTAGTGGTGCTTGGGCTCATTTTAAACAGGACTAAATTTTAAGTTCAATGCAATGTTGACATAAGTCTGGCCTGATGTTGCCAGGATTATCAGTGGGATCCTGGAGAAATCGAAGGAACTCTTCAAATATTATAGGCACACCTATAACGATTCGGGTATTATTTATAGTAACTCGTGCATTTGCTTTCGGAAAGCAAAATTTAGTGAAGTAAAACTGATGATGAAGACCACAGATGGCCACCGGGACTACTCAATAATAAGTATTTCACAGGTTGCGATTCGATTACTTTAATATGGTTGCTAAGCAATTTATGCTCGTCACAATGCGAATGGTGAAATGGAGGTGATGGTGGAGTACCAGGAGAACTCCTCAACAATTAACGTCCCTGTATCGGGAAAAGTAATATTTTGTAAAAGGCGATGAGCTTGATGCATTATAAACAGACCCACTAAAAAGCGAGAAATAAAAACTTTTTAACAAAAAAAAAAAAACCGACTTCCATAAAAAACACTACAAAGTGAAAAATAACTTTAATTTCGGAAGTCGGTGGCAATAAACTAAAATACAGATCCAAAAACACCGACTTCCGAAATTAAAGTTATTTTTCACTTTGTAGTGTTTTTTATGGAAGTCGGTTTTTTTTTGTTAAAAAGTTTTTTTGACAAGATTTTGACATTCATTGCCGTTGAGATGAGATTGCGACTAGATTTTGAACGTTTTCGTTTTTAGGGGAATAGGCCTTCACTTCTAGGTACTAATCTTTGTAGATTACAACTGTATCCATGCTTTGTCACTTTACTTTTACATTAATTGTATTTATAAAGAGCTCTTCTAGATTTAAATTCATCCGGCTCCAACTGCACGAGTTAAAGTTCCCTGTGTCACGCGGACATCAATTACCAATATGGCACAACATGGTCGCATCATAGATGTACAAGAGTAACATCACGTCAGTTTCCACAGTTACATTTGGTATCCGTCAAAAAAAAGGCACATGATGTTTTTTTTTTCAACAACGCGAAAAGTATGCTGGCAGTGATGAACTCTCTTTTTCATTTAAAAAATACACAGTCTATTTTCCTTGGGTCATTTGTCTGCCGTGCGTTTTCTAACTTTACCGGATGAGTGTGATTTTTTTGCTACTAAATTGTAAGGAACGATATAAAATTCCGTCTGAAAACAATAGCTTTATTACTGAAAGAAACTACTTACATAAAATGAGGCGGAAACCAAATTACAACATTTAAAGCTTCCCCCGCAGCCTTTCGGTAACTCGGTCCTGGCTAAACTTAGCGTGATATTTACACCATTTAGACGTTTTGGGTTTTCACCTTGTAACCTTAAAGTTTAATTTAGTAACTACTTCGTTGAAAAAAAGGATTGAATATTCTTGAAAGACCATTGCTATTCATGAGAAAAATTTTTAAACATTTTTTTTTTCTTTAAACAAAATCCTTCTGGCGTTTATATTTTTCACTTCACTATCTTTCTCTTTACATTTAGGTAGGTACCTCGACCCGAACTTTAGTAAAGATTACAAGTTGATGGATAGGGGAATTGTATGGTTGGTCATAGCAGGACCTACCTTGATGACATCCAAAGAATTTCTGCTCGTCATGTCATGCGACATCGTCAACCATGATTGATACGTAATGTGGGGTAGAATGTGCAACTTCACCATAATTAGTTTCGCTATCGCATAATTTGTGTATTTATCAACATTTAGCCGTAATATCTATTTCGAAGCATGTATAGATAGTGCAATCCACGAAGACGCGCCCCACTCTTTTTCCTAATGCTTATAGCACAAGTCTGCAACATTCCGCTAGTATTTTAGTTTTGTTGATACACACTAATTATTATTAGTGGGTAATTAGTGTGTATCGAAAAAACTAAAACACTAGTGGCATTTACTAGCGATAACCACTAACGATTCGGCAAAATAGTGGGGCGCGTCTTCGTGGAAGGCACTACCTATAGCTTTGTAAGTCTATTACTTATTACAAAACAACATAATCAGCCTATAATGTTCCCACTGCTGGGACACAGGGCTCCTCTCTATGCTCTCTATGATGATTACAAAAATTAAAATGAAATCCCAAGTCAGCAAAAGCGTTCAGTTTTGGGACATTAATTGGATAAGCTTTCCACAAAGCTTTTCCGTACCCCAAAATATTTGATAAATATCAGGATATCAGCGTCAACAACACAATATTATCTATATTTTATTTGACACATAGGTATGTTGAATTTTTTCGTAGGACAGGTAGGTGCTTTAAAAGTCAATATTTCAAACTCCGGTGGTAAGATGTAGTGGTGCTTGAAATTCCATGGTTGGCTGGGAGCCATCTGTGCTCGCCATTGTCCGACGAACCAGTAAAAGCTGCTGACGGGAAAGGCCATTCGCTAAAAATGCCGCAGTACAAAAGTGATGAAGACACACGTTTGCTGTCCTTACCATATTGTGCCTTACGGGTTTATAAATAGCAAAATATCTTGCACAGCGTCTATAATACCTTTTTTAATCAGCTTAACCAAATTGCCTTTACACTATTAAAATGTTTGCATGTGTAATTAAGCCCCGTGGCCTCGAACTACTTGTTCAAGCGACACGCGTCGTGCGAGTCTGAGGTGCGAGTCTTGCGACGGCGATTGCGAGCAAAATAAATATAATAATTTATTTAGAGCATACCTCGAGTCACAAGACGCATCTCTCGAAGCCGTGAACGGGGCTTAAGATAGAATGTGTAAGGATCCCCCAATTAATTGTAACAACGTATTTTAAGTACCTACAATATATGCACTTTATCTATCTACTATACTTTACAGCTACACAATTTAAATTACGATGATACAGAGTTACTTTTGCAACGTGTGACTTAATAATAAATTATATAGAGTGATGTTATTCGCTTATTTAGTCACATATATCCACTCAAAATCTGTTTCTATCTCTCACACACACGCACAGTCAGACACAAACACGCGCGCACACGAATACACTTATACAATCGATCGTATTTTCATTTTTTTTTCTTTTCTTTTGATATTTTCCTATTTGTATATTTATGATGTAAGAGAAGAGCGGAGTCTTCAACGGTCAACAACAGGCATTTTCTATGTCTAAATGGAGACTCCTTGACATGCAATGTAAGCTACGTAAGCCAAAATGATATGAAATAAACTTATTTTATTTTTATTTTTTGATAACTGTAAATTCCCTCTAAGATACCTCCACCTACCTCATGGTACTTACTTGAAATTTTCATATTATTTTGTGCTGTAATTAGGAAATGAAACGGAAAATGGTTTTGAAATCGATTTTCAGGTTTTTTTCATCGAGCAAATTAAAATTTATCGTTTATCGAATTTCCCTAAAACAGGATGTATCTATGACATATATTTTTTCAGGACTTGATGTCCTGAAAAAATGTTTGATCAATTATTAGTAGATTATTAACCAAGGGGATAAAGCAGTGTCTTCTGTCGCGGATGACGATTTAAGTTCGAGGGATTTAAGTTCACCCAAGACTAAGACAACTTTATCACCGAGGAAAATACTCTACTTTTCATACCATTTGCGAAAAAATTAACACAATAATAATATGAGATAAGCATTTCCTTTTTCAAAAAGGTGTATAATGCTTTATATACAAACTCAATGGTGTAAACACAGATGTAGTTCAGTATAAATTTCGGTAAGTACCTATTCCAAATTTAAATCACATTCTCCCCCTAGAGGATGAATGAAATTCAGTACAATTTTCTTTCCCTGTTTTTAACAGATTAAAAATGACTATTGTTATGTTCGCTTTTTGTGGCATAGAATGTCACTTTTTTGAACAAGTGGTACGAAAAATTATTGATTCTAAAACGGGCACATTCGGATGACCCTCCGTTAATATCTCAATTCTAAATCACCAACATTTCAGCGACTGGCGTAATAATTTTCATAAGAGTGATTTTCATGAAATAATTCACATCAGCCCTTTGCTAGAAGTGTTTTTGTCTGTTTCTCATGGTTTACGTCGTTGTTTGTTACTCATTAGAAACGCGTTGAGTTCATTATAGCCTAGTTAAGGTGCGGTTTTATAAAGCAGCTTTTATTTTATTATGTATGGGACATGAGTCGAGTTACCTACAACTAGGGTAGGATCAGAATAAATATGAGACGTGGCTCCTTAATCCATACGGACACGTTTATGTGTGTTAAATTATGACTAAATATGAACAAAAATTTTACCTTATTGGTTGTTCTTTTTGTTTTTTTTATCAAAACGCATTTAATATCCGTACGGATATGCCAAAACCCATCATACCTTGTGAACAATTTAACTATAATTGAGGTTACTACATACTCTGTAACTGAAATATAATCATTGACTAGGCATATTTACCAGGCCACACAACCTCTTTGCAATCGCCGATCTAGGGTTTGCTAAAATGTTTTGAATTAGCCCAACGTTCAAAATGTTCAGATTAAATTCTCTATCATGATTCCTTCTCATTCTTACTCTTACACACTTCATCAACAAATGTTGCACGTTTTCAATTAGGTAAATTTAATAATTCTTTATTTCACTAAAAGCCCTTAAACAATATGATTATGACAAAAACAAAGGTCAGTATTATTTTTTTTGTTATTATTATTTTTTTACTTAGGAGTCAGAGATCCTCTGTAGCAATAAAGCCACACAATTTGTGTAATTTATATAATTGTAACAATTGATGGTGGAAAACAGAAAAGTAATTTCTACTAGCAACACCCCGCGGTTTCACCCGCGCTAGTTTAGATCTCGTGGGAACATCGGGATAAAAGTGTCCTAGGTGTTAATCCTGATTATAAACTGTGTGCCAAATTTCATCCAAATCCGTTCAATGGTTTACGCGTTATTGAGTAACAAGTATAATTAACATCTTCACAAACTTTCACATTTTATAATATTAGTAGAATTTAGGATAACGGTAAAAAAACAGATATGAAAAATGTTTATGCGTATGATGAAGCCTGTGTGTAGTGTAGTGTGCGTCTGTAGCGTATGTGTAGGGTATGAGTGTGTAGTGTGTAGGTATTGGGTAGGGGTGTGTATGTATAGATTTATAATTAAAAATCACTGTATATTACCCAGCACAATATCATCAGTACTATCATAAGTTAATGTTTGGAGATAATCTTTAAGTAAGGTGATGACTACTGATTGATAGGAACAAGAATAAAATGTAAATGTGGCATGGTCTTTACCTTTACCAGGTTGTCTTGAATTTTCATTTAAGACAAACTGGTAATCACTTGGGTGCTCAATTTATTTTCTATTTGCACAGAAAATAAATTGAGCAACCAAGTGATTACTTCCAAACTTAACAAATACATACAATAAAATAGCCAACTCTATTTGAAGTTGGTAAATTAATTCTTAAATGTTCGAGATCTCTTCTAATTTAAGCTAATTACATTATTTCTGAGCAAAATATGAAACGTCGATGGTGAATTTCATTTAACTTGAGCGTTTAACATTTTCTGAGGCATGAAGGTTTAATTAAACGAACCAAAAGTTTATTAGGACGAGGTCGGAGCAGTTTTAAATGCAAAAGAAATATTATTATTAAAAACCTACAGTAGTTTTGAATTGTACAGATGTTTGGTCTGTTTAGATTCATTTATGTAGATCGAGGACAATAGTGCCAAAATTCATTGATATTTAGTTTACTTGGCTATAAGTTAGCATTACCTTTAGTGTAGAAAAATACAAATATAAATATTTTGCATTAAATGGATCGGGAGACTTGGTACAAATGTCCCCGACCTAGGGGTTAGTTGTACCAGTGATTTCATGAAATGAAAAAATTGTTTAAATTAGAAAAATATATTTTTTGTAATGGTAATATCTCAGCAGAACCTCTCCCCGATACCCACTATCTATCTACTTAATTACTTAGCTATTTAGTTTCACTAGAATAACTTACAATCTTACATTAACTTTCATCATTACCTTACTGTAATTATCGGTCTTCTCATTTTTTTAAATCTTATTCATGGCAGTAGGTAAATGCATTTCAGCCATTGCTTGTTTGGTGACTCATCTTCTTTAGTACTTTAGTTGCTTTTTTCAGTAATTTTTGTCTTGTTTCTTTGTTTTTGGTTTAGTTTTAGGTTCAGGATTCAATTTTTTTTAACTTCTGTAGCGTTTCTTTTTAATTCAATTTGTTCTGGACCTAGAAACAGTTAACAGAGCGATGCTTATTTTTTATATGAGCTTGAATTCAGGTAAAATGCTCTGACGGGGTCAATTCTATCACGGGGACAGGTGTGCCGCCCCTACAACCGTCCCCGAAAAATTGATACAATTGTCCCCACAATGTCTTTTCATCGATAAAGTAAAAAAGTTTATTTTGAACTCGAAACTAATCGAATACAATTACTATGTAAACACAACAATAGTAAAAAACGTTTAAACTGACACTGAACTGATACAAGGAGTCCCCCGCGGGGTCGGGAATGGGTGTGTGGACCGTAGTTATAGAAATATTCCCGATGGTACTACTGTACCCTGGAATAATTGAACCCGGTCTACCCTAATCATGTTGCTTTTTTTTATATCCATCGTATTATAAATACTTATAAGTCTTTAATATTTTACTATTTTATTTGTAAGGAAACATTATGCAGCCCGGTGATTTATTTCTCATAAAGTCAAAATAATAGCCCTATAAAAAGTTCATGGTCCACTTAAGTTCTATTTTATGATTTATCATTAAAATTCATATTCTTAAACCTATGCATAAACATCACAACTGTTTATATTTTTTATGTTGAATAAATAATGTTTAAAACGCGCCCCAATTTATTCAACCTGCTTCATTGTGGCAACATGGGATATATTATAAGTGTGTAAAGGCTTATAGTCTAAAGATTGGAGGAGTCGGTGGAGGCGGCAGCCGAAGTACTTTGATTGATGAGTTCTTAGCTTATCAGAATAATAATTACACTTGCTTGCTGCTTCCTAATCTAAAAATCTTATTCTTGCTCATTTGCGGCGTTTCAAATGGTGCCAGATTGATTAATAGGGTCCTGTATCGATTTTTTGTATTTATAGACCTTTCATTTTCGTCAATTTCATAATACTTTCATTCATCATTTGCGATGGGATGATATTTTACCTACTTGCAAAAGGAGGCTATCGATACTATTATTTACAGAAAAAAGGAGCTTATACATATAATAGAAGAACTACTATTGTATTTACAAAAAGACGAATAAAAAGTAACCTGCTTCTCTTTTCATGAAAAACACTTTCTATCTACAGTATTTACTTTCATAATTTCTTTTAACTTTGACCATCGGAAAAAGGTGAATGCCAACTTTAACCGAAGTTTGGTCGTTGATGTAGTTTGTTGGCAAGGCAAGCAAATACCGGCTAATAAGAATAACTAGATACCAGTGCCAGAGAGGGCGGGAGAGAAATGAGGTGGCCGGAAAATAGACCAGTAGTTGTTTTATACCAACTTAAACTACTTGATTGAACAGGAGCATTTATGTAACATTTTACAGGTTAGGGTACCAAATTTCTGTCTCCACTTCACTGGGTATCGCTCGCTAACTAAAAGGCCTAAGTTTCATTAATTTATCAATAACATTTCAGGCAAGGTGCTTTGTTAACAAGTTGTTTCTGATAATAAACAACAAGTTTAATTTATCAGCACCCTGCCGACTTGTTTGGGGGAAAATTCATTAGCTTATCGTGGTATCGGTGTCGCAGTGAACTAAAGGCTTATGTCAATATTTTGCTACACCACTGTAACTAGGGTTGTCGCATCGCTGGTTTTATTTCCGGGATCTGACCGCAATTCTCCGGCTTAAGCCTCTATACTCAGAGCTAAAACCGCTGTTTGTTTAAGACTGCAATTTTGACTGTAAAAAGCTATTGTTGGCAAGCCTACGCCTTTCTTTACAATTGTTATTTTTAGGTGTATCCGTTGCTTTTGGATGTATTCGTTTGGCCAGTCATTACCTATGGGTAGCATCCCTAACGATGTTTGAGCAACTTTGGCAGTAAACAACTTTGCTTCTATTTTAGCCCTCTCTATCATCGTGATATCGCGATACTTAGATCATAATTATTAAGTTACTATGTATAGTGTAGACTGATATTGTCTAACTAACTAAAATAATTGGGGTCTGGCTTTCGTAGAACAGACAGACAATAGCGGTACACAATGAAGAGTTGTGTTCGTTTGTGGGCTCAGTTACAATAACTGACTAATAACAAACGACACAAGAGACATACATTATTCTCTAATACATGAATTGGAACAGTCATTAATTTGTTTATTCAGAGCCGGATCTCTTTTATCTGTCGCGAATGAAACCGGTACAATTTGGGGTACACTATACTGTGGCGAGATGAAATACCGAACAGGATAAGTATTATAATTGGTGGCTCAATCCGGATTACAGCGGGAGCCGCCATAATGCCTCCTCTTTGTGCCACAAAATCGTCTTTGTGAGGGCCTCCACAAACTGAACATTGTCAATTTTATTTCTGCTTTTATGGCTTGGTTTAGCTTTGGTAGAGTCAATATGCATCACACTCACATTGATTATGTCGCTTAGTACTAGTGACAAAGTAAGTTTTTAGAATAATTATGATTTTATTATTTGCAACATAAGTAATCCTATAACGTTCCCACTGCTAGGACACAGGCCTCCTCTCTTAGAGAGGGAGTGGGCTTTAATCCACCATGCGGGCACAGTGCGGGTTGGTAGATGTCATATGTCTTCGAAGTTTTGGTTCTAGGACATGCCGGTTTTCTCACAACCAATGTCTTCCTTCACCATTTTGAGAGCAGTGGTGATGAAATAATTTATATAAAGTAAAGCGCCTGGCTGGGTTCAAACGGTAAACTACAACTTGTAAGTCGCAACCACTGAGCTAATAGGCTTTTGCAAACGGTGTAAAAACATTTCATCGTATCAAAAAGTATTTACAAAATATGATTACGAAGTAATTAAGTATCTCTAATGTGTCCGAAAGTTGCAGAAGTAATTCAACTTTATTTTTAATCATAACTTTACACTGACTCAATCTGTCTATATATATAAAACTAGCTTCTGCCCGCGACTTCGTCCGCGTGAAATTTCACCCTCCTCGAATCTATAATTCAAAGTCCTAACTGACTGATATATCAACGCACAGCCTAATACGCTGGTCCTAGAGACATAAAATTTGGAGGGTGTGTTCTTTTGGAAGAGTAGGTGTCCACTAAGAAAGGGTTTTTCGAAATTCCACCCCTAAGAGGATGAAAGGGGGAGGGTGAAATTTCACGCGGACGAAGTTGCGGGCAGAAGCTAGTATAATACAATATAATCACTCATTGAAGTTTACCAATATATTAAAAACTAAAAAGGCATAGTGTATAAAATATGTCGGACTCGTAGCTTGGCACACTGTATAAAATTTGACGGTCTCGTAGATAAAGTGCTACGCAAGCTACGCCGTAGTCGCCGTAGCCAACATTTAATTACGAGTTTTTTTTCTCGGTTTCTATCATCATACCAGTGTTATTCTCTCTAAGTATAACTGCGTCATGAATAGGTGGGATAATAGTCGCTACAATTTGTATGAATTAAAAGCCGCTTAATATACTTCGTTAGGTATACATGTAGATATTATTATTAGTTACTATATTGTTTTAAGTCTATTAACATATAAACTATGTAAACTTTACAAAACAAAAAAGAATTATAATTTACTACAGTGTTAAGTTTGTTCTTGGGATATTTCATACCAACTACGGAACCCTTCTATGCGCGTGGGCCGGGCCGGTTTATAAAAAAAACATTAATTTACACAGACGAAAAAGTGTTCAAAAATATTACTAAGAAAAACGGTTCTCTATTCTATCATTTTAGCAGAAACATGTAGACTGTGACTCTTAAAAAAACATACTTCTTGAGAGATTAACAAACGTAACTTTAAACTGGATGTTTGAATGAACTGGCTTGGTCAAAGCAACAGACTCCTGAAAAATACAACTTAATTTAGCAGCTAACCGTACTTTATTTCAAGTTATAGTGCGGTCCCGTCTGAGAATAGCCCCTATTTCTCACCACATCAAGCTACTACAATCTGTCAAATTTCTTTAATAGATTTTCAACTTTATCGTTAAAGCATAAGGTTCAAAGTTAATTGGAAAAATTATACAGTTTCGGGTAGCTTGATGGGCTGGCGTCTGTACGTACTGTTACTGGCGAATAATAAAGTGCATAGTTAAATAAGAAAACCAGAACCGGTTTTTTAAGGTTTTACGATAGGTTTAAAGCCTTAAAACAGTACATTTTAACTTAATAAGGTGATGTGTTATGCACACAAACCAATCTATACTAACAATTATGAAGAGGTAATTTTATGCAGGGAGAAATCTTCGGAATTTCTGATCAAATTCCAAAAATTCATTTACTAATGGTAGGCTACATTATTGCCGAGTGTCATAAGATATATTTTATGTTAAAATAAGAAATTTAACGCGAGTGAAGTCGCGGGCAGAAGCTGGTAGATAATAAAGGCAAAAGGCGTTTTTTTTTCTAATAGTTACTCGTAAGCGCAAAATAACAACTATTCTAGCCCAAAGTTATGCAGCAATGTACTGAAAATGAAAGTGCTGGTATGAATATTGTCGATCTTCCGGGGTAAATTCTCCTAACCAAAACGAATTCAAAGAATAAGTCGTAAGAATGTTAATGAGGAAATAACCCTTTTGCCACAGTTGACTTTTGTCTGATTACCATACAATTAAAAGGCTCTCATAAATATTCGATCATTCTTTACCCATCAAAAGAATCCAGCAAATAAATGCTAAGTAATTTATACATGAAAAAGTTCGTTAAAATTACTCAGGAGTGGTGTCGTGTATTTTTAATTATTACAAAACTTAGGATTATTATACAAATTACATCAATATATATTTAAAATAGCACATACTTTTAAGTACCTACATATAATTTTTGTGAAAATATATTTACTCAATCGTACAAGACATACTTACTTATTTAAATAACAACGTTTCAAACACTTAAAACAACATTAAAGTTTTTAAACTTATTACTTTACAAACTGCACACACATCCTAAATAATAACATTACAGGTTAGAGGCTCGGTTTCCATCGATCACCTTTCAGGAGCAATAATTTCATCGTAGACATGTGGCCCGCGGCATTTCTCGCACACAACTATAAAATTCTGAAAAGGTAAAACAAATATTAGAACATCAACATTTTATATGAAAATATATCTTATGAACTAACGGCCCGACGAGGACGCGGTGACGCGCGACTGTACTTTATCTTCTAATATCTATATAATTTAATTCTCGTGTCACAGTGTTAATTACCATACTCGTTCAAGTCTGAGAATCAGCTACTATCTATTTTTTTTTTTTGCAAAACGACGTTTGCGGGGTCAGCTAGTTCTAATATAATAATATTATAAATGTGAAAGTTAGTATGTTTGGTATGTTTGTTACTCAATCACGCAAAAACGACTGAACGGATTTAGATGAAACTTAGCACGCAGGTGGTTCATAACTTGGATTAACACATAGGATACTTTTAATCCCGGTAGTACGTTCCCGCGGAATATTTTGTTCGTGGCAAAAGCTAGTACATTCATATTTCTGACGAGCTGTGAAAAGGGTCAAATAAAACGTGGAAAGTAATGTATCGGTATCTTTACGGGCTGTGATACATTGGTCCCTTGCCAGCAAGTCGAGCGCAAAAAAAAAACTATAAAACATTCCTGTCAATAGCTCAAACAAAAAATATTTGTTAGGGCCCAATTCGACACAGAATATTTTAATCTCAAAGTAGACTGCAAACGAAACTCATAACGCTAATCTTCAAATTAAAATTGTATTTAGTTGAGATTGTAGGGAGTCAAAACTATATTTAAATATTTACAAGATTATATTGAAGTCGCAGTAAATCCATGGCTCGTTCGTAGTTGTTCTCTGATTTAGGGACGTGCCTCTCCATGAGCTCCACAGTTCGTTGGGCCAAGGCTTCTAATTCGAGAAGTCCTTTTGGTTCTGAACGTTGACTGTCTCCTCGTCGACCAAGTCTGGCTCCCCAGTTGTGGTGACTCCGAGGTCCTCGCCTACTTCCACGCTCCCCCATCGCTCTGGCGGGCTGATCACTCGGTTCTGTTATATTCACCATAGTTACTTTTCAATAATGATAATCACAGTTCACAGTCCCTTTCTTTTAAAGTAAACCAAAAAATGTTATCGAACATTAAGTACATGTCATTAGCTAATAATTATAAATGAACGAATTCATTTCTAATGGATCCAGAACTTTCACAAAGTTAAGTAAACACAACAAATAACTGAGTCAATAATACAACAGGGCTTGCCCGAATGTGGTGATTGTTTTTAAAAATATGAAAACACCACGTGTTAATCAATGGGCTGGATAACAATGGACATCCCTACAGGTCATTTATTGTAAAAAAAAAATAATTGACAATAGGTTGAATGCGTTCGTGAGCACTGTTGACATCCCCACCAGCTTAAGTTCCAGCTAGTCATTATTATATTTCATTTGCTGCAAGTGATTAGGCGTGTCAAGTAGCTAATGATGGTGCAGTTACCAGAAAACGAATCGTACGTGCCTCTGCCGGAGGGGGAGCTGTTGGCAAGGTACCAAAGTAATCGTAACTTGTACGCACGTGGTGGTCCGTCCAGACTGGTAGATTTGGAAGAATTCGCAGATATAGCAGCTATAGTTAGCTGCTATATCTAATAAGTACCGTGGCAAATAATTATCCGAATGTGTGTCAGGACGCAATGAATCGACTGCGGCAGCTTTTCAATTTGGTATGTGGTTTATTTTTGTTTGTTGTGCATATTTTAATTGTATTTTAGAAAGTATTGTAGACCACACCCACGAGGAACCCAATCAATATTGTATACAAGGTGGCGGGGACGTTGATGCGCATCCTATTGGCGGCCCGTACACAGTCAATCTCGATCGCGATCCGCGGTCAAAATCAATGATCGCGATCCAGATTGATAATGTACGAATCGTGAATGTACGGATCGTGGAGCGCGGTCATTGATTTTGATCGCGGATCGCGATCGACATTGACTGTGTACGGGCCGCCATTACCATGGATTCAGGACATTCTGTACCCGCCTGCATTGAAAATGTTCTTTGGTTATTGAAAACAAACTAATTTGTTAAGTAAAGTAATTAATTACCTAAGTAATTTGAATACCTAAGTATTCTATACATCTTGATCGCATAGGTATTGCACTTTTCTATGAAATAGCTGTTTTTTTTTAATAACCGACGTAAAATTTCTATGCTAGGGGGTCTAGAATGATGTGCTGAAATCATGGTTCAGTTTGCGCGTCGATTCCTTGCCACCCTGTTTTAATATTATACATCGACATAAAGTCGCTTTTTATGCTCTAGTATATAAAGTATGTTTTTTCCTAAGACGGGAATAATAAAAATAATATAATCAGGTCCAACAGTCACACGCGCAATAAAATAAAACTTTAGTGGCGGGAATTAGCTATTCTCTTTTTCAATTTTGCAACATTTTTGACTCGCTGATTATATTATCATCCGGCTACTCAGTGAGCTGCGTTCATGGATATTATTATTAACTTCTTTATCTAATTACACTATTAGCAATCAATGGAGCTACCTAAGAGCTAATAGTTTTGATATTCAATCAGTAACCTACACAATGAACTAACTCTTCAACAATTGAAGGTGTTTAATTGCTGATTGAACTTATACATATATCTTAATTTTTTTTCCTCCGGACTAGCCTCTGACTCTGATTTAACAGTACTCCTCTGTTACAGTGCGGCCGACGAGAGAGAATGCGTTCTTGACACCTGTCAGCTTCATACAAACGAACACGTGTTTTGCGAATTTGATCTTTATTAGTTACTGGAATGGTCAGGTCTCAGGAACGCATCCTCTCGACGGCCGGACTGTACGAGTAGTACGTACAACAATTTACAAGGAGTAAAGTAAAGCAATTAATTTGAATACCGAGAGAAGTTTTAAACTAAATCTCAAGTTGTACTCGGGCTTAAAAGATTAAAAATAAAAAATAAAACAAAGGAATAGGTAAAATAAAAATAGATAGAACTAGCTGCTGCCCGCGACGTCGTCTGCGTGAAGGCTCTACAGCACCAAAAATACCTAAGATGCCAGTGTCGCTATAGCATTATAGGTACACAACTTTTAAAATAGCATTAAAATTAAGTTTTTTTTGCAAGCGAAGCAAGTGAAGAGAGTTATATGGGAATCTTGCTGAGTTCAGTCATAACTTCATAAGATGTGACTGAAGGAAATAGAGAAAATAATGCAGGAATACATTCCAGGACACAAAAGAGTAAAAATACGTATAAAGGTATCATA
Source organism: Globia sparganii (assembly GCA_949316385.1). Lineage (NCBI taxonomy): Eukaryota > Metazoa > Arthropoda > Insecta > Lepidoptera > Noctuidae > Globia > Globia sparganii. The sequence continues at coordinate 16,731,680 of OX438653.1, read as the reverse complement.
CCTTACAACACTTCCCTATAAACTACGTTGGTAGTTATGCTGCCAGGAGCCAAAATATAAAGAGAGTCAGGACTGGTGACGCGGAAGCAAGCGACGTACAGTTGCCCGTGTGAGAAGCAACTCGTCCTGAGGTCGACACCCGCTGCCCTCAGTCTCTGCCCCTGCGACTTATTGATGGTCATCGCGAAGCAAACACTCACGGGAAACTGTACGCGCTTGAACTGGAATACTGCCTCGCCGACGCCAAAACCCGTAAGAATTTCCGCCTCAATGGTGTGTCTGTGGAGCGAGATGACTTTAAGGCGGGTCCCGTTACACAGCTTCGGAGGAGATAGGTTCCGAAGAAGCATAATCGGAACACCGACCTTCAGCTTGATGGTATGCGCTGGAAGTCCACTTGCTGACAGGGAGTTCAGAAATTCCACGGGATAATGTGTGGCGTCATCTTGCTTGACAACAGTGTTTATCGAGGTGTAGACCACTTCATTCCCTTCAATTTCCGAGATAATGCATTCGTTAATTGCTGCAGCCTGATCATTTTTGGGCGTCAAAATGTCCCGCTCACATCATCTGCCTAGCCTTTTCCCAACTATGTTGGTGTCGGCTTCCAGTCTAACCGGATGCAGCTGAATACCAGTGTTTTACATGGAGCGACTGCCTATCTGACCTCCACAACCCAGTTACTGGGTAATATGATACCCCTTGGTAAGACTGGTTGTCAGACTTTCGGGCTTCTGACTACCCGTAACGACTGTCAAAGATCCACGAATGACAGCCGGGACCAACGGCTTAACGTGTTTTCCCAGGCACGGAGGGATCTCGGTATGTAATGATGGTCACCCATCCACAGACCAACCGCGGCAAGCATAGCTTAACCTGATTGATCGACCTGTGCGGCTGTTATTATTTAGCCACGGGCCCCTCCAAAATGTCCCACTCACACACCCAATAATTCTGCTGGTGCGGTATACGACTGATGTCCCCGTACACACAGCGAATGAGTTCTTCTAAGCTGGATACCACTCTACCGAGAGACTCTGGAAGCACCACCTGTCCACCTATCTCTTCCTATATCTTCTTCTCCGATGTCCTTCTAAGTCTTGGCGAAGGCAGAGTGCCTTCGCCAAGACTTAGAAGGACATCGGAGAATTCTTGAGCACGTGCATTGCCGCCGAGCCGAGCTCTCATATTAATGGTCAAGCGCAGCGTACGAACTCGTGACGACAACGAAGATCGTTTCAACGAAGCATTCACCTCGTCAGCCCTCGACCCCCGCGTCACCACAGGAAGCGTTTGCCGGAAATCGCCACTGAACAGAACTGTGACACCACCCATCAAATCTTCGTTCCTGCGGATGGCCGCCCAAGTAACACGTAATCTGTATATTCACTGAAGTAAAAACTGATTTACGTTTTAAAGTCAGACTATCACTTTACATCAGTTTTGACTTAGTTTAAATGCTTTTGAGTAGAATGTGGTAAAATTTATAATGCATTAAGCTATTGTATGGTCTAAAAAATAAAGTTAATTGGCTTATAATCATACTAAAACATTAATTACTTTTAATATACAGCACCTTAAACAGCATTTATACTAACACAAAGGGTAAGACCTTATATTAGTACCTAAATAAGAAAACCTAATACATTAAATAAACGTTGTCGAAATATTTTATAGAGAACTTAGATTTATTAACTCATTTTTAAGATTAAACGCATTTTTATGATCTTTTCTTATGCTTATTTACAGCTAAGCATAAGCCAAACATTTACTAAAGTTTTGGCTCTGTTATCTCCTTATTTTATTGTTACTTTAAAGCTTTCAGCACTATTTAGATAAATAAAAATGTAATTTTATTACTATAGGTCATAATTTGGCCATAAAACCGTGAGTAGTATGATTATTTTAATATGTGCGTTAGTATACTCATTAGTAAATTTATGTCGCACGTGTCACGTTGTTGTCATGAATAAACAGTGGAAAAAGACTAAGAGAACAGGTGGAGTAAAGAGAAAGATAAAAACGGAATATTCAAACTTTTTATCTGGTTTAAGTAATGAAAAACGTGTTCCGAACAATGATACTCTTGAGCCAAGCACTAGTCAAGAAGTTCCATCAAGTGGTTCCGTAGTACATTCAAGATTTGAAAATGAAAATTATTTTCGTCGGCCATGTTATTGAAATCTGGTAATCCTGACATTGCGAGCTGGGTTTCTCTTTGGGCTTCATAGATATCGGGGCCGGTATCTGTGTCGCTATGCTGCATCATAATTGACAATTCTTCTTCAGCATCGGCATAGGTTAAAAAACCCGTCCGTTTCACTTTACAAGGCAACACTGACCAATCTGCGCGAGACTTGGAATTTTCATTCCTTACTAATGCAGACTCATTAGATTTTTTAGATATCGCATTTGACGCTGACTTTCCCACCCGCTTGGAACAATGAACAGTTTAGTTGATCCCCCCCTTTCGGTCGTTTGCACTATTTTAAAAGGCATCTGAAAAAAACAATTGAGCTTATTTAGGACTTAATAGAGAAGGTAATTTACCTGAAAACTAAATAAGTACAAACTAAATTATTACTATAACTATAATAAATATATAAATATATTATTATTTTATTATATTATTTGAGTCTAATTTAGTTTTTTTTTAGTATAATTTTTTATTTAAGTCGCACGTCCCTTTCGTTCTATTCGGGCACATGATTCAGGGAATTCCCCTACTCATTTATGTATATATTTTATATTTATATTTATTTATATATTTATATATAATTATTTTATACTTACACTTGTCAAATTACCTAACTGGAGACAGATAAAATATGAAAGACGTGGAGTAGGGTATCATGTGATTAAGGGATTCTAAATTATTATTTCGGTACCCTGATTAACACTATTGCAATCCATTTTTATGACGTTTAAGGGTAATGAACATTATAACATGCCTAAAAAGTGTTATAATAATGCTAAAGATATCACTTAGATATTTTATATGTAGGTTGAATGACTTAAGCTATTTTTTTATAATATAATAAGACTGACAACATTAAAAGACACTAGTTGAAAGTTTAAAACATTAATATTATATGACGCCATATGCTTTCTATTTTCTCTAACATAAAAAATAAAATTATAACACACATATGAATGAAATACTACTTATTATGTTTTTCTTATAAGCGAAGTATCGATAGAAGCAATTTTATAAGTTAAAATTAATGAAATCGTTAAAAAAATGACAAAAGGTGTCAGATGTCGATTCTAAATTTGTTCCTATTTTTATTAAAAAAGCATTTCTGTGAGGGCGCGTGAATTATAAGCCACAAACATATATATATTTTCACATAAGACTAATACCCCCAGCTCATTTGCATTCAAAACAAAATAAAATTGATGATTGACTTACCTTATGATAAATTATTTTCAATGAAGACACATTAAAACATCTCGCACAACAAATCGGACATAAGTTTCGATAAGTTTTTTCAAATACTTTTATATAAAGAGAATAAAACGTTCAGCCTTAGAATAAAACGTAACTTTGATATTGTAATTCAAAAAACTGTTTATAAGCTGTAATAACGTCTAAAAAAATGCTTTTTACATTAGAATATGCTGTCTAACAACTTTACTAATGTCTGTCTTCAATAACATTATAAGCGCTGGTTAGCAGCACTAATAATATTTAATAATGCTCAACGCTGTATTATTTGGGGCCCAAATTGAGCTTATAAGACACTTATAGACTTTTATAGGACTGATATAGTGCTACATATGCTGCTCATATACTGCTTTTCACGTAAGTCCATGCTGTTGTACGCTTCTTATAATGTTGTTTTGTGTTACTTGGGCGTGGATGGTTCTGTCCACGGCCTCAACTGCCTTCCTATTGGCCATCGTACACTCATCCCATACGATCAGAGAGCAATCCTTGAGTACGTGTCCCTTAACGCTGTTACGTGCCACACCACAAACAGGCGTTTCGGCGCTTTCTAAATCGAAGGGAATTTTAAACATGGCATGTGCTGTCTTGCCACTCGGAAGCAGTGTGGCAGCGATTCCCGACGACGCTACAGCAATAGCAATTTTGCCTTGCCTCCTGACCTCTGCAAGTGTGCCAGTGGTAACAAATGGACGGTGTCATAAATTTGTTTTTGCTCTGAAGAGAACAAAGCGACATGGTCATTTCGTATGGTGGGCATTTCGCCCGGATCGTAATTTGTCTCAGCGTTACTCTCGATTTCCACGGTCTTGATGCGGTGATGATTGGGGAGCTGGTAACCCATATTCGATCAGTGGATTGCCGCCGATAGAAATGACTACAATCATCTTGAAGTGATCTGAGACAGACCACGTGTTCAGCACGCGTTCATCAGTTACTTCGACTTCGTCTCCAGTTGCACGCCTCAAAACTCGTAGAAAATCTTCAGACAGATGATGGCGATACTTCTCCCACAAAGCTATCGGGTTCGCGACTACACAAAACACGAAGATGACGGCAAACAGATGACGCACGCGGCTGGGACTGTCACTGACGCTCGCCTCCGCGAGGGTGTCATGAAATGAAATGAAATGATCTTCATCAATGAACATAACTTTTTTGTAATACTTAACACCGCATTTTTTTTAAATTGTCTTCCTCAACTCTGCTCAAGAATTTGAGGGTTTTGTTGGAACTTGAATTTGTCAAAACGAACTATACGATACAACTTTTATGAAGAAAATGCACATTGCCATCTATGAATTTTAAGAATAACTAACTACTTACCTCGCCAACATGATCAAATTTAAATTATTAATTTCCAAAAAAACGTTAACATGTAACTTGATTTGATTTCTATGAAATCTCATAGATGGCGCTGTTTCAAAATTATGTTTATACTTCTATCATTCATTAAACTATGTTTCTCTGCCCAAGTTACTTAAATGGCGTAGTTTTTATAGTTTAAAGCTAGATAATAGCATGGCTTACTCAAAAACAACATTTAAATATGCGTCGCTAGATTACACGCTGTCACAGAATGCGTAAGAAAAATTAAGATTCACAGCTCCTCCCCCGTAGGTGATAGCGTGATAATATGTAGCCTATGTGTTGACCCGACCTCTTAGTAATATTCATGCAAAATTTGAAGTAAATCCATGCAGTAGTTTTTGAGTTTATCCCGGACAGCCAAACAGACAAACAGACAAAAATTCTAAAAACTATATTTTTGGCTTCGATATCGATTGTAGATCACGCCCCAAGTATTCTTTTTAAAAAATATTCAATGTACAGTTTTGACTTTCCTACGATTTTATTATATGTATAGATAATAATTAGATAGAATAATAATAATTAATTAATTATTCTTTAAAAAAAATACAATACTTGTTTATTTTGTTCTAGGAATTCAAACTGCGTTGTGATGTATGTGGGACAGCTCACTATCAAGATGAAATCAGTGCGCCCGAGCGATAGATCATGAATTGTCATGAAACAATACAAGCATAATTATTTAGCATTACATACACCTTTACCCCGTGTCCTAACCGAAAGCACAGAATACCTAAGAGTACTTTGTACAGAATGGCCACTCCCTACCCCGCGCTGACATCAGATACCGCACCTCACCCCGCACACCCGCGACATTATCGGCGGTTATTAGCTCGGGGCGTTCACAAACAACCGCAGCACTGTACTGCTGACACGAACACACAAATTTGCGATTTAAAAGTTTTATCTGAGTTTTAATCACGATGGTTCAATATTGTGATGCTTTTCCGAATTTGAATTTACATAAATGTTTGTAAGATATCGCATTTTAATACCATGCGATATAACCGATTATTTATGGTTAAGTAGGTCATTTAAACGAAAATATTTTAGTGTAAGCAATATTTAGCTAAGTACCTTATTTGCATGGGTATTTGCTCTGGGATAGCAACATTTAATGAAGTGGAACTGATGATGAAGACCACAGATGGCCACCGGGACTACTCAATAATAAGTATTTTACAGGTTGCGATTCGATTACTTTAATATGTTTGCTAAGCACAATTTATGCTCGTCACAATGCGAATGGTGAAATGGAGCTGATGATGGAGTACCAAGAGAACAGCAAGTTGACATTCGGCTATTGTAACTTATATACTTTATAAACAGAGTACTAAAAAGCGAGAAATAAAAACTTTTTTGCGAAAAAAAAACCGACTTCCAAAAAAACACTAAGTACAAAGTGAAAAATAACTTTAATTTCGTAAGTCGGTGGCAATAAACTAAAATACAGATCCAAAGACACCGACTTCCGAAATTAAAGTTATTGTTACAAAGTTTTACATTTATTACTTAACTATTATAATATTATTTCATTACGAACCCGACTAATTAGTTAAACAATCAAACTAGTCCTTTCTAGTCGCGTCGTCGTCGTTCCGCACGACAACCAACCCTACTAGAGTTTACGCACACATTTGCACGTGTACCAACGTCATTTGGCTATGTAGTAGTAGTAGGTAATTATTTTGCGCGCGTTGTACGGAGTGTCCCATCGCGAGGGTACTTCATCCATACAAATACTTATGATAAACTCGAAAGTAACTCTGAATGTAGGTACTGTGTGTGTCCTTTTCACGCCTAAATCACTGAACGTATTTTGATAAAATTTGGCAAGAAGGTAGATGCCAATCTGGGGCCTTCCCCAGGATGCTCTTTATCTTCGTGCCAAATTTTCGTAACACGTTCCCGTGGGTTAATTTCTAATATCCGCGCGGGCGAAGCCGCGGCCAGAATCTAGTTTTCATACATACAGAGTTGATACGACCGAGGGGCATTAAATTACACTACGTATACTATACGTGTTTAATATTAATTCGATACGGTATAAAAATAAAAAGCTCCAAAATTGAGAATTTTTTTTTTTCAAACAAACTAAATAGCTTACAAATCAGAGTAAAACGCAACCACCCTTTGTAAATAAAGGAAAAACCCAAATTTCATAGAAACTTGGACCTGGCGACTGACCTTACAAAGTGGCAACGTCGTCGCACGCGCGCCGGGGCGCGGCATGTGTTTCGTGTCGAAGCGGGCGGCCGGCGGTGGCGCGGGCGGCGGCTTAGGCCTCCGCTCGCGCTGGCTGTTATGTTAGATAGTTTTGAAGTACGCCGACAACAACAACACTAAATTTTTAAATTCTCTATGTGTCCTCCATTCACATTAATGCACAAATTATACCGACGGAGAATATTGTTATTTAGTTTTCTAATTAAATCACTGTCCGTCGCTAAGCACTTTAATTTGTGAAATGCTAAAATAATCCTGTTTTTTAGTTCAACAATTGTATTTACCTCGGAGGCATACACTTCACCCTTAATGTATCCCCACAAAAAGAAATCCATGGGAGTGAGGTCCGGAGATCGTGGTGGCCACCGAACAGGTCCGAATCGACCGATCCATTGCTGCCCAAACATTTCTGTGAGCCGCTCCCTGGAAGCCATCACAGAATGTGGAGGCGCACCGTCCAGCTGGTACCACAACTTGCGATGAATGGCTAAAGGTAGTTGGTCAGTGTACTCGGCCACAGGACCACTTAATAAATCTAAAAATTTCGCCGCTGTAAGGGTGCCGTCAATAAAAACAGGGCCGATAATATTATTATTATGGATACCAGCCCACACATTGAGAGAAAATCTGTACTGGTGTTCAGATTCTCGAAACACGTGTGGATTTCCCAAACTCCAGTACCGGAGGTTTTGCCGATTCCAGATGCCGTTCCGAGTAAAAGTACACTCATCGGTCCATATTACATTTGTTAAGAAATGGCGGTCTTCGGATGTTTTATTTAATAGCCATTGGCAGTAACTGTTCCTGATCGGTAAGTCTCTCGATAACAAAGCTTGCACCTTCCGATATTTATAAGGTTTGCGTTTGTTACGTTTTAGAACCTTGTGGATGGTTCTATGGCAACATCTAAACTGCCGGGCGGCTCTGTGCAGACTCGTTGTCGGGTTGCGGGAAAAATGATCTAATATTCGTTCGTCCCATGCAGCGGGTATTTGCCGCGGTGGCACTCCCTCCTGTTGCGGCACTACACGTTTATTGTCCCGTAATCTTTGTACTGCCAACTGTATGGTGCGGGCGTTCCTAGGGCAATTCCGGCTGTCACCATATCTTTCTCTGTATGTTCGCAGAGCTAATGCTGCGTTTCCACGGCATTCACCGTAAATTAAAATCATGTCAGTGTATTCTGACGCCGTGTAAGTTAGACGAGGCATTGTTGAACACTTTAATTAGGTATACACACACAACCAACCAAAGTTTAATTACGTGTCCTATCACAATAAAAAACAGTAAATCACAAAAAAAAACACTAACACTAAATAATTATAATAGCAAGTTACGTGTCTTGTCACAATAAAAAAAAAAGAAAGAAGTGTCCTATTCACAATAACAAAACAAAATCACAATTGTCAGTGCACGAGTTCGACAAAACAATAGCGGCACAGGACTTCCGTGTTACGTAACGTACGTCCCGGAAGGATAGCGTTGGCGCACTGAAAAACCAAGTTTTTTAGTTTTTAGAGGCCCCCCTCGCAAGGACCAAAGATGCAATAGCAACACACTGACCTATTTCTATTTCTTTTACGCGCGTGATGTTTTGCTAATGGGATTGTCACTTTCTTTTGTAGGACGTATTTGCTTATGACTTGCGTAAGAGCGGCAACAACGTATCGTAGATTTATCGTTTTAAGGTGCATGACCTATGCCTATAGACATAATCAGCTGTTAAGAAAAATACATCATGTTCAAACGGGCCAAAAACTTAAAAAGTCATTTGCGACTAAACTACTGTTTCAATTTAAATGATATTTGGTACAGAGCTTGAAAATGGTACCTAGTATAAGCAGTTTAAAGGAAAGCCTTTCTGTCGTATCAACTTTGTATAAAAGAGCACGACGATCGTGTTCTCGCGCGACGACTGCTTTCGATTAGGACGCGACCTTGGAAAGATTATTTTGTACTAGCTTTTGCCCGTGGCTTCGCCCCCGTAATGTCGGAAATTATCTTACGGATAACCTAGTAACGTAAAGTTTCGCCTTTTATCGAAATCCGTTCAGTGGTTTAGGTGGTTTAGGCGTGAAAAAGTAACACGCAGACAGAGTTGCTTTCGAAATTAAGTATGGATATTATATTTTATTATGAATTAGTTGGTAGGTACATATACTTCATGCTACACAAATTACAACGCTGCATCTACGTCTTGTTTGCTGACACTGCAATCAGAATCGTGAACTCGTGACTACGCTAGTAACAAAAATGTTGTATTTTCTGACCGAGGTAGATGCAAGTACATATATAATGTACAAGATGGAGCAAAAGTAATGTCATTACGAATGTCATAAAATGTTTGCTAACGACGTTATAATGTCATTGTGATTTGATACTAAGTATGTACTGATAATATACTATTCATATTCATTGATATTTTGACTTAGCTCATAATCAAATGTGATGAGTTATATCTTTAAGCTTTTTTATTTACTGAAAGAACAAAATAAACAATGATATATCTAATAAAAACGGGAATCATTATAAATTTCGCTTTTTTAAATTCTATCGATCGCGATGGATAAATACCAATAGTAGCAAACTATACTTAACGTCAATATGTAAGTAGAACTTTTAGATGTAATAATTTAGCTTTATTAAAATAAAAACTCACTCTATGTAATCATCATCTTTTATTATACAAAAAAAAATTACTAAGAACCTAAATCTATATGCCATTGGAAGCATAATAAAAAAAAAATGAGACGGAGAGAGAGAAAGTCGCATGGAGGAATGCTATTTCCTTACGTGTCGATATCTGGCATTCAACTCCTACCGCAAACCGCGTTGAGAAACTTCGTTCCAATAAAAATCTAGCGAAAAAAAGCACAAAGTAACGAATAGTCTCGTGACAAATCAAAGTGATAAGTAACGCATCATCCATCTTATAAAAAAGGAAAGGTGAGAAAGAATTATAGGGTCAACAGGAAAGGTGCCTAAAAAGCTGGCAGCAGTGCCACGTTCTATGGCGATGTTGATTCTTTGGCCAAAAAAATAGGCCAGCCCTCGTCGGGTCACGTGAAGCGTCGATCAACCGCTTGGCGATGTCTCAAAAAACCAAGTGGGCACTTGGCGCCCATGGCCCTAGTGTTTAAACTTCAAACTCCCAATAAGGTTGTAATGTTTTCGGCGTTTGAGGTTTTCCGCACCTGGATTAAAGCTGGCGTGCCGTGTTATCCGAAAAATCCTTTTTTTTTTAAGATTTGAATTTACCACTTTGTCAGCGTGATTAATATCATGTATATCCATGCCAATCTCTGAGCTAAGCCGCGGACAGACAGACGGATGGACATGGCGAAACTATAAGTATTCTTTGTTGATTAAGAAACCCTAAAACGATCATTCTGTGGTTCTGAATGCTGTTAGTAGCACCTGCATCTCTGCGGATCTTTGGTTTTCTCTGTGGGAAGTATACCTCCACATTATTCCGATTATACACCTCAGCTTGGTATTAGTACACGAACACAATCAGGCACTACCCTTCGGTAGCGGTGTAGTGTAGATTAAGTGTAGATTAAGTTGACGTTTGACCGTTTGACGTCGAGTGCTGTGACGCTGCGCAACGTAAACTTTGTTAGCACAGCACACCACACACCCACTGCGTTAAATGTCAAATAAATAACAAACGTGGGGGGAACCGCCTCGGGTAGAGAAACGATTCAAAACAGATGTTTGGCTTCATATTTCCGCTTTGTTGGCTTCGATAATATAAGATTAACTACGAAATAGCTGCTAGTTGTGATTTTTGTTATACCTATTATATTTCACTAAGTTTGGAGAAGGACGATATTTTATGTCGAAACCATTTAAAAGGTTGTTTGTTTTCATTAAACTGTCAGAAACTGTTTATCTTCTGTCTAAAACACGATTTACTGAAGCATCATTCATTACGTGCAATCGAAACAAAATCTCAAGTTTTCAGTCTCGCTTTCTGTGAAGGTCGATGAATTCTCAAAAACATTCAGTGTTGTACAGTTGAACAAAATATTGAACATTATACCATAGCTGGATATGCTTACAATAACATCGATAAACACTTAGATAAATATAGTGAAAATACGTTACACTAGAGCCCATAATATTAATGGACAAATACGTAGGTCTATCGGCAGGATTTAAATAGTATAATTTATTCAGTACGTGACTTAGTATGTAAATGGGTCGTATTCGATGTTTCAATAGGATCTTCGACGATATGAATTGGTAATGGTTGCCTCACTCCCATTGGCTGTCGTGCTGCGGAGAGCGGTCTCGATGTGCGGTCAGTGATCGTAATACCCCGAATACGATCTTATGAACTGTGTGATGTACCAATAGAAGGTTTGGCTTTATAGTAGGTATAATAAGTACTAGCTGTGCCCCCAGTTTCACTCTCATAAAACCTCCGCAAAACTTACAACAATTTTGTCTGTCCGTGGATGGTGATAGAAGTCTTTAGGTAAATCTAACCCCCTGGACATGCTCAAGCGACACGCGTCTTGCGATAGTGACTGTGGAGAAAACAAATGAAAGAATACGAACCATCGTGACGCGTTCTCATTCCAAGAAGGCAATGAATGACAATGTGTATTTTGTGATGAGATGATAGTAGTTTTGATAAGGTAGTTGAAGGATAAGAATATTAGTAAAACTGTCTGACACAAAGTAAGTAATTTCTCTACTTGAAAAGTATTTGTGCAGTGAAATATACATTTGGTACCGCTAACTATTAAGACAGTTAGTACAGTCCGCTACAAAACGGAAATTCAAAATCTAGTATTCGAGATTGCTCTAAAATAGCTCCCCATCTACTGGGTATCAAATGGCTTTGATAGATATTGAATTTTCAATTATTGGCAAGAGTGAGTCGTGATCTGATTACACGACGCTTTAGTTTTTAATAAGTTTACATCTTCGTGAAATAGGTACAATATTTTAAAATGAATAACTACTTCAAGTAGGTTACCTACTTTATCAAAAGATGATATTTCACTTACAGATTAAATAAAATATGAAGAAATAAATACATACTTCATATGGTGTAGACGTAAGCATTATCTGCCATAATCTCCTTTAATATAATGTTCCCACTCCCCCACGGCAGGGACACGGGCCTCGTCACTGTGAGAGGGAGTGAGCCATTATTCAACACGCGGGCTCAGTGCGGGGTGGTGCCATGGATGTCACATGTCTTCGAATTTTTTGTTCTAGGACATACCGGTAAAGGTAAATTACACAAAGTAATGTGCCTACCTGGGTACGAACGTTCGTACCCACCACGTACCGTAAGTCGAGGTCGTTTTCACTGGACCAACTATGCTACGCTGTAGTCTTTATAAGTAGTTCATTATTTTCCTTGGTTTATGCAAGGTTTATGCTAATTAATATCGGTTTTCTTAGCTAATTAACAGATAATATCTACTGGTTTTGAGATGCAGAATTTAATTAATTTCTTGCAACGCTAGCGTAGTATGACAATTATAGTAACAAATACGTAATTATTTTAGATATTAGATACTGCATCGTTAAATCGTATTATTATCGTAAGAAAGGTTTAATTTATTTTTGTTTCAATCTTTGTTCTATCAGTTTTTTATTTTTTTGTTAATTACCAACTTGTTTTACCAATTAGAAAGTACGATCATGCACATACAAATTTTTCTCTAATTAAATTCTTAGATGTTTTCGAAACAACTCAACTTTGTAGAAGCAACAGAGTGTTATTTTACGGATTTATTGCTTGCTCATCTTTTGATCCCCGGATAGATACACAAGTTAAAATGAGCCGAATGTATAATAAATGCCCTGTCATTTTAGAGTGATGATGTGTACAAAATTATATATGGTTAATAATGCACTATAAACCTTGTATAAATGTATAAATCTTTATAAAATCATAACGTTTTAAAACCTTTTATCTATAGTGAGTTGTGACTATATGCTTTTGTGTTAACACTTTGAAGGTAGGCTTAACAATGTCATTAATACTGTCATGAAATCAGCTAATGTTGTGTATCTGAATATAATTTCGTTCAACATCCCTCCTTAGCCAAATATTTAGCTACCAATGTCATAAGTTCGAAAATTATAGCTTGCATTATTAACGGGGGAAGATAGCTAATAGAACTGAATGGCACCCGCTTGCGGCTCCAAACCGCAGCCGCAGACCAATCTCAACTATTGCGGGTAAAAACCGCATAGTGAGCATCATGATACGTCTCTTCGCGTTCAAAAATTGCTAAACGGCAAAGGCATGCAGGCCGTTGCGGGCGCGGACGTAAACTGAGCGGTATAGTCCCATAAGTGAGAATGTTGACCTCGAAGCTTAGGTACAAAGATGGCTAAAGTGCATTAATACTGACCGGTTGTTGGTTCAGCGTCCACTAGTCTGCTATCTCGTTTGACTTCCACAACTTTCAGAGATGATTAATAGCTTATGTTATGTTAGATAAAGTTTGTGTGCTTCTACAGCAGCAGACCTACTATAATAAAGAAGAAAAAATACCAAATATGTGCGAATAGTTTTGCACAATAATGAAAAGCTGTCTGTCTATTTGCTTATGACGGTACATACATATTCGTATTGTCAGATATCGGCGCGATTAGTTAGCTCTGGATAAATATTTGAATGGAAATTAACCCATCTTTAATGTTTATCCAAATATTCTTGTCTGAATTACATTTAAAGGGAAATACACACAGGGTCGTCATTATGAAGTCATTTACAACTCTTCACGTCTTTAGCAGGATTTGCTTGCGACCATTTTACGGAGATCTGCTTACGCAATCAAATAACTAAATCTAAATACCTGAAATAGTTATTGTTCTTACTATAATAATTTGTAGTTAAATACCACAATGGGAAAGGAATGGAATGGTTTAGAGGAAAACAATAACAAAACAATGGTAGTTAATTGGCGTCTCAGAAACATGCTATCGGATTATACTTATATATGAGTATATTGATATTAATTTTTAAAGAAATTTCTTCGATGTATCTATTGTTACTTTTGCTTTGTAAAATTAAAAGCAACTAAGTATTTCACTATACGAATAGAGCACTTTATAAAATTGATATTTAAAACACAATAAAAAAAAAATAGCTGTAGCTTTAACTTTCGAATGAAACTTTACTTTCCAGATAAACTTGTAGTTTTAGAGTTTGTCATACAGTTCATATTTTCACGCCGAAGTTTTTCCGCGCGTCATAAGAGCAAAATTTTGCAAGTTTTCAGTAAGTATGAGCTATGTTAGGGGTTTAAAATTTTGTGTATGTTTGAAGAGCGTTGAATCAACACGAATAGTGTCATTCATAAATACGGACGACAAACTTTATCAAAAAGCTACGTGCAAATATTATGCTTTTACAATTCATTATTTACTAGAATAACATTAAATATTTTAAGCGGGGTCACACTGCGGTGAACTGCGGCAACATTTCCCCGATATTAAATTCAACTAAAACCAGGAAAATTAATGTACTTACAGTAAATGTATTTAGGAAATTTATGTGAACATTTCAGGATTTCTTTGATTAAATTAAAGTTAGAATCAACTGTGAAAAGACGTACTGTATTCTTTAAAATTATTTGCAAAACCGTCTCCAAGATTTGTAAAGATGTTTCGAGATTGAAACACCCCGGAATTGTAGGCAGGAAATTAAGTGGAAGCTTGGTGCTAATGTGAGGTAGCAATATACGGCTGAGGCCCGAAGTCGCCTTCTTTAATTACTGCAAATCCGGCGTAACGCTTGATTAAACTATTTCCGAACAAATTAAGTGAGCCGATGGGGCCACGCTTCACAAAATGGAACTCAATAAAGTCGTAGCCGTGTTACGTGTTTTAGTAGGCGATAATCACGTTGCAAAGCCATTACGTTACGTGTTTATTAAAATTGTGTCGCGTCTGTCATTGGCGTTTATAATTTTGTTTGTGAAGAATGCGATTGGTTGTTCGACTCACTATGATGAACTTGACGTGGATAAGGTTTTTATAAAGTGCTTTTGGTTAGGAACGCCTTTAGATTGTAACGAGCTTGTAGTTCTAGCTATTTCTTTTTTGACAAAAAGACATTTTAGATTTTATTAACGAACAAGCTGTGTGCCCGATGGGAGTTCCCATCGCCAAAAATAACGTACTTCCATACAAACTTTCATCCCTTATTTAACTTCCTTAAAGGATGTATTTTTAACAATCCTTCCTTTGGTTATTATAAGGAACTTTTGTGCAACATTTCGTGCTTCTACCCAGCGGTTTAGGCTGTGCGTTTTGTCTGTCAGTGACTGAATGAATGAACCTAAGAGTTTTATTAAGTAGAAGATTATCTAATAAACTACCGTACTGAAAGGTGGTTTGTAAACAATTTTTATAAATAGTCAAGGAAAGGCCTTACGTTCTTATAATTATAAGGCCGCAATTGGTTAAATTAACGCTCCAAAAAGTACAAAACATTGCAACCAAGCAGTCGGCAATAAGTAACACTAGATTAAGCATTGCTTTCGATCAATTAATCCCTCAATCAAGCAATCAGTTTCAAACGATGCCGTAATCGTTTGGAGCCATTTGAAACAAAAACGTTTTGAACTTTAAGATTTGTTGGTGATGTGAAGATGACTAATGATAATCGCTGTGGACTGGGTAACTCTAGTTAATCTGTGCATATTAAAATGTAATTTTAACGGCCAATAATAGGTTATTCTTGACCCATTTCCCGATGAAAGCGACAGGGTGCTCACCTATATACGCTTTTTAGGCTTTGGTATTGCTTTTTTCGGTTTATTTCCAATATAATTACGAGTATATCAAAGTATTAGATGGAATACCATCCAATACGACCTATACCCGGACATACAGGGCTACAGGTTAAGTCGACCTAGATCTTTTAAGAGGTTGTAGTTTCCATCATTCCTGACTGATTTGAATATGAAACACCGTACCCCAAACTTAACCATTTTCTAGATATTGAACTTTGAAGTTTAAAAAAAAATTTTTTTTTGTCTTTTGACCTATTTTTTTTGTGTTTTGCCTCTAATTTATTTGTATTTGCGATTTTTGTGTAGTAGATAAGTTGCTGTATTATTGTCTACACTAAAATTGCAAAAAAAAAACTTCAAAGTCCCATATCTTGAAAACGGTTAAGTTTGGGGTGCGGTGTTTCAAAATCAAATCAGTCAGGAATGATGGAAACTACAATCTCTTAAAGGATCTAGGTCGACTTAACCTGTAGCCCTGTATACCTAATCTAAAGTCTAGATTATTCCAAATTCAAATTCGGTTGTTTATTCCTGAGAACATAAAATTAGATGTTTTATTACTAAAAAGGCAAATTAAGGAAAATAGGCCAGTATATAATTATATAATATTGATCAAGCTATAAAGAAGAACGATTGGTAACTTCCTCACAGGAAGTGAGCTGGCTGCGTAATCACGAATATTCGACTTCCATTTGTGATTCAAAGATTTTTTACTAAACGCAGACCAACCAACCAACTTGTTTATCCTGATTTGTGTCCAGTTTTTTCTCAAGTTCAGTGTTTAATATTAGGTAATACATACTTTATGACCATTTTATGGAAAAATAGTGAAGGAAAAGAGCTCTAGCGCGGGCGACGTAAACGTTACGTGAATTATAAGGATGTGTGGGTGGATTATTTAAATTTCTGTAGCATTTTAGTTTAAATTTTTGCGACTAACACAATAATTCGTATCATTGATTGGTATTTATTAAGTCTTAAAAGTAAGTTAGTTTTCTATGCAAAACGAGTGCTTAAGTATTTGGAATTTTAAAATCGTTCGAATTTTCTTTACGTTTTTTCGCGTGTTCATTCTAGGTTCACATAAAAACGAAATAGTTTTCAAAATAGTCTATCAAAATGATAATTTACATTTGATAACGATATCAGTTGTTTATTGTATGCTGTTTTTGCCAGTCCCTTCTGTGAACAAGCAAGCATGATGTTATGTTAGGTCAGTTTTATAAGGTAAAATACATGTTTTACTAGAAAATTATACCTTGTATTCCGTAATTAGAATGAAATAAGAACATTAAGTTTAATAAAGAGGTTGAAATACTCATATCTTGCTTGAAGAAAGCTGAAACTATTCGTGTACCTTGTGACGCGAATCGGATAGGAAATTCAGCAAGTTGTGTTAGCATGAGTTGTGTAACCTACTTCATGGATAGGTATAAATAGCTTAGAAATAGCTCATTAGAGAGCTGAACAAGAAATGTTTCAGCTTAAGAAAACTAATGAGTTGATTAGGTTAAGTTTTTAGCCAGGGAATCTCGGGAGTTACTTATAGCTTCTTTGCTTTACATGAAGATGATGCTATTTTGTTTTTCTTTGAGTTTATTTATAATTCTCTAGACTTACTATAAACGTATTGAAGCAGTAATTCCAGGCAAATCAATTTGCTATCACGAAAGGTACTTTTACCTTTCATGATAGCGAAATTCATTCGCATCGCTGTCTACTGGTAATGAAGCTTTCTACATTGTCAGTCGACAGCGATGCGGATGAATTTTTTGACACTATGTTTTAGTCTGTTAATAATTTTAGTTAAGTTATTCAGGATATTGGATTGTTACTTTTATTAATTAATTAGGTATACGTTTTTACTTTTGAAGTACATTTTTATTCTGAATAAATAGGTATATATAAATCCAACAATAACTGTGAAACACTATCGACAACCATTACGTACTACGGCTATCATAATTTCTATATCGTTAAATTATTCAAAATAATGTTTTGTAATAATGACATTGAACACGCCTGAAACGATTTGTTTGCATGATAAATAAAATATTAAGGCTATACACCGATTAGTTATCATTTATGTAGTTTACTACACCGAGCCCTTTAATAACAATTTTACATATTGACACCACTTGCACCTCTTGGCTTCAAAATAAAATGTAGATTTAAAAACATTCAGAACTAAAAATATCCGAATACGCCTAATAGAATAATATAGAACTCAACCCATTTGAGGCGAGATCCTAAAATTTTCGATTGTATTCTGCAATCTCTCGATTCTAAACCTTTTTTGCATTAGTCAACAAACTACCGAACTCCTATTTCCTAAAATCTAATCGACTTATGTCGACAAAGTGACTCCTTGAATGTATGGACAAACAATAACCTAACATATCCACTAGGTGAAGCTCAAACCTCCCCCAAAACCCCCTCAAATAAACTTGCCGGCACCCATGATAAAATATGAATTGTTCTCTTCCATTAACAATTATAATAATGCTTATTTGTCGTGATTCAAACTAATGTACAGAGGCCAGCACATCAAGCTACCCCAATCTGTCAGATTTTCCCAATTGAATATGAACCTTATTCCTTTGTCCTAAAGTTGAAAATCTATCAAAGAAATTTGACAGATTGGGGTAGGTTGACCTGCTGGCGTCTGTACTGTCTCGTAATGTTTTATTTATTATAGGACCGCTTTTGAGCTGTCACTGCTAAAAGCTCGTTGGAGTGTCCCGCGAAATTCGAATTTTCTAACGTTTTTCGTAATTTGCAGGTTAGTATCAGATTATATGTTGATCTAAATATGATTCGCCGCCGTAACAAATGTTTATTTATAGAATTATAATCATTAAAATCATCAATACATCTCTCTAAGTTCATATTACCCTATTGAATGACTATTTCATGAAATCATGACATTTGTTAATTATAATTCTGTAAAACGCTGTTACGGACGCGAATCATTATTTCAACATACAACCTGATACTGACCTTTAAATTGCAAAAACGTAACGTTTGAATTGTACCTACAGCTACCTTAGTGCACCCGCCTTAAGCAACTACCTATACCCATCTAAGCTTTTTAATAGTGTGTACTTATTTGAGATTTTGATTTATTCAACCTAATTTTAATAATCTGCGCTGTCGCGGTAGCTATGTTTGTTATTTTTTATGTTTATATTAATAGCTCATCAAAAATAGTGTTCTCTGATACTTTGCTTGTAACGCGAGGAAATCTATTTCAGGAAGGTATTTTTTGCGGTAATATTATTATATCAGCAATGTATATTACATTCATTTCCTTATTCCAAGACGATATATCCGACGGAAACAGAGGGGTGTGTCTGTGTATCTGTGTGTCTGTCTCCGACATCGTAGCTCCCAAACGGCTCAACCAATTTTGTTTTTTTTTAAGAGGTGACTTGATCCAAAGTGTTCTTATTCAGTGATAAATTCAATAGATTCAATGTAGATGTCGTTCCCAGTTGCTGTGTTAATAATATGCTAACCTAACTTAGTTCGCTACGGGTTTCTTACTAAAATAGCTAGAATAAACTTAACTCTGTTTTTATAAGCAAATGCAAGCACTCAAAATTAGCACCGCATTAAATTTAATCTTAATTAATTCGTTAAAGTAATTTTCTGTTTGTCAAAGAAGCCGTATCTTCTAGAAAGCATAGCGAAGGCGAGGAAGTGGCGCAGCAAACTTTGCCGGCTCCCCGACGGTATTGAACGAAGTTTGCGCTAAGTATTATTAAGTCATCATTTACTCCGATCTGAGTTTATTGGGTAAATACTTATAATGATTCTAACTGGTGAAAGTCATGCCCTTCACCTTTACAGTCAGGAATCCAATACTCAGGAACCCTAGATTCCAATAACTTGTGTTATTTCTAACGCACAGTAGACGGTTAACTTGTAGAACCTGCGCAGAGGGAGTTTTAGTGGAGTGGTTGCAGATTTCAGACATATTTGTCCAGTGCATGGCTAAAATTTACGAACTCCAGCGCCGAAAGCCAAGTCCTTAGCCACTGCACCCATCGTACGCGTAATATACCTGATTGTCCCGACTTAAGATAATTTCTACACAAACACTGCTTATTATAAGTGACGTTTGGTTATTTAGTGGAGACCTGCAAATTATAATATAATGTTTATTCATAAAATTTTACTTATTTTTTTAGTTTTATATCCACAAAATTCTTAGGCATTCAAAAAGAGTGAAACTCTGACTAGCGTAGGTATCTACAGAGTGGCGATGACGCTATCACATTAAATAGTACAGCTATAATTACAAGATGATTTATGTCTCTTAATAAATAATAATTAAAAAATTATACAAAACTTGCATTTTTCAAATAAATAAATAAATAGAGTAAACATTGTCACGAAATAAACCACCCTTGAGAGCGGTTCTGCATTACATCCGATCCGAATCCGAGAAATGCCGGTTCGAAATGATCATAGCCTTAATTACAATGAGCTGCGCACTAGATCCGAACTCTTATCCGTCCGAATTTAGAACATTCCGAATTCGGATTCGGATCGGATGTAGTGCAGAACCGCTCTGGTAATATTAGTTTACTGTCCGGCAACGTTGCGCACGCGTCAACTAGTACTTGCCCATGTAGGCAGTAGGTACACACCGTTAACTTATACCGTAAAGTTAACGTACCTGTTTTATCCACATCACAACTTATTTATCTGTTCAAATAATATTTAGGTATTTAAAATACCAAACTTAAAATAGATAAGAAAACAAGATAAAACAATCGGTAGAAGCATCCAATTTCGCACGAACTGTCACTAAAAATAATAATATCGGATTAAATTGTCGTATCACAACAAAAAACAAAAACTCATCAAAATGACCAATAAAACAAAATTAAAATACAAAACGCCCTGTAGGCCAATTCTGCTGATTTAAAACATTCAAAATCTAGTCGCAGTCTCATCTCGGCGACAAACAAAAATCTCAAAAACTTGTCAAAATGTAGGGAAATTTGAAGTATTTTGACAGATTGAGACTGAGATCAGACTGTGAACGTTCTTAAAAATTCCGGGAATTGCCCCTCTGATTGCTCAGGAGCCGGAAGTTGACATAATTATTTATGTATAGTAAATGAAGTTTTTTTGTTAAATGTTATGTTGTTGGCTTGCTGCGCGCCGTGGTGTTTACTGTAAGTGCAGCAAGCAATTGTTATATAAATAAATACTTACTCAAATAAATAAATATTAACACAAAGGGCGCGTGCGCGGTACCTACTCTCCCGCGCTAATGCGGGAATACAAAGTAAAAGCACGCGTATCATAAGCAATGCATTTCTTCTAAAAGCAGCGCATCTAGCATTTTTTTCCCTACTGCTAAGGATTTAAAATAATCCAATTTTATTAGGTGTATCGACGAACTTTCATCATAATATCAGTCAATTAGAAACGTATCGTTCATACTGATAAAATCTAAATGTGTGTGTGATATTAGCGGGCAGCAATTAAGTATTATCATGATCATATCCAGACAATCCAATGTCAAGCTGAAAAATAAAAACGTAATAATGCCGGTTTTTTGAAGGTTCTTCGATTTTGTTACCAATAAGGTTTCTATCCTACTAATATTATAAATGCGAAAGTTTGTATGTATGGATGTATGGATGTTTGTTACTCTTTCACGCGAAAACTACTGAACGGATTTTGATGAAACTTTACAGTAATATAGCTTATACATCAGAATAACACATAGGATACTTTTTATCCCGATATTCCCACGGGATCAAAACTTACGCGGGTGAAACCGCGGGGCGCAGCTAGTTGGTCATAAACCAGAATCCTATTCATAAAAACTCTCAGGATTTGAACCGAGGCCTTCGTAACATTACTTCATTTAAAGCTGCGCACAGACTCGCCGCCTTCTCCGTCTTCATTTCTATGCAAGTAACCGCATTATCTGACAAGGTCCTAAGTAGGTGGGTTCGTAGGTATTATCGTCAAAGGTTTCAAAGGACTGCTGTACCTGTGTTTACAATGACGTCATTCTTAACACATTAATGCTAAACACAATTCAGGATTCGCTAGGGCGGATGCCGAGAAATTTTTTAGACGCGACCAATTTGTTACAGTGTTTTACAGAGCTAATACAAATCGGACAAATCAACTAAGTAGTTGCCCACACTAAAGAAGCCTGTGTGCGGCCACCATAAGTTCGGTTGGCGGCATATATCGGCAGAACCTAAACTAGAACGTCTCTAACATTTACTGGAAATTATAATTTATGATAATATATTCTCGGCACTTTTAAATCTAGACGTTTACGAATATTCGTATGTATGTATAATTAATTTTAACCAAGTTTTCCATGCCAAAGGCCCGTTAGGTCAAATTACCTAAAACCCCATTATACAAACACGCGACGCGCCACGCTTCGCTCCTTGCCCTTGTTTCACTTTGCATACGATACTCTTAACAAAGTACAATCACCCGTAAATCTCCTTGAGTTACATTTACGACTCTCAATGCGTGATATATCTGTGGAACATCATTTATTCTCCATTCTCGTAGGTATTCTTGACACAATTCAAACTAAAAAAAAATATTTCATCTCTCTGCTATTTTAGCTGCAAGCTGAGCAATCTCCTCTTGAATTTTAATTCCTACCAACTCACTCAAGCACATAACTTTTATTTAGTACCATTCTCGAGTGAACAATATAGTTTTTCTTATTTAAAATAGAATGTCTGCAATGCAGACTGTTCCCTGAAATGAATGAAAATAATTTAAGTGAATGCGAGCCTTTTCAGAACCGGACTCGCCGTAAAACCAAGTCAACGTAACTCGGTTTGCTCTCTTAGTTTAAGTAATCTTCTTCTTACAATTACAAGATGAGGAAATGCTTTTAGAATGTAGTTAAGTGTTTAGATGTTTTCAGTAACTACCTCCTCAAGAGTTAAGCATTAGGTATATTTCAATTGCGCTTGAATTTCATTTTGTGATTTACGATAAGAGAAATGAAAATTTAAAATTGCCGTGTAAAATAATATATAGTGCACTTGTTTGATAACAAATCAAATGTATTTTTTCACGAGGTTTTCGACTGAGCGCCGCTGATAATGTCGAGCCTCGTGATACTGTTAATAGGTAAGTGTTACATTTGCAGGTATACTCGGAATGTTCAATCAAATATTGTTATTAAAATGATACGACTCATATTTCATTGAAATACCTATTTATCTACATGGATTATTTACGTAATTACAGCTTTGATTGCACTAACAGGCTTGTCAAATAAAGTTGAAAGCTCTCCAGTTCAAGCCTTAGATTTAAGTAGAGTTTTGGAACTTGTCAAACAGCAACGACTCAATAGGGGACCCAGTAAACAACGCAAACTGCGACTACGCATAGTTTCTTCTGATTCTGATTCAGATGATTCTTCGACTGACTTAGACGATTCTGATGATCCTGATAGTAATCTCTTAGCGAGTTTAAGAAACGACAGAATAGTTGATTTGATAGAAACAGTTGCGAATCAAAAAAGTAATAACAACCGTCTAACTTATCGCAAGGGGAAAAAGAACTATGGTCAGCCGTCGGACAAATCTGACGATTCAGATAATAAACGCTTGGCAAAAAAAAGAATTATTGATTTAATAGAAACAGTTGCAAAAGAAAACAACAAAAAAGACCGTACAACAAATCGCAAGGGAAAACAAAACTATGGCCAGACAAGTTATTTAATCCGCAGTGAAAATTACGACAGTACTCAGAGTAGCAATAATAATGTTCAAAAACACATTTTGGAGAAACTGTTTTCTCAACCTTCCAATGATGTGGAACAACAATTAAAACCAAAGAAAAAACTTATCCCTAACCGTTTAACAACTACTGTGACTATGGATGATGTTAAAAAATATTATGGAAATAAAAATAAAAATGTTGTTACTGGTCTGGAAGATTACTCAAAAGTATACATAGTTCTGAATCCCCAAGCAGTTAAAAACAGCAAGAATAAAAATTCACTGAATGATTTGTAAGTTGCTGTGTTAATTATTTTAAATAAATTGTTCTTTGTAGTGTCTTTTAGTATTGGTAAACGAAGAGAGCTGCTCTGTAGCATTTGAATCTACATTTTCGATAACCGACGAAAAGTTTCTACTCTAAAATTTTGTGCTGAATTCATGGTTACAGTTTACGTGTTGATGTCCCTGCCATCCTGCCCGATATCGACACGACGTATCATAATGATGATTTTTTAGGGTTCCATATCTTAAAAGGAAAAAAACGGAACCCTTATAGGATCACTTTGTTGTCCGTCTGTCCGTCTGTCTGCCAAGACCCTTTATCTCGGGAACGCGTAAAGGTATCGATTTGAAAATAAAACCATATACTTGACTTTATGGTTTTATTGAAAAACCAAACTTACTAAACTAAACAAACGTAAAAAAAAGATACAGCCGTTTATGCTGCAAAAAACGTATATTTCGACACTCTCAAGGGAATGAAAATGTATAGGGTACTTCCCGTTGACCTAGAATCACGAAATTCTGCAAGAAGCAAGGTCATGTAGCATAAGTAAAGGAAAAAATTCGAAAACTGTAAATTTGTAGTTACATAACTACTTTGTACGGAATCGTTTAGTTCTATTTTTATGTTTAGGAATTGTTTAGTTCTTTGAGAATTTATTTAAGGATAGGTACTATTTTTTGATCGATTCTCTCGTAATCTTACAGACTGCGACAATAGTATAACCCACCCCCCTATTTTTTTCATATCTACTGTAAAACAAAATATAAGTAAACATATTACTAACACGCTAGCATTGTTCACTTGATTCTATTACTATGGTATGTATATAACTAAATTCCGATGTTGTTTTGTAATGCAGCGGGGAGCGGCGGTGTTCGATAGCGCGACAAAAGTATAACCCATTCGTCAGTTTGGCTCGAGAAGCTTGGTGCAGTAAGTTATTACAAATAACTGAAAATTGTTTATGTTGATATTTGTCTATTTTTAAAATAAAATGCCACAGGGAAACACTT
This sequence comes from Globia sparganii, assembly GCA_949316385.1. Taxonomy (NCBI): domain Eukaryota; kingdom Metazoa; phylum Arthropoda; class Insecta; order Lepidoptera; family Noctuidae; genus Globia; species Globia sparganii. The sequence continues at coordinate 16,706,820 of OX438653.1, read as the reverse complement.
AAATGAAACTGAAATTAATATAATTAAAAAATTGGAGTCTGAAAATTATTCGAAGGCCAAAATTGCAAAAGTTATCAATAGAAGTCATCGTGTTGTGCGAAATGATTTAAAAGATCCCGGAAATTATGGAAAAAAAAGGACAGGTCGACCAAGAGCTACTACACCACGAGAAAGAAGGTTAATTCTAAGAGTTGCGTCTAATTCTGCGCTTACAGCAAGACAAATCGCAGCGGAAGCTGGTGTTAGTACCAATTTAAGAAATGTTCAACGTATTATATGTGAATGTCAACATCTAAAACGTAAGAAATTATGAAGAAAACCATTGTTGTCTGATAAACATAAATTAGTTAGATTACAATTTGCAAAAGATCATGTTCAATGGAAAAAAAATGGAGAAAAGTTGTTTTTACTGACGAAAAAAAGTTTAATTTAGATGGACCTGATGGATCTAATTACTATTTTAATGATTTAAGAAAAGATAATTCTGTATTGAGTCGTCGACAAGCTGGAGGTGGTATTATAATGATATGGTCTGGTATTGGATACTCAGGTAAAATGGATATTAAGTTCTGTACTGGAAAAATGAATAGTAAAAGATATTTAAAAGTAATAAACGAACAGATTACTTCTCATGCAATGCGGATTGCTGGTCCTAATTTTATTTTTCAGCACGATAATGCCAGTATTCACCGCGCATAGGTTGTTAAAGACTATTTTGCTGAAAAAAATATTCAAGTTCTTGAATGGCCAGCTTATTCCCCTGACTTGAACATAATTGAAAATTGCTAGGGAGATTTATCACGAGCTTTATATCGCAGATCTAGACAATTTACCACAGTTACAGAGTTGAAAAAGGTAATAATTGATGAGTGGCAAAATATGAATCAAGACACAATCAAAAAGTTGTACGACAGTTTACCAGATCGAATAATTGAAGTCATAAGTAAAAGTGGTGGATCTACTAAATATTAAATTACATGAATAATTGCTATTTGTTATACTTCTGTTAAGTTTTTATTTAAATTTAATTGCCTGGGTTATACTTTTGTCACACCATAAAACTCAATAATTATCTGTATTTTGTTAATTTTGCATTCAATAAATAATCTTTTGATGGTATAATAAACTTACTTACAACCAAATTTTGTGCATTAGTAATGTATAAATATTACTATAATTTTTTATCGGATATCACAAAATTAGGGGGGTGGGTTATACTATTGTCGCAGTCTGTATTATGTTCTCAATTTTTTATTTAGGATTTCAAAAATTCTCTCGTTGTCTGCCCCAACATCGAATCAGAAACCTCAAGACAAAATATTGCCATTTCGCTATAAAGGTTTTGTAGTTAACGATAATCATCCGAAAAGACGATTCAAGGGAATCAATAACAGTGAGTATTACAACAGCCGGTCTATTCTGTATAAATCTTACTGTGAAAACAGAGGGCAATTCTCGTAATTTTAGATACGTTCACAGTCTGGTCTGTCTCAATTTGTCAAAAATACCTCTAATTTCCCTACATTTTTGACAAGTATTTGACATTTATTGTCGCTGAGATGAGATAGGGACTAGATTTTGAACGTTTTTAATTACGGGTTACTCACTTCAAACTCACTTGAGTTCGAAGTGAGTTGTCATTCCACCTGTTAGACATTATTGACAGCTCACTTTAAACTCGCTTCACCTTAGTTTTTGGGGCGAGGTTTTTTTTTTACAAAATAGTTCGACAGCTGTGGTTATGTTAATAACCGCAATTTTCTTTCTTTCAATTTATCATCGATGTGATGTGATGCGTACTGGTGTTAAACTGACACGCCCTATCTAGGTAGGTAGTGCACATTGCGTGTTCACCTCTACAAGTTGTCTCTTTTCATATGTCATTCAGTAATAATTAATGAGAAAGTGTTATGTTCAGCGAATAAAACCTTTTTTTTTGTGTGTATGGGAAATCATCAAAATGACCCCTACCGCTCAGGGTGGAGACTCTTACTGACTAAAACCCACCCGTGTTCCTTCCTTAGCCCTTTATGTTCCGGGGCAGCGGTAACCCTTTCGGACAATCCCGCTGCCCAGCGAATAAAACCGTTACTTTGATGAACATCGCAAAATATGTCATTTATGAATGATCAAAGGCTTACCAATCAATTATAAACGTACCTACTTATTTCAATAATATATGCACGCAATAACACACACACTAGTTTTTTGCGTATTATTAAACTTCCTTGTTATTTAAAATTCTGCAGGCTACTTCGTCTGCGTGGACTCCAAAATTGGGTCCAGATACCGAGATAAAAAGTTTCCTATGTGTACTACCTGTGTGTTACATTTCATCCAAATACGTTCAGCCGTTTTTGCGTCTTTGAGTAACAAACATACAAACTTTCACATTTATAATATTTAAATATTAGTAGCATTACCTATTCTAATTAAAAAAAAATCTGTTGCAGAAATTTCTCGCATGCGTGATGATGAGAAAAAGTTAGATCCACTAGCAGCCCCCTTGGGTAGAATCACTGCCATGCCAACCTAATATGAATGAAAAAAACATAGAAGACGTTATACGACAGAGGTTTCCGTCGATTAAATAAACTTTTCGTTCCTTAATTATTATATAAAAAATATATTTGTATGTAAACAACTACCAAAGTGTGAAATTGGTGCTTTTTGTAAGCTATTTTCCCGATCATATCCCTATAAAATGCCCCAAGAAGCGCGATATTCGTTTTTAATACATTGTAATTCACTGTGGACGACTAAGCACTAATAGACTAATGCATTACTGGACTAGGTTAAAGCAATTTTTAATTTCTTTCCGAAAACGTAGTAAGTTTATCTTGTACAGACGCGACGTCAGCACATGATGCTACTACAATCTGTCAAATTTCTTTAATAGATTTTCAACTTTATCACTAAAGTGAGTTTAAAGTTGAGTCGGAAAATTTGACAGTTTTGAATAGTTTAATGTGCTGGCGACTGTACCTAATCATAAATATTGAGACGAAAATGAACTTACGTTCCTAACCCAAAAAGGAATACGATAAAGCTTAAAATCTAGTACATAATCAGCCTATGATGATTCCATTGCTGGGACACACACAGGTCTCCACTTTCTGTGAGTGTGCGGATCCGTGGATGTGACATGTGTGTCCGAATTTTTGTTTAGAAGTAGTTGGTAGAATCAAAAATGTATTCATGTTCTCACGGTCTTTTTCTCCACCGTTTTGAGAGCAGCGGTGATAAAATAATTTACATTTACCCGACTCGACCCCCCTCCCCCCGACTGGGCCACCAATACTCTGTGTTAGTAGTAAAAAACAAAACTTCCTAATTTGGCTTCCCAATGCTGCTGTAGCGACAATACAGTTTTGTTGATTATAATTTCACATTTCACTGCTTGTATTATTTAACACCCCTACCTCTAATTTGACTTATCTCAAACTAGGTACGGTAACTGGAAGAACAATGCTAACCTTTTCCCCTTGTAATTTCTTCCTTTAAATGTTACCTGGTTAGAGAGCAAAGTCGCAAGTTAAGATGTTTATTTCCTGCCAATTTAAACAAGGCTAATACGAGGGTACTTATTCACGAGAAACGAGGAGTTATTTCCAGGCAATCCTTTATAATGACATTGCTTAAAACAAGCCTGTTTATTTTATAACTAGATTATTTGCCGCAAAACTTCCCTGCGGTTTTTTGGTTTTATTGTTGAAGCCATTTTGGCTGGCGGGATGAAATATGGCGATTATCTATATTTGTTTTGCTCCTGCTTACTATTCGGCAAAGCTACTTAAATGCCAGATATTTGCACATAAAATATGTGCAATTTAGAATAGTTTGCTTTGATCTAAAGTTGAGATTGTACAGTTTTTACCCTGTTTTGGGCAATAGCTTGACTTTAAGCCCACGTTCGTAAGGTCGTAAAAATATCGCGGCGGGATTTTATCGCGCATTAGATTTTAGAATCCAACAGAGCGCATTCCAGCGCGTCAAACGCTACACTGTTGATAAGCACTCGGCGATAAAGGTGCGATGAAAATCCAGTGCGCGAAAAAAATCGCCACGGGCAAAACACGCCCGTGCGACTTGGGTAGTATGAATGAATGAACGTAGTGCAGCGATCCCAGACCAGAGTAGTTTGACCAGACTCGATTAATCGAATGAACTCCAAGATTCGCCTAGCCCCTGTAGCTTTATGTTTCATTGTGCTACATAGGCCTTTGCATACCAAGAAGTAGACCGGACCGGACCGGACCGGAGGAGTAGACTGTAATGGTAGGAAAGACGTGCCTTTAGGATAGGAAATGATTTAAGAGCCATGATGGATATGTATCTTAGAGTAGGCATTGGACTAGTGGAGAGATGGGTGATATTTATCTATGGATGGGCATCTTTTAACGACGTCGCGGCCAGCTTCTTCAGGTTGAGCTTCACCCGTGAATCTATTGGCGGGGTTTCAACTGCTTTCCCGGCTCTTTTTAATGTCCTTGCTCTTGCTGTTTTCAATCTCGTCGTCGTAGGCCTTGCTACTGTCCGTTTTTGGTGTTTTTTTGTAAATCTCATTAGCAGGTTTATTGATCTTATTTCTGTCTTCCGCCGTCTCCATTCAAAAATTTATTCCCTTGTCGAAATATTTCATGTCCTATTTTAAGTTGTCGTTCGTAAATAGGTCGGTTGGCCTTCTTGGATTTGACCTTGTACTGCATTGTTGCATGCTGTAGTTCGTGGCGCTTGTAAACATGTGCGAGGACCTGTGGGTCTTGACGCGTTTGGTTACTGTTTTTCCCCTTAAGATTTAATGCATTTTCTTTTGTCTTGATTTATTCCTAGCGTGGTTAATCGAGTCTCACATGATAACTCGCTCATATAGTGAGTACCTACATAAATTCTTTTACCTGCACGCTGTTTTTCGTCTAAGACCCGTTTGAGCGTAAAGATGTGATCGACTGTTGATCTATTGTAGAAAAAGGCAGCTTGGTAGTTGCCCAATTCCGTTATTCTATCGTAATTTTTTTTAGTACGTATGAGGCGTAAATTCTTTATGGCTCGTATTGCAAACCGATATGCGACGATATTCATTTGCATCTTTAGGGTTATTGTTTTTCGGAATTGGTACCTGCACGGTCTCCAGCCACGTGTCGTACGCTTCGTTCTGTGTCCAGGCTTTGTTCATGTGTTTGGTGACGGCTTCTTGTAACTTCAGTTTGTTCTTAGCAAGAGCAACTTTTTTTTAGATCACGTTGGTAAATTCTTTTGTTCATGTTTAGTAGCGGCAATACAGTATTGTTATGGTCTGTGTTAATAATTTAACGCTTTTATAATGTTTGAGATTGACATTGCCATTGACAATACTGTACACTCAGTGCTCCTTCACAGACCCCACAGTCTAAGATATCTTTCAGAAATCGATGACACTGTGGTCAAACCAATCAATCAATTCAGATTCTCTGGTACAAACAAGTGACGTATAAATTAGCTTTTATGTTTAAAAATAAATTATGCTTTTGTAGAATTTAGAGGATCAGTAGCGGCCCAAAGCTGAGTTAATACATCCGACCGTACAGGAGGCTCACGGCTCACGCAACTACGTAAAGCCTTATAGCGAGTTGTGCATCCAAAAGTAACTCCTACATTTTAAATTCGGGTCTCAATCTCAAAGTAATTAAAACTGCCTTGTAATTCAATTACGTTTTTACTAATGCATAATTATTTTCTTCTATAATAATAATTTAATATATTACGAGTATATCACAGACTTCACTTTAGTAAGTGGATTATCTTATTAGTGTATTACACAAATTGAACTGTTAGGCTACATGAGTTAATAGTAACAGATGAAATACAGAAAAATATAAACGAACACATTTTCTCTACGTGTTGCGTGCCTATTGATAAAATTAATGATATCGTGTCTCTAATTGCGTGATTTCTACTAATTTACTTAATTTATTTATTCATTAGGTACCTGTGTTTGCAGTGCACTACATTAAAATAAATATTTCAGATGTAGATATAACAATATCCACTTGTTAAACATACTTATTGTTTTATATCTTATTCAATAACTATTCTTTTGGTATAGATATATTTAGGCAACATTTTACTAATACAATAATGATTGAGATACACGTAACGCAATAAGTTATTACATTATAAGTAAGTGGAGTTTTAAACTTAGATCGTAACTTAGATTGCATGAGATTTTGACTGAAGACATATTTCAAAAGTAAAAAAAAATATATTTATGTACAAGAAGTTTGAATAAACCCGTGCACACATCATAAAAAATCCGCATGGTGCGTTCGCATCATCTATGGTTTATAAGCGTAGCACGCGGGCCTGAAACGCAGGAAGTAGAAAAACATCGGTATTTTGACAATATTATGCGTGGTGCGTTACCGAGGATTTTGCGATACGGTACCCATGTGTTATTGGCTTATATTCACGAGACGTGATGAATATAGTATTAAGGATACGTACCTACCAAAAATATACAATGCTTACTATTTATTTAATATTATTTTTTTCCATATGTTATAGAAAATTTAAATTTAAATAAGGTCAGCAAAATACAGCAGGTTCTTTAACACTAAGTACCGTTATTAATGAAAATTAAAACGAGGAAAATGAACCGTGATGTTTTTATGATGTGCCCTCGGCTTATAACCTGTAATTAGGTACCTTTAAAAAGTATTATGTTATTTATCTATTAGTTAATTGTTAATTCTGTGTAGCATACTTAATTTAATTAACTTAGCAATTTCATGGTATTACAATAATTGACTAGAATATTCAAGATTATTTTACGCGACAATGACTAGGCCATCAATTAAAACAAAACATTATAGTACTTGAAGTATTCTAATGTGGGCTAATATTTGGTATTTTGGTAGATAAAACTATAAGTTAAAGCCCTAGACGAATACGTCAGGACGAAGTAACAACATAAAATTTAATAGGTGACATTCAGAAAGAAAGAAAAAAAGTTTATTTGGACACATTTCGTGAAACACAAAACACAAAAACTAAATAAAAATAAAGTTGCAAACAACAATTAAACCACCACCACCACCTGTCACCTATTAAATTTTATGTTGTTTTGAATAACGGTATGAAATCACAGAGACTGTATCTACTGTTATTATATAATTTCTATACATTTCTCAATATGTAAGTGAACCGTAATGTTATTTTTTTTTGAGAAATAAATGTCTTTAAACCGAATTCTTGTCCCTTAGGACTTATAACTAGAAAGAAGTGGGTGTACTTTGGTTACATCTCTGCCTTCCCCTTCGAGGAATACAGGTGTGAATGTCTAAATTCTATTCAAACGTTTCAAATTGATGTTATTTCAAGTTAAACAAATATCAACTTTATTTTAATGGTAATTAACTTGATTTCAGAGTGACTAGCACTATTGAAAAAAATATAAAAATGTATGAAGTTGTAGTGTAAACTGAACGATATTGTGTAGGAATCAAAATTAATTTTCCATAAACTCATGTGTTTACATTTTTGGCGAATAAATCGCGAATGCAATTTAGCTAAAACTAGAAACTCACTCAAATCTATCAAATTATGAAACATAAATGATACATGAAGATAGAGAATTTACATATATGATAGGTACATATTACTCTTTAAATATAAATGACTAGAAAACATAAAAGTCACAAACTCGTGGACAAAGACGAGATGGTAAGTTGTGACCCGACTAGAATGGACTTAGGTATTGAAATATTAGGCTATTTTGAATGTCTAACAGCATACGAAATAGTTCACTAGATGAGGGATGAAGACATTTCAAATACATAAAGAAGATACTATAATACAAAAGATAGAACCTAAATTGCCATCCTAATTGCGTAATACAGTTTCAATCAAAATTTGAATAATTTTAAAGGAAATAATTGCTTCTTAAGTTCGAAAAAATTTTCTGCTTAACAAAGTAGGTAAATAGCGCAATGAATGTTGTTGAACTGTCAAAATGAAAGCCTTGCTACCGATAGTGTGTTACGCAATTAGCCTCCAGAATTTATTATACATATGTAGATAGAAACCGCGTAAAAAATTTAACCTATACAACATGGAAATTATAAACACGACACAGCCATCAATGCAATGACCTATGGTGCAAAACAATACTAATTATTTATATTATATACTACTTAAACGCAATTGATCCCATTCCAGGCAATTCATAATAATTAACTCTATGCATGAATGTATGCAGTACTTAAATGTCTATTATACTTAATTATAATTGAACTACATTTACGTGATAATAATACGATTTCAAATCAACCATTGTGAACATGTCAATTCGCTACTCAGTTACTAATTAAACAATGTAATGGACCCATTCTGCGCACAGTTTGTAGCGTCATTCACAGTCACTTGAGTCACTGGTTGATAGCCGTCTTAACATCCCGTGGAGGTGATGGGTTCGGGAGTGAGCCGCCGCGTGGGCGAGACCTGTCACCCTCAGAGGTAGTTGGGCCGCGACACACAACAAAGTACTCCCATGCCTTTGTACAAGGATCCTCTTCGCTTGCTCCTCCACAGTCCGTTGACGTCGTCGCCCTTCAGCGCGATGTTACTCTCTGTAAAAGACGCCGACAGTTACTTACGTTCGCTTGTGAATGTATAACGAATAAAATATTAAATCACTATTTGTGTAGAGTGTTCCAGAGAGTTTGGATGTCACGTAATACATTCGCTGCGGTCGTGTCAGTAAAATCTTATATTTCGTTCTTTAATAAAGTTACTTTTCCACTTTTTCGTGTAAAAGCATTCTTGTGGGCATAATAAAAAAATTTAAAACTTAATGACTCTTATAATGAGCGGGGAATGTAGGCCTAACTTGAAATTATTTTCTTACCAAAACAGACCTTATACAAACTCGGATTTTGCGGTGCGATGAGTGCGCGACTACGCGTGTTATTTCCCAGTTGTACGCATAACTTCAACGGAAACGGCTTTCGCAGCGTTAATAGTCTTTAACTACATAGATTACGTTGGAGCAACAGCTTTATTCCGTAAGTAGATATTTAGCGGCGCACTGGAGTATATAATAATATTTTTCCCGCACTTGGTTACCTATAGACTGTTCTTAATGTCAATGAAATGACGCAGAAGTGTTGCGGTACTAGTAATCTTTTTAGATAAATAGGGTTCTGTGTTCCTTGTTTTGTTAGCAGCAAATGTACTTTAGTATTGTGTCGACGGGAGGTGTGAGGAACAATGGCCATGCCGCAGAGACTGAAACTCCTTCCGGCATTTACGTTCGAAATTAAAAGCACAATCGCTTCAACGTTAATGGCTGTAGACCGACGCTCCGCGAAACATAAATGCAGTGTATTTTACGTCTGATCTGAATATTATTATAAATTAAAACCCTGAAAGCAGTGGCACTGAATTCACTGAAATAACAAATTAATACGGGGTTGTTACTCGCTGCAAAATGGTTGTATAAAATTTAAGCGGCCTCATAAATTTGTACATTAGTAATTTTTAATTTGTGCTTGGCGTCAGAAAATATAGTAAAATCACCACACTTGACAAAACACGGATATATCTTATTAATATATATGAATTACATGTCACGTTGTTTGTCCGCAATGGACTCGTAAACTACTGAACCGATTTAAAAAATAAAAAATAAAATTTTGACAGTTTTTCCATACTGGAATTGTCAAACGTCAATTTTTTTCCGCGTATAAAAGATATCTGACTTTGGTAAAAGCAGCGCTAAAAGTTGTATACCATCACATCACCTTTCCGTAAACAAAAATGTTCACACAGATTATCTTACCTAAGTGATTCAAATTTTCATGCTGCGGTAAATACTCCTGTATATCATTTACTATTCTGGTGATCTCCTGTGTGTCCTTCACGATGCTGCACAGCTCCTCCTGGTTGAAATCAGGGGTGATCTGCTTGCAGAGCAGGATTTGACTGATGACGTTGCCGAAGTTTGACGGACCCGCCCGATTCTCTGCGAAAAACAATCGGCTGTAGACCTTGTAACAATACCTGAGGGGCAATTCTCGTAATTTTTAAGAACGTTCACAGTCTGATCTCAGTCTCAATCTGTCAAAAATACTTAAAATTTCCCTACATTTTGACAAGTTTTTGACATTTGTTTGTCGCCGAGATGAGACTGCGACTAGATTTTGAACGTTTTAAATTAGCAGAATTGGCCTACTGGATAGGTTAGAGTTCGTGAGTGAATTTCTCAGGCGAAAAATTTACGCGTCTAGGCTGAAAACGCCATGCTGCGTTACAGATAATGCAACGAATTTTTTTCTTAGAATTAAAGAGACGTGAATCTAAATGAAGCCACTTAAATTATGTTTATAAGACTATTACTTTTTAAGAAAAAAATCAGTAAGTGTCGAATTATCAATTTCTGTGTCTTGTCCACAATCACTTTCATACACATAATTTACCTCTCAGGAAGATATTCTCCAACATATATATGAACAAGTATTTTGATTGCGTGAAGTAATAATTTACCTACAAGAAACTAATTATTTTTGAATTTTTAGACTCATAATTAATGAGTACATGTCAACGGTAGTTTTGTCCGAGCGAAATTACCAATTTCTGTGGTCATTTTGTTTCGCCGTCCTGAGCTTCCACCAATGAGTTTAAGCGAACGTTAAATCCCTGCCCGACAACAGACAGTGGTGCGCTTACGCATAGACTGTTTAATCTATCACCATATCGCCACGTCTTCCCGCCAAAAATGTAAATACGTGATTTCAGTTTAGTCGGAACAAAATTTTGCAATTTCGGTGATCAGGTTTTAAAAGGATTTTTTCAAGAAATAAAAATTTCACTCTTATGCATGCTAAGTAGTCTTTGGTACACATTTATGATTATAGAAACCAATAGTCATAGCCTTGACAGTTTCGTGTAATTTTAAAAAAATAGCCACGTTTCCAATTTCTGTGGCCCAATTTCTGTGGTTTCCGTGGCATCTCGGTGTCCACGGAAATTGCAAAACTCCACAGAAATTTTACGATTAACGCTTTAGTGGAAGGTCTTCAAAAAACCGTCACAGGTGTTTAAACAAAGATTGTTCATGACTATGAAGTGAATGAAAAGGATTAACTTTTGCCAAAAGTCCTAAAATGTTTCCCAGGGTCTATGAAGATCCATCAGATCGTTTGGGCAAAAACAACCAAAGTACTTGCAATGCGATCACTGTCTTGCACTATGAAAACTGTCTTTAAAACATTATAAAATGCATTCATGGAAAGCATTTAGGTTTCTATGAATTGCCAATAGAAAACCCAGATAATACAACGGTCGTTCAACCTGTGTCAAAACCAAATTCAACAACAATTCACAGATTTAAAGGGTCTGAATTATTTTACTTTAAAACCAAGAACATACCTCAAGATAAGGCTATCAAATCAGCTGATGCTTCACACGACTTGGACAATATAGACCACAGAAACTATACTCCTAAGCGGAGATATACGAGGGGCGGCTGATAAGTTCGCGGCCTAGGGTACTTAATGAAAGAAAAGTTTAGTTTTTTAATTTTTATTTTTCAATATGATACCCCTCAAGTGAAATACACTTCTCACATCGTGAATACAATGCCTTTAAACCATTGAAATAATATCCTGAAGATTTCTCTTGAAAATGGCTCTCCACGGCCGACTTCATCTCATTGTCATCCGAAAATCTTCGCCACCGTAACTCATTTTTCAATTTTCAAAAAAGGAAAAGTCACTGAGAGCCAGGTCCGGACTATATGGGGGATGGTCATTTTCTGCGACCCAGTGGCTTTTAAGGCATCCCTCGCAACGTGAGCGGTGTGAACGCCCGTTCACACCGCTCACGTTGCGAGGGATGCGTTGTCTTGCAGAAACAACACTCCACGCTCCAACTTGCCACGTCTCTTCTGTAGGACTGCTTCACGTGCCTGACCCAATAAATTGGCGTAGTATTGACCATTCATAGTAGTTACTTTAGGCAAGTAATCAATTAATAAAATTCCCTCGCTATCCCAGAAAATGGTCGCCATAATCTTAGAGGCCGACTTTTCCACTATAAACTTCTTTCTCCTTTTTTAATCCACTGCATAGACTCTTTTTTGGACTCCGGATCATACTGACGAATCCAAGTTTCGTCTACTGTCACAATGCGTTTACAAATTTCGTCCAAATCTTCTGACACAACTCCAAAAAATCCTTACAACTCGCCAGTCGTCGTGGTTTGTCGAGTGGTGTGAGCATTCGCGGTACCCAACGCGCACTAATTTATTTCATGTGTAAATTTTGGTGTAAACTATCTCCGATTCGTTCTCTACTAATCTGTAACTCTTCAGCTATCTGCAACAATTTTATTCTTCGACCGGCCAATACAAATTTTTCAAATTTTTGCACATTTTCTTCGGTCACTACAGTCATAGGGCGGCCCGGGTGGGTGTCGTCTTGCCAGCTCTCTCTTCCTTGTTGAAAAAGCCGAGCTCATTTTTTTACCATGGTATATGATGGCCCGGAATCCTGAAGAACCTATGACATTTCTTCAAAAATGTCTTTCGGCGAGTTTCCTTTTTTTACACGGAATTTAATCACTACGCGGTGCAAAAACCACTACAGATAATGATGCTCACGTTGAACATTCCAAAGAATTAGATATTAAAGAAATAAATATTTTGACATTTTTGATAGTGATGATGAAAATATTTTCTGAAGATTTTGCCATTTTAGTGGTTTATTTGTTTAAAGAATATTTCTTAATAATTATCATAGTCATCTAAAAGTTGATTGATGTCTAACATCATTATTTTTTTTCTACTTTATCTTGAGAGCGATGGCTTTTATTGAGCCGCTCTTATGATTATTAAATTAGTTGTTAATTTGTAATTTTGATGCGCACAAGGTATCAAAATTGATGCTAACTGATTGACTGTGTATTGCAGTAATTACTTTTTTAGTTTAAAGATTCTACCTCTAACTATTACAAAATATAAGAAGTTTTGTTTGATTTTAAGAAGAAATCTGTATTTTGTCCACAAAGATATTATTATTTAGGGTTATTTTTAAATTAATTTCAAATGAATCATTATATCAATGAGAATTTGTGATAATATTTTAAGTTTTAATTAGTTTCGGTACAAGTTTAATAAATACGTAAGTTTTACCCCATCATAGAAGTAAAAATATAATCAACTGATTATGTTTTTACTGATAAGAAGGGGGAAAGTTTACTTATTGTTAATTTGATGACAATACTCCTTGATTGTTAATTTTTTAAGACTGATTTCTATTTATAAATGATTATTTAAAATTATTCGTATTATTTCAGTTTTTTAATTAAACCTTATCTTTATCTACATATAACTAAAATTCATTTTTAGTAATTCACTATTTCCGTGTACAATTTCTGTGTCACCAATACAATTTCGGTGGCAATAATAAAATTTCTGTGGCTCGCCAATTTTGGTGGCCCAAATAACTCTCTAGTAATATATAATTATATAATCCCCTTTTAGAAAATGTATATAAAATGTGGATATGTTGCGTTTTATTATTAAAGTTTTTTACAAAAACTGAAAATGAAAATGTCCATGGAAATTAGGTAAAAATTCGAGTTGTTGAAATTGACTCTCTGATACAATTCATCGGTCGAATCACGAAAGGGCTTATCTGAGTTTTACCAAATTTTTCAGGAGAGCGATTTTTAATAAAATGTACAATTATATACCGTCGTAAAATGTTACCTAATTCTTATATGAAGTTTATAGAATACTTGTTTTGATTACTGGTTAATTCTGTTTATATATTTAATTAACTTTTTTGTGTAAAACAGTTGGCTGTGGAGATATTAGATTTTTTTTTTAAAAAGATTCACTTACGCCCCTTTGTGATGTACAATTAATATCATTAATTTCATTTACGCCCGGTATCTAGGATTTAAATTAAATAAAAAACGGTAAGTATACTGAAGCTCAATCTTATTTTATAATATAAGAATCTAAAAAAATACTCGTACATAAAATAATCAAAAAAGGGTCGAAAAACCAATAAAAAAAAAATGTATTATTTGGTACTAAAATAATCTTCAATCGTGGGGTAAGTTTTCGTAGTAAAAAACATGTTCTCGATTCCTTATTATCGGTGTATCTCCGCTGCACATTTTCATTACGTCATTATATTTCTCTTTGGATTTTTTTTTAAAGAGTGGTTTAACTGTTCGACGTTTGTCCTCAACAAATGTACAGTCGAGTTCATTAATATATTGGCAGTGACAAAGTTTCAAAATATTATAAACGCTAAAATGATTATCATTTTAACGCTTTTACTATTTTTAAACTTTAAATGTATGTTATCATTTTATTTATGTTTAAGTTTGTATATAACTATTGATCATTTTAACGCTTAATAATATCTTGAAACTTTGTCACTGCCAATATATTAATGAACTCGACTGAACGATCTGACTGATAGATTTGTATTGTGTTTCCGTGTTTTAAAGAACAGTGTAGTTGGTTGGTTTCTCAATATTCGAAACTTTACTTTAGAATGACTTAAGGTGATTTCTTCAAAGTAGCCTGCAAAATTCAAAAATTTCTTACGTTTTTTGCAAAAATATTTTGAATTTGGCCAGCTTTGCTTAAGTGGATACCTAATGCTATAGTAAAGTTTGACAAATTCTCAAGTTATTATTGACTCTTCACGTGACCAGCAGTATCGTCGTGGAACATGGCAATGCTGCCAGCCTTCTGGGCACTTTTCTCGCTGACAGCGATGAGGACAAATTTTTTGATGCACTATGGTTCTTTACCCTTGTTTTGTTTTATATAGATGTACAGTCAGCAATAGAGATAAGTATGCAGGGTCATCGAATATAGTTGAACTTTACTACGAAACCGATTAATGTTTTCGAATGAAATTTAATTTGATAAATTAACTGTTTGTTTTCTATTAATTAAATTAAATTTTATTCGAAAACATCAATCGGTTTCTTACTAAACTTCAACTATGTTCGACGACCCTGTATACTTATCTCCTTTGCTGACTGTACATATTATTATTATTTTAAGTCTATTAGCTTATATATTATGTTCAGAATGTTGTTGAATTTAAGTATTGTTAAAAAATGTTATTTTAATAATTAAGAACCAGGCGTTATTATTTTTATTTCAAGAGAGCTGTTCCGATTTTCTAAAGAATTCATATAAAAAGTTGTGTACATAACTCATCTTTAAAGAAATGATCAATGTGATTTTTTCTTGTTTTTTGAGTGATATCACAAGCGCAACCGCTCTTGCAGAATTTCAGCTCACAGGAACGTAACGTAGGAATAATATTGCAATAAATCTCATCTGCGACTGGCTGTATCGCTGTATAATTTTAGATCTAAGGGTCACACCCACACTCCACCTACCATTAAATATAGAAATCCCTCTATGATTGTAGGTAGGTGTTATAAACGTGATTTCATAAAAGCTCTGGCTTTCTATTCCGAATCCATGCAATCAAATTTCAAATATTGTGTACACACCAATACTGCTTTTAGCTTTCAACACAAAAAAAACAGCTTTGTTGTTGTATACCACTTAGGTTAACCGCCCCTAAAATATTACGTTTTGTTCGTTATAAAATCGCATGAAATTCAATTGCCCCAGCCTCTCAACTATAACAACAATAGAATTGAAAACTAAGCTAACATCTATCTCGAATAAAAATTGGAATCGAAATCCAAACGACATCCAACTCTGTGTTATCTTCGTATTCTAACTGAATAGGCTTTCAAAAGGGGAGATTAAACTTATACGAACGTCTGTAAAGCTGAGTTTCAATGCAATTGCAGCTGGGTACTAGTACCGACACTGTTTCAATCGAACATCAATATACCGCCTGCCTTTGTTAATGTTCACAGGTATTGTATCGTAAATATCTTGGATCTTGTTACTCTTAAAGTCGGTAATGTTGCTCAAACTGGGTAAAATAAGGAACATTATTCCTCGAAATTCTGGCCTAGTCGAACACTGCGGTTGGTGTCTTTAGCAGTGATTAATTGCCACTAATTGTTCGCGGCGGCACGCTATTAAAATGGTACTTTTGTTTTTCAATCTTGCGGCAATAGAAAGTAAGTGTGGCTTTTCGTTACTAAGAAAAAGTTTTCAATTAAGAGTGTTAAGTGGTTGGTCGTTAAGATAAGAACTTTTATGGTGATAAGTTAGTGCAAAAACCGCACCAAAGTGTGGGGTTATAGGGTCTAAATAGAAATAATGATATGATAATGAGGTGAGTTAAAAACCAATACTGATACAAAGTTTTCTAATACCGTTAGGCAAATCTCTAAGAGCAACCGAGATGGGTCATCTAATCGACAGGTGAATCACTTATTGTCTGCCACCCCATTAGCCCCGGTTACTTCTAAGCGAGGGAAGATAAACACCTGCTTCTAATATACTCTACGAATTCGTTTCCTTTCTGAAACATCTCGAAAGAAAAAACTTTTGCTACAAATGAATTTATAATTCGGGAATACCAACAATGTTTCAGAAATGTTTAAACTTTGTTTTCATTTGATATGCTAATATCTTTTTTGTTCTAGCATAATTAGGAGACTGAACAGTATTATAAAATTTTGTGGATCAACAATAAAAATATTCTAACTTTTCTGAATAATTAATTAACCGTTTTATAAGAAAAAGCTATTATTGTGCATGGTTTTACAGCGTGGTCGTTAGGCGTCAGATGAAAACTTAGGCCATGCCAGACAAAACTTTTAGAAGATAATACTAAAAGATGGCCTGTCAAGCTTGGTAATTATTGGCCAGTACGAGTACTTAGCGTCATCGTGACAAATGTCTTCTATTAAATTGCCTCTTTTACCACCATATCTTTCTTGAGAGATATTGCAGTAATGACTACAATAATTGGCAGTTGGATTTGGTTCAGAATGTTGTTATTAATACATAAGTGGTTGCTGCCGGTCGTTCTTCTAATACGGGTGTAATCCTTTATTCAGTTGTTACGACACCCGCGGGAAATAATAGTGTGGAACATTCGACCACACTTAGATGAAGATACATGTGTGTCTGTAAGTAATTTATTTTTCTGTGGTTTCTTCGAGGCATTTTTGTTGGCCACGCCAGGCTAGGGTAATATACATTTCATACGCACTAGTAAATAAATAAAATTACTCTTCTCTAGTAGGTTATCAACAGGTAAGTACGACCTACAGTGAATCTTTTCGAAGTAATATTTATTCAGTGGTTTTTTGTCCATAATCAACAAAAATCGAATGTCAATGAAATCAAATATCAATAAAGTAAAAAGTATTAAAATTATCAGCAGAATATTTTTAAGGTAACGCATCGTTAACGTACTCGTAACTTGCGAATTTGAATGGAAAATAAAATGTTACTTTTCGTAAAATTTTGTTTGTACATACAATCAGTTTAATTACCTATCAAATGAATGGTTTCCGTTTCAAAATTAATTTACGTTAACGATACGTAGCACACAAATAATTCGTGCTACTGCTAACTGTTCAAATACGTTTAAAGGTGGGTTAGCTTTATAGCTTAACATACCATAAAACGAGGTCATATCCATTGGCACGAGTTGCACAAGCCGGTGACACTTGGCGAGCTCCCGCAGCAGGAGTTGTGCCATGAAGTACAGCAGCACCAGCTGAGGCTGTTCCGCGCAGCCGTCGCTCGTTGACCTGCATAACAAATAGCTCTTCACATTCGCCACATAAAGATGTTTAGGAGCTTACCCAAAATGATTTATGCGCGCCGCAAAGCGCCGAAACTAACGTGCATCCAAATGGCTATTCCACGTGAATAAACCCATAACACCTAAACATGAAATGGATTTGTGAAAATTGTTTGTAAAATAGTCCTCCAGACCAAATTTCGGAAAAGGTGACCAATATCAGCGGAGGCCAGCATTCGGCGCGGGATATATTGTAGTGCACAAGTGTCTGCGCAAATACATGTGCACTCTATCTTCTCTTACTCTCGTAGTCCGATTGGACAGCAATCCGACAAAACCGGAAAGAGATCAGGCGCAGGGCCAACGGCTTTACGTGCTATCCGATGCACGGAGGTATCACACCGCTAACTACCAAAATCCAGGCTATTACTAAGAAAAACCAACACATTTTGCACATGCAAAAACCAAATATCACTTTGCCCGACCCGGGAATCCAACTCAGGACACCGCTCAGCAGTCGCGTTTACGACCACGACCAACGGGGCAGAAAATTGTTTGTAGAGAGCAAACGAAAGTAATTAAGACTGTGCCAGTGGGTTTAGTTTCAGTTCATTCAAAAGTTAGATTAATAGCTTCTCGCTTTGATGAAATAACCCGGAGAGGTCTGTAGCATGATAGAGATATAGAAATGGGACTAGATGTAGTTTTATGGACCGAAAGGTCGAAAATATTCGTTGTGCAAACATCACGCTTGAATTCTCAATGGGTTATGCTCGCCTCCGTTGCGCAGAAACGGTATTCGGTCTGTGTAGTGCAATAATTGCAGTGGCTAGCCTATTGTCATATTCAAACAATTCAAACTATTTATGTGTCGCACCAAAAATGTATCGAGTTTGAAATAGGTAGGTATCTATACCAAGTTGTAGGGATGTGGACAAAATGGTACGGAATTACAACCAAGTAGGACATACTCCACACACGTCACACAGAGTCCAGACTCCGCGGAAATTACTCACAAAAAAGACAAAAGAATGGAAAATAAAAGAAAAGTAGAAATTGCTTTTGTGGTCAAACATTTCGGTACTTAACGTCACATGTAGGAGAACACATTCTTTACAGAAGTAAAAGAAACCACTAGAAAGTGGTTCGGGGCACACACAATTGGACGTAGTTATGCAAAAAGGATCCAACCCACAACATGACCGAAAATGAGTTAAGTATACCAAACTGCTCATCAAGGTCTATATTTTCGATTAGCAAAAACAATCCAAGTAAAATACGAATTTTTAATGTCAAAATATTCGTATTTTACATGGATTGTTTTTGATAATCGAAAATATAGACCTTGACAAGCAGTTTGATTTACTTAACTCATTTTCGGTCATGTTGTGGGTTGGATCCTTTTTGCATAACTACGTCCAATTATCTATTAACTTCTCGCGCAGTTAATTTATTTAAACATTATCTAAAAACACTTTTTATCTGTCTATGATGCTGCGCTGGATTAGGATCTATCTAATCTAACTAGCCTGTATTGTCCCATCGCAGGGAAAAGGCGGCCATCTCCCTTTTCCACACAATTCTGTCTTTTGCGAGTGCCGGGTCAGTCCTTACGATAGGAGTCAAGCTCGTCCGGCCATCTTTGTCTTGGCCTGCCGCGATGGCGTCATGCATTTAGTGGGGCCTAATCGGTGGTTCTCTTAGCCCAATTGTCATCTGACTTGTGGCAAATATCTCCGACTCAGTCCCACATTTAAGTTTAGCGGCTTTCTGGGTAACGTCCGTTATCTTGGTTTTGGCACGCAGTATTGTGTTTCTTATACCAGGATAGTCACTGGAATTTTGGAACAAGTAAAACTTGGCAGTATGTAGTTGTTAGGTTGTAGAGAACTTGTTATTCTAGACTGTATAGCTGTTTTAGGATTGTCTAGGGTACTAAGACTAGGTAAAATGAAGCTGCGAGCACACGGAGATAAATCATTGTTAAAGAACAAACAACGATTTATTGACATTGAGCGAACCTCTAATAAATTCAGTTCTTGTAATGAATACTTCACAACGATAACGTACTGCTCATGTCTTGTTGAAGGACTCTTTAAAGATTTCAAAGTTACTATTTATTTTCAACTAGCTGTGCCCGCGACTTCGTTCACGAGCACGTCGGAAAACAAATTGGATTTCATGGGTTTAGTTTTTGCGGGGATAATTACCTTATTATTTTTCTACAGTAAAAGTAGCCTAAATTACTCGTTATAGCATCAGCTATCTGCCAGTGAAAGTCCCGTCAGTCAAAATCAGTCCAGCCGTTTCGGAGATTAGCCGGAACAAACAGACTGACAGGCAAAAAAATTCAAAATCGTTTTTTTTTTCTGTTATAAGTACCTACCGTTTATACTTCCGTATTCATTTAGTAAAAAGCTGCTATTTTGACATTATAAATAGATACTTCAATTTTATTTATTTCTATGTAAGTATTGATTATTCGATATCACAAAAAGTACAGTAAAAATAAATTCAACTCGTCTGATTCGTAAATTCTACGAATAAAACTCATTGAAAGGAAGTTATTAATCCCGGCGGGTCTTTTATTAGACCGTTCAGTGAATGAATTAAATCGAATCAGGATAAAACTCGTAAACATTTATTAATTTTCTATCAATCTCTTTATTGAAAACATTTGTTATATTTCAGATTCTCTTCTCTTTCTGTAGTGAAACGCAAAAAACTTTCGTGTCGTTATTAGTTCTCTTACGGATTTGACATCAGAGACGGCGAATTGACTCGCCTTTTGAAATGCAAATGGCCGGGTGTCAGTATGTACTACAGTCTACAGTGTACATATAAGGCTTACGACACAATTTATCTATTAAGGTGGATGTTTTGTGTAACATAAAGCAGAATAATGGAATGGTGAAACTCCAGGGGGCCAAACCTTGCCGTTTCAGGAAATCCCTGAGCGAGCAGAAACAAAAGAGTTACAATTTAAAGATAACATTTCGGCTGAATACGCTGTCATATAATCCAGCGACAAAATGTAGGTACCTACAGAAAATTGTTATTTTATGAGCTGTAGTGAATAATACAACATGTATTGTTTTCTGCTAAACGGGCAGCCATTTATCTAGTTGGGAGGGCGCATTAATCTAACGGCAGACACAGATTCGGGGCCACAAAGGGGATTCGATTCAAGCGCTCGCACCACTTGGTAGGTAATCTTTTTTCTATTTTTTGTAGTTTATTATTTACGTTGAAGATTACGAGTTAAACTGCCGTTCAATATTGATTTAATGGAGCCGTACTGTCAGGCACGGATTGCCAGCAACAACTAAGCCACTCTCAAATTGAGATAGAAATTTCTACTCGATCTTCTACGTGATCGATTTCTCGGTATGTGCAATGAAATAGGATCCGCTTCATATCTCGGTGAGCGGTCGGTGAACTAGGTGTTTTTCAATATATCTATGTATATTGCTACTCATGAAAATGGAAATTGAAGGAAGGGTATAACCATGCATCTTTTGATGATACAAAATCTACTTAGTTCTTTTGATAAGGGTTATTCCTTTGAGACTTGTATTGACAATGCGTAATTTTTAATAAATAAAAACAAGCATAAGGAACTTGACGCCTATACAGGTGGTCAAAAAGTCGTGAATCAAAAGAAATAGGGAGTTAAAGGAAGTCATTTCCAACAAAAATGTTTCTACAGAATGGCCATAATTCAATTGCCCTAAAAGTTATGAATATATTTGTATACCGATCACCGAGTTCTTTTACAATTAGACTAATTTTAAAAAATGTCATATAAAACAAACGGTGTTTTATTATTACTAGATAATGTATCAGCAGGGAGTTAAAGGAAGTCATTTCCAACAAAAATGTTTCTACAGAATGGCCATAATTCAATTGCCCTAAAAGTTATGAATATATTTGTATACCGATCACCGAGTTCTTTTACAATTAGACTAATTTTAAAAAATGTCATATAAAACAAACGGTGTTTTATTATTACTAGATAATGTATCAGCACTAAAAAGTTCTATTGCGACTCTGAGTATCAAATTTCAAGAGCAATTAAATTTTTCCAAAAATGTTGAAGCATTTCACTTTAAAAGCGTCGGAAATGACCTGCTTTATGTCCCTATTTCGTTTGATCCACGACTTTTCGACAATTCTGTATAAGGGATTGGTCCATGTGATCAACAACTCCACTCTACTATTATTCTCTACTCAACCCGATCCTGAGTCAATGCTCAGGATCGGATTGAGTGGAAGGCCTTTGCTCTGCAGTGGGACAATGCAGGCTGATATTATAATTATATTAAAAGCAAGCATAAGACAAATTATAAGTGGTTGTTATGCTGTTATAATTTTTTATCAGCGGCATGAATCATTTAGAAGCTTAATGCGTTTCTTTTGCGTGTTGCAGACGGTAACGTAGTTTTTTTTAATAAAGAAAAACAAAGCAACGTTCTGCATGTCGTTCCCGTAGTTAAAAACCTTCAAAATGTAGTCGCAATCTTAAATCAGCGACAATCAATGTCAAAAACTTGTAAAAATTTAGGAAAATTAGAGATTATTTTGACAGATTGAAACTGGTGAACGATCTTAAAATTATGAGAATTACCCCCTGATAAAACGTTGCGTATGTTCAAATACTATTGAATCTAGGCTGTTCAATAGTATTTGAACATACGTGTGAAGTTGTAAGACATGTAGGTAATATACAGTGTTACTTTTCAATGACCAGCCAAATTTAAGGATGTGGTACAGACCATCAAACTAAACAACTTTCTCCATGGGACCAACATCGTAATCGCGAATAAAAATTCAGCCGTCCCATACGTTTAGGTCGAGTAGGTATTGAAGTTTCCTATGGGACAGTTGATAAATTTTTCGCGATTACGATATTGGTCCCATGGAGAAAGTTGTTTAGTTTGACGGTCTGTACTACATCCTTAAATTTGACTGGTCATTGAAAAGTAACCCTGTATATACAGGGTTATTTGTGAAACACCAGCAACCTCTTAAGAGGTCATTGTACTCATAATTATGAACAACTTTTACTATGGGACCAAACCTGAAATCGCGAAAAAAAAATCAGCTGTTCCCTACATTTTGACGAGATAGACGAAGATAAATGTGGGGACAGCTGATTTTTATTTCGCGATTTCAGGTTTGGTCCCATAGTAAAAGTTGTTCATAATGATGAGTAGAGTCGATTTCATTAATATATTGGCAGTGCCAATGTTTGAAAACATTGTAGGCGTTATAATAATCATATAATTCTATACAAACTTAGACCTTATGAACCGTTTATATGATAACATTTTATTGATGTAAGTTTGTATAGAATTATATGAATATTTTAACGCTTACAATATTTTGAAACATTGTCACTGCCAATATATTAATGAACTCGACTGTACAATGACCTCTTAAGAGGTTGCTGGTGTTTTACAAATAACCCTGTATATTATATTTTTTTTGTGGCACATTCATGAAACTATATATGATTCACTTAACTACAACTGTATGGAAAAACATTTAGACCACCAGAGCTTCAGAAAACCACTAGGAATGATCAAATATTAGCACTATTGTTTTGTTGTTTGTTTGAACGTGCAAATCTCTGGAACTAGTAAATTCAAGACCTTCCTCAAGAATTCGGCTATCAAATGCAAAACATTTGATAGCCGAATTCTTGAGGAAGGTGTTCAGAGTCTATTTAATGTCTTAGGAGTCGAGCAAAAAGAAAAAAAAATGTCAGAAAGAACGGTAAGCAAAAACGAACCGATAGTACGGGCAGACGATGCGATGCGACGGGGTGGGACGGGGAGCAAGAAATTTCACGAGGCCTAGTCGCGGGCCAGAAGCTAGTTTTAAAATAAAGATTCCTGTAGCTTCTAAAGTTTAAAATTCCTCCATACTGTCTCAGTTAAATAAAACACTGTGGGGTGATCTAGGATCTAGGTACGTATAGCTTCGGAAGGACTGAGCCTTTACACGTACACACCAACAGCTGTCTACGATAGTCTGCGTTTATTAATCTTGAATCGGTGTGCCCGGTAGGTATACCCATAAACAAAAAGTTTTCCACAAAAAAAAAGAAAAAATAACCTACTTAAAAAAAAAACACTACAAAGTGATAAACAACATTAATTTCGGAAGTCAGTGTCATTAATGACACCGACTTCCGAAATTAACGTTATTTATCATTTTGTAGTGTTTTTTTGGAAGTCAGTGGTTTTTTTTGTAAAAAAGTTTTTATTGTTCACTTTTTAGTTGTACCTACCCCACAAAAATTCAATGAACACTAGTGCCTTGAAGAATTGAAGAGACCGACTAGAAGAATCATCAAATTTCGCATAGAAATGCCGAAGATGCAGTACATTTATGCATATAACTTCGTACACAAGAATAATTACCTTATGTATTATGTACTAAAACCTTACTGAAAGTATGTAGATCACATTATTGAAAGAATTATTAAAATTGGTTCACTGGTTTTTGAGAAATTCGCGGACATACATACATATGGGCCGAATAGACAACTTCCTTTTTTGAAGTCGGTTAAAAATGTCGAACTGCCATCTTATTTAACCCCTTCGGGGGTTGAAAATTCAAAAATACTTACTTGGTGCTCACTTGATTTATGGACCAAAATTGTATGCTTTTAGACCCAGCGGTTTAGGCAGTGCGTTGTCTATCAGTGAATTAATGAATTTTAGTAAGTAAGTAATGGTTTTTAGTAAGTAAAAGATAGACAACAAAAATTATACTAACTTTTTACAAGTAGGTAGAACTAGTGTGCTGGTGGTCTTGGTGGCTTCTACGCATGCGCGACGCAGTCGGCGCACGCGCTCGCGCAGCTCGGGCGAGTCGTGTGGCTGACCGATGTGGATCAGCAGGTCGCGGAACAATGCCAACTGCACGTTGATCTCCGTTATCAGCTGGGGGAAAAGAAGACCTGATTAAATATTACGTACTTATAGTTTATAGCAGCGCCCTGCGGTTTCATCCGCATAAGTGGCGATCCCGTGGGAATATCGGGATAAAAACTATCCTATGTCTTTTCCCGGGGCTCAAACTATCTCTATACTCATTTAAATCAGTTCAGCGGTTTAAGTGTGAAGAGGTAACAGACAGACAGACAGACAGATAAACTTTCGCATTTATTATATTAGTATGGATGACAGGGGACATCGAAAAATTAAATTTAGGAAATTCTGATAAGTAGTACTTTTTTCTAAGAGATTTTTGAAATTTGGACTGAACAACTTTTTATTTAAATTATTATTCGCTAATACAGGTTTTTGTTCGAACAATTTTACTCGCCATACTTTGTAGTTTGATGGCAAGAAGCGCTTGTTAATAATTTTTTTTTATCTAGTAAAAATGAACCAAACTACTAACTATGTTAATATTATAAGGGTAAGGGTTAATGCTTCTGTCGGGTACACAGATATAGATACACCTAGATAAGCAACTACTTCGTGTGCCAAAATCGCACCAACTTTCGTACAAAAAAAAATCGTAAGCCGCCACTTTTGCGCTCAGTCCTGTGTACTGCTGGCTGAGTGAGCGTAAGTGAGAAAGAGTGCTTGTGATGTCATAGTAGGTAGTCAAAAAATGGCACGCTTGGTTTTCATACAGATCGTGATACTTGCCTTATCTAGATCTATCTATATCTGTGGTCGGGTCAGTTAGTTATTTCCAGTATTGCAAGATCACAGACGAGCGTAACCAAAGTTCTTTAAAAGAATATAGTCGTTCTGGTCATAGATTTTTTCCATAGACAATAATATTCAAGATCTGAGTCTTATTATTTATGTTAGAAGTGGATAACCCTGCACCAAAAAAATAAATAAAAATTCTTTCAACGTTTCAGTGAAGTTGAGAAGTTAAAAGTTTGTTGGATGAATAGTATCTGTGGCTCTCTTCATGTCATGTAGATAATAAGGTACTTTTTATCAAGCAAGCTTTTCAGCATGTCGAGGTTGTGGGTTCAAATTCGGACAAGTAGGTACTAATGTTACTTTTCAATTCATATGTACAGACGCCAGCACATCAAGCTACTACAATCTGTCAAATTTTTTTTATAGACTTTCAACTTTATCGCTGAAGCATAAAGTTCAAAGTTGATTGGGATAATTTGACAGTTTCGGGTAGCTTGATATGCTGGCGTCTGTACTTTCTAAGTTTATCTTGGGGATTACTGACTTCGATCAAGGAAATCATCGTGTGGAAATCTGGACTTATAGTTGATACTAGCTTTTGCCCGCGGCTTCGCCAGCATAGATGTCGGAATATATCCTACGGGAACGTATTACCGGGATTTAAAAGTAGGTACCCTATGTATCAATCCAGGTAATCATAAACATCTGTGTGACAAATGTCATCCAAATCCGTTCAGCCGTTTTTGCGCCAATCCGGAAAATAATAAAAACCTCCCCGACCGATTTCTGTCACGGTAGCCAATCTCAACGGAAATTAGCCAGGTATGCAGGAGATATTATAATGCACAAGTGTGTGCGCAGACCCTCTTCCCTCACTCTCATAGTCCGATGGGACGGCAATCCGACACGACCGGAGAAAGATCAGGCGCAGGACCAAAGGTTTAACGTGCTTTCCGAGGCACGGGGGTATCACACCGCCAACTTACAAACTCAGGGTCTCTGGGCTATTACTAAGTAATTCCTAATGGAAAAAACTCAATAACACTTTGCCCGACCCGGGAATAGAAGCCAGGACCACACGCTCAGCAGTAGCGCTTGACATCCTGACAAAAGAACATTCTAAAAACTATATTTTCGGCATCAGACCAGAGGGGCAATTCTCGTAATTTTAAGAGCGTTCGCAGTCTGGTCTCAGTCTTAATCTGTCATAAATACCTCTAATTTCCCTACATTTTGACAAGTTTGTTTGTCGCCGAGATGAGACTGCGACTAGATTATGGACGTTTTAAATTACGAGAATTGGCCTTCTGTTCCAACACCTCGTAGCAATTACTTTATCAATAATATTCAATGTATAAGTATGTATAGATATATTTGAAATCGCCAATCCGTCTTGAGTAAACGCGGTAGTTAACGCTCATGCCTTCTCTGTATGAGAAGAGACAATGGCCCTGCAGAGGGACAGTTTTAGGCTGGTATAATTACATACACAGCAAGTCGAAAGACATAAATACATACCTATACATCATAATCAGCGATCCCTTTTAAACACCATTATTGAATCGAACCGGGATTACACAAACGTGTAATCCCGGTTCGACAACCTTTTTGGGAATTATAAAGTGACGTAAGGTAATAAACCTAAAAGGCTTATCATCTTATAGCAGATCCGCGAATATAATCCGTTGTAACATTAATTCATGTATAAGGAGCATTGAATGCCCACTGGTAACGCGACTTACGAGTTCGAACCAAGGCAGGCACTTTATGTAAATATTATATCATCACCACTGCTCTCAAAACGGTGAAGGAAAACATCGTGAGGAAACCGGCATGTCTTAGAATCAAAAATTCGATGACATGTAACATCCACCAACACGCACTGAGGAGCAAAGAGAGGAGCCCTGTGTCCCAGCCGTGGGAACATTATAGGCTAATTATGTATGTATGAGCTCCAAACACATCTGTTTAATAATGCAAACTGTTTACAAACGTGTTACATTTCGTAATGGATTCTGAATTATAAACTAATTTTAATGAAAAAGTAAAAGTAGAAAGTATACGATAAAAAGTACGTAAAGTACGTACGTAGTATACGTAGAAATTTATCTCGGAGGTTTTCGGATTTTAATAAGCTTAAAGAAGTAGGTACTATTTTAACACTGACTAAGATAAAATAAAATTTTTGGCTTATTATCAAACAGAAAAATGAAGAATTGGAAGGTAGCTGGCTAGGAACTAACTTAGATTAAGTACCTAACTCATCATCATCTACCTAGCCTTTTCCCAACTACGTTGGGGTCAGCTTCCAGTCTAACCGGATGCAGCTGAATACCAGTATTTTACATGGAGTAACTGCCTATCTGACCTCCACAACCCAGTTACTGGGTAATACGATATCCCTTGGTAAGACTGGTTGTCAGATATTCGGGCTTCTGACTACCCGTAACGACTGTCAAAGATCCACGAATGACAGCCGGGACCAACGGCTTAACGTGCTTTCCGAGGCACGGAGGGGTCTTGGTATGTAAAGATGGTCACCCATCCACAGACCAACCGCGGCAAGCGTAGCTTAACCTGATCGATCGACCTGTGCGGCTGTTGTTGAGATTAAGTACCTAACTATTATCTATCTAAAAGTACCTACCTAAATAACCGTACCTAAACCTAACCCTGCCTAAAAGTTAATTCAAGTTCTGTGTGTTTTTCTCCCGCTCACAGGAGGCCTGAGGGGCAATTCTCGTAATTTTTAAGAACGTTCACAGTCTGATCTCAGTCTCAATCTGTCAAAAATACTCCAAATTTCCCTACATTTTGACAAGTTTTTGACATTTGTTTGTCGCCGAGATGAGACTGCGACTAGATTTTGAACGTTTTAAATTAGCAGAATTGGCCTACTGTGTTCTAGCAATGGGAATGTTATTGGCTGATGATCGTCTTTTTCAGTACCAAAATTATATTCTAACTATAGCCCTAAGACGACATTGATGTTATCTACTCTACTTGTACGTGTTTGTATATAAACGAAAAAAAAAGGTCAAGTGCGTGTTGGGCCACGCGCAGTGTATGGTTCCGTAGTTTTTATAACAGCCAAGTGCGGGCTGTATTCGCAGACTGATAGTTTCGTACCATGCTCTAACTAAAACCCAAAACATGACTATCTACCTAATTTGACTTCCTATACAAATCCTAGACTGATCCGACAATTTTCGAGTCAAATACAGTTGGTCGACTATTACTCGTAAACTTGTAAAGCCCACTTAAGTGTGATAGTTTTCTTAAGGGAGGTGCTCTAAATAGTTTTTTCAAATTTTATTTTATCACTTTTTTGGCGTTATTAACGTGTATACTCATGCCAAATGACAACTTTCTAGTACCAATGTTTTTGAGCTAAACCGCGGACAGACAGACAGACGGACATGGCGAAACTATAAGGGTTCCTTGTTGACTACGGAACCCTAATAAAGATGCCATTAACTTTTCAAGACATATACTCCACTTCATTTAAGTATTTTGCTATTCGAAATGATTTTTCGAGGAGACGTTCATGCTATGAAATAATTAACACTGTTCCCCGCATACTGGGCGGGTCGCCAAATAGCTGTCAGTTCATATACTTAATGACTCACTTTACTACCCGCTCGTATCAACTTTCAAACTCACATAAAATCTACTTCAAATTTCAATAAAACTATGGGTAAGCTAAAAAGTTTCCCCATAGTTTCACCAACTGATTTATATCTAAGCTAAACTTTTCCGATCTATTTCAACATTTAATAATAAATATAAAAAGCATATAGAAAACAAAACAGTCCTTTCTTTATTGAGAGACACAAAAGGAACATAGATTCAATCAGACGTTCTAACGCTAGGCCACATGTACGTACGTATAGTAATCAATTTGGTGTGCGGGCACGACCAAATTTACGAAATCGAGCGAAAAAACGTAATGACGCAGTGTTTCGGTCGGGTGCGATAAATCGAGAAGAGAATTCGGCAGAAGTAAATACGAATGGAAGCTTAGTGTACCTAATTAGTAGCCAGGCGACTTCGGTCGGTCGTCAGTCGCAGGTCTAGTGTCATTTTTCAACCCTCGGAATGTACGTAATCTTGATTTCTTTGCTATTCCGAAAATAGATGAGACTATTTATCAGTATTTATCGATATACATATGTAAACTTTATTGCTTTTCTTGGAAACAATTTCCATCGACTAGTTCACGAGAAAAATAATATCCGATCTTTTGAAGTTTCGTACTTATTTAGTCATTGTATAACGATACGATATCTATTGATATATACAGCTGACAGGAACACATGCCCGTCATTTATTACAGTATATAAACCAGCAGAAAGAGCCGCACTCGAGCTACGGGCATGCGAATGATCAATTCCATAATTTATCAAGTAACGCGATCAAGTTCCACAATCAACAGCTACTCGTACGGTTATAAAGGAAACACGTTTTTTTCTAACAGCCAATTACAACCGCTGAAATCTATTCCCTTTTTATATTTATAGCTAGCTTGTAACCAGTGCCATGGTGTATGGTTTTTATTACTTTTATATGGCGCAAAAAATATATGGCATTTGTTTTACTTAAGGTCAAGGCAGGTCGATTTATAACTCGACACTCTATTTCAAGTATAAAGAACAAGCAGCGCCCCGCGGTTTCACCAGCATAAGTGTCTATCCCGTGGGAATATCGGGATAAAAACTATCCTAGTCCTTTCCTCTATACTCATCTAAATCGGTTCAGCGGTTTAAGCGGGAAGAGGTAACAGACAGACAGACACACTTTCGCATTTATCATATTAGTATAGATGATATACATCGAGCACTGAACGCTGCTGCGATGAAATTATTCGTGGTTTATTTTAAAAAAATCTATTTAAGTAATACATTTTCACCGCGTAGATATTGCACTTTTCTATGATACAGCATTTTGTTAAGAAAAAAAAAATCTACCCTAGGGGGTCTAGAATCATGTGCTAAA
Organism: Globia sparganii; assembly: GCA_949316385.1. Classification (NCBI taxonomy): domain Eukaryota; kingdom Metazoa; phylum Arthropoda; class Insecta; order Lepidoptera; family Noctuidae; genus Globia; species Globia sparganii. The sequence goes on along the minus strand of OX438653.1, from coordinate 16,676,444 downwards.
TTCACGGTAACAGGTAGCGGTTTGACTGCCCCGTTGGTCTCGTGATCGCAAGCGCGACTGCTGAGCGTGGGGTCCTGGGTTCGATTCCCGGGTCGGGCAAAGTGTTATTGAGTTTTTCCATTAGGAATTTCTTAGTAATAGCCCGGAGTTTGGAAGTTGGCGGTGTGATACCCCCGTGCCTCGGAAAGCACGTTAAGCCGTTGGACCTGCGCCTGATCTCTCTCCGGTCGTGTCGGATGCCGTCCCATCGGACTATGAGAGTGAGGGAAGAGGGAGTGCACCTGTGTCTGCGCGCACACTTGTGCACTATAATATCTCCTGCGTACCTGGTTAATCTCCGTTGAGTTTGGCCACCGTGAGCGAAATCGGTCGGGGAGGCTATTATTAACAGGTGGCGCATCGATGTCCCTGTCAGCCTGTATACATACGTACCTAATTTACTTCTTTGATTTTTTGTGCAATTGCATTTTTGTATTTTCGAACGCAATTGCAAGATTTAGTATTGTTTTTTGACATCAGCAAAACGAAACAGTTTTAAAAAGTGGTCTTGTTCCACATCGGTCCACGTCCAAATAAATTGGGTGTTGTAAAAATATACCGGCTTACAAATATAGCATGAAAGGTATAAATATTTTGTTTGCCCGTCCGACTCTTCAACCATATCACGCAGAAATATACGGATACATTTCCGTACAAGTGTATGTTCAGGACAGATTTATTGAAATTCAACACCACCTAGGGTAAAATATAAATTGTGTGGAAATGTCAAATAAATACACATTTTGTATTTTTTACCTAGATAAACTTTTAGTAGGTATCCCGAGTCAACAGAGTTGTGTTCGTTATAATAAGTACCTATGTATCAAACTTGTTACTCGTATACACATTACACAACTTACAAAAAAATATATAGGTGTGTAGTTTCTGCCTACCCCATGGGAAGAAGTGTGTGAAAAATAATTATTTACTCGATCGGTTACCGATGATCTTATTTATAGGTACTATTTTTTACATGTTGGCCATTTTGATTTTTTTTTCAAATGTCGCTATTCTGTTTCCATGACGGTTGTTTTACCCCAGAAGGTTTATTGTCACCGTGAAATATTCACCGTGTTTAATAATAGCGTGATGTCAGCGTGACATGTCACTTAAATATCGCGTGAATTTTATTATCCAGTTTATTGTAAGGTATGCCTAATGCCGTAGCCTAGGGCTTAAAATAAATATACTATATTTGCTTCTTTCGGTTGAACTCTCTCAAAGCTCTTGACCGAGAGGGTGGCGATAGGGTTCAGAGGGAGAGGTATTCTGACTGCATTAGGTACAGGTGAATTTTCATTCAACTATACAATGACGTCACCAAAGAGCACATGGTGTCTCCTTTGTTGTACATTGATGGACAGTTTGATTTAATACGTGTCACACGTAAAATGAAAAATCAAAGCTTCATCATAATCATCTGCCTTTCCCAATATTCTATGTTGGGGTCGGCTTCCAGTCTAACAGTATGCAGCTGAATACCAGTATTTTAAATGGAGCGACTGTCTATCTGACTTCCAAAACCCAATTACTGGGTAGGTACGTCGATACCCTTGGTAAGACTGGTTGCCAGACTTTCGGCTTACCCGTAACGATTGTCAAAGATCTACTCATGACAGCCGGGACCAACGGCTTAACGTGCTTTTCTTTGGTATGGAGGGGTCTTAGTGGGAATAATCAAAGCTTCTGTTGCAATTTATTTATAAAAAATATGTAGCTTTCCTGCACACTCAATTAACCAGCTAGATTTTTCTAAGAAGTAACATACTATATCCTGACAATCTAGTTACAAAACAGAATTGTTTTTCTTACGCAAACGATGGTCGGGTCGCGTGTGGCATGGTTTTTACAGGCAGATAAGTAACACAAACTGTAAATAAGGCGCGTATATAATTATGTTTTTATTCAAGGTACGCCTATATTAGTGATTGTTGATAGCCATGATTAATGGACGATAACGTTGAAATAATATTTCAAGATTGACTTATTATAACACAAAACTTTTTGAAGAAATACAAACGCAATTCACGAATCCGTGATCCATAGTGATTGAAGAAAGTTGGCACTAAAATTAGGTCCATTTTGGAACCACTTAAAAGACGTACGGAGGCAACATTTTAGCAAGAAGGATAATAAATGGTTTGCATCAAGAATGGCTTTATGCGTGGTTTGTGCTGCCGACTAAGACATATGATGTATCTCACTAAAACATGAAGATTGTGATTGTGGAACATTTGTCTTACTCTAGGGCTGGGTTGTTGGGCGGCCTTATACGGCTTACTATGTAGATCTTTTCTATACTAGCATTTCATTTGCTTAGTAGACGAGTCTCGTATACTCAAAGACAATTTAGTGCAAGATTTCCGGTCCTTTTACTGCTAACAACCTAGGTAGTATTTATCTATTTTTTTTCTCTTTATAATATTATTAGCTGACCCGGCGAACTTCGTACTGCCTTAGAATCAAAATGGCCGTTCCATACAAAATGAACTGTTCCATATAAACTGAAATATCTTCATTATTGTTTTTTTCGTGAATTTTTCTCATGTTTTAATCGTTATTCTGCTATTCGGGGCGGAGACAAATCCAACAAATCAAAGATCATAAAAATCGATCCAGCCGTTCTTGAGTTATAAATGGTGTAACGAACCCGACTTTAATAAAGATAATTTTTTGTTGTATGTTGGTTTGTTACGCTTTCACGTTAAAATGACTGAATGGATTTGGATGAAATTAGACACATGGGATAACCTGAAGAAGGACATAAGCTACTTTTGATAATGCATCGTAGTCGAAGTCGCGGGAAACAGCTAGTTTTATAAACTACCATTTCAAACTTTATAACAAGCATAAAAAATAACCCTCATTGTTTATTAATTCTGATAAAAACTAAAAACTGCCATGAAACTGTAAACTTTCATTTTATTGTGACAATAAAACTTAAGGTATCCGCACAGTTCGAATTCCTAATAAATTCGAATATTTTACACAAAGGACACAAATTCATAAAGACATAATTGGCTTCCAGGAAGGCGAGCCTACTTTCCAAAGCGATATAATTAAAATTCAGTTGAGCCAAGCCTGACAAAGGGAATTGCATAGTCAAACGATCGGCGAATAGTGAGAGGCCGAAGTCATGGCGCGGCCGGATTTTACCGGCTTCCGTGGAATGTCACAACAAAACTTTTTATGATTTTAAGTCCCAGTAGGCACGGGCGCGTTTTTCCTGCGGCGATTTTTTTCGCGCACTGTATTTTCTACGCACTGCTTAGCGCCAAGAGTTGAAAATCCAACAGTGTGTTTATTTGACGCGCTGCTGGGATGCGCTCTGTTGGGTTCTCAATGCTCGGTCTAACCTAACACCGAGAGTTGAAAATCCAGAGCGCGAAAAAATCCCGCCACGATATTTTTTCGTCCATGCAGACGTGGGCTTAGAATGGAACAGACGCCGATTTTAATGTATGGCAACACTTTTCACGCTCAGCATACTGGAGTCCTATGGGAGTCTCTAACCTTCCGAGCCAAGCCATTCCGCACTATCGTAATTACCTCTTGCCAAGAAATAGAAGCATTAGGAAGTTACTAATTACAGCTTTATCATTCCTTGGGATGAGACAGTGCAATATAACATGTAATATCAATATACTTGCGTTTAAAAGACTCGTAAAGGAACATTACCTGTCGTTGTATCTTGTTGTTGTAACTGAGGAGCGTCAGAACAAAAACCGATAAATCACATTTTGATTTTTTTTTTATGATGCCAATTGGTTGTCCTCGTACATATCTTGCTCTATGGGTAATATAACCTGGTCAAAAACTGATAAATCCGCTCTAAATCCGCCCGCGAAATACCCGGATCTGAACATAAACCGATAATTACATCAATCGTACTAAACAACGATGGCGATCGGAACAGATACCGATAAATCCCTAACATTTTTCATTGTTGACTCTTTTGTTTCTGTCAAAAATAGATACATCTAATTTCGAGTTTTTCATGACAAAATCATAAACAATTGTAGGATATATATTATTGCAAAGCGGCCTTATTTTTAAATTTGACAAATACGAGTACCGATATAACCTACAGTGTTTTATCAAAAACCGATATATCCAGTTGGTTTGGTCAATAACCGATATATCCATTTTCTTTTTTTTTATAACTCAACAGGTACCACAGTCACGAATGCAGAATTTAGGTTTCCAAACAGTGTCGCTAACACCAATAAATTGATAGATTTCGTTTAACTCTAAATTAAAAAACCATGAACTTGGCCACATTTTTATATTTTTCCACATAAATCACAAATTTGATTTATCGGTTTTTGATCCGACGCTCCTCAACTGTAATTAACTATAGTCTTAATTTATTTTCTTTGCTAATATATTTACCCCTTACTAATAAAAGTTATATAGCGTCTGTATAATTATATTGTAGTTACACAACGCTTTGTCTTCTTCTTTCGAAAGTCAAATGAAAGAGAGAAATTGGTATGTAACTATTCATCTGATATAACACGTTTATTAGTAAGGGGCTTTATAATCAGCCTATAATGTTCCCACTGCTGGGACACAGGCCTCCTCTCTGTGAGAGGAGGGAGTGGGCCGTCATCCACCACGCGGGCCCAGTGCGGGTTGGTAGATGTCACATGTCTTCGAATTTTTGGTTCTAGGACATGCCGGTTTCCTCACGATGTTTTCCTTCACCGTTTTGAGAGCAGTAGTGATGAAATGAAAATTAAATTATAATTAATTTATGAATGGATGAATTAGTAAGGGGCTTAGTATGTGTGTATATATCACGAGTATCGGTATATGTGTATCTATTATGTGACTGCTCCGTTAGTCTCGTGGTTGCAAGCGCGACTGCTGAGCGTGGAGTCCTGGGTTCGATACCCAGGTCGGACAAAGTTTTATTTGGTTTTCCATTAAAAATTTCTTAGTAACAGTAGTAGTAGTAGAGTTTGAAAGTTGGCGGTTTAATACCCTCGTGCCTCGGAAAGCACATAAAGCCGTTGGTCCTGCGCCTGGTCTCTCCCCGGTCGTGTCGGATTGTCGTCCCATCGGACTATGAGAGCTTAGGAACAGTGAGTGCGTTGTGTTTGCGCACACACTTGTGCACTGTAATATCTCCTGCGTATCTGCATGGCTAATTTCCGTTGAGATTGGCCACCGTGACGTGACCGAAATCTGGGTATCTGTTTTAGTATTATTGTATACTAACCCCCTTACTAATAAACGTTGTATGGCGTCTGTATAGTTACACAACGCTTTGTCTTTTTCTTTCGAAAGTCAAATTACTGACGACTGAAAGAGAGAAATCGGTGTATAACTATTCATCTGATATAATACATTTATTAGTAAGGGGGCTATATTATACAATGCTTTCTCGCATACCTAACGGTTTATACAGCAGTTGGAAAGTACTTACCTCAAGACCAAAGGTACCAATTATTATTAGTGCATATTAATTTAAAATTGCAGTTTCCTGAATAAAACCGTTTTAAACGAGCAAAATTGTGGATTTTGAGGTTTAAAACTGCTAGGAAGCTGTTAAAACTGTCAAAATGCCAACCCAACTTTGCTATTTCGTAACAAATGTTTTCACTGGATTTGCGGTTTCTGCCAGGTGACACTTTGAAATGTTGGGACAATGTTTTAGTTACGAAGGACTTTCAGAAGTGCGCGGCTGTTTCCTGAATGAAAGGAAAAGAGAAAAATGCGGTATCACTATCGTATATCGAAACCATGACCGTTTACTTTTTTTTTTCTAATCACATTCTGTCAATAGGAAACTTATTTGCGGCAAAATTAACATCACTGGGAATTACCGATATTATTGAAAATGTCAAATATCGCGTATCATGATGTTGTGAGTCTTTTTAGGATAAGTTATTGCTACCAAACTACCAAAATCTTCCATACCAATTTCTTTCTGGATTATAATCTCGAGAGGAACTTTATACGGAACTAAGAAGTATTCTTTTTCCCTACTAGGTATTCGTATGATTTAAAAAAAAAAACCTTTTATTTACGTATATTTGAATTAAGAATTTGAGATAATTTACAGGTTATGATATAACAAACCGAATGTCACTCTTAACGAAGTTCAAATTCCATTGCAACCAAACACTTATTAAGACATTTTTGTTACAAATGATCACTAAAAAATCTACATAGAATACATTTCACTGAAGTAGATAACTGATTAAGTGGCGATGGAATGTAAATTATAAGAGATTATGCTATTGTATAAACAGAAGAAATGTGTTAATTAGGCGCGAAGCCGGTAACCGACCGTTACTGAATTATAAAGAAACAATGTGGCTGCCTCGACCATTGATTCTCTTTAAGGACCTCTCTTGACCCCAAGAATAAACAATAGCGTTAAGTATTTACTGCGGGGTCATTAAAGCTTAAATATGTTTGGTGGTGTAGTGTGCGGACACAAATAAAGTAGATTTGAAGAAATCTGCACCATGATTGCACACCTACTACACTATCAATCACAACCGGAATCCTTTTGAAGGATTGCTAATCCATTGCTTCATATGATCGAACAATTTGTCTGCTTAACAACGTAAATAACGCAATGAATGTTGTTGAACTGTCAAAATGAAAGCCATTGTTACTGTTAGTGTGTTACGTAATCACCCCACAGTTTTGATTTCGAAAAAAATATTGTAAAACACGATTTTATTTTTACTGGTGTTCGCTAATAGGAGAATAGTGAGATAATCAAAGATAATTTTTTGGTATTTTAGGTACATAATAATAGTTATGGTATACATAAAATATTGACTAATCCACTGTGTGCGTTACGATTGCTCCGCCAAGTTATCCAACAAAAAAAAAACTTCGCCAAAAAAATTGTCGGAATTTGTCAAAATCGAAGGGAACAAACCAAAAATTTGTCAAAGTAGAAATAAAGAAGTTATATGGGTTTAAAGTTGGCCGCGCGAACGTAACGTGGAGGACTGCGCGGCCATGGAGATCTCAGCAACTACTTGGGTTAGAGATCAAATTCTTTTTGTCAATTAAAGACTGAATTTGTCAAAAATTGTCGAAAAAAGAATTATAAGCTCTAGATCAATATTTTACGAAATATTCACCTTGGAAGTTATGGCCGCGCAATCGTCCACTTGTTGTTTCTTTAATGTTCATTATTTCTTTAAAACTTAAGACTTCACACAGTAAAACTGTTACAAGTATAAAGGTCTTAATTTGTCAAAACTAACGAAAGCAATAAATACTACTAAAGTTTAGTAAAACAGACGAAATCAGTCCAAAACAAAACATACGTGGCCGCGCGGTCGAAACGTTACTTTGTACGCTGATATCTCATCATCTATAATTGTTAGGGTTTTGGTGTGAACATCCATTTATTCGACATATTAACCTCATCAGAATAACATATCGTTTTACCCTCGGAACAGTTTTCAACGCGTGTAATCTTAAAAATAATGTTAACTCATACAATGTTCGAGCAGGGTAACCATAATTTCGATTTGATTTGGGAATACCTCTAGCTGGAGACTAGCAATTATATTGGACAACATCTAGCTCAATCTGCAAAATGTATCATTATTATTAAATAAAAAACTTGTATATTTTAATAATTACATATACATACCATTACATATCAATCACAGCGTGCAAAATTAACAAAAATGTAAGATTAAAAAAAATCAACACTTAGGTACATTAAAATCAACAAATAAAATAAAATTCTTTAAAAACATCTACAGAACCATTTTTTAAGAAAATAAAAAATCAATTATTCACATTTGCCTAGCTTTTTCCCAACTATGTAGGGGTCGGCTTCCAGTCTAATAGGATGCAGCTGAATACCAATATTTTACATGCTGTGAAAAATCAATAATTATTTACAAAAATCAAATTATACAAATAATAATTCTGGTTACACCTCTACAAAACGTTAAGTGAGAAAATGGATGCAAACAGGTTCTTTTGTACTTTCACATTATAATTTACTTTCGTTGTCGACAACGAAAACTTCGTAGCAAAGCATCCCGGCATTTCTTATAAAATGACATTTGTAGTGACCTTGTTGGAGGAATATATTCAATAGGAATTTAATAGAAATAGGAATATATTCAAAATATTTATAAATTGTTAGCAATTTATAAATATTTTATTTAACTATAATATTTTGAGGTATGTCATGTAACAACATGTTTATATTGTTTCTCTCAATCATGAATAATAATAGCATCATCCAAGTTGTTATTAGTGAAAATGTTTATTAAATCTTTTAACGGTAGAAAGACGTGTTTTCTCTGATAAGTCCGATTTCATGCACGTACTATTAGAAAAATTACTAATGGAACTAGCGCTGAAAAAAATGTCATTTACAATGTGTTCCTAAATAAATGCAGCGTTACAGTCACAACTACAAGATCGACTGACTACCTACAATGTTGATGTAAGTTAATTGATATTATTATCTTGATTATTGCTGATAAGTATGTTGTTCTGTGTGTATTCTCATATGGCTAATGTGAAATGAAAAAAAAAAATACGAATGATGGAATATTCATGATCTGTTTCTTTCCTTTGTAAAATATGCTGATTCGGCAACCAAGTGGTCAGCCGGTGGTCCGCTAGTCAGCAGTTGTGCGAGTGATAAATCATAATGATTATCTTAGAGTGAGAGCGCAGAATTTTGTAAGCTGTGATGAATAAACATTCTAATTATTGAAATTTCAATAATTAAAAAAAAAACAAAAACTTGTATATATATACAAGGTGTAACAGAATAAACGCAAGTCCTGAAAGTAATTTGTTCATAATTGACTACTGAATCGATTTTAATAACCTTTAATATAAGTATTTTTTCAAAAAATATGTATTTTTTCATACTAACCGCCGATTGAACCAAATAAAATTAAATCTTATTTCAAGGCAATAAGACAAAATTTTAAATGCATAAAATTCTGCTAGTGTCAACACGATTTTCCTAATGAACATAGCAAGCTTTAAAAAAATTAGTTTTGGTCATTGTGTTAAGCTTTTAACTCAACACCTACTAGAATTGGGTGTAGGAGGTCTTGCGTTAATTATGTTACACCTTGAGTTTTTCATTTAATATTATATATTTTGCAGATTGAGCTAGATGTTGTCCAATATAATTGCTAGTCTCCAGCTAGAGGTATTCCCAAATCAAATCGAAATTATGGTTACCCTGCTCGAACATTGTATGAGTTAACATTATTTTTAAGATTACACGCGTTGAAAACTGTTCCGAGGGTAAAACGATATGTTATTCTGATGAGGTTAATATGTCGAATAAATGGATGTTCACACCAAAACCCTAACAATTATAGATGATGAGATATCAGCGTACAAAGTAACGTTTCGACCGCGCGGCCACGTATGTTTTGTTTTGGACTGATTTCGTCTGTTTTACTAAACTTTAGTAGTATTTATTGCTTTCGTTAGTTTTGACAAATTAAGACCTTTATACTTGTAACAGTTTTACTGTGTGAAGTCTTAAGTTTTAAAGAAATAATGAACATTAAAGAAACAACAAGTGGACGATTGCGCGGCCATAACTTCCAAGGTGAATATTTCGTAAAATATTGATCTAGAGCTTATAATTCTTTTTTCGACAATTTTTGACAAATTCAGTCTTTAATTGACAAAAAGAATTTGATCTCTAACCCAAGTAGTTGCTGAGATCTCCATGGCCGCGCAGTCCTCCACGTTACGTTCGCGCGGCCAACTTTAAACCCATATAACTTCTTTATTTCTACTTTGACAAATTTTTGGTTTGTTCCCTTCGATTTTGACAAATTCCGACAATTTTTTTGGCGAAGTTTTTTTTTTGTTGGATAACTTGGCGGAGCAATCGTAACGCACACAATCCACTTGGGTGTTCAATTCTAGATATCTATTCCAAAATGATGGTCAAACATGAATCTCGACTTAAAACTTTTTGTTTGAATACAATTTAGTATGCAATCGGTTTTGAATGGAAATTAGTGCTGAAGTTCTGGGAAACGGACCTTAATTCTCTCATTATGTATGCAGTTACATGTAGACGATGGAAGCTGTTAGGTATTTAGATGCCTATGTAATTCATTTATGGAAATAAGTACTTCTCAATTAACTCCGATACAACTTCTGTGTGAACCTGTTCCCATAGATTCTTACATGATTCTGAAGACCCGTGTGTTAAAAAGTTTTGTGTGTCATTAACATTAAAGTTCATTGCATTTTGACCGCGTAGTTATTGCCCTTATTCACTTTAAAAAAGGAGGAGGTTCTCAATTTGAATGTTTATTTTTTTTTCTTTCTATGAAACAGCTGATTCCTTTTAATCGACTTCAAAAAAGGAGGTTCTGTATTCGGATCTGTGTTGTTTGTATAACCGCAATTTTATGAAAAACTAATGAACCAATTTTGATGTTTCTTTCGTTAACGTGATCTAAATATTTTTAGGAGGGTTTTAGTATATAATACATTAGGTAATTATCCTTATGTACAACGTTATATGCGTACTGCATCTCTGGCATTTCTATGCGAATTTTAATGATTCTTCTAGTTGGTCTTTTCAATTCTTCAATGCACCTTAGCTTGGCACCGCTTGGTTGCTATTGTATATCTGTTTTGTTTTTAATGGATAAGGTATGCCCAGGTATGTCTCAGGAGTGATCCCATATAAATTTGTTTGAGTTAGCTTCAATAATACGATTTTTCCCATTTAGGTGATATTTATGATGTTTTAGTAACTTCCTGACACTGATATTTACATAGCAAGTAGTGTTAATTGAATTTGTGTGGGGTAGGTACAACTAAAAAGTGAAAAATAAAAAACTTTTACAAAAAAAAAAACAACCGATTTCCAAAAAAAACACTACAAAGTGAAAAATAACTTTAATTTCGGAAGTCGATGTCAAAAAACAAAAATGCTGAATCAACGACAGCAGAAGCTAGTTTGATATATAATCCAAATTATTAATCCGATTTTTTACAGTGCAGCTTAGGCATTAGTTCGAATGTAAAGAACACACACAAACCTAATGAAATTCGTTTTTCATGTACAATTTCCTACCACAATATTACGTACGGTCGCAGTATATTGCTTTGAAACCTCAGAAGATACTGCAGTGCACTTTCAATAAGTGTTAGAAGACAGATGAGGCCGCTTCACAATAAAGTATTGAAATCTTTTTCAGTCTTTTTTCCCCTGAAACAGTGCTGAAGCTTGAAAGCGCAGTTTATATTGCATGAACTCGGAATTGCGACGAGCCGACAAGCTCTCTAAGCTAGGCTACGATTCTATTCACTCCTGATGTGAAATTTTAGAGATGACAATAAAAACTCGCGGTTTTTATTTCTTCTTTGTAAAAAGTTTATGACTGCTAGCTTGGCGCTAAGAGGTATTGTATTATATGAGTCTGCAGGGACCCAACAAAAGAGGTTTTATATGATGTTTTTAATACTGACGCAGTAATATATTGTTTTAAGTATAAGTAGTAATTTTCGCCTGTAGTAACTTTTTTATTAAAGTATTTTATGGGGGTCGCATTACTTCATTCATTCCACACTGATGATTTAGATATAAGATTCACTCTACTGGTTCTATGTACAGTCAACAGCAAAAGTAGATGATGAAAATCAGAAATTCAATACTAATGAACGGAGTTCGCGTCAGAACTGTGTAGCGTCGAAGTAGTAAATGTTTCGTATAATTTACAATCACATACTTTTGAATCAGTTCGACGCCACACAGTTCTGACGCGAACTCCGTTCATTAGTATTGAATTTCTGATTTTCATCATCTACTTTTGCTGTTGACTGTACAGTTAAGGAAATTAATTGTTAAGCAAATTGACACCCTGAGCCATTTTGCTGTGTTACAGTCATTTCATACAACTGTCAAAGAATGACAGTTGTTATTTGACAGAATAATTTAAGTTGGTAAGTAGTCAAAATTAAAATAATTTATTTTACATAAACCTACATAACGTCGAAAGCTAGTTGCACTGTTCCAAATGGTTGTTTCTTATGGAGAACAGCCGACAAAAACTCCACGGTTACTCTTTTAAAATAATTGGCTTTTACAATATTATCTAATTACAGTGTTAATAGGTATGGATGACAGTGTAGGCCTGTCAACAAATACCAGGTACGTTACAAAGTAGGAACTGGTGTGCAAATCTACAGGTTATAAGGCCCAATATGCTTGACAATTAATTTCCCTGACCTTACCTACATCGCTACCATGATGAGATATTTTAACTAAAAAGATATTCTTAGATAAAATGGATAATTATTATTTTATTATCAGGCAACTAAATCTCATCAATAAAATAGACAAAATATTCTTATACAATAATAAACTAATACATATTAAAAACCTTAAAACTATGACTATACACGTGACGTCGTCGGCGTCGTGTTTCGCTGCGTGGTGTCGCATAACCGTCCTCGGAAACGTCGAAATACGACACCTTTCGGCCAAAAGTCCTCTTACAGGCAGGTCTGTAGATGTTGGGTTGGAACGAGTACCAAAGTCAAAGTTGACGTGCACTTTCATTCTAGTGCGTCATTCAATTGCGTAGATTGCAAGTTTGATTTTAAAAGCACAAATAGCAACTATCGCAAAGGTAGCCCGCGAAATTCAAACTTTATTACGTTTTTTGCAATTTGCAGGTCAGTGTCATTTTGAATTTTGTTTGAAATATGATTCGTGAGCGTAACAAATATGACTTTACCGAATTACAATCATTAAAATTCACGTTACAACCCTGTAAGTTCACGTTATATGACTATTTCATTAAATATCAATCAATAGGATTATAAGAACTTAGCGTAACTACGTCTTCTGTAAATACATACTTGTTACGCTCGCGAATAACATTTTTTTCAACATACAACCTGACCTGCAAATTGCAATAAACGTAATGAAATTTGAATTTAGCGGGCTACCTAGCGCATACGTTAAGTAGACGGATTGCTAACTTCTGATGATTTTAAAATCAACAGATAGATTTGAATAATAGCAAAAGAAGAATCGGAGTTACCAACATAGCTTGCAGAGTAAGCCAATTGAAGTGGCAGTGGGCTGGCCATGATTGTCGAAGGACCGATGGCCAGTGGAGCAGACGAGTCCTTGAGTGGAGACCGCGTATCGGCAAGCATAGTGTGGAATGCCCCCCAGCTAGATGGACGGACGACCTAAGGAAAGCGGCTGGAACGGACTGGATGCCGAAGCCGGAGGACAGGGTGTTGTGGCACAGCCTGGGAGAGGCCTATGTCCGGCAGTGGACTGCACTCTGCTGAATTGATTGATTGAATAGCAAAAGAACTGCGAAAATTAAATTAATCTTTCTTAGATTTGCAGAAGTCGTGAAAGTGAATGACAAGCGACCTCTTCAAGATGTGAATTCTCTCGCAGAATAATGCCACAGATTCCCAGTTAATTTACTAATCTGTCTATAAATATAATAAAGTCACAACTGTACAAAGAATTTTTTTAAAGTAATTTTTGCAAGGTATGGGAACGATTTTAATGCCGAAAAAACAAATATTTTTTTAAAATTTTTGTCTGTTTATAGTTGTCTGTTCGTCTGAATGTATGTTCAGCATCACGCAAAAACTACTGTATAGATTTTGTTCAAATCATTATCTTCATATCATATCTGTGAGAGCGAGTGGGCAGTAGTCCACCACGCGGACACAGTGCGGGTTAGCAGTGTTCAAATATTGAGTAGATATTTCCTATAAGCCTGGTCAGCCTATAGGCTATAAATCTACACTAATATTATAAACAGGTAAAATTTATTAGTTTCGATATAGAAGTTAATCTCCGAAACTACTCATCCGATTTTTTAAATTATTTCACCGATAGAACGCTGCACTATTGACGAGTGCCCATCATCATCTTCGTAGCCTTTTCCCAACTATGTTGGGGTCGGCTTCCAATCTAACAGAATGCAGCTGAATACCAGTGTTTTACATAGAGCGACTGCCTATCTGACCTCCACAACCCAGTTACTGGGTAATACGATACCCCTTGGTAAGACTGGTTGTCAGACTTTCGGGCTTCTGATTACCCGTAACGACTGTCAAAGATCCACGAATGACAGCCGAGACCAACGGCTTAACGTGCTTTCCGAGGCACGGAGGGATCTCGGTATATAAAGATGGTCACCCATCCACAGACCAACCGTGGTAAGTGTAGCTTAACCTGATCGATCGACCTGTGCAGCTGTTATAATTTAGCCACGGGCCCCTCACTATTGACGAGTGCTATAATAGGATATCTTTTAAGGTATAGATAATTAATTAATTCACTTGCCGTTGGTCCCGGCTGTCATTCGTGGATCTTTGACAGTCGTTAAGGGTAGTCAGAAGCCCGAAAGTCTGACAACCAGTCCGCCAAGGGGTATCGTATTACCCAGTTACTGGGTTGTAGAGGTCAGATAGGCAGTCGCTCCATGTAAAATACTGGTATTCAGCTGCATCCGGTTAGACTGGAAGCCGACCCCAACATAGCTGGGAAAAGGCTAGGCAGATGATGAATTAATTAATTCACTTAATTACATAATTCCACGCGAGCGGAGTCGCGGGCAGAAGCTGGTCAATAATTTGAAAATTGGAAAATAACGGTGGAATCTCATGTCGGCTGTTGTGATCTGAAAAAAATCCTGTTCATCATTTGTAATTTCATTCAAACCAATTCTAATTCCAATGAGATACATGATCCATTTTTACGCGACTGCCCAAAAAATGAGTATTTTGTTTTTACTATACTTAGATAGCAGATTGACAATAAGATCGGTTATAATCCTAAAGAATAAAAAAAACAATTAATAAAATAAAACACTCCAAATAGTCTATATTAAGGGATTAATATATGCAAACCTTAAGCAATCTAGACGTAGATGGAAATAAGCTCGAGCGCTGACACCCGGGATTAGTTATCTAGTTTGAAACATTAATGGAATCTGAGAATCACGTGACATATGTATATCTAGGTTGTATGTACAGAACAGACTGTGAATATTCTTAAAATTACGAGAATTGCCCCTCAGACTGTGAACGTTCTTAAAATTACGGGAATAGCCCCTCTGATTATCTTAAATCTGTGCTTAGGCCTTGTTCACACTAGACAACGTACATTTTTATTATTTCACCTCTCTCTTTGCCCAGAACAATATTGTTGTTTCATTTGTACGTATTGACAGATTTTGGTTTCGGGGAAAATTGTAAAATCCAATTTGACAGTAAGTACGAGGAGTGATGACGATCAGGCACAAATAAACCTTTTTTACAAAAAAAAAAAAAAAAATTGAATTCCAAAACAGACAATAAATACAAAGTGAAAATAACTTTAATTTCGGAAGTCTACGTCGTTGGGTTTCGCATTTTCGATATTAAATTTTGTAGTATTTTTTGGAAGTCGGTTTTTTTTAAGTTTTTTTTTCACTTTCAAGTTGTGCTTACCGCACACAAATTCGTATAACATTACTTACTATGTAAATATCAGTGACAGGAAGTCATTATAACATCATCAATATTAACTAAGTGGCAAAAATACGTATTAACTGTCTGTGTGTTACTATTTTACGCCTAAGTCACTGACCGGATTTTGATTGAAAATTTGCAAACGAGATAGATGGCATCCTGGGGAAGGACATTACTTACTGCTACTTTTTGACCCGGTAGCTCGGGACGTTACTTTTTGTCCCGGTAGCACGGGACGCTACTTTTTGTCCCGGTAGCACGGGACGCCACTTTTTGTCTCGGTAGCACGGGACGCTACTTTTTGTCCCGGTAGCACGGGACGCTACTTTTTGTCTCGGTAGCACGGGACGCTACTTTTTGACCCGGTAGCTCGAGACTTTACTTTTTGTCCCGGTAGCACGGGACGCTACTTTTTGACCCGGTAGCTCGGGACGCTACTTTTTGTCCCGGTAGCACGGGACGCTA
The DNA here is from genome assembly GCA_949316385.1 of Globia sparganii. NCBI lineage: Eukaryota > Metazoa > Arthropoda > Insecta > Lepidoptera > Noctuidae > Globia > Globia sparganii. The sequence goes on along the minus strand of OX438653.1, from coordinate 16,660,442 downwards.
CTTTTTGTCCCGGTAGCACGGGACGCTACTTTTTGTCTCGGTAGCACGGGACGCTACTTTTTGACCCGGTAGCTCGGGACTTTACTTTTTGTCCCGGTAGCACGGGACGCTACTTTTTGACCCGGTAGCTCGGGACGCTACTTTTTGTCCCGGTAGCACGGGACGCTACTTTTTGTCCCGGTAGCACGGGACGCTACTTTTTGTCTCGGTAGCACGGACGCTACTTTTTGACCCGGTAGCTCGGGACTTTACTTTTTGTCCCGGTAGCACGGGACGCTACTTTTTGACCCGGTAGCTCGGGACGCTACTTTTTGTCCCGGTAGCACGGGACGCTACTTTTTGTCCCGGTAGCACGGGACGCTACTTTTTGTCCCGGTAGCACGGGACGCTACTTTTTGTCCCGGCAGCACGTTCACGCGGGCGAAGCCACGGGTAGAATCTAGTTGTAATTAAAAAGAATACTCTAGCCATAAAAATAATATCGGAAATCAGAAACTGGTAGTAGGTAATACATAAGCAGTCACGTGTAGGTAATATGTTAATATTTTTTATTCAAAAGTAATTCTTGCTAAATGCACTCATTTTATACGTTTAATGTTCTTTGAATGGAGTTTATGTTAATTTAAATACATTCTTGCTAAGGGTACTCTTTTTACTCAAGTACCACGTTAAGTCTACGTAGGACGTAGGTGGCAAAAGATACATGTACTTTGAATTTATTACTTATAATAATAACTTAAAAGAAAATAAACAGTTAAGCGGTTTGTTTATTTAAATGTTTTCTAAGTAGTTTGGTTGAAGTAATTCTTCTCAAAATGTCTCTCCTAAATACAGATTACTCAGTGATCTAGCTAGGAGAACAGCGATTCATCCAAAAACATTTCGTTGTACATAGCTACACCCTGTAATTAATAATGCATACTTTGTAAGTAATAACATTATTTAAAAGGTGAACCCCCTATACATATTTACTAAGAAGAGTTATTATTTTCGTATAACTACTATTTATGTAGTTGGTAATCGAATTATATTTTCTTTATCTTCATGAAGTTTTGGTAGAAATTCGGCGTATTAGGTTTCTTTAAAGGGTGTCAAAATCAAAATATTTTATTTCGAGTTACTCCGGTTCACATAAGCCTACATGGGCACTTATGAAACGTCAGAAGCTAGGTGCACGGTTCCGATTGGTCATTTCCTATGGAGGAGAGCCGGCAAGAAACTCCAAGATTATGAAACAAATAAATAATAATAATAACAAATAAATAATAGTAATAATTGGCTTTTACAATGTTTTCAAATTACAGTAGGTATGGTACGACAGCGTAGGCCTGTCAACAAGTACCAGGTACTTGATAGAATAAAAAATGGTGTACAGATCTAAAGTCTACAAGGCCTACAAAGTCCTCACATTTACAAAATAAAGAATCTATGAAAAGGATAAATAAAATATAAAAACCTATTAAAACCAAGTGATATGATTTCCATTACAACCACTAATAAAGGGTTGAAAAATTAGAATTGTCTGTATATAATGTCAAATAATAAAAATATTATGTCGAAGAAGTATGTAAAAAATAAATAAAATCATAATTTGAGAGCAGTTAATAGTCAGATAATAAACTTCTTCTTAAAAAATTAAACGTTAAAAAAATGCTGGAAAAGTATTACACCTGCAAAAGCTAAAATTACACAAGCTGGTTACGACTTACGAATCCGTGTAAAACGCCGTTTGAAAATTACCTAGGTTTATTTTATTTAGCTACTTTTAAAAGTGATTTTGTCTTACTGTAATCAACGTATTATTCTGGAATTTAAGTTATTTCACGAGAAAATCACTTTTGAATTTTGCTTGTGCTCGGTTCTTATAAACAAAAACGTTTTGCTTACCAATGTAGTATTTTTATTGCCAAACTGGGCATATAAATAATAGATTCGTAAGCAATTGTTTCCTGTGATAGCTACTTCCTTATGGAAGGGTCTACTATTAATGGTCGTGACTGTACTTGTATTAAAGTGTTCTGTTTAGCAACTCACCGAGGCAGCAGAAGGCTCCGTCTCATGATGGTAGGTGGAGTGATGTCGGATAGTCCCCGCCATGCCGTCTTCACGTTGATCTACATCGGGATGTCACATGACGTCACGCGTCATTCAACTGCGTTGTATTATCACCTCCTTTGCAATTGACTTCGACAACTCATGGTACGAGTTACTTATTCACAAAGATTTTACTAAAGATACATTTAGTTAGGATATTTGTCACTGTCGCATAATTATTATGTTGGCTTTAATTTATTATTTAGTTATGCACCATCATCTAAATCAAAATGTTTAAAAATGTAATATTTAATGTTTCAAACTATGGATTTCGGGTCTGCTAGAAAAGATTTCTACAAAATTCTTTTGTTGTTTAGTTTCCTATATTGGTTACTGTTCTTGATAAGAATCTAAGGAATCCTTTTGTTCTTTAATATCCTATCATCATTTGCCTAGCCTTTTCCCAAGTATTTTAGGATCGGCTTCCAGTCTAACCGGATGCAGCTGAGTACCAGTATTTTACATGGAGCGACAGTTCATCTGATCTCCACAACCCAGTTACTGGGTAATACGAAACCTCTTGGTAACACTGGTTGTCAGAATTTCGGGCTTCTGACGAACGACTGTCAAATATCCACGAATGACAGCCGAAACCAACGGCTTAACGTGCTTTCCGAGGCACGGAGGGGCCTCGGTATGTGAAGATGGTCACCCATCCACGGACCAACCGCGGCAAGCGTAGCTTAACCTGAACGATTGACCAGTGCGTCTGTTATTACTTATCCACAATCCCCTCTGTTCTTAACATCCTATATGACTGTAAATACCTACATCGCATATATTTTTTGTTACAATACTATATATGGATAGGATACTTATATACCTAAGCCTTTCTTAGAAGTTGTTTGCTTGTGTGACACTTGACATCCTAACTATAGGAAGTTCGCATCGAGGACACCAGCTTAGCTTTCATGTCGTGCTTATTTCCACTTGAAACTTCAGACAGGGGATCACAGGATAAGTGTCCACTTCCATTTGGAACTGTATCTTGCGTACATGTGAATAATTTATGCGTTTGGTTGAATGGCTGTTACTGTGCAATAAAATATTTGAGTTTGAGTTTATTTTTGAGTAGATATACAGCGTAGCTATTAGGTTATCCCATTAATTGAAGCCACGTATTACGTATTTTAAACATACACAATTAAAATAATTAATTACAATTACTTTTTCGTTTTAGTATTTAACAACATTAATTATAATTTGTGATTATTTGCTAACAATACCATAAAGTGTGTGTTAAATTGTTGATACTATCACCCTGTCTATTATGAAGCGTGCTTTATGTCGTGCCAATTTGTACGCAATTAATTTTGCTAAAACAAAATCAGTTTTCTGTTTTTAGTCAAAATAATTATTTTATTATTTTAACAGACTACAAACACTTGTAATGACCGCTGTACTATTTAATGTGATGACCTTATCGCCACTCTGTATAGTATAAAAAATTTGGGCTTAACCCGTTTTATTAGTGATACATATTATTACTTATGTACTTGATTATGATATATGATAACAGCACTTTCATAGAAAGTTTAATATTTTATCTTCCATTCAATCATACTTACTAAGCTTAACGGCTATCTAAACGATTATTATCAGTGGATGTATAAAGCTTTCTGGTCACGATTGTGTTGAGATAATTACCTCCGAACGACCTTCTCAATAAATCCTAATTCATTGTTGGGGATTCTGTATAGATTTCTGTGGATTTGTGTGTGAGTAATTTATTCGATCAGATGCTGAGTAATTAGATTTTATGGATTAGAATAGAATGCTACTTTTGAAATTTTGTTTATTAAATATTAGAATAAAAGTTATATAAATTTTTTCGATGTAGCTCAAAGTGAAGAATCAAGGTTACCATCGAAAATTAAAATTTTACGATACTTTAATTGTTATTTAACAACAAATTTTTTTTAAAATATTCTACCAAGTTATAATTAAGTTTGAAACTTTGAGCAAATATCAATTTTCGTAAAGTGCAATTATGCAGTAACTCACAAAGTACGACTTTATTCACTTTACATCGGTTAAGGTCGCTACGCTCTAGACGTCGTAGCGCTACGGAGGGGCTACGGTGCTACGAGCCTTGCGGGTCCCGGCGTAGCGGCTGGCGCGCGACTGCCGCAGCGTGAGGCAGGCTACTCGCTCCGACCCGCGCACTCCGCACCGTAATGATTGACAAAATACTTCACCTGTGTGTTTTCTAAGAAACAAGTGGTAGAAAGAAACACACGAACATTAACAAGGCACGTTTCGAAAAAAGACGCGTCAAATATATGGAAAGAGTTTCAAGAAACTTGGCTATTGAGGATGCGCTCACTGCTGCGGAACATGTATTTGCTATTTTTGATTTCAATCAAATGAGCATATTATGCAAAGTTTAAAAATAAGTATTTAAAAAAGCCGACAGTGACCGAGTACGAGTACATTAAAATAGAGAGGTATAAATATAATTTCCTATGTAACTTTTCAGTTATTAATACTCTAATACTGTCCTGATGATTTGACTGCCCCTTCATTAGAAAATGCTGTAGCAGACATGTATAGCCAGTGCACTTACTTTTGGTTGACCTTGACATATATTTATAGTGACTTGTTTTGTATTGTTTTTATAATTTGTTTTTTATTTTATTTGATTTAATTTTGAATTCTGTGACCCAGAAAATTTGTATCTTTTAATTTTCGTTTATTTGAATTGCATTGACCTTTTATTTTAATTTTAATTCTGCGACCTTTTTATTTGTATTCATTCAATTATTTTATTTGTAGGTATTGAAATTTTATTCTGAGTTATGAGTATTCTGTGGCAGTAGGCATTGTGATATATTTGTTTAATTTTGATGTTATGTAAATTTTATTTAAATGAATTTTATTTTATTATTTATTTATTATACAATTGAATAACACACTATGTGGGGCATATAAGCCGCTTATCGTATCGCGCAAGATATAAGAGTCAACACAAAGTAATGTGAAATGGTGCTAGACGATGGAGCGGTTGCGATCTATCTTGTTTTTCATCTTTTCCAATTGGCACAGCAGTAGCGTTTGCACTTGTGGTTACATGTATTGGAAGAATCGTATGGCGAACGACTCCCTTGATTTTCTTTGCATTAAATTTTCGATCAAGAATACACTAGATTCGTTCGGGCCTAGATTTGTTTTAAGCGCTCGTTAGAATTAGGTAATATTTCGCTTAAATCCGTTGTAATTTTATTTATTGTTTCTTTTTAACTAAGTACCTACTAAGTGGTTTTAATTCTCAAAATTATGTAGTCGATGATTTTGGTGCACGGTGAAACTTTAATGAGTTTATGTTTGCACTAATTTAAATGTATAAAATATATGTGTACTACTGAATAAATAAATAAATAAAAACATACAGTTCCACGAACAAAAACCCTTTGCTCAAGTTACCGCGATTGATAGTACTTTATATTTATATTCTTAATTAATAAACAATTTAAAAAAGGGTTTAAATGTCATGAACTTCCGATTAATCAATTTCGGACTGTCTGTCATCGGAGAAAATGTAAAAACGCTTGCAGCCTGACTATAAGTAATAAAGAATACAAACATATTTATTAAAAAATAAATCTTAAAAAAACCGGCTACGTGCGAGTCGGACTCGTACAAGAAGGTTTCCATGCCGGCGTACAATATTTAACACTACATATAAAAAACACGTTTCTTTTAATTAATTAACTTAATTTTACATTTTTAGGGTTTCGTACCTCAAAAGGAAGAAACGGAACCCTTATAGGATCACTTTGTTGTCCGTCCGTCCGTTGTCTGGCAAGACTCTTTATCTCAGAAACTCCTGGAGGTATCGAGTTGAAATTAAACCATATATTCAGGTCTGCGGTCCCTTGAAGCTGTGAAAAAATCAAAATTTTAAGTTAACGTAAAAAAAAGATACGACCGTTTATGCCGCAAAAAACTTATATTTCGACACTCTCAAGGGAATCAAAATGTATAGGGTACTTCCCGTTGACTTAGAATCATGAAATTTGGCAAGAAGCAAGGTCATGTAGCACAATTCATCATCATCTGCCTAGCCTTTTCCCAACTATCTTCCAGTCTAACCGGATGCAGCTGAATACCAGTATTTTACATGGAGCGACTGCCTATCTGACCTCCACAACCCAGTTACTGGGTAATACGATATCCCTCGGTACGACTGGTTGTCAGACTTTCGGGCTTCTGACTACCCGTAGCGACTGTCAAAGATCCACGAATGACAGCCGGGACCAACGGCTTAACGTGCTTTCTGAGGCACGGAGGGGTCTGGGTATGTAAAGATGGTCACCCATCCACAGACCAATCGCGGCAAGCGTAGCTTAACCTGGTCGATCGACCTATGCGGATGTTATTATTTAGCCACGGGCCCCTCATCATGTAGCCCAAGTAAAGGAAAAATCCAAAAACCGTAAATTTGTGGTTACATACCTTTCCCCTCGGTGCGCGAGTCCGACTCGCACTTGATCGGTTTGATCGACTCTTCACGTGACCAGAGGGCTGGCCTATTTTTTAGTCAAAGAATCAGCATTGCCATACAACGTGGCAATGCTGCCAGCTTTTTGGGCACGTTTCGAACGAATTTTTTCATGATCTTTGATTATTTCTCCCCCTTTTTATACAGAATGGGCAAAAATTCGTGGATCAAACGAAACAGGGCGACAGCTGGGGTTATTTGCATATAGTAGTACAAATTTCAAATGCAAATCAAATGCTCTGTGCAAATTTCAAATGTCCCTACCCATTACGGTTCAAAAGATACAACCCTGTGACAGACAGACGGACAGACGAACGTTCGGAGAGCGGAGCCTTAGTCATAGGGTACCGTGGGCACCCTTTGGGTACGGAACCTTTCTTCTTGTTTTCGTGTCGATGCTACTCTTCTTCGTTGTTTTATTTTTTTATAGAGTTTGAGCCCAGTTGGTAGCCACGTTGATTGAAACATCGGTAGCATTATTTAGGTCATCACAGGTGCAGGTGAACAGACACATATGACACTCCAATACATAACAACATGGTATTAAGTTGATAAGTGGTATTTATTCTACTTTTGATTACACAACTTAAGGCCACGTTGCCTTATTTTTCGGGCCGTTTTTGAGGCGCTAACCTTAAATCTAGAGTAATCTTGATCAAAGCATTAAATAGTTACTTAAGTTTAGGGCCTGTTAAACCCCCGCTAGATAAGTTACGGCTAAAAATGCTGTCAGATAAATTCATACAAAATGAGGTCTATTTTTTAAATTTAGTTAGTTGTTAGTGCAGGAAAGCGTGAAAATTATTTCTTGATATTTATTTGTTCATGATATTATGTCTATAGCTGCAACTTTACAGCCACTTTCCAGTTGTGGTTGAAACCTAGTTTTAAAAGAAGTAAAAGTTTGATAACTAGATCAAGTTTGGTTATATGCCCGCGGCTACTCCCGCGTGGAGGTTAGAAATTATCCCGCGGGCACGTACTCCCGGGATAAAAATCAACCTATGTCCTAACCTATCGTTTACATGGGTGCTAAACATAGAAATTTGTACAGCCAGCACCCTAATTGCGTAACACACTATTACTCTCAATTTGAATCATTTTGAAGCATATTACTAATCCATTGGTCCATATGTTCGAAAAATGTGTCTGCTCAACAACGCAAATAACGCAATGAATGTTGTTGAACTGTCAAAATGAAACCCATTGCTACTGATAGTGTGTTACGCAATTACCCTGCAGGTGTGAAAAGGCAACAGATAGATAGATAGAGTTACTTTCATATATATAATGTTAGCATGGAATTATTGATTCAACATTTTTTATTTATTCCGGTCGGATCCCCTGATCTGGCTACCCATTCTAGTAATTTTAAACATTCAAAATGTAGTCGCAGTCTCATCTCGGCGACAAACAAATGTCAAAAACTTGTCAAAATGTAGGGAAATTATAGGTGCTTTTGACACTGAGATCACACTGTGAACGTTCTTAAAATTACGAGAATTACCCCTCTGATCTCCTGCTAGTTATTCTTATGTTTTAATTTCTAGTGGATAAGATAGAAAGATTTTATAGATAGGTATGTTGTATTACTTACCAGGTGCCCGCTTTTTCTTTAATAACTACTTAGCTCTTAGCTTTAGTTACTAATTAATTATAACATGTTTATAATCTGTTCCTCCTTTAAGCTGTTTGCAACATCAAAGAGTAAGAAAATGCCTTATGCACTTTGATCATTATTATATAAAAGTTTCCTTTAAGTACACAAAAGCTTTCAGTAGATTAAGGTGCCTACTGCTATATACTACTTCTACTATATATTATACAGGATGTCCTGTAATTAATGGATAACCGCTTAAGGGGTCATTGTTCTTATCATTATAAACAACAATGAATTCGACCAACCTGAAATCGCGAAAAAAGAATCAGCTGTTTCCTACATTTTGACCAGTTATGTGAACACAAATGTAGGGAACAGCTGATTTTTTTTCGCGATTCATGTTTGGTTGCTTAATAAAAGTTGTTCATAATGATATGTACAATTACCCTTTAAGAAGTTATCCATTAATTACGGGACATCCTGTATACAAAAATGGACATTGAATATTGACAACAGTCATCATCAGCGCAGCCTTTTCCCAACTATGGGGTCGGCTTCCAGTCTAACCGGATGCAGCTGAATAACAGTGTTTTACATGGAGCCTATCTGACCTCCACAACCCAGTTACTGGGTTATACGATACTCCTTGATAGACTTGTTGTCAGACTTTCGGGCTTCTGACTACCCGTAACGACTGTCAAAGATCCACGAATGACAGCCGGGACCAACGGCCTAACGTGTTTTCCAAGGCACGGACGGGTCACGGTATGTAAAGATGGTCACCCATCCACAGACCAATCGCGGCAAGCGTAGCTTAACCTGATCGATCGACCTCTGCGGCTGTTATTATTTAGCCACAGGCCCCTCATACTGACAACAGTAAATCTCTTTAATGAAAATGTAAATTAAACTGACATGGCTTTTATGAACCTCATTCATCGTTTTAAAAATGACACGGTACCGATTTAAATTATATTATACTGTTTTTCAAGCAATGTCAATTTATATTACGTACTTAATTAAGTTGTTCACTAAACCGGAACCTAAGCTATTATACCTACTTGTATAGAATAAATCAAATTGCAAATTCTTAGTAAACCTAAGCATTGCTGCTGCCAAGCGAGAGCTGCTGGATGTAATCTAATAAGTACCTATTTTATAGTCTGTACCAAAAGTCTCTGATGAAAGTGTAAATAGTGTATTCAGGTTAAATTCTTACGCAATCACTCACTGAAGGAAATTAGTAACTCATTCATCTGAATTCAGAAGGTTTCGACTTTATATGTCAACACTTTTCCAAAAATTATTGTTTGAATAACACTATTTATTTAAAATTGAAAAATCATAGAGCCTAGTCCCCTCAATAACATTGCATAAAATATGACTGGAAAACTATACCCACACGAATAGCTACCGAGTTTTTCGAAGGTAGAAGAAGAACATACCAGGAATAGGGGAAGTTATGGGGAGACTTATGCTTCGCAATGGGACAAAACAGGTAGATAAAAATAAGTAGAAACTAAGGTAAGAAGCGCACCTCTTAGAATAATTGTTACATTTCTTGAAAAATTCTATTGAAATCAACTACGATTACCTAGCTATCCATAAAAGAGGAGAAAATATTCCTTTGTCGAATTTACAAGGTGCAGTAAAGTGTAAAAATAGCTTTCATTGTGTGCAAAGGTACGCGATACAAGAACTTATGTTCGTTCGCAGATAAAATAAAACACGAGCCGCTGTAAAACGATACTTCTTACTTTAAGTGTTCCTATTTACGTAGCGATCGTATTACTCTTCAGGGAACAGCAGGAAAGTGTGTAAAATAACACTGGAAGTACTTGAATCGAATAAAAGAAGGTAAAATAATTAAGTAATAATGTAATTCGGTAGTATAAAGTAGGAAGCAAAGTTAGAACATTGTCTAATGAAGGTAATTAAGGATCGCGGGGAAAGTTTTCTTGCATTGAGGTAAGTACAACTTAAAAGTGAAAAATAGAAACTTTAATGTAAAAAAAACAACTGACTTCCAACAAAGACTACAAAGTGAAAAATAACTTTAATTTCGGAAGTCGGTGGCAAATAACGAAAATGCGAACCCAACAACACCGACTTCCGAAATTAAAGAAAAATAAAAATATACATTTATAGTAACCAGGGTCGTCGGATATAGTTGAAGTTTACTAAGAAATCGACGGATGTTTTCGAATGAAATTTAATTTGATAAATTAACTGTATGTTTTCTATTAATTAAATTAACCTTTATTCGAAAACATTGTTCGGTTTCTTACTAAACTTCAACTATACCGACGATCCTGGTTACTTATCTCCTTAGGTGACCGTACATACATTAATTCAGTTACATATTGTATAGATATATTTACCTATTTTACCATACAGGAAACCTGAGATGAGTCTATTAATCTAGAAACTACACAGTACAACGCATGTCCCAAATCATAAATTCCCAAACTATATTGGCAGCAAGCTATACCAATAATAATATTATTAATTATATTAATGTGTCGCAGAATCATGTCTTGCTCAATAAACTTGATATAGGTAACATATATATTACTCTATACATTGTGTACAATTGTTCAGTATAATGTACAGCCATGTTGCACGCTAGTTCACAACTGCTCAATTAAGTATTCATACGTGTAATGGATATTACTATGTCATGAGTAGGTACTGTTTTAAGCACGAGTAGGCACGATGATCTACCTCTTGAAAGCAAAAACATCGATATGCGGACATTGGCCCCGATTCTGTTGTTCACAAACTAAACTAAATTTAAGTTCAGTGCATCTTTTTCTTTCTATTTCATTATGAAAAGGACAGAAGATAAATATTAGATTAGTCCTGTCAAATTAATCAGCGCCTGACGTAAATTGACGTATTTTTAGTAGCCAATTTTTTAATCACATCTAAACTTGTGTAAGTATTATCTAATTTGACAGGACCAAACTAATATTTTTCTTCTGTCCTTTGCTTAGTGAAATAGAAAGAAAAAGATGCACTGAACTTAAATTTAGTTTAGTTTGTGAACAACAGAATCGGCGCCATTATGGAACTTATTAGTTTGGGCACGTAGTATTATTTCACGGGATATTATGTCCAGATGAAGTTGTAATAAGGTCGTCTATTTACATGTTTTTGGCGAGTTTTCGTTGCTAAATTAAGGTGTGGGGTATACATTTCTTTCTTTTTTTTTGTTAGAGCTGGATGGTTGCGCCAAATATTCAGTGTTAAAAAAGTCAGCCTGGAGATCGGTTGTAGGTTTAAAACATAACATCACGCCTGTATTCCTCGGAGGGTTAGGCAGAGATTTTCCTATGGTACATCCACATTTCGCCAACTCCCATGTAATAGGGGGCAAGCCTAATGCCATCATTCGGGCATAAATCAAGACTCCGGGCAGTAACACTGAGAAATTCCTGATGGAATAAAAACTTTTTACAAAAAAAAAACGACTGACTTAAAAAAAAAAAAACTACAAAGTGAAAAATTACTTTAAATTTGAAAGTCGGTGTCGTTGGTTCCGCATTTTCGTTTTTGACACCGACTTCCGAAATTAAAGTTATTTTTCACTTTGTAATTTTTTTTTTTTTTTTTGTAAAAAGTACCTTCTATATATTTTACATACATCGAGTACAGAGGCTCCTTTTTGAAGTCGGTTAAAAACCCAGGAACACTTTGTCCGACCCAGGAATCGAACCTAGGAATCCATGCTCATCAGTAGCGCTTGCGACCATTAGACCAGAGAGGAGGGGTTTAATCTTTTATAAGTAGGTACGCAAACTGAAATAAGAGGCTCAATGAATTTGGTTCATTTGATTTGGAGAAAGAGAATTTAATACTCATGACGGCTTAGATGCCTCAAAGTATCGTCCTATTAAATATCAATCTCATTCACTTATTGGTACTTAAATCGGATTAATAATCTCCTTTTTGAACTCGTCAGAAATGGGGTAAGGTAATGTCTTAACGATATTATTTACGATTTATTCCGTTTTAATACCTACAAATAACACCACTGGTATTTGTTTCAACTCTGAATATTTATTTTCTATTCCGAACGAATACTACTCTTTAAATAGTTAAATTTAATATGCGAACGAATGAATTTGGTACAGTCAGCTCAGTCAAATCTAATCAAATTAAGTTCTAATATTTTTATGTGATCGTAATAAAATACTATCCAAATTCACGTCATTCCAATATTTTTACAAAGATATAGGCAAGAGTAGCTTAAGTGAATCACCTTGCTAATTTTTAGGGTTCCGTACATCAAAAGAAAAAAACTGGTCAAGAGCGAGTCGGACTCGCGCACCGAGGGTTCCGTACCATCATGTTTTTAAATTTTACATCGGTGAGAATTTTAACACTGCGGTGTAGAATATTTCAGTTTTATAATATTTTTTAATATTTTCGGTCAACGCTATCTCTTAACCGACAGTGAATCTAATGTGATTTTTGATGATTTCTGAAAAGTGTGCTATTTAGAGACGTCTTTTATTTTTCCTGTAATCTTTACATAAACTTCTATGACATAGAACAATTTCAGATTTTTCTCTATGCAAACTTCGAAGATAAGGCCCCGGACGGTATTTTTTTTTTTCACATTTTTCATCATAAGTCGAAAACTATGCGGCCTAAAGAAAAAAGAAAAAATGTTTGAGAATGTGCAAACTGCGTTCTTTCACATGATACCCCACATCAAATTGCCTCACTTCGAATTTTTCAGATATCCAGCTGTGATAGGCGGACAGACAGAATGACAGACTGAGTGTCATCATAAGGGTTCCGTTTTACCATTTTAGTACGGAACCCAAAAAGCGAAACCCTTATAGGATCACTTTGTTGTCTGACCGTCCGTCTGTCTGTCAAGCAAGACCCTTTACAATTTCGAGATTTTTTGTTTTGCGATTATAAAGACGAGTCTTCCAATACCCGAATAACAATCTTGGTCAGTCCAAATCAACTAGAGAAAATTCCGAAATACATTTTTTTAAAATGTGACGGTACATTCGATTGCACCCCTGAGCCTTTTGTGTAGCTATATACTATCCACGGAGATCTGGGAAGTGACGAAGATCACATTCGCGTAGCTCCTCTCATTTATGTACCTATTACTAAACAATAAAACAGAAGAAACATACAAAAAAATATTTGAAATTTTGAAACAATATATTCATGGGTAACCCGTTAAAATAACAGATTTTGAACTAGCAGCAATGAACGCTTTCAATTGTTTTTTCGTCAGTTGTGATTAAAGGGAGCTATTATATCATTATTCCAAAAATGTATGGAAAAAAGAAAAACACACAAATATGCAATCACCCAAAGACATGTAAGACTTTCAGCTTTACTACCCAATGATATTATAAGTTACTATATATATCATTGTTACTGCCTCGTAAATACTTAAGATGATCAGTGACTGCTTTGATTATACAAAAAGTTGATTTTCTGTGTGATTTGTGAAAAAAGTGATTTGCTTTTGTGACAAATTTAACTGACGCGGTAAATACATAATTACGTACATATCTAATAATAACCATGTCAGGTAAATTTTAATTTATATTAAGAATTTGTATTATGATCAAACGACGGACTAATATTTATTACAGTGTAGAATATTGTATTTTAATTAAATTAGCATCATATTAAAGTGTGTTTTATATAATGAAATCATGTTACGAGAATGCAGGTTAACTTTTCCTTGAATTAAAATATATAAGTAGTGTAAGTCATGTCTTCATACTACACTGTAGTTATACCTATGTATTAAAATGGTGTTAAAAATAACGGTGCAACTCTTTAGAGCCGGTTGTTACAAACGGTTGTACGTACGACAAATAATAACGATTACGTACTCGTTATTATTTGACGTACGGGTAGGCCATAATTTTGTAATTGGAATTTGAAACAACGTTTTTTTGGTTTGACGATAGTTAGCGCCAATTTTGACGTATACGCGTGCGTCGAGTGGACGTGAAACAATTTACACCGCCCTTACTTATCTCCTTTGCTGACTCTACCTATGTATCTCAGTACAATTTCACAAAACATTTTGTTTCTCGTACTCTAAGATTTTCGACATTTTCCCAATTTCCCCTTCAATTACACACGGTTCTATTACACATACGAATTGTTCAAACAATATTTTTTATCAACGCATTCCATTAAGACTGTGCCGACCGTACAGTGGCGCCCTCATCGTTTGTTTGGTTATTTCATACAATTTAGAATGAAAATGCAGAAAATAAGCACGTTAAGTTGTGCTTCACAAGATTATACGTTAATATTATTATAAAAGGTAGTTTTATATTGTTTAGTTTCATTATAATCCTTAAAACGGATAAAAGTGGCCACTATATTCCGTTTTAAGGATTATGATAAAACTAAACAATATAAAACTACCGCTTCTAATAATATTAACGTATAATCTTGTGAAGCACAACTTAACGTGCTTATTTTCTGCATTTTCATTCTAAATTGTATGAAATAACCAAACAAACGATGAGGGCGCCACTGTAGGGTCGGCACAGTCTTAAGCTATAAAAAGTGGATAACATCGGTACGAGGCGAAAGTAGGTCATTGTTACAAATAATTCGACGTTCCGTATTCAGTAAGTCTTACAATAATATTATGTTAACCTGTTTATCGTTTCACGAATAAAGAAAGTAAATAAACGACACTTGGGATTACGTAAAGTTATTTTTATTAATGTACCGTCCGCGTCCTTGCACGTACATTTGAGTGGTTATGGTTAGGATCGACTGCGCGGTCAAATATTTGCAGTGAGCATCGAAGTCGATCCCTGGGGAAATCTCAAGTTGTCTTTTCGTTTCAAATAAAAATGTCGGTTTCTGTTTCATTCTAAACAACGCTGACTTAATTAAATTTAGGTATATTACCAACAGGTTTGTGGGAAGCACAAAGTTAATTTTAAGATTGGTGAGATGTGATCTCGGAATGTTTTATTTAAAGTTTCATTATAAAGTAAGTATAATAATAGAACACTTAAGAATGTTGCCAGACGACCGAGTCTGGGACACTAGAAGTATTTTTGCCCTTCAAGTACTTTAAAGTTTTGAGCTCTTTGGAAGTTTGGAAACGCTTCGCTCAATTATGGTAATAATGCGCTGTTAACCTATAAAACCGTCTACACTTCGCGTAGGGGTGAGACCAAAGTGATTCATTACGATTCGCGTCGACATCTAATTGTGATTTGTGACGCACATCCTTTTCTTACTGGAGAGTAACAGATTTTTCTACATGCATAAAGTCAGTGGGCGACTGACGTTTGCAGGTGTCCTTGTAATACTTTCAGACGATGTGATCGCAAGAAAACGATACCGTCATCTCTTGTCCAGCAAATACCAACTTTCTGAAGGTCAGGAGGTCCCCAATGCGATCGGGATTAGATTAAGACTAAGTTTGCTTGCATATCGAACGGATGACGTTAGTTCTGGCTTACTTCTATATCTATACATATTATAGATTAAAGTCGCTTTTCGTGTCTATTTCTTGCTCTTCTAAATTTTGCAATTGATTTTGATGCGGTTTTTTTTACCATTTTCTAGAAAAAGTATTCCAGAAGGTTTATGTGTAAAATACACTAATATTAAACTAATATTATACAGTGCCCTCTTATGTGAAAAATGCTAACTGCTATAGCTTAAGTAGAAAAATGTCAACTAACTTTTGGAGGGCACTGTGTATAATAAAAGCATCTCGATGTTTTGTTAAGTCATACAAACCGCGAGAGTCATGGGCGAATCGCTAGTCAATAAACCAGTCGACATTTGAGCGTGATTATGTTTCTTGTTTCCATAATTATACAAACTTCAAAGCGGAAATAGGCTTTTGCGCGATAATGAGACATTAATAAACGCTTGCATACCTTTGTATATGTACAGCACCTTACACGATGTCATCTCCACGTTAATTTAGAATGAAGTATTGGTTTTACAAATTGGATATCAGCCGATCATTCAGAAACATAAGCACAGAATTAAATACATTTAGGTATTATTGAATCTTAAATGTCAAAGATAAAGTGAATATTTAGAGTTGTGCCATTTTGAACTCTGATCTTTAAGAATCAAAGCACAACAAGAAACAAAAGCTTCGTTCGGGGTAGTTGGAAAACGAATGTATACAAACATTAGTTCGTTAACAATCTTAAAAACAAAGCAGGTGGGTGTAGAACCAGGTGATAGTGGAGACTACAGGTTACCTGTTGCTGTGATCGGCATTGAGCTTCCGTTGCGGCCTCCAGTGATACTCGCGATGATAAACAGACTGTGATGTTATAACAACATAACACCCCTTTACATAATCTGATTAGGAGATCGCTTCGTTCGAGGAAGTCGCGCCAATAAAAATACTGGCGTCTATTGTTTTTTTTTTTTTCATTTCTGTTTGAATGATGTGGTGAATGGTGATGCGTGTTATAAGGCAATGTTTTTTTTTTACAATATCACGATTTTAGTAACGTACGTGAAGTGAAACATTCAAAGGAGTGTTTAATAATTAAAATTGTATACCTATATATTTAATCTTGCTTTCTTGATGAAAATCAGTTAGCTTCAATGCAATCAGATGAGAACATGTGATTTACAATTTCTCCAAGTCCGAACTGAGTTTAAAAAAACAAACCGTGCCCTTACGATTAAATACACGTAAACGATGACCTAATTAAAATGCCTTAGCAGCATATGAGTAATTATGACTCAAAGGATTATGCCTGCATATACAGGGTGGCCATGGACGTCGACGCGCAAACTGAAGGCCAATTCTCGTAATTTAAAACGTTCAAAATCTAGTCGCAGTCTCATTTCGGGGACAAACAAATTTCAAAAACTTGTTAAA
Source organism: Globia sparganii (assembly GCA_949316385.1). Lineage (NCBI taxonomy): Eukaryota > Metazoa > Arthropoda > Insecta > Lepidoptera > Noctuidae > Globia > Globia sparganii. Next base: position 16,643,363 of record OX438653.1, on the reverse strand, counting down.
ATGTAGGGAAATTTGAGGTATTTTTGGAAGATTGAGACTGAGATCAGACTGTGAACGTTCTTAAAAATTACGAGAATTGCCCCTCTGAAACCATGAATTCAGTACATAATTCTAGGCCCTAGAGAAGAGAAATTTTTCGTCAGTTATTTAAATAAAAAATCTGCAGTGTCATTTAAAAGTGCAATACCTACGCGGTCGAAATGTATGGAATAGCAATTTTTTTTATAGCCTACAGTAAATTGCAGGGGTGTTTAAAATCATGATTGTACTGAATCCATGGCAGCGTTGCGCGTCTATGTCCATACCATACTGTATTTACGTAATTCAGTTGCCATTCACCATTTCTAGCAAATCTCAGCTCGTTTGCCATTCATTCGGTTGCCTGAATCTTCAGGAGCTGTGTTCGAGATTCAGGAGCTGTGTTTACAGCGTTATTACACAATTTATGTACAACAAGATATTGCCCGCGTGTTTGCCCGCGTGGATGTCAGAAATTATCCCACGGAAACGTATTATATGGATAAAAAGTATCCTATGTTTTAACTCTGGCAATGGTATACGTGTGTCCTAAACATCGAAGGCTTGAAAGGGAGACACGCAGAGAGACATACTTTCGCATTTTTAACCGATTTCAAAAAGGAGGAGGTTTTCAATTCGACTTTTTTTTTTGTATTTTTTTTACGCGATATCTTCGGCAATTTTAATCGATTTCAAAAATTCTTTTTTCAAATCGATTTCACAGATTGATGTGGGAGACATTAAAACTACTACAAAAGTAAGTTATGCCATTGTGGCAAAGTTTGGAGAGCCCCATAGGCCTCTCCAAACTTTCGTTTCGGCTGCTATCGTTAAGAAGATGATGGTGATGAAATGACGTTATTATTAAAATTATTGTAGTAATCTTTTTATCTATTCGTGGATTTATATATTGTTGAGAGAGAGAAATAGCGGCTCACTGAAATCGGTCAGTGAGTTTCACAAATTTTTTATTTCAGCATTTGCTGACGTAGATAAATGATTGTTCAATGACATAAAAACCCAATGAATAAACTATTTTTCACTGGAAAAGTTGCTAACTCAATCTCTATCAGTTATTTACTTAGTTTAAAGTTAAATATAGATTATACAAACGGCAACGAAATTAAAAAAAGAGAAAACTTATTTGAAGTAAGAACATAGTTAAAATAAGCAAGTGAACCGTTATCGTGATTTGCGTCACACGGCTCGCCCACGTCGTCGTAATGATAACTTTTAAGAAAACATGCAAGTCGCTACCCTTCTGAGTACTGCCACGTGCAATTATGTTAACTTATTTATACTAGAAAATAAATTAAATCTTGTTTGCAAGTACTTTGAAGGACACAACATAACATCACACCTGTAATCCCCAAAGCGTTAGGTTAGGTGAGGTCAGAGATGGGCCTTTAATATAGCCTTATTTTGCCAGTTATATGTAGTACAACAAACGGAAATCTATACTACCTATACTAATATACTAATAATATTATAAAGCTGAAAAGTTTGTTTGGTTGAACGTGCTAATCTCAGGAACTACTAGGTTATATTACATCACGCTACGACCAATAGGAGCGGAGTATCAGTGAAAAATGTTGCAAAAACGGGAAAAATCATTCTTTTTTAAAAGTTTCCGTTGCGTACGCTGCGTAAACGGTTAAAGTTACGCAAAAATCGTGTATGACGGAATTGTTCTCCTTTAAAAGTTCTAAAAAAATATGCAACAGCATAATTAATGTCTATATTTTAAGGTTGACTCATAACCTTTTTTCACTATAACCTTTTTTAATCAAATTTGTTCTAAAATAATGCATTATTTGCGAAGGTGTTTTTATAAACATGATAATATTAATCCTTATCCAAATCAATACGTTATTTATCACAAGTAGGTAATTAATTTTGAATAAAATTGCCCTTGACATCATTTAATTTCAAGGAATATCTTAGGAGATACTTATCATAGTTTTAAAATAATACTAATAATAGCTGAAGAGTTTGTTTGTTTGAAAACTCTAAGCTGGAAGTATCGGTCGAATTTAGAAAAAATCTGTTTGCATTTGATAGCCCAATTCTTGAGGAAGGCAATAAGGCTATTAAACGTCATGCTAGGACCCTAAGGAGTTGAGCAAAAAGAATAAAAAGTCAGAAGTTTTCGTTAAGCGAAAACGAAGTAGGTAATAGCGCAGGCGATGCGATGCGACGTGGTGGGTCGGGGGAACAAAAAATTTCACGTGGACGAAGTCGTGGGCAGAAGCTAGTGGAATATATTTTATTAGGTTTTTTCCTCAAATTAACGCGGGTGAAACCGCGGGGCACAACTAGTTCCTGATAAAAAAAACACAAAACCATTTTTGGGATTCGAACCCAGGACCTCATGGTCAGCAGTAGCGTTTGTGAACACTAGACAAAGACGACAGTCTCTCCCTCTCAAGTTTTAGATATTTTATGTCATTGCCTGTCGCTCATCGACAGATGGACATCTGCAGTACCAGAGGCACTGTAAATGCGTTGCCATCTTTGATACCAAGAAAACGTTCCATGCCTGTGTTAAGTACATGGGGCCCTCTAATAGGAACACAGCAACTCTGCTAGGTGTAGAACGGTGATAGTATTTCATCGGAGAAGCTACTTCTACATAGCTATTACGTCAGCACCGGCTGCCGCTGAAAACCAGCGCTGGGGCTCTGTCTTGCACAGGGTACCGCAGCATAATGCTGAGTGATAGCCATTTTGCGTGCTACCTTTTATTTATTTTATTTTTTGTGTTTATTTTCTTTTTGCGTCATGTTCACCGCAAATAAACGTATTTTCTTTCTTTCTATTAACAACCATTCGTCAGGCTGTCGTGTCAATAATTGACGCATTTTTGTTGCCTTATTTGCCCCTCATAGCAAATAGCTGCACACAAATAAATAGCGGTCGTCTATTTGATTTCAGCTGATGACTGAAAATTTCGATTTCGGATTTGTGAACAGTGTTTATAGGACTCCTTTGATAACATTGATTGATGTTCAATTCGGCACGGAATTATATAGAATCGTGTTGAATAGCTATGCAAAAAGAGCTGTAACGCAATACTGCTCTATTAATAACTAGCTGACCCGGCGAGCTTCGTACCGCCTCAGAATCATTATCGAAATCAGTCAATCCGTTCTCGAGATATCATCAAAAAAACCGTTCCATAGAAAATGTATGAGAAAATTAATTATCTTAATTATTTTTTTCGTGAATTTTTCCCACGTTTTAATACAACGGAGACAAATCAAACATCATAAAAATCAATCCAACCGTTCTTGACTTTTAAATGGTGTGACTACCCCGGGTTTGTTTTATCCCTCTCATATAAAGGAGGCCTGTGTCCCAGCAGTGGGAACATTATAGGCTAATTATGTAACACTAGCTGACCCCGCGAACTTCGTAACGCCTCAGATATATTTTTTTTCATGAATATTTTCTATATTTTTATAGTTATACTGCTATTCGGGCCGGAGATAAATCCAACAAATCAAAGATCATAATAATCGGTCCAGCCGTTCTTGAGTTATAAATAGTGTAACTAACCCGACTTTGTTTTATTTATATTAAAACTAGCTGACCCCGCAAACGTCGTTTTGCAAAAAAGAAAAAAAATAGATAAGTAGTAGCCGATTCTCAGACCTACCCTATATGCACACACATAGAAATCGGTCCAGCCGTTTCGGAGGAGTATGGTAACTAACACTGTGACACGAGAATTTTATTTAATAGAAGAAAGATTATCGTGTCACAGTGTTTATAACAAAACTTCTTCAAAACGGCTTGACCGATTCTTATGAAATTTTGTGTGTATATTCAGTAGGTATGAGAATAGGACGTAAACAATTTTTTTTTTGCAAAACAACTTTTAAGTTTATATTTATATAGCTTACTTGAAGATAAATTCAATCTGTTTCGCAATTAGTTTAAAGGATAAGTTTTTATACCTGAATCTCCACGTTTTCTAGCCTTTTCATAGCTATTTTGAGTCTGGCTTCATGTCTAACCCGATGCTGCTGAATATCAGATTTCGTGGACTAACATTTTCCACAACCCAATTAGCAAAGGAAATCTAACCTATGTATACCCTTAATTTGCACTGGTTTTAAGACTTTCAGGCTTCAGTAGGCTCGTGATTCAGATCATATGTAGTGCTTAAGAGTAAATTAGTCGCGAGCTCGAACTCGTTGGTGGTCATGGCCAAAAATCACGCTGTCTCGCCTGGCTTCGTGTCCGACAGCGCTAGTATCAATGATGACCAGTTAGACGCTAGTCTACACGAATAACGTCTAGTTCTCATGCGCAGAAACACCGTTCCGAACTGATAGGCGCGTAAACAAATTCAAAAAGTGCTTCGGAAAATCGAGTTTTATGAAAAAATCACTGCATAAATCAATTAAGTAAAAATAAAGTTTATTGATCTCTTCGATAATTGAAATTTGTCGGTACGGACTTGGTTTTGAAGATTTTACAGTTCCTTTATTACTTATTTACACCCAAAGTTACGTTAAAAATAGCAAAAAAAAACGAATCTTTGTTGGCTCATAGCTTTTTAATGGCTTTTTATTTTACTATTCTGCTTCCGTACAGACAGGATTAATAATAACTCAAAACGATATCATGTTTAACTTTGGATTCACAATGTCAAACAGTGGAGTAATATTCTCCCGAAATGTGTAGAAAAAATATCGAAAAGTGGCACCTTAAGGTGATTCCTTCAATGTAGCACGCGAAATTTAAAAATTTCTTACGCTTTTTGTTGCAAATCATACGTCGTCATATTTTCCCGAAATAGTCTAATTTCCATCAAACAATATAACTTCAACAGCTAGATTGATATTTCTAATTATAGGGATCTAGTAATTATTTTATCATAATTGCCGCAACATACCTACAATGTGAAATAGCGTCACGATTTGCGAAAAATCGTAAGAATTTTGAATTTCGTGGGTTACTTATCCCCCTCGCTTAAATCAATGTGATCAATGCACATTACTTCAAGGAACATGCCTTGTGCAATTAAGTTTTCACTACGCTAGCTCTCCACAATATTAATAAATTTCTTCCTGCATTGTTCATTTAGTACGTGACTGTACAGGGAGTGCACAATTTGTTATTACTTTGTGCTCCAAATACATGTATATGGCTGTTTTCTACAGAGCGCTGATTGAATGAACGGTAATGTCGACTAATGAGACTTGTTACAAGACAATTTATTTTTATTTTCTCTAGAGTTGGAAGACATGCAATGTTTTTTGAATGTTAAAAGCTTGGTTTATAGTCTTAATCCTCAGCCTTACGCCTTGCGAAAGAAAGAATAACTTTTTTGGACACATTTCGTGAAACACAAAAAACAAATAATAAAATAAAAAGTGAGTGTGTGTGTGTGAGTGGTGTGAGGGTGAGTGAGTGTGTGTTTGCTATTAGGTACATCTCTCTCGGCCAAGCCATATATTTTGACTAAGGCGTAGTTTGCGTAGTTAGGCCTTGTAGAGTTAGGGCGTGTAGAGTTAGAAGCTTGGTTCTACATGACATCTGATTACTGTTTGACAGTGCGAGCTACATGGTCTCGTCTTGGCAACATTTAACATGAAATGTTTTTGTGGGATACAATTTTCTCAGAACAGACAGACAGTACAAACAAACTTGACCTTTATGGAGGTAAAGTACTATTGCTTAGAATGCTTAGATTTGAATTCAATTGATTTGGTATTCATAACATAACATAATATCACGTCTGTTTACTTAAGAGTTGTGCAAGACGTAACTAGATGGCGTTGGCGTCGAATTAGATCTCGCAAGCGTTGTGTTACATCGATTTGGTTGGGTTCTTGTGATTTTTGGCAAATAAATTACTAGCTATAGAATTACAGTATACAGTTTAGTTGTTTTATTCAGACCGTCAACCCTAGTAGTATAGGTATATACATAAGTAAGGTCAACATTTAAGTACCTACTGACTGAGTACCATCCTTGGTGTTCAGTATTTAACACCCAAATTTCACCAGAGTTATGATATGATTAAATCCCATGTAAAAGGGGTGAGACTATTGCTATCAACCTAGTACAAGTATTTATAAGCATAATCAGCCTTTAATGTTCCAGGGACACGGGCATTTTCTTTTCGAGAGGGGGGAGTGCGCAGTAATCTACCACGCGGGCCCAGTGGGGGTTGGTAGGTGTCACACGTTTTCGAATTTTTGGTTCTAGGACATACCGGCTTCCTTACGATGTTTTTCGTCACCGTTTTTGTGGGGTGGAAATTTTGAAATCTTTATTTGGGATTACTGCGATTCTAGCCTATTACAATTACAACATTTGCGCATTTTACTCAAAACCATCACTTAAATGAGCTTTGATATTTAATCACAAATGCCACTCGAAATTAATTCTGTCAAATTAATTATGAATGTTAACAATTTGAAATAACTAATTGAACATTGTGTCGGTAATTATAATATGAAAGATTAATTAATTCATGATTAATGGACTTAATGAACACTGACATATTGTTAATGTGTTATTATTGCAATTAATTTTAACTCCAATGTGCGCTTTTATCATTTCTAATATCATCATCAATCTGCCGAGACTTCTCTCAGCTATGTTGGGGTCAGCTTCCAGCCTAGTCTTTAGTTTTATTATTATTATGTGTGATTACTTATTTCTGAAATTGCTGGTAAACCTATAGGTAATTGGCGACTGTGTAAAACCGAGACTATTGTGATCTAGTACTTAAGTTGTACTTAGAAGCTAATCTGTCAAATTTCTTAGATTTTCAACTTTACCGCTGAAGCAAGAATTTGGGAAAATTTAGTTTCGGGTAGCTTGATGTGCTGGCGTCTGTACCTAACAGACGGTATCGTTGCTTAAAGTGATTGTATCATTTTTCCAAGGGATTGTAGGTATTAGGATTTGAATCCTTAAGAAAGTAGTTTTGAGGCGAATTGCTGATGGTTTGAGCGCAAGTACAGAGATAATGAGAAAAATAAGGCACGTTGCATTTATTTGATTAAATTTGAAAAGGTTGGGCTATAAAAGTTTCAATCAAATAATATACTTAAGAGTAATTCTTGCAGAAATGTAGATGAAACGGATAATTGTTTCCAAATCTTTGTAGAATTTGTGGAGCAGTAAACACTTTTTATTTTTCGAACATAAAATACAAACTCCAAATACTTTTATTGTTCCACAAGTCACTTCGTAAAATCGAGGGTCGGAAAACTACAAAATGTGGTGCCTTGAATCTCACGTACACCACATTTCAACAGCAGTTAGTTTAATACCACTCTGTCGTACAGCTAGCAACGACTAAAACTATTACTTTTCCTTATTTTATAATTTGACACAACTTTTTTTTTTTTTTTTTATTGCTGAATGGAACCGCTCTTGACCTCGATCACGCCTGATGGAAAGCTATAGATGAGGTTTATGATGGAACGAGCGTGTCCAGAAGATGCCTAAGGCACTGGAACTCCCACGCATCGACGAAACACAGCAGGCTGCTTGACGCAGGACTCTGGTGGGAGGGTGGTCGCAAACCAGGCGGGCGTTAGCCCTACCACCGCAATGGAAACACTAGTACCTACTACTACTACTAGCTGCACCTGACGGTTTCACCCGCATACGTGTCGATCCCGTGGAAATATCGGGATATAAATTATCCTGAGTGTTAATCCTGGTTATAAAACTATCTGTGTGCCAAATTTCATCCAAATCCGTTCAGCCGTTTCTACGTGAAGAAGTAACAAACATACAAACACACTCACAAACTTTCGCCTTTATAATTGAAGGGTGTACAACTCCGGTTTTCAGTAGTTGTAGTCAGAATTGGTGTCATTTTAATATCGAGACCAATGATTCTGATTCTGATTTTTTTAAAAAAAATTATTGTTTTTTTTATTCTAGTTTTATTCTGAAACGTTTTCTACAGTTCACGTTTCAATCAGCCTATAATGTTCCCACTGCTGGGCCACAAGCCTCCTCTCTGTGTGGGGAGTACCGAGTGGGTCGTAGTCCACTGCGCGGGGTCAGTGCGGGTTGGTGGATGTCACATGGCTTTGATTTTTTGGTTCTAGGACATGCTGGTTTCCTCGCAATACTTTCCTTCACCGTTTTGAGTTGCTGACTTCCGTTGCTAACTGTACTTTTATTAGCTCAGCAAACACGTTACTCTAATACCAATCAAGCGGGCTGCAGAGTGCGCTCAATCACGACAGTCGATTTTATTCGCTAACGAATCCGTGCACATGGTACAATATGACCAAATAAGATACTGCAGTAATTTACACAGTGGTTGTGTGTTGTACGGGATGCAATCGGGCACGAATCAGTTGTTCCTCGCGTATCTTAAATTCACGTTGTATGTTTCGTCAGTAAAAGTGGCGCGTTAACGTACCGAATAAACCACTGGGTCTAGAAGCATGAAATTTTGCACAAGAGTTCCATATCTAACGAAACTAAGCAATATGTATGAAACGATTTTTTAGAAAAATTCGAAAAATCGGTTTTTTAAATTCACACCTTAAATGGGGATAGGTTAGATTAGACGATGAAAGTTGAAAGTAAGTTTTGCCGATGGAAAATCCATCAGGCCCATGGCTTGTTATATCTAAATAGAAATTTTCCTGTCTTCAGAACGCAGTGTTTGCACTGGCTATTTTATAATCTATAATAACCCCAAAATGCATATAGGTAAAGATAAATACTATACCTAAAGATAATCCGGACATAAAAGTGACCATTGCACAATCTTTTCTACATCAGACTGATCGAAATCTCACACACCGTTATCTTTAACCTTTCCTCCCGAATTTTCATCACATAATTTTATTTTTATATAATTAACTTAAAAAACAATCTGGTTGAGTTACAATCAGCAGAAGCTAGCAATTACGGATAAAGAACACCAAAATAGGTTTTAAATTGTTGTTTTCTAGATGTTCCGCGCATTACCAAAAACAGATTTTGACGCTAACACCAATACCGCAGCGAGCTAATTGCGCGCGTTTGCACGTGCTCCATTACATCTCGACCTACAGCTACTAAGCAACGTGATCCACATGAACTGAACGCAACTATATTGCCAATAGACTTGCCCAATACAAAACTATTATTTTTCAGAGTTAGACTTAGGTAAAACATCGTAAATACTTATTAACATGATCTTTTCCAAAAGTATCTGGTGGAAATGTAAACAAATGGACTAGAAAACGCAATTCGTAGTATCATTTACAAATTGAGTGATTTGTTTTGATTATTTGAATACTATTTATACCCGAAATTCTAATTTAAAATCACCTTATAGATATTCTTCATTTATTGACAATTGAGGTTAATTTTATAATATCAATATTATCGTCAATAATTATTCAATTATAATTTAATAATGTTATTCAAATAACAATTGCTGGAAAAAAATGGTTAGATAAAAAGTTAAAATCTTTTTAATACAAAGGAAATATATTACTAAAACCCTTTAGTGAGTGATTGCTAACAATTTAACGTGAACATGTTTGTTTACACTTCAGATTCTTCTTTTGGAACAGACATTACGTTCTTAAGCCTCATTCTGAGAAGTCAAGATAACCAAAGATTCTGGCTACAATGGCTGATTACTCTGATTAGGCCTCATTCTGAGAAAGATAACCAAAGTTTCTGGCTACAATGGCTGATTACTCTGATTAGCCAGACATGGTTGTGAAGCAAGGGTTCTCAAACCAGACTGGAGATCCTATGATCTAGATGATCTCCTATAGGTACCTACTCTTGTCATCATCGATCATGTCATCATGGAAAAGTTATCACCGATACCTTTTCATTTATTTGTTTATTTAGGTTAAGTGGGGAGCGCCAGTATAGCCCGCGAAATTTTATTTAAATTTGCAGGTCAGTGTTAGGTTCTATACAGGATTATTGGAAAAACATTAACAACCTCTTAAGAGGTCATTGTACTCATCATTATGAACAACTTTCACTATGGGACCAAACCTGAAATCAGGAAAAAAAAATCAGCTGTTCCCTACATTTATGTTCGCATAACTTGTCAAAATGTAGGGAACAGCTGATTTTTTTTTGCGATTTCAGGTTTGGTCCCATAGTGAAAGTTGTTCATAATGATGAGTACAATGACCCCTTAAGAGGTTGTTAATGTTTTTCCAATAACCCTGTATATGGTGAACACAATATATGATTCGCGATCGTAAAAAGTATGTACTTACAAAATTATAATCATTATGATCGTGAATACAACGGACAAAAAAAAATTCATATAATAAATATTTATGTCGGAAATACGTCTGACTGATCGGAACGCCATCGCCGCCCGGCGGCGTTCGTGGAATTCAACGAGAGAGCTACAGTAACGGTGAGCAGCTCTCTTGGACATTGGACATCGTAAAGACAACATGTGCTCAGAAACTGTCTCGCGTTCCGTATCTAGTTGTGTCGTGTAGGTACCTACCTACAGTGTGTGATTCGCTACTGTGATTAATATGTTCGTAAAATTATAATTTGATTTGAACTAAAACATAGCAAGAACCCATAACACCACCCTTGATTGACTGGTAGAGAATGCCTAAGGTATTAAGTCCGCTTTTGTATCCTCTTGTGCGAAAATTTTAAATAAATAACACAATACCCATAGTACGCCCACAGTAATTAAAATATGGCTGATGATAACGAGATAGATGTACCTTCTCCATAATATATAGGTATATGTTGTTGTATGTATACATACAGTATGTTCAATTAATTATTGACAATCAATAGCTACCCTAGTTAGCTAGCTAAACATTGTTTCCACAAACCTACATTTACGATAAATTGCTGCATTACCTATATATATATTAATGTAACAAATTGTCTCCGGGCTAACACCACACATGCAATATTTATGGCTATACTTACAACACGTTATTGTTACTAAGGAATTATTATTAATTTACATTATACAACGTGTAACATTAAATGCGCAAACCCTGAAAATATGTAGTTTGTTCATAATTGACTACTGAATCGATTTCAGTAACTTTTAATAAGGTTTTTTTTTTTCAAAAATTATATATTTTGCCATACTATCCGCCGATTGAGCCAAAGAAAATTAAGTCTAAGGCAGTAAGACTCAATTTTGAATGCATAAAGCAATGCTAGGATCAACACGATTTTCAGTTAGCTTTAAGGCGGGGATGACCCGAGCGCCGTAGGTATTGAACGTTTACCTCAGCCCCCGCCATGAGTAGCGATACGTAAAAAATTACGATGCCCGGAGACGCGCGCGCCGAGCGCACCGCTCAGAGTTCATGAACTCGAGTAGGTACTAAGTTGCGTCACAAAATAGAGTAATGCAGAAGATCAACTTGAATGAATTAGTGTGGTTTTTTTATTATTCGCGCGGAGTGAATTTTCAGTGGGCAGGCCGTTAGACCGGTTTGGAGACAATAATATGTACCCAATGAAATGTAAACAGTTGCAAGAATAAAATAGCAGGGACCGAAAGGTTAACCCGTATGAGGGTTTTAACCGGGTTAATTTTTAGGATTAGGTTAGAAAACCCACAATAAAGGTTAACCCGTATTATAGGGTTAATCAGCCTATAAGAACCGGTTTCGACGTAAGGTGCATTTTAGCACATAAAACATCTGCAAGAAAGTGACAGAGATAACTACCACGTGGTCTTTGATCGTGGTTAAGTAGTCACCGCGCAGGATGCATTGAACTTTGAGCCTTATTAATGTTGCATAATACTGTTTTTAATATTGACAAATGTTCGACGCTAATAATATTTAAAATATTATTACGATTCTAGCGCATTTCACCGACAGTGGTGCCGATTCTCTTGTACTACGTACACCGCACAGTGGGGCAACCTCGACCTCTTTTATAGGGAATTTTTCACTTTTGTATGGAAAATTATTACCAACGTGTTGAGTTTTAGTGGTTTACGGGTCTCTTATTGGGGGTGGAAATTTTCATTATTTTTGCGATAGGACACACCGTTTTCGAAATATAAGCAAAAGAAAAGAAAATAATAAAATAGTTAATACTTACTATTTTTGCATCTGAAGTCGAGGTGTTGGTGTGAATTTTAGTTCAAGCCGACTAATTTTATTCCACACCTTTTTAGTCGCGATTAAAAATAATCAGGCTTAGTTAGAAAATCTAAATTTTAGGTGAAAAACGTCAAATTCAGTATAGCAAAATTACTATTTTCACTAAACTAATATCTCAGTGCAATCTTAGTGCCGTCAAACTAAAATTTAGTTAAGTTGTGCCACTTCAATTAATTTCAGAATGGGAAATCGTCGTTTGACAGGAATAAACTAAATTTTGGTGATTTTTAGTCTAGTTTAGACGAAAACTTTTCACCAAAATTTAGTTCACCAAACTAAATTTTGGTGATTTTTAGTCTAGTTTAGACGAAAACTTTTCACCAAAATTTAGTTTGGTGAACTAAATTTTGGTGAAAAGTTTTCGTCCTTCGGCTCAAAAATCGGTTTTCAGAAATCAGAAAAAATTTCATATTAGGTAATGTTAGTAAACATTTTATAACAGCAGTATGGGAACACAAAAATGACAAAAAACAAACAACTATAAATACCATAATATATTGTTCGGAGTGATTTTTCTGTACACTAGTATAGTATACTCCATTTACAATAAGATTAGAAATTTAAACAAACTTTTTTTACAGCTTGTTCAACCGATTTTGACTTCTATTCCGTAGGCATAAGGATGGCATTAAAAGCAAAAAAGTGCTTATAATAACAACTGTTTACCGCTTTTAATGCCATCCTTATGCCTACGAATTAGAAGTCAAAATCGATTGAACAGACGGTAAAAAAGGTTTGTTTAAATATCTAATATTATTCTAAATGGAGTATAGGTACTTTCGACTAAGTATTCTAGTTCTTCTCTGCTGTTTTTTCGAACAAATAAGCCTTCCTTATTTCGATTCATTTTTGAACTGAAACAATAAGTTATGGTATTAAAAAAGATTGGGGATAACTTTACCTAAGCGTAAGTACAGACGCCAGCACATCAAGCTACTACAATCTGTCAAATTTATTTAATAGATTTTCAACTTTAATGCTATCAGAATTAGGTTCAAAGTTGATTGGGAAAATTTGACAGTTTCGGGTAGCTTCATAAGCCATCTGTACACGGGCGGCGCGGGCGGTGTCGCCCGACATCAAAAGCGGTTCACTAATACTGTAGAGAAATAATACATTTGTAATACTGGGACTGTGGTCAATAGGAATAAATTAAATATAACTTACCATATTTCTTTCGCAATTTTTTTTGCCTTCAACCGTGATTTAGTCCTAATTTTATTTCTTTTATTTGCCATTTTCACAAAACAATCATAAATATATTGTCTTAAAAGTTGCATACAAGATATTTACACAATGAGAAATAATCACTTAAGCAAAACCTTAACTGTGGTCTATATAAGTACAGTAATTATTTTATTTCCTATTAATATTATTTACGAAGCAGAAGAGAAGCGCGCGCGCAAAAATTTGTCATAGGTCTCACCTCGGTAACGTCCCGCGGGACACTGGCAGCTGGCAGCCGACGCGCGGATCGAAAATCACTTAAATTTGAATGATCAATAATTTTTTGTAAGGAAAAAAAAAAACGATCGGGTAGAATCGATTCTAAAATGAATTATCTATATTTTCATATTAATTATAGAAAAAAAGGAGTATTAGTACTTGATGAAAATGAGATTTTGGTTATAAAAAAACTGCAAATCGAAGTTAGTTCGGTATTTTTTTCTATCGAGAAAATTGTACTGTATCGTGTATTGAACGGGTACATGGTAAGGAGAAAGAATGTATCTAAAATATATATTTATTTCAGATTCTAAATATTATAATTTGCCTATCGAAAATGAATTCTAAAACAAGCAAAAACAGGAACACCTGGCCTTAAAAAATAGTTTTGTTCATTGTATTATGCTTTTAACTCAATGCTCTAATTGGGGTGTATGAGGTTTTGCGCATTTAACGTTAGACGTTGTATAATAAGAACTTGTAAATCGTGTGACAAAAATAACAAAGAGGCAGCCTTTTTCTAGAACGACTAAAGATTTTGTTCTGTTTTGAGCCCTGTGTCATTTCTGATTGAAATTATGTATATCTTATCATCAACTATCCTATACATTTGGGTCGATTGGAAGTTTTGGGACAGCTGATTATTTTTTCGCGATTACAATATTGATCCTATAGAGAAAGTTGTTCATTTTGATGGCCTGTACATCCTTAAATATGACCACGCATTTGTAATACACGCTGTTGAAAGTATCAAACTTGATGAAGCTTGGTATTTATTTTAATTTAAGACATTGAGATCAATGTCTGATGTCTCGTACTTGCTTCCCTCCACTTTGTATAAAATCTCATTGAACAAAAAAATTTCTTAATTTCCTCTGCCATCTGCGTGTTGTAAATGTCGTGGTGGAGGATTTTATTTTTAACAGCATGTGAAAATATACAACAAAGAGTTTTCTTCAGTTAATTAAAATCATCTGTAATAAAGAGACTGATCAAATTAAACATTGGTAGCCAATAAACAAGGCCTGTTTTAAAAAAAAGTGTATGAATAATTGTTCTTAGAATTAGCCCAATACGTTTTCAACCAGTTTAATTATACCCGCCCTACATTATATCTATGTATATTATTGAACCAAATATCGAAACGCTCGAATTCTCAAACTCAAACGAGTCAACAAACGCAATGAACCTGCAGGCCACATTTGCATTGAATCATAATAAAAGAGGGCAAACTAACATTATAAGCAACGCAAACAGCGAGAACAGTGAGCCAGCCATGCGGAACGGGTGCCGGCAACCAGGTCGGGTAAATCAAACAACAAGGGCCAATCGTGGCCCCGTAGGCCAATCATTTTGCATGTGCCACCGCACCCGCCCCACGCCTTCCAACTATTCAACCGAACATACAACTTGATCATGCATCCATTCATCCAACTAAATGAAAATTGATTGGTTTTGTTGTTTAATTGAATTAGGGAGTTTTCCATTCTATCGCCAATAACGTGTGAAAACATTGGTCAACATTTTGCATCAGTTACACATAGTATCACATTAGTAAGATAGTTTTGTAGCATATAGCCTTTCAGGATTCCAGCGTGTCTATCTAACATCATGTGTTTACTGACCCTTAAAAAACAAGGTAAAATCAAAGCATTTGTTTCAAATAGGCACATAAAAGGGACTTTTGAACTTCAAAATGTACAATAAAATTAAATTGATTCTATTGATTGTTTGTTCCGTATGGAGAAGAATGGACAAGAAACTCCACCGTTATTTTATTTTGTATACATTAATTATACAATTATATATGAAGACTATGCACCTACGATACAATTACTATACTACTATAGGTAAAATAATTAAAAATGAAGCAATGACAAATAAAATAATTATATGATACACTATATACTCGTAGCGGCCCGCCCCAGCTTCGCATGCAATTTTTTTTTGAATTTCCGAAATTTCCTTTCATACGAACCTTATCCTGGCAATACCAAATACAAAAAAAAAATAATTATCCAATTTGGTGCAGTCATTCGGAAGTTCTGCGCGTACAGACATTTCGGCGACTTTGGTTTTATACATGGGGCTTATATGTTTACAAACATTGTAAAAGTAGACGATATTGAACATTGTAATGGCAGTGAAATATATGTGTAGGTATCTACGTCCAAAGTCACAAGAGTGCTCTGCCGTGAAAACCAAACGCGGTTAACACAGTACAGGCTGGTAATGTGGAAAATTGAAACAAAATAGCGTGACAATAAAATTTAATCTTCAACTTGCATTAAAATTGTATAGCGACCTACTTAAAATACGAATAAAAGTTGCCAGACTTAGCCCACAGGGGCCGGCAATAATTTCTTTAGTTCACCATATTTCATTTTTTAACGCAAAGCGCAATAAAAGTTGTTGAAAATATGAGCTATAACAATTACTGAGGGTACTTCTATAGTTTCAAGAAATCTACTTATTCCACCAAAAACATTTTCATGTAAGTTGTTGCCAAGACGAGACCATGGCTCGCACTGTCAAAAAGTTATCAGCTTCTAACTCTACACGCCCTAATTCTACAAGCCCTAACTTCACAAACTCTGCACCTTAGTCAAAATATGAAGCTTGGCCGTTTCGTAAAAAAGTAAATTTCAGAAAAGTAATGCAGAGTAATTTTTCACCTTACGCCCGGTACCGGTACCGGTACCTTACGGTATGTTGATTTTTCGCTATTTGGAACGAAGTTACGAAGTTTTTTAACGCGGCTTGAGGTCTGAGTCAACTGGTAGAAATCACCACGTACTTAACGAAAAAGCGTTATGCCCCCTACATGCTACTTTATCTCTCACTCTGTTTCTTCCTATTATTTATTTCAAGAGGACGTGGTTCACTTTAGCGCGCCTACAGTCCGTTCATAGTTATTTTAGCTCTGATAGCAGTAACCTATTAGCAACTTTATTGTTACGAGAATGAAGATTACAATAATTTTGACATAATTGTCAGTGGCAGCTGAAGGCTGCTGTTGGGTTTAATAGCAGTCTTATTAAAATGAGAATAAAGATCACTATGATTTGGACAGTGATATAAAATCAGAGTAAAATAACTGTGACCGAACTGTATCACATATCTGTTGCTTTATGGAAATTGCAGCATAACCAGAGTCGTTTTTCTGTCAGCCTGCATGGTGTAAGGTTCCAACAAAAGGTTTTGCAGACAACCTATACAGTATCGTACTTATATAATTTAAAAATGCATAATTATTTTCACAATCTTTAATCTATTTAACGTATGTATGTTCTTTTAATTGAAGTCAAAGAACAGATATTCAAAATTTCATGTTAGTTATTCAAGAATATTAAATAAAGAAAAAAAAAATGCGTCGTGCAACCTTATACCAATGACGAACCCCTATAGTCTAAAAGAAATAAGCAATGATGCAGGCGTTGAAAGCAATATTATATTTTAAAGAAAAAATATAAGATTACATGAACTTGATAAGTCCTCAAGTTCATGTAATCTTATATTTTTTCTTTACTGAAGTACTTTAGTACTTACTGAAGATTGTGTTATTTTTAAAGTGAATTCAAGTACACCCGGTACTTTTCTTATTTATGTTTCGTTATCTTTTCAAGAACTCATTGAGTGCGGTTCCCGCATACCCGATTACATTTGCAAGGACTTAATAGAATACTATATTACTACATAATACACATAATAGAATACATTGACGGTAATAGGCTCGCTCTTTATTACTTGGGACTCAAAAATAACTGTTATTTCAATTTTCCCAAAGCAAAGACAAATAATATTTTGTACTTATTTACTGCTTGTAATTTTGAGAAAGTTACGCCAAAACTCAAATGTGTACAATAAGTCTCTATTTTACTCGCGAGGAGTAAACTTGACACCTTTGGGAGTGATAGAGAAGTTATTGTTAAACATGCTATAACTGTTTGTAAACCGTGCATGACTTTAAGCAGTTAAACAAATTGGGTTAGTTGACATTTCTACTGAGCTTGCCATTACTATTGAATAGCCAAAACCACACGTTACGTTTACAAAGGTCAAAGATTGTGAGAGTTTAAACCAATAGAAAATGTCCCCACCAATATAATGCTCAAAAATAAATGAGGTATGGTACAGATGCAGCACATGAAGCTACTACAGTCTGTCAAATTTATTTAATAGATTTTCAACTTTATCGTGAAAGCATTAGGTTTAAAGTTGATTGAGAATATTTGACAGTTTCGGGTAGCTTGATGTGCTGGCGTCTGTACATAACATCTATACATATAATAAAATCGTAGGAAAGTCAAAACTGTACATTGAATATTTTTAAAAAAGAATACTTGGGGCGTGATCTACAATCGATATCGAAGCCAAAAATATAGTTTTTAGAATTTTTGTCTGTTTGTCTGTTTGTCTGTTTGTCTGTTTGTCTGTTTGTCTGTCCGGGATAAACTCAAAAAGTACTGCATGGATTTACTTCAAATTTTGCATGAATATTACTAAGAGGTTAGGTCAACATATAGGCTACATATTATCACGCTATCACCTACGGGGGAGGAGCTGTGAATCTTTATTTTTCTTACGCATTCTGTGACAGCGTGTAATCTAACGACGCATATTTAAATGTTGTTTTTGAGTAAGCCATGCTGTTATCTAGCTTTACACTATTAAAACTACTCCATTTAAGTAACTTGGGCAGAGAAATATAGTTTAATGAATGTTAGTAGTATAAAGACAATTTTAAAACAGCGCCATCTATGAGATTTCATAAAAATCAAATCAAGTTACATGTTAACATTTTTTGGAAATTAATAATTTAAATTTGATCATGTTGGCGAGGTAAGTAGTTAGTTATTCTTAAAATTGATAGATGGTGATGTGCATTTTCTTCATAAGTTGTATCGTATAGTTCGTTTTGACAAATTCAAGTTCCAACAAAACCCTCAAAATCTTGAGCAGAGTTGACGAAGACAATTTAAAAAAAATGCAGTGTTAAGTATTACAAAAAAGTTATGTTCATTGATGATGATTATTTCATTTCATGACACCCTCGCGGAGGCTAGCGTCAGTGACAGTCCCAGCCACATGCGTCATCTGTTTGCCGTCATCTTGGTGTTTTGTGGAGTCGCGAACCCGGTAGCTTTGTGGGAGAAGTATCGCCATCATCTGTCTGAAGATTTTCTACGGGCTTTGAGGCGTGCTACTGGAGACGAAGTCGAAGTAACTGATGAACGCGTGCTGAACACCTGTCTCAGTTCACTTCAAGATGTGGTCATTTCTATCGGCGGCAATCCACTGATCGAATATGGGTTACCAGCTCCCCAATCATCACCGTATCAAAACTGTGGAGTATAACGCTGAGACAAATTACGATCCGGGCGAAATTACCACCATACAAAATGACCATGTCGCTTTGTTCTCTTCAGAGCAAAAACTTTATGACACCGTCCTTGAAAGCGTTGGGCAAAACCAGGGTAAAATGTTTTTCTTGGATGCTCCTGGTGGAACAGGAAAAACATTTGTTACCACTGGCATACTTGCAGAGGTCAGGAGGCAAGGCAAAACTGCTATTGCTGTAGCGTCTTCGGAAATCGCTACCACACTGCTTCCGAGTGGCAAGATAGCACATGCCATGTTTAAAATTCCCATCGATTTAGAGAGCGCCAAAACGCCTGTTTGTGGTGTGTCACGTGACAGCGATAAGGGACACGTGCTCAAGGATTGCTCTCTGATCGTATTGGATGAGTGTACGATGGCCAATAGGAAGGCAGTTGAGGCCGTGGACAGAATCCTGCAGGACATCCGCAGGAACGAACATTTGATGGGTGGTGTCACAGTTCTGTTCAGTGGTGATTTTCGGCAAACGCTTCCAGTGGTGAATGCTTCGTTGAAACGCTCTTCGTTGTGGTCACGAGTTCGTACGCTGCGCTTGACCATTAATATGAGAGCTCGGCTCAGCGGCAATGCACGTGCTCAAGAATTCTCCGATGTCCTTCTAAGTCTTGCCGAAGGCACTCTACCAGAAGAGATAGGTGGACAGGTGGTGCTTCCAGAGTCTCTTGGTAAAGTGGTATCCAGCTTAGAAGAACTAATTCGCTGTGTGTACGGGGACATCAGTCGTATACCGCACCAGCAGAATTCTTGGGTGTGTGAGCGGGCCATTTTGATGCCCAAAAATGATCAGGCTGCAGCAATTAACGAATGCATTCTCTCGGAAATTGAGAATAAAGTGGGAATAAAGTGGTCTACACCTCGATAAACACTGTTGTCGAGCAAGATGACGCCACACATTATCCCGTGGAATTTCTGAGCTCCCTGTCAGCAAGTGGACTGCCAACGCATACCATCAAGCTGAAGGTCGGTGTTCCGATTATGCTTCTTCGGAACCTATCTCCTCCGAAGTTGTGTAACCCGCCTTAAAGTCATCTCACTCCACAGACACACCATTAAGGCGGAAATTCTTACGGGTTGTGGCGTCGGCGAGGCAGTATTTATACCACGCATTCCCCTCATACCTCATAACTTACCGTTCCAGTTCAAGCGCGTACAGTTCCCCGTGAGTGTTTGCTTCGCGATGACCATCAATAAGTCGCAGTTTGCAGGGGCAGAGACTGAGGGCAGCGGATGTCGACCTCAGGACGAGTTGCTTCTCACAAGGGCAACTGTACGTCGCTTGCTCCCGCGTCACCAGTCCTGACTCTCTTTACATTTTGGCTCCTGGCAGCATAACTACCAACGTAGTTTATAGAGAAGTGTTGTAAGGTGATACCTTTGTACGTATTTTTACTCTTTTGTGTCCTGGAATGTATTCCTGCATTATTTTCTCTATTTCCTTCAGTCACATCTTATGACTGAACTCAGCAGGATTCCCATATAACTCTCTTCACTTGCAAAAAAAACTTATATTTTAATGCTATTTTAAAAGTTGTGTACTTATAATGCTATAGCGACACTGGCATCTTAGGTATTTTTGGTGCTTTAGAGCCTTCACGCAGACGACGTCGCGGGCAGCAGCTAGTATTGTATAATATTGTACCGCGAGACTGATGAAGCAGCACGAGTGGCGAACATCTATACGCCAAAGGGCACTTTCCGACGAGCTGTCCTTAATCTTTGCTCTCTACCCGAGCCAACTTCAGCCGCAGAGCCTCGAAACCCTGAAGCGTTCGAGGGGGGAAGATGTTTTCGAACAAAAGTAATTTCATCTAGGAGCGCGGGCGCGCGAGTCTGTAACAGGTATATTCGATGACCTGTATCCGAATGCGTCATGTCAACAATTTAGTCACTAGTCAATAGAGATGGGCAAAGATCGTCACTCACTGATCGCCTGAGGGAGGACACGCCATCGAGGTAGATCACGGCGAAGGTGATGTGACAATCTGATAACGTTTGCTGGACCAACATGCCCAGAGGTCGCACAAGTCAACGAGGTTTGAAAGGAAAAAGGGGAGGTCTTTGCTTAGCAGTGGTACACAATATATATGCTGACTAAAACAAAAAAAGTCGTCACTATAGCTAGTCAAAGATTGGCAAAACCCATAATTCCTATTTAGTTTGTTTGAAAAAATCACTGTTGTTATTTCGTTGTTAGGTATAATAATCATAATCATAAATAATTTATTTGCCTGAAATATGGTGGGTACACAAGATGTAATTTGATAGTTCCAAAATAATTGTAAGCATTAGTATTGCCAGTGTCTTCATTTATTGTCATATTATTGTCTCCACAGTGTAACACTACAGATGTTACGATAAGGAAGCTGCCTACCCACTTAGCCTGCTGATCACATTCAAAATCCTGTTAAACTACGCACCTATTCGTAAATTGTATACAATATAAACATCTAATATACAGTTGCATCAACTTCGTATGATGTTGGACGGATACGACATTGATAGAATAGTACCAATATTCTGCGCTCACTGCATAGCCTGGCTGGCAAAGTACAGCTATTTGTTTGTATCAGATCGGAAACAAGGTGGATTTATGAGTGGCATCCAACGTGAAATTGAAAATACAACCAACATATTTGTCTCAAGTGACAGGTTTTGAAAGATTAACTGAAGTTATTGAATCTATACGTCGACCGCTTAACTGAGACGCATTCTTAAAAAATAAAAATAATGTAAATCGACAAACCATTTAATCGAAATATTTTGATTTCACTGCGTGCTCGTTTAGCTGTTCTTGCAATAGTGATTAAAACTATAAAAAAAATCGGTCTATTTACGGACTCGCGCACCGAGGGTTCCGTACAAATTTGTAGGTATGTAACTACAAATTTACGGTTTTAGGACTTTTCCTTTACTTGTATACATTGCTTCTTGCCAAATTTCATGATTCTAGGTTAACGGAAAGTACCCTATAGGTCTTGATTCCCTTGCGAGTGTCAAAATATGCGGCATAAACGGTACATAGACGCCCGTATCTTTTGATTGCGTTAACTTAAAAGTTTGATATTTTTCACTGCTTCAAGGGATTGCAACCCTGAGTATTTGATATTAATTTCAACTTGATAACTTCACGCGTTCCTGAGAAAAAAGGGTCTTGACAGACGGACAACGAAGTGATCTAATAAGGCTTTTCTTTTTGTAGTACGGAACTCTAAAAACGAAACATAGAGCTAGTAGAATCTCTTCTCTTCTTCTTTCTTTATTAAAAGCCTTAAAAAATAAAATACAGCACGTGTATTGTATTAACATGAAGACATAAAGCAAGCTTATGCCTAACCATCTGTTACTAGGTAGGTTAAAAATATTACACCAAATAATGTAATATTTATCATGAGCTTCGGAAAATAAGTGTTTTTTTAGAAAGAAATCGCTTGTACGCGGCATAAATATATATAAAGGTGTGTTCACATATTTTAAGAGTGTGGTACAGAGACCATCAGACTGACCAACTTTCTCCATAGTAATCACGAAAAAATTATCAACTGTCCCAAACAAAACTTCAATATCTACTTTGACCCAAATGTATGGGACGGCTGATTATTTTCTGATACATGCTGTATCTATGCTAATATTTTAGGGAGGTAAAATTTGTTTGTTTGTAGTTAGGGGTTAGTTTCTGGAACTAACGGTCGGATTTGAAAAAAATATTTTTCATTAGATAACCCAATTCTTGAGGAAGGATATAGGCTATTTAACATCACGCTATAACCCTTAGGAGCCGAGCAAAAAGAAAAAAGTCGAAAACGAAGTGATAACGCGGGCAGGTAATGCGATATGACGCGGTGTGTCCGGATAAGAAATTACACGTGGACGAAGATGCGGGCAGAAGCTAGTTTGACAATAAAAGTGAAAAATTTAAATTAAGAAATGGAACAACCACGATAAAATATTTCGAAAGCAATTACGCGTTTAGTTTCAATTAACTAAAGGCTGATTTTTCAATCAACAGATCATTTTTATTCGTGTATATCCGAAAAACTGTCAAAAATTCAAAATTATTCCTCCAATAAAATTATCTGGCCTTAGAAAAATCAGACCTTAATCAATTAATTTATTTTTAGCCCATTGTAAGGTTTTATTGTTTTATATTGCGTTTTCTCGGCGAAGTTCCTATCTGTTACAGACAATTGATTCTCTTCACTTTCAGCTTAGCGTAATAAGTAGAATACCTACTTAGCTCACTTTAAACCTGATAACATCCTCAACACGGATATCGATCTTCAACCTACAAGGTTTTGAAGTTTTCATTTAAAATTACATTTAAAAGTAATGCCGAATAAAAAACCAACTAATTTATATGATCTTTTATAAATATCAACGTCAGTAAATTTTAATAAGTATGTTTTTGGAAAAATATGAAATATAATCCACTAATGACGCCGAAGTTCTAAAAATAATTCAACAAGCCTTAAATTGAATGCAACGAATCTTGATAAAAAATCATATTCAATTCTGAAAACTTGCAACGTAGCAAAAACATTTCGAGAGCGGGACGCAGAAAGTTTTCATACTCGTATTAAATTATTTATTGAAATAGTTTCACGGTGTAGATTGAATCAGTACATTTTTCACTCAATATAGGTTAGTAGATACGATTTATTATATTGCAAGCTAAGGTAACCCAAAGTTTTTAGTTTGATCACGAAAGGTGGAGCGGGGTCGCGTGCGCCGGGAATTGCACTCAAAATTAATGGCTATTGCTTTCCATTTCTTTATTTTTGAAGAATTATATTTTATAATATAACTAGTATCTGGCCGCGACTTTCTCGGCGTCAATTATTTTGTTCCTCCGACCCACCCCGTTGCATCGCATCGCGCCCGCTCTATTATTTCGTTTTCGCTTAGAGTTCTTTCAGATTTTTTTATTTTTTGTTAAGGTCCTTAGGGTCCTTGCGTGATATTATTTTATTAGTAGTTCCAAAGGTTACCAGGTTCAAAAAAACAAACTCTTCAGCTTTATTATTAGTGTAGATATATGTAGTTGTCGTTGTGAGAAGTTTAAGTGAAAGATGCAGTACCTATGTAGTGTTAGATATGGACCCAGGGGGCCGATTCTATTAACAAAATTGTTCAAAAATCGCAATGGAACCATAGCTGAATCACGACTGTTAAGCGTTTTCATATTCCACTAATGAACAACGATTCAACTGCGGTTACGTTTTAGTTTAAGCCAACGATCGATCAAAATAATTTCAAAATTATACAACGTGGCGCCACAATGGTGACATTAATTTAACAAACATATACGTTTTCACATTTTCGTTTCATTTAGAAATTATATTTCTATTAAACGGATTAAACGGATTTACGGATTTATTTTAAATTTTAGAAAATGGCATCTTAGAGCAACCTGTATTTAAAGAACTGTCGCGCAGCGGTCATTTGCCGGGGTCACGGATCATAACATCGCATCAATGAAATTAGAACGAATAAGCAATACTATTAGGATGAAACAAATGCAAAGAGTACCCAATTGAAGGAAAGAGATAGCCCTTTGTCGGCGAGCGGCGCAGGCGACGCGCGCCCTCCCTTCCACCCGCCGCCGCACCGAACTCGAATTCTTTTTTTGCATTTCTAGTGATAGCCGAACCCGTGTCCTTGATACACTTCTTCACACTACGGTGTCTAATATTTTTTGCTTTATTTATTTATTTTTGTGTAATTAGATACTGCGATAAAGACGCTTTGCTTTGTTTTCGTTTTCTAATCTAGTAGGTACGTTTACATCTCTTGCGATACAGACGCTTTTATTTGTGTTATTTTATTAATGCTTGTGTAAACTTGTGATCGTGATGGCAAATACACATCCGAACTACACAGCAGCTGAATATGCGGACATGATCCTAATTTTCAAGTCCATCACAGAGCCGTCCATAGGATATTAAAGCGCGAAAAGTGGCACCCATTCAAATTTAGAAAAGTGCATACTCCGTTAGACACTAAGCACCTCCGCTGTAGATACCACTTGCGTCGCTCGGTTTCTTTGATAAGCCGTCAAAGAATCGGACCGATCACGAGTAGGTACATACAAGACGCGTTGCGCGATTGTTAGCGCGCGAAACGACGCGTTGCCGCTCCGAGTTAACGTAAGCCAGCAGCTATACACCTTTTTTACAGCTTATTCAACCGATTTTGACTTCTATTCCGTAGGAATAAGGATGGCATTAAAAGCAAAAAAAGTGCTTACAATAACAACTGTTTGCTGCTTTTAATGCCATCCTTATGCCTACGAAATAGAAGTCAAAATCGATTGAACCGACGGTAAAAAAGGTTTGTTTAAATTTCTAATCTTATTGTAAATGGAGTATAGGTAAGTGATTTCATGAATGAATTTTTGCAAGGGTGATCCCAATTTTAGTTACTTTTTTATTATTTAGTTTGTTTGAAAACATTTTTTTTTCAATTTACGAATTATTTTAACCTATCAAAATTTATATGATTAATAGGCACTAGCTCTACCCGTGTGTTAAATTAATGTCGCCATTGTAGCGCCACGTTGTATTCTGCTAACAAAATCGAACATGAGCGTGACATTTAGTCACTTTCTACTGTTATTTTGACACTTGTTAGAATCGAATGGTTGATATAATTTTGTATTCGAAAATACTTTCAGTGACATTTAGGTAACATTTTTAGGTTCAACTTTTTTTTCTTGGGTATTATTAAACATACTATTTGGCATGTTGGTAACACAGTTTACCCGCTGTTACGTTCCCGCTACCATTCAGTTGCGATTCAGCATAGGTTTAGTTTCCAGTTTGCCTAAGAAATAGTAGAATGATAAGTAACTATCGAACGGCGATCGAAATCGAACTGTTATTAAAACACAATTGAACGTGTAACGTTGCAAATTAGTAGAATCGCCCCCCTGGTCTTTTCTTTTAGGCTAGGTCCTGCAAATGCTACCTAAATTATTGCCCGAACCCAAAACTATACCTAGGTATAAAACACTGGTCTGAAACAAAACAAAAAGAACAGAAATGTGAAAAGTTTGTTCGGTAGGTACTCCCGAAAGACATTGGACTAAATTTATTTTAAGGGCACAACCGTTTCAGGTCTCACCGAAGTTCGTCTTGTAGTACCTACTTAAATTATTGTACAACTACAGCTGTATATTAATGAAACAATACTGCGACAATACGACATCTTTGTTCAAGTTTAATCTAGAGCCAAACCAGCTGTTTGCGAGTATTAACCGCTGTCAAATCGTCCGCCCTCTTCCAAAATGTTACGTCATCAGAACAATGAGATAGTCTACACAATAGTCTGCTCAAGGTGGCTCAAAAAGTATATTTTATATTTATGTATTTTACCTTATTGTGTAACGCATCTCATTTGTTTATTTATAAAAAAAATGTACGTGTAAAAACCTTGTGCAATAAAACCTTTGCAAATCTTATTGTTTTTTAATTCCACGTATTTATGTTTTATACCTCAGTCCTTAAAGGTTCCGTGATCATACATCAGTAAATCAAATTACTCGTCGGCTGCGAGAAAGGTTGCAGAATATGAAAATGTTATTTATTATTTTGCTTCCCTATTGGTTTTTCCATTCCATTTGCATATTACCTACAGGAGATTACAGATTAAGCATTTATATGAGCTGAACATATGTTTCGAGTGGTCGAAATATGAGAATAGAAATACGTGAGTAATTCAGTAATATTTCGGCAGAATTCTGGCTTTAAAAATTAAGCGATGAGCGTACGTAGTATACACACTTATAAGGGTACGTATTGTTAATTTTCGTAGTATTAAGTCAGCCGGGAACTGAATATATAAGCGCGAAGGCCGTGTTACGCGTTCAGGAGCTATCAACGTACAACCACAGCCAAAGGTCTGGAGTTAATTAGCCTTCACCGTAATTTTGACGCCACATACTTCAAACCGGGGCGCTCGCATAACTCACTGAATATATCGTCGAGTCACTATAGCATTTACATAAGGATAAATAATTAGGAGTGACAGACTCTGTGCTAATGTTAACAGATTCGAGGATCTGTCTTGGAAATAACACAGTTTAAGCAAAGGCAAACAGCGGTCAAAAACGTTTTCGGATTTCCTGAATTCACCAGCTTATTTAATAGCCAATAGTGGTAGCCTAGTGACCTCAATTACGAGTTGTAGCTAGGTCATATTTAGATTAAAACCCAGACAGGTGCTTTATTTTGTGTAAATTATTTTATCACAACTGCTCTCAAAACGGTGAAGGAAAACTTCGAGAGGAAATCGTCATATCCTAGAACCAAAAATTTCGAAGAAGTGGTAGAGATTCTCACTCCCTCTCACCGAGAAGAGGCTTGTGTCCCAACAGTAGGAACATTATAGACTGATTATTTCGACACCTGCAATTTAAAACATTGTAACTCACTTTTTAATGAAAAATAATTTTAAGTCATAAAAACATATAAACTACATATAAGTAAACAACATTAGTCATACAGCAAATTAGATAATCCCTTTTTACTTATATTTACAAAATTGGAAGACGCTAGGACTTTATAGGAACAAAGTGAGAATATATTGAATGTTTAAATCCATATCCTGAAAAGTATTGAAAAATGAGTTACAATGTTTTAATTTGTAGGTGTCGATTTTATGTTATTGAATAGACCATTTAAGATGCAATTTTGGCACCCACTGTCTATAATATTTTCTGTTAGTTTCACATTATCAGGGATAATAAATACATACTGATTATTACGTCACATAGCAATTTATCGTACCCGAGCTGTGGTGGTCCTTGTAAACAGTTACCTACGTTAGCCATACTTCATCAATCTAGTAATCAATCAATGCACGTCGGCGTTGCCAAGATCAGATACACTAGATAAGACAGTACATAGTAGCTCGCAAAGGAAGTTTGTGTAAGTGTTTCGTGGGTTTTGGCAAAACAACTTGAAAAGCTGAAGAAATCTATGTCATAAAAATATGACCTGCGTTTTAGACCGAAAGCAATGAAAAGAAGAAATTGTGTTTTATAAACAAGAAGTAAATTCAGGATTGTGCTACCAAGCAGTCGTAGTGAATAACCCGGAATACAAAAATGCATGCAGTTATTCAACGAATTTATGTCAACTGCACACGATTTGGTTCCTTCTGTTTCAAACACATATCTACATATTTAAGAAAACAAGCGCAACACGACTGAGTCACCGAGTGGTTCGCGAAACGTTTTAGGTATTCATTTCAATTATTGTCCGAGGCACTCGGGCTATCCAAACTGAATTGAATGCGCTGAACTCAGCACAATTCGAGAATACTTGGTTTACCCCAAAACGAGTCCTGAAAACTGTACCCACTTGAATTCAAAGCTATATGCACTTCACAACTGTGCTTTGTTTAAGATTGGGCTTTATTGAAAATGGAATTAACTTGAATTCATTGTTGCATTGTTTCAATGAAACTTTAAGCTGCTAGGGAGGTACTTACTTGTTCATACATCTGTAAACGATCTGGCAGAAAGTTTCTCTGCAGATAATTATTCTGATGTTGTTGTTAAAACAATAATCTGCCATAAAACCGTTCCACTGCTGGTAAACAGACCTCCTCTCTGTGAGAAGGAGCGGGCCGTTATCCAACACACGGGCCCCGTGCGGGTTGGTAGATGTCATAATTTTCGAATTTTAGTTCTAGGTTTCCTCACGATATTTTCCCTGACCGTTTTGAGAGTAGTAGTGATGAAATAATTTACAAAAAGTAAAATCCCCTGCCTGCCCTGCCTGGGTTGGAACTGACGATTCGTAGGTCGGCGCCTATACGGCTGCATGGGCAGGCTGGGCTACCACTGCTCTAAAACAATAGAAGTGATTATATTCTTTCTTATAGGCGTCTTTCCGTAGTAAGTAGTAACTGAGGCCCAAGTCTGCTATTTTTATAAATTCATCATTCCAACACGATCCCATTGTCATTTTGCTAAAAGTTCGTAATCTCCCTAATTCATGATGGGCGATCATTGGTCGGTCAATGATCTGAGAAAAATTACTACTAAATTTCATGCTATATTTCATTTAATATATATTTTTACTACTTATTAATGTTTGCAATCTGAAGTAAGTAGTAAGAAGTTCGTAAATAGCAATAAACATTACATTTATTCATTTGTCATTATGTACGAGATTACCATTTTATGCCGTTTCTATCAATGGAGTGTCAGTGGTTGACCATTGGAAAGTAATAATGACGCCATTATATTAGTAGATTAACAAACTTGTCAAAATCAACAATTATGAAATCAATGATAGACCATTCTGACACTATTGTAATAGCAGACTTGAGGCCAACCAACACTTTTATAACACATTCAGGGAGTTTGCAGGGACACGTAAATATCAATATGTATTTTAAAATAACCTTGTCTGGGTATGTTGTACAGTCAACAGCCAAAGTAGTTGATGAAAATCAGAAATTCAATGCTAATGAACGGAGTTCGCGTCAGTACTGTGTGGTGTCGTCGAAGCGATTCAAACGTGTGTGATTGTAAATTATACCGAATATTTACTACTTCGACGCCACACAGTTCTGACGCGAAGTCCGTTCATGAGTATTGAATTTCAGATTTTCATCATCTAGTTTTGCTGTTGACTGTACCACAGTTGAATAATTACAACTGTCGAAAGTTGTAATTATTCAACAGTGGTACAACATAGTACTGGTTAACTGATGATTGATGAACATTCGCGCATTTTTAATATCAATTTGAACATTATTTTTCCCGTACGAAGTATTTCTGTACCTACTGGTCTGTACACTCTTGTAGGAATAACCTATAGGAACGTATCACAAAGTAAATATCTATATACTAATAATTGCTTGTTTGAAGGTGTTAATTTCTGGAACTCCCAGTCGGATTTGAAAAATTCTTTTTGTATTTGATAGCCCAATTCTTGGTGATAGTTAAAGTTATAACATAATGGTTTAATAGGCTTAACATTACGCTGCGACCTTTAGGAGTCGAACGAAAAGATAGAAACAACGCTAAGCGAAAAACGAAGTAGGTAATAGAAATTTCACGCGGACGAAATTGCGGGCAGAAGCTAGTTCCAAATTAATATATCGATGTGTAGCTACAAAAGATAATATTACATATTGGGTACTTAATTTTATCGTAGCTACATTGATACAGTATTAATAATACTACTACTAGTATATTATTTATATTAATTGTGTTTCTTAATATGGAACACAAATTGTAGATAATCAAATGAATTCTTGTCGATGTTGTTGTGGCTGACTGTACGCATTGTCTTAGCTAATTACTGTGACTTCAATGTCTAGAAATGGTATTTCCAATACGAGCTATAAATCTAGATAGATGACGGTAATCTATTACTCAACTGTTGTCTTTATCCACGAGTAGGATTAACGATGATGTTTATTACGTTAGATATCTATACCCTATTCAGTTTGGCTTGAGAAAAAGTATAAACAATCATACTGTATCTTTTTGTGGTGAAATACGAAACTAGGTAGTTAATGAAAAATTCGAAACACACACATTTTCTTTTTCTTACACAAGATCACTCATTTTTTTTTGTTAGAAATGAATGTTTTGATATATTTTATAGAATATCTTTTATTAAGAGTAGTCAAATGTTGTTTACACTTTGTGTCTAGCCAAACTGAATTGGGTACCTATAGGTACGTACCACTTAGAAAATGTTATTTAATATAACATTTTCTAAGTGGTACGTACCTATACATTGATTTACAAAAACAAAAAATACGTGTCCGTTATTTTACAATACTCTGACGGACTAAATAGATTTATTGATGGTGGAAACTAGCCTATTGGTACTGCATAGATTTCCGATGAGCGAGCGCTGCAAAAATGGTCGGTACCTAAAATAAGACCACAAATAATTTCGTGGTGTTATTTTGCAACATAGTTTTTTCAACCTTATTGCTTAGAAATTGTTTTATTTTTCCATAAATACACACATCAAAAGTGTCTAGGGATCAACATATATTTTTGCAATAACTTTTCTCCTGATTGATATTAATTAAAATTTTCTTTAAGGATTCATCAAATAAAGTGTTTTCGTTTGTCACAGTAACGATAAACCAAGTCACCTTTGCATTAATAAAGAAATTTGCCATTTTCCTAATAAAGGGATTTTTGACATTTGAACCACTAACACAAAAGTTCGAAAAAAAGACTGAAATAACAGTTTTCTCTAAAATTTTATTGGGTAACTTAAACAATTAATAATCCGTGTTTCTACCGCGAACACTAACAACACAAGAACATCGGTTTGGCATACTCAAAATGAGTTCATCCAAATCACGCTGTGGAATGGCCGCCCATGTTCGTTGCAACAACAAAAAAAGGTCTTCTTGCGACTGGATACCCTCCATATTCGGCAGAGCTCTTCTCTGTAGCATATCCCATGCATGCTCAATCGGGTTCAAGTCTGGCGACTGAGCAGGCCAGGGCAGGACATTGATGTTAGCTGCGGCGAGAGTCTGTCTTACAACTCTTGCGGTGTGCGGTCGTGCATTATCATGCATTAACTGAAATAAGGGACCGATTTGCACTTGTAGAGGAACGATGACGTCTGATACAATCGTCTCAGCATAAATTTGAGCGTTGAGGTTGCCTCTGATCCAAATCAACTCAGTTCTTCCGCCGATCCAAATACCCGCCCATACCATGATAGTTCCACCACTATAAGGATGGACTTCCTGGCAGGATTTTAATCGCTGTTGGCGTCCAGGGGTTCTCCAGTGTCGTATACGTCTTGTATCCGGTCTCATACCAAAACGAGACTCATCAGAAAAGCACACGAAACGCCATTGTTCTTCTGCCCAATTTCTGTGTTCAAGAGCCCATTGATATCGAATCCTACGATTGTGCATTGCTATAGGTGGTACCCGTAGCGGTCTTCGGGAATGAAGGTTCACTTCATGCAAGCGGTTTCTGACTGTTTGGTCGCTAATTAAGTTCCCTGATGAGTGATGAAGCCTCACGGCTAACATCATGGCGGTTATTGTTGGAGCTCTTCGAGTTAAGATTTGAATGTATCGGTCTTGTCTCCGTGTGGTGCAGCGATACCGTCCTCCATGGCGCTCAGCCACGGTACCAGTGCTTCGGTAACGTGTCCAAAGTCGACTGATAACACTCTGACTTGTATTCAGAGCTAAAGCCAAAGTACGTTGCCGGGAACCAGCTTCTATCATTCCCACGGCTCTGAACATTTCTTCCCTGCTTAAATGACGTCGCCGCTCCATAATAACGTTGGTTTTAATCAGTAGTAGGGAAACAGTAGCACTAATAATGTCTTCAATGCGTTGTATGTTTTTATAGGGAAAATATTGACAGCTGATTTTCATCTTTTACTCGAATTTGATTCACAGTTCCTGATTCAAATTATGAAATGCACCAAAAAGGATCCATATAAATTTATAAAATCATAAATTTATTACAAAGCCACATCTCAATCTCAAGAAATCCGCATAAAAATGCTTGATCCCTAGACACTTTTGATGTGTGTATTTTTGTTCTTATTTTAAACGTACGTTTACTTTTAATCAAAGAAATAAATATATTGCAAACGATAATAAACTTTATATTTGAAAGTTAACGTTTATAATCAAGTTATATGCAATTGCGCCCACTTGAGCGATGCCGATGTGTTTTTGTTCTTAATCTAGTGCTATTGTTGATCCAAGTATAGAATAGAATACTACATACCAAAATCGAAATTGGTCCAGCCGTTTGTGCGTAAAGAATTAACAAACATACAAACACACTCACCAACTTTCGCCTTTATAATATTAGAGTGATAATTAATTATTATTATTAATTATTGTGTAGGTACAGATACCAGCACATCAAGCTGGGCAGCGGGATTGTCCGAAAGGGTTACCGCTACCCCGGAACACAAAGGGCTAAGGAAGGAACACGGGTGGGTTTTAGTCAGAAAGAGTCTGACACTCCCTTCTGCTCCACCCAGAGCAGGAGGGGTCATTTGACGATATGCCATCCTCAAAAAGAAAAAAAGCACATCAAGCTACCCGAAACTTTCAAAATCCAATCAACTTTGAACCTTATATTGTAGTAGCTTGATGTGCTGGCATCTATACATAGGTTTAGCAGTGATGACCCAGGTGGTAATGGTTACAGGCAGGCTCTTTATTTTATGTTATTTATTTCATCACCACTGCTCTCAAAACGCTGAAGGATTGCATCGTTAGGGAACCGGCACGTCTAAGAATAAAAAAAATTAAGACTTAGGACATCCACACTGGGCCCCCGTGGTGTATTATGGCTCATTCCTACTCAAAAAATACATATTTTTGTTGTACTCTACAGGGTCCGTAATTGTACCTTAGCTTAAAGCCATTGTAATATCTTTGAACATTATAGAATACAAATACTTAATTATATTAATCCTAACTATAATATTATAAATGGGAAAGTAAGTTTGTTTGTTACGCTTTCACGCCAAACCGCTGAACGGATTTGGATGAAATTTGGCACGTGGGTAGACCATGACCAGGAAAAGGACATAGGCTACTTTTCACCCTGGATCGCAGACGAAGTCGTGGGCAACAGCTAGTATGCATATAATTTTAGGAACACAATTCTTACAAATGAGCTACAAAAATTCTAACTCGAAAATATAACTCGATAACATTATGATTAGCCTGGAAATAGAAGCCCAACTCACGGCTACAAATGAAGCCATTCATAACCCAGTAAATTTATTTAGTTTCAAAGGTTCCGCATCCAAAGGTTGCCAAGGGCTCTATGACTAAGGCTCCGCTGTCCGTCCGTCTGTCACAGGGTCTTTTGAATCGCAATAAGTAGACAGTTGAAATTTACTACTACTATGGCCAAATAACAAATAATCATACAAGAAACGTGTTTATTCAGCGTTTTAGAAAATATTATTAAATATTGTACAGTGGTTCGGAATCCTTTGTGTGTGAGTCCGACTCGCACTTGGTTGCTAAAATATAACTTACTAAATATCTTAGCAATAAAAATGGTAATAAAAATATAAAGAAATATGTGGTATAGTCTAGATGCTAAGAATGTATATAGGTATAAATAAATACAGTTAGGCCTATATTTATTTATATACGTGCGAATATAAAACATGTAGGGTGTTTAACTTTATAGCATAAATCATTAGGGATTTATCCCACACGCAAACGAATAATATGATTCTTACCTACGGTTATGATAAAATGTAAGGGATGTTGCATTGTTTTTTGTTAACTTGTTTTTATTATTCCTCCACCATATAATCCAATATGATCGTACCGTCTGCTTGGTGATAAAAATACCGCAGTGTTTATATAAATAAAGCTATAATTTTCAATGTAAGACGTCAATTATATTTTTAAAATATATATTAATTGTATAAAGTGTTACAGACCAGCATCCTAATTAAGTAACACACTATCAATAAATAATCTGAATAATTTTGAAGGATATTATAATCCATTGCTTCAGATATGTTCGAAAAAAGTGTCTGGTCAACAACGTAAATCACACTAATATTATAAAGGCGACAGTGTGTGAGTGTGTTTATATGTTTGTTACTTCTTCACGCACAAACGGCTGAACGTATTTGGATGAAATTTGGCACACAATTTATAATTCGGATTAGCACATAGGATACTTTCTATCCCGATATTCCCACGGGATCGACACTTATACGGGTGAAACCGCGGGGCACAGCTAGTATTGCAGTACTACTAATATTATTTAGATAAATAAAGGATCATCTCGAAAATTACATCTCTAAAAGATTGTAATTTTCAAAGTGATTTGATCCAATAAAAGTATTTAAACGTCGTAAGATTTTGTTTTATGCCAGATAGAATTTTGTTCAGTTAAGTGCGACACCTAGCGAGGTAAAAGGAAATCTCTAGGAGGATAGCTTCCCGCTTTTCCAGAGGAGGCACGTGTACACAGTTTGAGAGCGACCCTCCCTTATTATTTGTCTGCGTAGCACTAACAGATGGCGTTACTGGTACTTTCAGGGACTCAAGTTGCTAAATTACAAACTTGTGACATCATTGAAAACGATGATTGATGATGATAAAAAACAAAATGAATTATGTGATTGATTTAATGTTTTTTTTTTATTTTGATTATTTGATTATGGTGTAGGTACCTATTAAAGAGTATTCTATTTTATTATAATGATTATTCCATCCATCTATTATCTACTTTTACTTAAGTATCATTTGTGATTTTACATTATACCTGTAATATCCTACTGACCATTTTGGGCTGTTAAGTCTGCCATAGGATATCTCCTCATCCTTTGTTATTATTTACTTGTGAAAATGCCTTCAGGCTCTCGTAGGAATTAATGAAACAATTAATCATTTCTCAAAACATCTATTGGTAATCACAACAATCCGTGTTGTCATAGCAACCGGACTGTAGTAATTTATTTTACCAAAACAGGAAACGAAACTCTGGTTACATAGGTTTGTTTAAGTTTAACGTTTCACCAAAATATATTACAAATAAAACCAGAGTCTTTGAACAAATATTTATCGATGTCGAAGGAAGAAAGTCCCTAACGAAATTATGATTTCATTCAATTTATGATCCTATCAATATTACCTAAGTGGTTTTTAGGCCATACCTATTCATTTGAAAGATGGCTGACTATTAATTTGTAAAGAGCTTAAGTTATTTTTGAGCCTCCTTGCAACTACATTCATATTATTTCCTTGAGTGGGCAATTAATTCATTGTAATAATTGGCCTTTATATCGCCCGTTACACAGAAAAGGCCTCTTCTTACACAGAGAAGGAATGAGGATTCATCAGCGAGCTTGCTTAAAGGGTGTTGGTGACTGTCGATCTGAGTAAACCATGTATGAGGAAAGTAGGTATATCAAAAAATAACTTCAATATCGGAAGCTGGTGGCAAATAACGAAAATACAGAACCAAAGACACCGAAATTAAAGTAATTTTTCACGTTGTGGTGTTTTTTTTGGAAGTCGGTTATTTTTTTTAATATTTTTGTCTTTTTTTGTTGTGGTATCTACACCACACCAATTCGTATACTTCTAATTGCTGTGTCAACAACAGTGACAGGAAGTTTTATATCATCATCAACATACATCAAATGGATTTAATACGAAGGTATACTTCTTATCCTAAATCAAAAACTACCCAAGAAAAGTTAATTTCATTTATATGGCACCACCACGCAAGTTTCCACTACCAAATGGAAAAAGAATTTTCAAAATCTGTCTTCTATTGATGAAAATATCTATGATTATACATAAAAACATACATACAGGTGAACATTTGAAAAGTCGGAATAACTATACTGATACTAACTACTACATATCAAGTTAATATGCAAAATATAAAACTCTGGGGCATCATGAATATTATACTATCAACTTGTCTAGACTTTTCCAAAGTCAGTTTCCAGACTACCCACAGAAAACACACTATAGATAGTGCAATCCACGAAGACGCGCCCCACTCTTTTTCCTAATGCTTATAGCACCAGTCTGCAAGATTCCGCTAGTGTTTTAGTTTTGTTGATACACACTAATTATTATTAGTGGGTAATTAGTGTGTATCGAAAAAACTAAAACACTAGTGGAATTTACTAGTGATAACCCATAACCATACGGAAGAAGAGTGGGGCGCGTCTTCGTGGATTGCACTACCTATAAAAATACTCAAACAAAGTATGCTTGGTACATACGTTTTAGCAAAAGGGTCCTCACGAAAGTAAACAGAGGCAAACACGTTCATCTCGCATAAATTTTAAACGCGTAACTCGCACACGTAAAGAATAATTTCTTTTTTTGTTGTGCGTGAACAGGTAGAAGAAAAATTAAAAATATTGTTATTTTATTTTAGTCATCAGCTTCTGCCCGCGATATCTTGTTCCCTCGACCCACCCAGTCGCATCGCCTAGCATCGTGTGCCCGTGCTATTACTTCATTTTCGCTTAGCATTCTGACTTTTTTTCTCTTTTTGCTCGGTTACTAAGGGTCCAATCGTGATTTTAAATAGCCTTAAGAATTTGGCTTTCAAATGCAAAAATAATTATTCAAATCCGACCGGTAGCTCCAAACATTAGCGCGTTCAAACAAACAAACACAGCAGGCCCTATCAGAATACCAGAGCTTCGAAATTTATTTTTAAATGTCGCAGCATCATGCTTGCCTTTTGGCCTCCTGAAGGACTTTGTTTCATTTTCCTTTTTGTTACTTTAAAAAAAAATATAATTTGGTTTTTTATTTTAGACTGTGTTTAGTGCAGTTTGTGATCTTCCTGTACGAGTCGCAATAAATACTTTTTCTTTCTTTCGAATAAATTCTTCAGCCTTATTATTAGTATAGATTTATAGCAGAGAAGAAAATATGAAATCAATATTTGAACGAGTCAATAATTTATGGCAAATTCCTTTTTGTTAGATTTCAGGAACTTGTTGAAAGTTTCATGGACCGAATACAAATTAATGCGAAACGAAAAACTTTCAATCGGTATTTTAGCTGTAAGCTACTAATGAGATTGCTACTGTTATATCTAGCTACAGCAATCTCGTATTTTTTTGACGCACTAGATGTTTTGACGCACTAGATGTTTTGTCGGATCAACTTTTTGTTCAGAGTTTAGTATTGTAAGTAGCATATTCTGTTCTATTTGTTTCTATCACCTTAAACGTCATTTTTATGTTCTTTGAGCTTGTTTTATGTATTAACATAAATACCTAAGTATATGTTTTAAGTCGGCGGTTCAAACCCAAGCAGGCGCTTTACTTTGTGTAAATTATTTTCATCATCACTGCTCTCAAAACGGTGAAGGAAAACATCGTGAGGAAACCGGCATGTCCTAGAACCAAAAATTCAAAGACATGTGACATCTACCGCCGCATTGGGCCAGCGTGGTGGATTACGGCCCACTCCCTCTCACCGAGAGGAGGCCTGTGTCTCAGCAGTGGGGACATTATAGGCTGATTATGCTTATATGTTTTATGTATGTAATCCATCCAAAGGTTGTCTGTTATAGATCGCTTTTAGCGATAAGACCGCACATTGTGTCACCCCTTGTAATATTTCCACATTTATTCTGTGATATTTATGGTGTACTTAATAGAGATTATTCTATGTTTATCTGTCTATTTTAAAGGTTTTGAAGCTACACCGTGTGTATGTTCTATGTTATAGGGTTTGGTTTCCGCATTTAGGCCTTCAAGTAGACTATTGTGCGTCGGCCATGGTGGCCGTCCGTGGTTATTCCAACCAGCCTATCTGTCTCCAGAAGTTGATTTTGTCTCCTGGCCTGTTGAGAACATTTGTGTAAAATCTACACCGTGTGTACCTACTTATCTTATTTTTTGTTTATCATTGCCAATAGTAGGTACCTATGTATACGTTATGTTATTTTTTATCTTAAACTATGGCAATAGTATACGGTTAGATAGTAAGTATATTGTTCACAGATTTTCTAAGAACAATAGAAAGATCAAAGGAAATGTTATTATACACAAAATAAGTAGGTATCCAGAAATTGTATGATTTATCTACAATTTTTCTTTTGTTCTTTGGTTTATATTCCATAACGACTACGCTAAAAAAAGTGTAATCATCCTGATATCTACGTACTGTTTTCGTCGGTTTTGAAAAGATGATCTCTTTGTGTGAGAAACATTAAAAGCAATTTTGTGCTCGAATGTGATACCGCAGACAGGAGAATTCCGGGTAGGTACTGTAGTTAAGTAATGGGATTAACGTATACTCTTGGATACACAAACGTTTCACATTTGAAAGCATTTAGGGTAATAATTATGGTAATACTCGTAAGTGAGGAACAAACAGGATTTTTCATTTATATTCATATGTATATTTAAATCCCCAAGAGTTGTTGGGTAAAGAATATTACTCTACCTATATAGGTGTCGTAAAACTGGTAGATCAACTAAAGAGATGGACAGTAAAATGGTCTTGTTCATCGTTGTGATCACCATGTAGTCCGTTTGCAATGTGTGGTCATTTTCCCTTTCATTTTTAACCGACTTCAAAAAGAAGGAGGTTTACAATTCGACTGTATGTTGTTTTTTTTGTATATCTCCGGCTATTGCAAATCGATTTCAAAAAATCTTTTTTTAATAGTGTTAGGTATATGAATTTGTGTATGATTAAAAAAAAAAACAACCAACTTCCAAAAAGATAGGTACTACAAAGTGAAAAATAACTTTAATTTCGGAAGTCGGTGGCAAACAACGAAAATGAACCCAACGACACCGACTTCCGAAATTAAAGTTATTTTTCACTTTGTAGTGTCTTTTTTGGAAGTAGGTTGCTTTTTTTTTCTAAAAATGTTTTTTCTTAAATGTTCAATACCTACACTATGGCTATAAATAGTGTAAAGGACATCGAAGCGTAAACTGTTATAAATCCGAGGGGAATTCAGCACGTGAGTCTAGACCCCCAAAGTTCGGTCGATCGTAAACCCAGTGGAACAACTAAAGAAGATGAGCTGTGAAATCGTCTTATAAACTGAGCAAGCAGATGAGGAGCACTGTTCATCGCTGCGATCACCAACCAGTTCGTCTGAAATGTGTGGTGATTTTCACTTTTATTTTCTTTTGATTATTTGACTTTATTGCACATGGCAGGGTAGAAATACACAGGCTTATACGTAATATGTTGCAATTTTCATATACCTAGCACTTTCACGATATCAAAATGATATCAGAAAACGGTAAAAACAGAGATTGTGCATTATTATGTAAACTGAAACGAAACTGTTGGTTTTATTCGTGGTAGATATAGGGACTTAAGTAACTGTTCAAATTAAGTAACTAATCTTATTTATTTTAAAAATCGTTTTTAATAGAATAAGTTTGTTGGGTTTTTTTAAGGTTCCGATCTAAAGGTCACACAATATCAACTCGGAAAGAGATCGTAACCGTATCAACTCGAGCCTCGAGCCATTCAGTATTGTTTGTATGAAACTCGCTATTGCAACGCACACTAATCGGAATCGTAACGTAATCGCCTCGCCTCGGGACAAGCTGATGAACCGCGGTGCGGTGCCTGGTCAACTTGCAGTTCCCGCGCTTACGGTTCGTCGTCCCCGCGTTTACGTCTCACTGTACCTGAGCTTACGTCTCTTCGTCCACCCTTGCCCCTCTTACCCTTCCCGCGGCCTGCCTGCAGCACCATCAACCAGCGGTCGGCGAGCCGTAAGAGCAGCGTAGCCTAGCCGTTTAGCCGTGTCGACGTATCGGAGCTGCTGATCCGCTTTAGGTACGTGCTTACGTTAGGTTGACGCCTGTTTGACGGCGGTGACGATCCCTTTCCGAGTTGATATGTGTGGTATGACATTAAAAAGGAAAAACGGAAACTTTATTAGAACAATCCTTAGTCCGTGTCTCAGAGAAGTTTTTTCGAGATGTAAGCAAAGTAGGTTTTTAATTATCTTTATGTTATTACTTATTAGATGCATTCTGAACTCTAAAGGTTTAAAAAGACACATAAAAGAACCGAGAGCCACTTGTAGTCCCCGTCATGGCAACATCTTTTTTTACTGGACAATACCTGGGAACCTTCTGGTTCCGGAGATACCTACTGAAGGTCAAAATTGCGACTGAAATGACGTTTCTTTTACGAAAA
This sequence comes from Globia sparganii, assembly GCA_949316385.1. NCBI lineage: Eukaryota > Metazoa > Arthropoda > Insecta > Lepidoptera > Noctuidae > Globia > Globia sparganii. The sequence goes on along the minus strand of OX438653.1, from coordinate 16,602,699 downwards.
CAAGTTTTTAATGTTTTGACACAACTTTAAATACCCCTACGAACCCTGTACCATTATTGCACCCTAAGCACAATGTTTTGCGTAGGTACTAATACAAACAGCAAATTTGTTTATTCTATTTTTTGTGTAATTTACGTCCTTTTTTGCGTCATGTTCACCGCAAATAAACGTATATTCTTTCAAATTTTTAAACCAAAAATAAAAGTCGTTTCCCAGCAATTATTTTTGTGTAATGTTAATTAGTTTAATGTACAAAATACGTACTTGACGGCTATGTGATGAGTCTTTTTACGTTCTGTAATATAATATAATCATTAAAACTACATAAAACAGTAAAGCATAACTCAACATCGAAACGATAAATAACTAAATTTAACTTATTCGGAACTGTTTGTAACACAATCGGTAAACTAGAAACTGTATGTTTTAGTTAAATATCGAATGTTCAATAGAAACAAAGGTCCAGTTGTTTTGATTTATTCATGTGAACATGTTAAGCCAACTTTGTTTAGGAAAACTATCGTGTTGAAAGCAGTCTTGTTGGTACAACACTAACTTGCAACTCATGTGGGTTACCAAACATATGCGCTACACTAGACAATCCTAACAATAATTTGGTTCCTATCCTAAACTTATGGCCCCAGCACAGCTAATCACAATCATTTGACAGATTATCGAATCGAAAATGACAGATTTTCAATTACTTGTATACCTTGCCCCCGAGAGCAAATGCTGTCGGACGAATGGCAGTCGTTTATTTGAGTTAAACAGACAAAATTTTCGGGATCTGGATTTGTGAACAGGAGGACTCCTTTGCTAGCATTGATTGATGTTCGATTCTGCACGGAAGCGCTAAAGGTTGTGAATTGTGTCTGGGCTGTTACCCATTTTATAACAAATTACCTGCTCTTAATAATTTAATAGGAAACATTACGTTCCGAAGCCAAACTCGTTAGGCGAGAGATATTTTATTACAGTTTACTAATAATCCGAACCTGAGAACCCTAGGCACGGGTTGAACGGGATACTAACGCACAGAGGGATTCAGGTACAAAGTATTAAAATAAACGTACGATATTGATCCTTCAGCTTGTATCGTAACCCCGCATCCTATTTAAAAGCGTTCGTCGCGCGAATACTTACTATCGCGTTCATACATACACGTCAATTTTTATTCAGAGTACCTCTCTTTCGTTGCGACTACGCGTTCAAGTTCACCGAACAAAAAGTGTCATAAGAACGCGACGAACGCGTATTCGAGCGACGATCGCTTTTGAATAGGACGCGGCCTAAGAACTCGGATTAGATATCAATTTTGGAATTTCATACACGCTAGTCCCGAGTGGACTGTCCGGTCGTAACTCAGTTATCTGGTGCCCGTACTCCGCGGGCCTGTGATATGGGTGTAATATCGGCAGGCCAGCGGTTAGCCAACTTTGTGCGGATTGAACGAAATCGAATCACGCAGAAGCAATATTCTCGTGTGCTCTGGATCCGATGCAGTTTGGAAATCTTACATTTTACAATTACGTTTCTGTTTTATGAACGATATTTTACGGCTTAAGTAAGTATTGAGAGTTTATTCGTAAGCTTGAGAACTTTATGAGAAATATTAATTTAGTTATATAATATTTCTAAAACTATGTACACCAATCAATATTCCTAAAATCGTTACAATTAGTTACTATTTCTGTAACTAACAGATAGGTGTGATTCAGCCGGACACCTGTCAACGTATTTATTTTCAGCACGTTTCTTTTGGGACAGGAAACTGATATTGGAGCAGAGATCAGAAATAATCGGATTGCACCTACACACAAAGATGAAAAGGCGTGGGTTGTTACCAGCTTACAGCAATACATTCTTCTTTACCTTGACAAAAGCTTAGAAAAATAAACCTATTGTGACTCAGATACTTATCAAACAATTGGAATGGTGGCAAAGGCATCGATCGGGTAAACAAAGGAGTCATAGCAAACTTTTAAAATCTAAGAAATCCGCAAAATTTTCAACATTTAGAAAGTTTTTCAAGGACCTATTTCACAAAAAACATGAATCAACAGCAAAAAGAACAATAAATCCCCAACTTATAAACACAGACAAAAGACAGATTTTTATAAAAGCATTACAGATAAAGAAGTTTGACCTAAAACTCAAAAAAAAAAAAGGAATAGGTAGCGTCAGCATCGGTAGGCGACCTAATCGCTTTTTTTTAGGACCAAAAGATATTATAATTTCACAATAGGCTTTAAACGGAAAAAGTTAATTTTCCTTGCACGGGGGCTAATAAATTATGTGGTGGGGCTGACTGGCTCATTTTTTCGAGATCGGTCGGTGTAGACGCAATCTGGCGAACGTTGCAGAAAGGTTGTATATCAGTCAATGTCCGAGGGGCACTTTAATTGCGTCCTAATTTATTGTCCTATATAACGATGTAAAGAGAACGTAACAGTATCCTGGTATTTAGGTATTAGAGGGGGAGAGAGCGCGATTACGACGATAAAATGAATATTATGGAGATAATGTGATGATGGTATAAATTTTAATGCGAATGATTTATTTTTAGTGTTTATGCAGCAATTTCCTGTGAATATGCTGATTTTTATTGAAGCTCGCTCATATTGTTGTTCGTTTTGTTTTTGTTTAGCTACAGGAGTCGCCTGTTAGGCTCTTTGTACACGACATGGTTTCTTTACGGTAAGGCTTACAAACCGAGCCGTAGAAAGATCTTGTCTTCCATAGTGATCTCTACAACACTGGCGACCACGCCTACATACGGCGAATAAACCGTAGTTTTTCACGGCAAGAAAACGTGTGCGTGTGTATACAAAGGGCCTTAGGGTCGATAACTCGTAAACTATAGAGTTGTAGCGGTATCTACAACGCCACATGCGAACTACGCATTCTACTGACGTTGCGCAAAGTCCTGCATTTTGCAAGCAGAATTTACCGCGCAACTAGTATATATACAACGCCCCGACATAAATCACTCAAACCCCACGGGGGGTGCCCTTAGTGTTAGTTATTTAAATGTAAATCCTTAGTTTGTAAGCCCTGGCTGGGGGCCTTAAAGTAATTTTTGGCCACTACAGGATAGTCCGGTTAAGCAGTTTGGCAACCTCCATGAGTTACACACCTGCGAGTGCACATACATTAAAAAAAAAAAATCATCGGGCAGTTGCCCGCCAGACACGACACCCGACTGGTCGGAGGATCCTCCCTTTTCTATGGAGTATGAGTGAACATTCCACCCTGTTCCTCATACTTCTATAGAGTTGAACAATGAGCAATAAGTACCTATACACAGGTACCTATTTCTTATTGTTCTACGGATAAAAACAAACATAATATTTACATCGATAGCAAAACTTCCTGGCATTGACAGATTCTTTTAGGGATTATTACAGGGTAGCGGGACATCGACGTGCAAACTGTAACCATGAATTGAGCACATGGTTCTATATAGCGTAGAAAGTTTTCGTCGGATATTAAAAAAAAAACTGCTGTTTCATAGAAGAGTACAATAATAATAATAATAATAAACCATTGCAATGCCTACACGCGGCAAAATGTCCAGCAATTTTTTTTTTAAACATCATCTGCCTAGCCTTTTCCCAACTATGTTGGGGTCAGCTTCCAGTCTAACCGGATGCAGCTGAATAGGTACCAGTATTTTACATGGAGCGACTGCCTATCTGACCTCCATAACCCAGTTACTGGGTAATACGATACCCCTTGGTAAGACTGGGTGTCAGACTTTCGGGCTTCTGACTACCCGTATCGACTGTCAAAGATCTACGAATGGCAGCCGGGACCAACGGCTTAACGTGCTTTCCGAGGCACGGAAGGGTCTCGGTATGAAAAGATGGTCACCCATCCACATACCAACCGCGTCAAGCGTAGCTTAACCTGATCGATCGACCTGTGCGGCTGTTATTATTTATAGCCACGGGCCCCTTTAATAACGTGCGAAAAATAATTACGCAGGACGTTCAGGATCATGTTCTGGATCCATGGTAACAGGTTGCGCGTCGATCCTGTAATAATATAGAATATTTATGTACAGACGCCAGCACATCAAGCTACTACAATCTGTCAAATTTCTTTACTAGATTTTCAACTTTATTGCTAAAATATAAGGTTCAAAGTTGATTGGGAATATTTGAAAGTTTCGAATAGCATGATGTGCTGGCGTCTGTACATATTTTACAAATGGTTTTATTTATATGTGCTGTCCTTCTTCATTTTCATCTTGTATTGCGAGAGAAAGTTACTGTTTACAGCCACATTTCCAGATAAGTCCGTGAGAATGACTTCAAACATATCTTCCAAATATAAAAATTAAATTAATTGCTATCTCTGAGCTATGACTATCACAACTATCAGTTACTCGTATAACAAAGCACATTGGACAACAAAAGTACTTGCCAGACTTATATAATCAAGATAGATGACTTAATTTTGCCGATTTATGATTATATAGATATGGATTAGAAAAACACTAATTCCTAACTTTAGTCTGCTAGTTCCTTGAAAATAATAATATTATTATTTTGCCGCCTAAAGCCAATTTAGCATAAGCGCTTGTTTGTGTTTTTGTGATATTAGAATTTTAAAGAAACATACTCGTAGGTCTATGGCAAGACCACGATAGGGTCTGCGTACATAAAACTTTTTCCTGACAGTTGTATTAAAGAAAAGGTAACAAACACCAGCACATTAATTGCGTAACACACGACAATAACAATCTGAATCATTTGGAACGATATTGCGAATCCATTGCTTCATAAGTTCGAAAAATTTGTCTGCTCAACAACGTAAATAACGCAATAAATGTTGTTGAACTGTAAAGATGAAAGCCATTGCTACTGTTAGTCTGTTACGCAATCAGCAGAAGGCCAATCTCGTACATAAAAAAAACGTGCTGATTCAAGTCGCAATCTCATCTCAGCGACAATCAGTGTCAAAAACTTGTCAAAAAGTAAGAAAATCATCAATCAGAGTTTTGGTTGCCAGATTGAGACTGAAATTAGAACGTTCTTTAAAATACGGGAATTGCCCTTTAGTTCAAGTTCAGCCTACTGCTCTTGACACTGCTCCAATAGTAACAGTTTAATGTTATAATAATAACTGCGTGTCTAAGAATAGTACTCATAGATACCAACATCCATCTGGCTTAGTTCGGCTTATACGCATCACCGCTTTTAGCACTAACACCTCATTAATCTTCCCTTCACGTCTGTTTACACAATCTTCATAACTCCCAACCATTTCACACAGTTTATTTATTAAGATTTTAGCCTACTCAAATACGCCAAAAATACATAGATTTCCAAAATAATGATTACACAGTACCTACATACCCTTCTCGGTAATTCAATTTCTGTATCCCCGAGATCTATTATGACAAAAGGTTGAGCTTTCCATTGCATTTTGTTGCGGTCGTTCACATTACATTCGTTTACGGGGATGTAAATTTAGCGCAATGGACTGCGAAATAAAGCCGGAAACTTTTGTCATTTTATTGGTATTAAAACTGGCTACTGAGCGATTTATCAGTGCCGAGTTACATTAGAACAGTTAAGTTTTTGGGTCATGCGTGTTCAAGAGATGACTGGTCATTCATCTAGCTGGAGATTGGTTCATAGCCTTTAACTACTGATGGAACAGCTGTACCTATTAATGGTTACAAGGCTTGGGGAGATGTGACCATCGGTCGTTAGATCACGGCCATTAATTATCGGGCTGCTAATCGTTCTATGAAATTAATACTTTAAAAGGTACTTCAGACATAAAAGCAATTTGGACTCGATTAGCCAAAGTGAGATTTTATGTCTCGGAATCATGTCAGAATAGTATTTTTGCCAGATGCCGCCAACTCCTTTTCATATTCAAACTCTGGGTAGAATTATTTTATTTCCTCGTCTTCTAGACGTTGCCGTTTGTTTCCGCTTTTCAGATTAGTATTCGAATTCCCTGGTTTAGCCAAAACGTGGCGTCCCATCAAGTGTATGCCCATTAATTCAATTCAGTACTTTCAATGAAAGTGGCACCCGAAACCAAAACTGCTACAAATTTTATTTTTTACTTGTAATTTATTCTACGAAGCCGATAAATCCATTTAAACTAAATCCCAAATGAAACAGCGAGCCGTTTTTCAATAGTTTTTTTTTTTGTAAATAAAACGAAGTAAGTAAATAACAGTTAGGCTGGGATAACGTTAAAAGCTGGAGATTAATAGCCGTGAGAGGTCGTGTGCCAACATTGACGAAGCATTTCGCGAGTTATATGAATTGTAGATTACATTTCGTACAATTAAAACCTTCGGAATCCACAAATCAAGTAAGATGTCACGAACGGGCTCTGTGGAGCTCTCGCTGTGACCTCTAGCGGAGAACGAATATTTTTTATTTCAGTGTTATTTCAGTACGCATCCAACGGAGTTCAAGCTTGTGTGCTCAAAGATTTGCACAATCTCTGTTGATAAATGCTTCGTCTAATTAGAACCACTTCGTTCTACTTACTTTGTGCTTAAAGGAATAAGTAATGATTACAATGACGCCTGCACTTCACACGCACTTTAACTCGTTTCATAACGACTACAGCTCTGAAGTTAACGCCAACTCTAAAGAAATGCAATTTAAGGCGTATTGTTTATTACATACATTGTTTGCTTTATACTGGCAATGCCTGTAAGTTACCTAAGTAGTTAAAACTTGTAACTTGATGAGCTTGCATACAGCATAACTACTAATATTTTGTATTAAATTCTTACAATGTCAATTCCTACAAAAATCGGTACAAAATTTGACATTTAACACTTACTTACCTATTATAGGAGGGGGCTAGATATGCTTGGTGTTTCCCTACGTGGTCGATTCAGAAATGAAGAGATCCGCAAGTGAACCAAAGTAACCGACATAGCCCATAGAATTATGAAACTAAAGTGGCAGTGGGCAGGGCACAGAGCTCATAGAAAAGATGGCTGATGGAGCTTGGAGTTGCGACCGTGTACCGGAAGACCTAGCGCTTGAAGGTTTCCCACAAGGTGCAGGACCGATGACCTTCTGAAGGGCGCAAAAATCCACTGGATACGAGAAGCCCAGAACCGTTCGAAGTGGCGGTGCTTGGCTTGGGGGAGGCCTAAGTCCAGACATCATTCGGCTGAAATGTCTTACTTAATATAGAATCAAAATCCTTTAGTACAAGAATCTGTGACAGTCTACTCCCTACCTTAACACTCGTGCTGTTGAAACAGAAATTAATGATAGGAAACGACTGAGCTTGTTATTTCTATTAATTAAGCATTGGTTTCGCTTTGATTGAAAACGCCTTCTCCTTAGGTATAATGAATGTAACAATGTAAAGGCTTTGGATAACATCAAACAATGTTTCGCAATAATTAATAACTTGTCTAACAAGGTTTGCTACCAAATTAATGATTTCTGAATAATATGATAGTTGCCATTTATGCAGCCGTCTTCGTTTCGGTTCAAAAATTTGGAAGCTGACGCGATGCGACCTTCGATGCTCCAACACCACGGCTTTAAGGTCGCGATTGCGTCGGCGTTAAATATAACTGGTGAAATCAGGGTGTAGGGATTAGGTAGTGGGTATAATAAGGAGCACTTCAACATAACCCTTCGGGAACATGGGCGTTGTTTGGCCTATTACAAAACGTTGCTTAGACATCAGTAATCACGACGTGACGTGACGTCACTGCACCGCCACTTCGGCCAGTTCTTCTTGCATCCAGCTGATTGCTGCGGCTTTCACAACGTCATCGGTCCACCGGCCAGGGCGGTCGCCACTCCAGAATCTTTCGGCCCAATAGCCACCAGTTCTGCGAGCACTGTGACCTGTCCATTGCCACTTTAATTTGGTAATGTCGGTTACCTTGTTTCTCTTGCGGATCTCTTCATATCTGATTCGACCACGTAGGAAAACTCCAAGCATATCTAGCTCTCTTCATTGCCCTTTATTAAGTAAGTAAGTGTTAATGATTTCCATGTACATGTACATGTATCAAGCTTCACTTCAGTAGATATCACAGGACTAGAAAATTGGTATCTAGACTAGTATCTTGTTGTTTAAGCTGATTAGGGAATCAAGCATACAAATTATTCTCATTTTAGCTTCGAGACAAAAAAGTTTGGGAACTCGAACAAACATATTGTTCTAGGTTTTCTTAGCCTTCAATTATCCCACTGTAGGCCAAATTCTTACATAGAACAAAAAATCGCTTGGTCATCCATCTTGCTCACTTCATGCTGGCTATTTCAAACCATATTTTTTTTCGACTTAGTACTTAATTTCATTATAAAAAACCTGACAAGTATGAGTAGGACTCGCTCCTCTCCTGAGGGTTCCGTCCCAAAGCTGTAACCGGCTGGCTACGGCTTCATTCATGAGACACGGCCTATACATTTTCCATTCTGAATTGTACGCCAAACTTAACTTCGCAATTAAAAATATTCTCCTATACATGGGTATAACGGTAAATGTAAATCTGTAATCGGATAAATATTTTTGGAATGTGATTATACCTGAAAATAAACAATTTTCGGATGTTTTCTTTACTTGTGCTGTAAGTACTTGCTTCTTGGCAAATTTCATGATTCTAGGTTAACCGAAAGTACCTAACCTGTAGTTCTGATTCACTTGCGAGTGAGCAAAATATGCGATTATATTTTTAGATAGCGTTGACTATGAAGCTTAATTTTTTTACAGCACCAAGGGACCGCAGACTTAAGTATTTGATATTGAATTCAACTTGATACCTCCACACGTTCCTGAGAAAAAGGTTTTTGACAGACGGACAATGAAATCACACACAGACCAGACTCAAAAGCGCAGGCTACACAAGTACAACGTACGAACATAGTCAAAGCAAAGAGCCTTCAAATATTGGGCGTCAAAACCGACCCCGCCTTAATACTCCGCCCAAGAGCATTGTACCACGTTCTCACTCCAATAATGTCTGAAAAGGGGGCCTTAATGCTGACATCTCTTTGAGGCGCGCGTGGAACACGTACGCGCCGTCCGGCACGGGCCTGGTCCTGATCGGACGGAGAGTTACCCATTAGGCTGCCTGTCCATTGACGCGGAGAAAGGCTGCGGAGCGGAGAAACGGAACTCTCCGCCCGCAGGCCTGCGGACTTTTTACCGTCTGGACAAAAACAGTGTAAGGTGAACGGAATAGAAGTCTCTGGCACAGAAATGTTTTTTTTTTTTCACAAAAAAATAAAATAATAAATCCTTTGATCAATCAAGGGATTTATAAATTTTTTTTTTAACAAGTTTGCAGATATTGATTAAGAAGATTGAGATTGAATGTCGTTATGAATTCATTGATAATTTCCGTGCGTAGAAAAGGGTGCCTATAAGTTGAATTTTTATGTTATTTGTCCATTTATTAGTTATTTTTTTTTGTGAAAAAGGAGATTTCTGTGACTTCGTTTACCTTTTACACCCTGTTTTTGTCCAGATGGTAAAAAAAGGTCAGCTGGTATATGAGATATACACCGTATACCTCATATACCAGCCTGGTATATGGGGTATATACCGGCTGACTTTTTTACCGTCCTTAGATTAAATAACAGGTGAGTATCCTTAAGGCCGCTTAATAAAATTAAACCATCTATTATATCTCCTGAAGCAAGTTACTTATCTGCTCCTTAAAACAACATTTACAAAAGAAGAGGAGAGTTTCCCTCAAAGCATCAGAGTTTATCTCGACTAATTAACTCGTCACAAGAAACACCTGCCTTAAACGAATTAGCGCCTGCATATACAATCTCATTAAACTCAAGTTTGTAGGGTGTAATATTATACGTACTCGTATATCCAAACTTCCATAGTAATATTATAAATTCGAATGTCATTCTGTCTGTGTGTTATATTTTCACACCTAAATCACTGATCGGATTTAAATAAAATTTGGCAAGGAGATAGTTGGAATACTGAGAAAGGACAAAGGCTACTGTTTATCTCTTTAGAACGTTCCCGTGGAGTATTTTTTGACATTCACGCCGGCAAAGCCGCGAGCAAAAGCTAGTTTGCATATAATGAGGAAATCGTTAGCAGGCCCCGTCCCCTCTAATTGAGACATAGTTGTCAAACTATTCGCGGGCACGTTCTATACGTCTTTCAATGACACTTGGGTTATACAATGACATAATTTTAATGGTCACACACTGTGGTGTTACGTGATAGTGATGTTGGAGATATTCGATAATGACATTGTTTGTTTTGGCAACGTTCAATTTGGCTCATCTTGTTCTACAAGTTACGCCAAAAGCGTGTGAAAACTTTGATTGTGACTTATTACCTAAGTTCTTGAAGAACCACACTCATTATTCCACTTCAAAGTCAGTATACAACCTTATGTCGTTTCGAGTAGCTTAGCCGCAATTTAAAAAAAAAAAATGTGAGGAAAAATGTGAACATGGTGGACATTACTTTCTGTCTGTTCACCATTCGCCCCGGGCGCTGCCAGTTTAATCACAAATTCTAAACATGTGTAGCAGTTTAAGAACTTGTCCGAACGAGGCGTTTACGTGCGTCCACATATCAAAGGCTATAAAAAGATTTGCGAAGAAAGCTAACTTACATTCTGGACGACACACTGAGGATACAACACGAAATTACAATGTAAAAGTGATATATTAATATGTATTATTATATCACTTAGCCCGAGGTAAAACGTTATTAGAAACTTTCACTTTGTGACACAAAACTTCTCATGACACACTAACCAAAAATGAAATAGCAACGTCTTCCTAAATATCGACGATGAATTTTTTTGTGCGGGAGGCAGTGGAGGCAAGTAAGGCAGCGGTGACCGCACAAGTTTTGAATGCTTTCAAAGTTGCGGCGCTGTTCGACTTGGCTTTGAATGGCGGGTGCCACAGTTTGTCTCAACAACTTCGACGATTTAACTCGCCTCCGTCTGTCCCACTGTTCCAGGCTTATTCACAGTTTGCTAGCTTAAAAATTATCCAGTATTCTCTGTGATTGTGTTCCTTATTTTTTAATTTAGTTTTAATTGCTTTCTTTATCTCCGTCTGCTTTCGAATGTTTAATTGTGTTTGTGAAAGTTGCAAGGTCTTAATATAATACAGAGTAAGTTTTTGAGATGGTACAATATTCCTTTGCAGGATTTGAGTTTTATCTTTCTATTGTTTGGCTTTGTTCCAGTTAAGTTGCTTATAAAGCATGAAAAAAAAAACAAGTTATGTTTGTTTCTAAAATAAGGCCCCGCCATGCCTTTTTTGAACACTTCTCCCTTTCTCATAAAGTTCCACAAACTTGTCTTCTATTTTAGTCGTTGAATGGAATGAGATTATTATCAATAAGTGTAGTCGTTTCTATCTGCATGTGATCTGGAGCGTTCAGCCATGACGACGTAACGAGGGCCTTGGCGTCGACATCATGCCCGACTCGCAATCTTATAGAAATATCTCAGATACCTCTCTTATCGTATCGGTGAATACATAAATATGTGGGAGCGGAGTGAGATATCCAATTATCGCATTTATGGGAAGGTAAGGTGTGACTGTAAAGTGTTGGAACTCAGTAAGTACTTTATATGTTGTTATGAATAGTTAAAGTACTCACATAGAGTTCTGGATAAATATTGTCATTTAATTTAGTACCTAGTGTAAATAATTAGTTATAGATACAATAAAAGTGTTGGATAAATTACCTGTCCAGAAAACCTTAGCAGTAATTTTTGCTAGCGATGACGAAATAGCCGCAAAACAAACTAATATTTCATCGGTTTACTAACTTATCAACAATTCTAACTAAACTCGGCTATATTACTAATGTGTTTGGTAAACTTTTGTCATAAACTCGATACTTTTTGCAATCAGCCCAGAAAGTTATATGAATGGCTGCGCACTGTACCTACCGCTTTTTCATTCCGGTGAACAAGCCGGCAATTCATGCCAATGTACTGCATAGGCTGTCTAACTTAATGACTTCGTAGACTGAATGCCTAAAAATAATGTGACTGCCATAGCCTTTCAGTTTCAGTAAAAGGTATTGAGAGAGCTTTTGGAAACGTATTCGGTGGAAAATGTTTGAGCTACAAATAGCCCTAGCGTCTCTATGGATTCGCAAAAGCTATGAATAAGCCAGATGGATTAGCTGAAGCACATGCACATGGATGGAAAGTAGAGAAGATTTTGGAACCTACAACCAGGTTTTCTAACTGTGTAACACACTTTCAATCATAATCCAAGTGTTTTAAAGGAAATTCCTAATCCGTTGCTTCATAGGTTTGGAAGATTCGTCTGCTCAACAACGTAAATAACGCAATGAATGTGATTGAACTGTTAAAATGAAAGACATTGCGGTCAATTGTCTTTTTTTGTGTGTTATGCCTCCACTACGATTTATTCCGGTCTGATCCCCTAAGCCCCCCCTCCATCCCCCCACCCCTTGGATACCCCGCTAGATCTTCTTCTGTTTTAGACTTTGTGTCTTATCCACATTATCTAGGTTACTCTTTTTGACGTGTAAGTACAGTCAAAAGAAATTAAATGTTTTACAATCTCAAATTAAAGTCATATTTATGTGTGATCACGTTATAGCTTTTGTCATAGTCCTCATAACAAACCAGTATGACGATAAGAAAAAAGAAGACAATAAACATTAAGGCCTAAACATGTAGGTAATAACATATGACCATAAACCCAGTAATAAAGACACGATCTTTATCATAAAAACGATATAGGAAACGCCATAACACCAGAAAATATCTTGGACTCAATTCAAAGTCGAAATGTGAAAAGGTCCGAAGATATGAGTTTCTTAGATGCCGTAAAAAGGGTAACGGACGAGAAATGCCGTCAATCCGATATCTGAAATAAATAAACAACGAATTATATGGAGGAACAGCGCTGTCTCACAGATTTGTAAGAAATGGGAATAAGAGAAAAATAACGCTGTATTAGAAATTGAAAATTTAATAGAAAATAATAACATAATATCACGTTTTTGGGTATTCCCCGAAGGGTTGGGCAGAGGTGCATTTGATAGTTCACCCACATTTCTCCAGTCCCATGTAACAAGCTCCGGACTGCTTCTGAAATATTCCAGATGGAAAAAATTAAATATCACTTTGTCCGTCCAAGGAATAGAACCCAGGATCGCGCTTGCGACCAATAAACCAACGAAGTTATGTTTAAAATAATATTATAAACATAAGCTGGTTTCAAACATCAATTCTGCACGATAATTTACATCATTATTTTGTGGTATCAGTACTTGTAACGCCAAATTATTTAGCAATAAATCGTTTTTAATTGCCGATTATGAAGTACTTTCCCATTAAATCTCCAATTAAAATTGGTGTAAGCTTCGACAGTAGATAAGCGATAATACCTATTGGTTAAACATACCTACATAGATCTACGAATAAGTAATAAGACATAGATAATATTGCTCTAAACATACTATAGTTAACTGTTGTTATCATAACCTGCATTTTAATGAGCTTGTTCATAAAATAAAACATACACAAATGAATGAGCAGACTACTGTAGTTCTTTTAATTGGAAACAGTCTGAGCTTAACTAAAAGGGACCTAGTTAATGGTATTGACACCCTACTTAAATTAAAATTAGGTAAATTAATATTATGTGCATTGCCATATTCTAATAATTTGTATAACGCAGAAAACAATCACATTTATAATTTAAACAATTTAATGCATATTTTGACATGCCGTCATAGTGACCGTTTAATGTATTTTGACACAAACAATTTTGTTACGGATTTTGTTTTAGTTCAGGAACATATGTTTCTTCCTAAGAAAAGTCAACATGTATTGGCTACTTTGTTAGCTTACAGTATACACGCAGTTATTGATAATTTAACTGAGACTAGTTTAAGTGACGAAACAGTATTATCTAGTACTTCTAATAATACTGTGATTCATTCTTTAAACTTTTAGAGTCGACAAAAGAGAAGCATAATAAGAATATTTTATTGTATCACCAAAATATAAATCGCTTCTCTGGCAAAATCCTAGACGTGGAAATGTTAATAGATAAATATCATATGGATATCTTATGTTTTTGTGAAACCTGGTTAAAACCAGATAGAATGTTGTTTAATGTAAATAATTTTTCAGTTGCCAGTGCGTTCAACAGGTCCTCAATAGGGGGTGGTACTTTGATATTATGTAATAGTAGTTTTAGATATAAAGAAAGAAAGGATATCACTGCTTGCTCTGTTGATCGCTTATGTGAGGTAGCATGTGCGGAGGTAGAGGGCCATACTTTCTTATGTGTTTATAGACCACCAGCCTCAAACTTGTCATCTTTTTTGATCATAATGGAGGAAATACTAAGTAAACTTTTTAAAGATAGTAAATTTGTTTTTGTTTGTGGCGACCTAAATATTGATCTATTAGTTAATTCACCAGAAAAATGTAAACTTATCTCATTGTTTAAATCATTTAATCTAAAATGTATATTTAATGAAGCAACTAGAATAACAGCAACTTCAGCATCATGCATCGACAATGTATTTACTAATTGTAATATAAAAAACTCTTCCTTAATGAGTGGCGTTAGGTCTGACCACACTGGTCAACTTGTATCATTTGACTTAGGTAAAAAATTACACATCGATAAATCCACTCAATATAGACCTCTAACTAAAAATAGATTGAAAATCTTTAATAATAATGTTCATAACAATCTTTCAACAGCTAGTTTTGATTCACAAGACCCCGACATAAACTATAGTACATTATTTTCTACAATATGCCAAGAATTCAATAAAGCATGTCCTGTAAAAAAAGTTACTATCAATACTAAACCAAAATTTATTGAATGGGCCACTGCTGGCATTAGAAAAAGCAGAGATATTTTATATAATTTGTATCACGAGAAATCATTAACTTCTGATCAAGCCCTTCATAAATATGTAAGAAACTATTCTAAAATATTCAAAAGAGTCTGCGCTGAGGCTAAATCTAAATTGATAAGTAACAAAATTAGTATGTCTAATAATAAAATAAAAGCTGTGTGGCAGATAATTAACAAAGAAACTGGAAACACAAAACAGCAACATCAGAATGAGTTGTCCCTAAAAATCGATGATGAAATCATTTCAGATAAGTTAAAAGTGGCTGAGACACTTGAAAATTTCTTTACCAACATCCCAATAGAGGTAACAAAATCACTCCCCTCATCACCTGTATTAGCTGAATCTCTTCTTAAAGAAAACTTTAATAAGGATATACCAATTTTTGAATTCAAGCCCATTTCTATTGCCACTATTAAAAAAGCATTTAAAAGTCTTAACATAAAAAATACTGAAGACTTATGGGGGATTTCTGTTAGGGTTCTTGGAGATATTATTGACACAATTGCCCCTGCCCTAACAGGCATATTTAATCAATGTCTAGACAGCGGTACGTTTCCTGACTTAATGAAACATAGTAAAGTAGTACCAATTTTCAAATCGGGTAGTAAGTTTGATCCCTCCAATTAAAGACCTATATCTGTGTTACCAGCATTGAGCAAAATCTACGAAAAAATCATGCTAGACCAGATGTTGTCACATTTTAACTCAAATGGGATTTTACATAGTCACCAGTTTGGTTTCACGAAAGGTAGGTCGACGATGGACGCGGGAGTAAAACTCATCAGTCACATTTTGGAATCCTGGGAGAAGTCCCAGGATGCAATTGGCATTTTCTGTGACCTCTCAAAAGCGTTCGACTGCGTTGACCATAATACACTGATCTGTAAATTATACCATTACGGAATTCGTGGACAAGCTGCTGATCTTGTTCTTTCATATCTGTCAAAGAGGCAGCAAAAGGTAAACGTTAACGGGGCGACGTCATCGGGGTCTCTAGTTAAGATGGGCGTGCCTCAAGGCTCAATTCTTGGGCCTTTTCTATTCCTAGTATATATTAATGACCTTCCTTACATGATGGCTAACTTATCGGATATCATTTTATTCGCTGATGACACTTCCCTTATTTTTAAAATAGATAGAAAAGATACGGATGTTTTAAATGTCAACGATAGTCTGGCTGTTCTTTCGAAATGGTTTGCAGCTAATAATCTTTTACTTAATGCGAACAAAACGAAATGTCTTAAGTTCTCATTACCAAATGTACCTCAAGTGGGTCTGAATTTAGAGCTTGATGGCAAAAAACTAGATGTTATTACGGAAACTGTATTTCTGGGAATTACTTTAGATTCAAAATTACAATGGGGCGCACACATTAGAGCTCTTTCAGGTAGATTAAGTTCAGCTGCATATGCAGTAAGGAAAATAAGGCAGTTGACAGATATAGCCACAGCTAGGTTAGTATACTTTGTTTATTTCCACAGTATTATGTCTTATGGTGTTCTGCTGTGGGGATCGGCAGCTGACGTAGATTCAATTTTCATTTTACAAAAGAGGGCAATCCACGCAATTTATAAAATGAGTCCTCGCGAGTCTCTTAGAAACAAATTCAAAGAAATTGATATACTAACTCTGCCTTCTCTTTATATTTTGGAAAGTATTTTGTATGTTCGCAAAAACTTAGGACTTTTAAAATAAGAAGCGATTTCCATAATATAAATACCCGTAGTAAAAATGAAATTGTGATACCTAAATTTAGATTAACAAAAACTAGCAAGTCTTTTCATATAAATAGCATCCGTTTTTATAACAAGTTGCCAAAGCCGGTTACAGAACTTAGCGATGGAAAGTTCAAAACCCTCATCAAACGTGTCCTTATCAAAAAAGCATATTATAAGATTAAAGACTACGTTGAAGACAAGGTGGTTTGGCAATGATTGCTTCTGCACATGTGGCTTCCCTGGCATCTCATTAACGGCATAACTACATAAACGTCTATTAACTGCTCTCAAATTACGATTTTTATTTAATTTTTACATACTTCTTTGACATTTAATCTTTTTACTATTTGACATTATATAGAGACAATTCTAATCCTCCAACTCTTTTTATTGGTTGTAATGGAAATTATGATCATTTGGTTTTAATAGGTTTTTATATTTTATTTATCTTTTTTTGAGTGTTTGATTTTGTAAATGTGAGGACTTTGTAGGCCCTGTAGATTTTAGATCTGTAGATCATTTTTTATTTTATCAAGTACCTGGCGCTTGTTGACAGGCCTACGCTGTTCTCCCATACCTACTGTAATTAGAAAACATTGTAAAAGCCAATTATTTTTAAAAGAGTAACCGTGGAGTTTCTTGCCGGTTCTTCTCCATAGGAAACGACCAATTGGAACCGTGCACCTAGCTTCTGACGTTTCATAAGTGCCCTTGTAGGCTTATGTGAAATAAAAATATTTTGATTTGATTTGATTTGATAAATGATTGTTACAATCTTATGAGCTCTACAAGGGGTTATAAAATCTATAGGGACCGCCCTTATATACAATATGTAACGTAATTAGCTTTAAACGTATTTAATGAATTTAATATGCATGTGATGGCTTGTGGCTAAGTAATAACAGCCGCGCGGGTCGGTAGATCGGGTTAAGCTACGCTTGCCGCGGTTGATCCGTGGATGGGTGACCGTCTTAACATATCAAGACCCTTCCGTGCTTCGGAAAGCACGTTAAGCCGTTGGTCCCGGCTGTCAATCGTGGATCTCTGGCAGTCATTACGGGTCGTCAGAAGCCTGAAAGTCTGACAACTAGTCTTACCATGGGGTATGGTATTACCCAGTAACTGGATTGTGAAGGTCAGATAGCCAGTCGCTCTATGTAAAATACTGGTACTCAGCTGCATCCGGTTAGAATGGAAGCCGACCCCAATATAGTTGGGAAAAGGCTAGACAGATAATGGTGTGGTCCTTAAACCAAAACTCGTTATTTTACATTCTGTCAATGAACGGCACTTTCTGAAATACAACAGCTTTAAACTTCAAGTTTCGCAAAGGAAGCGCCAAGATAAGGCAACCCACGACAATGCATCTGTAATAAAACGTTACCCTACTTTTGGGTTTGTCATAAGTTGGGTAAAAACATGTTACACATGCATTAAGAGTCCCTATCAATTTCGCGGTCTAAAAACAGAAAATTCAAGTTTTTTTCAGCGCAAATTTCTCAATAACCTTATGTTAACTAGTTTTTTTTAATACACAGTTATTTATCTAGTAAGTGTACAATTTAAAATTTTGATAACTACTTAATATAAATTACAAAAAATAAAAATGTAACATATGTTTTTACGTAAGCACGAAACACCATGTTTTTAAATTGCTTTCTTAGCTTACTGGTAGCAAATAACTATAAAAAAAAGAAATATGAATACTGGGCATATATTATATTAGTAAGTGTATAATTTTGTTTTTTAAAGTTTAATGATTTAGTACTTGTAAAAAAATGTTGATCACGCTGTTAAAAACCCAATAAAATCATGTGCAAAACCGTTGTCTACGCGCAAGAATTTATTGAAAATAATAATGTAAAATATTTTAAAATTTGAGTTATTTATCTACCATAATCAATGTTTACATTTTTATTTTGACTACTTATTTAATTGTAGTAAAATATCTAAATAATGCCTTATAAACTTAAATTCGATCGTACGTGTACTAAAATTTAAATTCGTAGACTTACTAGATAAATAGGTGATAAATAACTGTGTATTTAAAAAAATAACCTAGATAGCTTAAGATTGTTGAGAATATTGCGCTAAAAAAAACTGATTTTCTGTTTCTGCACTGCGAAATTGATAGGGACCCTTAAACAGTTCTTTGGATCAAAATTATTCATGTGTCTTGTAGCGATGTATTTGTGGCTGCATTAAATACCGCTCTTATAATACAAAGTTGGTCTCCTATATTGTTAAGGGCCGATTTTACCAAATTCAGATCTTTTACCGTGGAATAATAATTGACGTGTGACAGTTTTAGTATGGAAAAACAGTCAAAATTTCAAAATTAATTCGCAGGATAGGATTTATTCTACATATAAATTTTTGGTGAAATTTGCCCTAAGGGCTGATTTTTCCTACGCCAGATAATTATAACCAAGGAATAATTATAAATTTTTGACAGGTTTTCCATACGGAATCTGTCAGACGTCAACTTTATTCTACGAAGAATTATCTGTCGATTGAAAAATCAGCTCTTAATAGTATTTTGATCTCTCGAAGCGACGCGCGCTTTACTTGTGTTAACCAAGTGTATAAGCATGCTGTGAATGTGTGTGTGAAGAAGTAGCGTGAGCTCATAACACACACTTCCTACTTCACCATTATCTCGTACGGTACCGAGAGCTCCTGCGTTTACAACCCATTCACAGCATGTTTTTATACTTGGTAACCACAAGTAAAATTCGCCTCGCTCTGTGAGATAAAATGCTATGAAATAGATGCCGCCAGTTAATGCCATGTGAGCATGGACATTCCTGGAACACCCATAAAATTAACTCACTGGTATGTAGTATTTACGATTTTACAGTAGGTACGGTCAGCAGCAAAAGTCGATTAACACTTCAGTTTTTTAAATCTCAGTTATTGAGCAAAATATTTGTCCAAAATTGCAGCAGTAGTACAATGCAATTTTGAACAAATATTTTATTCAATAAATGAGTTTAAAAAAAACTGAAGTGTTAATATTTTGCTCAATAACTGAGATTAAAAAAACTGAAGTGTTAATCGACTTTTGCTGCTGACCGTACGTCATAAATTTTCCTTTTTCGTCGTTTGACCTTGGTTCGCCGTTTGACCTTGAAAAGAAAAAAATAGAAAAGAAAAGTATTTATTGCGACTCGTACCTTGGTTATCCTTATGTCACCATCATGCTCCTGCCCTCATAACATAATCAGCCCATAATGTTCCCACTGCTGGGACACAGGCCTCTCTGTGAGAGGGAGTGGGCCGTAATCCACCACGCGGGCCCAGTGCGGGTTGGTAGATGTCACATGTCTTCGAATTTTTGGTTCTAGGACATGCCGGTTTCCTCAAGATGTTTTCCTTCAACGTTTTAAGAGCAATGGTGATGAAATAATTTACACAAAGTAAAGCGGCTGACGGTGTTCGAACCTACGACCTACAACTCGTAAGTCGCGGCCGTTACCACTGGGCCACCACTGCTCCCGCCCTCATCTCAATTTATGGAGGGTCAGCGCAGCCTTGCCTTCTTCTTTCAGTAGGTACATCGATTCGCCGTATACAGGGTGCATTTGAAATCATGGGCATTATTTTAACCTAAGGTACTACTTATGATACTAATTGCATTAGGGCTACTATTACGCAAATCAAAAATATTATTAATGCAAGTATGGAAAACCTTAAAATGTAGTAAGTCATACAAAGTATCAAATTAGTTGCGCTTCTCGATAGCAAATGCGTAGGTACACTACGCCGTACGCGCGTCCTTGGGCGTGAATTCTTTGACCCCGCCCGACTCACGTGACATTCGTAAGTTGCCAATGAATTGATTCATAATAAATTCCAATTTTCCCTTCGTACTTTGCCGGCTTAGGACGGTCAAAACTACGTCAACTAACATACATTAAAAAAAAAACATTTACGTACCTAGCTTGTGGATTGTTTTGAAAAAACCTTATTTGTCGGTAAAGTGACAGAGGGTAAACGGGTGCTCTTCCACGAGCTTGTGCATGTGCTGGCACGTGAAAAGACGAAAAATCCAACAGGTTCTGAGTGGTTCTGGTGGAATGAGACCCCGTGAAGGAATAGGGTCGTTCGGGTAGCGCCGATGGAACATTTCACGAGTTCATACTAAATTTCTTGTGCGATCGTAAATTACAACCATTTGTGGGTATTGTTGGTTGGTGTACCTAGCCTGCACATTACGCGGTCGAGGCATCGTGTACACAAACACACACACAACACACAACTACTACACTAACACTTAATACACTGCAATCCAAGCACCGTATGACGCGAGCGGCGAGTACGGCGATTACGTCACGGGATCAATAAATCAATTACGCGTCAATGCACCTGCGCAGTCGTTATGACACTGGTTCCAGGTTCGTGACTTCGTGTTGCGGCGGGAAGCATACCCCGCGCGGGGGTGATATTCGTATTTTTGCGAGTGAGGGAGTGGGACGGAGAGAGTTCAGGGAATCCCGCCGGACGGAATGTCTTGTAGCCCATTGTTATTATTACTTGTAAGGAAAAACCCGCGCGCGCGCAGGTGATGTTTGTTTACATTTCGCTTTGCGCTGTACTGCGCTTTAAGATTTTGATATTTCAACAATTATTGGCGTTAACGAAGTATTTTGTTTTAATTACTTTAAGTGTTTATTTGCAATAATAAGCCTTGTGCAATTTGATTTACTACATTTTTAAGGTTTTCCTTACTTGCATTAATAATATTTTTGATTTGCGTATTAATAGCCCTAATGCAATCAGTATCGTGAGTAGTGCCTTAGGTTAAAATAATGCCCATGACTTCGATTCCACCCTGTAGATCTACATTACAGAAATAAACACAATTTCACTTCATGATTATTTCACTTTATTCCGTTACCTCAGTTTTCCCTAATAACCTATCACAGCTAACCTACACGTTTTATAAGCATTCATGGAAAAGCTAACAACTCCAGTGGATATATCTCACGAGATAGCGTATTTCGAATATATTATATGTTTGAATCGTATATAACCCCCAATGATTCTAAGTCCCCTAGCGTATACATTTTTCGTGGGTTATCACAAAAAAAAAAAACCAGCTGCTTCATAGAAAAGTGCAATACTTAGGGTCTCCCCACATTTATCGACGCGGAATCGGCTTAAGCCGAGTGATGATTACCAATATTGACAGCTCACTTCATCTAGATTTTCACGGTGAAATTTTTACAGAATATATATTTATTTATATATTTAATACTTGAAGCATATAAATGTAGGTACCTAAAAGTTATGACAAATTGAGTGTTTACAATAAGGTTCTAAAGTTACCTAAAAATAATTTTTCGTGAGGATTAAAAGATATTGAAAAAAGTGCCAATACTGATAAATCTGTACTGTAATGTAATTAAACAACGATCAGATTTATTTAGTTTATATTGTTAGAAAGACTTTACATTACCACGTTATGTCTAGCACCACAGATAACTTTTTAAAGGTCAGAGATCTAGCACTGACTCAACTAAACAAATATACCTTATATAAATATATGACATTTGCTTGAACACTCGAACGTTCGAATGGAACACGCGCTCAATTATAACCAGCCTGAACTATAAAAGGTGAGGCTACATAGAACATAGATAGCCTCAACAGTACACACTGTCATAACATCACTTTTGTAGTGAGGATACTTTAAAAAAAAAAAACTGCAAATAACCCCAACTATCGTCCCGTTTCGTTTGATCCACGATTGTTTACCCACCCTAAATATATTCAGATGCTCCTAAAATCTAAAACGACGCTTTAGACCCGAGATGCACCTACAAAAGACAGTGTATCTCGAAAGTGATTCCCGTAGAGGTATTGAGTATTCCCGTAGAGTGGCTGCATAGTGAACGGAGGCACATGTCACGAGTTCACGACACAATGTAGTGTCTGTCCCATATCGATAAGCGAGGTAACGGGTGACGTGGGGCTTTTAGCGCCCACAGGAGACGTACAGACACTTATTAACTATGCGATATCTTACATATCCGTGATTGCACGTGGGTATTAACATTCTAGTTGTGTTTGTTGTTTGTATCATTACAGCCTATAATGTTCCCACTGCTGGGAATTCTCTCTTCGAGAGGGAGTCGCAGTGCGGGTACGTATATTTCTCTTCGATTGTTTGGTTCTAGGACATGCCGGTTTCCTCACGATGTTTTCTTTCACCGTTTTTGAGAGCAATGGTAATGAAATTATTTCATAAAGTAAAGCGCCTGCCTAGTTATGGTCGAAACGGTGACCTACAACTGCTTTCATTATTAAGGAGGAGAAAATAATTGTGGCGTGAGCTTTCATTTTCTTTTTCAGTTTTGTTACTACGTGCTTACGTCAGATGAGTTTTCCCGGTTGATGTCGAATAAATTGGTAAAATTGCTTCGTAACACACTTCGCGAGTAACCACATGGATAAAATCTTTTTCTACTGTTTCAGAAATAAATAAATAAGTACCTAGTAAACCTGAGAGAGCAGTGGTGGTCCAGTGGAAATTACCACGACTTAAGAGTTATAGGTGGTAGGTTCGAACCCAGCCAGGGTTTAGACTTTGTGTAAATTATTTCATCACTACTGCTCTCAAAACGGTGAACGCAAACATCCTGAGGAAACCGGCATGTTTTAGAACCAAAAATTCGAAGACATGTGACAACCACCAACACGCACTGGGCTCGCGTGGTGGATTAAAGCCCGCTCCCTCTCACAGAGAGGAGGCCTGTGCCAGCAGTAAATAATAAAGGCTAATAAGAATATTATAAAACCGATTATGAATTCTGAAAAGCTCTAGTCATATCAGATTTTTTATTAACATTTTTTACATTAGATATATGTCAGTTATTTCGAGCTTATGATCCAAAAGTTAGGTATTATTAGTACCTAATAGTCTACAGATAAATTACGAATTCAATCTCCATTTGTAGCATTAAATTATACGAAATCGGTATCCACAACCTTGTAACTTAGTATTAGATTTAGTTCACTGACAATTTTAGGTTAAACTCGCCTGGTCCTAAGTCGGAAACCATCTTTCTCGCCGCCTATCCGCTGTCTGACAATGAACTTTTAGATAAAGATGTTTCTCATGTTAGTTGTTAGGTACGACTCTGTGCCTCTAAATCTTATTTGTTGGGACTTAGTATGATCTCTTTTGCTTCGTACACAATCATGCTGTTTTTGTTTACACCTACGTGCAGTGTTAAACAAGTAAACCAGCGGGGTAATAGCATAACACACTTATACCCGTTTTCACAAACATTATTAAAACGTCTCACAATGCACGCGGGCGCACAAGGTTCCAAAAACCTAGTCATAGACAATACTTGAGTGGCGATCGGCACTATGCATTCCTTAATGTTTATGAATTTAAAAGCTTGTCATTATGGAATGCATTGAGAAATGGCTCACTTCGTATAGTATTGCTCCTTTAATTAAGTATTTTTTGTGAACACAGGTGTTAAAGTCCTTTCACAGTTATTTTACCTTTGACAGCTGCAACCCAACGGCAACCTTATTACAACAACGATAAAGATCACTATAATTTTGAAAGAGTTAACCATCAGCCATTTTACTGTCACGAGATTAAAGATCACTGTGATGTTGACAGTGAAGCATAAAATTAGAGGTAAAATAACTGTTAATGGACTATACAATGTCAATGCCTTTCGTTTTGACAGTTCAACGACAGTCACTGGGTTGTATAGGTACGTTGTTAGGCAGGATAATTTATTTTACCATTATTATGAAGCAATGGATTAGTAATTCCCTTCAAAGTCCCGGGTGCTATATACATTTTAGTTTGATGGTGCGTATTTCTTGTTTTTGTTTGATTTTAGAAAAGAAAATAGACAAAGTTGATGAAAAACTTGTATAGACACCTATAGACATCTGAGACAAGAGCCATGTGGCCACAGTTCATAGTCTGCCATAGTTATAGTTTTTACCGAATGGGTGTTTTTATAATTTCTGAAGTGACGATATTATCGTGAACGTTCTCACGGCATCACGATTACACAGGGAAAAATGGTAAAATGTATGGACATATATTATTATGAAGACGCTCTAAAATATTCCTCCACGATAACGTTATAACATGCACGTATTTATCATTACATTTACTTCCCTACCGTGGCAACCACGATAACATCGTCACGTTACCAATTACAATAGCGCACATCAGGTACTGTATTTTCTTGGTCGTGTCGTATCCAAAATCTCGTCAGTCTCCAGTCTATTTCCTTTTATTTTTACGCAATAAAAAGCTGAATTATAAGCCGCTATCACTAAGTCACGGAAATGATTATACTGATTTTAAAGCAAGAATTAGGGTAATGGTAAATTATAGGTTACCAGGAAGCATTTGCCAGAACTTACATCGTGATGGTGTAAAAAATCATCTGACCTTTTGAGTGCTAAATATGGATTCATGTAACCCCGGCCTTGCGATATCTATGGACCGTTATAAATAAATCGATATTCACATTTAACATTCTTTGTAGAAAAATCCTCCTGGGACGGCAAGGTTATAAAATCAATTTAAAAAGGTTTCGGGCGACCCATCAATCCACAATATTGTTTCCATAATTAAGTAGAAACTCCGATACAAACATATTACTTTTTTAAAGAATGCAGAAAACAGAATAAATTGAAAATTATATAAAATATTTTTCCAGACGTGCGTACGGTCTCGTGATTTTGTCGGAACCTTAAAACGTGGGACGTAGCATTTTTCGGGCCAAACTTATTCTTCTTCTTCTTCTTAATTTCGCTATAGGCAGTGGGGACAAGAACTTTTGGTAAAAGGCCACAGAATACCTAACAGTCTGGAAAACTGCCACCTTTATCTACATACAGCACAGTTTCCGTACAGCATTTTGAAGACTCAATTGGCAATGTCTCTGAGCAATTTATTGGCGTCTACCCCATGGAAGACAAGTTTGATAACAGCTTGGAGAAAATGTTACTTACAGCCGTCCTGGACACTGGAGATATTTTGAAAAATAATATTGATGAAAATTATCAATGACCCCATGCTAGGAAAAACCTCTTATAGGGGTCAACCATCCGTCTTTAATGGATGTTGTTTTAAAGTTGCAAATTAGTAATGTGCACTTTTGAGTTAGATAATACAGGGTGCAAGGGAACATCGTCGCGCAAACTGTCACCATCAATTCAACACATGAATTTAGAACATTTTTTATTTTAAAAAATCAGGCATTCGATACATTTTAAAACAGCAGTTTTTTTTATAGCCGTCGGTTTTATACGCTGGGGGATCTGCTGAATCTTGTGCTGAATTAATGGTAATAGTTTCGGCGTCGATATCCTTTACACCGTATAAGTATAACAGCATCAGTCAACGTGATTCTTAATTCTGTTACATTCCTTCTCATAACTCTGCTTACCTCGTTTAGTAACACAGTGCGAATAACTAAATATTTAGAAAATATATATGAAAAACCCAGGCTAAACAGAGAAAAATCACTTTCGAAGTGCTGCTATAAATACTTGTCTATTTCGCCGCGTAACATAATGCGGTCACTTGCAAGTTTGCTACTTTGTTTAGTAAAGTAATAGGAATCTTTTCTTTTGTTTAATGCGCTATTGTTTGAATTTTGTTCTTTAGGCTTTTCACTGATACCAGCGCAACGGCTAAAAAGCTTACGTATTCGAGGTCACGGAATATCTTTTGCGGTTTGATTTCTGCGAAATAGTCTATAGTTGTTTTTGGGGGTTTGAAATTGTGAATAAGATTTATTTTTACACAATAGAAAATGGAGATTATAGTGATAAAGTCTATTGTGGAGGTAGTAGTCATATGGTATTGTTTCTCGTTTAGCTGGAGGTGACAGGATTGTATGATTCAGATTCAGTCAATCAAGGCTACACTGACGTTTCAGTTTTGAAGTAAAATAAATAAATATTTATTATTAAGTAATCATAGAATAAGGAAACGCTCTTAAAGCTCAAGAGATGCAGTAGGTACCTATAAAATTGTGCATAGGAGAGTTTCGTTAGTACCTACAATACAGCAAAAATTAATATATATTTTTATAGTTTTCACACTGACTTTTTTCATAAAACAAAATAGACCAAAATCACTCCAGGTCCACACTAACAAAAAAATATATTCAGCTCACGAAGTCATTCACTCAACTTTCAAAAGATAGGCCTAAGAAATTCATGTGAAGGCCGAATTAATATTCAGGACGAGATTTTGATACGTCAGCTTTATCATTCGTTTCAACAAACAAACAAATCTGTTTGTGTAACTTCCCTCGAAGAAAAGAAGTAATAAATCAGATAACTAGGTGATTCTAATGGCTATCATACATGGAGGGATTACTCTGAACAGACGATCCTGTGCCAGATCTGTCTGATTGGATGTGTGCTAAGATATTAAACAATTCTCATCCGTCTTCAGGGATCGGTCGCTCCGGCACTCGAAGCTCTTCAAGCCGATAAACGTAACAGTCATTCACACACTTTGATAATCCATACTATCCATACTAATATTATTACTTACTAGCGGCCCGTCCCGGCTTCGCACGGGTGGGGAAAAAAAAAAAGGCCTATATTAAACAGTGATAATGTAACATTCAAATGGTGAAAGAATTTTTAAAATCGGTCCAGTACTTTTTGAGCCAATTCGTTACAAACATACATACAAATCTTTCCTCTTTATAATATTAGTTATAGTATAGATAAATGAGAAAGTGTGTCTTCACGCTTAAACCGCTGAACCGATTTAGATGAAATTTGGTATAGAGATAGTTTGAGTCCCGGGAAAGGACATAGGAATATTATCCCAATATTCCCACGGGATCGACACGGGTAAAACCGCGGGGTGCTGCTAGTAACTAATAATAATGAGACTAGCCTACTATTGTCCCTGCATTGTAGGGCAAAGGTCTCATCTTATACAGCAAAGGCTTGAGCATTGATCAACAGGCTTGCTCAGTAATAAGTCCAACCGGTCTAAAAACCGCACCGTGAAAACTTAAGTGAAATAAGATGTCGATCCTCCCGATGATTACCAATATTGACAGCTCACTTCATCTAGGTTTTCACGGTGAAATTTTTACAGAATATATATTTATTTAACCATTTATGTACACACATAGATATAAATAGACAAGAAAAAAAGAACCGAAAATAGTTAAAAAGGTGATGCTTATTTCTAAAGAAATCTCTTCCAGCATACTTGCGTTAGGAAAGTAGATAAAGATATCCTGGTTTCCTTCACCGATGTCAGTGATGTCCAAGATAAACATAGAAAGTACATAAGAATTGAAAAGTCGCATTGGTACTTGCGTGGATTTGAACTCACAACCGTGCTTGAGAGGCGAGGTCTTCCGACTGCCCATGATTTTTATAAGTTCAGACGGATTTAAAGATAAAACTGACCATGTATGCCAGTTTTTAAACAAAAAATAATATTTAAAAACTAAAACCCAACTACTGAAAAGGATAAAACAAGAAAGTGGTCGCATGCTACCATGATCTAAAAGTATTTTAGTACAGTGGCATGCGACCACGGGAAGGTACTTTTTTGTTTCATCCTTTTCAGTAGTCGGGTTTTAGTTTTTAAACTTATTTTTTATTTTGGGGTTATAATTTTGTGATAAAGTATTAAAGTATTAACTGGTATTCAGCTGCATCCGGTTAGACTGGAAGCCGACCCCATAATAGTTGGGAAAAGGCTAGGCAGATGATGATGATGATGAATTTTGCGCTTAAATTTGTTTTTTGTTTAGGTTTCATTATTTTACATGTGCATAAGTAGTATACCAAACTTATCCATAAATACGTATCCCTCAAATCTGAGGCGTGATTTTATAGAAATTATTCCTAATTATCGGGTGTATGCAAGCTAAGCCGTGAACAACAGCTGACAGTATATATATTTTTGAAATGTGCTAATTAAGCCCTCTCACTTGAAATCAAACACGGCATGATTAAAATTTTTTTTTAGGACATTACTTTATGTCCTCTATAGGCGCCATATTCAATTAAATGTGACATCACATAGCCTATAACCAGCGGACGATCAAGATGCTTCCAACGATACCTCATTTGTCAAATTATGACAAGTAGTTTAGAAGTTATTAGGGAACAGATACATACATACATACCGGTCAAAATCATAACCCTACTTTTTGCTTCGCCGTAGTATGGTAATAATATATCAGCTGACTAAGAGAAATCTAACTAATTAGTTCATACATAATATTACATTTGGAAACTGCGATATCGTGTAAGGTTCCTATAGTCATGAATTATTCAGTGGTGTAAGGCAATTCGGGGTGTTTAATAATGTAGGTAGCGGTGTCAAGTGGCTACGGGACACGCTGAATTATGTAATAAACTCATTCCGCTAGTTTCATTCATGTCTCTATTGTAATGTATGGGATAGTAAGCTTGTTACACGGTCTTTTTCTCTTTTGTCACGAACGTTATCAATCTATAGGATATTAATCAGGAGTTATAACATCTAAGTATATTGTACCTAAAGTGTTTAAAAAAATAGATTTGGTAAGAGAAAAGTAAAAATTAGCCAAGAATCACTTAAGACAAAATTGAAAAGCATTTTGATAGCAAACAGAACTAAATACATTCTAAACCATAACAGTAAGTATAATATTTAAGTAGTAGTTATGTTTATTTAAAAGAGCGCCTCTCGCCATAAAAAGTTTGGCGAGTTTAGAATTAAGTAACAGCTCTGTATTATAATATCATTAAATAAAAAAATAAAAAAACAAAGGTAATGTCTCTCTCTCAGTCACACACACCCACAGAAATATAATGTTGATCTCAGGAACTACATACAGGTAAAATATTT
This sequence comes from Globia sparganii, assembly GCA_949316385.1. Classification (NCBI taxonomy): domain Eukaryota; kingdom Metazoa; phylum Arthropoda; class Insecta; order Lepidoptera; family Noctuidae; genus Globia; species Globia sparganii. The sequence goes on along the minus strand of OX438653.1, from coordinate 16,573,215 downwards.
TAAATATTTATGGGAGGTATATTTATCTGGATATAGGCAGAATTACGGAACGCCACCTGCTGACCATCTTAGACATTAGCATGCATGTTCCTCATATGACCAGACCAAGATTATGTCTGGACTTTAAAAGAGACTCTGGCCTCTGATTTTGTTTCGATCTTTCTTCTCAAACCTAAGGTACTGGAACTCCCACGCATCGACGAAACACAGCAGGCTGACCGGACTCCGGACAGACGCCGGACTCCGGTGAGAATTTGGTCGCAAACCAGGCGGGCGTTAGCCCTGACACCATAAGGTAAGACTACAATTTTCCAATATTTATAAACATAAAAGCGCTAGAGTTGCCGACCTATTTGATACAAACATAGAAATATAAATATCTATGAATAGAAACCATTGACACTTCTTACGCCCACGCTGAGACTCAGAGGCACTCAGAGGTAACCTATTTTTATCTTCAATGCACGCCAATACACAACAGATGCCATGATATTATATTAGTATGGAAATATATTCACAGTTATTTTCGTTAAAATCATGTATTTATGGAGGTTGAAATTAATTCTCCGTATCCCTGGATGTTTATTTTTTACCTATATATATAAATAATTATTAGTTAGCAAGAAAACCTTCATTATAGAGATGATTCAACGTTTACATGGAAAAACTATTAATATAAAGGCTGAGTTAATGAAACAGGGTCATTTTCCAATAGTTGAAGTCGAATCAAGGCGATGAAAATAAACCTATACACGCGTCGAATTGAGAACTGTCGTCGTAAAATTCTGACGTGCGCTGTTATGACAACAGAGTAGGCACTAAGAGAATTTATCACTATTCTCTAAGAAGAGACCCATAAAAAAGGGGCGTGGTTTGCACCGCAAATTCTTTTCAGCAAACGCGAACACGAAACACGCGGAAATACTGAGCTTATTTTTTCATCAAGGAAAACGTCTTTCGTTTATAAATGTACACCCTGTATAACTTCAGATTATGGTTATCGCAGCTTTATTCGCGAGATAAATCGGGAAAACGCGTGTTATGAACTCCAAGATGCTATCGTCGCTAAATAGAGTAGATTATTTGTTTTTAACAAGTTGTTTTTTCCCGTTCCCTCTTTCTTTCTTCTTCTGATATAAACAAGCCAATAATGTGGAAGAACTGAGGAGTTATAAGAGAATTAATAGGTTTGATTAAGGTTGAGTTGTAAAAAACATTACTGGAATATGAAATATTTTGAAAACGTCAGTGATAACACTTTGACCTTGACCTGGCCTAGCGTAGCAATGAGTTTTAATACAATCACCTTATACAATCAATCAACTAAGCCTTTTGCAGTCCACTGCTGGACAAAGGCCTCTCCCATACTGTGCCACAACACCCTGTCCTCCGCCTTCCGCATACAGTTTGTACCATTCACTTTCTTAAGATCATCGTCCTATCTACATAGCTGGGTGGCATCACATGCTTGCCGATACGGTCTCCACTTCAAGACTCGTCTGCTCCACCGGCCATCGGTCCTTCGACAAACATGGCCAGCCCACTGCCACTTCAGTATGCTTACTTAGCAAGCTATGTCGGTAACTCCGGTTCTTTTCTGGATAATTTCATTTCTGATTTTATCCTTCAAAAATACTCCGAGCATAGCCCACTCCATAGCGCTCTGAGCGACCTTGAACACGTTGAATTGGCAGTCAAAGGATTGAATGTCGCTACGAATTCATTGATAAATTCCGCGCGTAAAGTAGGGTACCTATAAGTTGAATTTTTATAAATTATTTGTTGATTTTTTTATTTGAATATGAAAAGTTTGCTTCAAATGAGTAATAGTGTCTATTGATAGGTTGATTTCATGTTAGGTTTAAGGACCTTATAGGCTTCTACTCCGTGCACCTTTTATACCCTGTTTTTGTTCAGACGGTTAAAATATACAGATATTTTAACCGTCTAAATGAGTGTGAATTTTACCACAGGGTAAAATTCACACTCATTTTGAGAAGTGCTCATTTTGAGAAGTGCACATTTTGCGAAGTGCACATTTTACGAAGTGCACATTTTGCGAAGTGCATATTTTGCGTCAAGTGCACATTCTGCGTCAAACCGAAGTCAGCCGGTATATAAAAGACCAGCTTATACAAGGTGTAACATAATTAACGCAAGATCTCATACATCCCAATTAGAGTATTGAGTTAAAAGCATAATACAATGACGAAAACTTGTTTATTATAAAGCATGTGGTTTTTGTTAAGAAAATCGTGTTGACACTAGCATTACTTTATGCATTTAAAATACAGTCTTATTGCCTTGAAATAAGATTTAATTTTATTTGGCCCAATAGGCGTTTATTATGAAAAATAAACCTAATTTTTGAAAAATTACCTATATTAAAAATTACCGAAATCGATTCAGTAGTCAATTATGAACAAACTAGGTACTTTCAGGACTTGTGTTTATTCTGTTACACCTTGTATAGACGCAGCTTATACATGCGGCCTACCGTACCCAAGAATGCAATTGTTTCCCACTATTTGTTTTTTTATCTATATATATAAAAAGACAAGTCCTGACTGACTGACTGACTGACTGACTGACTGACTGACTGACTGATTGACTGACTCATCAACGCCCAGCCCAAAGCCTAGGACCTAGAAAGCTGAAATTTTGCACAGAGGTTGCTTTTATATTGTAGACGAGGAATAAGGAAGGAATTTTCGAAATTCAACCTCTAAGGGAGTTAAATGGGGGATGAAAGTTTGTATGGAAAATCTTATTCCTTGAGTTAATAAACTTGAAACTTGGCACGAATACTTACCTAAGTAAATTATGAAAATTGGTCTTTTTTGTTTTTCTAAACTACCTTCTAAAGGGGGATGGGGGGTGTCAAAATTTGTATGGAAGAATTTTAATGCACGGTCCGATTAACTCAAAACTCAGTATTTATACTAAATACCAAAAATAAAGAATTACGTGTATCAGGGTTTTTCGAAAATCTACCCCTAACAGGGAGAAAAGGGGTAGGTAGTTAATTTTACAGGGCAAATTTTACTGCCTGGCTTAATTAACTCAAAAATTGGTATAAATAATCTGTGAGTCAAGTAATGAACCCATTCCAAACGATTTTTCAAAATTCCACCGCTGTGGGGGTGAAAAGTGGGGATACAGCTTATATGAAAAATCTTATTCCTTGGGTTAATAAACTTGAAACTTGGCACGAATACTTATCTAAGTAAATCATAAAGTTTGGCATTTGTTGTTTTTCTAAACTACCCCCTAACAGGGGATTGGGGGGTGTCAAAATAAGTGTGGAAGAATTTTAACGTGCGGTCCGATTAAGTCGAAACTCAGTATTTATACTTAAGACCAAAAGTAAAGAATAACATGTATCAGGGTTTTGCGAAAATCTACCTCTGACGGGGTGAAAAGGAGTAGTTAATTTTCCATTTTACTGCGTGGCTTGATTAACTCGAAAATTGTTGGAAATAATCTTTGAGTCAAGTTATGAACACATCCCAAACATTTTTTCAAAATTCCTCCTGTGTGGGGTGAAAAGTGGGGAAAAACTTTAAACGAAAAATCTTATTCATTTGGTTAATAAACTTGACACTTGAAAAAAGGAATATTTGTCTAAGTAAGTAATAAGAAATGGGTCTTTCGAAAGTAGATCCCTGACGGGTAAAAAAGTGGTAATTCGATTTTTAAGGCCGGTATTATAGTGCGTAGCTTGATTTACTCCAAAAAAATGGTATGAATAAATTTAAGCTTCAAACTTGGCACAAATACTTATCTAAGTAAATTATAGTTTGTCATTTTATGTTTTTCTGCTCTAAAGGGAGATTGAGGGTGTCAGTTTGTATGGAAGAATTTTATCGCGCGGTCCAATAATATAAACTCGGAACTCAGTACGTATACTTAAGACCAAAATAAATAAAAAAGTGTGACTGGGTTTTTCGAAAATCTAACCCTTACGGGGTGAGCGGGAGTAGTCCATATCACAGAGGAGTATTTTATTGCGTGGCTTGATTCAATTCGAAATTGGTATAAATAATCTTTCAGTCAAGATATGGAAACGTCCCATACATGTTTTCAATATTTCGCCCCTATGGGGATAAAAACTGTGAAGGTGAAAATGTGGTCTTAAACCTTTGGTTAAAAAACTTGAAACTTTTCAACATTTGCCTCAGTAAATAATAAAGATTGTCACTTTTAGGGGTTTACTACTTACTTGGTATTCAGCTGCATCCGGTTAGACTGGAAGCCGACCCCAACATAGTTGGGAAAAGGCTACGCAGATGATGATGACTACTTACTTACTTAAAATAAAAAAGTATGAGTTTTAGGGTTTTACTTATTCTACTCCTACCGGGGTAGAAAGGGGCTACGAATAAGTAATAACTCAGGAAGTCTAATTCAGAACAAATTCCACAAAAAAAGTGGCCCTACTTCAAACCAAAACGACGTATGATTCAAAATACGAATCACTTCCAAGGTTACAAAAAGATATGCTTGGTGATTGGTTTAAATTCAGAACGAAAGCCGGGATTGGTTCTCGCGCGTGCTGCAAAGTCTGCTATGACAGTTGAGTCAAGTGACGTGGACGATGTTATGCAATAAGTGCACCGGACCAAGTCAATAGTAAAAGAATATTATTGTACAATGTTTTTTTTATAATATATTTTTGTTTTTTTTTGGGTTACTTTTTACAATCCAATGAACTCTATGTCCTGCGAAATATGATTAATTTATTAAGTTTTTGTCTAGAAGACATTAAAAGAGAATCTTTCAAACTGGTAGGTACAGCAGTTTTGTGTAACATGGTATATGCTTTTAATGATTTATAAAAATATTTTTCGTCAAAATGAACGGAACATACTCTGCTGGCTTTCACAGGCATTCAGTCGTACTCTTGTCTTTCTGGCTTAACTGAAGCTATCCGCTTATTTTGCCGAATTGGATCGGCAGGGAAACTAAAAGAAAACAAAATAAGCAAAATAGAATAATGTTATAAAAATAACTAAATTTTATGGATTTACTTTTCAATATTTCATCAATAAGAAAAGAAAAATTAAATTGGTAAAAAATTTACTGACTTCATTTTGCATAGTATTGACCACTTCGGTTTGATAACGTATTTGAACATCTTTGAATATAATTATAATTTTGCTACTATTTACCAGTGAAAAGTGATCCCTGGACATTTTAATCTTGTATGGCTCCTGCACCACTCCACAACACGTGCTGGCATGATGATTCACAGCTGTAGTTCACCATGATAAAAACGAAAACGTACCCGAAGTGCTCGCTTGCAAGAAAAATGTCCGACTGATGACGCGCTGGGTACAATTTTTAAGCCCCGCCTACTTGGGCCTAATATTTGTTTGGTCATTTTTTTATCGCAATTACATTTCCTGACTTATTACTTATTCGTAGGAAAGGGGTAATACAGTTTAAGGAGTAGAAACTCCAACTTCCATTAACACGAAAATGGGTAGGTACTTATAAATAATCTTTATATCATAAAAATGGAAACGTACCAAATGCAAAAACAAGCCCTGTCGTGATGAAAAGGGAGGATAGTTTATTTGAAACATCTTAGGTAGTTTAACTAAAATATTGGCCCGAATACTCATTTCTTTAAATAAAGTAAGTATAAAGATCGTAATCAATAATTTTCGAAATACCTTTCAGGGAGAGGTGGAGAGGGTGTTAAATTTATTTGAGGAAAGTACGAAACCCACGCGGACGAAGTCGCGGGCAAAAGCTAGTGTTCACATAATTTCAACCATAAATAAAACAGTAACATAAATGGTTTCCATTCCAACACTTTAACAACTCGATAGCTACATTGTCTTTATGTCGCTCTATTGGTTAATTAAAGATAGTACACTCTTACGAACTAGCTAAACCGGTTTGAAGCAGACGCAATCCCACTAAATAACAGACTACAATCCTTTTCCTTTCCACTAAAACCATTACAGGATATCTAAAACTCAATAAAAGTGTTTTATTCCAGTCAATGAACAGAGAAAGGATCGGACAAGTAATGTAACCCTCCGAAACACAGGCTATACTTGTCCGCACACTGAAAGTTTATGTGAAGGACCATAGACCACGGAGATACCTCTGCGGCCACTGATAGAGGTGGCATTGTGAACACTTCCCACACAAAATATGTGTGTCACCGTTTACTCATACTATTACGACACAAATGACGTATACAGCGTGAATCGTGTTCAGGTGGAGATTCATGGATGACTGCACTTTGGAGTGTATATGTGGTGCTGTTCCATGTCCTGCATGCCCTGTCAGTTGCACGTTACAGGAACTGCTAGACGCTAGTGATGGCACCAAAAACGTAGCAGAATTCTGGGCTGAGTCAATTTAGATTGCCATCGATACATTAAGAAGAAGAAGCGTGAATCAGAAATGTCTGGTCGCATTTAAGGGAGTGGTACTGACCATTAAACTGAACAACTTTCTACATGGGACCAACATCGTAATCGCAAAAAATAAACAGTTGCCCCATATTTCAACACCTACTCGACCCAAATGTATGGGACAGGACAGCTGATATTTTTTTCGCAATAACGATTTGCCCCCTATAGTAAGTTATTGTGTATGATGGTCTGAACCACTTACACGCATTGCTGACGCTGTAGAAATTGACGGCTTTAATGGCGGTCCGTGGCAGAAACTGCACATTTAACGCACTTTTGGCGCCACGAATTTTATTAGTAAGCACCTACTGCCGTGTCTAGACGCTGACGGCGCCGTGATTCCTCGCTCTGTGTAAAAGACAGACGCTTTTAAGTAGGCTAAACTTAGATCTTTCAGATACTTAACGCGTCTGTCACTTTGATTTATTGAACAAGGGATCTTGTTTTTCGGCGACGAATTTTGCATAATTAGTTTAGGATTTTATTCTCATCTGTGAAAAGGAAATAAAGGAGATAAATGCTTCGTTAGTTAGTAATAGTGCGTATTATGTATTTTTATAGCGAGGAACAAGTTACAAAAATTAAAGAAAAAATTATTAATACCGGAATTTGTTTTTCACGTTACGTTTTACAGTCTTTGCATACTTGAAGGAAAATAAATAACATTAAACGACATTTTATAACTTACGAACTATCTTACCTTTACGTTATACATCAGTTATATTATACGTATACCCATATCACAGGATGCGTCGGTATTGTTAGAACTTAGAGCCTTAGGCTACGAAAGATCTACGGTGCTACGAATTTCTCACTACGAAAACCGCTACGCAGCACAAAAACCACCTCATCCATATTCATCAAAATATATTTTTTTTATTGTTACAAATTAACAAAATCACACGAGAGTACACGAAACATTGTGAAAAATTACTCAGCTGAAATTCTTCACGTGGGAAAAATATTCAGTATTTGTTGAAAGTTCCCTGTAATGGTATCGATTAATTAAGGGTGGTCAGTGCGGCTGACCACGTGCATTGCCATTTTTAACACAACGTTACCCAACGTTATTTGACAATGTATGTATTGTTTAATTTAATTAGTCCTATGAATTTAACATGAACCGTTTGGGATTGGGCTATGAATTTATGATTCAAATCTGAATCAATTTACTGTATTGAGCGATGCAGGGAACAATAAGCCTCTAGTGAATTGCATATTATTGAAATAATTAAATAACATATATATGTATCAAACATCTAGGAAATTTTAACTTAATTTTAATAGCAAAATAATGCATATAATTTTCATTTTTTTAAAGGTGAAGTCTGCGTACAAAAAAGGAAATCTGCAGGTTATTTTTTCAAGTTTGAAATCTCAACTTGTTTGCTTTGAAAACACTGATGACTTGCAAATGAGTTGACTGCTGCATTTTTTTGCCCTCGTACATTTTTATACCAAGATTTAAAAACAGTTTTTTTTTTTACAAAGTTAAAAATTATTTTGTAAATTTAAATATCATAATGATATGCGCCAAATTAAGTGCCAAGTCGTACAAAAGCAAAATAATTAATGTATTTTTTTTTTATAATATTGGAATAGAAACAATAGGACTCCATTGTATGTATTTTTTACAAAGAACAAAAAGCCGTGTAGCTGTATAGCTCTGCCCCAGCACTGGCAGTATTATAGACTAATTATGATGTACCTAAACACCAGCAAAAAGCAGGTATCTGAAACTAAACCTTCTACTAAAAAGCGTAATATAACGTTTTTTTTTTCTATTTCTAACGTACCAGACTTTTCTAAATGCGACAGTCACCGCAAATTTAAGTAGGTACCTAATTCTCCATACCCCTCTACGTCCGTACCTCCTCGCTCCCATAATTTCCAGGTACATCGTTTATATTCAAAGTAAGCAAGTATTTTAATTCCACAGCATTCGTACCCTTTTCAAAGTGGCTGCGAGCTCAGTGTCACTTCTGCGTGATTTCGCTAAAGGTATTATCGGGAAAATTGGAATGCTAAAATCTCTATTTGGAGACCATTTAATTTTATATAAACGACGAGAAAATGTTACGTGCAGGAAATCATAGATAGAATTTCTCATAATATTTTTGGCACAGTGAATACCTGTGCTATGCGAAATATATTTAATCTATTTGAATAAGACCGCATTTTGGAAACACTTTGCTCAGTTTTTAGCTGACCTTTTGAAATATTTAACCGTTGCAGTGGCTGTGTATTCAATTATTTGCGGAGGTCGGAATGCTATCAAAACAAATTTATATAGTAAGTAACAGTGGAAACATGGTTATGATATGATATTTTTGTAGAGATAAAAATGGGTCAAAGAAGTCCGGCCGCAGATTCTTAAAAAAAATCTTACACTAAAAACATCCTTCTATAAATCTTTTGACATCTGCTATTTCCCAAAAAAATACATTCTTAGCACATGCCTGGGATTTATTTTTTTAAAATGCTCGCTAGGTATATAGTGAGCATTTTAATTTAGCATATTCGCGAAATAAGACATTGTTCGTCGGATGAATGGAAGAATGGAGGCGCGCGTTGAAGCGTACCCGCTGGTACATCGCGAACAAATATCGTACGCAAGCTGGTAATAATACACAGCTCATGTGTTTGTGTTTGCTTAAGTATCGCTATGCCAGCTACGCTCATAAGGCTGCCATAACTTCACGAAAATTGTTTGATGGAATTTGTGACGCGAAAATGGTAATGCATTCACGCTAGGTATGTAAAGCTCTATGGAAATATGCTTGAGTATAATAGAGCCATAATAATGCTAATAAAGTAATAAACCACTGTACAATATAATAAGAATAACGTTTATTCACCAAAAAGTAAGAATACAATAATGTGATTGGTGAGCCATATTATATTAAGCGTCGCTCGCTTGTATCTTATCCTGTGGCTCAGGGCCCTAATTCACTATGGCCACTCAATGATTCCATACTTCGAAACCACGCCAATTCATTAGCTAATCACGCCAATTTCACGTTCATTTCCCGCGATTTCGTTCATTGTGTCATAGGGAATACGTTACCTGGAGTTCGAATTTAACCATGAAATAATGGTTACCTTACAGTTTGAGGATGTAAGATAATATAGCAAGCGGAACACAAATCTTTTATTTTATTTCACTCATTTATAATAAATGTTATTTCATTTACATATACCTATCAACTAACGAATAAAAAGCTCCTAAAGTGCCAACATACGGGTTATTTCCATCGATTCCATCAATCATTTTGACTTAAAATCGTTGAGATAGATCACGCGCTGGAACTAGGTGCTAACAGCTTCAAAACAGTGTATTTTACTCGTAAATCTGACGAGTAGTAGCGCTTTTCATAAACATTTATATTTCGCGAGCACTATCATTCATACCCTCCTGTAGATAAATCGGTACCTATAAGCACAACTCTTTGATACGCCTATAAAAGTTGTATACAAAAAACTTGCGAAGAAAATTTATGGTACGTTTATTTATAATTTATCGGCTATTCTTATCCCATAAAAAGATCTTTAGAACTTTATCATTATTGGAGGTTTTTCCACTCTATACGTTGTTGTGCTCACGATAAAGAAATGAACCTACACTTGATTGAGTCGACATGATTTTTACTTTCACGTTCTATAAGTATGTTCTCCATCTGTTATGCTGTGAATTTTCCTATAAATATATATTAAGAGTACGGTGACGTATCTATACTAATATAAAAGAGGTTGTTTGTATGTAGGGGTAATCTCCTGAACTGCTAGTTAGATTTGAAAAATTATTCTTCCATTTGATAGCCCAATTATTGAGAAAGGCTATAGGCTATTTCGTATCACACTGGTCCTAGCGTGATGTGAAATGTGTCCTTGCTTAGGAAATGAGCAAAAAGAAAAAAAAGTTAGTGAAAACGAAGTAATAGCCCAGGCAGGCGATGCGATGCGATGCGACGGGGAAACAAGAAATTTCACGCGGACGACGTCGCGGGCAGAAGCTAGTGTTACTATAAAGAGATATTAAGAGCACGATGACGTATCTTGTATATATTTAGTGAGATATAATTCAAATCCAGTGAGTACGGATGTATAGTACGCGGCAATTTAGTCGCATCTATAATCCAGATTGATAAGCGTTTAGCTAATTGACTCGTATAGCCAAATACACGTACAGTTAGGCAATTATACTCGGCCCACATTAAGTAGGTAAGTCGAGTAGAAGGTTAAAGGATGTACAGAGTTTAAACATTATGCTCCTTTTAAAATTTTAGACATCGACTGACGGTGAAGTTATGAGGAAACCTGGACACAGAATTTTTATATTTTTTTATTCCGGTAAGGGCCTGGTCTTATCCTCGATCTTGGCTGATGGAAAGCGATGGATGAGGTCTACGAAACTTTTTGGAACTTGAGTAGGTGAAATTTAGTATCTACATTAATAAAAAAGATAGGGACAAGCCACTCTTCAAACGACTGGCCCCCTTCCGACAGCGTAGGCTCTGAATGTAGAGTCACATAATAAAGTAATAAGCGGCTTGCCGCTGGGGCTAATCCCCACTGCTTTATCGTTATCCTCAAGTTAAATTATATAAGCACTATTAATAGAGGAAACGACCAGGACAGGTTTCAAAAGCTTCTACTCTAAGGACAAAATGAAACTACACGCAATTGTAAAATGAGATTTTTATGTGATATGTAATAATAAAACTAGAGACATAAATTAAATTCTGATTCTGAGGGAACGAGTGTGCCTAGATGATGCCTTTTCACTTTTGCTTTGTTGTTTGTCAGATGTTTTGAAATTCCTACCAACTCTCACTGAGCATACGTGGTGGTTATTGGTCATTCTTAGTCTGCAGGAGAGGTTTCTCTTTGTCCTGCAGTGGCGTGAAAGCCTCTTTTACTATTAACGACTGGGTAATGTATCTAAAGCCTGTATCAGAAAGGTATGTTCATGTTTAAGGGTATGGTACAGACAAAACTGAACAAGTTTCTCCATGGGACCAACATCATAATCGAGAAAAAATTATCAGCTATCCAATGCAAAACTTCAATAGGAATGTATAGGACTGATGATTACGTCCAGGGTATGGCATAAACTGGCAGTCCTGTGCGGTGCCACTTTGTGATTTTGATTGCTTTTTGTGGATTGTTTTTGTATGTACTAACAATCTATACTAATATTATAAAGCTGAAGAGTTTGTTTGTTTGTTTGAACGCGCTAATCTCAGGAACTACTGGTCCGATTTGAAAAACTCTTTCAGTGTTAGATAGCCCATTCATCGAGGAAGGCTATAGGCTATATATCATCACGCTAAAACCAATAGGAGCGGAGCACCAATGAAGAATGTTTCAAAATCGGGGGATTTTTTTCCTATTGAGAGCTTCCGCTGCGTGCGCTGCGTAAACGGTTAAAGTTTCGCAAAAATAATATATGACAGAATTGTTCCCCTTTAAAAGCTTTTAAAAAAAGTCCGCGACAGCATATGTCTATCTTTTAAGGTTAGCTCACTATAACCTCTTTTATGCTAACCAAATTTGTTCTAAAATAATGCATTATTTGCGAAGGTGTTTTATAAACATGGTATTAGTCCTTATCCAAATAAATACGTTATTCATCACATGTATTTAATTTTGAACAAAATTGCCTCTGACATCATTTGATTTCAATGTATATCTTGGTAGATATTATAGTTTTAAAATAATACTAATAATAAAGCTGAAGAGTTTGTTTGTTTGAAACACGGTTTGAAAGCTCTAAATCTCTGGAAGTATTGGTCGCATATTTAAAAATATTTTTGCGTTTGATAGCCCAGTTCTTGAGGAAGGCTATATTCTATTAAACTTGACGCTAGGATCCTTAGGAGTTGAGCAAAAAGAAAAAAAGTCTGAAGTTTTCGCCAAGCGAAAACGAAGTAATAGCGCAGGCCGGCGACACGTTGCGACGGGGTGGGTCGGGGAAACAAAAAAAAATTTACGCGGACGAAGTCGCGGACAGAAGCTAGTAGCTTTATAAGGTTTGTGTTACTAACAGTATATGGACTACGTCTGAAATGTTTTATTATTATTATTTATTTTTATGACTTTACAACTCTCGGGACCATGGGGTCCCGGTCCTTTGGAAGGCGTACGAGGGGCCGAAGCCAACTCGCAGAGGCCCCTTAGAAAAATTTAATGAAATGCGGCACCAACCGACGATTATCCCTGTATGCACTATGAAAGTGCACCCAAGGATAACCCTTGGCAGGTGTAGGACTATTGCAGGATATGGAAAGATAAAAAATTGGACTATGGGTTTGGGTGGCTAAGGTGGACTGGTTACCAAGAACTATGGAAGAACTATGACCCCTGCCTGATCAATGTTTTATATACATATACACGGATGAAATGACAGGGGGTGACTTGAACACTCAATATTGGGCCCCCGGAAACGGTCGCTAGCACATAGTGACGTAGCGACAAGGGGGCAACATGTCCTGAGGTGCTTATGAGGAGTGGAGAGGTATTCCACGGCTATCAGGACAATCCCGGAAGTACGGTCAAGATCCCTACCAGCATCTTACTGGAATACATCCTTCCTCCGAGCACGTTTGCTCTTGCGAATCTCCACTAAAGCCGGCCAATAAAGGCAAGAATGAGGTGGGAGTACTGTCCCTCGTCATTGTTCAGTCCAGCCAGCCAATAAAGGCAAGCCAGAGGTGTTATTATTATTATTTTTTTTTTCGCGATTACGATGTTGGTCCCATGGTGGAAGTTGTTCAGTTTGATTGTCTGTACCAGACTTTTAAATAATATATGACCTTTTTGATACATGCTGTAAAAGTGGATAAGTACGTACTACCTGTAGGTACATGTAACGTAACATTGCCGAGCATTATCACCGATTTATAAAGCAAATTCCGCTAAACTGTTAACAAAACCCGTCATCCTAAGAAATACTGAAGCCAATTTACCGCATTCACGATCAAAGAATGACGTAAAACCATTAGTAATTCCTCATTGTTATAAAATATAAATTAGAACCATTCTAATTAATGTTTACCTTACCTTACCCAGATACGAGTTACATTGCAATGTCTTTTTAGGGTTCCGTACCTCAAAAGGGAAAATGGAACCCATAAGAGATCAGTTCGTTGTCTATCTGTCTGTCCGCCTGTCAAGACCTTTTCTCTCAGGATCGCTCGGAGTTATCAAGCTGAAATTAAATCAAATACTCAGTATTTGATTTAATTTCAGCTTCAAGAAGCAGAGAAAAAATCAAATTTTAAGTCAAAGCAATCAAAAGATACGGGCGTTTATGTTTCGTTTATGCCGCATAGTTTGACACTCACATGAGAATCAAACCTTATAGGGTACTTTCCGTTGACCTAGAATCGCATTTGGCAAGAAGCAATGTCATGTAGCACAAGTAAAGAAAAAAATCCGAAAACCGTGAATTTACAATTCACGGTTTTCGGTTTTTTTCCTTTACCATAGAAATATATTTTTGTAATCTAACTACATTACAAAAATATATTTCTATGGTAATTACAAACTTGGTTCTAGTTGGTAAACTAACCGCGACCTATGTCGATATATGGGGACAATAGTTTATTCACAGCAAATTTAAGTTTGTCCCTCAATCCAGTTTTTTTTTTCGTTAGAGCAACATTCAGTGCTTTCATAGTTTATGAGCTTCAGTAATGTTACCCAATTATTTTGGTGAATGTGTACATACATCACCTAACTGTTTACAATATTATACGTACCCATATATAAGTAATAACATAAAATAACTTTGATTTCTAATTCTCAATTTTACTTTCAAAGACATTAATATGGTAATGATACGTTTTGGGGACTGATTTTGGGGTGAAAATTAGAACGTAATCGAAAAAAAACGGGAATAATATTTGAGACACGATTCCCGTGATAAACTTTAGGTATATACCAGCAAATTTGTAGGGAATCCTCGGTGCGCGAGTCCGACTCGCACTTGACCGGTTTTTTTTCTTTTGGCTTCGCCCGATTTGTGAATTTAGCTTGCAATGACTTAATTATTACAATGATAGACATCATACTTTGTGATATCTACGGTATGTCTTAGATTTATACTGTACATATTTTACGTATTTTTCTTTTCAATAATTATTTATTTTAGTTTTACTCTGATTGAGAATTACATCACGTGTCCTACCTTAGCATAGAGCACTCAAACAGAGACTAGTGACATGAAGTGAGTGAGTTCTAACTCACTTTGCAAGTAACTACTTTTAAACAATGTAGTGAGTGTGCTAAGTAGTCAAGACTCCTATTTTTCACTCTTAAGATTATTCTGAATATTTGTGCCTATACAAGGTGTATAGGCACAAATATTCGGCATAAACGCGGTATAGGTACGTACAGGCAACTAAAGATTAAGGAATCTTTAGTTGCCTGTACGTACCTATACCGCGTTTCTCAAACTACCCTCACGATTCTGAATTATGCGGGCGCCTGCTATTGTTCACACAAACGACCGGTATTGTGATGATAACAAAACTAGAAGCGCTCATATTAGTTTGTTAATGTTACTTAATAAGGAACGCAAAATTCTAGATTAGGTAAAGCTTTCATAAGGCTTATTTAAATGGGTGGGGTTTAATATATCTTTGTTGTAGTTTAATTGACTTAGGGTTGATTTTTCAATCGACCGATTATTTTTATTCGTGGAATAAAATTGACGTTATCAGACGTCAATTGTTTTTGTGTGAAAAAACTTGTCAAACATTCAAATTTATTCCTCCAATAATGTTATATCTTTTTTTTTTTTTGAGGATGGGAATAATCATCAAATGACCCCTCCCGCTCTGGGGGGAGCAGAAGGGAGTGTCAGACTCTTACTGACTAAAACCCACCCGTGTTCCTTCCTTAGCCCATTGTGTTCCGGGGTAGCGGTAACCCTTTCGGACAATCCCGCGGCGTTGGAAAAATCAGCTCTTATTGAAAGAACAACGTTCTTAGATAACAAAAGCACATGTGTGGGTCAGATACCTACTGATCGGCAATGTTATTACGGAACCTTGATTACCTCATTACGACAGAAGACAAGCATTTTAATTAAATTACCCGCTAAAAATAGCTTAAAAATAGTATTAGGTATCTTAACAGATAACGACTAGACATCTTTGGAGAATTCAGCTTTAGCCACTTTGGCTATTTATTTACATTGGCTGTCTCACGTAATTTTTATATGACAATCTCTAAGGCGCCATCTCCACGGGCGAGAGAATCGCGGCTATAGTCTCGCGGTGCCATCAAATTATCGTCGCGATGATTTCGCCATGTGGAGATTGATTCATAGAGTTTCTATTGACATTGATGGCACGACGATAATATTGCCGCGATTCTCTCGCTCGTGGAGACAGCCCTTAAGCGATCGTCGCATTGATGGTACTTTTCGCACCTACATTATCCTTAGGGATATTAACGAAACCAAAAATATATTGTTATTTACCTTGGCAGGATCCTGGTGGTTGCCGGTGACGTAGACGGAAGCCCGGCGCCCAAGCAGCGTCCGACTGACGATGGAACTGCTGCGCCGGCCAGACATACGATCTTGAGGCACCGGCAACATCTTCTCTCTCTTTCACACACACTCACACTAAACTACACCCTACTATCTAACATTACACTCTAGATTTAGCACTTTGATACACTCTTGATTAATTACACACACATTTTACACTCGCTGCATAGATTTTCCCTCGCTAATTACACACCTTTCATGATATCATTACTTAATTATAATGGAACCTTACACTTTAGTACTTAATTAAATGATGTTAATTATTTTTTTTTAATATAGGCACTATAATTTTTCACGTCTGTTACGCTTGTTATTATTATTTTAAAACGTTACGGCAATTTGTTGTTCATCTGAAACAAAATAAAAATATATTTAACCGTTTAGTTTAGCAGACAGAATAAATGGTGTGACAAGGGTCATCATAAACGAACGCCTTTCCCGCGTCCGCCAGTCAGTCGCAAGATGATATGGGTTCTTTTTCAAAATGGCAACATTGAATAGATGTCAGATATATCTGGCGAAAACATTGTACGTTGCTTAGACCTGCCCATTCACACTGAACAACATGGGGTTACGGAAACGTGAACGCATTGTCCAATTTGTGTTTCGTTTTATGTGTGGTGTGTGAAATGTGCAGAGAAAATGTTGATTGAAAGTAGAAATCATTTTGACAAGAAAATACAATTTTGTGTCTACGAAATGAAAATGATTTTATAATCTTGTCTATGTTTCAAACTTATTCACTGCCTCGGTTAGATAATTTAGCAATGAACATGTGTATACAGACAAAAAATCGGATAGAAAATGGGAGACTTTATTCTCATGAGAAACGGAGTGTCAATAAGTACCTTACCTACTTACATGAAAAATAAAAAGTTGCAGACCCAAGAACGGTTCAGAAACTATTTATTGGCTGCATATTGTTGCCAATTCTAAGTCGTAGGTACAATACATTGCAAGTGTGTGGCTCCAATAAAATACGCTATATTTCATCGCGTTAAGCTTAGGTTTGAGCTTGAGTGCACACAGCAGTAAACATAAGTATTACTCAATCTTTTTAAATCTCAAACGCTTTCTGAATGAAAACGGTACACATAAAATCTCGTAGTTTAAATTGAATCACACCCATGAGATTAATTTAAAAAGTTGCGGTTTATCTCACTATTTTTGCACTAGCAAGCTTCGAATATTGGTAGGAGATATTTTTAAGGAACGATGATCAGATTTGTTTTAGTTATTTTTTTTAGCTTCAGAATAATTTTCTTTGTGTTTATTGATACATTGGCGTGGCTAGCTAACATATGGCAAATAATTTAATTTAATGTTCTGTGTTGCGTAATGTTAATTATTTTGCATACCTACTATTGTAAAAAAGCAAGCTTTTCTATCTGGACAGACAGATGTGCTGCTGGGGAGTTTGTTGCGCCACTTCTTCTTCCCAACGAAAGCACTAGGAAGTGGTCTTATATAATTTTGACGTTCGAAAGTGCTGATTCTCAGTCTAATTTGAATAAATTACTTTTGATATTGATTTTCACCTGCTATCTTCTAGACCCCTAAAACTACGACCTTCGATTTAGTCTTGTCTCGTTAAAGCATGGCAAAAGCGGTCACTTACATAAGTAAAGTCTGATATTGTCCTGATTCAATATACCTAGTCAAAATGTTCCAATACCAAAAAAAAAACATACATAATTTATTGTTTCGGTTGCTATGGAAAGATATAAGGGAAAGGGCAATCATCATCGATGTGGATGTCTATCATTGGGCCAGATATAAATAAACGGAAACTTAGCAAAGCATTTCCCTTTACGTAAAAAGAAGGAGTTTTTCTTTACTTTTTCTAGGATCTGTGGGCCCGTAAATGGCCTTGGAAGTTTCCGTGCATGTGCTCATTTAGTGAGGTTTTCGGGCCATCCGCCGCCACAACGCTAATGCAGCCCTACCCACGCAACGGATCAGGCGAAATTGGACGACCGCGATGTTTTCTCTCTGTTAAAGAGATACGAGGGTTTGGGCAAGGGAATTCGTAAGTACTTTTTAGTAATATATACATGTTTCTATTTTCCTGTTTAGATAAAACTGCTGAAACAATATTGGTTTGAACAAAAACAGTTTTGCAATTCAATAATAAAATTGACAATAACATTTTATTAAGTCTCACTGTAGTGCGACTTAATGAGATGGAGAGTTATTCCACTCCGCATTTGGTTTTAAAGAACAAAAATATTTATTCAATTCAACAAGTACTACCGCTGGGATATACCAACAAATAACCCGCAAACCCATAAACAAAGCAAGAATCACATAGCTCATTAGCATTAAACTGGCTCAGCTTTGCATATTTAATCACTCAGCTGGCTCTCCTATTCAGAAAATAATGTAAAAGAAAGAAAGAGAATTCCGTCAGAAGCAGGTACACTCGTTAACCCTGCCGTGCAGTGGACACGGACAGTCGTGAATTAAACACGCGCAAATACGTGACGACGAACTCTCAGCGCGGGAAAGATGAAGCGCCGGGTATAGTCGGGCTAAATTGGTGCCTTGCAGCTTTGTACTATAAACTAGAGACTTTTGTCTCAGAATTTGTTATTAATTGTTTTTACGTACGGACTGGGTCTTACAATAAACTTTCAATGTTGTATTTTACACGTACTTACTATACCTATTTTGTACAGTCAGTAACAAAAGTCGATTAACACTTCATTTTTTTAAATCTCAGTTATCGAGCAAAATATTAACACTTCAGTTTTTTTTTAATTTCAGTTACCTATTGAGCAAAATATTTGTTCAAAATTGCATTGTACTTCTGCTGCAATTTTCGTCTGCAATCGTACAATAGACTTTCGCTACTTACTTCTACCTGTACTGAAAGATGTAGGTCTGGACACTTGAATCAAAAGCGTTCTAATTCGTAACGACGGCCGTTCAGCGTGAAAACGATGAAGCTTGGGTATAATCGGGTTAAAATGGTACTAAAAGTCTGTCTAGATTCCTAGAGAGACTTTTCTATCAGAAATTCAGAATTTTTCATTAAGTTCTTTCTAGTTGAGAATGGACTTCTAATGCTGTATTTTTCCGATGCTACTGTGACAACAATTTTACTCTGCTAAGCTGCGCAGCTTGCTACCAGCAAGTTTATTTGTAAAGATTTATTGAGAGTTAGAGTGCTTGTATAATATTGTATAGAATTAAGTTCTTCTTAGTCAACAGACAGCGGTGCTGCTAAGGAGTTTGTTGCGCCACTTCTTCTTCCCAGTTAAAGTACTAGGAAGTGGTGAAGGGCAGGCGTTTTGAGGGACTGTGTTATGTAATTTTGACTGATTTTCAGCTTGGTTATAAGACAATAGTTACGTATTTAGCACAGAATTGAATGTAAACCGTAGACCACGACAATTAATGAACTCGGAATGATAATGCTATAATCAACGCCATTGCTATTGGTTCCGGATTGGGCACCGCAAAGTGATTGCGCAATGTGTAGGCTGTTGCCATATTAGCTTGAGATAAGATTACACAGGGTGTAACACTGAAGATAGATCAGGGAAACCAGCGCTATAGAGGACGTTTATACTCATCAGCTTAACCATAATACGTGTTCATTGATTTTTCGTTCGTATAAAAGATACATCTACCTTCCGTGAGTGCTGTGGTGCATCCTACATCAGACCAATTGATCTGTCTAGCCTTTTCCCAACTATGTTGGGGTCGGTGGCGTTCAGCTGAATACCAGTATTTTACATGGAGTGACTGCCTATAAGAACTCTACAACCCATTTACTGGGTAACCAGATGCCCTTTAACGCTAGTTATCAGAATTTTATGGGTTTCTGGCTACCCGTAACGACATGTCATAGATCTACGAATGCCGGCCGGGATCAACGGCTTAATGTATTTTCCGGGGCACGGAGGGGTCTCGATATGTAATGGATGGTCATCCATCCACAAACGACCGCGACAAGCGCGGCTTAACCTTCGATCGACCCGTGCGGCTATTATTATTTGGCGACGAGCCCCTCAACAAACCGATATTAAGTATCTGATTATAATTAAACGAGACACTCCACCGCTGGCTGGTGAAAAGATTTAAAGATAATTGTGAATGTAAATATCGTGGATCTTCGACTATCCTGCTGACCTAATTCTCTCAGGAATAACCTGAGAGAATAAGGTTTTTCCTCGCATACTTTGTGAGCATATAATTATCTGTTTTCTTTCATATATTGGTCTGGTCGTATTAACCTAGTTTGCTAAGAATCTTTATCTTAATAGTGATATTTTTTTAAAGTCAACTTGATTGATAATGGCTCCGATTCTGTTGTTCACAAACTAAACTAAATTTAAGTTCAGTACATCTTTTTCTTTCTATTTCATTATGAAATTAAGGACAGAAGTTAAATATTAGTTTAGTCCTGTCAAATTAGTCAGCGCGTGACGTAAATTAACGTATTTTTTGTAGCCAATTTTCAATCACGTCTAAACTTGTCTATGGATTATCTAATTTGACAGGACTAAACTAACATTTATCTTCTGTTCTTTTCTTAGTGCAATAGAAAGAAAAAGATGCACTGAACTTAAATTTAGTTTAGTTTGTGAACAACAGAATCGGCGCCATTGTCTGTGTTATGTTCTCTGGAGTTGGGACAGATACATGAGACATGGTCTCACAAAACAGACTGAACAGAATTTGAATGAACAACAGAATTCAGACGGATGAAAATTTGGGGAAATCAATGGACATTATTGTCAAATAAAAAAAAAATCAAATCATACGGTTTTCAATTTCAAGAACGGTGGCGGGGGGGCGGGGGTTCGGTTTCGGTTTTAACGGTTTTTATGTAATAACAATAATTAATTTATTTATTCAGAAAAACACATTTAAAATTCACAAAAACAATTTTCCAACTAAAAATTAACATTACAGAAAAAAAGTGTATCGTTGGTGCCTGTACTAATCAATGAAAATCATTGTATCACAGACACCTGTGCCTTCCAGGATAGGTTACATAAAAAAAAAAATTGAACGTGCTATATAGTGAACTCTTAAGAACAAAAACAGTAAAATTAAATTTAAATTAAGCTACTTATTTACTTACCTATGTTAAACATTTGTGCGTGTACGTGCACGAGAGTGATTCTGTATGCGTGAGTGTATGTGAGGGTGTATGAGTGAGTGTATGTGTGAGTGCATGTATGCGTCTGTTTTTGAAATACATCTACTTATTGGATTGGTTTGAGAAGATTTTTAGTCTCCCGGTAATTTAACTTTAGTAGGAGGATTTGTAATTTTTTTTGCACTTGTTTTTTGTTAAGTTTATGTATGTACTTATGCTATTATGTGAAAGTTTGTATATTTAAATTTTTGGATGTTTGCTATTTAATCACCAAAAAAACGGCGGAACGATTTAGATGAAAAATGGCACACAGATAGTTTATAACCTGGATTAACCCACGATACTTGTATCCCGATATTTGATGGGATCCAGACTTATGCAGGTGAAACCGGAGGGCGCTGCTAGTATGAAATAATTAATATTGATAATATTGCACCGAAAACAATAGCCCCTAATATCACAATCCGATCTCGTGCATCGAAAAATTCAATTCTGCGTAAAGCTTGGCAGTTATTAAAATACCTAGTGAAGCCATTTTGTAACGTAAAAAACAACAATCTGATTCCTTTTTCAAATTCAAATTGCGGAATATGGTCAAGCGACCGTTAGTAAACGGTTGTCAAGTCCAAGTCTCGGGCAGTGAGCCTGTGGAATGAAGATAGACAGGGCACTAATAACTTTACCCTAGAGAGCCCTCTTAGCTTGGGGCAAGATGGCGATTAGTTCATGCAAATCAGTGTCATGACGCACACACTGTGGCGTATTATGAGTTACCTACATTGCTTTGAGCCTAGAAAAATAGAGCTTCATCCACTGCTCAAAATTGCTATGTCTAAAAGATAAGGTTCGTGCCCTGTACTCAAAGTTAAATAATGCACAGCCCAGAGTTGTTACCAAGTTGTTAGTTTGCGTAATTAACTACTCTGTGTTAAAAGTTCATTTTTCCACCCCTAAGGTGGCGGGGGATTAACTAACGCTTTATACTTTCCCTGGAATTAATTTGTTTTGTTGACTTTGTTTGTGTTTTTTTTTTTTTGTTTTCTGGGCTTGGGCTAGTAAAGTCAATTTGTGTGTTTATAATTATAATCTCCAAGAAGTTTACTATTAATAACCTAAACGGAGACCAAAAATATACTATTGGACAGATTTCCTCTCTGTGAGAGGGCCAAAATTCACCACGCGGGCCCAGAGACGGACTGAAGGGAAACATCGTGAGGAAACCATGAACTTCGGTCATGAAATCACCAACTCACACTGAGTCAGCGAGGTGTTCTCTGTATAAGAATTGGCCCTTAGCCCGATACACAGGGCATGACAAGCTGTAATATAATGATGAAGTCATTATAACACTATTATTTAGTGATTATAAACTCTGCAACTGAAATCCGGTTTCATTCGGTTACTGTTACTTATTATATGAAAACTGATAAAGAGCCTGAACCTGAACTACACAGCAAATAAAAACAATAACAGATAAGAATAGAATATATAGAAATACGTATGTATAAAATTTAATTTTCACCGCGCCACACTCGTATGATGTGCAAAGTGGGTGAAATAATAGCACCCCTTGAATATTGCCAAGCACACCGGGCAGATAGATAACTGCGCATTTTAATCCAATTGAACTTATTGAGTTATCTACACTATCATCGGTGAGCTACGTCTTTGGAATTTAAATTTAAAATACGATAAGAATACTTTCGCACTAACTCTGTGTGCTTAACAGCTAACATATCGGATTAAATAGCAGATTTATCTGTGATAAAACGCCCCTACAATAAGCCTTAGGTAAGCTCTGTTCAATTCATCTCTAAGATAACTCTGCAAGCGGTGAAACCTGCCTCTAGGTGGATTGATTCATTACAGACAGATTCCCTGCTCATTGTACCGACGCTTAACAGATAGACGTTACGTACGTACTTGGGCAAAGGAAAGAGACGTGCCTATCGTTTAATTGTAGCATACCATGAGTGGATAAAATGCCCTTTAAAGGTTGATCACGATACCTGTAAGTGGATGCCAATATTAAATCCCGCATGCCCGGATTTTGGACTCGCGCAGTACTCCATGCGCCTAACAAAGTAGAGCGATATTTCAGGCAGTGATACGATCATCTATCTGTATTGCAGCTCGTCTCAAAATGCATGTAGGCACTACGTATGTGTCACGTTCTACTAAATCTGTCAATCTATCAAATAAATAAGGCATTTTATTTTATTTTTGGCCCACATTACAGCGGCCTTCGCAAACGGGTTCAATTGATTGGACAATTGGCAATCGGATAAACTGACCGAAGCGAGTGGCAGCATTTAGTTTCATCTCTATGCAGTATCAAGCTTTTAATGCTTTTTTATTCAATTCGGTCAAGTGAATAGTTTATGTTATAAAATGGAAAATAGTTCTGATATCTGTAAAACTCTCACTCTCATTATTGTTAAACGAAACAAATCGAAAATTGCATTGCAGATTTTTTTTTGTACTAAGCAATGAAGGTAAAACTAGGTTTCTGACAAACACAGAGCAAGTTAAAAACCGCGACTTAAAATAAAACTTAATTCAACGCGACCACATCTGAATCTCATGACTTCAGACTACATAATTAGCAAAGTACCAAACATACGGCGGACTGACGCGAAGTTTGCGAAGATTTCAGCCACTATTATTCCTGAATGCGAGCTCCTTAGCATATTTAACGTATTATGGGGTTAATGGGCAATGATGGCGGTTGTTCGTGCCTCCGCCACGAGCCGGCTCAACTGGTAATTTTCCAGCAGTTCTTAGTTAACGAGACGAGCACCGAACCTTGGTACTTTGCGCGTGGTGAAGGATTTGCGGGATTTGAAATAATACGCCGTCGCGACGTAAAACTGAGAGTAGTGCGCCGTTTTGATAATAGGGTTCAGAGGCGATTTAATGAGTAGAATAATGAAGGAACTATGTAATATCTTCTCGGATTAAAATAATATAATAAACATAAAGTGCTAAATATTTTTGATTATTTCAGGTAATCGTAGTTTATTTTTGTTACATTGGTTTTATAGTCCGGTAAAACAGCCAAAGCAATAAAGCTAATTCAATTAAAACTCTTTATCATATTTAAAAGTTTTGCACCCTAGGGTTCTATAGTTGCATATAACCAGGCACAGGTATTCCTTCATGCAATGATCTAAAGCATCTACGAATAGTACAAGAATTTTGAGTAATAATTTGGGCAAAGTATATCTACCATCTACCATAGATGCTTATCTATGGTAGATGGTAGATATACTTTGCCAATATGCAGATAGATTTTTATTTTGAATCTCAAATACAGCACTTTTATCATCAAACAAAAAACAATTCAAGCAAACTTTTGCTCACAATAGTTTGCCAACGTTGAATTTGAAAAATGCAAAATGGAACTGGTTTATTAGTTTACAAAACTATTTGGTTTCAAGAGAGCTACGGAACACAATTATATTTTTAAATTTTTCTCGTAGTTTTTCAGTAAATACGCTGGCTCGTAAATTTTAAGTCGGCCAAGTCACTTTGTATTCTCGTCTGAAACTTGCCATTTACTGACTTAAAATAAGTATACGCGATGGAAAAAGATTTATATATTATATTGTATATGGAAAAAGATTTATATATTTATATATTATAGGCGTTAATCAGCATCATTATGAAGTTTTGTCTTTCCGCAAATGTTATAAGGCTATTTCACATATTATTGGCCTTGTTGAAATAGGGGAGCATTATTACCCTTATCCAGTGATCAGTGAGTACAATGAACAGCCTACTAATTTGCAAAACACATTAGTGACGAAATCAGAATTATATGGTAAGGACCACAAAACAATGCTGCCAGGCCTTCAGATAGCTATTATCCAGACAAATCCATAAAAACAAAAAAGTCATTAAAAAAAAACAGGGTTTGAGCTTCTAACACGATAGAAATAAAAACTTACGATTGGAGACGAGTATACACGATTCAGCGCTGAGTATACGCGATGCAGCGTCACCGACCGACTGGAGCGGAGTATACCCGATTTAACGTCACGGACCCGAGTGTGACGGTTCAGTTTTGTTTACTATTTAGAAAGAGCTCAAAGTGTGCCTAAAGAAGTTTTCACATCAAAAATCCGGAAAAGCCTAGAATATCCACCCACGTGTAGGGTACGTGGGTGGGTATTTAAACATAAAAGAATCTGAAACAAAGAGTAAATCCCATCGAATACGAGCTCGGCACTTTACGAACTTCCTTAACCAAACATTAGTAGATTAACGCTTCCCCTAAACTTTGGCCTTGATTAAAACCACAAGACAACGTGACATGAATTATAAAACGGTATAATTCACTTTCTTTGCCAACCAGTTTCAAAGGGAAGAAAAAAACTTTTGCTTTTTGTGTTGAAGGAAATGAAAACTGACACGTAACGCACTGTAAGATATATCCTGCTGCAAAAGTTGCGGTGCTACTCAACTCGAACGTCAATGTTTGAGTGCTTAGAAGCTTTTTTGCATAACGATGACGACTGTATTTGCAATCGCAGGGGTATGTAAATTGTTGTAGGTTTTCTTTTGCGTCACGGTCGCGTTTAGTTTACTCAAGGACGAGAACCTTGAGATGGAAGTGTTCGTTGTTTTATTCTCTGCAATACTTAGACTGAACCAGTCGGTCTTTTCTGTAAAAATCAAACAGTGATAACGTCAGTGAAGTGAGCTTGAAGTGAGGTGTGATGCCCTCTGATGCTGCTTGACACTATTGACAGCTCACTTCAAGCTTTACCTAAGTTTTCAAGGTCAGATTTTTACAGAATAGACCAGAAGGTATTCCACTGAAAGAAACAATGTTAGGGGTATTTAGTCTGAACGGCCCAAAGCGAATGGACCGCGGGCCATTCGACCGTAAAAAAAAAGATTCTCTCTCTTCTTAATCGCTCTCTCTCTCACTGCTGAGGATCGTGACTCCGTTTCTAATGGTCAACGATCTTTCTCCATCTGTAACGATCAGTGACCTGGTGAAGTGCAGCTCTGATAGGCATCTCTAGTTGTTCGGATATTTGATCCGGCCACCTTTTTGAGCTTCGGCCTCTAGGTATTTTCCCCTCTATTTTTCCTGTCAAACATAGTCATGGTGTTCCATGGAACGTCAATGGGTGGGCAATGTGGCCGAAGTATCTCACGCCACGTTGCAGGCAGGTTGAAGACAGTTGACGTGCTTTCTCTAGTTTCAGTTGTTTAAGGATCGATACATTTGTGTGGTGAGTTGTCCATGAAATCCTTAATAGGCGGCAGCTCCACATTTCGGAAGCGTCAATTCTTTGCCTGTCGGTACATTTGATCGTCCAAATCTCGGCTCCATAGAAAAAGATGGAGATCAGATGTACTTACTTGCACAAAATAACTGAAAGGTAGGTATATACACACCTACCACTACCACCACACTCCACTGCACCACTGCACCTACCACTGTTTGTCTCTGCATCACCCAAAGGTTGACTGGTAGAAAATGCCTATGGCATTAAATCCGCCTCTGTACATTTATGTGCTTGAAGTATTAAATAAATAAATAAATAAATATATATCAGATCCATACAAATAGGTCATCACCAGCATAATGCTATGGCAATTGTGGCATGCAGTGCACGAAGTAAAACCACAGCGCTGGTTTTCAGCGAAAGTCTATCTCTACGATCTCCATCGACTCGTTGGTCTCGTGGTCGCAAACACGACTGCTGAGCGTGATATCCTGGGTTTGATTTCTAGGTCGGACAAAGTGTTATTGGTTTTTCCTAATGGAAAAACCCGCCCGGAGTTTGGAAGTTGGCGGCGTAATACGTCTCGGAGAGCACGTTAAACCGTTGGTCTTGCGCCTGATCTCTCTCAAGTCGTGTCAGATTGCGGCCTCATCGGACAATGAGAGTAAGGGCAGAGAGAGTGCATTTGTGTCTGCGTGCACACTTGTGCACTATAATATCTCCCGCGCAGAAGGCTAGTCTCCGCTGGGATTAGCTACCATGGCCGAAATTCGGTATAGAGAACTTATAAATATCTAAGATAAACATAATCATATTATGTATTCTGTGTGAAAATCATATCTGGCGATATCATAGTTATATAATAATAGGATTAGCCTATTCTTATGGCAATCCAAGTCGCGGGAGATCCTCAACTCTCCATAACAATCATACGCCAATGATTCATGCGATATTAAAGCAGAAGTTTGGCAACTATTCAATATAATACAACTTAATATAATATATGGTTGTTTTGTGTGTTTTTCACCGTTTTGTGCAAAACGGTTTATCTGATTGACGTGAAGTTTTCATCCAAATACTTTATTTCGATGAACGTGGGTTTTCTATTCAGAGTCGTTAACCCAGATTTTTTTTATAAAATACTTTTCTTTAGTTTTGTCATATTTGATGGTACTCGTCACATCTGTACACTTTCATTAGCATAAATTTGACTTCGTATATGAGTATTGAGTGTTAATTACTGAAATTACCGTGTAGACTGGTTGCAAAAGTCTGGATTTCTAAAAGGAAGACTTTATAGAGTCGCCTTTGTGACTTACTCGTATGACCAAGAAACTTCGCTTGTGATGCAAGATAATAATGATCATGTATTTGCAAACTAGCTTTCAAGTGTACGACTACGTTCTTGAGCAAACCAGACAAAAGGCCGCGCAGCCAGGCAAAGGGCAGAAAAAGTGCTCTTAGTAATGTGAATTATAGAATCTAATTTGCCCTGGCAAACAAGTACTGAGTTGTTTATTTTCATTATAAACTCAGTGTAAGAAACTAGATTTGCGTAATTACCATATTAAATTACGTCACATTTCCCTCCCTTATTTATACCTAATAGGTATTTATACCTCGCGTGTTCAGGTCTCCATAAACTCACGCCTTCTTCCAAGGGGGTTAGGCAGAAACTACAGAACCCCACCCTCTACGATTCTTACATACTCCTTTTGCTTCGTTTACGTTTATACATCTGGTCTTACACGCACGTTGGTTGCGAGTACTACGCATCTGACCTATTTGAAGATATACCCCCAAAAGACACTATACCGGGTGTCCCTGGAAGTATGGATCAAATCAAATAGGGGCGTGGGCAAAGTCATTTCCAAACTTTTTGATCCTGAGAATGTTGGTGAATTTTTGTACGGTTCAAAGTTATGACCAACTTTTGTTATGTTCAATCACTTAGCATAGTGCTCAAAGAACAACATCATTTAAGAAAACTACCAGGAACTGTCAATTTAAGTTTTTTAGACAGCCCTGATAGTTTTTTTTTTGATGATTTTTTTTTTCTTTGAGCACTATGCGAAACGATTGAAAAAAATTGGTTACAACGTTTGAACCGTAAAATAATTCTCAATCATCAATCATTTTCAGTATCAAAAAGTTTGGAAATGACCTTGCCCACGCCCCTATTCGATTTGATTCATACTTCCAGGGACATCCTGTATATCCTCCTAGTGTCTCACCCCGGCGTCTCCACTCTCATCTGCCTTGTAAATACCTTTTGTTAGTCGCCTTTCACATCATTCCTCGTTCAAATACGTCACATTACCCTCCATTGTTTATACCTAATACTTATACCTCGCGTGTTCACGTTTCCAGATACAATAATTCATTTATCGTAGTAAATTATGAATGGTTATTTAAACCTGAATTATCAGAAAATACAATCTGTCGCTGTGTGTTTGTAATTAGAAAGGCATGCAAATTAGTACGTACACGCTCACGTAAAATAGTGTTTACATACACTATACCTATACACAAATACTTTAAAATAAATTAGCATGTTATTAGAGTTCTGCCGTACTCTAAGGCTGTTTGTCCGTCCGTCTGTCTGTCACAGGGCTGTATCTTTTGAACCATAATAGGTGTACACTAATAAAATAAAGTTAAAAATTAAAGAGACTGGATGGGGACCCCCATGAAAGAATCGTGTTTGTTTTTACTAAAAGTATTTGAAAAAAAAAAGTTTTAAATATTTTACGGTGATACGGAATCCTTCGTGTGCGAGTGCGCCTCGCACTTGGCCGCTTTTATATTTACGTATGTATTCTCTTAGAACGAGCATAACTGAGTATTTATTTGCAGACATGTTGTTAATCCGTAGACTGTCAGTTAGATTAGCGCACCTACGCTGAAGGTTGAGCTTATAAAGATGATTTCGAACATAAACAAACAGAATGCCAACAATTCTATCGAAGTCTATTTTCTGGAAGATGATTCAGAAGCACCACTACTTCTATTAAGGCGCCTCCCCGACCAAAACGCCGCGCAAGCCGTTTTAATGCAGTTTTTTTGGAGCTATTTACTTGTTATTTAAAAGAAATATCAACTAATAAAAAATACATTAAATTTCTACATAATCTTGACTCCATAATTGTCCTTTTATTTTTTTTTTTTCTTAATGAATATATCTTTAATAAATCTCCTTACAACGAAACCCCAGAAATGAGAAATAGTGATTGATAACATGCATCTCCTCGTAAATTAAACATTGTTTAATTTTGGTACTAACACTAATGGATAGACAATTTAATAATGAACATTTTGTAGGAATATTTTTTCCAAAAGACCAAAATTTGATTTTATACAGATTTTATTCTAAAATATGGGCGTATTCACTACTGTAACTCATGCGCTCCGTATCGGATTCAGTGTGCCACAGGCTCTCGAGGGTGAAACCTGTGCCGTTTGTCACCGCGTCGCCGTCGGTTAGCGCACTTGCTCACTTACGTCACATTATCAGTAGTGATAATTATTAGTTTATTGAAGGTTGTTTTGGTTATAGTTATTTATTGTGTTATTTACTGCGAAAGGACGCTTTGTGTGTGTATTTAGAACTGTTAAGTTTTGCGAAAGGACGCTTTGTGTGTGTATATTATAAAAACTGTTGAGTTTTGCGAAAGGACGCTTTGTGTGTGTATATAAAAACTGTTGAGTTTTGCGTAAGGATGCTACTGTTGTGTACAAACACTCAAAATGCCAAAGTACAAGAAAGCTGTGCGATTAGGACGTGCAAAAATAGCAAAGATGAACGAAGTTCGGTAAGCTGTCTCGTAGTTATATTTATATACCTATATATTATACATAATTAAAATGTTACACAGTGCAAATTATTTATCAGTCTATTTTTTTTGTAGCTGGGCTAAAACAAAAGGAAAAAATAGTTATGACGAAACACCAACAACATCTACACATACTCAACAAAATTACGTAGATGGCGGGTATGTACCTAACTACTATAAACCTACTAAGTATTGGTCTAAGATGTGAGTATTTAGTAAAGTGACAACAAATAAAAATGAATCTTCGTTATCATGCGTGTGCCATAGAGTTATGGACCTACACACATGAACATTCACATTGATTCAGTACTTACGTGGTTCAGTGCTAGTCATGTATGAATGATTTTTGTATGTAAATATTTGAAATTTTATGTTCAGACGCCAGCAGGTCAACCTACCCCAATCTGTCAAATTTCTTTGATAGATTTTCAACTTTAGCACAAAGGAATAAGGTTCATATTCAATTGGGAAAATCTGACAGATTGGGGTAGCTTGATGTGCTGGACCCTGTACCTACATATTTTAAAATAAATAATCTTTTTTAGGTTAAAAGATAACCAAAGTGATGCACTAGTGGAAATTTCTAATATACAACCGATGGAAATAAGCAATAAAGAGTAAGTATTACATATAATCCTTTTCTCGGTTTACAGGGTAAATTTCCTTTTTAGCAAGTTATAGTACAATATTTTATTACATGTCATACTAATTTTTAATTGGAGTATATCATACTAAATTTTAATTGGTGCGGGCGGGAAATAAGTACTTGCAATAAAATTGTAAAAGTATTTGCTAGTCGGGCGCGAGCAAAGCTGGAGCACAGAAATACCTACTTGCATAGGAAATCGATCCATGTCGTCATATAAATAAGGAGCACAATCGTATTTGCAAAAAAATACTTTGAACTTCCAAATTTTATTTTTTCGCAAAAACGATTGTGCTCCTTATTTGTATAGCTACACGGATCGATTTCCTATGCAAGTATTTTCATCTCTGGAAGCCGAAGGCGCGGGGCTCGCGGCGCGGCGGTCGGCGGCGCTAGTTGCGAGTTCGGGGCTGGCTGACCGTGCACGAAGTATTCCGAAGCTGCCCGAGTACGGCGAGATCACGAAACGAAATCTGTACTTCGCGCACGTGCGAGTCAGTCGAGTCGGGAAAAAGTTGGCATGTACATACATGCCAACTTTTTAATCATTATGATGATAATTATAATAATTATGAATCATTATATGAATAATTATGATACATAATTATAATAATTATCATCATCATCATCATCATCAGCCGGAAGACGTCCACTGCTGAACAAAGGCCTCCCCCTTAGACCACCACGCCGAACGACAATCCGCCACTTGCATCCATCCACTGTATCATAATAAGGAACATAATTGCATAAACACAATTGCTTCTTCGTAACTAGCTAATCGCCTCAAATTCTTTTAGACTATTTCGCGCCATTTATTCTCAGTTCTATACAACAATATAATTTATATATACTTTATTCTATACTAGCGACCCGCCCCGGCTTCGCACGGGTGCAATACTGATTGTTGTTTTCGTGGTTTTAAGGGTACTAAGGCTGATAGTGAGGTCAAAATGTAAATCCAAGATGGCGGCTGCAATTTTTCGTCATGGGTGTCGTTTTCATGGTGTTCGAGGGTGCTAAAGCGATGGTGAGGTCAAAATGAAAATCCAAGATGGCGGCTGCAATTTTTCGTCATGGGTGTCGTTTTCATGGTATTCGAGGGTGCTAAAGCCGATAGCGAGGTCAAAATGAAAATCCAAGATGGCGGCTGCGAAAATTTTCAAATTTATCGTTACGGGTGTCGTTTTTATAGTTTTCGAGGGTGCTAAACCTGATGGTGAGGTTAAAATGAAAATCAAAGATGGCGGCTGCAATTTTTCGTCATGGGTGTCGTTTTCATGGTATTCGAGGGTGCTAAAGCCGATAGCGAGGTCAAAATGAAAATCCAAGATGGCGGCTGCGAAAATTTTCAAATTTACGTTATGGGTGTCGTTTTTATAGTTTTCGAGGGTGCTAAACCTGATGGTGAGGTTAAAATGAAAATCCAAGATGGCGGCTGCAATTTTTCGTCATGGGTGTCGTTTTAATGGTATTCGAGGGTGCTAAAGCCGATAGCGAGGTCAAAATGAAAATCCAAGACGGCGGCTGCTAAAATTCTCAAATTTTTCTGTCATCGGTGTCGTTTTCATCGCATTCGAGGGTGCTAAAGCCGATAGCGAGGTCAAAATGTAAATCTAAGATGGCGGCTGCGAAAATTAAAAAAAAAAAATTAATTATATTCATTTTTTTTATGTCTTGTCTTCGAATTTTTGGTTTAGGGACATACTTAGTCGTACTTGGAAGCGTATTGAATTTTACGAGTATATCTCACCCTTATCACTAATCTCCCGAACCTTAAAAATCTGTCATCATTATGCAAAATATTTTTCTTTTGCAGTTTACGAGAGGACTTTACAGGAGACTTGGTGGAAGCTGAAAACACTGGAGTAACCAGTAAAAACATTGAAGATGTAAGTTTCTGATACCTTTCACGTGTGTTCTGAACTTCAATGAAAGTTAGAAAGGGTAGTCCATTTATATTTGAAAATAGAAATCCTATTCTACTTCAGATAAAAAATGGATTATTCTAGTACAATTGTTTTTTTGGGTACATAATAAAAACTTTTTTTTATTATTTTAGTTTCAAATTTCGTATGAAGAGGAAGCAAAACCTTACGAAAAAATAATAAACAGAAGAATTATTGATGTCAGCCACTTCCTTTCCGAATTAAAACGCATTTCAAACCATGGACCACTTGGGTGCAGCTTCACAGAACTTGACCTCGTAGCTGAAACACTAAATAATCTACAGTAAAAATTTACATTTAAATGTCGGCTATGGAATCAAAAGTTTGTTATAAATGGAGACAATTGCAGTGACAACTAGCTAAATATTAATACGTGCGCTGTCGCAGGTACTATTGCTATAGGTGGGGGGCATGCACAGTTGGATGAACTTATGTCAGTAATCAACCTCCCGTTATTATCTGAAAAGACGTATTCAGACAACCATGACCTTATCGGTAAGAAATTTGAGCACCATGTATCTATCACATAATTGATTTACCGGTCTGTTATATTTTTAATTCTTTTTACCATTTGTGGTAGACTAAATTTTATTTTAGGTGCATCGTCTTCACATATAATTATATAATGAATGTATACAAAAACTTGTAAAACATTTTAAAAGAGTAACGGTGGAGTTTCTTGCCCATTTTTCTCCACACGAAAACTACCTTTTGGAAGGGGCGACTAGAATCAATTCTTTTATTTTTATTTTTGACGTTCAAAAGTGCCTTTTAAGTGCCTATTTGAAATAAATGATTTGACTTTGACTTTTGACTTTAGAAAATAGTTAAATTAATAATCATTTATATATTTATACCTCCTTTAAAATAATAAATGATAATAAAATTAACTTTGTTGTTTATTTATTATTTTTCTACTTTTAACACTGTCTGAACAGGTAACTCACCTTCAATCTAAAAAATATACACCGCATAATGTTTATTATAAAGTAACATACACATATATATAAATACATATTCTTGCCCTACTTTAGCTAAAGTTGACCATTTGAAATACCAAGAGTCACTATTGACTCCAACCTAAATTTCTGTAAACATATAGATCTACTATCTATATATTTATATAATATATATTATATTTTTGGTGGCGCCATCTTGCATTTTGATTTTGACCCCATAATCTTTGTCAGCGTCCTCGAAAACCATGAAAACGACACCCATGAGGGTAAAACTTTGAAAATTTATGGTGGCGCCACCTTGAATTTTGATTTTGACCCCATAATCTTTGTCAGTGTCCTCGAAAACCTTGGAAACGACACCCATGACGAAAAATTTGCAAATTTTTGGAAGCGCCATTTTGTATTTTGATTTTGACCCCATAATCTTTGTCAGTGTCCTCGAAAACCATGAAAACGACACCCATGAGGGTAAAACTTTGAAAATTTATGGTGGCCCCACCTTGAATTTTGATTTTGACCCAACAATTGTTGTCAGCGCCTCGAAAACCATGAAAACGACACCAATGAGGATAAAAATCTTAAAATTTATGGTGGCGCCATCTTGAATTTTGATTTTGACCCCATAATCTTTGTCAGTGTCCTCGAAAACCTTGAAAACGACACCCATGATGACAAATTTGCAAATTTTTGGAAGCGCCATTTTGTATTTTGATTTTGACCCCATAATCTTTGTCAGTGTCCTCGAAAACCATGAAAACGACACCCATGAGGGTAAAACTTTGAAAATTTATGGTGGCGCCACCTTGAATTTTGATTTTGACCCCATAATCTTTGTCAGTGTCCTCGAAAACCTTGAAAACGACACCCATGACGAAAAATTTGCAAATTTTTGGAAGCGCCATTTTGTATTTTGATTTTGACCCCATAATCTTTGTCAGTGTCCTCGAAAACCATGAAAACGACACCCATGAAGGTAAAACTTTGAAAATTTATGGTGGCGCCATCTTGAATTTTAATCTTTGTCAGTGTCCTCGAAAACCATGAAAACGACACCTATGAGGGTAAAAATCTTAAAATTTATGGTGGCGCCATCTTGAATTTTGATTTTGACCCCATAGTCTTTGTCAGCGTTCTCGAAAACTTTGAAAACGACACCCATGACGAAAAATTTGCAAATTTTTGGCGGCGCCATCTTGAATTTGGTTTTGACCCCATAATCGTTGTCAGCAACCTCGAAAACTATGATTTTGACTCCATTTTACTTATCGGCAATTTTTGTTAGGGACGAAGTCTCGTGGAGTCGCAAAACGCTTTTTCGTTCCAAAAATTAGAAAGAATTGGAAAGTAAGTATTCATGGACGTAAGTATAGTCACTGAATTTATGACCAAAATTATTTAGGCGCACCGTTTCTTTCATCCATAGATTTTTTTTATTCAATACCGTCTCTGTTTATTCTAAGGTCTGTGATTTTTACTAGTCGCAAGTTTATAGTTCGAAAGTTGTTCGCCAGATGGCGCCAGTAATTTTTACGAAGTATTGCAGAGGTGGGGTGCGGCAAAGAGGGAACGAAATGCTCAAGGTTATTTGCTCAGGGTACGGCCTTAAGAGTAAATAGTTGGTATATTTTTGGTAGGCACGTTGCGACAGTGTAGATTGACATTTTAAAAGGCATGTATTTAATCGAACTACAAATAATTCCCATTTTGCATTCCTAAAAATATTATTGAACACTCTGATTGTGCCTCTTTTTAAAAATCTTTTTAATTTCTATTCCAGAGATACTAAATAGCTAAGTAACTGCAAACAACTTGGATAAACGCTCGCCTGGCTCTGCTCCGCCAGAGCTCGTTTAGCTCGCTCGGCTCGCGCGTCTCTTGGTCTCAGTTCTTACTAATCCGTTTGGTCGAGGTAGCCAAGCTTAGTTAATACGGCCAACTGTGAGAAAAGGCCAGAAAGTGTAAAAAAAATGCCTTATTAGAAGTTCTTCAATAATTTATTAGAGGATAACTTAATTTTTTCCCATTTTAAAAACAAAGACTAAGAATCGTGTCACAAAACTTTCCGATTTTGGAAGCTTCTGCTTACCCCTATCAGAAAAAGCCGTGAAGCGTTACCTCTGCTGTCTTTATTTTTGTTTTATATCTGCTGACAAACAGCAGTACATTTCCTACCCATCTACTAAATTCGCAGAATTGAAACACATCGCATAGTTAATTGACAATACGCTACCTAATTTCAGCTTTCCTATTTGGCCGTGGGCGAATGTGGTGGACACTGATGGCGAGTTCTCGTCATGGAATACAAAGGCAATGACGATCGGTTCCAGTTATTTCATTTTAATTTTCATACAAAGCATTATTGGGAATTTTGAGTATACTTACCGGGAATTTTATTTTGAAGAGAACTGATGGAAATTATTGCCTGAAAAGACCACATATTTGGAAATCAATTAGCCATTTTTAAAATAACTAAGAATTGTGGTGGTTTAGGAGTTGTAGGTAGTTCATAGGCAAATACTGATAAACTTTTCACTTTATTAAACTATTTCATCACCACTGCTCTCAAAACGGTGAAAGAAAACATCGTACGGAAACCGGCATATCCTTAAACCAAAAATGACATAGATCTACCAACCCGCACTGGGTGGATTACGGCCCACTCCCTCCTATCTCTGAGGGGAGGCCTGTGTCCCAGCAGTGGAAACCTTATAGACTGATTATGCTAAAGGGATTCCGAGTAACAGGAGAATTTAAATAGAATATGGAATAAATGTATCAGTTTTCAGTGTTCCTGAAACCACGCATTGTATGTTTGATGAGCGTGTGATGCGGTGTTCCTATAAATGTTTGATTTAAAACACGATACACTCTCTTTGTGCGCTCCCCTACGCATATACAGATCGCCCAACGTTTCTCCAACTTTTGTAGTCGGTGGCGTTTTAGAGGTTTCACAAAAAAACATACTAAAGAAGTTGTTCTTATGTACTATACTAGATCTACTGATACGATAACGTGCAATTACCGACACATGTCGAATGCAATCACCTCGTTTTAGAAATATGGAAACGTATTTAATTTCTACAGAAATACGTAGATATAAAAAGACAAACAGATTTGCAGTAAGCAGATGTGACACTCGAACGGAAAATATCCAGGTAGATTCCAATTTGGGTAAAAACCAGGTATTATACCCGGGTTAATACCCAGACCATGGATAATTTATTTAATAACAGTAATGTTAATTTAAGATGTGCGCATGCTACTATTTCTAGAACTTCGAATATTTTAAATTTATTTTATATTGATTCAAAATAAAAACAAAATTAAGTTTTAAGTAATAAAAATCTTTAATTCACTGACAGACATTTCATAACCTAAAAACCGCTGGGTCTATTGCAGAAGACTTCCATTTAGGTATAAAGAAAGGGAGCACGGAAGAATTTTTGACAATTCACTCAAATCTTATCAGATGTGTCATCGGCTAACTTAACTTTTAGTAGCTAAAATGACGAACTTTCAAACAAACTTTCATTGGCAGATCTGATTACATCTGACATCGGCTGTCCCATCGGACACCTGGGCTTATCTACTTAATAAAAATCTTAAATTCACGGACAGATAGCGCACAGCCTAAACTGCTGGGACTAGACATATTATGAAATCCTCGTTCGTCCTTTCCTATGGAGAAAAACCGGCAAGAAACTCCGCAGTTACTCTTTTGAAAATAATTGGCTGGACAGCGTAGGCCTGTCAACAAGTACCAGGTAATTGATAAAATAAAAAATGGTCTACAAACCTACAGGGCCTACAAAGTCCTCACAAACCTATTAAAACCAAGTTATATGATTTCCATTACAACCACTAAAACGAGTTGTATACTCGTAATAAAAAGATTATGTCAAAGAAGTGTGTAAAAAATAAATTAAAATCGTAATTTGAGAGCAGTTAATAGACATTTACGTAGTTATGCCGTTAATGAGATGCCAGGGATTAATGGGATGCCAGGGTGCAGAAGGAATTATTGCCAAACTACCTTGTTTTCAACGAAGTATTTAATCGTATGTTCAGCTTTTTTGATAAGGACACGTTTGATAAGGGTTTTGAACTTTCCATCGCTAAGTTCACAGAACTTAGCAATGGAAAGTTGCGGTGGAAGTAACCGGCTTTGGCAACTTGTTATAAAAAGGATCAAAGTGAGCACTAAGGAAGAATTTCTGAAAATTCATCCCCTCATCATCTGCCTAGCCTTTTCCCAACTATGTTGGGGTCGGCTTCTATAAATACTTGTATTCAACTGCATCCGGTAAGACTTACCGGATGCAGTTGAATACCAGTATTTTACATGCAGCGACTGCCTATCTGAACCTCCACAACCCAGTTACTGGGCAATACGATACCCCTTGGTAAGACTGTTTGTCAGCCTTTGGGGTACCTACTAACGACCCGTAACGACTGTCAAAGATCCACGATTGACAGCCGGGACCAACGGCATAACGTGCTTTCCGAGGCACGGAGGGGTCTTGGTATGTGAAGATGGTCACCCATCCACGGATCAACCACGGCAAGTGTAGTTTAACGTGATCGATCGACCTGTGCGTCTGTTATTACTTAGCCGCAAGTCCCTCAAAATTTGTCCCCTAAAAAGGTTAAATAGGGGACGAAAGTTTGTATGAATGTTCGACATTTTGCCGATCGGAAACCCCGTCGTGCGCACGGCTTGTAGTAATAATAAAACGTTGGGTTATTAACAAAATTTTCACAGGGTTTAATTTGACAGATTTTAGTAACTTGATGTGCTAATGTCTGTATGCGGATAATGTACATGACTTATATGTAGTTATCGGAATATTTATTATTGTAGATAATTATGGTTGTGTCATCTTCATTTTTGTTTCCGAATTCAGAAAGCACGTTAAGCCGTTGGTTCCGGCTGTCATTCATAGATCTTTGACCGTCATTACGGGTAGTTAGAAGCTCAAAATTCTTAACAACCAGTCTTACGAAGGGGTATCGTGTTACGCAGTTACTGGGTTGTTTAGGTAGGATAGGTAGTCGCTTTATGTAAAATTTTCAACTGCGACTCTGGTTAGACTGGAAGCGGATCCCAACATAGTTGGGAAAAGGCTAGGCACATTGATTTTAGTTGGGTTAGTATTAGTTACGCCACAATTAGTCAGATTTGCGAAAATGACCGTGCTTGCAAGGCGGATGATTGTGGAACGCTATTGGCACAGGTGGACGCCCCTGGCCTCCTGATATCGCTTGTCCGGCTTTAACCTTTTAACCGCCCGGCTTCGTATCAGTTGTCGTGCCCCCAGCGCCCGGCGCAGTGATTTGAAAACATTTTTTTTTCGAATAACCTGATAGAATACAGCGCAATTAATAAAAAAGCAGAGTAAACGAGCTGTGGTATTTGGTCGTAAATATACGACCCTGGCGAAATGGACACGAACATATTTGTCGGATTAATCCGACGTAAGCGGTTAAAGGGTTAATGACAGCTATAATCAATGGGGACTGTTAAGTACTAAGTTTTGTGACCAACGGACACAAATAGTGTTTTAAATGAAAAAATATGTGTAAAGCCGCTTTACCTTATGTTCATTTTTGCCTTTCATTCAGGTTTACTTCAAGTAAAACATCTGAATAAAAAATGAATCAAAAGTGTAAAATGAATTCGTTCGCAAAGTGAAATGAAATAAAACTCAAAAAAAAAAAATATTTCATTTTACTTTGCGAACGAATTTATGTTTCTAATTACATAAGAATAAACGTATTTCTGCTCCCAGACGAACGTTCATTGAATTTTGTCGGTGTCGTATGGAATTCAACAATAGCAAAACATTTTACTCGATTGACGTGTCTGATATCGGCTTAAGGAATCAATCTGCCTAGCCTTTTCCCAGTATGTTGAGATCGGCTTCCAGTCTAACCAGATGCAGCTGAATACCAGCATTTTACATGTAGCGACTGCCTATCTGACCTCCACAATTCAGTTACTTGGTAACATGATACCCTTGGTAAGACTGGTTGTTAGACATTAGGGGTTTACGACTGCCAAAAATCCATGAATGACAGTCAGTTGGTCCCGGCTGTCTCCGGCTTACCGTGCCTTTTGAGGCACGCAGGGGTTTCGAATAGTCTTGATATGTAAAAATAGTCACCCATCCATGGACCAACTGCGGTAAGTGTAGCTTAACCTGATCGATCGACCCGTGCGGCTGTTATTTCTTAGCCACAAGCCCGTCATTAAAATCCAAGTAGAAGTTGTATGAACTGGCTATAACACGGCAAATTGACGTAGGGTGTCAATTGGCTTAACAATAAATTTCTGTGACTGTACATCAATAATTATTAGCAATATGTTGATATCTCCATTTCATTAACATTTCATCTCTTTACAGAAACTATAATATTATATAAGCTGTTACAATTCCGTTTTCGACGAAGGCGCAGTCAGAAGCTAGTCTTCGGTAAATTCGGAGTGTGCCGTCTATGATTATTTTCTCTAAAAATGTTTTTCTTTCGAACACGCTACGCTTCCATCGCTGTTATGTGCTTTGCCACGCTTGTACGCTTTCGTCGTTTTGTTTGCTACAGCAAGCGCCAATCACTAAAAAAAAGAGAAGCTTTTTTATGATAGAAGTTTAACTAACTGATATTAAATGATGATAATAATGTTATTTGACTGAAAATTATTTCTGTGTGTGTATATAATTTCAGCTTGATAATCAGCTACTCTAAGTAGTGAGCAATTAGCTCGATACCAAAATATTAGGTAGGTACTCCAAGTTAGAAAATATTACTAAAAGTAAGACCTACCTTTTCACTCGCGACTTGAAGACTACCTACCTACGTTAAACAATACTTGCCACATATCTTCTCTAATAACTTCTAACTTATATGACCTCTAATATGCTAGGTATTCTCTGTTAGTTTCCAAGTTGATAGTAGTCATAAATTAAAATTAAAACACTCAAAACTTTGTGCAAGTTCGCGAGTAAGTGGCTCTTCACTTTAAACTTCAATTTTAAGTTAATATACCTAATTAAAAACTAACGAAATCAGTGTTTGTTTTATGATACTTATTCACGGCTTAGTTAACTTTTATTAAAGATTATGGTAAGCTTATGAATTTATGGAAAGTACATAACATACAAAACATCACGCCTGTAATCTCTGAATGGTTAGCCTGGGTGTACCCGTAGTATGTACACCGACATTTCGACAGTTATTTTTTTTTAAAGTAAAACAATTAGTATTTAAAAAACAAAAATTAAACAAACTTACAAAATGTGAACTTTTGTATAGATAATGAAAATGATTTGGGAAAAAACAATTAAATATAAAAATAAATTATAAAAGACTAAGTTTAGGCCTAATTGAGGCTACAGAACCAGCAAAGAGTTATATTCACCACGAATGGAGTTGGCAAGAAAAAGCATGCGGCACATGGGTGAAAAATTACCGATATTAGTCCGACTGTCAGGCAGGACGAAAGTCCTTGGATTTAGTAAGCGGCTAATACTACGTGGGACACAAAATTTCACTTTTTCTAAAAGCTCAGGAGAATCTATTATAACATTTATTAGTTTAAATAAAAACATGAAATCTAAATATTTCCTACGTGTGCTTAAAGATTTCATTATATAATGATTCAGCCTAGAGTTATACGAGTTGACAACAAGCTATGTTCAAGTCCCATCATGTAATAGAGGGCGGGCTTATTGTCATCAACCGCCACAAATCTGTGTAATATACCGAGAAATTCTTGATAGAAAAACCCAATCACACTTTACCCGATCTGGAAATCGAACCCAGGACCTCAAGCTCAGCAGTAGCGCTTGTAGCCACTAGACCAACGCGTCAATCTTCACCCAAAATATCGGATTTTACTTTCGCCGCCATATCTTCCAGATTTATTTACCTGACCGTATCAGCCCACTTTTACGCTACATTTTCCCATCCATAACCCTATTCGATTTAACCGAGGCGTCGGCTTATCAATGAACCGTCTTAGGAAATGTTAACGTCAGGGCGTCTTTATCGGACGGAGGTATCAGCCACTAAATATCTACGTACAGAAGGTCGACTCCATACAACCAGTAAAAACGCACGCACACATAGACACGCATTACATGCAGCGAGTGCAAGTGCACTGGCGACGTGACTGTCATGGCCGCGGATAAGTTTGTATATATACGAATGGCACGCGTCAACGGCAGACGCAACTGCAGCCGTCGATACTGGTCGACAACCTGCCGCTCGTGTATTTGAGTACGGTGCTCAAATACACGAGCGGCACGCATCAACGGCAGACTCAACTGCAGCCGTCGATACTCGTCGACAACGTGCTGCTCGTGTAATTGATTACGGTGCTCAAACACACGAGCAGTACGCGTCAACGGCAGACGCAACTGCAGCCGTCGATACTCATCGACAATGTACTAATCGTGTATTTGAGTAGGTATGGTGCTCAAATACAGGAGCGGCACGCATTCACGGCAGACGCAACTGCAACCGTCGATACTCGTCGACAACGTGCTGCTCGTGTATTTGAGTAGGTATGGTGCTCAAATACATGAGCGGCATGTGTTGCAGTTGCCTCTGCCTTCGACACGTGTCGCTCATGTGTATGAGCACTTCATCATCTCTTGAATTCTAATGTAAAAAACGATCTGTATGCGGATGAATGGACGAAGATGTTTTAATCTGAACTGTCACATTTAATCTGAACTGTCACCGCTTCTCTCAAAACAGACGAAACCGATATGTCCTAGAACCAAAAATTCGAAGACATGTGACATCCGCCAACCCGCATTGGGCCTGCGTGGTGGACTCCACCTCTCACAGAGAGAAGGCCTGTGTCCAGTAGGAACACTATAGGCTGATTACTTAATAATTGTTTATTTTATTTTTTATAGCTAATATGTTTGTCTCTGTCTAATTATTATTGTGATTGGTTTCTAAAATTCTAACCGTGTTAATGAAAGTTAATAAATTATAGGCTTGAGATCTTCGAACGCTATGTGTGGGTGCGACTGGTTTCGCTCATCGTTTAGAGCTTATTGTACCGATTTATTTTGTGTATCAGCTACGCTACGTAGTACCGTTCGTGGTATCGCGACCGCGGACGCTTATACCTCGGATAACACCCATCCATGTTTAGTTTGGGCTTATGTCGACCTGTTATCATTGCGAAATGAGCTTCGTCCTGCTAATAATGGATCTGTTTGCTAATATAGGTACGTGTTTTCTATGGGCTGTCAGTGATTGCATGCTCAACCGACCTCGGACAGATAATCTGACTGTGGGCGGTTTTAGTCGGTATTGAACGATAAACCATATGATTTGATGGCGTCTAGTTTTATGTTCCGCTTCATGTTTATCCAGATAAAGTATTTGTGGAATGTATTGCTCTCTTTTAGATAGTGGGTGGCTACTATCTTGATTATGTAACCACTGATAATATTATATATACATAAGCGTTATAGGATACTCCGTAAACCATTTGATCTTTATTGTCGACTTAAAAAAAAAATAGGTTATTAATTGGAAACGTATGTAAGTATGTAATATTATTAAAACTGCAATATATTCACATATGACAATCTATTAGGGCTTCTAAACATATATACAAAATTTTATAGATGTATTTATGTATGTATGTATGTTTGTCCACGCATTTCTCCGCAACTATTAATCGGATTGTGACCATTTTTTTATTGGCTTACGTTTACTTCAACTTAGGTAACAGAGCAAGTTTCATCAAAGTCGGCTCAGTAGTTTTCAAGATGTGGACTAATACTTGTAAGTGTGACGGCCGGGCTTATTGATACGAGCTACTGGTGTGGTGTCAAAGGGAAAACATCTCAAAACCTTGATCAAATTCTAGTGTAATATTCATAATAATATTATTTCCTATTGATTACAAATATTCCAGTTTTTACTTAAAACTAAAAATTACCAAATAAAAAAGTAATTTAAAAAAATCGACTTCATAAAGAAATTAACTCTAAATTATGAAATAACTTTAATTTCGGAAGTCGATGGCAAAAAAACTAGAACTAAAATAGATCCCAAGACACCGATTTCCGAAATTAAGTTATTTCATAATTTTGAGTTCATTTCTTTTTGAAGCCGATTTTTTATACCGACTTAAAAAAGGAGGTTATTTAAATTACTTTTTTATTTGAAATCGTTAGTATTGCATCATTGGGGTATCGAATTACCTAGTAACTAGGTTGTGGAGGTCAGATAGGCAGTCGCTCCACTTAAAATGCTGGTA
Organism: Globia sparganii; assembly: GCA_949316385.1. Lineage (NCBI taxonomy): Eukaryota > Metazoa > Arthropoda > Insecta > Lepidoptera > Noctuidae > Globia > Globia sparganii. The sequence goes on along the minus strand of OX438653.1, from coordinate 16,529,191 downwards.
TTCAGCGGCATCCGGTTAGACTGGAAGCCGACCTCAACATAGTTGGGAAAAGGCTCAGATGATTATGAGTATTCCTATTGAAAATTCTTTAATCTTTAAAAGTTTATTTCACATAAGTACTTACTTATGTCATATCAATTATTTCAATAAAAACATTAACTACTTAAACTCTAAAGAAACTGAAACGGATTATTACCTAAGGATTACAACGTTTTTATCCCCTTTTAAAAATCGCAACACCGTACAAAAACATTCCAAATAAAGTTTATGTAACAATATTACAAATAAGTTATGCTCAACTTAGATTGCTGTATGGATGCTCATCTTTTACTTTATTTGTTCGATACACGCGCCAAAGTGGTGATTCCATAAAAACGTTTGGGGTCCCAAAAAGATAAAACTTATGCGGAAGTTTTTCAATCTTTGTGAACCGTTCCAATTTCTCTAGATTCAGGCAAGTTAACCTTTACAAACTTAACTTTTATACGGAAGTTGTATAAAATCCGATAAGTGTATAACTTAGAATCTCCATCAAATTTTGCCCAAGGCCGTAGCTTGGATACTAGTTCAGTCAAACAGTGATCAAAGAGAAATATATCAGAATTCAATACCACGAACATCGGTATAATTAGTCAAACGATTTGGCTACAAATTGCTGAAACGTTATTTGAATAACAACACATTTTGGCGAGGACCGAATTTTATCTATACAAATAAATAAAATTGAAGTGTCCATTTGTAATGTCAAAATAACAGGTTTTTACTAAATGCATGTATACTCGTAGGTACGGTACTTATACCAAAAACTATTTCTTTAATGTTTTGTATATCAGTCCTTTTGTTCCTACTAAGACTAACTTTTGTCGACATACTACGCGGGTGAAGCCGCGGGCGGAAGCTAGTAATACTATACAGATAGTGCAATCCACGAAGACGCGCCCCAATCTTTTTCCTAATGCTTACAGCACAAGTGAGCAACATTCCATTAGTGTTTTAGTTTTGTCGATACACAATAATTATTATTAGTGGCTAATTAGTGTGTATCGAAAACACTAGCGAAATTTACTAGAGATAACCGCTAAAGATTAGGAAGAAGAGTGGGGCGCGTCTTCGTGGATTGCACTATCTTTAATACCTTTATTATTTTCAGTGTTATGTATCCCAAAGCTCATCTGTGAACAGCGTTATGGGCTGCAATATTGTCTATTAGTTTTGTTTGGTTCTTGTTTCTATGTTTTACGTTTAAGCTTTTTTTTGTTCCTTTTGAATAAAATAAAGTAAATATGTCGGATATACGTCAGTCGTTCGTTTGTCTGATTGGGAATAGATAGATAGATAGATTTATTTATTTGCATAGAATGTAGGTAATACAGTTAGGTGTTACAATATTTTTGCATCGTTATACATTCTGCCTCATGGCATGCAAAAATGTTTAACTTAAATACTAAAATTATTCTATTTACTTAAAGGGAAGCCAGGGCCATTTGTTGGCGTTCGACTGAGTCTAGCCCGAGTTCGTGGGAGTCGACGAGAGTCCTAGAGAGAGGTTGAACAGTCTCTTTACAATTTAAACATCGTGCGGACGACGACGTGTACTCGGAAACTGTCTCACGTTCCGTATCTAGTTGTGTCTTGTACCCCATAGGTACACGACACAACTGCGAATGGTTTTTCTATTGCGCAGTAGCCAGCACTACCCATGATGCGCCCACGGTAGTGAAGTGTGGCTAAATAATACCTAACGAGACACACGTACCTTCTCCGTCAAATATAATACCTAAACTATGAAAACGCTGAAGCTAAAAATATTCTTAATTACATTTATGTAATATCTTGAGAGCTAATAAATGAAATAGCCCCAATAGTTGTATCCAGAATGCAGATCAAATTGGCACTTCTCCAAAATTGTTTTTTGCTAAATTTCATATTTTATCCGCCGTAATTTTCGTTTTGCACGGACAAAAACAAGACTAAAATGATTCCTAAAGTATTATAGAATTAGTAATATAGTAGAAATCATTATGCATCCATTATGCATTATTACATCAAACCCCGGCTTGGTAGTAAAAGGAGAGCATTTTTTACTTTATTGTCTTAAACGTGTAACAATTTTCATTTACTTAATATTCTTAAACTTTAAGATCCTTCTTTGGGAAAGTTGTAAGAACGGGCAATACTTGGCCAAAGATGTTCGAGATAAGAAACCGGCAGTAACAGCCGGAATATTATCGTTATTTTAATAAATAGTAATAAAAAAAATTATTGCTCAAAAGATTACAGAGTTTTTATATTGGCCCCAAACTAGGCAAGCTTGTATCTTGCCCACCAATATGGAGGGTTTACCATTTATTTTAAAAACATGTTCGGTAATAAAAATAAAATAATTATGTTTGCTTCAAATCACAAAAACAAAAAACTGAATAAAATATAATAATCAAAATTAAAGAAAATATAATCAAATCTAGAATGAAAAGAAAATAAAACTAGAAAAAGAAAAAACGCTATTACTATTTGAATGAGTGTGAGTCATGATCACACTTATGTGTGTGATCATGTGTTGTAAATGAGTGTGTGGGTGTGTGATCATGTGATGGTGAGTTTGAGGGTGTTTAAGCGTGAGTATGTGTATGTGAGACAAACGAAAGAATTGTATGTGTGCAAAAACTATTCAACCACTGAAATAACCTTTTCTGCTTCGTCATATGACAAGTTTAGTAACCAGGATTTTAGTGTATTTTTTATTTGTTTGCGAGTGCAATTTCATAAATTGCACTGTTTGATCACCGCGTTATAGACATATATATACATTCAGAAAATGTGCGTATGCGGATTTTACTGGGGGCCTGTAAACTACTTAAATCACTCCTTTTCAAAGTTTTCATGCGGGTTTTCGTTGTTACGTTCATTATATATGTTCTTAGGCTCAGCAGGGAAGCTTCTGCGAACAGGATTTCTGTAGGAAAACGGTTTAGAGAGACCATAACCAAAAGCACAACACGCAGACAGAGTTTTGAGGACTGCGCGTTGTGCTTTTTCGAGGATTATTAAATTAGATTTTGACGCTCCTTCCCAGATTACAATGCATTATTGTATTAGTGACTGACATAAAGCTATATAGACGAGCTTTTTTACATCCACCGATGACTGTCCCGTATCATTTTCATTATGTAGATTTGCTTCCAAACGCGTTTAACAAGTTCCCTAATCTGTGGTTTGAATTAAAGGTGTCGTGGTCTACGATAACTCCTAAATATCTTATTTTATCTAAGTTACTCTGTTGATGTCATTGCACGAACATTGAGTATTAGTGTTAATAAAAGTGTTTACGGCTATCTTCTCTGTGAATCTTTAAATTTGGCAGCCAGAGTTTTCCTGAAAGTTATGTATTTAGTCTTTTTGACATTTAGTGTCAGCAAATTCGTGTTGAGTAGAATAGAGATGGTGTCGAACGTCTTGGCAAGGTCTAAGAATATTCCAATACAACATTCGCCACCATCTGTATGTTTAAATAGTATGTTCGTCAGCAGTTCGACCGCATCAGTGGTCGATTTTCCTTTTTTAAACCCAAATTGCCTTTATGAGAGAAGTGAGTGATTTTCTAGGTAATTAACTAAACGGTTATTCATTAATTTCTCCACAATTTATGAGAAAATGCAAAGCATAGATATAGGATTCCCAAAGCAGAGATATAGATTGTCCCGGGCTTTGCTCCGAATACCGAATAGCTTATATAACTACAAAAAATTAGAGAATGGATAAAAAATTTACGTCATAAAAATTAATTAATCCCTATCTATCTTTACATGTATATAAAATAAATTTCCGTGCCTTAGTTTCGGAAAACTCGGGAATGGCTCGACCGAGTGTGTTGAGACTTTGGAAAGACGTGAGCGCACGAGAAGGTTCCTAACAAAAAAAAAAAGTAAAATTCCTCATGAAAAAAGCATTACAACGCAAGCTAGGTATTAGATTTATATAAATAAAAAAAAAACGGGAAAAGTTGGAGCAAAAATGTTTCACTTACATTAGTCAACCATCTGCTATCATTTATGATTATCTTTAAATAAGAAATTTGAACTACCTGTACTTAAAAATCCGTTAAAAACATGCAAGTCATCAGTCTGGCTTCTGCCAAGAAAAATGTAACAAATGACGCAGAAGCTGCAAACTGTCCTTCGGAGCTCCATTCCGCACAGCACAGAGTGCATACAATTTTGCACCACATAAAAGTGTTAGATATAAATATATTGGAGGGTAAACAGAGAAAAATGTGTGATCCAATCTCCTGTCGACAGCGGATCGATTTATTTTATACACGACTTTATGCTCCTAGACATACGGTGGTCTTAGCACGGATCTGACGGCATAAAAGATGACACAATAAATATAAAGCTTCTTGTCTATGTTCACACAACCTAGCCACTAGCTACAAACTTGGAGATGAAAACAGTTTTATGGATAATCTAGCTGTTTATTTAAATCCCACATTTGCGTGTTTTTCATCGTTCAGGCGCGGTTGGACTAACTGACAGTTTAATCAGTTATGACACGTTCCCTTTTTATCAAACTGCTGCAGCTCTACATATTTTAGCTCGTTGTGACACTTTAAGCCTAAACCCGAAACTACACCGCCATTCTGAGACGTGACATGTCAAGTCCAATGTAACGGAGAGATTTTTTGAATAAAAATCTGAAATTAACACATTTAGGTAAAACGTCTTCGTTTAAAACGTTTAAGAAGTCTATAATCTATAATGAATTTAAGTTTTAAAATGTAACCCCCTCAATATTCGTATGAATACTATCAAAAGACAAAATACTTATTCAAAGACACGGCGCAGCCAGGAGCTTTGACGGCTCTCACTAAATGTAATCCCAAAATTCCCCACTTACTCGTGACCAAGTAATCAGTGGGCATTACGGGACCGACACGCTTTGACGGCAAACGCCTCTAATGTTGGCTGAGTCCGACAGCTCAACGTGGTACGACCGATCATTAATCTAGTTTAAAATACGCCGCTTGACGGATCCACTAAATGTGGCTGTCTTGGTCACTGACATGTTGGGAACACGGACTGGAATCTTTTAGTGTGCAGACTTTGTTTCAAGTTATAAAATGTAGGTTATGTAGAGTATGGTACATCATGCCAACAGAACTGCATTCCCTCATAAATATGCAATGGACTGTTGCAAAACGGATTCACCATTTACAAAGTGCAAGCATAGATCCTTAAGTCCAGAAAAATACATCATTCTGGTCCGTCAAACCACCTTACGCCCAACAGATATGTATGCAACAGATAATGATATAGTCCCGATAGGTTTCATAATGTCTTTCTCAAAAAGCCGGTCATGTGCGAGTCGGGCTCGCACACGGTAGGTAAAAAAACTGATTTTTGTATGGGGACCCCGTTTCATTTTTAACTTAATTTTATTTTTTGTTGTTATAGCGGTCTTAGTAGTACACACTCTGAAAATTTCTAGTGTCTACCTATTACGATTCAAAAGATACAGCCCTGTGACAGACAGACGGACGAATGGACAGGCGGACAGCGGAGCCTTAGCAGTAGGGTCCCATTTGCACCCTTTGGGTACGAAACCGTAAAAAAGCATTCAAGGGTCTTGGGCACTTAGCACGCTACAAACTTGCTGAAATGTTTTATTACGGCACAAAGTATCACAAATAGTTTGTAGTGTTAGGTCAGGAGAAATGATAACACTAGCTTGATGTAGCATAAAATGTCTTTATTTGGTCTATTTAAGTTATATTTTTAGGGGTCGCAAGTAGTTCCTATGCAGACATGGAAGGATAATTTTAATTGACCAATCACAGTGCTTATTACTAAGTTAGAACAAAGTTGAAATATTGTTACGAGCGGCACAGCCGAGCCAAATGCTCTGAGGTTATAAATATGGGTGCCGGCCGCGCGTGATTCAGTCTAACGGCGCGCGCGGTGGTGGCCGGACGTGCCGAACATGCGACGTAGGTATGCTGCTACAGTGCTCCCCCTCTAGCGAAGCGTACGGGCATCTTCACGAGTCTGCCAGATCTGGTCCTCGTCGGGTGAATGGAGCGGTCATCAGTGGTAACAGGTGTTGCGTCGTTTATGTAACTGCTGTTATGATTGTCCGTGTTTATGGTGTAAGCCGGTTTCAGTCGGTCGATCGATATATTGGCAGTACGTCCTGGTAGTTGTAGCTTGTAATACTTTTCATGCTTCTCGATGACCAAATACGGACCTTCATATGGGCGCTGCAATGGCTTCCGGACTGCATCTATGCGTACGAATACTGATTTGCATGTCTTCAGGTCTTGGTGCACGAACACAGACCGTGTGTTGGAATGCGGTTGGTATGTCGGCGCAAGTTGCGCGATGGCGTGGTGCAGGTGTTCGACATAAGAATGATTCATCTTCACTGTTGATGTAGGTGTTGATGGTGTTATGAATTCACCGGGCAGGCGTATTGCTTGTCCGTACGTTAATTGTGCGGCACTAGTGTTTGTGTCGGTCCGAACAGCAGCCCGTAGACCGAGTAACACGGTTGGTAGTTCATCTATCCATTTGTTATTATTTGATAATCGCGTCATTAGTGCAACCTTCAGCGAACGGTGCCAGCGCTCAACTATCCCGTTACTCTGCGGGTGGTAGGCAGTAGTACGAGTCTTCTCTGCGCCCAGTAATCTTGCGAGTTCGTGAAATAACTGACTTTCGAACTGACGTCCCTGATCAGTCGTGATTTTGCTGGGGCATCCGAAACGGGCTATCCATGCTTCGTATATTTTCTTTGCTACGGTATCTGCTGAGATTTCTCGCAGTGGTATCGCTTCGGGCCAGCGTGTCTGACGATCAATGACAGTAAGTAAGTACTGATGTCCACATGCAGATGTAGGCAGCTTCCCGACGATATCAACGTGAATGTGAAGAAATCGTTCACTCGGTGGGTAGTGGTCTCTGTCGCTGTGTGTGTGTCGCTGAACTTTGGACTGTTGACATGGAGTACATGATTTTGCCCATTCGCTGACTTCTTTGTTCATGGACGGCCAAAAATAACGTTGTTGCATCATTTTTCGTGTGGTTCGTATTCCTGGGTGGCTGGTATCGTGAATAGCGTTGAATGCAATGCGACGATAGCCCTCTGGTAGGTACGGTCGTATATTTGTTGTTGACGTTTCGCACCATATCAAATTGTTTGTTCCTGGTGCGACGATCTTCTTGAGTTGTATGTTTTCTTGTTTCAGTAGTGTAGGTAATGATGAGTCTTTTTCTTGTGCTTGAGCTAATTTGTTGTATTCGATGATGGTAGGAATGTCGATAGTTTCGATGCGTGATAATGCGTCGGCGACCACGTTATCCGCACCGCTTACATGTCGTATGTCCGTTGTGAACTCACTGATGAACAAGAGTTGACGTGTTCGTCGTTGTGTGTCGCTGTTGGACGGTGGCTTGTGTATAGCGTATGTGAGCGGCTTATGGTCGGTGTAGATAATTAGTTCTCTTCCTTCGAAGGTGTTCCTAAAATGCTTGATGGCCATATAGATGGATAACAATTCCCTATCGAAAGTGCTGTATCGCTGCTGGGTTTCTGAGAGTTTCTTCGAAAAGTAGCCAAGGGGAATCCACTTGTTATTGACGTATTGCTGTAGAACGGCTCCTGCGCACGTACTGGATGCATCGCACATGAGTGACATCGGTGCGGTCGGTGATGGGTGAGCGAGTAAGGCTGCGTTTCGAATGCTGGCCTTGCAAGACTCAAAAGCTTCTGTTGCTTCTGCAGTCCAGTCTATCTTGGTCTTGTCACGCTTCTTGCAGTTGTGTAGATATGTATTGAGTGGTGCTTGAATATGCGCGGCGTTTGGAATGCTGTCTCGATAAAAATTCACCATGCCCAGGAATCGACGAAGGTCATGAATGGTTTCTGGTTTTGGGTAGTCGGTGATGGTCTTGGCTTTGTCAATCGGTGGTTTAATTCCCTCGCTCGATACCTCATAACCCAGGAACTTGACGCTTTCCTTGCCGAAGTTACATTTTGATGGATTGATTGTGATTCCATATTCATCTAATCTGCGTAAGACAACTTGTAAGTCTTGTTTGTGTTGTTCTTCGTTTTCTGATGCGATGATGACGTCATCAATGAATGGAAATACGTAATCCAGTCCACTTAGCACTTGGTGTATGAATCGTTGGAAGGTTTGCCCTGCATTTTTTAAACCTGGGCACATTCGGGGAAATTCGTATAATCCGAATGGCGTAATTATGGCTGTCTTTTCGATATCAGGCTCATGAAATGCACGGTTGAGGTCCAGGGTTGAGAATATCTTCTTATGATGCAGGTGGTTGGTGAAATCTTTGAGGCGTGGCACTGGATATCTGTCTGGTCTAGTGATGGAATTTAATCTTCTATAGTCGCCACAAACACGAATGTCACCATTCTTTTTGGGTACGACGTGTAGCGGGCTGGACCATGGGCTTTTGCTTGGTCGGCAAAGTCCTTGCTGCATCATGATCTCGAACTCCTTTTTTGCTGCTAGGTATCGATGTGGTGGTAAGGGTCGGGCTTTGCAGTGTAGTGGTGGGCCTGTAGTTTCGATGTGGTGCTTGACATGATGTTTGGGCGTTTCCTTAGTGCACGATGGTCTGGTGATGTCGGGGAAATTGCTGAGCAGCTGGTGATAATGCTGTTCGACGTCAATGCTTCGTACTGTTGGCTCAGAGGAGTACGAAATTGGTGCCTTCACGGTGAGTTTCGTTACTTTATCGATAAGACATCGGCCTGCGATATCGACTAGGAGCTGATGGTGTTTTAAGAAATCGGCGCCGATGATAGGCTTGCTGACTGCAGCAATGACGAATTTCCACCTGTATGGTCTTCTTAGGTTAAAATCCAGTTGAAGTGACTTCTCGCCGTAGGTGGGTATGGTGGTATTGTTAGCAGCGTAAAGGTGGAAGTCGGTTGGCGCAGCTTTCATTCCTACTTTTCGTGGTATGACAGATATATTCGCGCCGGTGTCGATCAAGAATGACAGCCGTGAATTCCTATCTGTTATGAATAGGCGGTATGATATATCTTTTGCGCCGGGTCCCGCCTCGTCCAACGCTGGTTTTAGTTTTCCGGGACAGTGGGCGAATTATCAAAACTGCACGGCCGCGTACACCGTTGCGCTTGTTTCCCAAATCTCCGATGATAATAGCAGATGTCTGATTGGTCGGCTCGGTGCGGCGTCTTGCTGCGGGACGCGCGGGGTGCGCGTGGTCGATTTGGCGAGCTCCGTGAACGAGATCTTGTACGGTAGCGGTGGAATGTTTTCCGATTGTGATGCGAACGTTGATTTGTTTTTAGTTCTGCAATTTCTCTCATAAGTATGTCGACTTTTTCTTCCAGAGTTGTGCTTGCACGAGGAGGTTCTTTAGAGCTCGTGGAGACGGCGGATACGAGGGCTTGTGGCTGGGTCTGCTCCAAAATCTTGTCTGCCATCATAGCGAGTTCATAGATGTCGGATTTCTTGGCAATGTTGTCACTGACGGCAAGCACTGCCCGAATCGATTGTGGCAAGTGATTTGTCCACATAATCCTGAGTGCCGAGTCGGAGATATTTTCGCCTGCGAGATTCTTCATGCGACGCAGAAGTTGCGATGGTTTCATGTCACCCAGTTCCATTTCTGACAGTAGTCGCTGGACTTGACGTTGCTCGGACTCTTCGTATACTTGCAGAAGGCGATTTTTCAGCTTTTCATACCGCTGTGTCTCAGGTGGATGGAGAATTATATCGGTGATTTCATCTAGATCCTGCCGTTCGAGTTGACCGATGACTAGCTCGTACATGGCTTGATCACCTTTCTTGTGCGGAGACATGATTGCCTCGAACTGTGCAAACCATAGTCGTATCTTATCTCGCCAGATGGGCGGGATACGAAGCGCTGTTGAAACGCCCGAAAGTTCTTGTCCTCCGTTAGTCATGTTGCTTTTTGCTCTGTCGGGGTCACCACTGTAGTGTTAGGTCAGGAGAAATGATAACACTAGCTTGATGTAGCATAAAATGTCTTTATTTGGTCTATTTAAGTTATATTTTTAGGGGTCGCAAGTAGTTCCTATGCAGACATGGAAGGATAATTTTAATTGACCAATCACAGTGCTTATTACTAAGTTAGAACAAAGTTGAAATATTGTTACGAGCGGCACAGCCGAGCCAAATGCTCTGAGGTTATAAATATGGGTGCCGGCCGCGCGTGATTCAGTCTAACGGCGCGCGCGGTGGTGGCCGGACGCGCCGAACATGCGACGTAGGTATGCTGCTACAGTTCTAACCAATTCGAGAGAAGAAGTATAGGTTTCTAGAATAAAAACTACATAACTGTACTAGAAAGTTACCAATCAAAAGTTCTCATATCAGGACATGTTCCCCAGACTCGGTGACTACAAATCTCGTTTGGTATTTTCCAACTTCATTCGTCGGCAAAGCGGTCCCTTGCCTTGGCGAGTGCAAGTTGGATGCTACTTGTCTTTTATTCTTTCTTGCAATTAAATTTAGCGTTCCCTAGACACAGCAACGGATGTTTATTAGTATTTTGTAGACCGATGTACTTATCTGGCCTTTATTGCCAGTACTAAAATTTTAATTAAAAGTGTAATTATGTAATAAGAAGGGAACATGTAGAAGGGTTAGTAGTAATGTTTGAACTAAATGATTGATTATTATTTTTAACCGAATTCATTGAACTATACACTATTATGATGTATCAAAATTCGCGGCCTTAAGATACACTAGTTGTGCCACGCTGTTTCACCCGCTAAGGTATCGATCCCGTGGGAATATCGGGATATAAAGTATTCTGTGTCCTTGCCGAGGTCATAGTCTACTTATTGCAGCGTTATCTCTGTGAGTAAAACCTCACCTCTTAGGTTAAAACCTTTTTTTTCCAAATAATGACTGGTCTGCTTTTTTCAAACGGAATTCGTATTTTTGGCATGAGAGCAAGAACATTTGGTAGATAAAGAATTTTCCCATGTTTTAATAGTTATTCTGATATTCGGGGCGGAGACAAATCAATTATCATAATAATCGGTCCAGCCGTTCTTAAGTTATAAATGGTGTAACTCACCCGTCGTTGTTTTATTTATGTAGATATTAATTTAAACGAAGAGAATTCTTACTTAGTTAGTTATAATTATTTTGTCTTTAATTCTTTTGAACAAATTTAAGCTTCCCTTAAATCGGCGTTAAGCATTGTAGCCGCGCGCCGTAACTGGGAAATTTTTCTTAGATTTTGGAGGGCAATCCACCGGTAGACCTATTACCATAACAACAGGAATTTTCAATTAAAATTCAGCTCAGCCTGAGGGTGTTTAAGTACGTGATTCTTTAACACTGACTTCACCTTTAAAACGTACCAGATGTGGAGTGCAATTTAACAACTTTTAGGTACCGTGACTCGGAAATAGCGAGCATTGGAGTGTAAAGAAAATTCTGCCACTACCGCCTCTGACCTCTTTGCCATAGATAAACGAATAACTCTTTCGAATTGTGCTGAATCATGTGCGAATGGAAAGGACTGCTTTGAGCATCAACACTGCACTTTGTGAATTAATTTCTTGGGTATGTTAGTTTTTATGGCTTTTTGTCTTTTCATTGATGTTTGGTTCGAATCAGAACGAACAATCGTTTAATCTCCTACTGGTTAAAGGCGTTCAAAATCTCGCCTGTAATCCGAAGAGTTAGACAGAGGTCGACCTATTTTACGCCCACATTTCCCTCCTACATTTTTAAGTCCCATGTTGTAGGGTCTATTGTCATCAACCGGGTACATATACAGACTTCCAAAATTTCAGATGGAAAAACCCAATAGCACTTTGCCCGACCTGAGAATCGAACTCGGGACCCCATGCATAGCAGTAGCGCTTGGGACCACTGATCCAACGAGCCAACGAGGCAGTACACAGGGTGGCTGGGACATCGATGCGCAACCTGTGTTACTATGGATTCAGAAAAAAATTGCTGTTCTATCATATTAACCGCATAGATATTGCTCTCCTCTATGAAACAGCTGGTTTTTTTTTTCATAACCGACGAAAAAATTCTGCGCTAGGGAATATACAATATATACCCGAAATTCAACGATAAGTGGGCACCAGAGGGTGGACCTGCTCATGACTACTCGAGAAAAAATAATTTGAAAAAATATCAATTTTTTATTTTGGAAATTACAATAAAATAATTGGAATCCTTCGAAAATTGACACCCCTTATGATATTTTTAACTACCATGACCACAATTTATCAAATATTTCTGTTTTTATTTTTTGTATCGGCAACCTAAGTAGCACTGCTATCCACCACAACCCTTAAAAATCCCAGAATGCCTGTAGTTTTTACACAAAAATCAATCAAAATTATTTTTTTCTTTAAAATTTTCAAAGTTTTTTACTATCTTTTCACTTTGTAATTACCAAGTTGAATTTTGGGACACGTTGTAGAATCATGTGCTATATGTGTTGATGTACTTGGCACAGCCCTGCCTGTATAGTACCTAAATAGATCCCAATATCAAGTTTTCATGCTTATGGGTACCTAGAACAACAAAACGTTTTCATCCCTGTCCCCTTACAACACATCTACTGAAGTGTCATTGTAATCTGTGCTGCCGATGCGTATCTTTGACAAATAGTAAATACATTCCCTTTGAGACTGTCGGTATCGGTGTTTCGTACTACGGAAGGGTTCTCATTGTCCTATCTCCCTTAACAATAATTATTTAATCAGATCCAGCGTGGTAGTTGCGTAACACACTATTAGTAGCAATGGGTTCATTTTGATAGATCAACAACGTTAATTGCGTTTTTTACATTGTTGAGCAGACACATTTTTCCAACATATGAATCAATGGATTAGCAATATGCTTCAAAATTATTCAAATTGGGATCGATAGTGTGTTTTGCAATCAGGGTGCTGATTGCGTGAATATTTTGATATTACATAACCCATAACATCGTTACATCAACTCCTGCAATTCCCGAAAGATCAGGCAGATTTTTACATGTACCTAGTAAAACCCATATTTCGCCAGTTCAATAACACTTCATGCTTAGCTTTAGCGCTTGCGACCACTACGCCAATGGGACCGATTTAGAAATTATTCCATTAGGATTTACATATTGGGACAAACTAAGGATTTTTTGGAATGTGGGACAAAACTTCAGGACGAACAAAGAATATTATTCGGGCAGTAACTGAGAAATTACCGGTGGAATAACCCAATAACACCTCATGCTTATCTGTAGCGCTTGCGACTACTAAACCATTGAAACCACAGATTTAAATAAAACGCAAGTATCATGATCTATATGAAAACCAAGCGTGCCATTTTTTTTTACTACCTACTATGACGTCACAAGCACTCACGCTTATCTAGCCAGCAGTACACAGGACTGAGCACGAAAGTGGCAGCTTACGATTTTTGTACGTAAGTTGATGCGATTTTTGGCACGCGAAGAAGTTGCTCTTGCGTTATCTCGGTGTATCCATATCTGTGATTGAGACGGACTTTGATATTATTCCAGAAGGATTCACCTACATTAGAGTCGTTCTGCGGAAAATCTTAACCAATTAAATTAACATAATAATTATTATGTTACATACTAAGTAGTTTCGTTTTATGTAATAAGTAAGAAATAAATCAAATCTCCGTAGCATGAAATATGGAAGTGTTGAACCACAAAATACAGAGTATTTTGAGTAGGTTGAACTCTCTGCCAGCATCTGCCCTTCCACATTTAACACTTTTGCTTTACAAGCAGACGACCTTCATCGAGGTCAACAGCAGGTCCATTCAGCAATAAAAACAAATTTATATACATGGTGTAACAGAATAAACGCAAGTCCTGAAAGTAGTTTGTTCATAATTAACTACTGAATCGATTTCAGTAACTTTTAATATAGGTATTTTTTTCAAAAAATATGTATTTATTCATACTAACCGTCAGTTAAGCCAAATAAGATTAAATCTTATTTTAAGGCAGTAAGACTCAATTTGAAATGCATATGCTAGTGTCAACACGATTTTCTTAATAAAAATAGCAAGCTTTAAAAAAAACAAATTTTGGTCATTGTATTCTGCTTTTAACTCGAAACTCTAATTGGGGTGTATGAGGTCATGCGCATTTAACGTTACACGTTGTATATATTTCTTTGATAACTCACATCATTATTGCTATTTTTATAAAATTTATTGTATTAAGTGACGAGCATGTGTAGTATATTAAGCCATAATTGAATTGTATTGTAAGAAAATTGAAATTAACCGTATGCGCGTTTTGGATGTACAGTATGTTAGCTCGTAAGGCCAATTGAATAAATAAATAAATAATCATTTCATAGATTTACCAATATCTCGTTTTTATATTTAGGTTAGACGCCAGATTTCCCTGGCGACGTAGAGGACACGTAGCCAATATACAACCGATTTCTTATTTAACGTTGTCATGGCTGCGGCTTAGTGCTCAGTTTGGGGACAAAAATGTTCGTAATTATTGGTCAAAAAAAAATATAGACAGCCTCTTTTGTACAAAACAAATACAAAAAATGTTTTTATAAATTCAAACACGTTCACTCTCTATAATAATACTGATATAAATGGTGGTAGTAGGCCCCCAGCCTATTACAAGCTGAACAAAAGCCTCCTTAAAGACGTCCATAGTACCCATAAGCCTTATATATTCCTTCCTTATCCTTTCCAAATTACTAGATCTGATACTCATGACCACAGAGTTTCATAAAGGGTTCATATTTTGTCTGCTTCCGACCGTTATCTGACGCTGACCCGAATTCGGTCTTAGTCTAAGCTCTATTTACACGTATTACTTGTACAATCTTGTTCGTTATCAATTGGAAAATAACGTAGTCCCAAAGAATAACTTGATTTGTGTATAAATGGTCGATTAAATCAGTCATATAGTCAGTCTATCGGAAGATGTGGAATGGTTTCAGCTCTTTAGTTTTCAGCTCCTTAGATTGATTGAATTATAAATAAGTACAATTCTTCTAACAATGACATAAAAAAGAGTAGCACTGATAATAGTAGATTGTACAACTAGTGCATAAAAGAATTCATGTTACCGGGAGACTTTTTAGATAGTTAAGTCGAGGAGTAAAACGGCTCGTTTATGCCCTAGTTATACACACAGCTTTTCACTACGATTGTGAGAAAATGAAACAGGTATAAAGTAAATAATAGAAGAATTGAAGAAGAGACTAATATTAATTAACTAATTCCCGCCACTAAACTTTAAAAAAATTTTTTTCTTTTCAACATATGTGTCATTTGACTTGGGTAGGTAGGTACCTACTTCACACTGCCAAGTCATAAAAAACGTTTCTTTGCGTTTTTAAATAATAAATGACAACTATTATATCTATTTTTATTAAATTAACGATAGAAAACACGGAATTGATATAAATTAAAGCAAATTAAATAAAATAATTACTTTAATTTGCGACGTTGTATTGTGCGTGTGGCTGATTATCGAGATTATCTTAGTCTCAGAAAAAAAAACTTTATGCACTAGAGCATAAAAAACGATTGTATGTCGCCTACGCACAACAAAAAAAGGAGCTTTTAGAGCATGAGAAGTGAAAAAGAAAGTTACTCCAATGTTACATTTTGTAATCTTTGACCTGAGATTTTCTACTTCGTCCGGCACTTAGTAGTGAATCACCACATTTAACATTAAGTTCCGGAATAAAGGCAGATGCAGCCAAACAACCGTAGATAATGAATCAGTCAGCTGCTGTTTCTCTTTGCAATAGAAAATCAAACACGGGCATGGATTAGAAAATACAGCAGTATTAAAAAAAGATGGCCAACATTTTTCATGAGGTTAGCCACGTTCAAAGTTCAACCTTGCGGTCGCTCTGCAGGGAAAAGTAAATTCCATTTTAAAATTTTGGGCGTTATTTGGCGTCACCTTGCGGTTCGAGGGACGGCGAGGTGAACCCACATGTTTCGTGTCTGTGTAGTATATTTTAGGAAATTTTCAATATCACATAGTTTATAGTTGCTGATATAGAGCTCTGGGAGTCATAAGGCAATTTTCATGTCCCGTTTCAAAGATCAGTAATCACGAAAGTTTCGTTTGCCTATCGAATTTGCCGATTGAAAGTTCGTGTGGTTTCATTAGTCGCTCTTACTAATTAGTTTTCGGTGGCGGTTGCTTTTCCTTTGAAAAAAGCTGATTGAGGAGTTAATTCGTTCGTCTTCAACTCCTTTTTTATACTTTTTAGGGTTCCGTACCTTAAAAGAAAAAACGGAACCCTTATCTGGGGGCTAAGGTGAAGAGTTTGTGAAGTTAGGGCTTGTAGAGTTAGTGCGTGTAGAGTTAAGAGCTTGGCTATTCATGAGATCTGATCCGTACGAGCCATATGGTCTCATCTTAACAACATTTTATATGAAAATGTTTTTGGTGGATAACCACATTCAATGTTGTTACACGAATTTGAATAATACCGAAGCATCTTAAATAACTATCGCGAAACTACGCTTATGCAGTCCTTAATAATTCATGAGGGCGCGAAACGGCTTCGACAAATATTTACCTGCGTAGACGACAAAGCGAAAATATTTTCGCGAGAATTAAAAACAAACGGGACTGATGGAAGACATATTTTTATTTTTAGTTCACTGTAAAGGTTGGATTGTGGATTTATAAGTTTTCTATCTAATTTTAATCATAATAAAACTGGAAAATCATACAACAAAACAGTACCTATTCATCATCATCTGCCTAGCCTTTTCCTAACTATGTTAGGGTCGGGTTCCAGTCTATTCGGATGCAGCTGAATGCCAGTATTTTACATGGAGCGACGGACTGTCTGACCTCCACAACCCAGTTATTGGGTAATAGATACCCCTTGGTAAGACTGGTTGTTAGAATTTCGGGCTTCTGACTACCCGTAACGACTGTCAAAGATCCACGAATGACAGCCGGGACCAACCGCTTAACGTACTTTCCGAGGCACGGAGGGGTCTCGGTATGTAAAGATGATCACTCATCCACAGACCAACCGCGGCAAGCGTAGCTTAACCTGATCGATCGATCCGTGCGGCTGGGCTGTTATTATTTTAGCCACGGGCCCCTCCTATAATGTTAAAAATATATGTTTATTTATTTTATCCTTATGTTACATCCTACTTCTATAATATTGTCTATATACCCTATACTTTTTTTTGTGCGCTTTGAAAATCCTTATGGACTTCCTTAATCGTGGGGGCGACAGAGAGGCATGGTAGACTCTTACCGGCTAAGATAAAAGCGGTTCGGTTTCCTCTCTGCTTTTTTTTTCAACGCGTTTGAACCCCCTGCCTTGAAAACTTTTCGCGAGTTCTCTCAACTGTGGTAAAATCAAAATTTGATTTATAATAGTAGAAAAAGTAATTGTGTACCATTAGTCATAGGTAACTCTTGTTAAAAAAAAAATGCTGTTCCATACATTTTGACCGCCTATGTCGTGCACATTTGAATCAGCTGAAAATGAAATTCGTACGCTACGGATTTCAGTGCTAAATTCACGGTTACAATTTGCGCGTCGTTTGCCACCCTGTATACGGTTGTAACGTCAAGCGTTTGGATAAACGCGTTTCTGCCGTCAGTACCTTTACATGATCTTCTTTTCTCCATAAATGGGAGGAAAAATGTGAAAAATATATATGAGCCACATACCTACCCACGTTTTCGCCCTTGTTATGTTTTTATCGTATGCGGTGTGAAAATTTACCTTTTTCGTATTTGCACTGCTGGCTATTCCTTTCATGGAGAATAAAAAATGAATTCTTTTTTGTACGTATGAAAGTCAATGTTGGTTACACTCAAATATAAATACACATGTATTGTTATATAAATGCCTTACCTGTGGTTTTAGGCTCGTTGTTCACAAACTCAAACTCAAGCATTTATTTCATTTTTATTTAATTCATTTTAAGTATGCCAATTACATGCACTTTTGAATAGTCAAGAAGTCGCTCAATAAAAAAGATGAAGCTAGTTGCCCGATAGAGTAAACTGACTGTTTCTATAATCATACGACACCCTAAGTACTTAAGTACTTATCCTGTAATTAGAAGGAGCTCATTGTAATATTACAATCTATCAATCAATCTATCTTCTATGTATTATTTTTAGTAATGATTTTTTCTTGATGTTAATTGATATTAATTTAAAAATGTAAATGTTTAATATATGTGATTTAGATATGTTTTTCTAACTACTAACACTTAATAACATAAATATCTACTGTAATACTGTGTCTGACGTAAATAAATAATAAATTAATAATAATAAACAATATTACAATTAAAGGTATCTTATACAATGTTCTTCAGAAAGGTCTGGTGCGTAGTACTCGCAATCGGCGTGCGTTTATGACCAGCGGGGTAATTGCGTAACACACTATCAATAGCAACGAGTTTTATTTTGACAGTTCAACATCATTCATTGCGTTATTTACGTTACTGAACAGACAAATTTTTGATGTAATAAACTAGATAACTAGGATATGGAAGTAAAAACGTTGTTTGCACAGAGAAGATTTTTATAATCAAGTATTTTTCCAATAGAATGACACAAGTCATTATAAAAATACACACATGTTCGAATATTAATTTGAAAACATGTTGTCAACTAAAAAGTTTCAACACTTCCCCTCAAACAACATCCATCATCAGATATCCTCACATCACACCACACCAGACACACCCAAACTCAAATCGCGCACACATTTATTAAATGCCACACGACCTAATGGTTTTGTCAGCACATCTGCTGGGTTATCTTCCGTACACACATACTCCAGACGTACAACATTCTTGACAATGCAATCTCTGACATAGTGCGCCCATGCAAATAGATACAAGACATTAAATTTTTCAAACATATGAAGCAATGGATATGCTCCTCCTTCAAAATGATTCAGATTATGATTGATATTGTATTATGCAATCACGGTGCGGATGTATGAACGTAAAGGAAGCAAAAGGAGTATGTAAGGATCGTAGCAGGTGGCTTCAGTAGTTTCTGCCTAATCCTATAGGAAGAAGGCGTGAGTTTATATATGCATGTACACGTCTCTTACACGAACATGACATTTAAGAGGATATGCGGGTGGTTGTTTCTTCATAGAAACGCTCTCGCCTGTTTTCTTTGTGGTTAATGACCATAAACCAATGATTTTTTACAGAATAATATATATTAACTATTTGTATGTCCCTATGTTTTCCTTTTTGATGATACATAATTTTTATAAGCACTGGAACCCTCAAAATTGCCGATTTAAACCGCTATCAACAAAGGCCTAGTGTACAAATTTGACAACTAACTACCTATTAATGAAAAAAAAAAATAGGGACACAGTATAAATCCTTCTTATTCAGTTTATGAAATATCTTTTAAATTGGTCCAATATTGGATGAGGAAATAGCTTTTTCAAAAGTCTCTTCGACCGCATTTCCTTTTAAAGCTCGCATTACAACTAAACATACAACGACTTTTTACCGCCTTTTACCAAAACAAAATTTGATTTTATCTAAGATCTTCTTATTGATGATTTAAGGCTCTTTTCAATAATGGAAACGCGTTATGGCGGGCGAACGGTTAATTACTAGACGTGTCATGCTTTCTTACTGTCATGGGTGCAATCAAAGTCCATTACCTAACTAATGGTAGACGATGTATAAACGTTGTTAAGTGTACGCACATCGACCGTAAAATAGGGTTAAGGCACTCTAGGAAAGACGAATCATTTGTTGTCATCGTAATTATTTTTAAGAAACCTCTAAAAACTTAATGACCCTCTAAGGATGGACATCTTTTTATATTAATGAACCTCTAAAAATTTTGCGCTTCTAATGTTGCACATTTTTTTTATATAATGAAACTTTTTTTTTAACTTCGTGGTCTTTCGGCCTGGCAAAATGGGAATTAAAGATATTCGATTAAATACATCCCATCATTTATTTAGTAGGCTTGCAGAAAAAATATCGATATTTTTTGTTCGAGATATCGATATTTTTAGGCGAGATTATTTATCCCCTTACTGCATAGCGTGACATATCGGGCATTACGGGTTTTTTTTTCTTGTCGGCCTTGGCGTCTTCGGCACGTTTTGAGATGACAAAAACCCGTAATGCCCGATATGTCAGGCTATGCAGTAAGGGGTTATTATTTCTATTTAAAATATCGGGTATTGAAAATGTATCAAAAACGATATGTTTTTTCATGTTTTATTAGTGCTCCTAAATCATTGTATGGAATTTATTTGTTTCTGGTATTTATCTGTTTATTTATTGTATTCAAAACTAACCCAATTGAACTTCGTAGAATTTTTTGTATACAAAATTTCACCGATATATCGATATTGATTTTTTTTAAATGTCGATACAAAATATATTGACATTTTTGGCACTTAGTGCATCCCTAGACGCTAGTCATTATTTACAATCGAAATTATATCGGTGTTTATTTATTTTTGCATTTAGATTCTTTCTTATTTATTGACCCTATTTATTATGATTATGGATTTTATTATTTTGTTTTTGCATTTAAATATAAAAAATAATAAAACCTCAATCAAACTACCTAGTGTTTTTCCAACTATGTTGGAGTTGGCTTCCAGTCTAACCTCATGCACCTGAATACCAGTATTTAACATGGAGCGACTGATGCCTCTATGACCTCCACAAACCAGCACTTTAACATAATTGCGTAACACACCATGAATCGCAATTTGAATCATTTTGAAGGACATTGCTAATCCATTGCTTTATATATTCGGAAAATGTGTCTGCTCAACAACGTAAATAACGCATTTAATGTTGTAAAACTTTCAAAATGAAAGCCATTCGTACTGAGTTTGGAAATGACCTTGCCCACGCCCCTATTCGATTTGATCCATACTTCCAGGGACACCCTGTATAGATACACCTAGATAACGCAAGAGCAACTTCTTAGCGTGCCAAAAATCGCACCAACTTACGTTCAAAAATCGTAAACCGCCACTTTCGCGCTCAGTCCTGCGTACGGCTTGCTGGGTGAGCGTGAGTGAGAAAGAGCGCTTGTGACATCATAGTAGGTAGTCAAATAAATGGCATGATTTGTTTTCATACAGATCATGATACTTGCGTTATCTAGGTCTATCTATATCTGTGGTTATGACTGTGTACAAAGTAAAACAAGAACCGATCACAAAGAAAAAGCATCAATAGAATCACGTATTAATGAAGTGTAAGGAACGATATGCCAATAACAATAAATGGAAGTAGGCAGGCAATCGCTTACAACGACCCTTCACCCCTCATTCCCTAGTTGACTCTTACAAACGTATAGAATCTTAAGTAGGACCTCTTTTATCCCAAATCATGGCTATGGTACAGACGCCAGCACATCAAGCTACCCGAAATTGTCAAATTTTCTCAATCAACTTTGAACCTTCTGCTTTACCGATAAAGTTGAAAATCTATTAAAGAAATATGACAGATTGTAGTAGCTTAATGTGGTGGCGTCTATACAAGTACCTAATTATGCAAATGTAACAATGTTTGCTAACGAGATGATATCTGAACAACGGTCAGTCTGTCTGGGAACCTTCATTTGTTAAATAGAATTTCTAAGTGCTGTTTCCGAACTTTTGACTGCGTGAAGTTCTTTTTTTACTGCTTAATTTTTGAACTCTTTTGCTTGTAGAAGTTTTTCGTTATGTTAAGCAAGTGATTGTTTTGTATTTTTTATTTTTGGGATTATTTTGTTTTTTGTGGGTGTATTATGATACACCTTTGCCTAACCATTCGAAGAATACAGGCGTGATGTTATATGTTATTATGTATAGACGCCAGCACATCAAGCAACCCAAAACTGTAAAATTTTCCCAATCAACCTTGAACCTTATGCATAGCGATAAAGTTGAAAACCTATTAGAGAAATCTGACAGATTGTAATAACTTGATGTGCTTGCGTCTGTACATTCTGTTTTTTTTTTAATTCTAGTCTAGGGTCACATTTTATTATTGGTTGCAATATGAATGATGCAGCAATTTAAAATTTTCTAATTAGCGAATACGCATAAATTATTATAGCAATACAATTATTACGCATTTCCGTTTATGTCAGTTTGTTTTATTTCCTGTGGGATGTCATACAAAAAACGGATAGGTACCTATAGTGATTAATTAATAATGACGAGCAATTTCTATACCATTCTATTTTTTTTTTAATAATTATTACTTTCACAATATTGAACACAACGAACTCTTTACACTAGGTACTAAATTCAATGGCTAACTAAGTATACAAATAAATACAAAAACAAAAGGACACCAAGGCGTCGAAGTACTTGTCCGCATCGCTGTCATCTGGAAACGTAATCATAATCATAATAATCATAGCCCAGAAGACTGGCATCATTGCCACTAATTATTGTGTTTCTATTTTTATCATGCATTATCTTGCTCCACGAAGCTGTAGGTATCTTTCTGCCGAACACCATAATAATATTATTATGGTCCATGAATATAACGAATTACGTTAGCTGCGATCGGAGGATTAAAAAAAAACCAAAAATGATTTTACTAATTTAATTAAAATAAAACTATGTCTTAAATTAGCCTACGTGCCTATTCGAAGTATGAATATGGAATAGAATTTTACAGAGTTACAATAATTGGGTAAACTAGGTCCGTGCGTCACAAAGTGCTATCGCAGATCGTCGTTTCCGTCGTACGTTGAATTTGCAGCGTATGTTTCTATAATAGAAGTATTGAGTGCTGAGTTGGCGATTCCCCTTATGCAGCTGCGTGTAACAAACGTAACATGATATGTTATAGACGGACAAAGGTATTATCACATTTAATATACTCTAGCGACCACAAAACATCGAGATTTCTTTATAATATGTAAGTCTATATAAATAAAACAAAGTCGTGTTAGTTAAACCATTTATAACTCAAGAATGGCTGGATCGATTTGTATGATCTTTGATTTGTTGAATTTGTCTCCGCCCCGAATAGCTAATAATATAACTATTAAAACATGGAAAAAATTCACGAAAAAATTATGAAGATAATTCATGTTCTTAGGCGGTACGAAGTTCGCTGGGTCAGCTAGTTTAATAATAGTAATAGTAATTTTATTTCCAAACATCGGTACACGTTACATCAATGAACTAGTATATCCTGTATGACAGGGGTCAAGGTTTCTCCAGTGACAGGGATCAGCATGCAAAGTCTTAGAATATTTACACTGAAATTTTATACAATAAGTAATTGAAAGAAAAGGAAAATTGAAATACCTAATAAGTATTGTAGCGGTATCTAAAACGCCACATGCAAACTACGCGTTATACTGACGTCACGCAAAATCCTGCATCTCGCAAGCAGAGTTAACCGCGCAACTAGCATGTATACAACGGCCCGATATGAATCATCGGGCAGTTGCCCGCCAGACACAACACCCGTCTGATTGGAGGATCCTCCGTTTTCTATGGAGGATGAGTGAACTTTACACCCTGTTCCTCCAACCTCTATAATAGTACCATACACATCCGGATCTTCAGGAAAAAAATTCCTAAATGATGGTGAAAACCGCGTCAAAATCCGTTGCGTAGTTGAGAAGAACAATGCGGTCACACAGACAGAAAAGCGATTTTAATGTATAATATGTAGGTAGGTATTCATACTATGTAGTATCTTCAGGCTACATCGCATCCCTTCCTATTTATACATATTAGGGATTTGCAAAGCGGGATCCGATCTGGGAGTTTTGACAGTAGATGTAAATGAGTTGATCGTCAGCTGGCGCTTTTGTAGCAGCCTTCGTAAACGGATCGCCTTTCATACAAATTATTCCCATTTTATGAAACTACCTGTCTTCAGTTGTGACAAGCTTTTCAATTTTAAATTCGTGTTCCCGAGATTTGAGGTTAAAAATATTTTATAGGTAAAATGATTCAATTTCTTTTGGAACCTGAGAACTAACACCTTCTAACCTAATGTCTAAGATAATCACAAGGAGCTTTCATACGCATTGCGATTATAGCATAATCAGCCTATTACGTTCCCACCGCTGGGACACAGGCCTCCTCACTATGAGAGGGAGTGGGCCGTAATCCACCACGCGGGCCCAGTGCGGGTTGGTAGATGTCACATGTCTTCGAATTTTTAGTTCTACGATATGCCCGTTTCCTCATGATGTTTTCTTGGTGATGAAAATAATTTACACAAAATAAACCACCTATCTGGGTTCGAACCTATGAACTACAAAACGTAAGTCGAGGCCATTACCAATAGGCCACCACGATAAAGGAAAAAAAGGTGTACTTAATTCATGAATTTGGGTTACATTATATCAGGCAAACTAAACATTAATGAAATACTTACTTCGTTAAAAATACACGGAAATGCCTAATCACCTCTTTAACCCATTTTAACTCAAACGAAACCGCTCAGTCATTTTCCTTTGAGCTTTATAAACATTATAAAAACGGGCAGCTGATAATAAAATTACGTTTATAATTTACACCAAAGTGATTCTTGCTCACGAGGAAGCCCTCGTGGAAAAATGACACAATATGTTAATGTGCCACTCACTTTCGGTTATCTCGTGACGTTTTGGCAACACGCACGCCCCGTTTATTCAAGGGTTATTCGTTATTCAATCTCGGTATATATTTACCTATTCGCAGCATTGAATTTTTCGTAAGTGAAACTCGTTATGAAAAAAGTGGTCTCCAAAACAAAATTCAATCAAGATTTTTATCGCAAATTACATCGAGAACATCGACGGGATCTTCAAAAAAAATTAACTTCCAATATTAAATTAAGTATGAAACTTTACAAACATTTCATAAGTAAATCTTTCCTCTGAAGACCAGTATCGATTTACTAAAAATATAAACATTTCAATTTGGTTTTTATAATTTGCAGTGAATAAACAACAGCGGCGTCTCAATTTATTCAAATCAAATCAAAAACAAATATATATAATATTTCACAGTTTTCCGATACTTGACGAAGGACTAAAGAAAATACCGTCGAGGTCGCTAGAGATTTATGTCAATCGAGCTCGAGTAGCGCGGCCATTTTGAGACCAAGGATCAGCAATATTTGAATAACTTATGTGCAGTGACCCTCACAAACAGCAGTGGTGGTCCAGTGGTAACCGACCGCGACTTATGAGTTGTAGGTTGTGGGTTTGAACCCACACAGGCACTTTATTATTTTTTTTAATCATTTCTTCACTACTGCTCTCAAAACGGTGAAGGAAATCATCATGAGGAAACCGGCATGTCATAAAACCAAAAATTCGAACAAATGGGATATCCGTCAACCCACAATGCCTTTCACAGAGAGGAGACCTGTGTCACTGCAAGCTTTTGACCACAAAACATTTTTCAGAAAAGCGTGGGAAATGCAGGATATCGAAGTACCCTATATCTCAATATAGAGTGCGCCGGAAAATATAACTATATAATCACCATAGTGCATTTTCTTTTACAGTGTGTCCGTTTTGGACAGGTTTCAGAAGTAATGTATTTTCTACGAAGATACATTAATCATGCATAAGTATATGCAAGAGCATGCATGTGTTTTTATTGCGCGACCTTCGCTGACATTAACTTTGTCAACACACCCACACACACACACACTACAATATTTTAAACTAGCTGACTAGCACGCGTAGTATGAGCACCACAACGGGTTTTGTTGACGGAAGAATAGACAAAATGACAGATTTCTTTATAAATTTGTCTACAATCTGTAATTTTGTCACTATAGACAAAATGGGGGCCATGCTACGTGTTCCTAGAGACAGACGTTGCCCTCTCATACAATAGGGCACTTCCAGTTTCTACCAAAATTTCCAATTTACTTATTTACTTTGATTTTTTCCCAAAAAACCTTATTCGGACTATTACGAATGTTTTAAAACAAAAAATAGCCAAATATGTCCAGTCGTTTCTTACCAATGAACAGCTTTCATTTTTAATAAATAGATATCCTACCGACTAACATAAATATAGAAAAAACTTTTTAACAAAAAAAAACAACCGACTTCAAAAAAAAAAACACTAGAAAGTGTAAAATAACTTTAATTTTAATTTCGGAAGTCGGTGTCTTTGGTTTTGTATTTACGTTTTTGCCACCGACTTCCAAAATTAAAATTAAAGTTATTTTACAGTTTCTAGTGTTTTTTTTTTTGAAGTCGGTTGTTTTTTTTTTTGTTAAAAAGTTTTTATTTTTTACTTTTTATAGTCAGAGTGCATCTCATGACAATTTCAATAAGCCCAAACACGGCTAGAATACATGGTTTTATTACGAAGTTCCGGTACCTACCTTCCAGCTTCATCATCAGATCGGTTTGATGGTACCATTTTCGTCAGAACCATTTATTTAAATTTGCTTCGTCATAGTCGCTTAACTATCTTAATCGAGATATCTTATCGCCACCCGTGAAATACTTATTATCATTGAAGAGTTCCTGTGGCTATCTGTGGTCTCCTTCATCAGTTCCACTTCACCAAATTATACTTTTTGAATGCAAATGCTTGACATGTTGATGAAAATACCAAAATTGCTATATGTATGCCTATAATATTTGAGGAGTTCCCTCAATTCCTCATGGATCCCATCATCAGAACTGGATTTTGACAAAAATGGGACCAATCTGGAAGCATATCCTTTCAAATAAAAAAAAAATCCAAATCGGTTCATAAATGACGGCGTACCGAGGTAACAAACATAAAAAAAAAAAATACAACCGAATTGATAACCTCCTCCTTTTTGAAGTCGGTTAAAAAGGAGACGAGATCTAGAACGACCCTTACTTAACTTATGCGACAAAAAACTCTCATAATAAAGGGTAATTTTATCCTTAGCTGTTAAATGCTCTAAATCAAGCAATTACGGCGTATAAAATAAATTGGTATAATTAAATATCCGTTTACGAAAATAATAATTTACTCTCGAATCTACGACTCGTTTGCAAACCTAAAAAGAAATAAGTATTGAAATTTTGCCCTGGCCTAATTTCGGGCAGTATTCCTTTTGTAGTATAGGTACCTTCTTTTACAGAAATACAGTAGGTACGTTACTGATATTTCTTAAATGAGTGTGCAGAAACATACATTGTTCCTTAGGCTTAAAAACAGATAGCAAACGTTAAGCCCACCTCTGGCATTAAGTCCGCCTGTGTACATTTGTGTGCTGAAAGTATTAAACAATTCAAAAGCAAATATTTTTGATTCTATACGAAAAATTAACATTACGAATATTCATAATAACCATCTCCACCTCTTTAAAAACTTTAAAACAATCTGCAGTGTAATCGTTTTCATTTTGACAGTTCAACAACATTCATTGCGTTATTTACGTTACTTACTTGCGTTAATCAAATACGTGGGCACGGATTTTTCGAACATATGAAGCAATGGATTAGCAATATCCTTCAAAATGATTCCGATTGTGATTGATAGTGTGTTACGCAATTAGGGTGCTGGATTACAATATTAATACTATATATACAAAAAATATAAATGATTCATCAGTTTTCATAAATGGATGCCCGCGAGACGTAAGATCCTGTTTTATACAGGCTGTGATTCTGACGTCACTGATTACTCTCGAAACGTTAACGACGATATATGTTAGTGTTGTACGTTTAACTATGCTAATAATAACACGTTGTATTCACTAACGCGAACTGCAAAGGCAATTAATAATTTTGATGTCGCATGTCGTGAAAATCTTACTATATTAATCTCTAGATAATACTAGCTTCTGCACGCGACTTCGACCGCGTGAAATTTATTTTCCCTCCGACCCGCTCCGTCGCATCGCATCGCATCTCCTGCCCGCACTATCACTTTGTTTTCGCTTAGTGTTCCTTCTGATTTTTTATCTATTTGCTCATCCTCTTGAGGTTATTTAATATCAAGAACTAACTTCAAGAATTGGGAATCCAAAAAGAATTGTTCAAATCGGACCGGTAGTTTCAGATTAGCGCGTTCAAACAAATTCTTCAGCTTTATTATTAGTACTAACTGCGCCCCGCGGTTTCATCCTCGTAAGTATCGATCCCGTGGGTATAATGGTATACAAAGTATTTTAAGTGTTAATCCTGGTAATAAACTATATTTGTGCCAAATTTCATCCAAATCCGTTCAGTAGTCTTTGCGTGAAGAAGTAACAAACACAACAGTGTAGATAGAAGGATTCTATTATAAATATGAAAGTTTGGATGTTTGTTCCTCAAATGCCGTAAGAACGGCAGCACGGATTTGATTGAATAATAATAATAATAATCATTTATTTATCCAGATTTGTCAGTAATTACATACACATCTTAAACACTAATGATTTTAACATTATTATTAATTACTAATATGTCAAAATAATTAATAATAATGTTAAAATCACTAATAATAATGTCAAAATCACCATTAATTATATCAAAATCATTAATAGGTAATACAATAACCAAATACAACGTCAATAATCAAAAACGCAATAGGTACAAGAACAACAATACAGCGTTACTTATTTCAAGACACAATTTGAAGACATTCTTGTGCCCAGTGCCTGAGTATAAGTCCTTCCGCAATATCGGCCGCAGACCATGAGGCTGTTGGCGATGCGCCGCACCCGCTGTAATAATAATAATAGCCTCCCCGACCGATTTCG
Organism: Globia sparganii; assembly: GCA_949316385.1. NCBI lineage: Eukaryota > Metazoa > Arthropoda > Insecta > Lepidoptera > Noctuidae > Globia > Globia sparganii. The sequence continues at coordinate 16,500,480 of OX438653.1, read as the reverse complement.
GTCACGGTAGCCAATCTCAACGGAGATTAGCCAGGTACGCAGGAGATGTTATAGTGCACAAGTGTGCGCGCAGACACAGGTGCACTCCCTCTTCCCTCACTCTCTTAATCCGATGGGACGGTAATCCGACACGACCGGAGAGAGATCAAGCGCAGGACCAACGGCTTAGCGTGCTTTCCGAGGCACGGGGGTATCACACCGCCAACTTCCAAACTTCGGGCTGTTACTAAGAAATTCCTAATGGAAAAACTCAATAACACTTTGCCCGACCCGGGAATCGAACCCAGGACCCCACGCTCAGCAGTCGCGTTTTCAACCTCGTGACCAACGGGGCAGTCGCACCCGCCGTACCAGGGAGGTAACATGCTTTCGCAAGATAGGGCAAAAGTCGTCTATATGTGCCACTGCGAACATCCCTGATGCGCTACAATGTAGTGGCAACCCCAACAGCGCTCTGTATGCGTTGTTGTACTGGACGCGTATGGCGCTGTAAGCCCTCTACGTGTAGTCGACGGACTGCAGGTGTAAAAAGATTAGCAAACTTGCAAACTCTTTTGTCGACTGCACATCTGTCGTATCTTCATTTGAGGTGTATATACAGGATGAAATTGAAAACATGCGAGATATCGAAATGGGAGATTGTACTCATAATTATGTATGAACAACTTAATATGGGACCTGAAATCAGAGGGGCAATTCTCGTAATTTTTAAGACCGTTCACAGTCTGATCTCAGTCTCAATCTGTCAAAAATACTTCAAATTTCCCTACATTTTGACAAGTTTTTGACATTTGTTTGTCGCCGAGATGAGACTGCGACTAGATTTTGCACGTTTAAATTACGAGAATTGACCTACTGAATACGCAAAAAAAAATCTGCTGCTCCCTACATTTATGTTCGCATAACTCGTCAAAATGTAGGGAACACCTGATTTATTTTTCGCGATTGCAGCTTTTGTCCCTTAGTAAAAGTTGTTCATAATGATGAGTACAATCTCCCATTTCGGTTTGTCGCATGTTTTCAATTTCAACCTGTATAATTGTATATTTAGGCATGTAGCCGCAGGTGTGTAAGGAATATGGTCGACCTTCCACTTCATCTACAAGCCTCGCTGCGCTTCGCTAAGCCTCTTATTGCCGCAACACTATTTGTCATTTAAGTGTAGACTTGAGAAACCTAACACGAGATGCACTCGGTTTCTCAAGAAATAGAACGGAACAGATTTATAACAGTCATATCTATAGCAGTTAGCAGCGATTCTTTAAGTGAAAACTCTTGAACCATGATGTGTGTTGAATAATGATCCATTAATAATTTTTAAAATAGGATGAGTTTTTCGTAAAGTTAAAAAAATATTTATCATTAAAATTAATTTAAAGATGATCGAATTGGCCCATAAAAGATATTAAGACTGTGAATGATGGTTGATGGTATAATCATAGTTTTTGATACAATGGTATTAATTCATTAATTATAGCTACAATAACACCTGCCGGGTAATTGCCTAACACACTAAAAGTAGCAATAGTTTTCTTTTGTTTTTTTCAACAACATTCATTGCGTTATTTACGTTGTTGAGCAGACAAATCTTTCGAACATATGGAGCAGTGGATTAGCAATACCCTTCAAAATGATTCAGATTGTTGGCAGTGTGTTGCGCAATTAGGGTACTGGATTCTGAAATACTTATTACCTACCTATCACAAAAATCGAATACATACTTGTTTACTACCGTTATTAGTTGACCGAATTAGGTGTAGTAACAACAAAGACTTCACACGAGAAACTGGGAATTAATATACTTAATTAATCTTGGTTTACTGTGACAAGTTACTTGAACAGGCACATCATTGAGGTGGTATTTTTTTACAACATTTAAACGAAAAAGATACGTGTTTCTACAATAATACGCATAAATTATGTAGGTATTTGCCTACCATTCCACATAATACAGGCCTGGCGTTGTAAGGGGATCATCCGAGGTTTGGTGTCAGAGAGCATTCAACGAGCCCGATTGAGCAACAATATACCATGAATCGAAACGTAATCGAATGAGAAATCGTTCAGATACACTACGTTTTAGACTACTGACTGCCCCGTTGGTCTCGTGGTTGCAAACGCGACTGCTGAGCACGGGGTCTTGGGTTTGATTCCTAGGTCGAGCAAAAGTGTTGTTGGGTTTTTCTATTAGGAATTTCTCAGTAGAGTTTGGAAGTTGGCGGTGTGATAATTCTGTGCCTCGGAAAGCACGTTAAGCCGTTCGTTCTGCGATTAATCTCTCTTCAGTCGTGTTGGATTGCGTCCCATCGGACTATGAGAGTGAGGGAAGAAAGACCAACTTCAATTTTCACTCAAAGATAATAAATAGGTACCTATGTATCTATAAAATGCCTCAATTTTCAATACGATTGAACTCACACCACATTATATTACAGTTCCTTTAAAAAAATCAAATAAGAATTTTTATCCAATACAAAAACATGGAGCTAAAACCCGTAAGTAATTGCTTTATTATTCACTGAACTGTTACTAGGCTAAGCAAACAGAGCCTACTCAATCTATACTAATAATATAATATTATAAAGAGGAAAGATTTGTATGTATATTTGTAACGAATTGGCTCAAAAAGTACTGGACCGATTTTAAAAATTCTTTCACCATTTGAATGCTACATTATCACTGATTAATATAGGCTTTTTTGATTGCAAGAAAAAAAAAATATTTAAAAAATAAATGTCCACCCGTGCGAAGCCGGGACAGGCCGCTAGTTACTCATAAAGAATACCAGAAATTCCTAGTGCTCATTGCATTTGTGCTTAGTAATGTGCACCACAAGCCAGGTTACACAGAGGCTAACTACAATTCAAATTGGTGTCAACCTCTGCAGTTAAACTCTATTTAATTGTGTTAGGAACGAGTTCACTGCTATAATTTTACAGAATAGTATTTGAACGACGGATCTTTGCATCAGTTTATGTGCCAATTATACAGGATGAAATTGAAAACTTGCGCCAAATCGAAATACGAGGCGCAATTCTGTTATACAGGGTGAAATTTTAATCATCGTTTTCCTCCTAAGGGGTCATTGTACTCATCATTATGAACAACTTTTACTATGGGGCCAAACCTGAAATCGCGACTTTTCCCTGCATTTTGACGAGATAAGCGAATATAAATGTAGGGAACAGTTTTTTTTTTTCACAATTTCAGGTTTGGTTCCATACTAAAAGTTGTTCATAATGATGAGTACAATGACCCCTTAGGAGGAAAACGGTGATTAAAATTTAATCCTGTATAATCATTATAAATTGTCATGAATTCTCAAATCTAAATTCTTGAAAAAAATCGTGTAATTATCGTCTTAGGTAGTGCAAACTAAGTTATTGTCTTCAAGTAGACACGAATTATATATTTTTATAGTATTTTTTTTCTAATTTATGAAAACAATTAAGAAAATTAAAATATCAATTTTTGAACGCCCCCGTTAAGCAATCCATTCCTCGCAGAGCATAACATGAAGCAAGTTGGCAAAGAGTTGAAATAGCAGTATTTACGACCGTACCTACGAAAAAAGGGCGCGTGACGACACTGCCAAATCTCTCGCCTACGCGCACATATATTAATCCCTTTCCTTAATGACATGCTCAAAATTTACTTTATAACACGTTGAATTAGATATTATAATTTGGCACACCTATTCAAATCCATCCTGTATTGTTGCATAAGTTTTTTTTTAAATCAGGATCAGAATGTTGGGCCACAAAAGGGATGAATGAAAGGCAATTGAATGCAGCTGAGATGAGAATGTTAAGAGAGATATGTATTGTTACGCGAATGGATAGAATAAGTAATGAGTCCATAAGAAGAAGTCTGGAAGTGGTACCGGTGATTTCGTGAGGAAAGTTTTGGGTATGGACAATAGTAGGGAAAGGCCAGAGAAACGAAAGAAGGACTGTGTGAAAGATGATATGGATAGAAAGAAAGAGACGACTAATAAAGAAGTATGGAAGAAAAAGAGGTATTGCGCCAACCACAAAATAAATAGGCATATAAAAAGTAAACAGCGGTTAAGGAAATGTGGTAACGGCATTTCGCTTTTGACGGCTGTTGATGCTGATAGGTATGTTTATCTATCCTGTGTAATTATAGGTACCTGTATTTTGAAAGTATTATTATAAGAACTGGACTTCTATTGAAGACCTTCAGACTAATATTGAAGTTCATCAGACAAGACTTCTATTAAAGTCTAGTGGTAGTCTAGCATTTAATTGAGCAACAATTGAAACGGCCACCAAAACACATGTTCGAACTCGCAGAACAACATAAGAAGACTATGCGTTCGCAAAATAAATTATTCCAAATGAAAAACGACTGCTCGAATGGAATTTAAGTAGCACATGATATTAATCATTTCTATGAAATTCACGCCTAAGAAGAAGAAGTAAATCTCTCCAGCGGCCTTAATGTGCGAAAGTAAAAAGTCACGTCCATTCGATATTTTTGCTTTTTCATTATTTTTATCGGATTTGTGACTTATGGTTCAGGGTATCTTTAAAATTAACGGGTTTTAACTCGTTCAGTGCCGGGGCCCTGGGCCTCAAGTCTGCTATTACAATAGTGTCACAATGGTCTATCGTTGAACTCGAATGAGTTAAAAGAAATATCCAATTTTCTGTTGTGTTCGTGCTTGAACTAAAATAAGTTGCTCTTTTACGTCAGTGGGGGAAATTCCTTTGAGTTCCCCACAGTAGGTTTAGTGAGAGGCATGTCGAATATTCAAGAAAATAAAAGGAAGTAAAGCGCGCAGTCTCATGTTTAACAACATTTGTTTACACTGTTTCGATTCCAAAAGTTATAACAATATTGTTATTATTATGTTAAACCTACTGCATAATTCCATATTGTTATAGCGCTTTTCTTTATTAATTGTGGCTAACTAGCTGACCAGACAAACATTGTCCTGTCCAAATTTTAATATATGTATTTGATTGTGGACACTTTGTGAATCAGTCCCGATTTTGGTTCCTGTTAACATTTCCTTGACCATAAACAAAACAAAAATAGACTTACGCATATCCATCGTTTGAATTGTTAGTTATGGTCATAGATAACATTATTTTTTTCCTGAATTTGAAAATTATCTAGGACACTTTCACAAAAGTAGCTAAATCGGTCCAGCCGTTGTCAAGTGATGAGCATACCAACGAACAGTATTTTTTTTTTATATAGATAAGGACCAGTCTTTGACATTAAACTATACTTATGAAAAAACCATGTTAACCGACTTCTAAAAAAGAAGGTTCTCTATTCGGATGTTTATATAATATATATATATATATTTAGTGTATGTTCGGGCATAACTCCGTCATTTATAGACGGATTTGCAAAATTCTTTTTTTGTTCGAAAGATGTGTATTTCGAAATGGTCCCATTTAAGTTTTGTAAAGATCTGATGATGAGTTTCGGAGACAGACAACGGAACTCTTCAATAAATGCCAGCAAATCAACCGTAATCGCTGCTATCGCTTATGTATGCATTGTTTACGCAATCACACAACATAACAACACGCCTGTACCCTCTAAAGGGTTATGCAGATGTGTTCAGTATACCACAGTAGACCTTTCATTTCTCTATAGCCAGAAGTGTTATATGATTTTGTGTGGAGTAGGTACTCTCAACTAAAAAGTGAAAAATATTTTTTTTTACAAAAAAAAAACAACCAATTTCCAAAAAAAAAACACTACAAAAAAATGCGGCACCAACGACACTTGTTTTTAATATTTCTGTGAACGACACCGACTTCCGAAATTAAAGTTAATTTTACCTTAATAGTGTGTTTTTTTATGTTATGACATTGATTGTCGCCGAGTTAAGATTGTGACTAGATTTTTAACGTTTTTAATTACGGCAATGAGCCTTCTGGTAATGGTGGAACATGTAGATCTAGTCTTAATGCATGAACTGTGAATGGTACCTACGTGTTTCTGTCAAACAGATTACTTTTTACAGTTAGTTTTTGCAGAATTGCATTCATTAAAATAATGAGCCAGTGTGGTGTGTCCCTATAGTTTCGTTATCCTACGAAAGGATGTTGGTGTAGGATTGTTTGTTTGTGTGTAATTAAAATAATTGAGTGAGCCTTATGTGCGGCTAAAAATACGCAACCCAATCTTTCTCCAGGGCGCCATTAGTGGTCGTGTGACTGAAGGTTAATGCCGAAGAAGAGAAAATAATTGAGTACTCATCTGCGTTAATGACAACATAGTGCGATTACCATTTCGATTACTTGACGTTCTATCTCTATTGATCCAAGGTTTGCCGATAGAAAACTGGATTCAGTTTTCTATCGGCAAATGATTTGAATTTGATTAAATTCAAATCATTATTTCTATTAAACAATTTACAGGCACTTTTGAATTGTTAAGGAGTCGGTCTGTCAGAAATATGAAGCTAGTTGCCCATTCCAAAGCGTAGTAGTATCTATGGAGAAGAACGGGCAAGAAACTCCCTGGACAGTCTTTTAAATTATATAATTACAAAAATATTAGTTACATCATTAATGTTGAATTTATAATTATAAGTGAGTACAATGAATGTTGAGTAAACATCGCCTTTATTTATATAAAAATTGTAACGTGTTTATTTTGGAATATTCCGTAATTAATTAATTTTCTTTAATTAATTTCTGTTCATTCTAATGTACAGCAGCGAAAATTGACGTCTGGAAATGAAACGAGTAACTGTGACGACCAAAATCCATATTTACCAAAAACCGAGTTACAGAAAAGACTGATCTTTAACTATTCATTCAGACCTAAATTAGATCACGTCCAGTGTTTTTAACGAAAGCCGAAGTCTAGTCAGTTAAATCATGATGTGAATATGAAAGTAACCATTTACGCTACTATATAATGCCGTAACCCTTATATAAAACATGGGGGCTCTGCCTAAATCATTCGATTCTTGGCGCAGCTGTGTCTTAGTTTTTATGAGTATTTTACACAACATTTTTACATATTTTTTGGGGTTAGAATAAAAATGAAGGAGAACTATATATGTTTTTCATTGGTTCTGTAAGTAGGTGCGAAGAATTAATAATTATAATATTAAATTAATTTGTTTTAGTTGGGATATCAAAGGGATTATGTTCCAGTCGTAATGAATGAAATATTTACGTTTTATTTGTCGTTTTCAACTGTTTTATCTGTCACCAAAGAGTGAAGATGTTTGCAAAATGATGGGAAATAATAATACCTATGGTGTCTACACCATAGGGGACACCATATTATATTGTTATTGATATATAGGTATTATTATTTCCCATAATTTTAAACTATTTATAACATTGTATTTACGATTGTAGTTGTAGATACTGATTATTTTATTAGCAATTTCTAATATTTATTTTGTTTTTTTTTTAGTAAATCCTAATGACTTAGTGTGTTTTACCACTGTTATATACTCCTGTCTTATTCTATGATATTGATGTAACTACAAACCTTCTAAAAACGTATTAAACATTTATGGGATCCGAAGACAAATACCATAAAGTGCGATAAAATATTTTCGCTTTCATGAAATGAGTGTTTCCCTTTCGTTCAGAGGTCACATACGGCTGCGGCGTGTTGAACTCTCTCATAGATCTCATACATAAAAGGACTACAAAACTAATTATGCTTTAAAAAAAATAGACTAATTATGTACATAACTAAAGTACTATCTAAACTCTAAAATTCGTACTTGCCTCAAGCACGTGTGATAATGATTTCCAAGGAACAGTACACTTTAATGGAGTTGTGGAAAGTGATCAATCGTAAATGTTCTGTGTGAAGTTGCGTAGACGTCGAAGTCGCGGGACAGCGGCGCGGCGACGGCCGACTTCCACGGACCGCACGCGCTGACTGAGCTACGACGGCTACGAGTGGCTACGAGCGAGCTACGGGCTACGCGCTACGAGAACTGTGCAGATACGGCTTGGGATAACCGTTGGGTGAGATATTGCTGGTTAAGTGATAAAGTTGTTTAAACATAAGAATGGTTACATGTCAATATAAAACTTGGGAAAAATATTAAAATATTTTTCAATTCTAATTAAATAATACTTAGGTAGTGTACCTAAAATGTTTGGATATAGTTTGTTATTTTCATTATTCAATTAAATAGTCACATTAAAAACATCATATATTCAGACAATGTGTACAAAACTTGTTTTTAAAACCACTTTGTGTTATAAAACTCCATTATACAATTGTCACAAAGTTTCTTATTAGCACTGCTACAATAAACAGAGTAAGTTATTTCGATTTAAATGAACGAGAAGCAACTCTTTAGTTTTATAAGACGAATTGTGCCAAGTGAAAGGAACTAACTTTGTTTTACCAACAGTGAGAACGCGGGAGAATGCAGGGAATCGACACTTAACGTCTGAAACGCCTACAACAGTACATTCACGCCTCTTTAGAACAAAATTATACCTAGTACCGATAGCGGTAGAGAAGAATTTATAAAAATCTTAAACTCATTCATTGACTGTCAAACAACGCACAGCCTACTGGACCTAAAAGCAAAAGATTCTGTGTACCTACGTGTTTGTCCTCAGAAACTGAATTATGACTGTACCACTTATTTACAAACAGCAATCTACACATATGTATATATATAATTCAAAGTCCTGACTGACTGACTGATAATATATCAACGCACAGGCTAAACCGCTGGTCCTAGAGACATAAAATTTGGAGGGTGTGTTTTTTGTGAAGAGTAAGTATCCACTAAGAAAAGGTTTTTATAAATTCCAGCCCTGAGAGGGTAAAATTTCGCGCGGACATATTCGCGGGCCGAAGCTAATTTCTTTATAATTAAACTAGCGGCCTGTCCCGGCTTCGCACGGGTGGACATTTATTTTTTTAATATTTTTTTTTTCTTGAAATTAAAAAAGCCTATATTAATCAGTGATAATGTAGCATTCAAATGGTGAAAGAATTTTTAAAATCGGTCTAGTACTTTTTGAGCCAATTCGTTACAAACATACATACAAATCTTTCCTCTTTATAATATTATAGTATATATATAGTATAGTATAGATTAAATTCACTGACAGACAACGTACAGCTTAAGCCGCTGTGTTTAGAAGCATTAAATTTTGTACAAGGGTTCCTTATATAACGAAGGTGACCCATAAGAACGGACTTTCGAAAATTCATTCCCTACAGGTGTTAAATAGGGGATAATAGTTTGTATGGAAGTTTGTCTTTTTTGCCGACGGAAAATTCCATCGGGCACATGGCTTGTAACTTACGAAGACTTCAAATATCGTTACAAAAAGCAAACGGTAAATGTTATTAATTGATTATTTATTGATAAAATATTTTTACAAAAAAAAAGACACTACAAAGTCAAAAATAACTTTAATTTCGGAATTTGGTGTCGTTGGGTTCGCAGTTTCATATAACCGCACACAAATTCGTATAACAGTACATGCTATGTAAACATCAGTGACAGGAAGTTATTATAACATCATCAATATAAACTAAGTAGCAAAAATAAGTATTATTGAAGCTAACTCAAAAAGTACCTAAGCAAAGTTAATTAAATTTATATGGGACCACCCTATATAAACTAAGTGACAAAAATACGTATTATTGAAGCTAACTCAAAAAGTACCTAAGCAAAGTTAATTAAATTTATATGGGACCACCCTATATAAACTAAGTGACAAAAATACGTATTATTGAAGCTAACTCAAAAATTGCCCAAGCAAAGTTTTTATGGAATCACCCTTGAGGTATACCCTATAGATTAAAAAAAAATTTTTGAAATCGATTTACAATTTCCGGATATATCGCGTAACAAACATACAAACAAAAACATTAACATACAGTCGAATTGAGAACCTGCTCCATTTTTGAAGTCGGAAAAATTTTTATTACTCTACCAGCCGTTGAAATATGGAGGCATTAATCACACATATTATTGACATCATTGTTAGTTAAAGGTGCCCTTCTATTGGTCACCCATTGTTGTTCGATGTGCACGTGTTTCCAATTACGTTTCCATTAAAGCGGGGTGTAAGGAGTAAGGTAAAGTCAGCAAAGGAGATAAGTATGCAGGGTCATCAAATATAATTGAAGTTTAGTAAGAAACCGATTGATGTCTTCGAATAAAATTTGGTTAAATTAAAAGAAAACAAACAGTTCATTTAGCAAATTAAATTTCATTCGAAAAAATCAATCGGTTTCTTAGTAAACTTCAACTATATTCGACGACCCTGCATACTTATCTCCTTTGCTGAGTGTACATCTGTAACCATAAATTCAGTAGGTAATGAGCAGTGGTAGCCCAGTGGAAAACGGCCGCGACTTACGAGCTGTAGATCGTGGGTTTGAACCCAGACAGTCATTTTACTTTGTGTAAATTAATTCATCACCACTGCTCTTAAAACGGCGAAGGAAAACATATTATGGAAACCGGCATTTCCTAGAACCAAAAATACGAAGACATGTGACGTCTTCCAACCCGCACTGTGCCCGCGTGGTGGATTACGACCCACTCCCTCCTCGACCTCACAGAAAGGAGGGCTGTGTCCCAGCTGTGAAAACATTATAGGCTGATTATGCATTTGATAATGAATAAAAATAATAATAATAATAAATATTTATTCCTTAAAAGGGTATTTGTAGTAAGTACATATTACAGTAAATAAAAGAAAATAAGCCACGCTAATTTTAAATTCCGTGCCCCTCCAGGCTCCACTGCTTGTTGCATTCACTTTTGTATAGGGACGTGCAGTTTTATATTGGACGATGATGATCTAGACCCACGAGCGTTAAAATATTACGCCGATTATTATAAAAAAAAAACTGTTCCATACATTTTGACCGTGTATTGCACATTTGACGAAATTAATATTTCATTCCCATTCTATGCTCCCCAGCAGTCTAGAATGATGTGTCATTCATGATAACATCTTGCACGGCGGTGTCCCTTGCACCGTGTATTTCTATCGACTATAAAAATGGTTTGTTTAAGCACCTCCCTCTTATTTATTTATTTTTATTTTACCATTTATGTACACACATAGATAAACAGACAAGAAAAAACAGACAGAAAAATAGGTACAAAGGTGATGCTTATTTCTTAAGAAATCTCTTCCAGCATACCTGCGATAGGACAATAAATAGAGAGATGTAGACAGTGTGTGAAAGAATAAAGGAGACAAAAAAAAATACATAAAATCATAAACAATTCACTTATAAGAACTAAACACATACTATGAAAATACTCTTGTTATGTACTTAGTTAAAACTCGTCCATCTACCTCTACCGTTAACAGCTAATAATGTATTTACCACACACGTTATGAAAGTTAGTTAAACGTTAAACGCTACTTACGCAATATTTGGAATAGGTAGTGTAAAGTTTAGCCTTATCGTATGTATTTTGTGGTCGTGAGAACATAATATAATACGTCAGAGTTCTGGATAAGGTCTTAATATTCCATCTTCGTTCATTCTTCGGTAGTGTTTTGTTTCAGGCAAGTTTGATTAAAGGAACTGGGAGCAGTCTGCGTCTGTAGGCATGTATATTTTTATCTCGTATCTTTGTTTTCGATAGAACTATGCCCGCCATATGTTTCACTCAGGTCACTACAACGCTTTTTTTGTACGGAATGGACCAGCGTGGTAATTCGATACGTAACACACTAAATTGTATGATGATAATGTTTTTCTAATGAATTTATTAGAATTTGAATACGTTTGTCAGGAGTGGTGATCGTAGCGCGTTTAGCAATAAACTTCGACGGTCTAATTTCAGGGAATCCAGATTCATCTGCCAGGAACTTAATTTGTGTGGATTTTGGACAATCAATCAGTCTGTCAAGGACATGTTTAAAGTATACCCACTTTCTAACATAATTAAATGTGATGGGAAAATAAAATACGAAAACTAACTAAGTTTTTATAATAACTAAATCCGTGTGTCAAAAGGAATGTATGATGAAAACACGATGAATTATGACCACACTAGGTGTATCTGGTTAAAAACTGGCAACTCATGCAGCCCGCGAAACTATGACAAATGTTTATTATTCATTTGATGACTAATACACTGCGCACACTAGAAACAAAATATAGTAGTGTTGGAAATACCAAGCGAGGGGGCGGAGCCTAACATCGCTTCATCGTGACTGAAGATCACGTGAGCGGTGGGGCGAGCTGTGCGTCGGCGACGGCAGGTGGCAACGGGCGACGGAGCGGGCGCTCACTTTCTGCTTGGTGGTTGGATGCGACGGTCGTATCTCGTAGCTAGAATATTGTGCATAGGGTACCTAGGTTCTAATTAATTATTTTTCGTAATTAAATCTCATTTAGCTAATTTGGTCGTTATTTTTTTTAAATTCAACCTCACCTCTGGTTTGTAAAATCAGAAGTGGGATTGACCACGCGTTCTAACCGTTTTTCCATCTATTTTTTTTTATTATTTTTAACATACCAGTGCAGTGTTAAAAGTCAAGATGACCGGTCGTTCGGCTAGATCAAAAGAACGTGATTATTCCCGTAGACAGCGTCGTGACAAAAGTAGGTCAGTTAAACGTCGGGGTCGTTCGAATGTCGAACGCTATACGCCGCCGTTAAATGAACGTGAGCATCGAGTTAGGTCATCTAGGCGATGTGTACGCACTCCGTGTCGTAGTCCTATTAGGAATCGTGAATATTCACGTAGCCCTCATGGTAATTCTTGTAGGCGCCGTGATAGCTCGCACGGTCGCCGCCATAGCTCGCGCGACGATGTGTTGGACAAAATTTTATCTCGAATTGACTCGCTTGAGGGTAGATTGCAACCGTCAATAACACCGTCCGATATTTTTCCGGAGCATCCAACCAGCCAGCATCCTCAACCGTCCACGCTGGCCAGCGAGCGCGCCACGGTCCAGGCTGAGCGTGCGATTGAGGGCGGTTCACGGGCGCCAGAAAGCCGGGACGCAGCGGACAGGATTGTTGGAGCGTTATCTTCGCTCGTTCAAGTAAGGTCTCAAAGTTTTTATATCTCACAGTTTGATCCAAATGTTCATGATTTCGATGTGTGGTGTGCGGAAGTTGACCGCGGGCGACACTTAAATAATTGGGATGATCGTGAATGCCTCGGGCGCATAGGCGGGTGCTTACGGGGCGATGCGAAGTTGTGGCTTAACGAATGGGTTACGGATGATAGATCGTGGAGTAACTTTAAAGCAGAATTCCGTTCATTGTGTCCGCGTAATATTGATGTGGCTTCCGTGTTGTATGAGGTCATGTGTACAAATTCTAACAAGTACGCCACCTATGCGGAATACGCCCGTAGGTCTCTTTTACGGCTAAACATTGTTAAAGGGCTGTCCGACGAATTAAAAGTTGCGATAGTCATACGAGGTATTTCTGATCCCCAAGTGAAGGCCGCGGCAACCAATGCCAAACTGCAGACAAAAGACCTTGTAGAATTTTTGTCGGTTTTTGTTAAGCCTGTAATCGATCATAAGGACTCCAGCAATTCTGTTCGTTCTGCTAAACCGTCGGGATCGTCACATCCCCGAAAGCGCGACGCACCTCAGGGTGATAAAAATATTACGTGTCTCATTTGCGGCAAGCTAGGCCATAAAAAATGGCACTGCCCAAAAAAATCAAATACCGAGAATGCGGTCCCACAACATGACGCAACTGCTAAATCATCTCCGTCGACATCAAACAATAAGAGAAATTTTAAATATTGCACGTTTTGTAAGCGTAATGGTCATTTAGTCGATTCTTGCTTTCAAAAACAGCGTTCTGAAGATGTGAATGGAAAAAAGTCCTCTAACGTAAATTTTTGCTCAGAGTCGAATCCCAGCTCAATAACATAATACCCGCATTAGTTCAAAAAGTACCCGTTGATATTTTAATTGACAGCGGGTCGGATATTTCGTTAATTTCGGAACCAGTTTTGAAACATTTTAATTTTAATAGAATCCCAGCTTATCGTTTGATGCGAGGAATCGGAAGTCAAGAGGTCGAGTCAACGTCGTATGTGGCGACTGTGATTGAGTTTCCAGAAGTCTCCCTCGAGGTTGATTTGTATGTCGTTTCTAGTAATTGTATCAATGCGCCAATTTTAATTGGTACGGACGTTTTGAATCGAAAAGGAATAACGTATATTCGAGCTAACGATGAGCAACGTTTAACACGATCGGATAGTCCGGTGAGAGTACGGCATGTGAACACTATAGAGGTCGAGAGCATTAGAACACCTTTGGTTAGCGAATCAAAGGAGCATTTGCTAAAGATCATTCGCGAGTTTTCTGACACTTTTATTACTGGCACTGCAACCTCTACAGTGAACACAGGTAGTATGGAAATTAAATTAACGTCAACTACCCCCATTTTTCATCGTCCTTACAAACTATCGGTAGATGAAAAGAATAGAGTTCGTGATATTGTAAACGACTTACTTGGTAAAGGTATCATACGCGAATCAAAGTCAGACTACGCAAGTCCTATCCTCCTTGTTAAAAAGAAGGACGGAAGTGATAGGATGTGCGTAGACTACCGTGCGCTAAATGCCGTTACTGTGAAAGAAAGGTTTCCTTTACCACTCATCGACGACCATATTGACAAGCTTGGTGGCTTCAAGTTCTTTTCTAGCCTCGATATGGCCACCGGATTTCATCAGGTGCCACTAAAAGATGACGACTCGATAAGCAAAACAGCGTTTGTCACCCCCGAAGGGCATTTTGAATATTTAAAAATGCCCTACGGTTTAGCTAATGCTCCGATAGTCTACCAAAGAATTATAACAAACACACTGAAACCTTTTATAGATTCTGGTAAAGTTCTAACGTACATAGATGACGTCTTGATCCTCTCAAATTCGATCGAGGACGGACTTAATACGTTGCGTGAGGTTTTACGGACATTAACTGATGCAGGATTTTCCGTGAACTTAAAAAAATGCACCTTCCTGGATACCCAGGTTGAGTATCTTGGTCGAGTAATAGGTAATGGTCAGGTACGGCCGAGCCCAGGGAAGGTCGAAGCCCTTGTCAGGTCGCCAAAGCCAACAAGTGTTAGAGAAGTCCGCCAATTTTTGGGACTTGCAGGTTATTTTAGGCGATACATAGCCGGGTATTCTGCTAAAACTGCCCCCATAGCTAAATTATTAAGAAAAGGGGAATCATTTGTATGGGGCGCTGAACAAGATTCTGCGCGCGACTATATTATTAAATGCTTGACAGATGAACCCGTTTTAGCGATCTTTGATCCCAAATTACCCACAGAGCTCCACACCGACGCTAGTGCGGTCGGTTTGGGCGCTATATTATTACAAGAACACCCCGTGTGCGGGAATTAGCGTGATTTAAATAAAAAGGCAGCAGGCACATGTAACGTGTATGAGTTTTATAATGAGAAAAAAAGAATGACACATGAATTATGTACCTACGTATAAGCACATAAGAAAAATATAATAGTTTAGATAGGACGGAACACTTAAAGCTAAGACGAATTCCGCAGGCACTCCAACATGCCCCCGGGCGTTGAAAGTCGTGCTTTCAACGAGACTTCGATTCTGAGGACACAGGTAATGGGCATATCCTGTTGAAGGCCCTCCGGATGACTCCAGTAGAGGTCTTGATATCTGCTACACGGACGATTCCATCAGTACCTGGATGTACGGCGATGACTCTTCCTAGTCTCCACTTCAGAGGTGGAAGATTCTCCTCTTTGATGACTACCAAGGAATTTAACTTTAAGCCATCCTTGCAAGAACGCCACTTTGTCCGTTGCTGCAACTCTGCAACATACTCTTTAGTCCATCTAGTCCAGAAGTGTTGGCGGAGTTGCTCAATACGTTGGTAACGACTAAGATGGGTTGCAGTTTGGTCTTCATAATTTTTCTGTGGCAATGAGGTGAGTGGCCGGCCGACGAGAAAATGTCCTGGTGTCAGTGGAGTGCAATCGGCAGGGTCAGAAGACAGCAGCGTTAGTGGGCGTGAATTTAATATTGCCTCTATTTGGGCTAACGTGGTGTTAAGTTCCTCAAAAGTTAAATTACATTGTCCCAACACTCGCTGTAAGTGATATTTTGCCGATTTGACGCCCGCTTCCCAGAGACCGCCAAAATGTGGATTATACGCGGGAATGAAATGGAATTTGATTCCATCATGAGCTACGCTTTCACTCAAAGCGTCAGAATTCATTTTTAAAAATTTAGATAGCTCGTTATACGCACCAACAAATGAGGTACCGTTATCGGAGTATATGTGAACTGGCTTACCCCTTCGTGAAATGAACCGATACAAGGCTAATAAATAATTATGGCTCGTCAAGTCACTCACAAGCTCCAGATGCACAGCCTTTGTGGTAAAACAGATAAAAATTGCTATGTACACCTTGACGAGTCTACATCCACGACCTTGACGACTAGCGCTCATAATAGGGCCCGCATAATCAACACCGGTAATTTCAAACGGATACCCACCTGGAAGAAGGCGTTGCCGCGGTAAGTTACCCATCAATGGAGTAACAACCTTACCCTGCATACGTTGGCACCGAACGCATCTATGATAACAGGCTTTAGCTAAATTTCGTCCTCCTATAGGCCAATAGGATTCTCTAATCGATGCTAACAATAGTTGTGGGCCTGCGTGCATTAACCTTTTGTGCTCAAAATCAAATAATAATTTAGTAAAAGTATGAGTGGACTGTAAAATTATAGGGTGCCGTTTATTATGTGTAAAATCTGAATTATCGAGACGTCCTCCGACACGCATTAGATTGTTGTCATCTAAATAAACATTAAATTTTAATAGGACGCTCTTTTTTGGCAAACTTTGTTTATTTAAAAGTAATTTATGTTCGGGAAATGATTCCTGTTGACTCTGATAGATTAAAATATTTAATGCTTTCTGTAATTCGTCATCAGATAAAAATATACTGTGTGGCGATTGGTGTTTACACACCTTAATGAATCGCAACACGTATGCCATGGAACGTAAAAGTCTTAAATAATTAGAAAACCGTTTAAAATCTACAATTAATGCCGTAACGTTAGTGTCAAGGACAACATTTAAAGTGACATCAGTTCGAGTTTCGGGAAGTGAGTCTAATTCTAAACATTTAAATCTAGAAGGCCAACTACTTGAGTCTTGTTGGAGAAAGTCAGGTCCAGACCACCACATATCTAAACCCTGCAGATGACTACTATCCACACCACGAGATAGTAGGTCTGCTGGGTTTTCGTTGGTTGGGACGTGCCGCCAGGTGCAGTGACCCGTCTGATCTAAAATTTCAGCGACGCGATTGCGTACAAATGGCTGAAGTTTCGAAGGCAGTATCTGTAGCCATCCCAATACGATGGTCGAGTCAGTCCAACAAAAGACGCGCGAGAACTTAAGTCGAAGTGAGTTTAACACCTTCTCATACAGACGAGCTCCCACTACAGCGCCACACAACTCTAACCTTGGAATTGTAGTGGGTTTAATTGGCGCCACTCGACTTTTAGCCATAAGTAACCGAACGATGCACTCACCTGCATGATTAATACTGCGAACATAAACACACGCACCATACGCGCGCTCAGACGCATCAGTAAATATGTGTAGTTCCAACTCCCTGTATGAATGACACACAACAATTCGAGGAATACGAACTTTATTTAAAAGAGGCAGAGTTTTAATAATGGTCTGCCATTGTAATTTAATTTCAGGGGTTAATGGATCATCCCATGATAATTTATCCAACCACATTTTCTGTAGTAACATTTTCATAGTGATTACAAATGGTGACAACAGCCCCAAAGGATCGAAGATCTTTGCAATCACAGAAAGTAAATCACGTTTAGTGTTACTATTGCTGGATGTAGTTGAGTCTATGGAAAATACCAGTTCATCTGAACTTGCATACCAACCTAGTCCGAGCAACTTGTCAGGCTCACTAGAACCTATATTTAAGTCAAGCGAAGATTGAGCAACTTCAGACAATAATTGAGGTTCGTTGGATTTCCATTTTCGCAATGTCATGCCGGCCGATGAAAGTACATTTGTGACTTCCTGACGAATAAATCTAACCTCATCTAAATCATCACCGCCAGATAGTAGGTCATCAGCATAGAAATCGTGCTTTATGACCTCAGCAACCTTCTGATTCTTACAATCGAGCGCTAATTGATGAAGGCACCGAAAAGCTAAAAATGGCGCACTCGCCGTACCATAAGTGACGGTGTTTAATTTATAAAACTGAACGGGATCAGATGCCTTACCTCGCCACAATATCTGCTGCAGATATCGTTCAGACGGATGAACGACTATTTGTCTATACATCTTCTCAACGTCTGCTGACAAGACATACTTGTGCTGTCTGAAACGGAGAAGAATCGACAACAGATCGTCCTGAATGGTAGGGCCAACCATCTGTAAATCGTTAAATGAAACGCCAGTTGAAGAAGGACAACTTGCGTTGAATACCACTCGAAGTTTCGTAGTGGTACTACTTTCACGTAATACGCCGTGATGCGGAATAAAATAGCCAGAAGGGCTTAAATCGGATTGTTTGCATTGAGTCATGTGACCTAGTAACTCATACTCAGACATGAATTCATGATACATTTTACTAAAATCAGATTTCGTTTTTAACCTACGTTCTAAGGACTGTAAGCAATGAGTAGCTTTATTAATTGAATCTCCCAAAATAGAAGGATCTTGTTTGAGAGGAATACGAACACAAAAACGACCATCAGGCAATCTGCTCGTATTATCGAGAAAATGCTTTTCACATAACTTTTCTTCTGGCGAATAATGAGAAGACTTCTTATTTACTTCTTCTAATTGCCAGAAGCTGGTTAAATCACTTCTAATTTTATCGAAATCGTCGTCAGATGAAGAATTGATTTTAGCAAAGTTGCACCTAATGTTACTAGAAAGCAATGCAACATAATTACGACTAATAGGACCGGAGACAATCCAGCCTAACCTGGTTTCACATAAAATTGGCTTACCAGTACCTAACTTGATTCTTTGTGACCCAAGCAAGTCCCAGAAGACATCAGCACCAATCAGAATATCTACTTGAGCGGGCTTGCTAAAAGTAGGGTCTGCTAAAGAAATATGAGACGGAATGTTCAGAAAAGATAGATTTACTTCACGACATGGCACATCACTAGTTATTGATGGTAAAACGAAACAATAAAGTTCAGTACTGAAACTATTGTGTAATGACGTCATGTTAATGCGACACGTTTTACCTACGTGAGAGGTCACGTTATTAATGCCGAATATGGACCTGTCTATCTGCCTAGTCTCTAAATTTAACTGTCGACATAGTCTTTCCGTCACAAAGCATGATGTACTACCGCTGTCAAGAACTGCACGAACAACATGTTCTCGACCATTACGATCATGTAATTTAATTAATGCGGTTGACAATAACACATCATGACTCATACTACTGTGCGTAGATGTGACGTTAGCCGACAACGCGACATTATTCGTCTCAGTCACAGAAGACGTCGAAGACGATGGCGGCGACAAGTTATCACACGAGTTATTCGTATTATTATGACTATTTGCAATAGGTTTAAAATCAGCGACATGGATAAGAGTGTTATGTCTGCGCTTACACAGCTTGCAACCTGGCCTTTTACAATGATTCGCGAAATGACCTGAACGAAAGCAGTTATAACACACTTTAAAATTTGGTAGCAATTTAATACGTGCTTCGTTACTTAGTGCGAGAAACTGTGCACACTCACTCAAGTTATGGTCCCCTTTGCACTTGGGACAGACCTTGGTACCTGACTCTGAACTAGAATTACCACCACTTTGGACGGCAACCATAGACTTCAGCTTAGCCCCTGACTTATTAATAGATTGAGGCTGGTTATTACGCGACAATTCCAAAGTTTCAATTAACTCAGCGCGCTCACGTATGAATTTAAGGAATGCATCGAAGGTAATCTTGCTATCTTTGTCAACACGACCTTTGTACTCCTCCCACTCACGGAACGTTCTGCTATCCAACTTGCGAGTAATAATGTAAATTAAAAAGGTATCCCAATACTTAACAGGCTCACCTAAGGTGTCTAATGCTCGTAAGTGTTTATGTATTTGGTCAATTAAATTCTTTAAAGTGACAGAGGACTCTTTAGTAATTATCTCCATGTTAAAAATAGCCGAAACATGATTGTGAATTAATAATCTCTTATTATCATATCGCTCGCATAATACTTTCCATGCCACAGAGTAATTAGTAGCCGAAAACTCGATCGACTGGATCACTACGGCAGCGGATCCTTCCAGGGACGTTCGAAGGTAGTGGAATTTGTTGATTTCGTCTATAGCATCATTGGAATGAATGAGACTCGTAAAGGTGTCATGGAACTCCAACCAGTTATTGTAAGATCCACTAAACTTTGGCAATTGGATTGTAGGCAACTTAACTGGCTTATAACTACTACCAAAATGATTTTTACTTCTACAGACAGATTCATTATCTTTATTATAGTTATTACCGTTTACAAATTCCTGAGCCTTAGACATTGATTTAAAATACAGGGACTCGAAATCGGATCGTTCCGAAAACTGAGCCTTGATATCATCAGTAATACACTCCATACGTAACTGTACCTCATCATATTGTTGGTATAACAACTCCATCTTGCCTATACGCAGCTGTAGTTCCGTTATATTGCAACTAGATAACGTTTTATCATCCAGCGCGTCCAGATAATTGACAAAAGCAGTTAATCGGCCTTTGAAGCTACCTCGCTTCTTAATTAACTCCCTTTCCTCGGTCATTCTGGGATACGGGCGTAAATCTGGAACTTATAGAATAAAGTATAAACAATATTATAAGTACGTATGGATTGATATGATTCGACCTACAGGTGATACCTACCTATGTGATCACGGGAACCAAATAGTGAATACCTACGTAAATAATACAACTCGTTTCTATTCTTATACAAAACTCAATAAACTATCAATGACTTGTATAAAGTACAACAGCACAATAACTAAAATAATACGGTAATTACATTAACAGTAAACACTAATTAACATCTAACACTCTTCAAATTAACAATTATATTGCTCCTAAGTACCTACCATCTATGCAAAAATACTTAACGTGATTAGTAATTACTTTGGCAAAGACAATCAAATTAAAACAATCTAATGTAATAAATCAATATTACTACTCTTATATTAAGTATGATTTCTAATTCAATTGCTGCGAATACACAATAATGACAATAAAACTATCACAATGCAAATGGTAGGGTAAATAACGGAACAAACTAATTACGCAAAATACATAGGTAATTAATAAGACTAACCTTATAAATCCTTAATTGGCGTTATATACTACCTGATTGAGTGTTGGGTGACGATATTATCAATACGTTAGACTTAACACCGCTTTATTTTATGTACTTGATTCACATACGACACTGCCGGTCATTAGAACTCGTTGCACTTTTAAGTTAATATTCGCTAATTTCGCTTATAACTTCTTGATCTTCGTAAATAATAGCAGATCCTTGCTATTTTATATTTAATCCAGCTCGTAATGGACCAATATGTGCGGGAATTAGCGTGATTTAAATAAAAAGGCAGCAGGCACATGTAACGTGTATGAGTTTTATAATGAGAAAAAAAGAATGACACATGAATTATGTACCTACGTATAAGCACATAAGAAAAATATAATAGTTTAGATAGGACGGAACACTTAAAGCTAAGACGAATTCCGCAGGCACTCCAACACCCCGGCAAAAATAAAAGAGTTATTGGTTACTTCAGTAAGGCCACCCTCGACGCCGAAACGAGGTATCATAGCTATGAATTAGAGACACTGGCCATCGTTCGGGCATTACAGCATTTCCGCCACTATTTAATTGGCATAGACTTTAAAATAGTGACGGATTGCAACTCTCTTAAACTCACGGAACGAAAAAAAGATTTGATACCCCGAGTCGCACGTTGGTGGGTGTATCTTCAAGATTTTAGGTTTAGTCTGGAATACAGAA
This sequence comes from Globia sparganii, assembly GCA_949316385.1. Lineage (NCBI taxonomy): Eukaryota > Metazoa > Arthropoda > Insecta > Lepidoptera > Noctuidae > Globia > Globia sparganii. The sequence continues at coordinate 16,478,447 of OX438653.1, read as the reverse complement.
AAGGATCTTTAATGCAGCACGCTGACTTTTTAAGTAGAAATCCTCCAGCTAATGTCTCACATATACAAAATCCCAATAATTGGGCAAAGATCGCTCAAACGGCAGTCGCTGGAATTGATGGCTAGACTACGGGACGGGACATTAGACTCCACTAGGTATGTCATTAAAAACGACCTGTTGTATTATAAACACACACCAACGGGGGAAGAATCGCGACTTTTATGCTTCATTCCCAAGGGCCATAGGCTTAGCCTATTACGGATTTTTCACGATGATCACGACCATATAGGCATAGATAGAACCACTGATTTAATATTACGCCATTTTTGGTTTCCGAGCTTGAGATCATTTGTACGCAAATACATAGGCCACTGTCTTGTTTGTCTGGCGCACAAAAAGGTACCCAGAGCTCCTCACCAACCAATTGAATCCTGGTCAAAGCCAGACATTCCCTTTTCCACGGTTCACACCGATGTCCTGGGACCTATTCCTGAATCCAACGGCTTCAAGTACATTTTGATTATTGTTGACGCTTTTTCGAAATACACCTTGCTCTATCCGATATATCGACAAGACTCTGAAGAGCTTAAGCGGGTATTTACTAACGCCGTCTCATTATTTGGTGCTCCTACACTAATAATATGCGACCGTGGTCGAATGTTTGAAAGCAGTACCTTCCAAAGTTGGGTCAGTGGGTTAGGTAGCTCCTTAAACTTTGTAACACCTGGTATGCATCATGAGAACGGTCAGGTCGAACGATACTGTAGAACCGTTCTCAATATGTTACGCGTCGAGGTTCGCAGCAAAGGATGAAATGGTCTGATGTACTGTGGAAAGTTCAACTCACCCTCAATATCACCCGACAAACCACTACCCAGACATCGCCGCTTCAACTGTTAGTGGGCATAGAAGCGATGACACCAGTTATCAGGTCGTTGGTAAGAGATGTTGCATTGGACAACAACAACCCCAATCGAGAAGCATTGCTGTCCCTCAGAGGACAACGTGCGTCCGAGCTGCTCGCTGCTAACCAGCAGCGCCAAGATGTCTACGTCAACGAGGGGCGACGGCAGCCACGTAGTTTCGCTGTCGGTGACCTGGTGTTCGTGAACAAAGCTTCACAATCTGCTGGGAAGCTGGACTCCGGCATGCGCGGTCCGTATAAGATCGTGCGTGTACTGCCTCATCACCGTTACGAGCTGGAACTGCTTGCCGGGTCGTATGGCAAGAAGACCCAGTCGGCTGCAGAACATATGGTGCTGTGGCGAGGCGAGTGGACGCCGGAAACTTGCTCAGCTTTCTTTGAGGGTGGTGAGTGAGTGTGAAGTGTCATGCTAACTTTGGGCCTCTGTCACTGGACGACAAGTGTACTGTCTGTGTCGCTTGGTCGTAATGGTTCTTCACGAATGTATAAAACTGCAAACGTGGGGCCTCTATCATGCATTCGTGAGGGTGACAAGCAAACGTGGGGCCTCTGTCATTAACGCCGTGCCTAGTATATAGAGCGGCACACGTGTTGCCTATCTACTAGCGCGGATTTATTTTTATTTATTTTGTCCTTAATGTGCTGGGAATGACCGAAGGCCGGAGATCGATCATTTGTAGCACATTTGCTTTATTTTTTTGGTATTCTGTTAGTTTTGTTGCTTTATCACAAAATAAGTAACTGATCTGATGATTTAACGATTTCATTTTAGCTAACTTTTCCGAAACCTTTGCTTGTAGGCGCTTGAGTGCACGCTTGCGCCTGTGAGCACAAGTTTTCATGTAGATCTGCTATTTATGACCCTAAAGTACATAACGTTCAATTTTTGCTGTCCTTTCCCTTCTTCACGCTGCACTGTCTTTCCTGTAACATTAAATGGTTCCAAATGCGTTGCAGATGATGATCAAACTGATCAGGGTGCGGAGGGCCTGTCTCGTGAAGATGAAGTGGAAGCGGTCGAGGACGCCCAGCAGTCAGGAGAGGCCGTGTTGGAAATACCAAGCGAGGGGGCGGAGCCTAACATCGCTTCATCGTGACTGAAGATCACGTGAGCGGTGGGGCGAGCTGTGCGTCGGCGACGGCAGGTGGCAACGGGCGACGGAGCGGGCGCTCACTTTCTGCTTGGTGGTTGGATGCGACGGTCGTATCTCGTAGCTAGAATATTGTGCATAGGGTACCTAGGTTCTAATTAATTATTTTTCGTAATTAAATCTCATTTAGCTAATTTGGTCGTTATTTTTTAAAAATTCAACCTCACCTCTGGTTTGTAAAAGTAGATATAATTTTATCCAGGTGCCTATTTAATAAAATTGACAGGCGACAGGTTAGGCAACAATTCGACAATATTATAATTTTTTTTCACAGTTTCTGTGCACTCCGGACCCACCATACCCCTGGCGGTAGGGTGGGACTGAACTATACCACCATAGAGATGTGCCACCCTAGTTCCATTACGTATATTGATTTGTAGGAATGGAACTACTGCAAATAACAGTTATGTAATAAACCTCACACTATTTCATAAACTCCTTGGAAGTTGAGGTTATTAGTTCCTTTTCTCATGTAAGAGTTTAATTTTGTTTTCTTCGTATGTTAGTAGTTTATTAGTTATTTTTTATGATTTTTTGTTTTCATCATTTCAATATTTGTACGCTTTCACGGCAAAACATAGCGCACTTATAATACCCAATCTAAGATCTTATAAATGTAAAAACCTATATTTCACAAATAAAAGCTGATTCTGATTCTGATAAACTGTTTTTCAAATGACTAAAATGTTTGTTAAATGAAGATTTTATTCGAGAAAAAATTTCAAAATTCTTTCTCGAATAAAGTTATCAGATGATGAAAAAACAGCCCTAAGTTAAATAATAATAATTTTGTATTTGGAACAATTTTCTTTTACAATTTTTCTAATCCCAGTGTGGTGGTATGGTTTTGTCCTCCAGGGGTATGGCCAGAGGTATAGTGGATCTGGAGTGGTTTCAGTGCTTTATTAAACAACATCTGTCGTGAGAATGTGGCAATACTGTATTTTTATTATTACTGGCGCATTGTCAGTTACATTAAATTGCTTAGTACCTACATTTTGTCACCTAGGATACATAATACCTTTTTTGGGTGGAAAATCCCCGTGGATGTCCGCCGCCCGCCCCAGGGCGGCGGACATCCATGAGGATCTGTCAGACTCTTACTGACTAAAAACCACCCCGGTGTTCCATCTCACACCTACGCCGGGGGTCGTAGGAACGTACGATCCTTCCGCAACAGGATACATAATACCTAACCTAAGTTTGATTTGTTGCAAGTGTTTGCGCTACTATTCAGTTTTATAGTCTGTCTAAAAGACAGCTATGATTCAGTATACCTACGCATAGCTTTGCTTAGCGCAATGGCAGCTTGAATTTCTGAGGAGAATTAGTTATTATATCTTCGATTCCCTCACAAAAATGTTAGGTGTCTTACCATCATCATCATCAGCCTATCCATCATCAATATCATAATCATCAGCCTGTCCACTGCTGGACATCTCCTATTGCACGCCATTCAATTTTCGATTTTCGACAACTCTCATCCAGCTGCTACCAGCCATCCTACGAAGATCGTCGCTACACCTAGCCCGAGGGCGTCCTACTTTACGCTTGCCGATTCGCGGTCTCCACTCAAGAACATGTTTACCCCAACGGTCATCGGTTCTACGGCTAATATGGCCGGCCCATTGCCACTCCGGTCATCGGTCTCCGGTCCGGGCATTGGTCCCGTCTTCCGGTCTGGTATCCTACCTACATGCTTTTATTTTAGGTCAGGGTGGTTACCCTATCTATCGGATCAACCAATAAAAATATTGAATAAAGTAATAATGTATGAAAAGGATGAAAAAGGTATGAATGATTACGTGCAAATGAGGTATAATGATATATTATTGGCTGACTGTTTGGCTCTGGCACATTTACCTTGAACTAATTGCAATTTTGATTAGCGGATTGGTTTACAATACACGAGATAACTTCATACCTGCGAAGCGTTAGGCAGAGTTACTAAAATGTTAGTACACTGTAAAATTTTCTGGTAAAAGTTTGCAAAATAGCAGATGTAGAGAGGGCAAAATACTCCAATTGATAGGTACAAAGTCCCATTTGCACGAATATCTACCTCTCAATTGAACATTGAAGCGAAACCAATAAAAAATGCTTAAAAAAAAGCAATTTAAATAAAATCACAAATCAATTTGTGCTTGTACTTTTGCCAAAATAAAAATTAATTTCACCAAATATATTTTTTTACGCGAAATAAACTATCTTTTCCTCATAACATATTACTATGGTGTTTGGAAGAAAATCCCAATCTTCTTTTCATGATAGGTTGATTTAAAGTTTTTAAAACAAGGTCGGTTTTGTAGTGCCTTATCAATTCAATTCAATTCATCTTTATTGTGGATCATAGGAAAGTGTACATAATACAGCTGGTGTTAATTTAGTGTTTTGTGAACAGCTATGTCCTGCCCTTAGGGCATACAATGAAATTTTGGTACATTTATTTAGTGAGTTTACATGCAAGTCAACAATAATATTATAACAATACATAAATTTTAGACCATTAAGTATTTGTTAAAATAACGAATTTTAATACACAAACAGTTACATAACATGTTTAAGACGCATCATGTATTTACAAAACGCATCATGACCTATTCAGATTGTATTCTAACAAAGATTTGTCGGCAAAGAAGTCATTCACAGAGTAATAACATTTGTTCACTAACAGTTCATGGAGATTTTTTTAAATGATTTTATTTCAGTAATTGCTCTTATATGCCTTGGAATGTTATTGAAAATACGCTTAGCCGAGCAGAAAACACTTTTGTGCAGGAAATACGTCTTACTAGGCACTATGTCTAGCTTATCTTGATGCCGTATTATCTCTGTCCCATAAACTGGTGTGAAGTCTTTCCAAGTTCAATGTAGATAATAAATCACTACATAGTATAAAACAAAGTCGCTTTCTCTGTCCCTATATCCTTTTAAGTATGCTTAAATCTTTAAAACTACGCGCGATTTTGCTGCGGGTTTTTTTAATAGATAAAGTGATTCAAGAGAAAGGTTCATATGTATAATACATGTATAATATAGAAGAGAAACACTGATAATTTTAGAGGTTTCTAATGTGATGTCGTAAATAAACCCTTTTTTTTCGCTTACATTGCAAACGCTGGCTGAACCCTATGAGATACATCAAAATAATGTACTACAGTATTGTACACCTTAAAAAGGTCTACAAAAAAATCCGCGATGGTATATGTCTATCTCTTAGAGATAACCCACAACAACCATTTTTTGTTCCTTTACTTTTTACGAGAAATGATGGCTTATTTACGAAACGATTTTAAGCAATACAGCATTAATCCTTATCCAATTAAGTACCTTAAATACATTGTGCATGTAATAGTTAATACCTTTACAGTATGTTATTTAAATTAATATTTTCGAAGATATTACAGATTTAAAATGCATGGACATAGCGGTTACTGCGGTATCGGCGGCAGGGGCCGGCGGCAAGTTAAAAAAAACATTAAATTAAAATTATTAATTATTTAATTAAATTTATTAAATTGTATCGCACCCGTGCGAAGCCGGGGCGGGTCGCTAGTATATAGATAAACCAATATTTGGAGCACACAAAAGAAATAGAACAACACACAAAAGCATAATTATTCAAAGATAACATATTAGGTACAGACTCCAGCACATCAAGCTACTACAATCTGTAAAATTTATTAAATAGATTTTCAACTTTATTGCTATAGCATAAGGTTCAAAGTTGATTGAGAAAATTTGACTGTTTCGGGTAGCTTGATGTCATACGTTTTCTTTATGGTACGGCGTATAAACCGCGCCGTAGAAAAAACGTGTCCGTCAACAGCTTTCATCAGCTCCAGCAACTCAGCTCAACTTGAGCTTCTATTCATAGTGATCTATACAGCACTGACGACTGTGCCTACACACGGCGAATAAATCGTAGTTTTTTCGCGGCAAGAAAAACGCGTGTGTGAAAGGGCCTAAAGCTTTGCATTGGGAAACGTTCTAGTGGGATGATGTTTTGACTGTGTATTTCATGTGTCTTAGTTATGCCCGGGCACTGAGGCAACATGCCATTCAATATTCAATAAAACCCGTCAGCCTGAAGCGTGGAAGCGTTTTAAGTCAAATCCTATTTGGTTGGCATATAAACGGAAGTTGCTTATCGCTTGGTCTCGTAGACGCAAACGGTCGTGACGAGCTAAAATTTCCGAGTTTTATTTCGGTTTCTGAAAGGCTATTCAATTTAATGTCATGTCAAGTGATTTCATTGGATTTTGTTGTGCCTTTATCCAATAACAACTGATCACATGAGATTTGACCGCAAGCACAGGCCATCAGTTTGATCAGCCTCTCAAAAACTAGAGCATATAGTGTCTGGTTGGGTTTTTCTATATGAATGAATGAATGAATGAATTGCACCGATCCCAGCGTGGTTAAACCAGACTCGATTAATCGAATGAACCCCAAGATTCGCACTAGCTCCTGTAGCCTCATGTTCATTGTGCTACAGCGACCATTGCATATCAAGGAATAGACCGGGGGGCGCGGTAATTGGTAGGGAGGACGTGCCCGTAGGACAGGGAAGGATTTAAGAGCCTACCGGATATGCATCCTAGAGCAAGCATTGGACTAGTGGAGAGATGGGTAATTATTATCCTTGGATGGGCATCTTTTAACGACCTTGCCTCCAGGTTGGTTCAGGTCGAGCTTCATCGGTGAGGCTTTTAGCGGTGTTCTACTGCTTTCTCGGTTCTTTAGTATGTCATTGCTCTGCTGTGATAAGTTGTGTTAGATGTTGCTGTTTTCAATGTGGTCGTCGGAGGTCTCGCTACTATCCGTTTCTGGTTTTTGTAAAGCTCACAAGCAGCAATCTTGATCTTATTTCTCCAGGTTGGTTCAGGTCGAGCTTCATCGGTGATTCTTTTAGCGGGGTTCTACTGTTTTCTCGGTCCTTTTGTATGTAATAGCTCTGCTGTGTTATGTTGTGTTAGATGTTGCTGTTTTCAATGTGATCGTCGGAGGTCTCGCTACTATTCGTTTCCGGTTTTTGTAAATCTCACGAGCAGCAATCTTGATCTTATTTCTGTTTTCCGGCGTATACATTCATAAATTGATTCTCTTGTCAAAGTACTTCATGTCCTGTTTTAAGTTGTCGTTCCATGTGTAGATAGGTCGGCCGACCTTCTTGGATTTGGCCTTGTACTACGTTACTGTATGCACTAGGATTGTTTTGCGGTGCCTTTTAACATGCGCGATGTATCACATCCTGTCTGGTTGGGTTTTTCTATAAAATATTTATTTATATGTAGTTGCGTGTTTGGAAATTAATTTTAAACCTGGACCGCGACTAACTGTAGGTCGTAACTTCGAACCCTGACAGGCGCTTTACTTTATGTAAATTATTTCATTACCACTGCTCTCAAAACGGTGAAGGAAAATATCGTGAGGAAACCGGCATGTCCTATAACCAACAAATTCGAAGACATTTTACATCTACCAACCCGCACTGGGCTTGCGTGGTGGTTTACGGCTGGCACCCTCTCACTGAGAGAAGGCCTGTCTCCCAGCAGTGGGAAGATTATAGGCTGATAATACATACGCTCTCGTCGCGCCTCATCTTTGGATAGAAATCCGTACACAGCAGTATTTAGTGCAATTTTGAATTTTCACAAGTGACCTTCATTAGATAGGCACTACATCTGCACCATTGGCAATAAGCTCCTATTGCCACCATCCTGACTGTCTGAATTTTTAGAAGAATCGAGACAAAATTCTCAATTGAATAATTAGATAACAATGGAACATCATCATCATCATCTAGCCTTTCCGGCGGTTGGGGTCGGCTTCCAGTCTAACCGGATGCAGCTGAATACCAGTATTTTACATGAAGCGACTGTCTATCTGACCTCCACAACCCCGTTACTGGGTAATACGATACCTCTTGGTAAGACCTGCCGGGGTAGCGCGATTGTCCGAAAGGGTTATCGCTACCCCGGAACATAAAGGACTAAGGAAGGATCACGGGTGGGTTTTAGTCAGTAAGAGTCTGACACTCCCTTCTGCTCCACCCAGAACGGGAGAAAAAAAAAGACTGGTTGTCAGACTTTCGGGCTTCTGACTAACCGTAACGACAGTCAAAGATCCGCGAATGACAGCCGGGACCAACGGCTTAACGTGCTTTCCGAGCCACGGAGGGGTCTCGGTATGTTAAGATGGTCACCCATCCACAGACCAACCGCGGCAAGCGTACCTTAACCTGATCGATCGACCTGTGCGGCTGTTATTATTTAGCCTTGGGCTCCTCCACCAATAAAAAAATATCAATGAAACAAAAACGTTAATTAACGTTATATCTTTCAGAAAAGAATAGCGGAGTAAATGCTAGGTTGTGTACAAACAGTACAAATATGTGCAGGCACTTGGTAACTGGGGCATACGTATCATGAACTATAGTGTGCTTTGACCCACTGCAGCTGAAAGGTCATGGGTCACCAAACATGCTTGTTACAGACGTATAAACTTGATGTTCCTTTTGGATGGGCAGCTAGATTACCGTGTTCATGAATTGTGCATGTTATTAAGAAAATTGATTTTTATTTTTATCCATTCCCAGCTTTTGCATTCGGGAAGTGACAATATTTTTCGTAGAATAGAATAAAATAGAACAATATTTATTATGGTGTACACCATGTGGATTACTGATATAAATGTAGAAGGTTTACATAAGTATATGGTAACACAATGGCCGGCTTTACCGGTAAAAGCGATCTATTCAAGACAAGCTTTCGATGGTTCAGTGGGAGACGGAGATAATATGTTTGTAAACGCACCCACAGTACAGGAGAAATTCCTAGTGTGGGGCAACGTTTTTTTTTTTTTACTGCTGGTGTACTACTACTAATAATAAAATCGAAGAATTTGTTTGTTTGAACGCGCTATATAATCTCTGGAACTGCCCGTCAGTATCAGTTGAAAAATGTTTGATTCTTTTTGATTTTGATAGCCCAATTCTTGAGGAAGGCTATTGGTTATTTAACAGCACGCTAGGAGCCGAGGAAAAAGAAAAAAAGTCAGAAAATACGCCAGGCGAAAACAAATTAATAGCGCGGGCAGGCAATGCGATGCGACAAAGTGGGTCGGGGGTACAAGCAATATTACGCGGACGAAGTCACGAGCAGAAGCTAGAATATAATAAACACATACATACATAAAATGCTTTATGTATGTATGTGTTTATTATATTCTCATGTGCTCATTCGCAAAATTAAATAAATCATCTCGACCAGTGTGTTGACGGACGGTTGATAGGTATTTCACACTTTCAACATTAGTATAATATCTAACGACCAGTCCCATTAAAACGAGTCATTACGTATGATCTAAAGCATCTAAAGTGTCAAATACATTTCCAAGATAATTTGTGGTAAAGTTAAAATTCTTCTGCCAAACTTATAATATCTTTGTTATAGCTTTTAACGATCCTGACGAATAACTTTAGTTATCTACTCAGTTATTTTAAATTCCTCAACAAACTTCGCACTTTCACGAGCTTATTGCATAACAGAAACTTGAAATCGCGGTCTTTGTGTGTTTACGTCAAAAAGTCCAGCGATATTGCGACAACATTAAGAATGGCTTCCGTAAATCTGTGCTCCATTTTGTTGACGAGGACAAAAAATTAGACGGTAGATTTTCCTCACTCATTTTCTGTGCATCAAAATCATCCGATTCATAAAAATGGTAAATGCGTTTCACGTGAACGACTCGCAGGCACTGAATGGAATGGAGTGAGCGATGTATAACTCGCGTGACACACATGAACGGAGCGAGGGATGAACTAAGAGACGAGTGATTCGCACTCACGCGTCACTGGCGACGTCATTGCACACTCCGAGTGCCTTTTTGTTCATACATAAAATATGTGCTTAGTACCTTTGACTGTTAAAATATATGTTTTTTTTTTGTATATCTGTGCAATACGATAACAACATATTCCTTCACGACTAACCATGATGGTTTGTAAATATTGAAGGGGTTCGTAGCTAAATAATGACAGTCGCAAGAGTCGATCTTCAAGGTTAACACAATGAAGGACACTGAACGAGACACAATAGAAGTTTTATTGTTATTACGCCCCTCGACGTAACCGCAACACTTTGCAACGCTTGCCGAAGTGAGTCAGTGGATGGGTGGCCATCCACAACATACCGAGACCCCTCCGTGCAAGCACGTTAAGCAGTTGGTCCCAGCAGTCATTTGTAGATCTTTGACAGTGGTTACCAGTCTTGCTAAAGGGGTATCGTGTTACCCAGTAACTGGGTTGTGGAGGTAAAATACTGGTATCCAGCTGGATACCAGTATTTTTTTAAACCTCCGGTTAGACGAGTCCAACATAGTTGGAAAAAGGCTAGGCAGATTGTTTTATGGTTATTAAATATTCAAGCTTAGAGCTTTATAAAGCAAATCACTTTTTAAGTTTTATAAGTTTCCCATTAGACTGAAATGATAACATTGCTCTACCGACATATTTTGTAAGTATTATTTATATAGTATATTTAGGTATTAAAACATAAAGTGAACCTGTAGCGCGTCACAATAAAGTTGCTGACGCAGTGACGTTAACGATATTTTCTATAAGTAAACGCTCACGTGAAAAACATGAGCAAAATCTAGACATTTTACAGGAGAAAGTATAAAATCACGCCTGTATGCCCCGGAGAGCTAGGCAGAGGTGCATCTATAGGTACCCCCACATTTCAGCAGTTATGTTTAAGGTGGAAATAGTTACGAGCTCGAACTCACTGGTGGTCATGGCCAAAAAGCACGCTGTCTCAACTGGCCTCGTGTCCAACAGAGATAGTATCAGTGATGAGCAACTGCTCATCGCCGCTAGTCTACTCGCACAACGTCTAGTTCTCACGCACAGAAACACCGTTCCGAACTGAAAGGCGCGTAAAAAAAAATCGAATAGTGTTTTGGAAAATCGAGTTTTATGAAAAAAAAAAACTGCACAAATTAATTACAAATAAAGTTTATTGATTTCTTCGATAACTGAGCTTTGTAGGTACTGACTTTGTTTTTAAGACTTCACAGTTCTTTTATTACTTACTTACACTCAAAGTTACGTTAAAAATGGCAAGAAAAACGAATCTTTATTGGCTCATAACTTTTTAATGGCTTTTTATTTTACTATTCTGTTTCCGTACAGACAAAATTAATAATAAGACAAAACGATATCATGTTTAACTTTGCACGTACAATGTGAAACAGTGGAGTAATACTCTCCTGAAATGTGTATGAAAAAATATCGACTAGTGGTATCTTAAAAGTCCTATGTAACGGGGGACGAGCCAATTGCCATCAATCGGGAACGAAGCCAGACTAACGGGCTGGGAAGTGATCACAGATGAAAAAACTCAATAACACTTTACCCAACCCGACAGACCCGTTTGTAACATATCAGTAGCAATCACTTTCATTTTCACAGTTCAACAACATACTCGTACATTGCGTTAGTTACCTTGTTGAGTAGACAAATTTTTCGAACATATGACGCAATGGATTAGCCTTCGAAATGATTTAGATTGTAATTGACAGTGTGTTACGCACCACTAGACCAAAGAAACAGTCCACAAACACACAGGACAGGTGAAAGTGAATAAATAATCCATTCAAGCCTACATCGCGTAGAATATTAATTTACGTATTTAATTTTTTTGGTAAGTAAGTATGATCCGCTGATTCAAAACAATGAAACGCCCATACATTGCTGCGAATGTTTACCGCAAACAAAGAAACGCAATGTTTTGTTTTTCGGGATTTATAATCACCGTGTAGCGATGAATAAAGTCATAAAAAGAAATAAGGGTGAACTGTGGAAGGTTGTTTCAGCATTAATGTGTTTGCTGAATGAATTGTGTTTTTAGTTGAAAAATTATTTGAAAATTGTTTGTCGTACCTTCTGGATTATTAGCAAAATCGACTAAGCAATAACTTTATTATGAATAGATTTTAGGACTCTAGGACTAGAGACTCTAGGGTACATTACCATGAATTTTTCACCGCTATACTTTAGTTAGATTGTCAATAGTTTTAGTTAAGTTAGGCTATAATTTTGTTCCATCTATTAATTAAATAGGTATAAATATTTACGTTCATTAAACATATGATTTTATTTCTGAATCAAAACTGTACTATTACACACATCAAAAGTGTCTAGGGATCAACATATATTTTTGCAATAACTTTTCTCCTGATTGATATTAATTAAAATTTTCTTTAAGGATTCATCAAATAAAGTGTTTTCGTTTGTCACAGTAACGATAAACCAAGTCACCTTTGCATTAATAAAGAAATTTGCCATTTTCCTAATAAAGGGATTTTTGACATTTGAACCACTAACACAAAAGTTCGAAAAAAAGACTGAAATAACAGTTTTCTCTAAAATTTTATTGGGTAACTTAAACAATTAATAATCCGTGTTTCTACCGCGAACACTAACAACACAAGAACATCGGTTTGGCATACTCAAAATGAGTTCATCCAAATCACGCTGTGGAATGGCCGCCCATGTTCGTTGCAACAACAAAAAAAGGTCTTCTTGCGACTGGATACCCTCCATATTCGGCAGAGCTCTTCTCTGTAGCATATCCCATGCATGCTCAATCGGGTTCAAGTCTGGCGACTGAGCAGGCCAGGGCAGGACATTGATGTTAGCTGCGGCGAGAGTCTGTCTTACAACTCTTGCGGTGTGCGGTCGTGCATTATCATGCATTAACTGAAATAAGGGACCGATTTGCACTTGTAGAGGAACGATGACGTCTGATACAATCGTCTCAGCATAAATTTGAGCGTTGAGGTTGCCTCTGATCCAAATCAACTCAGTTCTTCCGCCGATCCAAATACCCGCCCATACCATGATGGTTCCACCACTATAAGGATGGACTTCCTGGCAGGATTTTAATCGCTGTTGGCGTCCAGGGGTTCTCCAGTGTCGTATACGTCTTGTATCCGGTCTCATACCAAAACGAGACTCATCAGAAAAGCACACGAAACGCCATTGTTCTTCTGCCCAATTTCTGTGTTCAAGAGCCCATTGATATCGAATCCTACGATTGTGCATTGCTATAGGTGGTACCCGTAGCGGTCTTCGGGAATGAAGGTTCACTTCATGCAAGCGGTTTCTGACTGTTTGGTCGCTAATTAAGTTCCCTGAAGAGTGATGAAGCCTCACGGCTAACATCATGGCGGTTATTGTTGGAGCTCTTCGAGTTAAGATTTGAATGTATCGGTCTTGTCTCCGTGTGGTGCAGCGATACCGTCCTCCATGGCGCTCAGCCACGGTACCAGTGCTTCGGTAACGTGTCCAAAGTCGACTGATAACACTCTGACTTGTATTCAGAGCTAAAGCCACAGTACGTTGCCGGGAACCAGCTTCTATCATTCCCACGGCTCTGAGCATTTCTTCCCTGCTTAAATGACGTCGCCGCTCCATAATAACGTTGGTTTTAATCAGTAGTAGGGAAACAGTAGCACTAATAATGTCTTCAATGCGTTGTATGTTTTTATAGGGAAAATATTGACAGCTGATTTTCATCTTTTACTCGAATATGATTCACAGTTCCTGATTCAAATTATGAAATGCACCAAAAAGGATCCATATAAATTTATAAAATCATAAATTTATTACAAAGCCACATCTCAATCTCAAGAAATCCGCATAAAAATGCTTGATCCCTAGACACTTTTGATGTGTGTAGATTCGCCTTATTATTTAATAATTTTCATTTTATTAATGCAATTTAGTGCGGCTTCATTTATTTCAAGAATTTAAGAGAATCTTTTTAAGCAAAAACCTGTAGGTACGAAATTTTAGTTTATACAATCTCATTAATCGAACGAGTTGGCTATTGGCAAAAAAAAATATAATATGTCCCATACATTTGGGTTGAGAAGGTATTAAAGTTTTGTAAAACACAGTTAATATTTCTTTCGCGGTTATGATGTTGGTCCCATGGAAAAAGTTGTTCGGTTTGATGGTCTGTACGACACCCTTAGATATATGACCAGACCTTTCTGAAACATGCTGTATAATTTATGGAATTGCAAATTATATGCAAATAACGAAAGTTTTAAAATGCTGATGCTAACAAGTGAAACCTAATCTAGCTTCTCAGGCTTTGGTTATCCAATCAAAATGCAAATGTGCCTTTTACAACTGACTGACGTTCTACAAAATAATACTTTAAAAATTGCAGCTCCTCATTTAATATTAAAATGGACTTCCATTTGACGCCTGCATGGGTTTCAGGAAATCAAATTATGTTCCCTTTAATGTTTGAGCTTTTTTTTTTTCTCTTTATTTTTAATTAGGGACTTTTACACAACTGTGTATGCCAGTCCCATCGTACCTCATACAAAATCTTAATTAACTAAATCGTAACTTAGCGAACTTAAAAACTTTGAAGGCCGCCTCCGAACTAGGTGTAGACAATATTTGGTGAAATATACCCACATCATATCTATTTAGCTCTAATTGATTAATTAAGTCTTCTCTTTCAGACCGAAATCGGACACATTCCGTCAATAAATGTAAGACATCCTCCGGCGTTTCACATACCTCACAGTTGGGTGAATTCGTCTTCTTCATCAAAAATCCAAATTTATTGAGCGGCATGTGCCCAGACCGCAGTCTGTGGGCGACCACAACAAGCCCTCTGTTTAACTTAGTGTTACAAAACCATGGTATATGAGGAGGCTCCGACATCATACATCTATACCATATTCCTTTATTCTTCGATCTCTCATCAAAGTATTCTTTTCAAAGATCATGACACTTGTATTTATATTTAGGTAATAGTTCCACATAATATGATTTAATATGTATTTCTTTTCCTTCATCTGTTCCCAATTTTGCCAAACGGTCAGCCTCCTCATTACCCTGTAAGCCTATATGCGATGGAACCCATTGCAACCTCAGATCAAACCCGCTATTGGTTAACTTTAGTATCTTAGACAGAATACCATAAGCTATCGGTGCACCTCTGCAACCAGAGGCGCATCGAGCTATATGTTGTAACGCGCTTTTGCTGTCTACACAAATTACTGCTTTTCTTTTATCGATAGTTTGAATATAACTAAGTGCTTCTGAGATTGCAAGGGATGTTTGAGCTTTAAAAGATTTAAATTTTCTATTTTATTTATATGTTTGCTGCCTAAATACTTAGTCTCTTTGTGAAAATTCTATTGCCTAAGATATTAATTTAATTATTTTATATTTTTAATTATTTACCTACTCACTCTCTCCATCTATTATATTATTATTTATGCTTTATTTTATTAATGTTGGTAGATATTTACCATTTTGTGAATGCTGTTATAGCATTTTCGATTAGGCATCAGATATGCAGTCCTTGGAGTTTCTTGCCCGTTCTTCTCCTAGAGATCTACGTTTTGGAATGGGCAACTAGCTTCAACTTTCTGACTAACTGACCGACTAGTTAATTTTGACAATTCAAAAGTGCCTGGAAATGGTTTAATTAAAATAAATGCTTTGAGTTGAGTTTGAGTCGCTCCATGTAAAATACTGGTATTCAGCTGCATCCGGTTAGACTGAAAGCCAACCTCAGCATAGTTGGGAAAAGGCTAAGCAGATGATGACTCTATCTTTTAGATCTATCTACATATATTAAAAAAAAAAAAAAACGAAATACCGCAACGAAATATGTTAATAATTCATGTTGTTGTCAAATAAATTAAAAAGGCTCATTTTTATTTTTCATGTTTCAAAGTTTTTGTTTATCTCTTGAGCTTAGGACCACGCAGTAACAATTATTCAAAATTATCTCTAAGCGATGCTTGGTCTTATCCGTGCAGTCAACTAATGGACGTGACGGACCTGAGAGGGCGATTACAAGCAGACACACCACTTACTAACTTCTTGCATTACAAAGAAGTGTTCAGAAAATCCACTTCATACAGCTTTGACGTCGGAAACAGAGAATGGCTTGGTATATTATGTAAGTACTGTGGTTTTAAAAAGAAAAATTGGTCTATTGTCACAGATACCCTCGACGGAGGGACTCCTGGTTAAAAGATAATAGCCACACGGGTCGATTGTAGGTTAAGCTATGCTTGCCGCGGTGGGTTCGCGGATACGTGGCCATCCTCTGTGCTCCGGAAAGCACGTTAAGCCATTGGTCCCCGCTGTCATTCATAGATGTTTCTTAAGCCACCGGCACATTACTGTGTCGTGTTGTGTCGTGGCTCGGGATACACCAATCATACTAATCTGTTCAGCCATGCTATTCTCTAAGGATACAGCCTTGCGGGCAGCGCTGTCGCAGCGCTGTCGCGGTGGGTTTGACAGTTGCGACAGCGCTGTCCGCAAGGCTGTATCCTTAGAGAATAGCTCCCCAGGACTACATCAAATCACAACGAGTTTTGATTGGCTGCCGCTGCGTCAGAAGGCGTCACGACACGACACAACACAATAATGTGAATCTGGCTTTAGTCCGCTGCACCCCAAAATAGTTGGTAAAAGGCTGGCAGACTGTTTCTTTGTCTCTGACATATTAAAAAGATAAGTTAACCCGAATAAATTTAAGAGTTAGTAGGTATGTTTTAAGTTCCGAGGACCTTATGTCTCTTTTTTATCATGGACATACAAGACAAAGACATCCATCCATACATCATTTTAATTACATAAGCTTTCCTGTCCAATGCTTGACCGTAGTCTTTATGTAGGAATTTCCCAGTGGAATTGCTTTATCCCTTCACGGCTATCAGTTGCTGCACTGTCATGCAAGTTCCTTTGTCTAATTAGGACTAGCTTTCAGCGGAGGTCGACTGCTATACCTTAGCAAATGTCTCATTTGATTTTAGCTACATGAAGGGAGTATTTCGGTGCAAGTAAGTGCATTGTGGTGAATGTATGTGTAGTGTTTGCGTATGTTGTGTGTGCATGTGTATACTATTGAATAGAGGAAGATTGTACTCATTAGTTTCCAATTAAAATTACATCAAATTATAGAAAATACAGATATATAATCGTACACCGGGCTTTACATATTCGCCCTTGCGTAGTATTGGCGGCTTTCTGCCAGTCTTGCCAACACCAAAAACCATACTTTTATATCAAAATCAATTTTGGAATATTAGTCCTTAGATACCACAGGGAGGGGCCCGTGGCTGAATAATAACAGCTGCACAGGTCGATCGATCAGGTTAAGCTACGCTTGCCGCGGTTGGTCTGTGTATGGTGACCGTCTTTACATACCGAGACCCCTCCGTGCCTCGGAAAGCACGTTAAGCCGTTGGTCCCGGCTGTCATTCGTGGATCTTTGACAGTCGATACGGGTAGTCAGGAGCCCGAAAGTCTGACATCCAGTCTTACCAAGGGGTATCGTATTACCTAGTAACTGGGTTGTGGAGGTCAGATAGGCAGTAATAACTATATAATACTGGTATTCAGCTGCATCTGGTTAGGCTGGAAGCCGACCCCAACATAGTTGGGAAAAGGCTAGGCAGATGATGATAGTCCTTAGATACCACATTTTTATGGGGTACTTATGTGTCAACTTTCTTTCAATATGCTGTCAATGTTAAACTGCTTTACACTTTGGCCCATTATGGTTTACGTTGAAACCTACTTTTAACACGATTCTATATAAGTAGCCTAAATAGTTCGAAGTACTCGCAACCGTCGTGCTTGTATGACCAGAAGATTCTCGTAATTTTAAGACACACGACGTTCACAGTATGATCTCAGTTTCAATCTGTCAAAAATAACTTTAATTTCCTCTAAATTTTGACAAGATTTTGACATTTGTTTGTCGCGAGTATTGGCCTTCAGATGTATGGACGTTAACGAAGCAAAAGGAGTAGGTACGTAAGGAGCAGGCGTAGCAGGCGGCGTTCTGTAATTTCTACCTACCCCGATGGAAAGAAGGTGTGAGTTTATATGTATGAGAGGTACACTTGGCCCATCTTTGTTTACATTGAAACCACGCAAAGTCACGCTATTGACAAACGGAACTTTCAACTTGACTCAGACCCACGGGCGATTTTTTATCGTGGAGACTATATCGCGCACCGGATTCTCAACGCACTTCTTAACGGAGTTGATATTCAACAGTGTGTTTTTTTGATGCGCTGAGATGTACTGTTGGATTCTCAACGGTCAGCTCAACACCGAGAGTTGAAAATCCAGTGTGCTATAAAAAATCGCCACGTTAAAAAAAACACATCTATTGCGCGCAGACTTGCAGAAACTACTTAACCCAGTAGTGTCTGTAAGTCTGTGCGCAATAGATGTCATTTTTGTACCGCAGTGCTCTACACGGATTAAACTCATAATGCAAGTTTTAGAACTCCAGTCAGCTGCTGCTAAGGGGAGCTGAACCACATAATGGTTTCATTTTATAGGGCTGTGTCCTAGTACATAATGTTTTCTTACTGGCCAGTTTAATCGCTAGTAAAAAGTAAAGTTTGATTAGGTCATAACGAGGTTGACTGGGACTTTTCCTGCATGGAGAATAGAAGTAAGGAGAACAGCAGGGTAATTGCGTAACACACTATTAGTAGCAATGTGTTTCATTTTGACAGATCAATAACGTTCATTCAGTTCGTAATCACACTCGGTGCGATCAGTACACGTCTTTTGTTAATTAGCGGTAAACAAAAAACCTGTTTAGCTTATCGGCTTGCGCTCGCGCAGGCCGGTATCGCGTCGCGTGTGCTGTTAGGCAATTATGAACTTTATTTTTAATGGATAGTGATCAAAATTGCGATGAGAATTATGACGTAAACAGAAATACTGATATATTAGATGACCAAACACAATTCATTAACGAAATAGAAATGGATACAATAACATCAGTGGGGAAACGACAAAGACCCGAGGACAATGAAGAAGGTTGGCAAACTGTAGCGAAGAATGTTAAGAAGAAGGCAAAACATAATAAGGCTGTGTCTATTGAACCACCAATACAAGTTACCGTAACCTCTAAGGAAAAGATTCCCAAACAATTTGCACTTGCAAAATTATTAAAACAAAATGAGATAATGGACATTGACAGAATAAAATATATTAATCCATACAAGTTGCTGGTTACGTTCAGTAACCAAACCAGTGCAGATAAATTTATTTGTTGTCCAGTATTTAGTGAACTTGGTTGGCGAATACAGAAAACTTGGGAGGTTGGTATATCGTACGGCATTATTAGAGATATCGAATTAGGCCTATCTGAAGAAGAACTTATAGAATATATCTACTCTGAAAAGGAAGTTGTAACAGCTAAACGGCTCAATAAAAAAGATGGCGGTGAATGGGTTCAAAGTGAAACTTTCAGAATTGGTTTTAAGGGTTCTTCCTTACCCACACACATACTGTTATTTGAACTGAAAATAAGAGTAGAATCTTATACGTTTCCTGTGACACAGTGTTCTAAGTGCTGGAGATTTGGGCATATAGCTAAAATGTGCCCGGCAAGTAAAGCATTATGCCCAAAGTGCTGTAACTACCATGATACTTGTGATACAACTGAATTTAAATGTTCTAATTGCTCAGGCAATCACGAGGCTAAGTCGAATCATTGCCCTGTCTATAAAAAAGAAAAGCGCATTAGAGAATTAATGTCAGAACACAATTGCACGTATCAAATAGCCCTTTCAAAATATTTTGATTCTCCTTCACTCCTCACACAAGAAGTTCAACGAGCTCCGAGCCCGATCATTGAATGTAGAAGTATACAGGTAGCTCAAAAAGGCAAGCAAGATTCAGTTACTTCTTTTCAAGAAGTTTGTATTGAATCAGTAGATGGAAAAAATCCTCCAAGTTCTGGCAAATCAAAAAACAAAAAGAAAAGTAATAAGAAGAAGAAAGTACCTTATGAAATAGCACATAATGTGATGGCAGAAATTGAGACTTCGGATTCAGAAAAATCGGCAGAGGTCCTTCCTGGTTCAGCGTCGCAATCAGGAAATATGGATCAGACACATTGGAAATCATGGTCATTTAGCGAAGTTATACGAAAGATTAAGGACTTTATTAAGGACAAGAAAGATATCGTAGTCGCTAGGCTCAAAGCCATAATTAAGATATGTACAGACTGGTTTACCTCATTTGTTACTAACCTTATGCCAGACTTATCTATGATTGTTAAAATGTTTTTGGGTGATAATGGTTAACAAAACGAAAACTGGTATTGATTTAAATGTGATGCAATGGAATGCTCGCAGTCTTAAGCCTAAATTAAAGTTATTTGAACAGTTACTAAACCGGGAGCATATACATATAGCTGCAATTTGTGAAACATGGCTCGATCGGGATACACCTTTAAATATTAGTAACTACAATATTTTTCGTGAGGACAGTGACCTTTCTTATGGCGGTGTAGCTGTTTTGACACACAAGTCGATTCAGGCAGTACGCGTCTCTTTGACGAATAACAACTCGGGTCTAGAAATTGTTAAAGTAAAGCTGTATAACTGTGATGAAATTCAAAACATTATTGCTATTTATTGCCCGCCAGAACTTCACACAAATCAAAGAGTCTGGGATTATTTATTTTCACTTGGTAGTGGGAAGACCATGATCTTGGGGGATTTTAATGGTCATCACACAAATTGGTCACATAAGATAGACGCGAGAGGCAATCAGATTCTGGATTCCGTAATTGATTATGATTATGTTATCTTGAATGATCGTAGCCCAACGCGTCTACAAATAGTAAGTGGTAGCTTGAGACAATCTTCCCCTGACATAACTATGGTGACGTCAGACATATCATTAAAATTTGACTGGAGGGTAACTAGTGAAACATTAAGCAGTGATCATGTTGTCATCAAAATTTCTACTACTTTTAGCTCTAAAAGGTCCTTTTTCAAAAAGAAAAACTTCAAAAATGTTGATTGGAAGAAGTATACCGATTATGTTCAAAATATTTTTAATTCATTTACCATAACAGAAGACGATCCCCAAGTTACTTATAATCGATTTTTGGATAATCTAAAACTGGCGTCAGATAAATTTATTCCTGATATTAAAATATGTTTAAATCCTAGTAGTAAGTTTCACCCAAAACCTTATTGGAATGTAGAACTTTCAAAGTCGGTAGCACACCGACGTTTGGCTTTGGCGGTATTTAGACGTAATCCTACTCCTACAAATTTTACATTGCTCCAAAATAAAATACAAGAATCTCAAAGACTTTTAAGATGTGCTCATAATAATTCCTGGCGGGAACTTTGTTCTTCTTTGAATGAAAATACTTCTATTAATGACCTTTGGAGAAAAATGAAATGGATAAAAGGTTATAAAACTACCAAGCATTTTATTGATAATGATAAAGCAAGTCTTTTGCTACATAGTTTGACCCCTGATTATGTCCCTGTTTCTCAACCATTGTTTAATTCTCAAAATTCAAAATTAGGTTCACAAATAACTTTAGTAGAACTTAATAAAAGCATTAAATCCAAAGATACCTGTCCAGGAAATGATGAAATATCATTTTCTATGATTAAATATCTCTCAGATAATGCTAAATCAGTATTATTATTCTTGTATAATAAATTTCTTTCCTTAGGTCTAGTACCGAGCCAATGGCGAGAAATTGGTGTAATTCCTATTCCTAAGCCCGCAAGAGACAACAATATGATATCATCGCTTAGACCTATTTCACTTATTTCATGTATATGTAAAATCTTCCATTCAATTATTCAAAAGAGATTAGAATGGTATTTTGAAAGTAAATGTTTGTTTGCCGATACCACTTTAGGTTTTAGAAAGTGTAGATCTTGTCTCGATAATTTAAGTCTATTAGTTACTAGGATACAAAAAGGTTTCTGTAGCAATTGTGTCACGGTCGGCTGTTTTATAGACATCGATAATGCCTACAATAATGTAGATATAACTCAGCTATTGCTAACATTAGATGGGCTGGGCGTAGGAAATAAGATTTGTCTATACCTTTGGGAGTTTCTTCGTGAGAGACATTTAAATATTAAAGTAAACGATTTACGTATGGTAAGAACTACGGGAAGGGGTTTAGCACAAGGCGACCCTCTATCACCGTTATTGTTTAATGTAGCTACTATAGATTTATGTAAAAAAATTAGTTCCGATCATGTTTATGTTTCACAATATGCAGATGACTTTGTTGTTTACTCCGTTGAAAATAGTGTGGATCAGGCTAGTTATTATTTACAGAATTCACTTAACTTACTTACCAAACTCCTTGCTGATATTGGTTTAGAGATTTCACCAACTAAAACTAAAACTTGTATTTTTAAAAAAGGTAAAAATAATAAAGTGTGCGTTCTTAAAATCAACAACTCAAACGTGCAGGTAGTGGAAAATGTAAAATATTTGGGCCTTTGGCTTGATCGCTCTCTAAGATGGGCCAAACATATAAATGAAACCCATCAAAAAACAGCAACATTTCTCAATGTCGTTAAAGTTCTATCTGAAGCTAACTGGGGCGTTCACCCGAAACACTTAAGAATCGCTTATATTTCTCTAATTCGAAGTCGCATGGACTACGCTAGCTTTCTGTATGGGGATAGTTGTCACTCAAACTTGTATAAACTTGACAAAGTTCAAAACCAAGCGATGAGGATCATTGGTAGTTTTATAAAATCGACACCAATTCATGTCATGAGTAGTGAATTAAGTCTCCAGCCCCTATTTATTCGTAGAAGCTATTTAGCTGGTAAATTTTATCTAAAGTGTAAGTCGTTGTTAAGTAATCATACAGTTATTGACTTGCTGGATGGTTTTTTACCTCTGATACCTTTGTGGAAAAGGAAGAATAAGCCTTTACTCATTTTAAGCCATGAATACCTGAAAGACTTGCGAATACACTGCAGCCGGAACTTGGAGATGTTTGGGTATCGCTCTTGGGTCAGTTACATGGATTTATCTAACAACATTAACTTTAGCATTAATGGAGTGAATCAAGCAAAAAATCGATTCCAGCCACTGGTTTAAGTGATTTATGTTGTCAATTTTTAAACACAGAATATCCAAATTTGTATCAAATATTCACAGATGGTTCCAAAGAAAATGAGAATTCCGGAGCGGCTTTTTATGATCCTCAACAAAATATATCTATAGGTTTTAGTATTGACTCGAACGTGTCTATAATGTATCTTGAGTTGTTGGCAATTAGTGAAGCTTTATCATACATTCAGTCAATAAATCATAGTAAGTTTCTAATACTAACTGACTCCAAGAGCTCTTTACAACATGTGGCTCGTTGTACCTCGACAATTCGAGGAACGCCGATAGCTTACACAATAATTGATCAGATTCTGGAACTTCAACAGAATTCTAAATTAGTAATACTGCAGTGGATTCCGTGACATATTGGGATACATGGCAATGAGGTGGTAGATGTTTGTGCTAAGAGAGCCTGTGTAGAAGGTACTCCGTTAGATATAGTACCAACTTTCTCAGATAACTTCTATGTGGTTAAAAAATACTGTCATAAATTGTGGAAAGAATATCATGATGTGAGATCAAGAGAAAAAGGTATCTGGTACAACACCATTCAGCCTGAGCCTCTAATTATTCCTTGGATTGATAACTGTTCACTCAATAGAAAAGATATTGTTGCTGCCATGAGACTTCGATCCGGTCACATCCCATCGAGGAAGTTTACGTTCCACACCTTCACCTAATTGCGAAAAATGTGGAGTAATCGAGGACGTACATCATATCTTAACCGAGTGTGAGCGGGGCGAACGCCTCAGGAGAAATGTTTTTGATTCCCAAAATATGTTTGGAATTGGTACTGTAAATAGTGTTTTAGCCAAGCCTATGTCGGACGAGGCTAAAACTCTATACAAAATATACTACAACCATATAAATTAATTTTAAATTCAAAATTTGGCAATGATGGAGCGACATAGTCAGTATTGTGACAAAGCTCCTTAATAAAGAGAAATAAAAAAAAAATAACGTTCATTGCGTTTTTTAAATTGTTGAACAGACACATTTTTCCAACATATGAAGCAATGGTTTAGCAATATGCTTCAAAATGATTCAAATTGAGATCGATAGTGTGTTTTGCAATCAGGGTGCTGACTCTGTTGTGAAAAAGTGTCCGTCAAATTGCATTAAATTAGGGTGGCACCACAGTAGCAACAGGGTAAATTTCTCATAGCAGTAATTTTAGGTTATATTATTATGATATGTTACAAAATTATTTCGGGCTACGTAAATAGTTGAGGTTTGGTATACTAGGTTGTCACTAACTACTCTAGTCACTAAAATTATTCATTTTTCTAACTCGGCATACTTCAATTCGTCAACAACAGCTGCTACATTCGTACAAAAAATTAAATTAATTCAATAAAATTTAATTTAATGAATAGAAAACAAACAGTTAATTTATCAAATTAAATTTCATTCGAAAACATCAATCGGTTTCTTACTAAACTTCAACTATATTCGACGACCCTGCATACTTATCTCCTTATCTCCTTTGCTGACTGTACTTATGATATTTTTTAAATACCCCAAAACATATTTATTTATTTAAGGACAACAAAAAGCAGTGTAATAATAAGTACGGTAAACATAGGCTAGAACTTAATAATAGAGGTAACAAATACACTACTCACAATGTTATCCACATATTACTAAACAGATTTATTAGTTGTTAGAAAGAAAGACACAATTTGTCGAAGTCTCACCCATCCAAGACCCAGTGCGTGTAATGAACTCGCACTTCCAATCAGAAGTGCCCTAAGTCCCATTTACCTACATCTCGTATGAGCTAAAAAATGGCAAACGTGGCTACCTATAACTGGGCTTAAAGTATATAAAATAAAAACGAGGAAGAGTACCATCGACACGAAGAGAAGAAAAAGATTTGGTAAACTTCATTAACATTTTCTTAATGAATTTGAAAATAAGGTAGGTGTAAGTATAAATATATTAACGTAAACGAAGCAGCGCTAACAGAGTTTCATTCTAAAATATAATTAAAAGCATCGCGTTAATACACATTTTAAATTATGCACTTCCGCAAATTAATCACGTTTATCAGCAAGCGTGTTTCATAAAAATACTCAAAAACTATAAAAAATAAAATATGAACGTTGTGGTAAACTTTTAGAACGATGTTTTAAACACATCATGTAAAAAACATTGCATTGCATAATTAGTCTACTGCTGGGTAAAAATAAATTTGTAACACCGTATCAATATCACATAATAATACAAAACGTATAATTTAATCAAAATACAAAAACACAATTGGAGCCGGAAAAACGTGACGACCCGACTGTACTGAAATCACGTGTAATATTTTCATTGCGAATGTACATAGTACTGTCGGCAACAGCGCTGTGTGGGCGAAACAAATACGAACCAATAAACGGATATCCTTAAAACACTTGAGTACTGAAGTATACATTATTATTAACGTTTAAAAATAGGACAGCGCTTTTATGAAAATTTCTCCGTACATTTTCAACGTAATTCGCTGATCTTCAGTCTTCACAAATTGTTTTAGTGCCTTTAAGATCCATTAGGAAACAAATGCTATAATATTCTTTTGAAGAGTTCTAATGGATGTTAGGAATTCTTAGTGCCTGTAGAAACATAATTATAAGATTTAAATAAATCCATGATCGCGTTAAACTCATTTACATCAGCGGGGCAATTGCGTAACACATTATCAATGGGAATCGGTTTCATTTTGACAGTTCAACAACATTCATCGCGTTATTACAATACGTAATAACGCGAGCAAACAAGTTTTTCGAACTTATGAAGCAATGGATTAGCAATTTGCTTCAAAATGATTCAGATTCCGATTGATAGTGTGTTACGCAATTAGGGTGCAGATCTAAATATAGGACTCCTACCTAATTAAGTCATCATTTGCCTAGTCTTTTCCCACCTATGCATGTTGGGGTCATCTTCCAGTCTCACCGGACGCAGCTGAATATCATTATTTTACATGAAGCGACTGCCTATCTGACCTCCACAACCCAGTTACTGGGTAATGCGATACCGTTCGGTAAGACTAGTTGTCAGACTTTCGGGCTTGTGCCGACCCGTAACGACTGCCAAAGATCCAAAAATGACAGCCCGGACTAAAGCTTAACGTGCATTTCGAGGCACGGGTCGTGTTATGTAAATATGGTGGACCAACCGCGGCAAGCGTAGCTTAACCTGATCGATCGACCCGTGCGGCTGTTATTACTTAGCCACAAGCCCCTCATGGCTTGTATAAGTATAATTTTCAATCCTTAGCAACCTTGAACTAGTGATCTTCTATAAACTAAAGAGCACCCAAAACAAATAAGGGGAGTAACTAAACCATTTAAGCTACGTTCAGATGACAAGCGCTCAACGCGCGTTTAGATAACGCGCGTTTACAAATACAAATACATACATTTTATTCAAACCGTACACATGCTTACGCGCGTTTTAATAAAGCGCGCGTTGAACGCTGCGCTAGCGCTCGGCTGTTGTCAGCGCGCGTCAACGCGCGCTTTGAGATCATTGGTTTTCTGTTTCCGTTCAGTTGAGCGCGCGCTTTCGATGCGGATAGACGTATTTTAGGGTTCATCTAGTTCGTATGGAAATCGTTCGAAATGCGCGTTTAACGCCTGACAAGCGCGCACCATGTGAACATTATACAAATATTTAACGCGCGTTCTTCGCTCGCTGAGCGCTTGTCATCTGAACGTAGCCTTAAACTTGACCGTCAGACCCGAATAATTTCTCAGGGTTAAAAGGTTTTTTTCTGTACGAAGCCACGAAGATGAAGCTACAAAGATGTTGGATAGAGTAATTAATGAATTAAATGAATGTAATACACCAACCCAAGCGTGATTTGACCAGACTCTATAATTAATCGAATGAACCCCAAGATTCGCACTAGCCCCTGAAGCCTCATGTTTCATGGTGCTACAGAAGCCATTGCATATCAAGAAGTAGACCGGGAGGCGCTTTAATGGTAGGGAAGACGTGTCCTTGAGATGGGAAACGATTTAACAGCCGTAACGGTTATGCAACCTAGGGTAAGCATTGGACTAGAATTATAAAGATGTTGGATAGAGGGGTCAAATTATAAAACCATTCCAGTAAATAGGTACTGCTTTAAGCTGAAGTGTAGCATTATAAATGTTATTCTTTCTTTCTTTATAAATAAATGCAGGAGCATTGGTGACCCAGTAGAAACGGCTGCAACAGGTCGTAGGTTCGAACCCAGGTAGGCACTTTACTTTCTGGAAGTTATTTCATCACCACTGCTCTAAACGGTGAAGGAAAACATCGTGAGGAAACCGGTTAGTATGTCCTAGAAATAAAAATTCGAGGATCAAACCCGCGCTGGGTCCAGGTAATAAATGACAGCCCACTCCCTCTCACACAGACGTGGCCTGTGCTGTGTCCCAGCAGTAGGGAAATTATTATTATTATTATTATTATATATATATATA
Organism: Globia sparganii; assembly: GCA_949316385.1. Lineage (NCBI taxonomy): Eukaryota > Metazoa > Arthropoda > Insecta > Lepidoptera > Noctuidae > Globia > Globia sparganii. Next base: position 16,450,922 of record OX438653.1, on the reverse strand, counting down.
TATATATATATATATATATATATATTCTATGCTATGCTAAATTAATGCACCAAAATAAGTCTCGAACCAAGCAGATTCATAATAATTACCATCGTATAAACGTCCAATGCTGAACGTGACTCCAGAGCTAACAAAATAAACTTCTCCAACTCAAATCTCTACCAATAAAACAAGATTACGCACTAAAAATAATAGTTGACTTAATATAATCAGTAACAACAAAAACAATCCTATTTCAACGAAAAACGTGTTTGTAATACTAAAAACCGACCTTTTAGATTGCACTGTTAGTAAGGCCGACCGTTTGGTAAACGACTTTATTGCATTGAGTGAAAAAAAAACGGACAAATGCGAGTCGGACTCGCACACAGAGGGTTCCGTACCACCACGCACGGCAACATATCAAGCTATATATTTCCAGTATAAGCTGACATCTCATTGTAGATACGAAAAGCCTATAACTACAATGCGAGGTCACCTAAAACTGGAAATGTATAACTTGATTTGTCGTCGTGTGTACAATATTGAACACTATTTTTTTTAAATAGACTTTGGTAAAAATAAAACGCAGAAAAAAACATGGTAGGTACATACTTTAATCTTTAACTTATTTTTTTAGATAGGTAGTACATACTCTGTGAAAATTTCAAGTGTCTACTTAAGTAATTCGGTTCAAACGATACAGCCCTGCGACATACGGACAAACAGAGGAGTCTTAGTAATAAGGTTGTAACCACCACTCATCACAGCACGTTTAAACAATTTGTATCAAGAAACAAAGAAGCAAGCAGTTCTCAAAAGAACTCTTATCACACGCTTTGACGTTCTGTTTGTAAGAAACATGCGGTTCTGAAAAGAACGCAACGGCCATCGCACACGAGCGCAACAGCAGAGCACATCTGCACTGGACGAGGGCCGCGCGAGGAAAAGTACCGACATTTTTTGTTTTTTACGTGAATACGTCTTTAAAATTGCTTCCATAGTGGGGGGTAAGTCAAAAAACCAATAACAACAAAATCTGGGTATACAATTTGGTGTTGCAACTTCATATCTATCATCTCCATCCTAAATTCAATTACACCATTGAATATTAATGGATCAAAGAATTAATTACGCCAAGTGAGGACTGTGACGCATCGCGCGCGGTGGAGGGGGAAGCGCCGCCATTTCGAGGTAATTTTGCTGCGTATCGAAATTTCCACTTAGCATAACTTTTGACTCGGAAAAGTTACGACGATCGTTTAAGTTTCAATCGTCAGCTCTCGTCAAAATCTATCGATTTTATACAAAACATTAGTGTAAAATAGTGATAGTGAATATAATTTGTTAAAATAATATCAAAAATATATAATGCTGGCCTATACGCGTCAAAAAGCCAAATCGAAATACAGAAATCGTACTTATACGGTTGGAAAGGACTTTTCAAGAGCAATCGAATGGTACCAATAAAACATCATATGACCAAGTCCAGCAGTGCCAGGAGCGTAAAAGAATGAATGCGGCCGGGCGGATCAATGACGGTGCCAGTACATCTGCAGCTGGGGCGGTTAAAATTATGCAAGTGAATGATGAAATCACTTCTATATCGACTCAGAGGACTTCTTATTGTTCAAAAATGATTATGCATGACATACATAAATAATAATATTTTATATAGAAAATATTACCCGTTACGTAAACATATTCACGTACGACACACAGCCACACTCCATTTTTTTTGTTTTATAAATGGCATCTCGTAGTTGACCTTGATAGGTCGTAACTACTTAACCGGACTATCCTGTGGTTGCCTTAAAATAAACTGAAAACCTCCAGCCAGGGGCGAATATCTAATAGATTAAGTGACTGCACGCTAAGGGCACCCCCCGTGGGTGGGCTTAGGGCATCGCTAGGGGGAGGACAGCAAGATGAGACAGGCTGGATCAAATATTATTATTTAAGCTTGATGAGATCGGCGTTTCCTATCTGACTACTCTGAGAAGAAAGGCCAAAACAAACTCAGAGGTCACAGTCGGGAATTTAAAGCTACAGGCTCAATTACGGCGGAGGCTGGCACTTCATTGAGCATGGGTCGGGGGGAACAATTTAGTTGGGGACGACGCGAGGGACCTCGGTGGCGAGGTCGGTGAGAACATGCCTATGACGGCGATATTGACTAATTTTGGAGGAAGTATACCTGGCAGCCTCGACAACCAAAGGCATACTGTGTTTGGCGGCGGTATCGAAGAAACGCTTGGAAAGTCGTTTCATGAATTTCCGGATAGTGGGGATTTCGAGGTCAACATGAAGGATCTCATTTCGGACGAACCAAGGGGAAACCGGCATGTCCTAGAACCAAAAATTCGAAGACATGTGACATAAAATAGAAAATAGCATAGAAAATGCCTATGGCATTAAGTCCGCCTCTGTACATTTATGTGCTTGAAGTATTAAATAAATAAATAAATAAATCTACCAACCCGCACTGGGCCGGCGTGGTGGATTACGGCCCCACTCCCCCTCACAGAGAGGCCTGTGTCCCAGCAGTGGGAACATTATAGGCTGATTATGTTATGTGTTAAGGGGATCCCATACCCTTACAGAGGAAACGGTTCTAAAGTGTTTGCATCCTATGGATGTGGTAGGGTTTTGCGTGAGCAAAGATTACACAGGTATATTTTTCACCATTGGACAAATGCACGCTGTGTAAATGCGTTTAGTAATTTGCACTTTAGTGACAATTTGCTGCGTGCATTGAGAACGAATACGAACGATAGGTGCTCTGAGAAGGAAAGGTGTCTGTCGAGGATTACACCTAGGTATTTGGCTTGCTTTTCCCAAGGGATCGTCTTGTAGGTTGGAGCGGGGGGGGAGGGGTTGAGTCGTGCTTTCGAATAGAAGGACCAACATTTACGCGGGACCATATATTGTACCTTCGGTGCGCCGCGACGCGAACGTCCTTAGTGACACCGCACATTGTGCTGTGATCTGATTGGCCATAAATATATCGATTAAATTGATCTGAATTTTTGTATTTATGTTGCAATTTTAATTGACTTCGCACATAATTGTAAATACACACATCAAAAGTGTCTAGGGATCAACATATATTTTTGCAATAACTTTTCTCCTGATTGATATTAATTAAAATTTTCTTTAAGGATTCATCAAATAAAGTGTTTTCGTTTGTCACAGTAACGATAAACCAAGTCACCTTTGCATTAATAAAGAAATTTGCCATTTTCCTAATAAAGGGATTTTTGACATTTGAACCACTAACACAAAAGTTCGAAAAAAAGACTGAAATAACAGTTTTCTCTAAAATTTTATTGGGTAACTTAAACAATTAATAATCCGTGTTTCTACCGCGAACACTAACAACACAAGAACATCGGTTTGGCATACTCAAAATGAGTTCATCCAAATCACGCTGTGGAATGGCCGCCCATGTTCGTTGCAACAACAAAAAAAGGTCTTCTTGCGACTGGATACCCTCCATATTCGGCAGAGCTCTTCTCTGTAGCATATCCCATGCATGATCAATCGGGTTCAAGTCTGGCGACTGAGCAGGCCAGGGCAGGACATTGATGTTAGCTGCGGCGAGAGTCTGTCTTACAACTCTTGCGGTGTGCGGTCGTGCATTATCATGCATTAACTGAAATAAGGGACCGATTTGCACTTGTAGAGGAACGATGACGTCTGATACAATCGTCTCAGCATAAATTTGAGCGTTGAGGTTGCCTCTGATCCAAATCAACTCAGTTCTTCCGCCGATCCAAATACCCGCCCATACCATGATGGTTCCACCACTATAAGGATGGACTTCCTGGCAGGATTTTAATCGCTGTTGGCGTCCAGGGGTTCTCCAGTGTCGTATACGTCTTGTATCCGGTCTCATACCAAAACGAGACTCATCAGAAAAGCACACGAAACGCTATTGTTCTTCTGCCCAATTTCTGTGTTCAAGAGCCCATTGATATCGAATCCTACGATTGTGCATTGCTATAGGTGGTACCCGTAGCGGTCTTCGGGAATGAAGGTTCACTTCATGCAAGCGGTTTCTGACTGTTTGGTCGCTAATTAAGTTCCCTGAAGAGTGATGAAGCCTCACGGCTAACATCATGGCGGTTATTGTTGGAGCTCTTCGAGTTAAGATTTGAATGTATCGGTCTTGTCTCCGTGTGGTGCAGCGATACCGTCCTCCATGGCGCTCAGCCACGGTACCAGTGCTTCGGTAACGTGTCCAAAGTCGACTGATAACACTCTGACTTGTATTCAGAGCTAAAGCCACAGTACGTTGCCGGGAACCAGCTTCTATCATTCCCACGGCTCTGAGCATTTCTTCCCTGCTTAAATGACGTCGCCGCTCCATAATAACGTTGGTTTTAATCAGTAGTAGGGAAACAGTAGCACTAATAATGTCTTCAATGCGTTGTATGTTTTTATAGGGAAAATATTGACAGCTGATTTTCATCTTTTACTCGAATTTGATTCACAGTTCCTGATTCAAATTATGAAATGCACCAAAAAGGATCCATATAAATTTATAAAATCATAAATTTATTACAAAGCCACATCTCAATCTCAAGAAATCCGCATAAAAATGCTTGATCCCTAGACACTTTTGATGTGTGTAGTATACAGCAGGAACATTTCCAAAATAAAGTAATTCTTTTTAAATTCTTAGTGACTAGACTGAGTTTTAATTTAACAAACTCCCAACCATCGCTAAAGTGGTGACCCCGACGTGATGTGATGAGTGGTGGCTACAATGTCCTATTGGCACCCTTTTTGTGCGAAACCATAAAAACGCTCCTACTCGCAGCGTTTCGGCTCTCGGTATGGCGCTCATATATTTTCTTTATCACTACTTACGCCCCTTGACCCTTTCAGTCGACTACGATTGTTTAGAGGTTTAAAAAGTGAAATGTGTGTTTGTTATTACCACCCGACGAATAAAACGCACAGTTCCCTGCTCTTTACGATGCCGTCGGCATAACATTGAGTTCACGAGTTATTTAACTAAGTGCCAATTTCACCAATAAAACTAAACGCGATCAGCACACCTTAACTGAGTTCAAAAGCTGTCAGTGTCAAGATCTCGCAACAATAATAACACTGACAGCTCTTGAACGCGGTTTACATAGATGTACCTACGTATGATGTTTATGATGTTTATGTGATTTGTGAGTATATTTAATCTTCTTCTACACTAATATAAGAGGAAAGATTTGTTTGTTTGAAATGAATAGGCTACGAAATTACTGCACCGATTTGAAAAATTATTCTTGTGATGGATAGCCTATTTATTGAGGAATGCTATAGGCTATATAATATCACGCTACAACCAATAGGAGCGTCGCACCAATGAAAACTGTTGAAAAAACGAAAAAAAATATTCCTTTTCAGAGCTTCCGTTGCGTGCGCTGCGTAAACGGTTAAAGTTACGCAAAAATATTGTATGACGAAATTGTTGCATCTTAAAAGTTCTTAAAAAAGTCTGCGACAGCATATGTCTGTCTTTTAAGGTTGACTCACTATAACCTTTTATATGATAATCTTTAAATAACGCATTATTTGCGAAGGTGTTTTTATAAACATAATGATATTAATCCTTATTCGTTATCCATCATAAGTATTTAATTTTGAACGAAATTGCCCTTGACATCTTTTGGTTTCAATGAATATCATAGGAGATATGTTTTAAAATAAATCAGCACGGCCGCCGCGCGCCGGTAGCTGTGCGAGGTTGACTATAGTTCCACTCTTACTGATCATAGCGTGATGTACTTACCAAAAATAGCTTCTTAAAGTAATGTAAACAAAGCTACACATCAAGCTATACATTTCCAGTTTTAGCTGACCTCGCATTGTATAGGTTTTTCGCACAATCAGAAGTCAGCTTATACTGGTTTTGTATAGCTTGATGTGTAGCCGTGCGCACTAAGTAATAATCTTAAAGTAATGTAATATATTTTAGTAGTATATTAGGTATTTTTTTCCTCAAATTAACGCGGGTGAAACCGCGGGGCACTGCTAGTAGCATAATAAAATTAACAATATTTTTTATTTGTTTGTTCATCTACTAATACCCTTCAACAAATTACACATTAAATTCAACTATTTTTTAAGGATGTACGGACGCCAGCACATCAAGCTACCCGAAACTGTAATTTTTTCCCAATCAACTTTGAACCTTTTATTCTAGCGGTAAAGTTGAAAATCTATTAGAGAAATTTGACAGATTGTAGTAGCTTGATGTGCTGGCGTCTGTACTTATTTTTTTTTCCGTACTTTTTCTCATATCACAAGTGACATTGGAAGAATTGTCGATTTCTGCGCCATTGCCATAGAGAAAAATAGAATAGAATAGATCGCGATCAGTTCAGTTTTATTGGTGAAATCCACCCTAAGTTCGATGTCAAGACACAAGGAGGTCTTTCGACATAAACATAGAAGTAGATTGGTCTCATGATACTTTTAGATATTTACGCGATGAATAAACTCGAGCCACTTTCGTTTCAATGTGCAACATTGAAACGAAAGTGGCTCGAGTTTATTCGTGACCACGAATCCGTGAAAAGACTTTAAACGTTACAAATATAAAATTAGGAGAACTCAAAGAACCAATAACCTTAAATTATTTTGGGGATCGTTTATTTTCCATCAAGTGATTCAAGTGATTTTAATGAAAAATACGTCAAATTGCAAAGATTTTAATCTATTTGACAAGATTGATCAAATGAATTGCTGTTCTGTAATTGATTTCAATTTTGCAAATTGAATAGATATTGATTTCGGATTATACCTACAATAAGTTCCATTAATTTTTACCTTTATCATTGTAATGTTAATACACTGATTCGGTGGTATGTTTTAATTATTTAACTGATTCACTAAAAACTTTTTGGGCCTCTAATGATGTACACTTTTTAAATTAGGTATTTCTTAAGTATTTACACTAGGAAGTCAATTAAAAGACTAACTAACTAACTATATAAATAAATACAAAAACAAAAGGATATTTAGGCGTCATTTTTAAACAAATGAGCCTCTTTTTAAAAGTTTGGCCTTTTCTCACAGTGACTTGGCTGTTTATTTTTTAAAGAACTAGAAAATAATTGTTCACTAAAAGAGCATGCATTAAATTAGAGAGTTAAATAATATTTTTTGGAAATCAAAATCAGAATTATTTAAAATAGTTTATTAGTTCGAATAAATACAGGCCTAGTTTTATGAAATAGCTGACAACTCATATCGGTCGGTCCACTCGCAGTTTTCCATTAGAATGAACCGACGACTACCTATAGATATTGCTCTACTACACCAATTCAATGAAATGATAAGACAAATGATTTAGAATGGATATGCCAAAATTTTCTTACTTAAGTAATACCTATTTTAACTGTTTGCACTGGCTCAGTTCAGGCTCGGTTTAATAACAAAGTATAACACGTCGTCTCTGAAAAGAAAGAAATAATCTCATACTAATAAAGAAATAATCTCTCTAAAGTATGTATTTTCAACTAGCTAATTGCATGCGTCGTAGTGCCCTTTTCATTTTTTTTTGTTAGGATCCTTCTCCGGCGCGTAAACAACAACTTAAAAAATTTACATCACAATCTGACGAGCCATTTTCGAGTTTTTGTGAAACTAACGCATGGCAATTGATTTATAAATATAGATAATACATTTATCACTTCTTATTTTGATATTATCTTTTCCGAATACTATGTCTACACCTGTCGTGAGCTTTTCATATTACATTATACAGGATTATTCTTTCACGATATTCTATATTATTTCCTAGCTTGACGTGTTCAATATATTGTATTAGTGTCGGGTCGCGGCACACACGTGGTATCGCCAACTGTCAGCGGGCTGTGATTGTCGTCGCCGACTGTACAGTTATTTTCTACTCAGTTCTCTGTTCCCATTCATAAACACAACACTACAATATTACTTTTTTCATTCTTTCATTTGAATTGTACAATCGTGAACAAATGTGTCTACGCTTTGATAGTGATGTGTGTTTGTAATTATTATGATATTTTACATTTTTACGGAGAATGTCGTGCGTGTGGAAAATTTTGGGTGTGAATGTAGACGGCTATACTCGTAAAGGGAAGACCAAAGAAATGATGGATGGACTGTGTGAAAGTTGATATGGCCCGAACACTAGTGACAACCGAGATGACGACAAATAGAGATAGTATGGAGGAAAAAGACATGTTGGGCCGACCTCAAATAAATTGGGTTAAAGATACGGTTTCCTATAGAGCGTTTCCGTCACATTTATAACGTACGTCATTAAGGTCTGTCATTTTCACCAGTATTTGACATTAGGGTGTCAAAAAACGCTCTGTATTTGGACATTACGGCCGCATGTGACAGTCACCCCTAGGAAACCGTAGCTTAGGGCTGCACCCTAATTCACAACCATACGTTAAACTATCCTATCGAAAATGACACATTTCAATATCCTGATTTGCCTTGCTCCCGACAGCAAACAGCTGTCGGAAGAATAGTGGTCGTCTATTTGATTTAAACTGACCAAATTTTCGGGTTTTGGTCTTGTGAACAGGGTTTAGAGGACTCCTACGACAACATTGATTGATGTTCGATAAGGTACGGAAGCATATCGAGTGGTTGTGAATAGCTATGCAGGACATTTTACGAACTTGTTTAGTGGCCTTACAAATTTTTGAACCACGTCGATCTCCAAAAAGGTTATCGAATTGGGCAGTAACTCTTTAATTACTTTAAATACTTTCGCTAACCTAAACCCTTTTTTTTTAATTTTGGCTAGAAATAACCTACAAAAAATATCTACTTTGCGGCTTTACGGCGTAAAGCCACAATCGTGAGAAAGTCGAGGCGGCCAGACCAATTGACATTTCCAATCAACTTTTTTTCGAGCCAATTATCGTCGATCGTTTTCTTTCCCAGGAACCGTTTCCTCAGCTACTGAAGAGGAATACAAATGAGCTAATGAAATAATAGAGGGCAGCGGTCGTCCGTGTCGGTACCTATCTCCGTTAATTAACGGCCATTCGGAATGTTTACCTACACGAAAGGCTTATTAGTCGATTCGCACGAATTTACTTGCCCGAAGCGGGCGAATCGTCACTTTTAAATAATATAATTTTTTCTATAGACGACTCGCATGAATTGGCACATTTTGAATTTTATGCGATAAAGTATAGAAAAAAGGGCACTAAGGCACAGAAGTGATTATAGTTAATTATAAAATGTGTACTTATAAAAAATAATATTATGTAAAAGTAAGGATTCGCCCGTTTCGGGCGAGTAATTTCGTGCGAATCGACTAAAAAGCCACGCGGACAATATTCAATTATTGCCCGGTTTATCGCACACCGCAGTCTGTTGGGAAAAAAAGCACTTGTGAATATTTTCAATAGCTTTACGTACCTGTCCGGTACGTCTGGCTAGCAGGCGCTCCCGGCGATTGTTGAATGACAATGCATTCATGTTTGATTTAGTATACTTTGTTTATTTTCTTGATGGGTAATATAACTTAATATAATATAATATAACTTCATCCTGATGTAATTTTGTTGGTATCTCGTCCTATTTTAGAATGAGTAACAGGATAATTATACAGGGTAATGCATAGATACTATAGTTTAATTTCCTTTTCATTTAGGTGGTACACATACCTACCGTACTACGTGGCATTACTATTATATGTCCGTAACTGTGATTTTGAAACACCTTGTATACTTATCGCAGCGTTATGCTGAGATAGGAATCTCTAGGGATTCGTACCGAAAGGGTGCCAATGGAACCCTATTATTAATCCTCCGCTGTCCGTCCGTCTGACTGTCCGTGGGCTGTTTCTCATGAACCGTAATAGGTAGATAGTTGAAAATTTCACAGTGTGTTTTTCTATTGCCGCTACAACAACAACTAATAAAAATAAAATAACAATTAAAGGGAGACCCCTTTAATTTTTAACTTTGTTTTATTTACAAGAAAGTATTTTGGAACGAAGTTCCTTATCGCACGTTGTGAAAGGGGGCTAGACGGAAAAAATTCTTACGAAAAGTTGTCACGACACTTTTTGCTATTGTAAGCTGTGCGGCGTCGCATGTTTCTCTGTCTGTCTCTCTCTCTCTTATAGAAAGCAAGCCAGATATCTTCATTTCTATTTCGCATTGAATATAATTATTAATATAATTATTTTATACAAGATTCAATACATTACATTATTTATTATTATAACTTACAAAAAATAAAATTTTATTACAATTCCTTCACTAATTAATCGAAAGGAACTTCGTTCCATCCGGGTGTCCCTTGACACCTCTCAAGTTTTTTTTCGTTTTTTGGAAGTCCGACGCACCCGTGGCCGGTTTGTTGGCCTCGCACAGGTCTTTTGTAACTATTCGTGATTTTTTAGTTTTTATAATGTTGTTTTCTTATTGTAAGTATGTAAGTAGGTACCTATTTCCTGTGCGTGTCCCAAATAAAACATTTATTTTTCTTTCATAAATTCAATCGCTGGCACAAGGTAACAATATGTAAAATCACATCTTACTTAGAAACATCGTGGGTATTTCCCGCGGGCAGACATTTTTATTAGTTTATCTAACGTTGTGTCGTGTCCATCCAATTTGATCTGTAGCACTCCCAGATGACCGTCACGCTCGCTATGATACTAATATTATAACGGCGAAAGTTTGTGAGTGTGTGTGTGTGTTCATATGTTTGTTACTTCTTCACGTTCAAACGGCCCGACCAATTTTAATAAAATTTTGTCTGGAGGTAGCTGACACCTTGGATTAACATATAGGCTACTTTTTATCCCGATACTCCCTCGGGACCCACAATTATGCGGGTGAAACCGCGGGGAGCAGCTTAAAAGTTGTTAGACTCATCAGATTGCATACAGATATTCATGCATTAATCTAAACAAAGTTTACCTATACGTATAGTCAGGTAAATTAATAGGTAAGCAAATTGACTACCAACTTAAATTGTCCGTGCCTATATTCAAATCACAACTGCCATTCTTTGACAGTTGTACCAAACGGCTATAACACGGCAAATTGACGTAGGGTATAAGGACGATTGAAGATTATCTAAGGAGCCTTGCATACAGCTACAGTGTCCGCCATTTTGTTTTTGTTATTCAAAATGGCAGCCACGTGTCTTGCACGGCCACGCGTCACGCAGACCACGCATGACTCCTATACACAAAGAGAATAAAACCCCTTGAGAGCTGATAGACCGATTTCGCTTAGGCACACGACTCACCACTGCGGGCCGGGGGACGAAGAAAATACAGCGGTTGTGATTGGCCGATGCAACAATGTCAGGACAAAAATTGCAAAAAAGATGATGATGATGATGCACAAATTTTTGCGACAATAATATCGATATCGATAAAATCGACGTGTATTAATACTACATTTTTTAAACTATACTGATAGGTTGTTAACTGGGTGCAAATAAAGCTCTAACGTAACACTTCAAATTTATCTTTATTAACCAACTTCAACTTCAAAAAAGGAGGAGGTTCTCAATTTGGATGTTTATATATATATTTTTTTTTTATTACAGGCAAAAACAGGGTCAGTGTTGATGAACTAAATAAACGGCGTCGGTTCTTTAAAGTTTCAAAGCAATCTGCTGTAAAATTCCTTGAATAAGCAACGCTATATTTTTTTGGAAATCAATTTTCCCTGTGAACTGCATTAATCCACTTTTATTTCTGTTCCGGAATATTTGGAAATCTAAAATATAAACATTAAGTAATGTTAGTTTTTTTACCATTATGAAACATCATAATTTTTATCGTCAATAAAAACTTTGTTTTGGTGGTTAATAAGTTGTCACAACACCACAACATTAGTACGGATAGAAAGGGACAGACGTATAGACAATACCCTAGTGAGAGAAAGGGACTTTTCAAAAAGACATCAACGCGGTATACATTTTTGTGCCATTTTACGTAAACAACCAGTTTAGCTTGAGCCCTGTAATTATTCATAATATTATTAAATTATATATGTTTTACTCACAGATGAACATCTTTTTCATAGCTGGATGTTCTAGACGATTTCTCACACCATTTAGTTGAACATGAACTCATAATTGTTTTTATTTATACAGAAATGTTTTAAAAGGTATCAAAATAACTGCGTGTGCAGAGATACAATAACTGGTCAATACTAAAATGGCCACTCGTAGTTTCATCTAACATCAGTGCAATTTCATGTATGTGTCGTGAGCCTGAGTCGCCCGCATGAGCTGTCAAGAGGTTGTATAGTCATTGCCTATACAGGATGAAATTGAAAACATATGACAAATCGAAATGGGAGATTGTACTCATCATTAAGAACAACTTTTACTATGGGACCAAACCTGAAATCACGAAAAAAAAAATCAGCGGTTCCCTACATTTAGGTTCGCATAACTTGTCAAAATGTAAGGAACAGCTGATTTTTTTTTTCGCAATTGCATCTTTGGTCCCCTTTCGTTTGGCAGCGGCGGGTTCCCGCATTGTCGAAGCGGGGGGTTCACTAGCCGTGTCTTGGTCACCCACGGTGAAGCGAAGAGGAAACCGAGGAGGGGCCGCTCGTCAGGGCTTTTGCCGGTAAGCCGACGACGTAGCGGCCAACAAGTAGGTTGCGGTGCCGCTCGCGTCGCCACCGTCTGATGGCGAACGCGGTGCATGAGGTCGCAGGGGCCGAGGGGTCCTGGTATGACGTTGGCCGCTCTCCGTATCCCCCTTTGGTCCCTGGGGTGGTCACAGAGTGCTATGTGTTCTGGTGCGCCGGTGATGAGGAGTACTCCCCAGAGGAGGGTCCGGTGATGGACAGCCGCGGCGGGTTCACAGATGAGTGCTAACGCGCCCGTGTTCCCGCCGTAAGCGGCAGAGAGAGGAACACCGTGAAGTTTTAGTGGGTTAGAGTCCCACATAACTGCACTATTTCCCCGTGGTAGTGCAGAATGCATGAGCATTACTCCACAATAACAAAAAAAAGGTTAGGTTAGAACAGTGACCATTAACGCGCGAAGGTGAACGAGTGAAGCGAGCCGGCCGCCGACCGCTGACCGCTAGATCCCCTCTATTGTTGGTGAATCATTTGATTAGACGAGGCTGTAACAGTATGATGTTTCCTGATATTTAGAAAGAAAGAAGAAAGAAAATACATTTACTTACTATTCATTACAGAATTTTGGCTAAAAATGAGTAAATATAAAGTTGTAAATTATATGTAATGAACATTATACTAAATGTTATTAGAGCAAAAGAAGGTTATATGAAATATAACATTCGATCATAAGAAATTGTGAAATACGTTTTTATAGCATATGAAAACTATATTATTATCATGTGAACGTTATTTCAAGGGATAACTATCTGTTATTTTGCCATATATTACACACCCATCTTACATAGGGGGGTTTTTTTAAGTATGAGAAATACCTGTGCTAGGAGAAAGTAGCGCATGGTGTGTACCGAAGTAGCGGCACACACTATTTATTTATTTGATTTATACGGCTTAAGGAACCAATTACATGAATCAAAGATATATAATAAATACTAACATAAACTAATAACAACAATTAAATACAATATTCTCACAAAAATGTAGGCACATAACCATTCAAATTTATTAGCGAACAGCCATGCTATTCTCTAAGGATACAGCCTTGCGGGCAGCGCTGTCGCAGCGGTGAAAACGATAGTTTCAGCGCTGCGACAGCGCTGCCCGCAAGGCTGTATCCTTAGATAATAGCTCCCCAGATCGCAATCCGAGTTAGATTCCACGAGCTTATTTAGTGTGGTCAACACGCGCGGTACGGGAGACGCAGCACGGGCCATAATCCGACACAAAGGCACGCAGTCGATGTTTTCTCCCATAGACATAATTATTCGGTGTGTAAAGTCGAATCAGCTCAATATGGATGTCAGGATGTTTTGTCAATCTATACTAATATTATAAAGAGGAAAGATTTGTATGTATGTTTGTAACGAATTGGCTCAAAAAGTACTGGACCGATTTTAAAAATTCTTTCACTATTTGAATGCTACATTATCACTGATTAATATAGGCTTTTTTAATTGCAAGAAAAAAAAATAAAAAAATAAATGTCCACCCGTGCGAAGCCGGGACAGGCCGCTAGTAATTTATAAAACTTTGGATAAAGTAAACCTTGGGCTTTTTTAGTACACGATAAATAAACTAATATATTGCTATATTTATTTTGTACTAGCTTTTTCCCACGGCCTCGCCCACGTGGAGGTCGTAAGTTATCCCACAAAGGATCGTACTGCCACGATAAAAAGTATCCTATAAGTTAATCCAGGTTATAAATTAACCCATAAGGTTACAGTATTTGCGCCGCTTGAGGATCTCAGCAGCCGCAGCAGTGGCGCCAACAAAGCCCGCCGTGCTAAGAACATGTCAAATCAAATCAAATCAAATCAAAATATTTTTATTTCACATAAGCCTACAAGGGCACTTATGAAACGTCAGAAGCTAGGTGCACGGTTCCAATTGGTCGTTTCCTATGGAGAAGAACCGGCAAGAAACTCCACGGTTACTCTTTTAAAAATAATTGGCTTTTACAATGTTTTCTAATTACAGTAGGTATGGGAGAACAGCGTAGGCCTGTCAACAAGTGCCAGGTACTTGATAAAATAAAAAATGATCTACAGATCTAAAATCTACAGGGCCTACAAAGTCCTCACATTTACAAAATCAAAAACTCAAAAAAAGATAAATAAAATATAAAAACCTATTAAAACCAAGTGATCATAATTTCCATTACAACCACTAAAAAGAGTTGGAGGATTAGAATTGTCTCTATATAATGTCAAATAGTAAAAAGATTAAATGTCAAAGAAGTATGTAAAAATTAAATAAAAATCGTAATTTGAGAGCAGTTAATAGACGTTTATGTAGTTATGCCGTTAATGAGATGCCAGGGAAGCCACATGTGCAGAAGCAATTATTGCCAAACTACCTTGTCTTCAACGTAGTCTTTAATCTTATAATATGCTTTTTTGATAAGGACACGTTTGATGAGGGTTTTGAACTTTCCATCGCTAAGTTCTGTAACCGGCTTTGGCAACTTGTTATAAAAACGGATGCTATTTATATGAAAAGACTTGCTAGTTTTTGTTAATCTAAATTTAGGTATCACAATTTCATTTTTACTACGGGTATTTATATTATGGAAATCGCTTCTTATTTTAAAAAGTCCTAAGTTTTTGCGAACATACAAAATACTTTCTAAAATATAAAGAGAAGGCAGAGTTAGTATATCAATTTCTTTGAATTTGTTTCTAAGAGACTCGCGAGGACTCATTTTATAAATTGCGTGGATTGCCCTCTTTTGTAAAATGAAAATTGAATCTACGTCAGCTGCCGATCCCCACAGCAGAACACCATAAGACATAATACTGTGGAAATAAGCAAAGTATACTAACCTAGCTGTGGCTATATCTGTCAACTGCCTTATTTTCCTTACTGCATATGCAGCTGAACTTAATCTACCTGAAAGAGCTCTAATGTGTGCGCCCCATTGTAATTTTGAATCTAAAGTAATTCCCAGAAATACAGTTTCCGTAATAACATCTAGTTTTTTGCCATCAAGCTCTAAATTCAGACCCACTTGAGGTACATTTGGTAATGAGAACTTAAGACATTTCGTTTTGTTCGCATTAAGTAAAAGATTATTAGCTGCAAACCATTTCGAAAGAACAGCCAGACTATCGTTGACATTTAAAACATCCGTATCTTTTCTATCTATTTTAAAAATAAGGGAAGTGTCATCAGCGAATAAAATGATATCCGATAAGTTAGCCATCATGTAAGGAAGGTCATTAATATATACTAGGAATAGAAAAGGCCCAAGAATTGAGCCTTGAGGCACGCCCATCTTAACTAGAGACCCCGATGACGTCGCCCCGTTAACGTTTACCTTTTGCTGCCTCTTTGACAGATATGAAAGAACAAGATCAGCAGCTTGTCCACGAATTCCGTAATGGTATAATTTACAGATCAGTGTATTATGGTCAACGCAGTCGAACGCTTTTGAGAGGTCACAGAAAATGCCAATTGCATCCTGGGACTTCTCCCAGGATTCCAAAATGTGACTGATGAGTTTTACTCCCGCGTCCATCGTCGACCTACCTTTCGTGAAACCAAACTGGTGACTATGTAAAATCCCATTTGAGTTAAAATGTGACAACATCTGGTCTAGCATGATTTTTTCGTAGATTTTGCTCAATGCTGGTAACACAGATATAGGTCTATAATTGGAGGGATCAAACTTACTACCCGATTTGAAAATTGGTACTACTTTACTATGTTTCATTAAGTCAGGAAACGTACCGCTGTCTAGACATTGATTAAATATGCCTGTTAGGGCAGGGGCAATTGTGTCAATAATATCTCCAAGAACCCTAACAGAAATCCCCCATAAGTCTTCAGTATTTTTTATGTTAAGACTTTTAAATGCTTTTTTAATAGTGGCAATAGAAATGGGCTTGAATTCAAAAATTGGTATATCCTTATTAAAGTTTTCTTTAAGAAGAGATTCAGCTAATACAGGTGATGAGGGGAGTGATTTTGTAACCTCTATTGGGATGTTGGTAAAGAAATTTTCAAGTGTCTCAGCCACTTTTAACTTATCTGAAATGATTTCATCATCGATTTTTAGGGACAACTCATTCTGATGTTGCTGTTTTGTGTTTCCAGTTTCTTTGTTAATTATCTGCCACACAGCTTTTATTTTATTATTAGACATACTAATTTTGTTACTTATCAATTTAGATTTAGCCTCAGCGCAGACTCTTTTGAATATTTTAGAATAGTTTCTTACATATTTATGAAGGGCTTGATCAGAAGTTAATGATTTCTCGTGATACAAATTATATAAAATATCTCTGCTTTTTCTAATGCCAGCAGTGGCCCATTCACTAAATTTTGGTTTAGTATTGATAGTAACTTTTTTTACAGGACATGCTTTATTGAATTCTTGGCATATTGTAGAAAATAATGTACTATAGTTTATGTCGGGGTCTTGTGAATCAAAACTAGCTGTTGAAAGATTGTTATGAACATTATTATTAAAGATTTTCAATCTATTTTTAGTTAGAGGTCTATATTGAGTGGATTTATCTATGTGTAATTTTTTACCTAAGTCAAATGATACATGAGATGGCGAAGGGTATCAACACACGTTGCGTCCCACACCAGAGGCCTATCCACCTTCCAGGGCAACTTCATGTCGTCTGGTCTCTTCCCATCGTCACCTAAGCCTTTTGGTAATCTAATATATAAAATTTTCGTGTCACAGTGTTAGTTACCATACTCCTCCGAAACGGCTGGACCGATTTGTATGAAATTTTATATGCATATTCAGTAGATCTGAGAATCGGCTACTATCTATTTTTTTTTTTTGCAAAACGACGTTTGCGGGGTCAGCTAGTACATATATATGTATATATGTATATATAATAGATAGATATATACTACTACTGCATAAGGTAAAACATTTATTGAGGATGATATTCTCATAGCATGTGCCTATGTCTATTTCCTATTTAGTAAATATTAATTGTTTAGTAAATAGTGTTTGCTGCACCGGACGACGTCATTACGTCAGCGCCGGCTGTCGCTGAAAACCAGCGCTGGGGCTCTGTCTTGCACAGGGTCGCAGCATAATGCTGAGCGATAGCCGTTTTGCGTGGATGTGACGCATGTTTCCCCCTACCTTTTATTTATTTTATTTTTTGTTTTTGTTCTTTTTGCGTCATGTTCACCGCAAATAAACGTATTTTCTTTTCTTTCTATATATAATATACATATATATATATATATATTAGGATACAGTAGGATTAAAAAAAAACGAAATCTTTCATATAGTTACCTGTCACTGACATCCCACACGGAAAACGAACAAGAATCTAAGGTAGAAATAGTGAAGGGAAGCGCCTTCATACGCACGAACGCCATATCGATGTAGCGAGCTACTGACAGTTCATTAATTAACTCTGCTTACTTCGGAATCCGTACCTTCACGCTCTTATATCGAGTGTCCATACTACGGATACTGTCAATACTGTCAATACTTACTATAGTGCCACTGCTTGCTAGCAATATATGTCGGTAAAATGCTCTTAAATCTTACAGATTTTCAGTAAACAGGAGCCATTATTTTGCGGATTTACTCAGGTGCATGTTTCGGGGTGTCACGACTGGTACCCTGGCACAATCTAAAAGGCGCCACTTTATAATCACATCACTCGTCTGTGGACATTCATTAGTACAGTACGTGTCGCTCGAATTAATAGATCGTCAACCTTTTTTGTAACTTTATCACCAAATTTAAATTTTAGTACTGCTTTGGTATATCATTTTATTTACACTGAGTTTCAATAATGAAAACGTGTGCAGCCTGTAACGTGCAGTTCAATGACGGAGTCCAATGTGGGAGCTGCAGGAAACATCTGGATTTTGGATGTGCAAATATTTCCGAAGCCGGATGGAGAAAACTCGGCGCCACCAGAATGGCGCAATGGAAGTGCCCCACTTGTCGTACGTCATCCCCAGCTCTGGTTGCTCCTGAACCAGCCTCCCTCGAAACCATATTGAGTGAAATTCGAGACATGAAACGCCAGTTACTCGACTTGCCGACCCTGCTAGATGATATTCGAGTAATCAAGGATGAGTTAGCTGAGCTAAAAATTACATGTGAAGGCACTAGTGGTAGGCTTGATGAATTTGACACTCGACTAGCGGAGGTTGAAGCAAAAGCAACAGAATTTGACAAGCTTCAGGAAATGGTGAGTTGCTTGCAGACTGACCTGGAGAGATCCAAGTTTGAACTCGCTAAATATGAACAGCGATCCCGACTAAACAATGTCGAAATTAAAGGAGTTCCTATAAGAAAAGATGAAAATCTTTTTTCGATTATTGAAGCGATCAGCCGGAAGGTGAACTACAGCTGCCCCAAATCACAGGTGAATTATATCTCAAGGGTGCCTATTTTTAATTCTAACGAAAAATTGATCATAGTGAGTTTTCTTAACCGGTATGTGAAAGAAGATTTTATCGCAGCTGCACGTGCCGTTAAGGACCTATCCGCATCTCATATCGGTTTTCAAGGCACAACTCAGCGTATATATGTCAATGATCACCTGAGCGTCGAGTATAAGAAGCTCTTAACTAAGGTTAAGACCATGGCCAAGGAGAAATATTATGAATTCGTTTGGGTAAAGCATGGGAAAATCCATATATTGAAAAATGCTAATTGTAAAGTAGCTATTATACGTAAAGAATCCGATTTAAACAAGATTGTGTAAAATGCTTTCTATTTTTACTAAGTTATTTTTTTATTTTATTTCATAGTTTTATTACATTTCAATCGCTTATATTTATTGCGATCCTAAGTATTTCAATATTTGTTTACAAAATGTTTAGCACCTCTATCGCACTAATGAGCTCGACACCTGTCTTTTGTTTAGCTAAAGGAATCCTTTATGTTTCTTATCGCGCTGATTACTTCAAAGCTATAATGCATTTCAATATGTTTGCCTCGCTCTCGCTTGTACGCACCACACATTATTGCTTGCTTTATCGCACAGCTGTTTACTACTCGACGCCGTATGATTTTTGTTCATGCACAAACTTTTTTAAAGTTTACCTTCCTTGTATGTTTATATTTTTATTTTACCTCAACATAAATTATTATTTAATGAAAGCTGTTATTGTAATACTCGTACATCACACCGATTTATATTCAATTATTGACTACATTTTTAATGCCTATTATATCTAATAACAGTTATAACTTAAACATATATTATCAGAACGTTCGCGGTCTTAGAACTAAAACTCTTTCTTTCTATCGTCAAATGTTACTTTATTCGTATGATATCATAGTACTTACTGAGACTTGGTTATTGGATGGCGTTTTAAATTCTGAGTTTTTTGATGATCGGTACATTGTTTGGCGCCGCGACCGAGACTATGTTTTGACCGGACAATCGCGTGGTGGGGGGGTACTCATTGCTACTCGTAGAGAATTATCAGTTATTTGCCAACCTAATTTTCATTCTACTGCAGAGGACCTTTGGCTATCTATACACCTTAAAAATCGTATTACACGGAACAATATAACATTGCATATTTGCGATATTTACTTATGCCAACAAAACTTAGGCCTTTCTTTTTCTTCACAACTCTCTAATTTTCTTGCTAAATTAAACCAGACCGTTATTAATAATATTTCTGATACCTTTCTCGTAATAGGTGACTTTAATATGAGCGGTATTAACTGGGTTCCATCTGACAACTTGTCACATGTCCCATCGAATCCTACCAGTAACGACGAAGTTTTGTTTTGCGACGAATTATGCATGCTTGATTTTGGTCAGTATAACACGGTAACTAATAGGTATGGTAGAATCCTAGACCTCGTCCTTTCCAATGAAAAAGTGAATGTGACCGAATGTTCTAGCCCACTGGTGCCTATTGATACCTATCATCCAGCGTTATTAATTAATTTAGACTTATCTGTAACACCTTTGCTTGATTGTGCGCCTCGTACTCAATTCCTGTTTGATAAAGGCGACTATCAATCTATCAGCAGAGACATCCGTATGACTGACTGGGAAACGGAGTTTTCCGCGAGGTCAATTGATGATGCAGTTAATTTCTTTAATCAGTTTATTTTTGATCTACAAATAAAGTATATTCCACAAAAACTGTTTCAGAATAAAAAGTATCCAATATGGTATAGTTCGTCACTTATTAGCACAATTAAGGAAAAATATAAATATTTAAAAAAATTCAAAACCTATGGCAATATATCTGACGAATTAGCATTCAAGCTTCTTCGCGAAAGGGTGAAAACTATGGAATCTCAATGCTACCGCAACTATTTGGATCTAACAGAAAATTCTATTAGAAATAACCCAAAATACTTTTGGACTTTTGTAAAAAAACGCCATAACTCAAACGCAATCCCAAGCACCTTGAACCATAATAGTGATACTTTGAAGACGGGAGAATCTATTTGTCAGGCTTTTTCCGAATACTTCCATTCTACTTTTCTCTCTAATCCCAGTGTTAGTCATCTAATCCCTTCTCCCCCTCCTATTAACAATTCGTCGAACCTAACATCCGATATCTGCAGTATCATTGTTGACATTGATGAAATAATTAACTTGCTTCGTAACTTGGATACATGCAAATCGGCAGGACCCGACAACATCCCATCCAAACTTCTTGTTCAGTGTGCACCTTCGATAGCGCAACCTATTTCAATTTTATTTAGAAAATCATTGAACACTTGTGTTGTGCCGCAAATATGGAAATCTGCGTTTATAACGCCTATACATAAAAAAGGTGTCAAAACAGACATAATGAATTACAGGCCGATATCTAAACTGTGTATTATAGCAAAGGTCTTTGAAAGAATAATATATAATCAGGTTTATAGTGCTCTGAAAAATTCATTTAGCTCGTTCCAACACGGTTTCTTAAAAGGGAGGTCCACCGTCACGAACCTGATTCTCCTTAATGAATTTATAACTGATGCCATGTGCAACGGTAAGCAGGTTGATGTCGTTTATACAGACTATAGCAAAGCCTTTGATCGAATTGATCATAGCATTCTGATATCTAAGTTAAATGGCATGGGAATTTGTGGTGATCTACTCAGATGGTTTTCCTCTTACCTTGTCAACAGGACCCAAGCAGTAGTACTAAATAATTATATATCCAGTTGGGTGCCTGTTCCTAGTGGAGTCCCGCAGGGTTCATTGCTTGGTCCATTGCTATTTATAATCTATATTAACGACATCGACTCTTGCTTGACTTCATCCAAACTTTTATGTTTTGCTGATGATATGAAAATTTATGCCACAATATCATCGCAGATGGACGTAATGGCACTTCAGAATGATCTGCGTCGCCTAGAGGATTACTGCCAGAGAAACATGCTGGATCTTAATCCCGCGAAATGCTCGGTCGTAACGTATTCTCGGAAGCGCTCAATCATTGCTACATCGTATACCTTAGATGATCAAATTCTACCTAGATCAAACTCCATCCGTGATCTGGGGGTTCATCATGATTCTCAGCTCAGTTTTGAAATACACGTTGATGCAATAGTCGCTAAGGCCTCAAAATCACTGGGTTTCATAATGCGGTTATCTAAGTGCTTCACTCAAGCCAAAACTTTAAAAATTCTATACTGTACTTTTGTTAGAAGCCACTTGGAATACGCATCTGAAATATGGAACCCATATTACCACAAATACATCAATCGCATTGAGAGTATCCAAAAAAGGTTCATAAGGTATCTTTGTTATCATCAAAAAGTACCGTATCATTCGGAAAACTACCGTAACTTATGTAAAAAATTTCACATATTACCTTTAATAAACCGCCGCGAGATTTCGGATTGTGTGTGTTTGTTGAAAATCTTTAACAATACTATAAACTGTCCCGAAATTTTGTCAAAATTTAATTTCAACATTCCTATGAAGTGTAAGCGATACAACCCACCTTTGTGCGTGCCAATTGCTCCAACAAATTATAGACAGAATTCCTACTTTGTGCGTGCAAGCAGAAATTTTAACAAGCTTTGTAAACAGTACGATATAGATCCGTTTCTAACTAGTGTGTCGTCAGCTAGGAAGTGCTTAAGCCGTAACTTTTTCTTATAGTTCATTTTGTTATGATGGTTGTTATGCTTATGCAGTGCGAGCATTCGAGCAACATAGTTATTTATGCTGTAGTTTATAGTAACTTGTTGTGAATGTCCTTAGAATTTACTTTTTCTTCTCTGTATTTTATAGGTGGAGACCTGTAATTGGCTTTCAGACTAATATACTGTCCTTGATCTGTTTGTTTTAGCTGTAAGTCTCCCATGTTATTTAAATAAATAAATAAATAAATAAATAAATAAATAAATAATATGTTATCAGTCAATTTAAGAAAAACAAATGATACTTATACAGGGTGGCAAGAACTATCGGGGGATTCAGGGGGGGTAGAGGGGAGTTCAGAGGATCAGACCGGAATAAACCGCAGTGTCGACGTGCAAACTAACAGATTTTTTTTTTAATAACCGACGTTAAATTTCAACGCAGGGGCGTTTCAGGGGTGAATCATGTACTACATCCATGGTAACAGGTTGCGAGTCGATGTCCCCTACCATCCTGTATAAATAAAGAAAAACAACGGCGAATTTTACTAATAAACAAATGTTATAATTTCCGTCTATACATGTACTTTATGGCTGATTTTTAATCAACCGATTATTTTTATTCCTGGAATAAAATTGACGTCTGACAGTTTTTTCATGAAATAACTGTCAAAATTTCAAAATTATTCCTCGAATAAAATTATCTGGCATTCGAAAAATCAGCCCTAAGTATATAATATAGTTCTTATACCAAAATTTGTTTTTCGTTTATTCTATCCATGTTAGAATAATATTTTCTTATTATTATAGTACCCCAGAGGTGTGTTATAGACTTATCCGTAGGTTTTAGAGACTCTTTTCACCAACTTTATTTAGGTAATAAACACCTGCAGAAAGATTAAAAAAGAATTATTTATTGCGACTCGTACAGGAAGATCACAAACTAAGTCAAAAATAAAAAATAAACAAATTATATATTTTTTTTTTAAGTAACAAGATGACAAATGAAACAGAAAGTTATATACGAGGCCAAAAGGCTCCTATCTCCGCACAATGCTGCGACATTTAAAAAATAAATGTCGTAGCGCTGGTATTCTGATAGGGCCCGCTGTGATGTCACGGGCAGTTACAGAATTATAGATAAATAATAAAATAGATATATTATGTAAAATATTAGCTAATAAAATAAAATATCCATTTTTAATCAGCGCCAGACGTAACCTATAATCTATACAGGGTGAAATTGAAAACATGCGACAAATCGAAATGGGAGATTATACTCATCATTAAGAACAACTTTTACTATGGGACCATACCTGAAATCGCGAAAAAAAATCAGTTGTTCCCTACATTTATAACTCGTCAAAATGTAGGGAACAGGTGATTTTTTTTCGCTCTTGCAGCTTTGGTTCCTGAGTAAAAGTTGTTCATAATGATGATTAAAATCTCCCATTTCGGTTTGTCGCATGTTTTCAATTTCACCCTGTATTAAATTTACACTAATAATAAAACTCAAGAGTTTGTTTGTTTGAACGCGCTAATCTCTGGAACTTCCATTGGGATATTTTTTTTTATTGTTATATATTTATTTATTGAGGATCTCCAACAAAGGATACACATATACCATACAGATTTACAATTATAAAAAAGGTTCTTTCACGTGTGCTCCTTCAATTACAGGAGACCACAGCATGCACATATAACTAGGTACCTATACAAAAAAAAATAGAGAACATAAATTATAAAAAATAGAACGAACAAAATAAAATTAACAAGTCTAGATTGAGCATTCATATAAAAAATGGTATAGGCAGAATAAAAATTAAAATTTAAAATTGAGAGAAAAAAAAGACATTGAACCAATTTGAGGAAAATAATAAAAATTAACATGTCGAGATTGAGCATTAATATTACAATTGTTATAAATAATATAATAATAATTACAATTATTTCACATTTCGGAGAAAATTATATATAAATAAATGAGAAAGAATGCTGAGTGAAAATTAAGTAATAACGCGGGCAGGCGATGTCTGCGACGTGGTCGGGGGCCGAACACGGACGTAGTCGTAGTAGACGAGCAGAAGTTCGTCCTATTATATTCTGTTTTCAGAATCAAAAGGACACCTTCACGCATGAGATCCTCGCGTGACGAAGACAAAATCAAAACTCAACTTGCAATCTCGAAACTTACATGTGTGTATAAAATAAAACTGCATACAAAAATAACCGTGAAAACATCTCAAGAAAGTTGTACAGACCAGTTTTATTTCTATTTCCTATACAAATCTACGAATATAGCTTACTTTAATTTTGGGAATGCATCGTTTTATATCCAATGCCATTACGTTCAGTCCATAAAGATTCTCTATGCGTTTCTCCTTCTCAATAACATTAGTTATGGTACTTTATTCCTAGTATTTTCTTTGAGAATCAGTCATAAAAATATTATAGGTACAGCCAATGTGGAAATGGCGTCTGGACTCAAACAACGGTTACCTAGAGCATTTTAATGTTATAGTACTGCTCAAGCACAGATGGTTTTTAACGCGCCCATATCGTAAAATGAAAATTTCTCCAGAATATGCTTTTATTTTTTGTTCAATAGGTTGTCACGTAATCGTAAACGTTATCATAATCGGCCAGGTAAATGTACCCTTTATGCATACCAAATAGTGAAAGTAATATTAAACAGGCGTTAACTCTTAGTGTATTTTTTTTTGCGGGAAACTTTCGAAAGGTGATCGGCCTTTGGGGATAAAGGCTCCCACAGACCGCTGCGGCGCGACAGCGCGACGAGATTCTATGACTAGTAGAACAATTTCTATAAAAATTTATATAAAGTGTTGATAGAGTCATGTCGCGCTGCCGCGCCGTGCCTGTCTGCGGGAGCCTCAAGACCGGGGAGTGTGGGATTTGACCTGAAAGAAAGAAAAATAGGTTTATTTGTCACAGAAGCACGTGCAAACAAAAAGATAATTAATCCTAATGACAGGATAAATTAATAAAAATAAAATATATCTATATTCTCACGAGCACAAAGCAGAAGTAGTCGACGGCTGCACGTCATAACTGTGAAAAGAAGGCTTCCACTCAGCATGATGCTGTGTGCTGTGCACCCACAGCACAGACCCGCCCCGGCTTCGCACGGGTGAAATGCTGATACTAAATACTTACACTACATTATACATATAAACCTTCCTCTTCAATCACTCTATCTATTAAAAAAAACCGCATCAAAATCCGTTGCGTAGTTTTAAAGATTTAAGCATTCATAGGGACAGAGAAAGCGACTTTGTTTTATACTATGTAGTGATGTGAAGACTATGCACCTAAAATAAAAATTAGTCTACCACAAATGGTAAAAAGAATTAAAAATATAGCAAAGACAGGTAAATCAATTATGTGATAGATTCAGTCAGGGTCACAACAGCATTATGCTGAGCAATGGCCGTTTTCCGTGGATGTGAGGCATATTTTACCACAAATTGTTTTTTTTTGTGTGTGTTTTTCATTAATTATATTTCCCCGCTTATTAACATATTTTCTTTCTTTCTTCAGCCCTTATGAAATGGTTGCCGTGGGTCAGTATTGGGAGTGTTGGCAAACCAACAGCCAAATGGTTGGAAGACACTCAGAAGATCGCGGGTAAGACCCGCAGGCTAATTGCGTAACACACTATCAGTAACAATGTGTTTCATTTTGACAGTTCAACAAAATTCATTGCGTTATTTGCGTTTTTGAGCAGAGACATTTTTCGATCATATGGAGCAATGTATTAGAAATATGCTTCAAAATTATTCAAATTGAGAATAATAATGTGATACGCAATTAGGGTGCACGTTGAGACTCGCAAGGAAGCATGGCACAAAAGGTAGGAGGCCTATAATCAGCAGTATGTGGAACAAGGCTGCCAATGGTGATGATAATGATGATAATAACTAGACTTTTATGTGATGAAGATCTAGTTGAAACGAAGAAGGAAACACCTGTTCCTATATATACAGGGTTACTTGTAATTCGACGTATATCCATCAGGAGGTGAAAGCCAAAACGCAACAAATTGAACCCCTCATATTATGTATGGCCGAAATTCAATAGTCTTAGAGATATTTGAAACATTTATGAAGCATAACATGAAAATATTGGCAAAAAACTAAAATAGAGATCCAAAGCCACGCATCCGAAATTAAAGTTATTTTTCACTTTGTAAGTAGTTTTTGTTTTGGATGTCGGTGGTTTTTTTATCTCATGATCTTCTTTTCAGCTAAACTGACCCCTATTTCTTTGTCTGTCTTCTGAATTCGTATTGGCGTGTATCTCAATTTTATGCCATTATCTTATAATTACTAGAAAAGGTTGCAAGCCACAAACCATGCATCTCATAATCTCTACAGTACAGACGCCAGCACATCCAGCTACTCGAAACTGTCAAATTTTCTCAATCATTAGCGATAAAGTTAAAAATCTATTAAAGAAATTGATTGATTTGATTTGATTGACAGATTGTAGTAGCTTTATGTGCTGCCGTCTGTACATACCTTCTGGTTTTTAATTCCTTTTTTCCTTTGACTTTTACCTTACAAATGAAGATTCCCCACAAATGTGAGACGAAACTGTTTAACTTAGTAGTTTATTCTCTTTGTTAGTAGTGTATCACTTTGTTACTTATTACACTCAAGCATGCCATTATTTGAGCCATTAAGTTCACCAGGGAAGGGCCCTCCGTGAAGTCTTCCGGAAACATTATTCAGGGAATAAGTACCTACCTACTTCATCAAAAACTCATTATAAAAAACATTTAAGTAGATGAATTCATTTTTATTTTATGTGTATAGTTAGCAAACTCATCATCATCTGCCTAGCCTTTTTTCCAATAGTTGTTGGGGTCGGCTTCCAGTCTATGCAGCAATACTTATAGTTAGCAAAGGGTACTGTAAAAAATACTAGGTAGGTATATCACAAAAAAATGTGATAAAGCTACAAATTAACAATTTTCAGCCTTAGAGGGGCCAAGGCTAAGTAATAACAGTCGCAAGGGTCGAGTGATCAGGTTAATCTACGCTTACCGCGGTTGGATGGGTGACCATCTTCACATACCAAAACCCCTCCGTGCCTCTAACGCGCACAAGTAGGTACAGACTCCGAGCTGCTAATGAGAAATTCCTGATGGTAAAACTCAATAACACTTTTCTCGATATGGGAACCGAACTCAAACTCAAACTCAAAGCATTTATTTCAAATAAACCAATTAAAGGCACTTTTGAATTTTCAAGGGTCAATCAGTCAGAAAGATGAAGCTAGTTGCCCATTCCAAAGCGTAGGTAGCTGTGGAGGAGAACGGGCAAGAAACTCCACGGACATTCTTTTAAATCATAAATCGTCCGTACTAAAAAAGATAATTAAAAAAAATCAGAAATTAAAATAAATTAAAATAAGCCGTGGTGGCTGAGAGATGACCAGTCCCTATTGACGGCGCCCGTTCACTTCACGAACATGACGTATGAATCAGCACCATTCAGCTTAACCATTATGAAGGGAATCTAATGATCCAACACAAGCCAAATCTATATTCTATATACTAATAATAAAGCTGAAGAGTTTGTTTGTTTGAACGCGCTAATCTCTGGAACTGCTAGTCGGATTTGAAAAAATATTTTTATAGCGCGGGCAGGCGATGCAATGCGACTGCATGGTTTAGGGGAAAAATAACTTTTACGCAGAAGAAGCCGCGAGCAGAAGCTAGTAAATAAATCCTACTTCCTACTAATCCTACTAATATTATAAATGCGAAAGTTTGTATGTATGGATGTATGGATGTTTGTTACTCTTTCACGCGAAAACTACTGAACGGATTTTGATGAAACTTTACAGTAATATAGCTTATACATCAGAATAACACATAGGATACTTTTTATCCCGATATTCCCACGGGATCAAAACTTACGCGGGTGAAACCGCGGGGCGCAGCTAGTAATATTATAAATGCGAAAGTTTGTGAGGATGTATGTTTGTTACTCTTTCACGCAAAAACTACTAAACGGATTTTGATAAAACTTTACAGTAATATAGCTTATACATCAGAATAACACATAGGATACTTTTTATCCCAATATTCCCACGGGATCAAAATTTACGCGGGTGAAACCGCGGGGCGCAGCTAGTAAACTATAAATTCAAAGGCCCTTTTAGAAATTCGTTTCCAAGTTCTGTTATCTATCAAACGTATGCGCAATATAAATCTTTCATCACGTATTTCAAACAACTTTCCGGAGGCTCGTATTTTTTCGGTGAAAACTATTTGTCTTAGTATATCAGTGACAAAATGTTGAGAGCCCCGCTCGTTAATCAAACTCTAGGCCGACAAACATTACCGACAAATAGATTTTCTTTTAGGAAATCTTAATACTTAGTAGGCGTTTAATGAAAAATGATTTAAATTATCATCACGTTTTCATTATCAATGTCTCTTTGATGTATTTTCAATACATTATTGTATTGTTGCTTTTTCCGCTTGTAGCGTTATATTTTTCCGAGAACATTTCTACAGTTTTTTTACAGGTTCTTAAGGCGCAGCCCAAACGTAGGACACTCTATTAACACACACTCTATTAACAGACACACTATTAAACGCTCAGTTTTTTGTCGCACAGTTAAGTGTATTGATTCATATTACAAGCCAGAAAAAGTATTGCGTGTATTATCAAATGTTTAAAGAAATATTTTGGAATAAGTCTTTTATTCCAAAATATTTCATGATAATAACATAGAATCATAAGAAAACAGTCGTAACAGAGCTCAAAAAAATTTTTTTCGCCGCATAATTCTCATCATTTTGAGTGTAAACTACCATATTGTAGGTATATTATGTTGCACCACTGACGACCCCTTTTTTATATCCACGCATTCACTGTCCATTCCAAGGTTGCCTGGAAGAGATCACAGGAAGCGATAAAGCCGCCTATTGTATGTTTTGTAGTAATAATCGTATTTTTTTTGTTATGTATTTTCTGGTGCAATAAATTATATATAAATAAATAAAGGGAATTCGATCAATTAAAGAAATACCTTAAAAATATTCCACTGAGCCGGAAAAGTTTTAAGGTATTTTTTAATTTAATTAAAACTGCAAAATTAATAGTCATTCGATTCTTTAATATTAATATTTTGGAAAATAATGCAAATAGCAGTAGATTATTAGGCCTCTTTAAATCATTTAATTTGTCAAATGTGTTCTTGGAACCAACGCGAATAACTACAGCTACTGCTTTATTATTAATCTTAATAAAGCAGTAGCTGTAGTTATTCGTTATATAATCTTATAATTTATACAGCTACTGCTGTATTGATAATGTTTTTTGTTGCTGCGAATATTTAGATAAAGCCATTGTAAATTATCTCCCTTCCGATCACAGCGGTCAAACCGTTTCTTTTGAGTCCAAGTCCAACACACCAATACAAAAAGTGCAGATTCAATTTAGACCAATAACATCGGGAAATTTGAAAAAGTTTAATATCACTTTAATTAGTAAGTTAAGTGCTCAGGGCCTAAATATGAATAGTGGTAATATTTTGTATGAAGAATTCTTTTCGTTTGTGCAAACAGAGTTCAATAATTCTTTCAAGAAGAAATCTAAAACTATTTGCCCTAAGTTTTTATTCAGTGACTGGGCAACTAAAGGAATCAGGAAAAGTAGGGAAAGATTATTTGAACTGTATGCAGTATTATATGCCTTAAGCCGTATATTAAAACGGATACTTTTAATAAGTATGTTGCTACATATTCTAAAACTTTTAAAAATATTTGCAAAACAGCTAAAGCTTCCTTCATTAGCAACAAGGTTAAATCAGCAGACAATAAAATAAAGACAGTTTGGAAAATTATTAACAATGAAACGAACAGGAATAAAAAACATAATACTGATTACACACTGAACACTTCCCGTGGCCTTATTAGCGATAACATCGATGTTGCTCAGGAATTTGCAACTTTCTTTACCAATATCCCAATTAAAACTACAGAAACTTTAAATTCCTCGCCCGCACTTGCTATTGAATTATTAAGAGCGAATGTCTCAGCCTGTCCTGTGGAATTTAAATTTAAACATGTAAACCCTTCAGTAATTATAAAGGCATTTAAGCAACTTAAGATCAAAATGACCGAAGATCTGTGGGGCTTGTCTACTACAGTTTGTCAATCCATTATTGAGACAATTGCACCCTATTTAGCTTTAATATTTAATTTGTGTGTTGATCAAGGGGTATTCCCGGATTTAATGAAGTTCAGTAAAGTTATTCCACTTTTCAAATCTGGGGACAGCAAAGACACTAATAATTATAGACCCGTATCGGTTTTGCCGGTTTTCAGCAAGGTGTTTGAAAAAGTAATGTTAAATCAGATGCTCAATAATTTTAATCGTAATAACATCCTACACGATCAACAATATGGTTTCACCAAAGGACGTTGTACAACCGACGCCGGTGTCACCTTATTAAAACACATATTTGACGCATGGGAAGAGGCACAAGATGCAATAGGCATCTTCTGCGACCTATCCAAGGCATTTGATTGCGTGAATTACGAAACACTGCTTTTGAAACTTGAGCATTACGGACTGGGTAAACTCGCTCTTAGCTTAATAAAATCATATTTAAATGATAGATTTCAGCAAGTTCAAATAAACGGTGTAAATTCATTGGGTTTAAAAGTCAAAATGGGTGTACCGCAAGGCTCAATATTGGGGCCGTTCTTATTTTTAGTATATATAAATGATTTACCTTATTTACTGGAAAACCGACCACAAATGGTGTTATTTGCTGATGACACATCACTGATTTTTAAAGTAAGCAGACGTGCACAGGAGCTTGACGACGTAAGTAACGCTATGCTTGTGGTCCATAATTGGTTTACTGTAAATAATTTGGTATTAAATGAGAAAAAAACTAAATGCATTAGATTCGCTTTACCGAATGTTAGAAGTAGTGAATGTCACGTTTTATTGAATAAGGAGATACTTGAATTCGTCGAAAATACGGTTTTCCTGGGGATCACGCTTGACTCAAAGCTGCAGTGGGGTCCTCACTTAACATCACTTGCAGGGCGGCTAAGTTCAGCCGCTTACGCTGTTTGGAAAATCCGTCAATTAACAGACGTGGATACCGCGAGACTGGTCTATTTTAGTTACTTTCATAGCATCATGTCTTACGGTATTTTGTTGTGGGGACGGGCTGCAGATATTGAATCTATCTTCATTCTGCAAAAGAGGGCTATCAGAGCTATCTACAACCTCAGCAGACGTGAATCTCTAAGGGAACTGTTTAAAAAAATTAACATCATGACGGTTCCTTGTCAATATATATATGAAAACATTATGTACGTTCGAAAAAATCTACATCTTTTTAGTAAGATATGTGACAGGCATAATTTTAACACTAGAAATAGGAACAAATTAGATCAACCTCGTTTCAGATTGTCTAAAGTAAAAACTTCTTTTATGGGTTATTGTGTAGAGTGTTATAATAAAATACCACTCGATATTCTTCAACTAAATGAGAAGAAAATTAAAACATGCATTAAACGCACACTATGTAGACAAGCATACTATAAGTTGGATGATTATATCGTAGATAAAAATGCTTGGCTAAATGCTGGTCCTGCTCCACAGACACTTGGGCTCACTAGTTAAAATTTCAATATTTGGAAGACATGCTTCCCTTTTTTTTTTCTTTTCTTTTTTTTAAGTGTTTCTGACATTCGAACTTAATGTGTATTTTTAATTCAATCAAGTTTTAATTGTTACTTTAATATCTTATACCTCTTTCTAGTAAAATTTTATTCATCTCGTAAATAAATTGGAAACTATAGTTTTGTATAATTTAGAAGCATTTTTTTTTAAATTTTGTAAATGTAAGAACCATGGATCCGTTCATTATATTTTTTTTTATATTGACTTGAAAGAGCATGGCAGTTGAGAATGTGTCATGCTCACTTAAATGTCTCACTGATGGTGGCGCGTGTGTTGGATCATTCGGTTCCCTTCAAAATGGTTGAGCTGGATGGTGCTGATCCATGCGTCATGTTCGTGAACGGGCGCTGTCAGTTGAGACTGGTCATCTCTTAGCTACCAGGGCTTCTTTTTAATCTTATAACTATTTTGGATTGTTTCTTCATAACATTGTTCTCACATATAGAAGCAACAAGAATACTGTACTCAGGATTTTGTAATATCTTAATTTAAAAGAGTGTCCTTGGAGTTTCTTGCCCGTTCTTCTCCAAGAGATCTACGCTTTAGAATGGGCAACTAGCTTCAACTTTCTGACTAACTGACCGACTAGTTAATTTTGACAATTCAAAAGTGCCTGGAAATGGTTTAATTGAAATAAATGCTTTGAGTTTGAGTTTTGAGTTTTGATTCAACTAACATCAAACTTATCGCTGTTTTGAACGTTATTTGTTGACACGATGCGCTATTTTCAATTACTTTAAAATTTATTTATTTTACCATTTATTTATACACCTATATAAACAGACAAGAAAAAAACAGAACAGAAATATTGGTACAAAGGTGATGCTTAAAAATTTGTTTCTTACCGCGCCTTAAAGTATTCATTCAATTGTGTATTCTCGTTTTCATGTCAAAAATTATCCATAGATCAAGTTCAATTGTTGATGATGAAATAACGCCACTCGCCTGTATTCGCCATTACATTACTGACACTTGATGTTGGGCTGTTAGCTCCAACAGTAATTACAAACATAACGTGTCGCCTATCTTCTTTAATAACTGGCATACACGTGCCGTAATAAAACTGCCTACATATTTATGACCCCCAAAGGTCAAAGTTAAAATCTTCATTGAACTTTATCAAGGTCAATGCGCAAAACTGACACATTAGCAAAAAAAACCGGCCAAGTGCGAGTCGGACACGATGGGTTACGTACTCCCGTAGAAACGCGTTTCTTGTATGTTGGGTGGATGGGTAATTTTTTTTGTAATTATTTTTATTTGTTTTTGGAGCGGTAATAGAAATACACACTGAAAATTTACATACAGCCCGCTGACAGACAGACGGACGGACAGGCTTAGTAATAGGGTCCTGTTGGCACCCTAAGCCTCCGCTGTCCCTCAAGACTTTGTATACGGAACCCTAAAAACTGAGTCAACCATAAATACCAATACATTTTCCTAAAAAAAGAATAAAATTCAATTTAAAACTGGCTCACTGAATTTTTTATTTCACTTGCAATATATTCAGGGGCGATAAGGTCGTCTATTATTCCAACTTACCTTGTTGTGGAGCCTGTGGTCCCACGCAGAGCCCTTTACATGAAAATAGAATATCCTTAACTCGGCCTCGCAACAGCAGGGTTCTAGCTAAGCAAATTGTCCAAGTAACAAATGAGCCAATTCCAAGGGAAAAGCGATCTTTTAAAAATACTTTTGTGGATTCTCAAACAAAATTTCCTCAATTTACCACTCTAGTACGATGTAATGGCCGGCCGAAGTACGTGTTTTGCATAATTGAATTACGGTCATCTGTTATAATGTGTGTGAAACTAGTAAATTACGATAATCGTTTGTTCTTGCAGGTAGGATTAAAATGATAGTATCAGTGTGAAAATTATGCCTGAGAGAGCACGTTAAGCCTCCTAAGCGTAGGATGTCGTTTATATGTACATAGAATGGGGGTATTCCGGTATTCCCCTCTTAATAATGATTCATAACATGACTATCTACAGTTCAACACCCAACGAAAAAAAGGCAAGCTAAGCTTGGACCACCATTCACCCAGTACTTATCTCCGCTTTAAAATTGGTTCATAAATTGCTTTGTCGACATTTCCGGAAAGAGTCCCCGACAACAATGTTTGCGGCGATAAAATCTAAGCGAACGTTTATAGGTTCCATACAAAGAATTGTTGGTCCCATACTCCTTCCTGTCCTATATAACAAATGCGCTTGTTATGTGTCCCCATTGCATCAATATATAAATCATGGCAACATGTCAGGTAGCGCCAGTTATCGCCGCCTCTAACGAAATTACACCCGTCAAAGAGTTTACAATGTAAGGATTTTACGATACATCTCCAGCTTCTTAAATATATTTTAAAATCGTGATAAAATGTTGGATGGATTTTGCTACAGAATATTGCCACTTGGTTATAGATAGATAATGTTATTGAAATACAATTTCGTTTTGCACAATTTCAAACACAATATACGAGTCAATCGAGTTGGGTCATTGACGATTTTTTGGTTAAGGTGAATGCTTCAGGTAGCCCGCGAAATTCGAATTTTCTTACGTTTTTTTTGCAATTTGCAATTATGTATTAGGTTGAATGTTGATCAAAATTCGACTCGCGGCCGTAACAAGTATGCGTTTACATAATTATAATCATTAAAGTCATCAATACGACTCTAAGACCATGTAATCCTAACTACGACAATTCATAATAATTCTCTAAATACATCCTTGTTACAGCCACGAATCAAATTTAGATCACCATATAACCTAATACTGACTTGCAAATAGCAAAAAACTTAAGAAAATTTGGATTTCGCGGGCTACCTTGAGCATCCACCTAAATGTATTTTAACTGTTAGGTAATCATAAATGGGCAACATGATATAAAAGCTCTTAAATCATTAACAGGTTTTGAATTTTTAAACGGTAGCGTTTAGCGTCAATCTAAGTCAACGGTCTCAATCATTGACAATTTTATTCATTCATTTCAATGAATGAATAATCCGTTGAGCCGTTGACGTAAATTAGCAGCATTTTATTTTAAATTCTTTTTTTTTTAACTGAGTAAAATAATGACTATTGAACTAATGCGTCTTGTGTGTTGACGTAAATTAACAGCTAATATTTTCAACTTGTTTTTTCATTGATGATTAACAGTTATCTCGTTGACGAATGAAAAGTCGTTAAAAAAACAGTTTATTGATTCAGCGACCACCTCTAACGAGTATGTAATTATGTATGACATTGCCCAAATGGAATTTGTCCCAATTTTTTACAATAAAACCCAGTGCTTTCTTTTTCTATTCCGTATTTAGTTGCCTATTTATTGGCCTACTAACGACGCAAAGCAACGCGGTCACACAGCCAGACACGAAAAACTACTTTAATTTATAATAATTACGTATTGATAGATAATATACAGGGTGGTCATTTAGTCACCTGCATTCGATAAGGGGGTGATTCTACCCGTCATTTTAAAGAACTTTCTTTACGAAACTCTTATACGATTCATGAAAAAAAAATCCTATACAACAATATACAGACTATTTCGAAGCATGTAATATGTTTTTTTTACTATTCTGGTACCTATGTTTAATAGCGAAAGTTGGTTAGGATGACGTGTAGAATCCCTTGCCGAATGCAGGTGACTAAATCACTATCCTGTATATCCTACCCTGCTTCCTACTATCCCGTTAATAATATAAACGCAAAAACCTATAAAATATGAGGATGGATACCTCTTTTATCTGTTCTGTGGAATGGATGGATGTTTGTTACTCTTTCAAGTAAAAATTACTAAACGGATATGAATGAAATTTGGCACACGGATAATTTATAACCAGGACGGACACATAGCATACTTTTATCCCAATATTCCAACGTGATCGAAACATATGCGGGTGAAACCGCGGGGCGCTGCTAGTATATTTTAAAACAAATGAATCAATACTTCCTCCATATCGCCATGTAAACGGCATGACGGGAATAAATTGATAATCCGATGGTATCGTGCAGACACGTGTACCACCTATGACAGCTCGCCACTGGGTATTGACATTATTGTATCTACTGCGTTTTCTAATGAATGAATAAACTTGTAGATTGTCAATGGTACGTCAGATGTTAACATGCTAGTTCATTCATGGCCTAAGTTGGTCAAAACGGGATTGGCTGAATACTTTAGTTTTTGAATGTTTTGTTTGTCAATACCACCGCATTTGCATAAGGGATGAAATATATAAGACTAGCTGCGCACCGCGGTTTCATCCGCATGAGCCCTGTAGTGGGATATTATAGCCTTGTAGTAAAAATAATAAAAATTATTATCCAAACACAGATGCCATTTATATTAATTCTTGTAGCGTTGTGTCGTCTCAACGGAAAATAGTCGACACGCTAAATATTTCACAATTAGTAAGTTGCAAGTCACATCACTAGATTCAACTCTTCTCATTTCACCACTTTAAATTGTTACGGATCAGTCACCTGAAGCGGAGAAGGCACGCCGATTAAATATTTAGACAACATTCTTTGTCTAAGTAAATTGCATACAATCTTGAACAAACTGAAGTTATAATGGACAATAATTCACGGAGATACCTGACGCCAGCGTGAGCTCAGAGCTAAACAGCCTTAGTAGGTTGTTTAATACGTGTATTAGAAGATGTTAACAAGATTTCAGATGAGATTTTCAGGCTCCACTATGTTTCTTTCACAGTTAGTGGTGTCTTATTTATTGTAAGAAAATAATAGACAAACGGTACAATTTATATTAGTTAGTAGATAATTGCTGGTCGATTTTTTCAGTTATTAGTAAGTATCTCGTATTTCCCTAGGTCAATATCTAGGGCATTATGTAATACCTACTAACTAGTACGAAATGTTGAACTACGACGACTGATTTAAGGGTCCTTCCAGTTTTGACGGAACCTATCCGGCTCGTCCCGCCAACTCACTTTTCTTTTCACTTTTTGCATAACTAGTAAGTACTAATATTTTATACATTTCAGGAATAAAACTCTAAAAAACAATGATTTCTCTCGGGAATTACATAAAAAAATAATGTAGGTACTGTAAAGTAGTCTTTAGAATGAATGAGATAAACTCCAACTTCAAGTGTACCTTCTTTAAAAATGAAAGTACTCTTTTAGTCTGTAAGCTATTGTATATGCATGGCTAATACACCGCTGAAACACAGACACGTCTACTTGAGATTCATAAAATTGAGAATAATTGATGATGTTATTATAAAACAATGTTATCAAATGAAATCTCTATCATTCTGGTAAAAGATTGGTGAAGTTTTTTTTTTTTTTTTTATTTAACTCCATTCACACTTTAAGCATTTATTTCAATTAAACGATTTACAGGCACTTTTGAATGGTTAAATGGCTTCCAATTTCATCAGGCACAGGTGCCTCTGAAAGCATATTAAGTATTTCGGTCCTGCACCTGGTCTGTCTCTTGTTGTGTTAGATTGCGTGCCGTTCCATCGGACTATGAGAGTGAGGGAGGAGAAAGGTGCACACTGCACCTGTGTGTCTGCGTACATATTTGTGCTCTATAATATCTCCCGCGCCGAAGACTCGTTTTCGTTGAGATTGGCCGCCATGGCCGAAATACGGTCTGGATTTTTTTTTTTGTTAAACTAGCTGTGAAATAGAGTGTATTTTCATAACAACGAGAAAACATAATTGATGTATTTTTTGTAACAAACCAAGTAGCTGTGTCGCCATTCTGCAAGCACAAAGCTACCTCTCCAAGCTTTCATTAAAATTAGTTCCACAGGGTAGCCGAAAGACCCACCAAAGAGACAAGCAGACAGACGGAGAGACTGGCTAATAAAAAAAAAACATCCAGACGAAATTCGGGCTTTATTTCATTGAATTCGTACGCTCTGTTTAAACAAAAGGTTGAAAAGCTCTCCACAGTTTGACTCAGGTTTTATTCTAAAACAAAATTTTTGAATGTTGGGATGCAATGTGAAGTGGCATTGACTTGCAAAGCAGGCGGGCCTCCGGGGGCCCCGAGTTGTACTCCGACAGATTTGCTTGACAACCTCGCAATCTAAGTCTGTATTAGGCTGAAGAAGTTTTTAAGGAGCATCAGTAATGTATGTATGTGTTGCATATAAAGGCGGGTACAGACCGGTGTTACGGGCCGTATTGTACCATTCGCAGCGAGCATGTTACGTTACGCCATGTTCTCGTTGCTCGTTGCGAGCGCCTTGTTTCCCCGTACTGACTGCACGAACGCTCGCTGTGTAACATGTTACATTACCTCCCGTAACGCCGGTCTGTACCCGCCTTTAGGGGGGTCACTATCGGAAAGATATTTTCGCTGAAAGACAATTCACGTTGGATGCCATGAAAGCAAGTTACCTAGATAGCCGAAAGACGATTCAGCTACATGACATAAAAGCAGAGTACCCAGTCAGCAGAGAGTCAACTCAGCTGGACGACATAAAAGCAGAATGAGCTAGTAGCAAAACGTCTGGAATTGCAAATAGTCCGTATGATTAGAATACCTTATTAGCTGGAAGTCAAATTAGTTGGACACCAAAAACTCAGAATGAGCTAGTAGCGAAAA
The DNA here is from genome assembly GCA_949316385.1 of Globia sparganii. NCBI lineage: Eukaryota > Metazoa > Arthropoda > Insecta > Lepidoptera > Noctuidae > Globia > Globia sparganii. Next base: position 16,411,905 of record OX438653.1, on the reverse strand, counting down.
CGTCTGGAATAGAAAATTGTCTGAATCGTATGTCAACTCCCCTCTCTAACAGAATGACCTTTCCTTTTGAAAATTAATTCACGCTAGATGACATGAAAGCAAGGTACCCAGATAGCCGAAAGACATTTATTTTTCGCCCATTGTAGGTACCGTTAACTCTGGCATCTTTACCATGGGAATTTTTATAGAGACCCGAGGGGTTGACTGCCACTCTATTCATAGTTATGAATTATAATTTAATCAGAGTTAAATGAAAGCGTAATGTTTATTATTCCGTATAACATTTTATTTTTTTAACTACCTACAAACAAAACTATTCCTTATATTAAAACAAAACAAAAACAGATTACCTATTATTAACACCAATAACAAAATAGTGACTTAAATGCTAAAAGCTTAAACAACTTTTGGAGCAAGCCGCTCCTAGGTTGGATCTTTAAGATTTGTCCCCAAATATGATGCGTTTAATATGACTGATGTTTTTTAAAAAATTGTATGCTGTGATTTTTTTTTCGTTCAATTTTTTCATTTCTCTCCTATATTTTTTGTCAAAAATTACATAATTTTTTTTTCGTTTTTGTCCTTCAAAGAGGGCCCTCGTAATTCTCTTTTCTTGCCATTGGGCTTCGACCCTTAATGCGTGTATATATGAGACAAGACTCTTTTTTGGCCCCACACGAGTATTGTAACGCCTGTGCCAACCTTCTGTAGCGTTGTTGGTGCGGTGGCTTTGGCCAAAGCAGCTTATTTTTGTTGGGGGCGTTTTTAATATCCATTGTGTGTTAAAATAGTCAATGAACATATTTATTTTGTCACATTTCATTAGACGTGCTCGTTCACAAATACATATCCACACAGTCGGTATGTCTGCTGCTGGGAGTAGCGGAAGGTTAGCAGTGAGCCTTGTAATTTCTTCACCCTCTTTAGTCCCAAGTACATCTATTTTTTCAGATTTTCTCCACACGGCAGCATTGAAATGATAGTAACAACCGGATACTACTGAATTGGGAAACACCGCTTTTATCGCATTTTGTTGTGCAATTTCAAAATCGCACTTGAAGTGTTTAATGTCGATTTCTAAATAATCATTTTAAAAAGTCGTTCGTAGGTATATTGGAATTTATTTGGTAGCAACGCAAAATACAAACGGCACAACTTGAGTACTTTTAGTGCAACTGTCAATATCCACATGCATTGCATATAACTGAGCAAATAGTTTGGGTACTTTAAAAGTACCATCACCAAAGTACTGCGTATTCTCATCGACCATCGATTTCAAAATTTGTCGGCATGTTTTTGTGGCAAACAAAAAAATTTTATCATTATCATCACCATCGACATTGACTAAAAAATCTTCAGAAAGGAGCTGTGGTAACTCTATTTCATTTAAAGAAGAAAATTCTGTTTTCTGCATTTTCAAAAAAGTTCTCCTGGCACGATACAAGGTATCTTTTTTGGAGTCATAACATGGTATTACATCAAGATCAGCACTCATAAAAGCTTTTTCCATGTTTTTTTTTTACAGTAGTAAATTTAGTACGCACCAAATTTTTACATGTATCCATCACACAATCAATTTGATTCTTGATGGTGTCAGAGTTACAGGAATGTAATAGTTTGCTTTCCCTTATCAATTCGGTTCTTTCTTTATTAAGAGTAACGGAAGAGAACATTCTCCCCGTTTTGCGCATCTCCATAACGATTTTCCACTGGTATTTAAAATTTAAACAACCAAAATTATATCGGTAGCCATTTCTCAATAATACCGATTTAACTTTTTGACTCTCGATGAAAATAAACGGAGAATCATCCATTTTATCTATTTTACACTTCGATAAAATTTTGACTTAAGTAGATAGGTACTTGAATGCAAAATATGGCACTACAAAATATTGTTTGACAACAATTGATACCTTCAATATGTAGTGGCCAGTATGTTAATCAATTAATGCGAAAAGTTTTTAAAACAGGAAAATGCACGCTGGGCTATCATAGACTCCAGTTTGCACAAAGCACATAACTAAGCATGTATTACGTGACGTGTACGTGTATATATTAAATACCTTCTTGATTAGGTCTAAATTAATTTTCTCTTGTTAAAATTAATTTTCATGGTCTTTATAAATTTTATTTGACAAACAATAAAATCATATGAAGAAACGCATCTTATGGGCATTTAGCTTTCATGTCTATTTACTCGTAGTAACCCAGACGTTTTCCTACTAAGGCGTTTAGCATTCATGTCTATTTAGTAACTATGGCATTTTAAAATCCAGACGTTTTCCTAATAAGGCGTTTAGCGTTCATGACTATTTCGTAATTAAGGCGTTTTATTAACAAGCCGATTTGCTTCTAGAGTATTTTGAATTACGACATTTTAAGATCCAGACGTTTTGCTACTAAGACGTTTAGCGTTAATGTCTATTTAGTAACCATGGCGTTTTAATTTTAAGACGTTATGGCGATATGGTCATTTTGCTACATGGATATTCTGATAGTGACCCCTTTAGGGGTCACTATCGGAAAGATATTTTCGCTGAAAGACAATTCACGTTGGATGCCATGAAAGCAAGTTACCTAGATAGCCGAAAGACGATTCAGCTACATGACATAAAAGCAGAGTACCCAGTCAGCAGAGAGTCAACTCAGCTGGACGACATAAAAGCAGAATGAGCTAGTAGCAAAACGTCTGGAATTGCAAATAGTCCGTATGATTAGAATACCTTATTAGCTGGAAGTCAAATTAGTTGGACACCAAAAACTCAGAATGAGCTAGTAGCGAAAACGTCTGGAATAGAAAATTGTCTGAATCGTATGTCAACTCCCCTCTCTAACAGAATGACCTTTCCTTTTGAAAATTAATTCACGCTAGATGACATGAAAGCAAGGTACCCAGATAGCCGAAAGACATTTATTTTTCGCCCATTGTAGGTACCGTTAACTCTGGCATCTTTACCATGGGAATTTTTATAGAGACCCGAGGGGTTGACTGCCACTCTATTCATAGTTATGAATTATAATTTAATCAGAGTTAAATGAAAGCGTAATGTTTATTATTCCGTATAACATTTTATTTTTTTAACTACCTACAAACAAAACTATTCCTTATATTAAAACAAAACAAAAACAGATTACCTATTATTAACACCAATAACAAAATAGTGACTTAAATGCTAAAAGCTTAAACAACTTTTGGAGCAAGCCGCTCCTAGGTTGGATCTTTAAGATTTGTCCCCAAATATGATGCGTTTAATATGACTGATGTTTTTTAAAAAATTGTATGCTGTGATTTTTTTTTCGTTCAATTTTTTCATTTCTCTCCTATATTTTTTGTCAAAAATTACATAATTTTTTTTTCGTTTTTGTCCTTCAAAGAGGGCCCTCGTAATTCTCTTTTCTTGCCATTGGGCTTCGACCCTTAATGCGTGTATATATGAGACAAGACTCTTTTTTGGCCCCACACGAGTATTGTAACGCCTGTGCCAACCTTCTGTAGCGTTGTTGGTGCGGTGGCTTTGGCCAAAGCAGCTTATTTTTGTTGGGGGCGTTTTTAATATCCATTGTGTGTTAAAATAGTCAATGAACATATTTATTTTGTCACATTTCATTAGACGTGCTCGTTCACAAATACATATCCACACAGTCGGTATGTCTGCTGCTGGGAGTAGCGGAAGGTTAGCAGTGAGCCTTGTAATTTCTTCACCCTCTTTAGTCCCAAGTACATCTATTTTTTCAGATTTTCTCCACACGGCAGCATTGAAATGATAGTAACAACCGGATACTACTGAATTGGGAAACACCGCTTTTATCGCATTTTGTTGTGCAATTTCAAAATCGCACTTGAAGTGTTTAATGTCGATTTCTAAATAATCATTTTAAAAAGTCGTTCGTAGGTATATTGGAATTTATTTGGTAGCAACGCAAAATACAAACGGCACAACTTGAGTACTTTTAGTGCAACTGTCAATATCCACATGCATTGCATATAACTGAGCAAATAGTTTGGGTACTTTAAAAGTACCATCACCAAAGTACTGCGTATTCTCATCGACCATCGATTTCAAAATTTGTCGGCATGTTTTTGTGGCAAACAAAAAAATTTTATCATTATCATCACCATCGACATTGACTAAAAAATCTTCAGAAAGGAGCTGTGGTAACTCTATTTCATTTAAAGAAGAAAATTCTGTTTTCTGCATTTTCAAAAAAGTTCTCCTGGCACGATACAAGGTATCTTTTTTGGAGTCATAACATGGTATTACATCAAGATCAGCACTCATAAAAGCTTTTTCCATGTTTTTTTTTTACAGTAGTAAATTTAGTACGCACCAAATTTTTACATGTATCCATCACACAATCAATTTGATTCTTGATGGTGTCAGAGTTACAGGAATGTAATAGTTTGCTTTCCCTTATCAATTCGGTTCTTTCTTTATTAAGAGTAACGGAAGAGAACATTCTCCCCGTTTTGCGCATCTCCATAACGATTTTCCACTGGTATTTAAAATTTAAACAACCAAAATTATATCGGTAGCCATTTCTCAATAATACCGATTTAACTTTTTGACTCTCGATGAAAATAAACGGAGAATCATCCATTTTATCTATTTTACACTTCGATAAAATTTTGACTTAAGTAGATAGGTACTTGAATGCAAAATATGGCACTACAAAATATTGTTTGACAACAATTGATACCTTCAATATGTAGTGGCCAGTATGTTAATCAATTAATGCGAAAAGTTTTTAAAACAGGAAAATGCACGCTGGGCTATCATAGACTCCAGTTTGCACAAAGCACATAACTAAGCATGTATTACGTGACGTGTACGTGTATATATTAAATACCTTCTTGATTAGGTCTAAATTAATTTTCTCTTGTTAAAATTAATTTTCATGGTCTTTATAAATTTTATTTGACAAACAATAAAATCATATGAAGAAACGCATCTTATGGGCATTTAGCTTTCATGTCTATTTACTCGTAGTAACCCAGACGTTTTCCTACTAAGGCGTTTAGCATTCATGTCTATTTAGTAACTATGGCATTTTAAAATCCAGACGTTTTCCTAATAAGGCGTTTAGCGTTCATGACTATTTCGTAATTAAGGCGTTTTATTAACAAGCCGATTTGCTTCTAGAGTATTTTGAATTACGACATTTTAAGATCCAGACGTTTTGCTACTAAGACGTTTAGCGTTAATGTCTATTTAGTAACCATGGCGTTTTAATTTTAAGACGTTATGGCGATATGGTCATTTTGCTACATGGATATTCTGATAGTGACCCCTTTAGGGTTGATTCAGTTGTGCGCTGCATTTGTGTAAGATTGGCTGTCGATAGGAAAGCTGATTGTACAGACGCCAGCACATCAAGCTACTACAATCTGTCAGATACCTTTAATAGATTTCCAACTTTATCGCTAAAGTATAAGGTTCAAAGTTGATTGGGTAATTATCACAGTTTCGGGTAGCGTGTGCTAGCATCTGTACACTGTGGTAGGGACATCGACGCGCAACCTGTTATTAATGGATTCAGTACCTACATGATTTTGAACACCACTACGTTGAAATTTTTCAAAACTCGTCGGTTATTAATAAAACCGTTTTATAAAAAAAAACCAAATAAGACATTACAAATTAAAACATAACTTTAATTTCGGAAGTCGGTGTCATTGGGTTCGCATTTCCGTTGTTTACCACCGACTTCCCAAATTAAAGTTATTTTTCAACTTGCAGTGTCTTATTTGGAAGTCGGTTGTTTGTATTTTGTAAAAACGTTTTTATTTAATCACTTTTAAGTACTTACCCCACAAAACACGTATAACACTGCTTGCTATATAAATATCAGTGACAGGAAGTTATTATAACATCATCAATCTATACTTATAATAAATCTGTAGAGAGGTCAATTCTGTACATGAAATATATTTCCAAAATAACTATCAGCGGGTGATTAGTGATCGATACTGACGCCAAAAATGCAATCAGTAAAATTTTTGTCTGTCTGTCTGTCTGTATGTTCGTTATAGAAACAAAAACCACTCGACGGATTTCAACGAAACTTGGTACAATTGTTCTTCATACTCCTGGGCAGGTTATAGTATACTTTTCATCACGCTACGATCAATAGGAGCAGAGCAGTGAAGGGAAATGTTGGGAAAACAGGATTTCTTTTTAGGTGAAGTAGTAATAGGTTAGTAGTAGTTAGTTAGTAAGTAGTAGGTAAGTTTTGGTTAATTTATGTTCAGTTTTTTTTTAATATTAAGTAGGTAAAAGCGTAGGTACTTTTATTAATTATAGGTATAGGTATTATTAATTATAGTAGTTATAGGTATTTAGTTTTAAGTGAAGTAGGTTTTATTATATATTATTTTATATATTAGACGTAGTTATATATTTTTAGTTATTCAAGTCCCAAGCGGACGCCGGCGTCCGCCCGCTATTGTCTTGAAAAACGCGTTGAAAGAGAAATACGTGTTCTCAAGAATCGGCAGAAGAAAGAGCACATCGGTTAAACTCTATGAGAGTTAGTGCCTCAATTTCCGGAAGTCATTATTCCACGCGGACGAAGTCGCTGGCAAAAGCTAGTATAGACTAAATTGCAAAAATACGTATTATTGAAGCTAACTCAAAAACTATCGAAGCAAAGCTAATAAAATTTATATGGGTCCACCTCTGAGGCATACAGTATCCATTAAAAAAAAATTTTTTGAAAACAATTGCCAGAGATATCGCGTAACAAGGTATCCAAGGGGGGGATGGAGGGGGGGCTCAGAGTATCAGACCGGAATAAATAAAAAAAAAACATATAGTTGAATTGAGAACCTCCTCCTTTTTTGAAGTCGGTTAATAATATTTGCTGTGTTTTGTGTTTGTGTTTGACCGTGTAGGTATTGTACTTTGATAATCAACGCAAAATTTGGGGTCTAGAATCATGTGCTGGTATCATGATTATAGTTTCCGCCTCGACGATATCTCCGCGTATAGTTTGGGAGGTACTTAGGTTCGTGAATTTTAGATAATTCTGCGTTTGTATGTAACCCCGTCGCCACGAGCTATATGCTCAAGTGACACGTATCTTGTGACAGCGAATGTGGAGAAAACAAATGAAAGAAGTTGTTTCGAGCAAAGTCGCATCGCTCGAGGCCGTGAACGGGGCCTAAACCTACATAATTAATTCGTTCCTCCTCTTATATTTATATAGGCACCTATATGAATATACACAATTATGTACTTGTTGTTGTGTAACAACAAGTTGTATTAGCAACAATAAACATCGTAAACACCAACAACAAAACAGTTCACCCACAACATCACACATCTTTTTTGGATAAACCCAACAGGAATAAAACAACACACAACAGATCTAAAACAAGCTACCGACATAATCAAATTACCAGGACTAGTCAACGTACAAATATGATAGCCGCCATACTTCGGTCCCAAGAGTGGCGGGATCCAACTAAACTTGTCGCAGTACATAACAACCGAAGGTACACGGGCAACTAATTGTTAGCAATCTGGGCAACTATACGTCACGGTAACACCGATTTACTGCGACCCTAAGATTGTAGTAATTGATGCTAGAGATACCACCACAAGATATACAGTGGCAGTCAGCAAACGTAAGATCACAATTCGAGTTATTTACCTTTTTTATTTGCAAATGTTTCTAAAACAATACAACTATTTTTCTTTCTTTCATCTTTTGTTCCGAGACATTCAAGCCTAGGTTGATTTTGACAGCGGTCATGTGAGTGGTTAGACCATAGAGTGGAATGCTATAAGGTGATGATAATTATGAAAATACAACTTATAACAATACAGAGCAAAGGCCTCCCAACTCACTTATAATAAACTATATTAATTCCCTATCTACATCCTCCGCAACTGTTCTAGACAATAATTGCTGAAAAATTGCTCGTATAAGCACAGATTTATATCGGGTACATATTTGTGTATTTGCGCCGATATTGACTCGGTCTAAGTCAATAAATATCCTATTATTGGGCGACGACCTCGGGGCTTAGGACATGTAACTCTCATGAGTTGTGATTCTGAAGAGTATTTGGGAAAATAAAATGACGGGTTGATTTAGAAACAGGCATTTACAAGTTCATTTAATTCTTACGGAGAAAGACGGGCTTGTCGCACGGGTCGATCGAAGATTAAGCCACGGTTGCCACGGTCGGTTCGTGGATTGGTGGCCATCTATTACATATCGAGAACCCCTCGTAGCTGGGAGAGTACGTTAAGCCTGGTTGGCCCCGGCTGTCATTCGTAAAATATTCAGAAGCCCAAAAGTCTGAAAAACCAGTCTTACAAAGGGGTTTCGTGTTACCCAGTTACTGGGTTGTGGGGGTCAGATAGGCAGTCGCGCATCCGGTTAGACTGTACCCCAACATAGTTGGGCAAAGGCGGGGTAGATTGATTGAATTCAAGTCATGTATAAAACGCACACTATGTAGGCAGGCATATTATAAGTTAGGAGATTACATCGCTGATTAAAATGCCTGGCTCAATGCTGGTCCTGCTCCACAACCACAACTAATTGATTAACACTTGAAAATACTGTTGGAGCTGCTGAAGATTGTAAGACTATCTTTGCATTGTATAAACTCAATTTCCTTTGTATTGTATAACTGCATAGCTCAGACGTGAGTTCTATGTACTATTGAGCTACCATTTACCGGGTAATATGTTTTTCATTGACTAGAATGTGCCCTGGCGGATGATAGTATGTCATGCTCGTTCAAGTGTCTCGCTGCCGGTGGCGTGTGTGTTGGATCATTCGGTTTGCTACAAAATGGTTGAGCTGGATGGAGCCGATCCATGCGTCATGTTCGTGAACGGGCGCCGTCAGTTGGGGCTGGTCATCTTTTAGCTGCCTCGGCTTATTTTTAATTATTTTATTTTTGGATTGTTATTTTATTACTATTTGCTGTACTCTGGACACTGCATATATTTTACAAAATTATTAGTTACAACATATGATGTAACTATTAATTTTGTAAAAACACAATTTAAAAAGAGCGTCCATGGACGCTCTTTTTAAATTATCAAGCCATTTCCCCCACTTTGTTTTTCTTTCAAACTCAAACTCAAAGCATTTATTTCAATTAAACCATTTACTCGAGTAGGTACCTATGGAGAAGCGTTCTTCTCCATAGGTACCTACTACGCTTTGGAATGCGCAACTAGCTTCATTTTTTCCTGACTGACCGACTTCTTGACAATTCAAAAGTGCCTGTAAATGGTTTAATTGAAATAAATGCTTTGAGTTTGAAAGAAAAACAAAGTGGGGAAAATGGCTTGAAACCGCTGATTGCTGCGGACCACTATTAAAACGGTTCTATTATTTTTTAAGCCACTGTGAAAGTAAACAATTATTTTGTCGCTCGGACTTTCTTTGTACTTTTTTGCTGACTATGTACCTATTCACCCCGTAAGATTTCAAAGAAAATCTGTAAATAGGATCTGTACCTATCCGTCGAACACGATTCTTCAATCATCTGATTTCTTATATTAGATAAGAGAAGCAATCTGCACAACACAAACTCAGTCATATGAGTCGCTGTTTTGTTAGATTTGTAGAGCTTGTGTGTAGCGCAAGATTTAAATACTCAGAGATGATAAGGATATAAATTTTCAACAATATGACACTAGACTCTGACACACTCGAGCCCCCCCCCCTTCCACACCCCCCACCCCTGCGTCTCACGGTTTTTACGACTTGACATAACTTCGAGATTTCTTATTATGATTATACGAGATGTAAGTTTAAAATAAATTAATTGTACATAATAAACCTTCCAGAATACACATAATATATTACCTACCTATTGACTAACCCCCATACTAATAAACGTATCAGATGAATCACCGATTTCTCTCTTTCAGTCGTCAGTAATTTGACTTTCGAAAGAAGAAGGCAAAGCGTTGTGTAACTATACTATGTATACAAGGTTACTTTTCAATGACCATCCAAATTTAAAGATGTGGTGCAAACCATCAAACTAAACAACTTTCTCCATGGGACCAACATCGTAATCGCGAATAAAAATTCAGCCGTCCCATACGTTTAGGTCGAGTAGGTATTGAAGTTTTCTATGGGGCAGTTGATAAAGTTTTTCGCAATTACGATGTTGGTCTCATGGAGAAAGTTGTTTAGTTTGATGGTCTGACCACATCCTTATATTGGCTGGTCATTGAAAAGTAACCCTGTATACAGGGCATCCCACGGATATGCCACATGGAGGGAAAGTACCTTGAATATTGTAGATGTAACAGTTTACTGAAAGAGAACATTATTTGAATTTAAAAAACAATTTATTTTTACGGCTTATGATATTTCTCGGGATCCCGGAGTCCCGGACCTTTGGATGGCGTACGAGGGGCTGAAGCCAACTCGCAGAGGCCTGTTAGATGTTTGTAATGAAGTGAGGCACTAACCGACGATTACCACTGTTCGCACTATGCAAGTACACCCAAGGACAACCCCCGGTTGGTGTAGGACTATTGCAGGATATGAAAACAAAGATATTGGATTATGGGTTTGGGTGGCTAAAGTTAACTGGTTATTTAGGACTATGGAAAGTCTATAGCCTTGCCTGACCAATGTTTTTTTTTTATAAATTACGCGGACAAAATGGCAGGGTTGACTTGCACATTCAATAATGGGCCCCCGAAAGCGGTCGCTAGCACATAGTGTCGTAGCGACAAGGGGGCAACATGTGGTGAGGTGCTTATAATAATAAATAATATTTATTTCAGAATAAAATTCCATATACAATACAAACTACAATACAAGATGTTAGTAACATTCAAACTTAAAAACTGTGTTAGATTACCAATATTTACAGGAGCATGTAGCTGACTTAAATACCAGATGAAAGGACAATCCAGTTTGTTGGCAATGAGGAGGAGGAGGTTGAGGAGTGGAGAGGTATTCCACGGCTATCAGGACAATCCCGGAAATACGGTCAATATCCCTACCAGCATCTTACTGGAATACTTCCTTCCTCCGAGCACGTTTGCTCTTGCGAATCTCCACTCAAGCCTGGCCGGCTTGAGTGGAGACAAGAATGAGGTAGGAGCTCTGTTCCTCGTTGATTCACGCCAGCCGGCCAATAAAGGCAAGCCAGAGGTGAGGAACAAGCCTTCTCCCGGGAGATAGGGTCCGTGAGATCGCTACTGCCCAACAGCTCGCCACATGCTATTCTGCGGGTTTCTGTACCTCTTTTGGTCTAGATCTGTTCCGGCAAAGTACACTCTTCCGGCACAGGCCTAGAGTAGAGATACGGCGGTATTATTATTAGCCTGTGATGTTCCACTGCAGGGCAAAGGCCTCCCTACTTACTCTCTTTGCACTTCTCTCTGTTCAAAGTTGAAGTATGTGGGAAGATATTTTATTGTAACATTTTAAACCTTACCCCAGAAGAAGAATCTATTTTAGCCAGCCTAAAACTTAGTTGAACTAATTGGTCCCTGTTTCTAGTGTCTTTTACTAAAAATATGTAGATTTTTCCATAACTTAACTAAACTTAACAATTTAACTAACTGTAGCCCGCAGCTTCGCTCACTTGAGTGCATGAAGGCTTCAAGACTGATTTTGTTTATTTAAACTAAAACTTGTTTGGTTTAAGTATACAAACAAATTAAAATAATTTGAATTCGTTTAACTAGTAATAGAATAATAGGTATTAAAATCGATTAATCGATAGGTAAATATCTTTTAAATCTTTAACTATACATATCCATGTAATGAAGGTACTGCTACACTAATAGCACAATATTTTACCCTTCGAACGAGTTTTTCCATTAGTTACGTACAAACCCTTGTTGAAGGTATAATATTTCGACAAAGATGCTCAATAATTGCCGTTTTCCCATCAAACATTCATTAAAAAGTAATCAACACGTTGCGCCGACACGGCCGGGAGAGAAACTCGCTAATTTCTTACAACAATACAAGCCTATCTCAGCCATATTTCGCGAGATTTAACTTTCGTCACAAGGTTTCGAAAAAACTCATCAAGACGAATAATACTCCCTCATAAACATTCCTGAAAAGTAGTTGAAACTGTTGAAACCCAACCGAAGGTATCGTTCATGCGAGCCTACTAAATTACAAAACTTTTCGTGTAAAATGAAATTTACACACACGGTTCGCAATAAACAATCTAGGTAGGTACTTCTCCGTAGCACTCAATGCATACAAAAAAGTCACGGTATATTGGCGAACACCTGAACGACAAGAGGTCTACGGGTTCGCTTACGAATCGCTCCCGATATTCCGATCACGTGTTTGTAGGCTTAACTCGACCTCGATTCCACTCAATTTAAACGTCTAACACGATTTTATTTCCTCTAAAAGTATCATCGGGTAGTGGATTGTTGTCGACCTATAATTTGAATCTGAAAACCTTTGCTAGTTGGATGGAACGAACATCCGAACAATCCGTCCTCAAAGCGCTTATGCAAACTATCTCTTTGTGTTTTGGAGTGCATTTTTCAACTGTTGCAGCGTCTCGACCTTAATAAGTGTGCAGCAATTAGCGCTGAGAGAGACAACAGCGCACGATCGTGGGGTTCATTACCGCGCGCTTTCGCCATCCGACAGCTTTAATGATCGTCGCTCGAGAATTATGCATAAAGCCATCCCTATTACGTCAAAAAATTCGCAACTAAACGATTAAGGACGTTCTATCGAATGACGCGTTACGCTGACAGCTTGATCCAGCCAGCGCTTACAGCGGGAGGCAACACTCGGCGCGTCGCTTCAATGTGGCGTAGAAAAAACTTCAATAAAACCAGCGTAAACGTCTCTTTGTGCTTTATTGCTTGAAAGTCGTTCACTTGCTGAAACAACCGTCCCGATGCAACGACGTTCGTTAAAATAGCTTTTACGACGCCGTTGTTATGATATTACGTAGGAGTGTTGACTACATAATATACATTTATACAAGTATTTACCTATGTACTTATCAGAGCGTCTTTGTAATAAGTATCAAGGCAAATTACTTATTTCCTTTATGAGAGCGTCGAGACAATAACGTAACGTTCATATTAATACATATTTTTTTTTACAAAAAAAAAAATAACTACCTACCTATCGTCAACTACCGTCATCCAAAAAAAAAACACTACAAAGTGAAAAATAATTTTAATTTGGAAGTCGGTGTCGTTCGTTCCACATTTTCGTTTTTTGACGCCGACTTCCGAAATTAAAGTTATTTCACTTTGTAGTGTAATTTTTTTGGAAGAGGGTTGTTTTTTTTTTCGGAAAAGGTTTTTATTTTTCTATTTTTAGTTGTAATTACACCACACAAATTCATATAACACTACATGCTATGTAAATATCAGTGACAGGTAGTTATCAAAACACCATCAATATAAACTAAGTGGAAAAAATCGTAATAGTGAAGCTAAATCAAAAACTACCCAAGCAAAGTTATTAAAATTTATATGGGACCATCCCTGAGGCATATTTTATCCATTAAAAAATAATTTTGCAAATCAGCTTATAAATAACGGAGTTCTCAGGTACCAAACATAAAAAAAACAACCGAATTGGGAACCTCCTCCTTTTTTCGAAGTCGGTTAAAAAGGGCCCCCATTCAGATTTTCCTTTAAGAACTTTCTGAAATATGATCTGACATAAACCCACTTGTTAAGAAAAACGCTTTTCCACCTACTTACAGATTCGGTCCACGCACGGTACACCATTCGCACGTGGCTAGCGGACAAAAAAATGTTCTGCAAAGTGTTCTAAGGTTATGAGTGGAGTATAAAAGTTTGCACGAAGATGCACGAGTGAATTCGCGGGCTCTCGTTTGTATTGCCAGATTAGGCATGCTCCTCACTAAGCCCCATCATCACTCTGAATAGAATTGAATGCTTAGTTTTATTGCGGGATGATTTTAGAATACCGTATTGCTTTTTTAACCTTAGAGAAACCGCAACTTTATCACTGCATGTATGTATCTATATACGTAGTAGGTATACCTAAAAAGTCACTTTTCGTGTCTGTCTGTGTGCCCGCGTTGTTCTTATAAACTACGCAACGGATTATTATGCGGTTTTCACAATCATTTGGAGAATTTGTGCCGGAATATTTATGTACACACATCAAAAGTGTCTAGGGATCAAGCATTTTTATGCGGATTTCTTGAGATTGAGATGTGGCTTTGTAATAAATTTATGATTTTATAAATTTATATGGATCCTTTTTGGTGCATTTCATAATTTGAATCAGGAACTGTGAATCAAATTCGAGTAAAAGATGAAAATCAGCTGTCAATATTTTCCCTATAAAAACATACAACGCATTGAAGACATTATTAGTGCTACTGTTTCCCTACTACTGATTAAAACCAACGTTATTATGGAGCGGCGACGTCATTTAAGCAGGGAAGAAATGCTCAGAGCCGTGGGAATGATAGAAGCTGGTTCCCGGCAACGTACTGTGGCTTTAGCTCTGAATACAAGTCAGAGTGTTATCAGTCGACTTTGGACACGTTACCGAAGCACTGGTACCGTGGCTGAGCGCCATGGAGGACGGTATCGCTGCACCACACGGAGACAAGACCGATACATTCAAATCTTAACTCGAAGAGCTCCAACAATAACCGCCATGATGTTAGCCGTGAGGCTTCATCACTCTTCAGGGAACTTAATTAGCGACCAAACAGTCAGAAACCGCTTGCATGAAGTGAACCTTCATTCCCGAAGACCGCTACGGGTACCACCTATAGCAATGCACAATCGTAGGATTCGATATCAATGGGCTCTTGAACACAGAAATTGGGCAGAAGAACAATGGCGTTTCGTGTGCTTTTCTGATGAGTCTCGTTTTGGTATGAGACCGGATACAAGACGTATACGACACTGGAGAACCCCTGGACGCCAACAGCGATTAAAATCCTGCCAGGAAGTCCATCCTTATAGTGGTGGAACCATCATGGTATGGGCGGGTATTTGGATCGGCGGAAGAACTGAGTTGATTTGGATCAGAGGCAACCTCAACGCTCAAATTTATGCTGAGACGATTGTATCAGACGTCATCGTTCCTCTACAAGTGCAAATCGGTCCCTTATTTCAGTTAATGCATGATAATGCACGACCACACACCGCAAGAGTTGTAAGACAGACTCTCGCCGCAGCTAACATCAATGTCCTGCCCTGGCCTGCTCAGTCGCCAGACTTGAACCCGATTGAGCATGCATGGGATATGCTACAGAGAAGAGCTCTGCCGAATATGGAGGGTATCCAGTCGCAAGAAGACCTTTTTTTGTTGTTGCAACGAACATGGGCGGCCATTCCATAGCGTGATTTGGATGAACTCATTTTGAGTATGCCAAACCGATGTTCTTGTGTTGTTAGTGTTCGCGGTAGAAACACGGATTATTAATTGTTTAAGTTACCCAATAAAATTTTAGAGAAAACTGTTATTTCAGTCTTTTTTTCGAACTTTTGTGTTAGTGGTTCAAATGTCAAAAATCCCTTTATTAGGAAAATGGCAAATTTCTTTATTAATGCAAAGGTGACTTGGTTTATCGTTACTGTGACAAACGAAAACACTTTATTTGATGAATCCTTAAAGAAAATTTTAATTAATATCAATCAGGAGAAAAGTTATTGCAAAAATATATGTTGATCCCTAGACACTTTTGATGTGTGTATATAATACATTAATATTAAAATTACGTACATAATAAATAGATCTCGGTATTTTATCAAGTCAAAAAACTGTGCGAAGCAACAGTTGGTCACTTGTTTAGTGTAAGATAATCTCCTGTTGTGTATTTTGGGATTTAAATACTCTTCAAAATCTGCAGAAGTACCGATAATCACTAACAAAATTCATACACTCTTATATCTATAGGATAGAAAAATGACCCGTATCATCTACATAAGTATTACATAATAATATTATAGTACCACCACGAATCCGGCCGCCGCGTAGTAATTAGGGTAATATCCCTCGGGATTTTTCGCTGTAGGAGAGGCTGTTATGAATAATTACGGGCTGATATGAAAAATATGATAACACGTACCCGCCATAAGAGTTTTATTGAGTCGTTTATCTCTGCTGAATCTTGGCCGAATCTCAGTTTCAATCTATTTTAACGAGGCCCATAATATTTATATACTCTTGAAGTGGGTACGTACCTATGGGATAAAAATATAGATCGAGGATCTATACTTCCTACTATAATATTATAAACGCGAAAGTTTGTGAGGATGGATGGATGGATGTTTGTTACTCTTTCACGCAAAAACTACTGGACGGGTTTCGATGAAACTTCCCAGTAATATAGCTTATACATCAGAATAACACACAGGCTACAATTTATAAAGATTTTTTGAGATTTGGCCATAATATAATGATAAGTATCAAATAAGTCGGAAAAAATCCTGCGCTCTGAGAGCTATTTTGGCGTGCGCTGCCTAAACTGTTAGAGTTACACGAAGATAATGTATTGTGGGATTGTTTGCCTTAAATAGTTCCAAATAAAAATCCGCGACAGCATATATCTACCTTTTATGTGGAAGCCATTATATATCCAAAATTGTGAGCCATAAATACATTTAAATTGGATACTTTTTTTACAATGCACATTTTAGAGTACTTAGTTCATTCTTATCAAAATTAATACATTTATCACTTTCGGTATTTAATGTACCTAGATAAACTTTGTCTTTACACTAAGCAATTTGGACGAATAGTTTAAAAGTTATCACGATGACCTGAGCGGAGCGCGGCGCGCAGAGCAGAAGTACCTAGAGGGACGGTCCAGGCAATGACGCGCCATGGCCGAGTGCGCGACCCGAACGCTGGTAGACCACAGAACACTATTACTCCCAGCGGAGGGGTAGATGCGCGAGGCTAAGGGCCTCTAAGGGCAGACGTCGTTGACGGTTGTGTTCATCTTGCGTTTTTTTTTTACAGCTTATTCGATTCGAAGCGATTTAATTAGGTATAGGTTGTATTTGTAAGAATTAAGTAGGTACCTAAATAGATTCGTTTTTGTTTCATTAGATTATTACAACTGTTTTTTTTTTGTTAGTTTAAGAATAACGTAGGTTTAGGTTGTGTTGTAAGTAGTAAGAAGATAGATTCATTTTCCTCTTAATCTCTTAATTAGCTATTGGCATTGTTTTGGTTAGTTTGAAAATTACTATCGATTATTTGATTTTTTTAAATAGTACTTTTAAATAGTAATGCCGCAAAGGCGCCAGTATTATTTCACAAAGCTCTAATAAAGCTCGAACTATGAAAATAGCTAGACTTAACGAGACGTCTCAACAAGCTGAGCTGCGAGGGTTTGAGCAAACGGTGCGTATTGGGCAATTTTTTTTCAAATTTGCAACAAAACATCCACGTTTAAAATTGGCTGTGGGAAAGAAACATAATTAAAAAAAAAACACTGTTACGAAAATAATAAACAAATCTTGGACGAATTAACTAGCGATACATCAATGTAGTACCTACCTACTTACGACTCCATCGACACAGTCATGTCATCCGATGACTGTACGAGCTACCACGTGGAGTTTCTAAACTCTTTGGAGCTATCCGGGGTGCCATCCCATTAGTTGGAATTAAAGGTAGGTATGCCCGTTTGTTTAATGCGCAACTTGGATGCACCGAGATTATGCAACGGTACTAGATTGCGAGTCACAGAACTAGGGAGGCACATTGTGAAGGCCACAATTTTAACTGGAGAAGCTAAAGGAGACAATGTTATACCACGCTTACCAATAATACCCAATAACTCACCCTTTAATTTTAAGCGTCTGCAGTTCCCATTAAAGTTTGAATTTTCAATGATGATCAATAAATCGTAAGGTCAAACTTTAAAGGTAGCAGGGATACATTTGGGCACGGGCACGCCATGTTTTTCCCACTGTCAGCTCTACGTAGCTTGCTCACATGTTTCTTATTCGCAAAATCTGCATGCTTTCGTTAAACGAAACAAATCATGTAACAAAGTTACCATACTTACACGTTACATGTAACATAGCTACCATACGACAAGTGAAACCGCTATATCAAGTAATTTTATTAAAATCATGTAACAAAGTTTACAGGAGTATATTGCAGTAAATAGAACCGTAAAAACATATCGATAATTACCTACTTACGTACTTTATTCTAATCCTTTCAGTTTTTATTGTTTACTGCTACCATACGACAAGTGAAACCGCCATATCATGCTGAGATAGGAGCCTTTTTGCCTCGTATAGGACTTTTTGTTTCATTTTTCTTTTAGTTACTTTTTTAATTTTTTTAGTTTTTATTTTGGTATTTTAATTTAAACTGTGTTTAATTTAGTTTGTGATACGAGTCGAAAAAAATACTTTTTCTTTCTTTCTTTCTATATCAAGTAATAATAATTATTATTATTAGCCTGTCTTATCCCACTGCAGGGCAAAGGCCTCCCTTCCCTCTTTCCACTTTTCCCGGTCTACTGCGATTGTGGGCAAATCCTATAAGAAGGAGTCCAGCTCATCTTGCCATCTCTTTCTGGGCCTGTCTGTGTGAATGTATGTTTCACAGATAATCTGCTGAGCCGTTTGTGATGTGGATGATCTGAAGTCTGTGGAAGTGTGGAAGGACATAATATGCTACTTTTTATCAACACACCGCGCGGGCGAAGCCGCGGGCGGAAGCTAGTAATATTATAAAGAGGAAAGATTTGTCTGTATGTTTGTAACTCAAAAAATACTAGACCGATTTTAAAAATTGGCTCAAAAAGTACTGGACCGATTTTCAAAATTCTTTCACCATTTGAATGCTACATTATCACTGATTAATATAGGCTTTTTTAATTGCAAGAAAAAAAAATGTCTACCCGTGCGAAGCCGGGACAGGCCGCTAGTGTTTGATAAATTGGTATAATGACCAAGTCCGCGTACATAAAAACACTTATAAAATTAAGAACGGAAGGTGAAAGTCAAGGAATATTCATGCTATAGAATTATTACATAAAAGGAAAATGATATTTTACATTGACATGAAAAAACCAACTAATATTTTTTGACATTACAGGTGACCACAGAGCACCAACGCTACACTCTCTTGGTAACGAAATAAATAATTAAGATTCCATCAATCTAACTAAGCAACCATACTCATTTTTTAAACAGGCGTATCTAATAACTTTTGTTGATATATTATAACGTTTGCAGAGCTTTGGTGGCCTATTATTATTTCAGCAACAACAGACAACATCAACCAAAAAAACCAACATCTACAGACTTGCCTGAAAGAGGACTTTTGGCAGAAAGGTCTCGTATATCGTCATTTCCGAAGACGGTTACGTGACACCACGCAGCGAAACACGACGCCGACAACGTTAGGTGTAGGTACTCGTATAATCATAGTTTTAAGATTTTTAATATGTATTAGTTTATTATTGTATAAGATTATTTGGTGTATTTTATAGGGCCTCAGTTGCCTGATAATAAAATGATTATTATTATTTCATCACCGCTGCTCTCAAAACGTTGAAGGAAAACATCGTGAGGAAACCGCCATGTCTCTTCCATCAGTTGTTGAATATCGACTAAAAATAATGTATGTGTGGTGATGGCTATGTAGCTATCACCACACATACATTGGTCACCACACATATATTATTTTAAAAATAATGTATGTGTGGTGATAGCTACATAGCTATCAACACACATACATTATTTTTAGTCACCATAATTATTTGATTATTTGTGATGTCACCATTATCATCATTATTTTTCCAATCCAATGAGTAGTAACCTATATTTTGTTTTAATAGTGAATCCAAGGTATTTCGGCCATGTTGGTCAATTTCAGCCTTCAGCGCGGGAGATATTATAGTGCACAAATGTGTTCGCAGACACACGTGCACTCTCTCTTCCCTCACTCTCATAGTCCGATGGGAAAGCACGAAATCTGACACGACCGGAGAGAGATCAGGCGCAGGACTTAACGTGCTTTCCGAGGCACGGGGGTATCACCCCGCCAACATCCAAAATCCAGACTGTTACGAAGAAAGTCCTAGTTGAAAAACCCAATAACACTTAACCCGGCCTGGGAATGGAACCTAGAGTTCAGCATGTAGATGTTCAGCAGTCGCGTTTGCGACCACGAGACTAATAGGGCCATCAATCTAAATGTTCTTGTACCAACTCTATCTTCTACGCAAATATGCCTAAACCTTTCAATTATTGAAGCTTTAGCAAAGAATTAGGGATGAGAAAATCTTTTTAATTGAAGAAATTGCCAAAAACCCATTCTCACTTGCATAGTAGATACATACCTATTACCCAATGATATTATAAGTAACAAGAGGTATATAAGTTGTACGCGCTCCGCAAGTGGCACGTCAAAAGTTAGCTAATTAACAAAGTTACATAAAACGTCTTGTCTCTTTTTCGCTCCCGAACTTCCACGTGTCATCTAGTAGTGTGATATTGTGCAGTTTTTAAAGTTCGAATGTTTGGTCTGTAACCGATCTATATCTTTTTGCTTATAATATACCTACATAGGTACTTTTATTCGATTTTAACTCTAAGGGTTCATAAGCACTATGCGGGTAGCCGCAATGCGGCTAGCCGTGCGGCTGACCGCAAGCACAATTATGTACGTAATATTCATTTCTATGCGCACTGCGGTGCGGCTACCCGTAGACCGCTCCGGTCGCTCGGAGGGCTGCGGCTGCGGCCCGAGTGACGGCCAGCCGGACGGTTGCTATACGAACTGTGCGGCTCAGTCTGCGGCTGCCCGCCATTGAGTGAGTACGTGGTACATCTGGTAAAATGGAATTCGATACCGAAAAATTTATCATCGAAATTGAGAGTCGGCCAACAATTTGGAACACCTAATTACCAGAGTATCCCGATAGAATATTAAATCAAAGAGTATGGGAAGAGTTGGTGCATAATTTATCACGGTACGGAATTGACAAAGGAGGAAAAAAAAAGAAATTGGTAATCTTTAAAAAAGTCCATCTTTGACGATATCCTAACCGCAAATCGAACTTTGAAATGGATCTTTATGACCGCAAATCGCAACGGTTCTTCAACCGCACGTTGCGGTTGCGAATGCTGCTGCCCGCGATCCGGCTGGCCGCATTCGCAACCGCATCCTGCGGTCAGCCGCACGGCTAGCCGCATTGCGGCTATCCGCATAGTGCGTATGAACCCTAACAATGCATAATGTCGTCGGAATTTACAAAACTTTTCGTCTTTTCAAGAACTCTGTCGGATCTTCATCATCCTTTTAGCTCAATTCTTTTTATTTAATCCAATGATTGAATATTAGATCGTGTCAGAGATAGACGTTTGTTAGTACTATTTAACTCCGCAAACAATAAACTCCGCCATAAGAGTTTTATTGAGTCGTTTATCTCTGCTGAATCTTGGCCGAATCTGTTTCAATCTATTTTAACGAGGCTCATAATATTTATATACTCTCTTCGTAACGAAAGAAATAATTAACATTTTCATCAGTCTAAGCAAACTATGCTCTTTTGTAATTTCAAAATGTTGTTTGTTTGCAAAACAGTGGCGACCTAATAGTAACCCTCACTTACGAGTTGTAGATCCTGGGTTCGAACCCAGGTCGGCGCTTTGCAGCGGGATTGTCCGAAAGGGCTACCGCTACACCAGAACACAATGGGCTAAAGAAGGAACACGGGTGGGTTTTAGTCAGTAAAAGTCTGACACTCCCTTCTGCTCCACCCAGAGCGGGAGGGGTCATTTGATGATTTCCCATCCACAAAAAAAAAGGCAGGCGCTTTACTTTGTGTAAATAATTTCATCACCACTGTACCAAAACGGTGAAGGAAACCATCGTGAGGAAACCGGCATGTCCAACCAACCAATGATTGGAAGACATGCACGCACAATGGTCCACATGAAAGACTAAATGCGGAAACCAAACCTCCTAACATAGAACATAAAATATTGGCAGAAATGTGACATCTACCAACCCGCACTGGCACCGCGTGGTGGATTACAGTCCACTCCCTCTCACTGAAAAGAGGCTTTTGGCCCAGCAGTGGGAACATTATAGTGTTACATCTATGATGGCCCGCTAAGACGCTGGCAACACTGTCGGCGTGTCCTCGCCACTGTCAAGCCCCTCCACGCACTCCAAGACGCCATGACGGGAAATTGTGCATAAATAAGCCTGCACGTCTTATTCTCACTCTCTCTTCTTTCACAAGGACAACTGGCCAGCCATGCTATTCTCTAAGGATACAGCCTTGCGGGCAGCGCTGTCGCGGTGTATTTGACAGTTGCGACAGCGCTGTCCGCAAGGCTGTATCCTTAGAGAATAGCTCCCCAGGTCGAACCTCTGTCAGTTCACCACACCGAATTAAATCCGTTAAGTACTTATACCTAACATTTTGATTTATATTGAATGTAACGTAATATAATAAAGTGATGGTAGATCATTAGTTTTGTACTGTAATTAGTGATTGATAATTTGTTTTTCGTGTGACTAAATTATAATGGATTTAACTTCAAATAAGTTGCTGTGATTTCTTTAAATATCTGTTTAAAATAATTTACTAAGGTTATTGATTTTCATTTAATAGTAACCCTGTGTTTAATCTGTTCTTACAATAGGCTGATTATGCTGTGAAACTGTAAAATTTTAAGCTAATAAGGTAGGTATGGATGAGACAGTAGTTACGGGTAGTCAGAAGCCCAAAAGTCTGATAACCATTCTTACCAAGGGGTATCGTGTTACCCAGTAACTGGGTTGTGGAGGTCAGGTAGGCAGTCGGTCCTTGTAAAGTACTGGTATGCAGCTGCATCCGGTTAGACTGGAAACTTCTGGAAGTAAAAGGCTAGAAAGAATAGGAGCCTTTTGGCCTCGTATAGGACTTTTTGTTTCATTTTTCTTTTTGTTACTTTTTTAATTTTTTTTTAGTTTTTATTTTGGTATTTTAATTTAGACTGTGTTTAATTTAGTTTGTGATCCGCCTGTACGAGTCGCAATAAATACTTTTTCTTTCTTTCTTTCTTACAGATTGATTGATTGAAAAAAAAATTAAATAGCTTGAAAGCATTGAGTGCTGAGGACCACTAACAAAAAACGGTTCTTTATTTTTCAGGCAAATCTGTACTCAATTTAAAGACAGACAATAATTTTGTCGCTCGGACGCCAACGTTGATCAAAGGCTATGCAGAATTCTAATCACATTAGACAAATTGTAAAGAGTCAGTTTAAAATTCAATTCTGTCGAATTCACTTTAAATAATTGGGTTGAAAGAAAGCAATCATCTTAAATCAGGGGATTGTCAGAGTTTATTTGGTTTATAAGTGACAAATAGCTTTTAGCCTAAGTAGCAACATTTTAAAGGCCGCAAACCGTTCTGACGTTTTTCTTTTTTTTTTTAGCAATCATCTGAAATGGGAAGACTTACCACTGACAATGTTTAAAAAAATACTTTTCAAACTATTGCTATTTAAAAGATATTATACCATTAAGGACTACTTAGAAGACAATTCAATAGAAGCTGCAATTTGTAAGATAGATTAATTGATATCGCTGATTGTGAATACATTTGCACGCCATGTCATGGCAGGATATGCTGAAACAAATTCACTATAACACCCTGTGTACCGTATTCTAGCAAATAAATATTTTTGATTGATTGATTGATTGATTGGGCCACTGGGCCCGCGTGGTGGATTACAGTCTACTCCCTCTCACAGGGAGTCCCAGGAGTGGGAACATTATAGGCTGATTATACTGTGAAACTGTAGAATTTAAAGCTAATAAGGTAAGTATGGATGAGACAGTCGATAGTCAGAAGTCTGAAAGTCTGACAACTAGCCTTACAAAGGGGTATCGTATTACCCAGTAACTGGGTTGTGGAGGTCAGATAGACAGTCACTCCATGTAAAATACTGGTATTGAGCTACATCCAGTTAGACTGGAAGCCGGCCCCAACATAGTTGGTAAAGGCTAGGCTGATGATGATTGAACAAAAAATTCAGAAAATAAATACGACCCTTCCTTAAATTACTGTTTGTTCAAAACGCAAACAGAAAAAAATATTTCAATAAACTGGCTTTGCTTTTTTCTTTCTTTCAATAGTTAAGTATTTCTCAGCCGTCATCTATCATCCGAAGTGAATGTATCTCGTATTCGCGTGACACCACATTTTATCGCGACATGAAATAACTTAATGCAAATGGAGCTCCCTGCAAATTTATGAAAGCACGATAAGTTGGATCCTGAGAAATGAGATCGAGACCGCTCCTCATGTGAAAATTACGCTATCCATTACTTGCACACCGATTCTGATACCTACTAAGGTGTCTTTCGCTTCTTTTTTCAAATGTGTATATTCAGAACAGTTTTAATTTTTGCACGACTCATAATGAGGAACATTAGAGCTCTCTAATGCTTTACGATCGAAAAAAAAATGTTGCCTCCTTTCTGCAACTGTTTCTATTGCTATACAGTAGTACACAGAACCTACTTAATTTATATACTTACCATTGTATAAATAATTTAATAAAGATTAATTATGTACTTTTAAAAAATTGATTTAATGCAGTTTAAACGAAATTCGCGTCAATCAAGTGTGCCACCTAAAAACATTGTAGCTTGCGAAAAATATATTAATTAAGTCAATTTT
Source organism: Globia sparganii (assembly GCA_949316385.1). Lineage (NCBI taxonomy): Eukaryota > Metazoa > Arthropoda > Insecta > Lepidoptera > Noctuidae > Globia > Globia sparganii. Next base: position 16,387,252 of record OX438653.1, on the reverse strand, counting down.
TTTTAGAATCGTTTCACCCATATGAATAAAAGAGCCATTTTCAAGAGGGTACCCTATTTAAAATGGCTCTTTTATTCAAAGTAGTTTAATTATAATTAATAAAAAACTAACTAATAAGTATAATGTCTATATCTATTGTTTTTTACACGTGCACTTTTGGATTTTCCATTTTTTTTTATTGCTGAAAGGCAGGCCCATTCTCTTGAGGTCGATCACGCCTGATAGAGAAAGTCACGGATAAGGTCTATGACGAAACGAGCGTGCCCAGAAGATGCCTGTTCACGATTGCTTTGAAGGGTTGAATGTGGAAGGTGAGAATGACTCAATCGAAATGAGTGAAAAATATTCGATTTGAATACCTACTAAATGTACGAGACTTTAATATAAAATAAGTTTCTAACATATACCAATAAAGCTGATAGAATTGAATTGTTCACACATAAAGTTTCGCTGGCGATAAAATTGTCTGGCGCGAAGTTATCCCATCGGGCGTCTAGTGATATTATGAAACAATAGCCAATCGAGACGGAGCGTCCCAGGGGAGTGGACGACACCATCCATCGGCTGCACCATCTATAGTTTACATAGACAACAAGATGGTGCTGTTGATTTTAATAAAAGAGGTAATAGACACAATTAGAACACTAGAAATAGGGACTAATTAGTTCAATCAGGTTTAAGTAGACTATTTTTTTCTTGGGATACGAAAAAGAAAAAAGAAAAAAAACTATAAGTATTAAAAGTGACTGAAATCGATTCAGTAGTCAAATTATGAATAAACTATTTTCAGGTTTTGCGCATTTAACGTTACACGTTGTGTCCAAGGAATTTCCTGCCTGTCTTACTGCAAGGGATATCGTGTTATCTAGTAACAGGGTTGTGGAGATCAGATAGGCAGTCGTTTCATGTAAAACACTGGTATTCAGCAGCAAGAAAATATTCATTCTAGTAGACTACATTTTAATACGTAGGCAATACACAACACAACACAGATGAGTGATGTTATCCCATCGGATATGTTATAAAACGAAAGTCGATCGAGGCAGAGCGTTCCACGGGGAACACGCCTTCCACCATCCAGTCCAGTCTTCGTGAATCCAGATGCGTCACTTGTTGCAAAATTTAATAGACTACAGGGTAGCGTGATACTGTAATCAGATCATGCGTTAATCACCTACTTGGTATACACAAACAGCCGCGAAAAGTATCTATACATTGGAAAAATCCCAGATTCACCTATCTAATCTAGTTTCGGAATCAGGGGTTGAATTTCACAATATCCCTCTCTCTCTGCTCTTGTAATTATTGTATCTCAGTAATTTGTATCCATAATTTTGTGTAAATATTATAGTAATGAGAGTATTGGACTTGTATAAAATGTTTAAAAAAACATTAGGTCACATAATCTCTTCATTTTAAAGCATAACACAAATCATAAAAGTTCCTATCGATAAAATAGCCGCGAAGTTATCCCTTCAAGTATGCTGGGAAACAATAGCTCATAGATTCTGCACCTCCCCATGGGAAAACACCATCGGCTCATACTTCATTACCCCAGATATGTCACTGCACCAGAGGACGCGGTAATGTTATCAGAAAACGAATTATAACTAAAAGCTTTCTTCAAACAATCACAAACTGCAGTCACTAAAATGCCAATGTGGTGATAATAATGTATTTATGTCGCAGCCAACTGATTAAATTAGCCGTCTAGCCTACTAAACGGCGGCCGTTCAACTAAAGGGCTGAATGATATTCAATTGTATTTTAAGTTGGAATTGTAACCAATCACGCGCGAGCCGAATTCGTTGCAGTAACGAAGCCAGGACACCCCCGACCAAATGGGTTAGGTTAGTTTAGAACTGTGACCAACCGCGTGCGAGCCGAGAGAGCGAAGCGAAGCGAGCACTACTTCCAAAAGGCCAGGCGGTTAACTAAACGACATAAATATATGGCGGATTAGCTTTACCAATAATAACCTCCCCGACCGATTTCGGTCACGGTGGCCAATCTCAACGGAGATTAGCCAGGTACGCAGGAGATATTATAGTGCACATATGTGCGCGTAGACACAGGTGCACTCACTCTTCCCTCACTCTCATAGTCCAATGGGACTGCAATCCGACACGACCGGAGAGAGATCAGGCGCATGACCAACGGCTTAACGTGCTTTCCAAGGCACAGGGTATCACCAACTTCCAAACTCCGGGCTGTTAGTATGAAATTCCTAATGGAAAAACTCATTAACACTTTGCCCGACCCGGGAATCCAACCCAGGACCCCACGCTGAGCAGTCGCGCTTCCGACCACGAGACCAATGGGGCAGTTAACCAATAACAGCTTTACCAATAACAGTGCCAATAACCGATAGAAAATTAGAAACCAAAAAGTAAATCAATCTATCCTATCCCTTTGGGTTATAGACTATATATAGGTAATTCATATATTTAGACTAGCTGACCCCGCAAACGTCGTTTTTTGCAAAACGACGATAAAAAATAGATAGTAGCCGATTCTCAGACCTACCCGATATGCACACAAAATTTCATACAAATCGGTCCAGCCGTTTCGGACGAGAATTTTATATATTAGACTAGCTGCTGCCCGCGACGTCGTCTGCGTGCATGCTCTGCAGCACCAAAAATACCCAAGATGCCAGTGTCGCTATAGCATTATAAGTTTGTTTTTTTTATGGATGGGAAATCATCGAATGACCCCTCCCGCTCTGGGTGGAGCAGAAGGGAGTGTCAGACTCTTACTGACTAAAACCCACCCGTGTTCCTTCCTTAGCCCTTTGTGTTCCGGGGTAGCGGTAACCCTTTCGGACAATCCCGCTGCCCCGGCATAGCATTCTATGTACACAACTTTTAAAATAGCATTAAAATATAAGTTTTTTTTTGCAAGCAAAGCAAGTGAAGAGAGTTATATGGGAGTCCTGCTGAGTTCAGTCATAAGATGTGACTGAAGGAAATAGAGAAAATAATGCAGGAATACATTCCAGGACACAAAAGAGTAAAAATACGTACAAAGGTATCATACTTTACAACACTTCCCTATAACTACGTTGGTAGTTATGCTGCCAGGAGCCAAAATGTAAAGAGAGTCAGGACTGGTGACGCGGGAGCAAGCGACGTACAGTTGCCCGTGTGAGAAGCAACTCGTCCTGAGGTCGACACCCGCTGCCCTGCGACTTATTGATGGTCATCGCGAAGCAAACACTCACGGGGAACTGTACGCGCTTGAACTGGAACAGGAAGTTATGAGGTATTAGGGGAATGCGTGGTATAAATACTGCCTCGCCGACGCCACAACCCGTAAGAATTTCCGTCTCAATGGTGTTTCTGTGGAGGGAGATGACTTTATTGGCCCATTCACGACCTTGCCGCGGTGAGCGGCGGCTAAGCGCGGGGCGGCGAGCGGTAAGAACAAAAGTATGAAAATGTTTGAAGCACGCCACGTGTCGCCGCTCACAGCGAAAACGCGCGCGGTTTTGTCGGAGCGAATCGTTGCAGCGGCGCGCGGTGCGGGGAGCGGCGAGATCAAAAGTACTGGCGAATGAGTGCGACGCGACGCAACGAAACACAGCGGCCCGGATAGCGGCGTAGATGTGACGGCTCGGCGGCGAACTTATAAACAAAAAATTTTAGACGATTTTGTGGCGGTAATGGGTATAGAGTATAAGTATAGAATATAATCAAATGTTTCCACACTCATTCTTGTGTACTCATAAAACTTATCCGGATATTTTCTGTAATCTTCGTATAGGTCACGAAATTTGCCATTTAAATATCGATCTTTATTCAGTTCGTGCACTCCTTCTGTCATACTTGTTTTAAAAATATACTGCTTTCTAAACACAAAAGAGATAATTTTGATAATGCCATAATTTTGAGCACGTTCTAACGACCTAAATACGTCCACCTCGACCGCTGCCGCTAGCCGCTACTGAGGGTACGTGGCGTGTAAAACGCACGCCGCGCCGCCTGCCGCGCCGCGCGCCGCTTAGACCGAAGTCGTGAATGGGCTGTAAGGCGGTTAACACAACTTCGGAGGAGATAGGTTCCGAAGAAGCATAATCGGAACACCGACCTTCAGCTTGATGGTATGCGCTGGAAGTCCACTTGCTGACAGGGAGCTCTGAAATTCCACGGGATAATGTGTGGCGTCATTTTGCTCGACAACAGTGTTTATCGAGGTGTAGACCACTTTATTCCCCTCAATTTCCGAGAAAATGCATTCGTTAATTGCTGCAGCCTGATCATTTTTGGGCATCAAAATGGCCCGCTCACACACCCAAGAATTCTGCTGGTGCGGTATACGACTGATGTCCCCGTATACACAGTGAATGAGTTCTTCTAAGCTGGATACCACTCTACCGAGAGACTCTGGAAGCATCACCTGTCTCTTCTGGTAGAGTGCCTTCGCCAAGACTTAGAAGGATATCGGAGAATTCTTGAGCACGTGCATTGCCGCCGAGCCGAGCTCTCATATTAATGGTCAAGCGCAGCGTACGAACTCGTGACCACAACGAAGATCGTTTCAACGAAGCATTCACCTCGTCAGCCCTCGAGCCCCGCGTCACCACTGGAAGTGTTTGCCGAAAATCACCACTGAACAGAACTGTGACACCACCCATCAAACGTTCGTTCCTGCGGATGTCCTGCAGGATTCTGTCCACGGCCTCAACGGCCTTCCTATTGGCCATCGTACACTCATCCCATACGATCAGAGAGCAATCCTTGAGCACGTGTCCCTTATCGCTGTTACGTGACACACCCCAAACAGGCGTTTCCGAGCTCTCTAAATCGATGGGAATTTTAAACATGGTATGTGCTGTCTTGCCACTCGGAAGCAGTGTGGGAGCGATTCCCGACGACGCTACAGCAATAGCAATTTTGCCTTGCCTCCTGACCTCTGCAAGTATGCCAGTGGTAACAAATGTTTTTCCTGTTCCACCAGGAGCATCTAAGAAAAACATTTTACCCTGGTTTTGCCCAACGCTTTCAAGGACGGTGTCATAAATTTGCTTTTGCTCTGAAGAGAACAAAGCGACATGGTCATTTCGTATGGTGGTCATTTCGCGTTATACTCCCGATTTTCACGGTCTTGATACGGTGGTGATTGGGGAGCTGGTAACCCATATTCGATCAGTGGATTGCCGCCGATAGAAAGTACCACATATTGAAGTGAACTGAGACAGGTGTTCAGCACGCGTTCATCAGTTACTTCGACTTCGTCTCCAGTAGCGCGCCTCAAAGCTCGTCGAAAATGTTCAGACAGATGATGGCGATACTTCTCTCACAAAGCTACCGGGTTCGCGACTCCACAAAACCACCAAGATGACGGCAAACAGATGACGCATGCGGCTGGGACTGTCACTGACGCTCGCCTCCGCGAGGGTGTCATGAAATTAAATGATCATCATCAATGAACAAACTTTTTTGTAATACTTAACACCGCATTTTTTTTAAATTGTCTCCCTCAACTCTGCTCAAGATTTTGAGGGTTTTGTTGGAACTTGAATTTGTCAAAACGAACTATACGATACAACTTTTATGAAGAAAATGCACATCACCATCTATGAATTTTAAGAATAACTAACTACTTACCTCGCCAACATGATCAAATTTAAATTATTAATTTCCAAAAAAATGTTAACATGTAGGTAACTTGATTTGATTTTTATGAAATCTCATAGATGGCGCTGTTTTAAAATTGTCTTTATACTACTAACATTCATTAAACTATATTTCTCTGCCCAAGTTACTTAAATGGCGTAGTTTTTATAGTGTAACGTCAGATAATAGCATGGCTTACTCAAAAACAACATTTAGATATGCGTCGTTAGATTACACGCTGTCACAGAATGCGTAAGAAAAATAAAGATTCACAGCTCCTCCCCCGTAGGTGATAGCGTGATAATATGTAGCCTATATGTTGACCCGAACTCTTAGTAATATTCATGCAAAATTTGAAGTAAATCCATGCAGTACTTTTTGAGTTTATCCCGGACAGACAAACAGACAAACAGACAAAAATTCCAAAAACTATATTTTTGGCTTCGGTATCGATTGTAGATCACGCCCCAAGTATTATTTTAAAAAAATATTCAATGTACAGTTTTGACTTTCCTACGATTTTATTATATGCATAGATTAGGTACCTATAAGATAAGAGATATTATGCCTATCCAACAACTTACCTAGTCTTTTCCCAACTATGTTAGGGTCGGCTTCCAGTCTAACCGGATGTAACTGAATACCAGTATTTTACATAAAGGAATTGCCTATCTGACTCCACAACCCAATAGCCGATAAAACCAAAAATACTGAAATTCATTGTAAGTACGTATCTAATTTTTAAAGCTGTCATTGAGTAGGTACAGACGCCAGCACATCAAGTTACTACTATATCTGTCAAATTTATTTAATAGAGTTTCAACTATATCCCTAGAGCATAAGGTTCAAAGTCGATTGGGAAAATTTGACAGTTTCTTACAGGTAGCTTGATGTGCTGGCGTCTGTACATGGGCATGAAATAAACTTATAGCCGGGCAATTTTAATAAAAATATAAAAGTTCCATCCTTTCCAGCTTTATGAATGAAACGCAACCGAGCTGCATAACGTTTCGTGCATGCTCTGAAAGTTAAATTGGAAAATATCAACTACGTATTGTAGAAATATATTCAACAAAAGAGCTAAGCATGCAAGCAGCTTATTCTTACTCACAATAGTCACATAACAAACTATCACGCCTCTATTCACCAATGGGGTAGGCAGAATTAAGTACATAACAAGTAGAAAAAAAATCTGGCAGTTGTGTTTTAAGTCTTGGAGAACAAGCCGTTTGGGCTTAACGGGACGGTCCAGACTCCGAACTTCTACTGGAAATTTCCCTATAAAAAACCCCACAGCTATTCTCCCGACCCGAGGATCGAACCAGCACCCTAATTGCGTAACACACTATTACTCACAATTTGAATCATTTTGAAGCATATTTCTAATCCGTTGCTCCATATGTTCGAAAAATGTGTCTGCTCAAAAACGCAAATTACGCAATGAATGTTGTTGAACTGTCAAAATGAAACCCATTGCTACTGATAGTGTTACGCAATTACCCCGCAGGACCCTACGCTACGCTGCTAGCGTTCTATTTGATATACAACCAGACCAACGAAAACTAGTAACAACTCTACCATGTTTCATTAAAGACTACGAAGGGCTCGACGCGACAGCGCGAGGAGACTTGAATCGCGTCGCACCCTCGCGTCGCTTAATGCTAAGCAGTCAAATGTTTGCCTTCTAATGTCTGAATTTCTTATGCATAAGACGATTACGCACACAATATTAAATAAATATCGCCTACGCAGTTCAGTACCTACAGTGATATTTATTTCTGGTGTCTACATTATAGATGACGTAATGCACTCAATAAAAGTCATTGCTATATTTGACTACAAGTGCAGCCCACGCGAACACAGTTCGTGATCGGTAGGTACGTACCAGCTTTGCCGTAAGAAGAAAACGTGAGTAATAACTACACACACACTGTTCCAATTAAGGATCTTTTGGCACTCAAATGACATTGAAACAAATGAAATATCAATGCATTTTTATCTCACGGGGCGACGTGCGCTTTACTTATAGTTAACAAGTGTACAAACACACTGTGAATTTGTATGTACCTAAGCGCAGGAGATCTCAATACCATACGAGACAATGACCCCGATTCTGTTGTTCACAAACTAAACAAAATTTAAGTTCAGTGCATCTTTTTCTTTCTATTTCATTAAGAAAAGGACAGAAGATAAATATTAGTTCAGTCCTGTCAAATTAGATAATCCATAGACAAGTTTAGACGTGATTAAAAAATTGGCTACTAAAAATACGTCAATTTACGTCAGGCGCTAACTAATTTTACAGGACTAAACTAATATTTATCTTCTGTACTTTTCTTAATGAAATAGAAAGAAAAATATGCACTGAACTTAATTTTAGTTTAGTTTGTGAACAACAGAATCGCCGCCAATGGCGAAGTTCGAAGGGGCCGTCTCCACGAGCGAGAGAATCGCGGCGATATTATCGTCGTACCATCAAAGTCAATAGAAACTCTATGAATCAATCTCCACACGGCGATATCATCGCGACGATAATTTGATGGTACGGCGAGACTATCGCCGTGATTCTCTCGCCCGTAGAGATGCGCCGAAGTGCGTGTGCTTACATTGACAACGTGATTGTACACTTGGTTACGAGAGGTAAAGCGCGCGTCGCTTCGTAAGATACAGGGGACCTTGGCGTGCGATCCCAAGTGTTTTACCAAACAAACTAAACGTTAAACGTTTGTAGAAATAAATCGTAAACTAATCTGAAATGTGGCAATCGTTTATAAAAACAAAAGAGAGTTTTATAGCTCGTACATAGCGTAGCTGAGTGCCGGGCTCCGCCACAAGACGTTTGTGTCAAATTGCTCTTTTTATTTCCCGCAGTTTTTATTATGGTAATAACACGAAAAGGCCCATGAATAATGTTCAGTCCTATATCATAAGGAGAGCGTGGAGTTCTTTGGCCCTTGTTGTTTGTTACCTGCGTAGGATAGCTATATGACTGAATTCAGCGTTATGATACGTTGCGTCGTAGTACCTATCGATGTTTTCATTTAAACAAAGTTTTTAAGGATAGTTCCACAATAAAATAAGTAGAGTCAGCATAAAAGGCAACCCATAAGTTGTTTGTTATACACAAATAGAAATATCGGTTGTATTTTTTACCGTGGATTCATCTCGTGTGTCAAAAATGCTCAAGGCCATTTCGCACTTTATGGCCCTCGTGTCGCATGATGTTGCGCGAAATCGCGCGCGCTTCCCGGGGTCATTAAAATAACGATATATCTAAAATTTTGTATGAAAGCTATGTATAAAACTTATATCGTTGGAATTGCAATAAAATAAGCTAAATTAATATGTACAATTTAATACAGTTTTACCTTGTAGTGTGTTGTTTTTTTCGTTGATTTCACTTTGTTTTTAAGCAAAAAAATTTGTTTATGTGACGTTGTGATTATGACTGAATAACCATAGGTATTTGATGTGCATTGTTTTTCTTTTTTCATGATTTTAATATAATGTTTCATGCTAAATTTATTTTTTTGCTAACTCTACTCAAAATTTCTCGGAGCGCAGTGGAATCAATGTATGAACATTAAAATTATGAGAACAATGAGTTTTAGAGCGCAGTGGAACTACCCGTTTTCAATACCCTGTTAGTTAAATTTGATAAATTAATATTTTAGGTGTCCTAGTTTTCTTGTTGAATATTCTTGTTCACCAAACTCCGCTCTTGACAAACTTAGACCAAACTGAATCTATCTTGGATACTTGTCACATACTTAGTCAACTTTTCGATTACCTACCCATCGAAAGCAGACTAAAATCAGCTTTTATTTATTTATTTATTTATATATAAGTAGGTACTTTATTGTACACCAAAAAATACAACATGTAAAAGATACATCAAACAGTACAAAATATACAATAAGCGGCCTTATCGCTTTCTGCGATCTCTTCCAGGCAACCTTAGGATAGACAGTGATTGTCCTGGACATAACAAAATATAATGGCTTTTCTTTTAATTATGGAAAAGACCGAAAATCCACGCAATAACTACAGCAATACTTAAGGGCGAGCATCTTGAGTAACGTTGCAAATCGTAAGTAAATTTGGATTTTCATGAAATTGGCATTACTAAGGTCATCATCATCATCGTTTTACCTGAAATCGTCCACTGCTGGACTTAGGCCTCCCCCAAGCACCGTCACTTCGATCGGTTCTGTACTTCTCGCATCCAGCGGATTCCTGTAGCTTTCATAAAGTCATCGGTCCACCTTGCTGGAGGCCTTCCAACGCTACGTCTTCCGGTACGCGGTCGCCACTCCAGAACCTTTGGGCTCCATCGGCCATCTTTCTGCGAGCAATGTGCATTTACTAAGGCTATAAAATAAAAATCACACTATCTGTTACCTGCCAGCCAATTCCCGAAATTAAAAACGTTCAAAATCTTCTCAAAATCTCATCTCAGCGACAATCTATGTTAATAACTTGTGAAAAACATAACGAAATTAAAGGTATTTTTGACAGCTTGAGACGGAGATCAGGACCCTAATTGCGTAACACACTATCAGTCGGAATGTGAATCATTTTGAAGCAAATTGCTAATCCATTGCTTCATAACTTCGAAAAATTCGTCTGCTCAACACGTAATAACGCAATGAATGTTGTTGAACTGTCAAAATGAAACCTATTCCGATTGATAATGTGTTACGCAATTGCCCCGCAGACTGCGAGAATTGCCCCTCTGCATCCAAATTCACAACCACACGACAAGCTATCGTATCGAAAGTGACACATTTCAATAACCAGCCGGTCGATTCCGTAAAAATCTCACCGTGATAACTTAGGTGAAATGAGCGTGAAGTGAGCTATCAATAGTGGGAATCCCTAACATCAGGTAGAGTGACAGCTCACTTCACCTAAGCTTTCACGGTGAGATTTTTACAGAATAGCACTGCTGATTTGTCTTGCCCCCGACAGCAAACATCTGTCGGAAGAATAGTGGTCGTCTATTAACAGCGGCGGCCTTAGGGGGTGGCGAACAGGGCAATCGCCCGGGGCCTCGCTCTTGCAAGGGCCTCGCGCAACAACCCAAGCAAATTTTAAAAAATATAGATTTTTTTTAATTTAAAACTTTTGATTTTGATCCTTCTGGCACTACTACTGCTGCTAGAACTTGAGCTTGAACGTGTGCGTTTTTTAAGTTTGAGGCGTTTAATACGCTTACTTTGTTTACCCATAGCTGTGTGTGGGTATCGCATCCCATTTCTGATGTGAACTATATATGTACTTGGATGACTATTGACTAAAACAACTTTAAAGTTTAACAATATAATACTTTCACTCAATACAATAAAGACAAAAGATATAAAATACGAATCGACTGACGACTGCCTCTTACAAAGGTCTCCGTCGTAAAGTCTGCTTATAACAATGGTCGCAACGCTGCTCTTGTTTATATTAACATGCTGAATTTGGACCCTATCTTATCGATGTTTACGTCCGGCGGCTCGGGATTCAGCAGCGCACGCATCTCGCCTCTCCGTGAACCACCATGCCGCTCCGGTGAGGTCACTCTTAACTTTGTCACAGAATACCTAATAGTACTTCGTACAGAATGGCCACTCCCTACCCCGCGCTGACATCAGATACCGCACCTCACCCCGCACACCCGCGGCATTATCGGCGGTTCTTTAGCTCGGGGCGCTCACAAAGAACCGCAGCACTGTACTGCTGACACGAGCATACAATTTTGCGATTTAAAAGTTTTATCTGAGTTTTAATCACGATGGTTCGATATTGTGATGCTTTTCCGAATTTGTATTTACATAAATGTTTGTAAGATATCGCATTTTAATACCATGCGATATAATAACCGATTATTTATAGTTAAGTAGGTCATTTAAACGAAAATATTTTAGTGTAAGCAATATTTAGCTAAGTACCTTATTTGCATGGGTATTTGCTCTGGGATAGCAACATTTAGTGAAGTGGAACTGATGATGAAGACCACAGATGGCCACCGGGACTACTCAATAATAAGTATTTCACAGGTTACGATTCGATTACTTTAATATGTTTGCTAAGCACAATTTATGGTCGTCACAATGCGAATGGTGAAATAGAGCTGATGATGGAGTACCAAGAGAACTTCTCAACAATTAACGTCCCTGCGTCGGGAAAAGCAATATTTTGTACAAGGCGATGAGCAAGTTGACATTAGGCTATTGTAACTTATATACTTTATAAACAGACCTACTAAAAAGCGAGAAATAAAAACTTTTTAGCAAAAAAAAAACCGACTTCCAAAAAAACACTAAATACAAAGTGAAAAATAACTTTAATTTCGTAAGTCGGTGGCAATAAACTAAAATACAGATCCAAAGACACCGACATCCGAAATTAAAGTTATTGTTAAAGAGTTTTACATTTATTACATAACTATTATAATATTATTTTTATTTCATTACGAACCCGACTAATTAGATAAACAATCAAACTAGTCCTTTCTAGTCGCGTCGTCGTCGTTCCCGCCTTTTTTTACGCTCCGCACGACAAGCAACCCTACTAGAGTTTACGCACACATTTGCACGTGTATCGACGTCATTTGGCTATGTAGTAGTAGTAGGTAATTATTTTGCGCGCGTTGTACGGAGTGTCCGGGGTGTGACTTTGTAAAGAGAAAAAAAAATAACTGAAGTTTACCCCACTATCGAAATAGTCCTGAGAATTATTGCCACCACACCTGTTACAGTTGCATCTGCTGAAAGGAGTTTTTCGAGGCTTAAAATTAATTATTAAAACATAGGTATTTGAGGAATTTGATGACACGATCGGCTTTCAGGCTATTCTTTCAATCGAAAATGACGTAGCTTATTCGTTAGATTATTGTGCTTTAATTAAAGATTTTAGTTTTAGGAAAAGCCGTAAAAATGTATTTTAAAAATTTTCATCCCTGTAAGTATTTGTTAATTTTGTTAATTTTTCAATGTAAAATATTTTAAAACTCAAATGTTATTTATTTGTATAAAATATTTAGCATTTCTCGTCAAACATGACAAATACCTAAACCAAACAATTAGACCTACTTTCGCATCACATACTTTTCACGAAGGACAAAGAGCCTCGCAAATACCTGCCGCCCGGAGCCTCGCAATGGGTAAGGCCGCCGCTGTCTATTAACAATAATAATATGTACAAGTATATAAAAAGGAGGGGAAATAATCAAAGGGCTCGAAATAAATAATAATGTCGTCTATTTGGGTTTTGGACTTGTGAACAGCGTTTATAGGATTCCTACGATAACATTAATTGATGTTCGATACGGTACGGAAGCGTATCGAATAGTTGTGAATAGCTTTGCTGATCAAGCCTAAACCATTGATCCGATTGTTATGAAATTTTATAGATACTTATGTATGCTTGTAGTTCCCGCGACATGCGTTCGAAAATGACTTTTGGGGTTTGTAGTTGAAAAAATATATCTGTCTTTATACCCGTTCCTATCCAATTTTGCTGTGTAGTACCGATTTGGCTAACTGTAACATTTCGAATTACAAAAAAAATTGATAGGTTCCTATTTAGATAAAGTCCGTTCACAGATATTTTACCTCCGAGTTTGCATCACTGTCAAAATTACAGTGATCTTTTTGTCGTTACATTAAGGTTGCTATTGATTTGCTGCTGTCAGAGGTAAAAAAATAACTGTGAAAGTACTTACCTACTTTATCTTTGACCTTTATTTTCACATATTTCATACTTTTTCGTCGTTATAACGAGACTACTTTTTAATATAAATTCGCTATTAAGTTAGGTATTAGGTCATAATCAATCATAACCCAGACTAATATCATAGAGAGGACAGTTTCGTTTGTTTGTTCCCACATAATAACGGCTTATCTGATTGATATGAAGCTCTACTATCGGGCGCTATATACCTATATATATTAGCAGGAATTCTGGAAAATATTTTTTCAACACACTCATTCGAAAACTGACTCCTATTGCACCGCTTTTGGTTCACAACGCAATGTATTGAAAACGCGTGCCTTTTATTTTGCATTCAATCTTTAGAGCTGGAAAGTACGCCACTAGTCATAGATGCGAGTTTTTTTTTAATGTCACCAAAAAATATTTCATGCTTCAAACTTTCCACATTTGCATCAAAATGTGGTTACTAGTTTTTTTATAGTTTAAGCGTAGTATCCGTAGTAGTAGTAAGCGTAGTATATAAATGGGAATACTTTGGACCTAATTTTTTTAAGGATCATACTGAAGAGTCGAGCATAATCACGCGCATTTCATTCTGTGTTGCTCATTGCCCATGCCCATTAAATTTGTTGACCTTTTTGAGGACAGCAGGAAAGAGGTGTGAAAAGCTACCCATAACCAGTACGCACACATCAAGCTATACATAACCAGTTTAAGCTGACTTCTGATTGTATGAAAAATCTATATAATGCCAGGTCAGTTAAAACTGGACATGTATAGCTTGATGTTTAGCCGTGTGTAGGTACCTATTCTTTGTTTATTTTCAGCTGTTGAGTTTTCCATTTGAATGAAAAACTGAATAACGTTTTGGCCAACCAGGGAATCGAATCCAGGACCTCATGCTCAGCAGTAGAGCTTGCGATCACTAGAACTACGAGGCAGTTCATATATAGAAAACGTATATAATAATTAATAACTATCTGCTCCCGCGGCTTCACCCGCATAAATTTCGATTCCGTGGGAATATCGGTATAAAATGTATCCTATGTGTTAATCCAGGGATTCAGCTATCTCCATACCAAATTTTCTCGAAATTGGTGCAGCCGTTTGTGCGTGAAGAAATAAGAAACATATAAACACACTCACAAACTTTCGCCTTTATAATATTAGTGTGATATCGTAGGTAATTTCTGTTTGCCGTCTTAAAAGCTTGCAAAGGCCAAACAAGTAAGTACCTGAAATTATTTCAGCCCATTTCAATAAACAACCAAATGTTATGATATTAATACTTTACAGGTGTTTACTGTTTACGTGCTCTCAGAATTACATTGACCTACTTATGGATGGATAATAAATACTTCATAACAAACTAATGCTACTCAATGTTTTCGGATGCTCCTGATTGGCTGCCCGCAGAGCTGTTAAATGAATCATGTGGTTTATCTTGAGAAAACATTTAATTTAATGAATTTATGGTCCTCCTCCTCAAGTCGTACTCCTCATTACTGAGGGTCGTGATCCTCCCTTGAAAACCTCTTTTCCCTGACGATGTTTCGCCATCTCTGTCTATCCTTGGCCAAGTGAAGCACATCATGAAATTTCGTGTCAAGAGAAGAGCTTATCTGGTCGGACCATCGCAAAGGGCTGCGACCTCTTGGACGTTTACCATCCACCTTGCCGGTAACCAACAATTCGCCGCCAACGCCGCAAAGGGGCGAACCTCATACAAACAAAAATTAGTTTAGAATAAAAAAACGGCTCCATTTGTCAAGCTCTATGTCGTCATAAAAAGATGAAGCTCTAAGAGTAATAGAAAAGAAAAAAGATTGACGGCGTATCTCAAAATTGCTTCTAGCGGAATTTTACGAAAAGACGAAATTCGTAGTTTGCCTTTTAACGGCGACATCTTGCGAGTAATGTAGAAAACCCTAAAATCGGGAGAAAAAAATCGTTTATTGGCTTTCCTGTAAAATTTTCTCATTTGAGGTTTGCCCCTTTGCGGCGTTGGCGACGAATTATTCGAGGTTATTGCCATCTTTTCTCGCTATAAGGCCGAATTTATGGTAGAACTAAATTATGTGGTAGGAGTTAAACACGCGAAATTAATAGACATAGAAAGCACATAATAGCGAAATTTAAAAAAGTTTATTATTTTATTTTGCAAACTAGCTATTTCTTGTTCCCCGACTCACCCCGTCGCATCGCATCGCCTGCCCGAGCTGGTAGCGTCCTTTCTGTCTTTTTTTCTTTTTGCTAGACTTCCAAGGGTCTTAGCGTGATGTTAAATAGTCTACCTATATATAGCCTTCTTCAAGAATTGTGCTATCAAATGCATGTTTTTTTTTCAAATACAAGTGGTTGTGCCAGAGATTAGTGCGTTAAAACAAACTCCTCAGCTTTATTATTAGTATAGATTTTGCAAATTAGTTAATAAAGCCTACACTTGTCAGTTATTAGGTACCGCACCCACTTATGTATATAAGGTGTTTCAAAATTAACCCTGCTTTAGACCATCAAACTGAACAACTTTCACTATGGGACCAACTCTGAAATCACGAAAAAAAAATTTGGTGTTTAATATAAAAGTTTAATACCTACTTGACCAAAATGTATTCGAAACAGATGATATTTTTTCGTGATTTCAAAGTTGGTCCCATAGTGAAAGTTGTTCAGTTTGATACATAGTATATAACTATGACATGGTTTGTAAAACCTTTCATATTTTCTCTCGATATCCTCTTCAGGACAAAAAACGCTTTTAAGTCAGTAAGTAAGTAAGTCTGTATATAGTAGGTATCTACATGAACAAGTTACAGTTCTTATCAAAGTGGCCTACATCAAATCATCATCATCCAATTGAGCAGTTCACCACATAATTTGAACTGAAGTGGTAATTCATCAATGAGCGTTGAACTGAGACTATCATTGGCCATTGAGTGATACCGCAAGGTAAGGGCTTTTCCTACTTTTTAACCGACTTCAAAAAGGAGGAGGTTCTCAATCCGATTGTATGTTGTTTTTTTTTGGTATGTTTGTTACGCAATATCTCCGGCAATAATTGTAAAGCGATTAAAAAAAAAAATAATGGATATAGGATATACCATATAAATTTTATTAACTTTGCTGAGTAGTTTTTGAGATAGCTTCGATACAGTGGCGTAGCGTTGTAGCGGCGGCAGGGGCGACTCCCACGGGCGGCACCTTTAGCGAGCGGCAAAATTTCACAATAAATAATAATAATATCTTGTAAATATTTTAACGGCAATTTTTATAACAGTATCGTCGTAGTTCTAATCGGAAGTCGATTTGCGTTTTATATTAAATTCGCTAATAACTTAATCTTGATGATCGTCAAGGTTTAATAATAAGCGTTATACCTGTTAGGTATATATCAAGGTAAGTGGCACACGTGTAAGAATTTTTGTAATCAAATCAAAATTATTATATTGTGAAACAAATATATATATACAAAGTTGATACGACAGATGGGCTTTCCTTTAAACTGCCTATACTAGGTATCATTATCAAGCTCTCTACCAAAAATCAATTAAATTGAAACAGTAGTTTAGTCGCAAATGATTTTTTAAGTTTTTGCACCGTTTGAACACGATGTATTTTTCCTAACAGCTGATTATGTCTATAGGCATAGGTCATGCACCTTAAAACGATAAATCTACGATACGTTGTTGCCGCTCTTACGCAAGTCATAAACCAATACGTAGTACATAAGAGAGTGACAATCCTATTGGCAAAACATCACGTGCGTAAAAGAAATAGAAATAGGTCAGTGTGTTGCTATTGTATCTTAGATCCTTGCGACACAAAATACCGAGAGAAGTCTACGCTCGGCGGTCGCGCTATGGTTGTAAACTTTGACTTATGCACAAAAAACTATCGTGGTAGTGGCACTCGCTTCTAGTTGTTTGATTTATTGATGAGAAACGAAAAAACCAATAATAACTAAAATATTTTAATTTTAATGTTATTGTTACATTACAAATTTGTCACAAAGTGCTACAAAGTCATGTTCGCTTTTACTTTACGGCGCGGGACCGGGGGCCGGGGCGCTTACCTACCTACCTAACTACTGTGTTACGTTAATACAAACCATCGAAATACAAGCAAATACCTACTTACCTCTCTGAAACAACTGGTAGATTAAAAAACGACAATTCACCGTTTAATGTTGAATTTAAACAACTGTCCACTGAACAGTTATAATTTTTTTTTATTGCTCTATTTTTGCACTTCATAGACGCATGTCTCAAGCGGATGGCACTTGCGCTCGCACTAGTCCCAACCAGTCCGAGATATCGTGTCCGTGAGCGGTGTCTATGTGTGCGTTGCTCGAGCGCACTTTGTATGTAGATTGACTTCTGTACTCTCTGTATTTTGTGCTTGCGATCAGTAAGTGGGGCCTCCAAAAAACTTGTTTTTTCAGTGCGCCGACGCTACCCTTCCGGAACGTAGGTACGTACGCGGAAGCTCCTGCGCCCTTATTGTTTAGTCGAACTTGTGCGCTGACAATAATTGTGAATTTGTTTTGTTATTGTGATAGGACACTAAATAAGTTTAAGACAGTATTCCTTTTTTTTATTGTGACAGGACACGTAACTTGGGATTATTATTATTTAGTGTTAGTGTTTTTTTTTTTTAATTGACTGTTTTTATTGTGATAGTTAAACTTTGGTTGTGTATGTGTATAATTAAAGTGTTCAAAAATACCTCGTGTAACTGACACGGCGTCAGAATACACTGACATGATTTTAATCTACGGCGAATGCCGTGGAAACGCAACGTTAGCTCTACGAACTTACAGAGAAAGGTATGGTGATAGCCGCAATTGCCCTAGGAAGGCCCGCACCATGGCAGTACAAAGATTACGGGTCAATAAACGTATAGTGCTGTAACAGGAGGGAGTACCACCGCGGTAAATGCCCGCTGCTTGGGACGAAAGAATTTTAGACAATATTTCCCGCAGCCCGACGAGTCTCCACAGAGCCGCCCGGCAATTTAGATGTTGCCATAGAACTATCCACAAGGTTCTAAAACGTAAAAAACGCAAACCTTCTAAATATCGGAAGGTGCAAACTTTTTTATCGAGAGACTTGCCGATCAGCAACAGTTACTGCCGATGGCTACTAAATAAAACATCCGAAGACCGTCATTTCTTAACTAATTTAATATGGACCGATGAGAGTACTTTTACTCGAACCGATCTGGAATCGGCAAAATCTCCGGTACTGCAGTTTGGAAAATCCACAGTGTGTTTCGAGTTACTGCCTGCGCGCGACGTTGGACGTTGCCACTTTGTATAGTTATCCAAGGTCAGTCACCAGGCCCAAGTTTTTATGAAGTTTGGGTTTCTCCTTTATTTACAAAGGGTGGTTGCGTTTTACTCTGATTTGTAAGCTATTTAGTTTGTTTGAAACAAAAAAAATCTCATTTATGGTGCTTTTTATTTTTATACCGTATCGAATTAATACTAAACACGTATAGTATACGTAGTGTAATTTAATGCCCCTCTGTCGTATCAACTCTGTATATACTAGCTGACCCCGCAAAAGCTGTTTTGCAAAAAAAAAGTTTACGTCCTAATCTCAGACCTACTAAATATAAACACAATATTTCACAAGAATTGGTTTCCGTTTCGGAGGAGTTTTGTTACAACTGTGACACGAGAATTTTACATATTAGAAGATATATATGACTTTTGTATTTATAACCTGTACAATACACAATAATGATGCCTGTTCTTGCCAAAAAGTTCTCTAGTCTTTTAAGTTGAAATACCTAAATAAGAGGGTAGAAAAATTTTCTTCCGCACCGGGGGACTAGGACACCCACGCTACGCCATTGGTTCAATAAATAATACGTATTTTTGCAACTTAGTTTATATTGATTATGTTATAATGACTTCCTGTCACTGATATTTACATAGCAAGTAGTGTTATATGAAATTGTGTGGGATAGGTACAACCAAAAAGTAAAAAAAATATTAAAATAAATCACTTTGCAGTGTCTTTTTTAGAAGTCGGTTGTTTTTTTTTTAGGAAGTTCAGTCGATATATTCTTAAAATATCTCAGTAAAGTGAGCTGTCATTCCACCAGATGTTAGGGATTGACACTATTCACAGCTCACTTCACCTACGTTATCACGATGAGAGATTTTTACACAATACCGAGGCCGCCCATTGTATATTTTGTAGTGTTCGATTTCTTTTTAGGGTTCCGTACCTCAAAAGGAAAAACGGAACCTTAAGATCACTTCGTTGTCTGACTATCCGTCCGTCAGACAATACCCTTTTTTCTCAGGAACGCGTGGAGTTATCAAGTTGAAATGAATATAAAATACTCAGGGCTGCACAATCCCTTGAAGCAGTGAAGAAATCAAAATAATTGTAAGTGAACGCAATCAAAAGATGTTTATGTTTCGAAATCATAACCACCTATAGGGTACTTCCCGTTGACGTAGAATCATGAAATTTGGCAAGAAGCAATGCCATGTAGCACAAGTAAAGCAAAAAATTCGAAAATGTTTCCTGTAGATTCATGTACAGAGGCCAGCACATCAAGCTACACCAATCTGTCAGATTTTCCCAATTGAATATGAACCATATTCCTTTGTGCTAAAGTTGAAAATCTATCAAAGAAATTTGACAGATTGGGGTAGGTTGACCTGCTGGCGTCTGTACAATATTTCGTAGATATTTCGGCGTATCTTAGCAAATATTTAGAAATAGATAAATACTTACTTAAATAAAAATAAATGAAATAGGTTCCTACAAATCTCTTATACCTATAATGCCCGAAGGCTTAAACTAGTGCCTTTTTTATTTATTAACGGCCTATACTACCTCAAATGGCTTAGCATGATCCTCCGTTATGTCGAAAATACGGCAGCATTAATTTTGAAATAAATATATGAGGATTAATATTAGGGCTTATGTTAGACGAAAACACGATTTCATAAAATTTTCTCGATAGAAAAAAAATCCAAAGTTACCTCTAAACCGAATAATAAACCGCTGGTATTCAAAAAATACTCCAAATTAGAACATGAAACTTTGTATACTAACCGAACTAACTATAAAGCAGGTCTTATGTTATTTACTTTTTTTTAATTACCATTATTTTCACCGTAAAAAGCAAATACCTAAACTATTGGCGCTGCCTGCCGCCTAGCACCGCACTCTGTCTCGCTCTCACTCAGTCCGCGAGCAGTATCGTAAAGTGACTAAGATAATATTGTTCTTGTAGTTGGTACCTACCTAGTAACTCTGTAATAAAATAAGCGTAGCTATATAAATACGTAGGTGATATATTCTCAATTTCACATACATACGTTTTAATAATTCTTCAAAGGGAGCTTGGTACGCAACGCGTCATACGCGCTACTAGTTAGGTATGTAGAATTTATTCCCTGTTCCTTATATCCCTACTGATATATCTCCACAGGTAGGGATACTTGATGTTATTACTACGTAGATTTGTTCGCAAGAAATAAATTCATGTTATAAACACCTGAGACAAACAAACAACGTGTAATAGGTAGGTATGTTTGTTGTTTATTTTTAAATAAACCATGATGTTTAATGCTTGGGATCGTACCTAGATTTTGCGATTTTATGAAGGCTCTTTTAAATGGTGCCTTTCGTAGATTAAACTCGAAGAGAAGTAAAAGACTGCAGTTGAACACTGGTATTGTACCTAGTGCTGGACTAAGCTTGTTGGGGGCCCGGGGGGGGGGGGACAAAACTAAATGAGCCGCCTTTCCCGTCCTGGCATGCAGAAAAGTTTGTGAACTAGGAGAATAAGGGGTGTAGGGGCCCCGAAAGGGCCGAAGCCTGCCGGGGCAGCGGGATTGTCCGAAAGGGTTACCGCTACCCCGGAACACAAAGGGCTAAGGAAGGAACACGGGTGGGTTTTAGTCAGTAAGAGTCTGACACTCCCTTCTGCTCCACCCAGAGCGGGAGGGGTCATTGGATGATTTCCCATCCACAAAAAAAAAAAAAAAAAAAAAAAAAAAAAAAGGGGTGTAATAAAAGAAAGAGAGAAGAGAGCTCAAAAAAAAAAATTTTTGGCTCCTTCTTCGGAAAGGTTAGGTTTTCTTTTGACAACTCTTATCTCTAAAAATAAAACAAAGTCGGGTTAGTTACACCATTAAAAAATTATGAAAATAGGTAATTAATTTTCTCATTAATTTGTTCTTATTGATACGAATAAAACAAAGTTAAGTTAGTTACACCATTTATAACTCAAGAACGCTGGACCGATTTTTATCATCTTTTATTTGTTAGATTTGTCTTCGCCCCGAATCGCAGAATAAAAAAGTTCACGAAGAAAAATTCTGAGGCGGTACGAAATTCGCCGGTCAGCTAGTTACCTATACATAAATAAGGGTTACTTTGTCGACTGTCTTTTCACTTGCTGAACATACTTACTTATGAAAAATTTCTCGAGATTAGGGATCCCAAGACCGGGGGCCCTAGCCGGACCGCCCCTGCTGCTCTCTACCCTCCCCCTTAGCCCGCCAGTGCTTGTACTTATCTGTCTGCAGGTCATTTCTACCGCATGCTAAGTGGGCTGTAAGATCTTGAATCAGTAGGCACAACACAGGCTGTATAGATTTTTTGGGACCAAACTTTTACTTTGATTTGGTAAAGTAAACTGCATACTTACTACATTTTGTACTTGTACGGTGGATACAATATTATGGAATAATAGTCGTAGACAATAAAATGGTTCCTTGCCCGTGTATACATCTTTTCGGGGCTAACTGTACAGGCCCTAAAATTTACGCAAAAATAAAGACGAACATCGAATGACTACGCAGAAACACGATTGGCTAAGAAAAAGGTCCAAACTGAGTGAGGTTGCATTTATTCTTACTCTATGAAATAACATCGTCAGTCATTTCTTTTGAAAGCCGATGGCTATCGGTCAGGTACCTCTGGGACACTATCCTGGCTGGTTGCCAAACGCGGCTAGTAAAATTGCCATAACTTGTGGCTAAGGCTGAAGGCATAAATCAGTTCTTGATTATATAGCAGGGCACTCAACACCGGCACTTAAAAGATAGGTTACAATCCGGCGAGAGAATGCGTTCTGGACACCTGTCAGCTTCTTACAAACGAGTACGCGTTTTGCAAATTTGATATTTATTAGCTACTGAAGTATCCGGCACGAGAAGCTATAAATTTTGTAAAGACACATTCAAGGGTTTCGCAACCTTTCGATCAAATAAAAAAAGTTTTGTAATGATTTTTATAACACATTTGCTCGTAAAGGGTCTCTTATTTCACCAATTTCAATATCGTAATGTATGTCATTACGTACTTGTGAGTTATTGTAATGTAAAACGCACGAGTTTCTTTTTAATAAGGTAAAACGTACGGTTTATCAAGATGCTCCGTCTAAAATGAACGGTACTTTTTTAAATCTTAGCAAAGGGTTTTTATGTCAGAAAAGTGATCAACATTTTATGAATAAAATTAACTTTGGGAGATAAAATATAAAAAATAATCATTTAATTCTTTAATTTAATTAATTTTGACAATAAATTACAACCATTTATCTGTAAAAAAAACAAAAAAATATTAATTTACTTTATTAGTAATACTGTCTGTTTTTGTGCCTTTGCCCTAATAATCAATTTTACAAAATGTTCAAATTTTTCTAACTGCTTTAACAAGTGATTAAAGATTTATTCGTTTAAGAAAGTCCGAGTTTTATTTATTTCCTCGCAAATATGTTATAAAACGTCGTATGACATACGTGCGCTTTAATAATTACAGCCTCTGCTTTCTTGTATGCAGCAATATCGCCTCGGCTGTAATTTTCAACTTACCGCACTTATATCATAATGTACTATTATTTTTATGTAGGGATATAATTATACGTTAACACACACATCTAATTACTGTCGTCAGACGATTCCGAGTATTCTGCATCTACATTCTGCAGCATTGACTGACTTGAAGATATTGAGTATTGATTACTTCAAAATGGTGGTCCATATGTTTACGTTCCATGAGACAGATGCGTTTCACAATTCATTAGACGAAAGTGCTCTAAATCGTTAAAATATAACCCGACCAAGTGAAATTGCTCGTTAGTTTCGTATTACACGTAGGTATTTACTTTGCGTTGATTGAATTTGGGATCATTTGTTGATCAGTTGTTCTTTATTTACAAAATTTATAGCTTCTCGTGACGGATACTTTAGAATTGTCGCAGTGATAAGTATTAGGAACGCATTCTCTCGATGGCCGGACTGTGTATCTAGGTATTCCTGTGTCTGTTTAATAGTACTGCCACAAGCACACCTAAATAACTAAAATTTACTTACAATTCTAAAGCTTTTTTCTCGTGATATAAACATTACAACTTTAGAAAAAAAAAGCCTTTAAAACCTATTCATATTAGTACGGTTTCGATAATACTATATTCGTAACACCGTATCTATCAATATCTAGGAGAAAATCACTTTTGGATCTTGCGTAAGTGTAAGGTAGGTATAAATGCTCTTGACTGTACCTACCTACTAAGAGGTAGGTACCTCTACCTACCTAAGTACCTACTATGGAGACTATTAGAGCCTCATATAATTAAACAGCGATCGAATTTCTTTACTTTATATTGATAGATAGACTTTACATTTCTACGTTATAGCTAGCACTGCCTCCACTAAACAAAAATACCTTGTAAAAATATAAAGACACTTGCTTGAACGTTCGAATGGAACACGCGCTCAATTATAACCAGCTGATCGATTCTGTAAAAATCTCCCCGTGAAAATTAAGGTGAAGTGAGATGTCATTCCACCTGATGTTAGGGATTACCTCCATTGATAGCTCACTTCACGTTCACTTCACCTATGTTATCACGATGAGATTTTTACAGAATCGATAGGCAGCCTATCGATTTGCGACTTCCTCAGTAGGTCGTGATAGGTATCTG
The DNA here is from genome assembly GCA_949316385.1 of Globia sparganii. NCBI lineage: Eukaryota > Metazoa > Arthropoda > Insecta > Lepidoptera > Noctuidae > Globia > Globia sparganii. The sequence continues at coordinate 16,362,971 of OX438653.1, read as the reverse complement.
GGTTCTCCATAAAACGGAAGGCAGACTATGCTAGGTTAGCAGTCCTTTCTTACTGACATCTATTAAAAATGCGCCGAAATCGCCAAATCTTCCAGATTTTTATGGGACACCGTAATTTCTTACAAATACCGATTTATCACGTTTTCACGGTTCACTTCCCAACGTTATCCAGGGGCGGTAGTAAATCAGAAGGAAATTATAAGAGATGAAATATTGTTTTCTTACCTATTTTAAACGCTAAATGTATCTTTTATATCTGCAAGTAAACGATAACGTTCCTTTACCTAAATAATCTTTGGTTTCTTTTAACCTTCAATCCGTCGCAAGAGGTCTTTCAAAACTCGACTGCTTCATTTGATTGCAATGCAGCATCTGGTCGAACTGTCCCACCAAATCTGTCATTATGATGAGGTCGATGGCTAATTTTGAGGCTGGAATGTGATTTTAATAACAGACAGATGTTGAATCTCAAGCGAAGCACTCACTGTACTAGCCGTGCACGTTAATTGTCCAATCCAGTCGTGTCTTGATAACAATTTCGGGGATATCACATCCCCCCGTCTCACCCCTTTGTGCAGTTGGATAGGGCGGGTTTTCTTATCCTGAATCTGGACAGTCATCGGTGTCAAACAAAAATCTCAACACTTCGATGTAGCGCTAGTCAATTTGACATCGTTGTAAAGTTGCCAGAATTGCCCATAATTCGATGGGGTCCTTCACGTAGTCTACAAATGCCATACACGGCGGCTGCTTGTACTCTTCGGCCTTTTGTGCACTTGGTTGAACAGCAGATATGGTCTGGTAGGTACTGAAGCCTTTTCGGAACCCGGCTTGTTCTGGTCACCTGTCACAAATCTCCTAGTGAGACGATTCTCGGAAAGCACGTTAAGCCGTCGGCTCGGCTGTCGTTCATAGATCTTTGACAATCGTTACGGGTAGTTTGAACTGTTGGAAGCCCAAAAGTCTGACAACCAGTCTTAACTAGGGGTAGTGATAGTAACTAGGTTGTGGGGTCTGACAGGTAGTCGCTCGTGTAAAATACTGGTATTCAGATGCATCCGGTTAGACTGGTAGCTTACCCCAATATAGTAGGGAAAAGGCTAAGCAAATCGATTGGGTGCCGTTGCCTAAAATAATAACGCACTTGCAATGCCTTTGGTATTGCAGAATTTTATAAGCAACCATCTACCATCAATGATTTGACAAAATGATGTGTCCGTTGTACACCCACAACCTATATTCGCTGATTTTGGTATATTATAATAGGCATGGTCTACTGAGCTAAACTTTCTCATCTCTTGCTGGCATTTCTACTAACCTTTTATGCATAGCGTAGGTACATAGCATAGCATTTTTTTTAAAAAAAAAAAAACGTTGCCCCACTCTATGAATTACCTACTCCTGTATCGTGGGTGCGTTTACAAACATTTAAACTCACATACACAAACAGCCAGACCCGGAACAACTACTTTTAGTTCATACAAATATTTGTTCCGTGCTGGAATCGAACCCGTGACACGCAGCGCAGCAGACAATCGCTTATCCACTGCGCCAACTGTGCCGTCAGCATTCATTGCATAGCATTCATAGGATTTGAAAACTCAAGTCCCTGGAGTAAACTCTCTGTTACCGTGCTTTATGGTGCCACGTAGAGTAAATAAAAATATTTTTCATCCAAGACAATTACAAGGTACAGAGGCCAGCACATCAAGCTACACCAATCTGTCAAATTTTCCCAATTGAATATGAACCTTATTACCTTGAAATAAAGTTGAAAATCTATCAAGGAAATCTGACAGATTGGGGTAGCTTGATGTGCTGGCCTCTGTACAAGCAATTAAAAACTATAATTTATAGAAATAATTTAGTTCAACTTATTTTGCTTTTCATTATTACAGCAATTAGTTATTACATAATGACATTCTGTAGTTATTTTTAGACCTTCAAACTCTGCCACGCTGCCGCCGGACTAACTTCAACAGCATGCCGCTGCCGCAAAATTTGGGGGCGGCGCCCATACAGTCTAACCTACGGCACACCCCGGACACTCCGTACAACGCGCGCAAAATAATTACCTACTACTACTACATAGCCAAATGACGTTGGTACACGTGCAAATGTGTGCGTAAACTCTAGTAGGGTTGGTTGTCGTGCGGAGCGTAAAAAAAATGGCGGGAACGACGACGACGCGACTAGAAAGGACTAGTTTGATTGTTTATCTAATTAGTCGGGTTCGTAATGAAATAAAAATAATATTATAATAGTTAAGTAATAAATGTAAAATTTTTTAACAATAACTTTAATTTCGGAAGTCGGTGTCTTTGGATCTGTATTTTAGTTTATTGCCACCGACTTACGAAATTAAAGTTATTTTTCACTTTGTACTTAGTGTTTTTTTGGAAGTCGGTTTTTTTTTTGCTAAAAAGTTTTTATTTCTCGCTTTTTAGTGGGTCTGTTTATAAAGTATCTAAGTTACAATAGCCTAATGTCAACTTGCTCATCGCCTTGTACAAAATATTGCTTTTCCCGATGCAGGGACGTTAATTGTTGAGGAGTTCTCTTGGTACTCCATCATCAGCTCCATTTCACCATTCGCATTGTGACGAGCATAACTTGTGCTTAGCAAACATATTAAAGTAATCGAATCGCAACCTGTGAAATACTTATTATTGAGTAGTCCCGGTGGCCATCTGTGGTCTTCATCATCAGTTCCACTTCACTAAATGTTGCTATCCCAGAGCAAATACCCATGCAAATAAGGTACTTAGCTAAATATTGCTTACACTAAAATATTTTCGTTTAAATGACCTACTTAACTATAAATAATCGGTTATTATATCGCATGGTATTAAAATGCGATATCTTACAAACATTTATGTAAATACAAATTCGGAAAAGCATCACAATATCGATGCAAAATTGTGTGTTCGTGTCAGCAGTACAGTGCTGCGGTTCTTTGTGAGCGCCCCGAGCTAATGAACCGCCGATAATGTCGCGGGTGTGCGGGGTGAGGTGCGGTATCTGATGTCAGCGCGGGGTAGGGAGTGGCCATTCTGTACGAAGTACTATTAGGTATTCTGTGCCTACGGTGAAGAGATAGAAGCTGGCAGAATAATCGACATCGGCTCACTTGACAAAGACAAAAAAACTTACTAGTTATAATTTGCACCATAAGTACCTATATTAAGTGCTTTAATTAACGACGTTCTGTTTATTAACATTCATTACCCATCTAGGCATTTATTTGTCACTCATTCTCGATTTACGGTTTGCAAACAATCGTCAATATTTTATTAGGTACTTTTCTTTACTGCCGAAATATAGGCACTTATTTGAATGTCGTATAAATGAATTAGTTTCTATCTCCTATTTTCTGGTGCTGATTTTATCGTTGAATAGGTACCTTACCTTGTAGTTTACTTTTCACCAACCTACCATAATTTTTTTCATAAAATTAAAAAGGCCAATCAATTTCTGCCTAGCGCAAAAGGCAAAGCCTATAGATAGTAGATGAAACAAGATGATGATGAATCAATTTCTAGACCATTCTACTTTGCCCCACCAAGCTGTCCCACCAGACAAGGTGGAATATTCACAATTTTGCCGTCTTCTGTGTCCCACTAATTGATTTTGGTGGGGCAAATTATACATACTTACATAAACACTCGAGGTCACTTTTCCCACTTTTGGATTTACGAAAACATGGTGGTGTATAAAATAGTTTTACAACAAAAAAATCTAATTCTTACGAGAAAAATAACAAGACACCGTGTCATGACGGAATTACTGGTGAACTCCTGAAAGCCAGGGGGAAAACCCGTTTATTTAATTATTTATTTTATTACACCAGAAAATACATAAGTTACAAAAAATACATTTAACATTACTAAACAAACAATAGTTGACCTTGTCGCTTTCTGCGACCAGGCATCCTGCTGGGATTGGACAGTGATTGCGTGGACATAAAAATTGTGTTTTCATTGGTGCAAAATAAAAAGAATACCTATAAATACAATATATTATAATAGATAGAAGCTCTTTGATTCCGCCATACTCGAGGAGAAAACGCCACTGGTATGTAACAATGGGGCGGTTATACTTACTTCTGAGCCATGTCTAAAATCAGAGGGACGAATTCTCGTAATTTTAAGAACGTTCAGTCTGATCTCAGTTTCAATCTGTCAAAAATACCTCTAATTTCCCTACATTTTGAAAAGTTTTTGACGTTTTTACACGTTTTAAGATTTTGAACGTTTTAAATTACGCCAATTCTCGTAATTTCTGTACTCAAGTCATCAGCATCATGAATCGTCCCGTGTCTCGCTGTCGGTTACCTTGGTTCTAGACCAATTATTAATTAATAGGTCAAAATCCATCAATCTAGCCTTTTCCAGCTATGTTGCGGGTCGGCTTCAAGTCTAAGGCGGATCACCCACTGCAACGTTTCACGCGACGGAGCGCGGGAAACGTAGCCAAATTCCCCGCGCGGAAGCGCGTTTTTATTGAATTTGTATGTAAAAAATCACGCGCGGTGGCGCTTTATCTGCGTCCCGCCGGGTGAAGCGGAGCAGTGGGTGATCCGCCTAACCGGATACAGCTGGATACCAGTATTTTACATGGAGCCCTTTGGCAGCCTTGACTGGTTGTCAGACTTTCAGGCTTCCGACTACCCGTAAAAACTGTCAAAGATCTACGAATGACAGCCAGGACCGAGACACGGAAGGGTCCCGGTATGTTATGGACGTATGAAATAAAAATCATAAATCACATCAATAATTTATTACATTATAAGAGTAGGTATACTTACATTCAGTTTTGAACATTGAACACAGATACATAATATTAACAATTATTCTTTAATCAGATACATTTTATGACACAAAGTTTAAAATATTATTTGGCTATCGATGGTGCATCGGACAGTTAAAACATCGCACATCAAATATTTAGATATATCCAAAGGCTCTCACAGCTTAGCTCGATTTCCCCGGTTCCTAAATCCAAAACGGATCATAATTTTTACCAGTCTTAACACTTGGTCGTACTTAATAATGCCAAACTGGTCCTTTGAAATCAGTCGACAATTTAAATAGTTAAATAGTCTCCAATGCTAATTAAAGCTATGAAGATTACCACCTAAAAGTTTTTAACTTTTTGCTACATGCGGTCGGAACAGGGAATCCGGCATTGTCGAACGAGTTTTAGTCATACTAAGTCTAAGACAGCACTCAACAAGTCGACCACAGTCGACACTCGACTAACTTTTGATTAAATAGACAACTAGATCGGTTTAAAAAGGCTTATTTAAAAAAGTCCTATACTATACAAAATGTAACAGAATAAACGCAAGTCCTGAAAGTGTTTTTTCATAATTGACTACTGAATCGATTTCAGTAACTTTCAAAATAGGTTTTTTTTTTCAAAAATTATGTAGTTTTTCATACTATAACCGCCGATTGAGCCAAATAAAATTAAAACTTATTTCAAGGCAATAAGACTCAATTTTAAATGCATAAAGTAATGCTACTGTCAATACGATTTTCTTAAGAAAAATAGCAAGCTTTAAAAAAATAGTTTTAGTCATTGTATTATAATAATAATAATAATGTTTATTTTCCAGTAAAATGTTCACAAATGTTACAAGTACAATAATATTATGCTTTTAACTCAATACTCTAATCGAGGTGTATGAGGTCTTGCGTTAATTATATTCCTTGTATAGGAAAGGTCCGAGAATGCCATCAATAAGAATCAGAAACAAAGTGAGTCCCTTTTTGGAATTTATCGGTTCAAAGTCACTGTTCCCGGCAGTAAATATTGGCAATCCGGGTGGAATTGACCGATTCCTGTGCAAGCTTTCACACAATACTACAAGGCAAACACTGCATACTATTTCATATTCAAATAACTAACTCGTCTAAAGTTGAGCCAGTATTACCCTGATTCCGAAACACATTTTATATTAGCTTAAGTCAAAATAGGAACTAAGCAAAAATAGAATCACGCGACAAAAACTTTTCAGCATTTCATAATATTATTATTATTTAACAATAGTGGTTATATCTAAATTTAAACAAATGAAGCTAATATGAAATAGTTAACAATTAACTTAATTATAAATAGTTCAAATTATATCACCGGGATCATAACTGCCATATCCAGGGCTACGTCAATATGCATTGTTTTTACAATAATTTAGCTGCACCCTGTTACCCACGAATAAGAAATAGTATAAAATACTCCTAGAGGACTAAAATCACGAAGCAAGACTTTCCTAAGCCCACTGCGATCACGGTTTTATCTACATTCATTCTATTACAAAATTAAATAGTAGAGATTGGACATATTTTTATTCGTTAATCAGTCACGTCGAAACAACTGAAGGTCAATTCCCGTAATAAACACGTTAAAAAGTCGCAATCTCATCTCAGCTACAAAAAACAATTAAATCTGCCCAGCCTTTTCCCAACTATGTTGGAGTCGATTCTAGTCTAACCGGATGCACACGGATACCTGCCGATCGATTCTGTAAAAATCTCACCGTGAAAAGTTAGTTGAAGTGAGCTTAGAGTGAGCTGTCAAGAGTATCAATCCCTAGCATCAGGATGACACTGACAGCTCACTCCACGCTCACTTCACCTAAGTTTTCACGGTGAGATGGTTCCAGAATCGCACTGCAGTATTTTACATGGAGCGGCTGCCTATCCAACTTTCACAACTCAGTTACTGGGTGACATAATTGATAATACCACTTGGTAAGTCTGATTGTCAGACTTTTAGCTTCTGTCTACCCGAAACAACTGCCGAAGATCTACTCTAAGCGAACATCAATATCAAAAACTCGACAAATTTTTTGGTAAACGTAGAGAACTACACTTATTTCACTCTATTTTCACTGTCCACAAGAAACCATTCACTAATCTACATTATACTGACGTCGTGTTTCTTCTACAAAAGCCAGAAAAAACGACTTTTTATGAAAAGTTGAAGTTGAAAAATTTATGACATATTCATACTGACATTGAAATCCGAACATTCCATTCTTAAAAATACTGGAATAGCCCTCAGAACGTATTTACATGAATTTTGTGACACAGATAAAGTATACACTGGACACAAAGTACCTACAGTACTTTTCATAAGCTCCTAAAATCTACAAAATAGAAAGCGACCGTGTTTCGAAATTAGGAGGGTTAGTAGGTAGGCGATAACACGATTTTATCTCTTTTGCTCATAAAAAACAATAAAGCGCAACCGGGCTGCGCTCTTATGGTTAGTTGACTCAACCACTTAAATATAACGGAGTTCAATAAAAGTGTAAAAAAGACAAACTAATGATATGATAATATAAAAGTAAAACATAAAAATAGTAAAAAAAAAACCTTTTATACTACATAGTAGCAATTATACTGCCATTTATATTTTTACTCCAATAATAATTATATTTTTACTCCTATAAATTTTACTCACATAATATTTTTGAATGTCCCCCCTGGTGGAAAATGTTTACTATTTAGTAGACTATTTAGCTATACAGGTTGAAATTTTAATCACCGTTATCCTCTTAAGGGGTCATTGTACTCATCATTATAAACAACTTTTACTATGGGACCAAACCTGAATCGTGAAAAAAAAATCAGTGTTCCCTACATATTTTTTCGTCAAATGCAGGGAACAGCTGATTTTTTTTTCGCGATTTGTTTAAAATTTCACGCTGTATAGGTCTAGTTGGTGCTGGAAATTTGGACCAAGTTCCATACATTTTTGGGCATTGTCCTTTTAAGCTTTTGTGCTTGTGAATTATAATCATTAAAATCATAAATACAACGTCTAAGTTCACATAATTCTATAGAATGATATTTCATGAAATATTCATTAAATACATACTTGTTACGGTTGTGAATCATATTTTATTCAACATACAACCTGACACTATCCTGCAAATTGCGAAAAACGTAATAAAATTTGAATTTCGCGGGCTACCCTGACGCCCCCTCTTAAGACTATGCTGACCGCACAGTGACGCCCTCTGTGCGGTCGGTATAGTCTTAAGAGAGTGATTTAAAAGAATTGCACACTCACATCATTTTTTAAAAGTAGTTGCAAGCTGCCTGTATAACAAACAGCTTGTTTGATTGAAGGTACAATAAAAATAATTTGACACAAATCGTAAGCTTCGCTTACTCCATGTTTGTAGCGCTCGCTTCATTTCCTCTACATGCCTCTTCAGGGTCAAATGCTCCGGATTCTGTCAGAGCCTCCACAACCAACTGTAAACAAAACAAGGCATTTGAATGACTAAAATCAACACAAATGCGAAAGTGAGTCTCTCTATTAATTTGGTATACATCTGCCAGGACGTAGGGTTCAACCTCCAATGTTCAGGAGAAAAACAAGTAATTTAAGCCGCTATTAACCCTTCGTATCTTCGAACGTGGATCCATGCGAGACACAATGGCGTTTTAATTGTTTCAGTAAATAAAGTTCCGTAGTAATTACGACATTCAACCGTTCAATCAGGGGCTGGAAAGTGGCATACATTTTAATTTCTTAGGATTCAGCGCCATCTATCTACGAGGACATAAATTAAAAATGAACAGTGTTGCCAGCGTAAATCCATAAAGCAATTGATAGTACATTTTAGTAGAACTGTAATTATTAAAATGCATAATTTTTTTGTTTTTGATCTATTGTGAGTTAGTTATTATTTTTCGTATATTTTTTTGGTTTTTAAAAGTTCCCCGATCATAGCATTTTATTAATATTTTGTTCATATTGATCAAAAAGAAACTGTTAGTAGAATTTATAAATATGAAATGTCTTTACAGGCCACAGATGGATGATATTGACATTGACATTTCATTGCAAATTATAAAAATGTCGACGGTTGCGCATATATTTGTAAATATTTCGTTTGCTTTCCGATTTTAAGTGTAATTTACGTCGAGTTCGTTACTCCGTATTTACTAAAAATCTTGTAAGATAAACTTTCCCATTGTGTCTCAAGAAACATTTCAAAAATACAAAACAAATTCAGCCTTGCAACATGAGAACAATGACTCAAAAGGATTTCAAAGACAAAAGTTTTCCAGATTGTTGATTGTTGTATTCAGCCATTCTGTTGGGTTGCTGTGGTTGGTGTGCTCGTCCTTTGAAGCCTCGTTTATATTATTCATATTTTGAGGTAGGTAACGTTTTGTTTTACCCAATAAATATGAACATCCAAAATTGGTATTTGTTTTATTTAACCTCGAAACAACAAGTTTAGTGTAATAACAAATTAGCTTTACCTACCGAGTAGAATAATGTAGAATGGTTGGAGATTCTGCTGTAGTTAAACTAAACCTAAAAATATATCAAAACCAGATTTGAATTTTTTTAGGTTCAGATTTCCTACAACAATTTTTTTACCATTCTACATTATTGTACTCGGTACATTATAGCTATATACGTACTACTACGTAGTTATAGTATATGTTTGTGTGTGTGTGTGTAATAGTGTATGTCCTCGTAACTAGGTGTCGCTGCCTACGAAATTCTTAAGTTGCCGGTCTGTCTCTAGTATATAATAGTAGTCTCTGCGTTCAAGTGCGGATTTCAACAATGAAAATAAACGCAATGAGCACGTCTAAGCCGCGTTTAAGAGCTGTCAATGTCAACAGTCCACAACAATTTTGACACTGACAGCTCTTGAATCCGGTTTGAGCAAGAAGTTTGTAGATAAAAATGGAGGCAACAAAAATACCTAAGTGAAACCGACTGTGGTCGGACGCTCTCTTTCTATACATACATAAGACAAAGAAAACACATATCACTGTCTCATTCTTATGTGCGTATTTAGAAAGAGTGTCCGACTACAGTTGGTTTCACTTAGTTGTTTAGAGTGTTGCCTCCATTTATATCTACAAGCTTCTTGGATTTGAAGTTTGGATGTACTGAATGAAAGCGTTCAGTTAAATTTTTGAAGTTCGACCAACGGACCGGGTCTCTACTGTCTCTGTCACATTAAGGTGTTTCAGGTGTCACCTTATGCGCAGCGACAGAATAACTTTTATGAACAATTTCAAGTTAAGTTTAATGTTAAGCGAAAGTTTATTTCTGGAAATTAATGTAAATAAAATACTCTTATTAGCCCGGGAAAATAAGTTAAATTAAAGGCAAATAAATCTGCAAATTAAGTAAACCCTACAGAAGATTTATCAGAAGATTTATTTTCGATATTCGGCCATTAGAAGTCCATTACGATAACATCATGTGCGTAAAAAAGTCGACATAAAACTAATGCATAACGAGATATTTTCAATAATCTGATTTTCAAAGCTTTTTCTTTCCCGGTGAAAATTCTACACCAGGATTTTTTTCGTAAAAAATATCTTATATTCCTGGGCTGTATTTAATTGATAAAGCTTACAAGATCATTTGCATCCGGAGGTGGAGATGTAGTATCCATTTGCTGACTGCGTCGAAGCCTCTCTTTCTTTTTTGGAAACTTCGCAATGAAATCTGCTTGGTTCACATAGTCTGCTGGTCGTTCCACCATGTAAGCTGGATTTATTTTGACATCTAGAAATAAAAATATTTTATTATAAGCATTTTAATAATCGAAAATTATGTTACAGTGCAGCCGACGAGCGAAGGCGTTCTTGACACCTTTTAGTTTCATACAAACGAATACGTGTTTTGCGAATTTGATGTTTACTAGAATTGTCGCATAGGTGTCAGGAACGCATTCTCTCGACGGCCGTAGTTTAGGGTTTTTTTTTTTGTATCGGTACATGTTACAAAATAATTTTCTATTGGAATGAAGTTCCTTAACACGGCTTGCGGTAGGAGTTGACTGGTAGAAATGGTCATGTCAGAAAAAAGTGTTATGCCCTTCCATGGGACTTTCTCTTTCTCTCCGTCTCTTTCTTTATACAAAGAGTTAGAAAATTAACCCGACAAACTCTCTCAAACCTCTTAAGGTGCTTTAGACCATCGAACTGAACAACTTTCACTATGGGACCAACTCTGAAATTACGAAAAAAACAATCAGCTGTTTCATGCATTTTGGTCAAGTACCTAGGTATTGAACTTTTGTATTAAACACCTGATTTTTTTTCGTGATTTCAGTGTTGGTCCCATAGTGAAAGTTGTTCAGTTCGCTGGTCTAAAGCACCTCTTAAAGTTTTTCGGGTTAATTTATTAACACCTTATACATATACGAGTGTGTGTGCGAGCGAGTATCGCGTAAGGAACTTTGTTCTTGACGTGTGGGTCCCCCGACACGTTCACGTACGCTCACTTTTTTTTTACTTACTTTGTCCAATCACTTCAGGCACCATGTAAGGGTATAGCCAGCCAACCAATGGGGTTACTCCAGAAACATAATGGGCCTTCTTGTGGTAAAACAGTAGACCATCCAGTTTGGGGGAGTAATTTGGATAATGTGGGATCCTCATCATGAAACTGTAATTGAAGAATGATAATTAAGATGATTAGCTATTTTCTAATAGGTAACAAAACAGTGATAATTCCTTTCTATCCTTAGTTATACAAAGATGTGTTTATTATCATCATCTGCCTAGCATTTCCCAACTAATTTGGGGTTGGCTTCCAGTCTAACCGGATGCAGCTGAATACCAGTAATTTATCATTACATGGAGTCGACTACCCATCTGACCTCTATAAGTATAATGCGGAATTTCGACGCACAAAATATCGATAAATGCTAATACAATGCTACAAAATTGCGATGCACGTTACTGCGAAAGACCGTATCTGCGAAGTCACTACACTTCGATGCACGTTACAGCGATAGATCTTCACTACGATAATACTTGACTTCGATGCACGTTGCCGCGAAAGATTTTCACTGCGATACTACTTGACTTCGATTCACGGTAAAAGAATTTATTTGTATTCTCATTCGCTCGCTCTTGCATCCTATGTCGACGGATCCCCGCTTCGCGGGGTCATATTTCTGTGTAAAGGATTTAAAGTAACCAAACCTAACCTCGGCGTGCCCTTCGTTCGCTCTTGCATCCTACGTCGCCTATTGCGTTCGTTGCGTTCGGGTGCGGTAAAGTGCATGCAAAAGTTTTTATGTTTCACTTTGTAGTTGTAAGTACCTACTCCACACAAATTCATACAACACTTCTTGCTACAGAGAAATGAGGGTGTACCGTGGTATACTGAACACATCTGTGTATCCCTATAGAGGGTACAGGCGTGATGTTATGTTGTGTATTGCTTTAACAATGCATACATATGCGATAACAGCAATCGCGGTTGATTTGCTGGCATTTATTGAAGAGTTCCGTTGTCTGTCTCCGAAACTCATAATTAGATCTTTACAAAAATTAAATGGGACCATTTCGGAATACACATCTTTCGAACAAAAAAAGAATTTTGCAAGTCTGTCTATAAATGACGGAGTTATGCCCGAACATACATAAAAAAAAAAACATCCGAATAGAGAACCTCCTTGTTTTTAGAAGTCTGTTAAAAATTACTTACTCTCGAAAATTAACTGGATCACATGGTACTTTCGGTATAATTTTAAACTTTAAATGATTATCTTTTGAGCGTTTTCCCAGTTCTGGTATTTCTTCTACCTGTGTCAGCATCCAATAATGTCGAAATTCAGTCTGAAATTATATAAAAAACTTTAATTAAATACACCATAATAGTAGTTCAGTGTTTGCATTGAAATTACGAAGTGAGGACAGACTTTAGTGATGTGTTATAGATTCATCATAAACAGTGTGACATCGACGCACAAACTAAAACCATAAATTCAGCACATGATTCTACCGCCTAGCGTAGAAGTTTTTAGTCGGTTAACAAAAAAAAAATCTGCTGTTTCATGAAAAAGTGTAATACCTATGCCGTCAAAATGTATAGAACAAAATTTTTTTAGGGTTCCCTACCTCAAAAGGAAAAAACGGAACCCTTAGAGAAACTCTTTGTTGTCCGTCTGTCTGTCTGTCAAGATCCTTTATCTCGGGAACTCATGGTGGTATCGAGTCGAAATTAAAACCATATACTCAGGTCTACAGTCCCTTGAAGCTGTGAAAAAATCAAACTTCTAAGTTAACGTAAAAAAAAAATACGGCCGTTTATGCCGCAAAAAACGTATATTTCGACACTCTCAAGGGAATCCAAATTTACCTATAGGGCACTTTCCGTTTACCTAGAATCATGAAATTTGGCAAGAAGCAATGTAATGTAGTACAAGTAAAGGAAGAAAACCGTAAATTTTTAGTTACATACCTACAAAGAAGAATGCCCACGTCCCATACATTTAAAAACCTGACAATGAAAGTTTATGTATAGTTATAGGGTATAGTGGAAAGACTACCTGTACGTTTAGAAAATAATGTCTTGTAACTTGTGTGTTGTGTGTTTTACGATGTAAACGCTACGAAGACCAAAAAATATTAATGTTAGGTACTTTTATTAGGTTAGGATTTGCCATTAACAAATAGGTAATAAAGAAATACCTAAATGCGTTAGAGCTAATTATTAACGCTCGAAGTTTAGTCTAAAATAGGAATATTTACCTAGCTATGGTCTCAAACGTCTTTTTTACTTTGTGAATTCCTAGAAACCAACTGCCCTCACGTCACTGCTTAGACTCAGCCTGGCGCAACTCTCAAGGTAAAAAACGAATGTATGAAACGGAGGCGAATTTTTAACCCATCTAAGTTTGAAAGGACGTTGAAATCTACAAAGCAGTAGACAATTGACGGCATTCGAATTTAGGCGGATTGTACTTCGCCGCCATCTTTGACCGCCATGCCATATTTCCATGTCATGTTGACGTTTCTCTTTTGTTGTTTCTATGAGATCAAGTGCTCTTTTCACAAAATAATCAAATTATTTGCTATATTTTTGGGTGTGGTGGTCGTCTAGAAGGTACTCAAGACAATCACAAAAACAAAAATGAGTGCATTCAAAAGAAAAAAGTGCGAAATATGTGGAATAAAAACTTCTCGAATGGACGGTCAAAAAGAACATTAATTGCAAGATTTCCTGTAAATGAAGATCGGTAAGTACGTAATTTAATTTAATACCGCGTGAAATAACTGTGTTAATCGTAAGTTTCATTGAAGACTTGGTTTTTCGAGTAAAATAATACATATCCATAATTACATCATGTAAACAATAGTGCTGTTGTGCTTGTTGTAAGTTTTATCGATAATTTTCGTTTGAAGTGAAAAATACCTGGGAAAATATTGTTCTTAATCTATCATAGCAAAAGCCTATTAGTTATGTGTATACAAAAGGGTGCACTTGAAGAATAAATGTTTTTTGCTTAGCATAGCCTCTCAACTGTTATAGCTTACCTACATTTTTACTCAGTCATTTTTTTTAAATTTTTTGCATAATTTTGTAAAAACAATATTTCAATGTTTGTTTCTGGGACTTTAAAATAGACTGATGACTTCAGGAACTGTTGTAAATAATTTAATGATGACATCACCCTGCGACAGTCCCAAAACGATACTGCTTTCAAAAGCATTACAACATAGTGCTTAAAGAGGACTGCGACTACTCAGGCTCGAAGGAATTCAGAGTTTACACAGATGGATCAAAGACTAACTGCGGACCTGGAGTCAGCGTTTTCTCATACGACTTCAACATAAAAATATCCAGACTGCTGGGAATGCTCAACACGGTCTACCAGTGTGTGAGCATAATACAACGAGGTTACGAGGTTTTTAACCCTGATTTTAGTAATGAATTTATTAGTCACCAATTACCAGCCTGCATTTTTTTTTTTTGCAGAATTTCCAACCTGGAGCACACCACACAGCCTGGAGTAAAGGAACATTTTTGATCTATGCTTAAGCAAGCATGTTAAAGTTTAAACGAAATAAAATCCTTTGAATACACTTTCAACTCTTTTTTTTTTGTTAATAATTAACCTACCTATATTATTTCGTATATCGTTTTAAAAAAAATTGGTTGCGTCGGTCACAACGCTAATAACGACAAATACTGATATCGATAATTTGATCATTCGTGTGACGTGACATCCCTATTTTGTTCTTGATGTTGGCATTATGTCAAATAAATAAATGATGCTGTTTGCGGCTTCATGTTGGCAAGATTGTTCGCCCCCGTTTCATAGTAATACGAATTCACGCTTTTACTATGGCACTCCCGTCTCTTAAAACGCTAGTGATTACATTCTCTTTGCTTAGACTCTCGATGATTGTATTGTATTTATTGACTGTCAAATCAAAGTGTGTCAAATGTCAAAAACATCCGTTTCAGTCGTGTGAACTCAATTACATACTGCTCGATTAATTTTCTTTAATTATTATGTTATTTTTAATTAATCAGTATTATACAAAGACTAATAAAGAAATACTCACTGATTAAATAATCTCAGAAACAGAGTTGAATAAAGTCAAGTAGCAGTGTATAAAATGGAATGTCGTAAAAAAGGGTATTTGAGATGCGTTCAAAACAAGGTATACGTTTACCCTTGACGTAGATTATGCATAAACAAAAATTAAAATATATTTATTCCTGCGTTTATTTTAGCATTGTGATAAGCGTAATTAATATACAACTAAATTAGCTGAATTTTAAGATTTATTTCATTTCTATACATAGTCAGGTCAAAAATGAGCATTCTTCTTTGTACGCAACCCTCGGTGCGCGAGTCCGACTGCACCGGTTTTTTAAATATGTAACCGATGAAAAAGGAGATGTTTCATTTTCGGCCACAAACTGTACGGTAGCAAAAAAATAGGAAATAATTCCACGAATTGTGGAAAAATATTCTTTTCTGAATATTCCCCTGATTACTTAGGCACAAAAAATAATAGTTTTTCAAACTATTGCCATAATCTATTGAACATGGCGTCGTCTTACTTGCATACTTGCTTTCATTCAGAAACCATGTTACATTAAAACATAATAATATCACGTAGACGTTATTTATTTAGTTATAAAAGGCATGTATTTCTTTGCTATTATGGTAAGAATTCTATCTTAAACAACTAAATTTACTAATTACAAGAAAGTGTGACGATTCAATTAATCGTTAAAAAATATATTCTACTTTTGTGGATTGTAGATTTGTAGGTACTTCTAGACGAAAAATTCTAGTTTTGTATTGTTGAAAATGACATTACATCAGTCAGTCTGTCAGTCTCGTTGTGGTCTCGTTAGTTTCAACTTCGTGGCTTTCGGTGTTATTTTGCGTTTCATTTCTTTCTTTTAACTTCTTACGACTTTGGCTTTGTATAACGGAAAACAACAATCACAGTTTTGACAAATTCTAGGTTATGTAAACGTCATCTCTCCAACCTGTCATGGCTGGCTGTCGATGGTCATATCAAACGCCAAACATTTTCAGTTTTTATTTAGTGCCTAAAGAATATTAATAATATTATGAAAAAAAAAAACATTCTTTATTGTATTCAGGGGTTCGTTTTCCAGTTTTTCTAAAGTGTACATGTTATGGCCGGAGTTCCATACAAAAATGAAACGTCTCCTTTCAATGCATGGGGGATTCAGAACAATGTACTGAATCCAAACAATGTAACAGGTTGCGCGTCGATGTCCTGACACCCTGTATTATAGTTTGGTTTGGTACGAACTCGGGTGATAATCTAATATATAAAATTCTCGTGTCACAGTGTTAGTTACCATACTCCTCCGAAACGGCTGGACCGATTTGTATTGTGTAGAAATTTTGTGTGCATATCGGGTAGGTCTGAAAATCGGCTACTATCTATTTTTTTTTTTGCAAAATGACGTTTGTTGGGTCAGCATTTCTTTCCTCCTGTACGAGTCGCAATAAATACTTTTTCTTTCTTTTCTTCCTTTTTTCCTGTGGCAGATTTACTTGTATCGTGTTACAGTAAACAACGATACTTAAATTAATGTTTCTTACCTCACCATCAGCCATCAAGTGGCTGTTCCATGCCAGTAGATCCAAAATATAGAAGGTATTTGTAGTAGGTATTAAAAAACCGTCCAGAACGCAGCAACGAGTGTTACGGCTAATCGAAACCTGGCTACCGCCTGGTAACGCAGACTGAATTGTCCTTATAAGGGTACCATCCCGGGAATACAGTTTGGTTTTGCCCTGAAATTACACATTTATACTCAGTTTCTTTGGAAAAGGCCCAGGTTGGAAAAATATAAAACCTCTTTGTAGTTATTATTTATTCGTAAAAATCTTGTTTTTCAGAAACAAAAAAACTCATACCAAACTTTTAAAAATATATTGCCACGTTCGCGCAAAATAAGATAAGTAGGGAAATTACCGTGCCAACCTAACGTAAAAATTCACCACGGTCAAAATTCACTCTATAAATAAATAAAAAAACGATTACGACAAACACCGTTTCTTAAAAAGAGGTCAACAATTTGTATGTAAGTATTACAAAGAAGTAAAGTTGTTTGTTGTTTGACAGAACAGGACATAAAAGATCGTTGATTGGCAAATTATGCTTGTGCAAAATTTTAACATACTACTTTATATATTTCTTGACAAAAACCGACAGACGCGAGAGTGATCTTTTAGTGCTTGGTCAGACTGGCAGAGTGGGCGGGAGCGCCGCGGATGCGGCTGCGTTCTGCGTGTTGTCGTGCCCAGTTTGACAAAATATAATATGGATGAAGAAGACTTATTTTTACTAGAAAAAAGCGCGAACTAGTTTGAGAACCCCGGTACACGTGCGCTCACCGCGCCCGCGTGCTCACTATGCGCTATGGACACTCAAAGGAAGTTCATATAAAGTTCGAGTTCGCCGCGCCCGCCCCGTGCCCGCGCCCCAAGGCCAAACACTTGTGTTTTTTATTTTTCTTTTATCAATCACTAGCGGCCTGTCCCGGCTTCGCACGGGTGGACATTTATTTTTTAAACATTTTATTTTTTTTTTCTTGCAATTAAAAAACCCTATATTAATCAGTGATAATGTAGCATTCAAATGGTGAAAGAATTTTTAAAATTGGTCCAGTACTTTTTGAGCCAATTCGTTACAAACATACATACAAATCTTTCCTCTTTATAATTTTAGTATAGAAAAATCGATTATAGATGTGTAAGAAATATCATGAAAAATATAACTGCAAAAAAAACTAAATATACTGCTTACCCGACTGGCCACCACAAGCGTTCTAATACCTTTAGGGCAGGGTACCACATACCAGTTTTCATCGAAATCATCTGGTTTTTCTACCATCCATTCTGACTGCATGAGAACTTCCTTATATTCGCATCTATTGAAACCAGCCACATACATTTGTGGCCTATAAGAAACCTGAAATTACATAAACAGTTTTTATTATACTGGAGTTTTGCACAGGGATCACCACAACAGCTAAGGGAACTGTTAGAGACGGGAACATTTAGATATATTCACAGTAAGTAAATTTTTATTTTTCTCATACTAGAGTATGAGAAAAATAATAATTTACTAACTTATTTAATTTATACATTTGTAATTAGAATTACAAATGGTATAAATTGTAATTTTAATATTTATTTATTCATTCAGTAGGTAGTACACTTACATTTTTATACATACAGGGTGTAACCGAAAGGTATGGTCAAATTTAATGCGAGTTGCAGACCAAGGGTTAAGCTAAGTTAGTCTAGTATAGCTCGCATAGCTGAGGTAATTTTTCATACTTCTGTTCATAGTTTGCGATCTGTACACAAAATAAGATATCACAAATGATAATTATCATTATCATCTTACAAGAAGATGAATAAGATAAACCAAATAAATAGAAAAGGCCGAAAAACTACATCAGCGATGCAAGCTAAGCTAGTCTAACTTAGCTTAGCTCTTGGTCTCCAACCCGCATTAGGGTGTGGTAGGTACTGTGGTGTGGACCCATACAAAACTTCAATACCCAAATGTATAGGATATTTTTTGGCTGTTTTGTTACTACTATATAACATTTATAAATTATAACATTTATTTTTATTCACGTAGTAGATATTTATATTTTGTAAGAAACATTGCTTTAGTTTGTACTTTATGTTTTTCTAAGTTATTTTGTCCCCCAATGACATAGGTACTTAGTTGATTAATAAGGTAGGTAAAGCTATTATACTTATAGAGTGTACAAATACCCATCACATAGCCGAAAACTACGCATTCTGTACATCAAACTAAGATTGCACATAAATAATTGGTGGGAAACAACTTTTATTTTTGTTGTAAAAAGGATGTGTTTTTTTTTCGGCCAAACTTGTACCGAGGTACAAATCACAAGTGAAATTCCTTGCAATAAATTGTGCTATCAGCAGTATTTAAAATCCTCCAATATTCGATAGATTAAGAAATAAAAGAATATAAAAAATCACTACCACAAATAGTAACTGCGTTCAACGAAACGTTCATAACAGCAATGACAGCTGTCAAACAATTACATTTGTCAAAATATTACATGTCCTGTCCTCAGCGAAATTCTGCGAATACATTTCATCATCGCATCGATCTAGGGAGCCATCACTACATAGTATAAAATAAAGTCGCTTTCTCTGTCCCTATGTACGCTTAGATCTTTAAAACTTCGCAACGGATTTTGATGCGGTTTTTTTTAATAGATAGAGTGATTCAAGAGGAAGGTTATATATAATACATGCATGCATGTATAGTAGAGAAACATTGATAATTTTAGAGGTTTCTAATGTGATGTCGTAAATAAACACATTTTTTTGCGCTTACTTTTCAAACGCTGGCTGAACCCTACGAGATAGGTCAAAATAATGTACCACAGTATTGTACACCTTAAAAAGGTCTACAAAAAAAGTCCGCGATGGTATACGTCTATCTCTTAGGGATAACCCACAATAATCATTTTTTATACTTTACTTTTTACGAGAAATAATGGCTTATTTACGAAGCGATTTTAAGCAATACAGCATTAATCCTTATCCAATTAAGTACCTTAAATACATTGTGCATTTAATATAGATAAATATGGCCCTTTATAGCATGTAAGTTAAATGAATATTTTCGAAGGTATTACAGATTTAAAATGCAGGGACATAGCGGTTGCTGCGGTACCGGCCGCGGCCGGGGGGCCGGCGGCGCATGCAGACATTCTTGAAAGTATACTTAGTATCAGTACTGCACCCGTGCGAAGCCGGGGCGGGTCAAAATGGAATGGAATACATCTCGTTTCCTTCAACCTTGACATTGGCAGAATCATCGATAAAACGATGAAGCCATTACTACAAAAATTGGAATTGGACCATGGAGGAGGCATGGACCTCCTATCAGTGACAATCATCAGCCTTTAAAAGATTGTCTCATGTCTGACCGTCCAAGGGATCTAAAATGTGTATTTGTTCGTTATACATACCTACTCCCTTACTCTTTGATTCTACGATGACGACACGATTAAGTATCTATTTATATTCAAGGGCTGTGTTCATCAACATTCCAACTGCCGTTTAGATATTAAACTAAATAGTTTATTTCAAACTTCATAGGGAAAACACTGTGAAAAGTCCGTTTAATCAGAGTCCAGAGTATAATAGCAAAGTTGTCGAAATCCAACGAAAGTACGATCTCAGCCAAATCAGCGTCAAGTCTAAATGGATTAGCCAGGTCGTCAAGATGGAAGAAATCAATTGAAAGTCCAGGGAAGAATAGCCAAATCAACAAATAAGAAATCATACACGAAATAGCACTCCATCGAGGCGGGGGGGCTCAGTAGCCGTGGCTTAGTCACCCACGGTGAAGCGAAGAGGAACCCAAGGAGGGGCCGCTCGTCAGGGCTTTTGCCTGTAAGCCGACGACGTAGCGGCCAACAAGTAGGTTGCGGTGACGCTTAGGCGACATCGCAACTGAGGCGGGCCGCGATGTCGTATGGGAGGCATCGCGGCTGAAGGTTGGAGGCCGCGGCGGGAGAGGAGTGCCGGCATTGTGGTGCGCCGCTCTCCCTACCTTCCGCGGCCTTGACGGGGTCGCCACCGTCGATGGCGGACGCGGTGGGGCCGCAGGGGAGAGTGGCCAACGTAATACCAACACTCCTCGTGTTGGTATTACGTTGGCCACTCTCCCTATCCTCTGCGGCCGAAAATTGGCAGGTGGCGGGGCCAACGACCTGACCCGCCGCAAGGGGACCAAGGGTGTCCAGACACGGGGTCGTCTGGCGCCTATGTGCTGGTTTGGTCCCTGGGGTGGTCACGGCGTGCTATGTGTTCTGGTGCGCCGGTGATGGGGAGCACTCCCCAGAGTAGGGTCCGGTGACGTACAGCCGCGGCGGGTTCACGGATGAGTGCCAACGCGTGCCCGTGTTCCCGCCATAAGCGGCGGAGGAGGACACCGTGGCGTTTTAGTGGGTAAGAGTCCCACATAACTGCACTATCTCCCCGTGGTAGTGCAGTATGCATGAGCATTTCTCCACGTTAAAAAAAAAAAAAAAGGACGGGAAACCAACGAACAGAGGCAATGAACCGAAACGGAATGTTGACATTATTGCTACTTGCTAGGTAACAACAAATAATCTAAAAATACATAATTATCGGCCTTGGAGCACAGTCTTTTGGCCTTTCAGAAAGCTAACCAAACGCATACAATAATCTGAAAAAAATAAATGCATTTTTTTTTCATTATTATTCGCTAAATGTCTCACAAAAATAATGTCATATGATGGCAAAAAACTTTTTGAATACAAAAATAAGATAATAATCAGTATATTTTTAGGATAATTTCTTTATGTTACATTTATAAAATGAAGTAACGAAACGCATCATCGGAAGAATGTATCATGAGATTGCCAAATTATTAAATGGGTTGCAAGTTATTAACATCTTTGAAAGACAATTTCATGTGGTACAAATGTGTAAATAAATCCGATATATATTTTTTCAGAATCTACGATTTTTTTCCTATATTTCAGTACTTTTGTTCATAAGGTACATTGTTTGGCCACAGTTGTATGAAAAAAAAACACCTCCTTTGCTGGTTACGGTAGTGCGCAATGTAACACACCCAAAACATTGTGCTTATATGTGCATGAAACGGTACAGGGACTGTGGGGGTATTCAAAAGTTGTGTTATAATATTTGGCTTTGTTAAGTGTCTTTTTATAACTGTTATACTTTAACTATTGAATGTGTAAATCTCTGTACTACAGAATTAAGAACTTAGCATTGATGACAATACAAGTATTAATTTCATTATTACTCTCCTTTTAATAGTGTAAATTTAGTTTTTTCATGTATACATATTATTTTACAGAATCCAAATAATTTACAGTAGTCATTTTTGTATGTCTTCTTAATTTTATGCGGGACAATTGCTTTTAATATAGGTAGTTAAAGTGCCTAAATATGATAAAAGTTAGTCTTATAAGTTCTACCTTAGCTGGGCAGACCATAGGATATTGTTGATTCAGCTGGAGGGCTTTGTAAAGCATTAACAGCGTTTGATATGGAATTTTACAATAAAGAATTTAGCCAATATACATCTCAATTTATCACACACCTGATTAATGCCTTCCAATTAACTCAGCTATTGATATTAAGTATTGGGTATGTTTGGCTATCTACAAGATCTATGGAGTCACAGCTGCAAGACTTGGCTATTTTATTGGGGCAGTTGTCGTGCAAACACTCAGTAGTAGTAATAGATAGTGAAAGAAAGAGCAAGGAGGTGCTTCTATTTTGACTAAAACTGATGTGCATTCAATTGAAAATGTACTTAATGTTTTGTGGTATAGGGCCCTGGTTCAAAGACAAATGCACTATACTTATCTGTAGATACAGTTACCATAGAGATCTCTGTTTAAGAACTCAACCTGTAATGTTTCTCACAATAATGGCTGAATGGCTGAAAGCTGATGAATAATGGCTTGCAAGATACTCCTGCAGAGTATGTATTATTAGAAATTACTATGCATAATGACAGTAAAACAAACTTTGTTTGATTGACCCAGAGACCAATCCACAGAACCAATGCTCAGCAGGTGGGTGTTTCATCACTATAATTATCAACAAGGCAGACAATTATTCAATAATTTAATAAAATTGTCTACTAAGTTAGTAGCCATAACATTCACCATTTATTTATCACAATTTAGTATTTTTTAAGCATCATAATTTATTTATCTTACCCTCTCTTCCTGGAAGATGTTGCTTTCTTCAACAGCCTCCACTAATCCCAGAACTCCTCGAAATGTATCCGTAAGAACTGAACGGTTGCTGAAATTACAAAACAGGATGAAATTATCAACATACAATATCTGTCAAATTACAAATCCAGTTCTAACTTTAGTTAATATAGTGTTAACGCGAGAGAGTGGCTGTCTAACCCCATGTTTACATCTAGGTATAAAACATGCATGGAGCAACCATGGCTGATGTACCTTAACCTGATCAATTGACTTGTGCAGCCCCATGGGTCAATCTAAAGACTAGTTGTATCTGAAACTTGGAGATTTTTCTTCAAAGTGTTGAAACAGTGTAAACACAGGCTAAGAACTTACCTACAAAGCTGCCAGATCTGTCTAGATACATTACAGATAAATATTATAGTAAGGTCTATGCTAGTTTCATTGAAATTGTTTTGCTACTGGTCATTGGACAAGGCACTTAAATGTTATTCTGTTGCCCATTTTATGCTAGTTCTAAACATGTTTGTCCTTTTTGTGTTGTGTGGTGTAAGTACAATACAGTGACTAGTAAATTAATTAAATAATATGATACTAAAACTAAGAACACAAGAAGTCTATTTGGCAGAAGTATTATCATTTTATTGCTTATTGTATTCATATTCATTTTTATTAAAATAATTGTATATTTGTATTTTTTTTTATTTGTGTGATTTGTTTATGATTAGGTTTTGGTATATTTATAATTAAAATAATGTCTTTGGTTTAGTAAGGTTATACAAAAAAATTACACAGTTCAAATGAATTTAAATTGATCAAAACTCACGTTTTTTGAAAACTAAGCATTTCTTTTCGTCTCTCCTCTTGGTTGTCCAAATCCCTACCAGTATTTTTGTACAATCCATCGAACTTGGTTTTACTCAGTTTTTCCAACACTTCTTCCATGATTGAGTTTTTGTAGATAAAAGATAAAAATTAAGGCGACCTAATAATCAATACTAAGTAATTTCAAACTATTATCATACTAACGAACAGAAATAATAATTTAAAATTAACATTGAGTGAGACTGAGTTAGAGGAGACCCTCGCTCCCAAAGTCCCAATTTCGTAAACGAAAACATTTGTCACTGTCAGACCTGTCAGACAGAGCACAGCTGTCAAAGTGGTCAAAGTCATTCACATAATATTGATTGATCTATAGGGTTGTAAATTGTGATGACATTAAATTAATCGACTATAATACGAAACACTAAGTTAAACATTTTAAATTATATCTAACGAGTGTAAAAATACGCATAAAAAGTATGATAATTTTTTAGGGTACCGTAGTAAAACAAGGAACCGATAAACTATTGCGAAGTCCGTTCAAATTAAATACTTGTGATGAATAATGTATTTATTTGGTTGTGGATTATCATGTTTATAAGAACATCTTCACAAGTAATGCATTATTTTAGAACAAATTTGATTATCATATAAAAGGTTATAGTGAGTCAACATACATAATGCTGTCGCGGAATTTTTTTAGCACTTTTAAGGGGGAACAATTCTAAAAGTCATACATTATTTTTACGTAACTTTAGCCGTCTACGCAGCGCACGCAACGGAAGCTCTTTTTATGGAATAATTTTTCCCGTTTTTGCAACATATTTCATTGGTGCCGGTGCGACGCTCCTATTGATCGTAGCGTGATGTTATATAGCCAATAGTATTTCTAGATAAATGGGCTATCCAACACAAAAATATTTTTCAAATCGGTCCAGTGGTTCCAGAGCCTATTCATTGTAAACAAACAAATCTTTCCTCTTTATAATATTAGTTAGTGTAGAAGTGTAGATTATGATATTTCTAATTTTCAGGATAATTTCGGTTACGACTTTTTGGTTCGAATAGTTTTTTCTGAAAAATACTAAGGCCCGTATTACAGAACGTCACTCAATACTCAAGCATTACTTAAAACTAGATTCAAGCCATTTGATTGGTCAAAACTAGTTTTAAGTAATGCTTGAGTATTGAGTGACGTTCTGTAATACGGAACTAAGAAACACAAACTTATTTTTGCGGTCGATAAAAACAATACTGTACCTGCATAATATGCATCCCAACTATGGAACCGTGCGTGGTCCGAAATGGACTTTGCCGGGATATAATGTGCTGTCCCATAAGTACACACGATGATAAAATAATTAAATCAAGCTATTTTTATACAATTTCAGTTTTCTGGAATTTGGTTTTTTTAGCTGAACTCGCATTCTAAAGGCTTTTCATGCAATGAGAACTCAGCTAGCTTGATATGTCGTCGTGCGGACCTGGGAACCTTCTGGTCTTCAAAGATTTTTTTAAAATAATTCTTTAATCCTTTTCTTTAAAATACACCCACAACTCGTAAAGAGTTCTATGACCCATATGCACAATGTTTTGAGTGTGATACATTGCGCGTAGCCGTAAACAGTGATTTTCACACCAAAAATAAATGTTGTTTCCTAGGAGTTATTTCTTGGGTAAATTTTGCATTATACAGACGCCAGCAGGTCAACCTACCCCAATCTGTCAAATTTCTTTGATAGATTTTCAACTTTAGTACATAGAATTAAGGTTCATATTCAATTGGGAAAATCTGACAGATTGGGGTAGCTTGATGTGCTGGCCTCTGTACTATCAATCAAATTGATAAAATAGATTCGATCAAAGTTTTTTTCGGGAATTATTTGATTCGACTATGAAAATCGTTTTCTGCTATTATATTTGATTACAAATTCCATAGCATGGCAACTCAGGGATTGAGCAGTTTCGCAGCGGGAACTTTAAAAAATGTTATTCTTGAACAATTTCTGTGCTCACATTTTCCCTCAATAGGTACATATTTTCCCCCAACCTGTTATTTTTGTGTCTGTGTTCTTTTTTGCGTCATGTTTACCGCAAGTAAATGTGTTTTCTTTCTATACCGCATATCAGTGGTAACTTGCACAACAGAAATCACCTCTACTACTAGTATTTTTATCTCACAAAGCCACGCGAGCTTTACTTTTAGTTACCAAGTGTATAGAGACGCTGCACTGCACTGCTGCTGCTGCGGCACTGAGAGCTCCTGCACTTACACACACATTCACAGAATGTTTGTACCTACACTTGATTACCACAAGTAAAGTGCACTTCGCTTCGTGAGGTAAAAATACGATAAAGGCACTGTCACTATCAAATTGTTACCAGCTATGTTACTGAAATCAAACTAAATATAGTGTCGGTACGCCTTCAGTTGTAAATTAATATTCTTATTGGTAGACAGTTGCTTTGCTCGTCTATCTGAAAGTTACATTGGATATATAGTTAGATAAGTATAGACGCCAGCACAATATGCTACTACAATCTGTCAAATTTCTTTAATAGATTTCAACGTTCAAAATTTAATGGGTTACCCGAAATTTGACAGTTTCGGGTAGCTTGATGTGCTGGCGTCTGTACATTCATTCATATTCGTTAATAAGGATCAGCGGGGTAATTGCGTAACACACTAAGGCCCGTATTACAGAAAGTCACTCAATATTCAAGCATTACTTAAAACTAGATTCAAGCCATTTGATTGGTTGAAACTTGTTTTAAGTAATGCTTGAGTTTACTTAAAACTAGATTCAAGCGATTTGATTGGTTGAAACTAGTTTTAAGTAACGCTTGAGTATTGAGTTACGTCAGAACGTCACTCAATATTCAAGCAATATTTAAAACTAGATTCAAGCCATTTGATTGGTTGAAACTAGGTTTAAGTAGGTAATGCTTGAGTATTGAGTGTCGTTAAGTTCTGTAATACGTTTTTTTTTTTTTGTTTAAGTTCTGTAAAACAAGTTTCAACCAATCAAATGGTAATGCTTGAGTATTGAGTGACGTTCTGTAATACGGGCCTAACAGTGGCAAAGGCTATCATTTTAAGAGCCTGTACTACCTCAGCTAAAATTCACTCTTTATCTCGCTCGCACGATACTGCTCGCGGACTGAGTGAGAGCGAGACAGAGTACGGTGCTAGGCGGAAGGCAGCGCCAATAGTTTAGGTATTTGCTTTTTACGGTGAAAATTATGGTGATTTAAAAAAAAATAAAAAAACATAAGACCTGCTTTATAGTTAGTTCAGTTAGTATACAAAGTTTCATGATCTAAGTTGAAGTATTTTTTGAATACCAGCGGTTTATTGTTCGATTTGGAGGTAACTTTGAAATTTTTTTCTATAGAGAAAATTTTATGGAATCGTGTTTTCGTCAAACATAAGACCTAACATTAATCCTCAACTTTACCAAATATTTATTTCAAAATGAATGCTGCAGTATTTTCGACATAACGGAGGATCATGCTAAGCCATTTGAGATAGCATTCATTGCGTTATTTACGTTGTTGAGCAGTATTATATTATAGCGGCATTCTTCAAAATGCTTCAAATTATGGTTGAAAATGCCCACCAGATCTACTGTGTAAAAATCTCACCGTAAAAACTTATGTGAAGTGAGATGTCGTTCCACCTGATGCTCTAAGGATACACACTATTGATAGCTGTCTTGACCTAAGATCTCACGGTGAGATGTTTACAGAATCGCTTGATGACGATTAAGTATAATAGGGGCTGTTCATTTATTACGTAAGAAGGAGGGGGGGTCCGAACAAATAATATTTTTTCTTACGTAGGGGTAGGACTGCGAGGGTCTAGAACTCTAAATTGTTCTTAAATAAGATCACAAAAGCAAGCAAAAACTATAAATTTTATTTTTTTTTGCTAATTTTTCTTTGCAATTTTGTTAGATAGGTACTCACTGATCTTACGTAAGATTGAAAGGGGAAGGAGATGGGTTCATACAAGTCTTATTTTTTCTTACGTAGGTGGGGTTGGAAAGTGGTCAAAATTGTCTTATATTTATATGAACAGCCCACGAACGCTTTTAACGCGTACGTCTTTTTTTACATCGTTCTCACATATTATTGTACATTCAATATAAAATATGATGTAACTATTAATTTTGTAAAAATATAATTTAAAAAGAGTGTCCATGAAGTTTCTCGCCCGTTCTTCTCCATAGGTAGGTACCTACGCTTTGGAATGGGCAACTAGCTTCATTTTTTCTAACTGACCGACTTCTTGACAGTTCAAAAGTGCACGTAAATAGTTTATTTGAAATAAATGCTTTTAGTTTGAGCCCCTTAAAAAATATTTAGAGCAGTGGTGGCTCGTGATAACGACCCAAGAAGCTTGTAGATAAAAATGGAGGCAACACTCTAAATACCTAAGTGAAACCGACTGTGGGCTGACGCTCTCTTTCTAAATACGCACTTAAGAGCGAGACAGTGATATATGTTTTCCTTTTCATAAGTGTGTATTCAGAAAGAGACACAGCCCACAGTCGGTTTCACTTAGGTGTCCAGAGTGTGGCCTCCACTTAAAGTTATCTATAAACTTCTTGTAACGACCGCGACATAAGTACCTACGAGTTGTAGGTCGTAGATTCCACCCCTGACTGACAGGCGCTTTGCTTTGAGTAAATTATTTCAGCAACATTGCTCTCAAAACAGTGAAGGAAAACATTGTGAGGAAACCGACATGTCTTAGAACCAAACCTGACTAGGCAGATTGATTCTTTGCGTTTAGTTGCAATTTGCGACTCAATGGCCCCGATTCTGTTGTTCACAAACTAAACTAAATTTAAGTTCAGTGCATCTTTTTCTTTCTATTCCATTATGAAAAGGACAGAAGATAAATATTAGTTTAGTCCTGTCAAATTAGATAATCTATAGACAAGTTTAGACGTGATTAAAAAATTGGCAACTAAAAATACGTCAGGTGCTGACTAATTTGATAGGACTAAACTAATAGGTATTTATCTTCTGTCCTTTTGATATTGAAATAGAAAGAAAAGAAAAAGATGCACTGAACTTAAATTTAGTTTAGTTTGTGAACAACAGAATCGGGGCCAGTATCAAGTTGTTGTTGTTTGTTTGATGTTGTTGTTTATTTTATCAAGCGTATGGCACTCGTGGGTTGCAGCAGAAAATCAGCGTCAGGTGGCACATCTTGTGTTGTCATCTGACATTATGTAGAGCTGAGGCCCTTTTGCATTATAATCTTTGTTTTCTGTTTTTATAGTTATAAGGTGTACCTACCTACCTACTTATTTATTTTCAGCGTGATTGTCCGAAAGGGTTACTGTTGCCCCGGAACATAAAGGGCCAAGGAAGGAACACGGGTGGGTTTTAGTCAGTAAGAGTCTGGCACTCCCTTCTGCTCCATCATTGATGATTTTCCCATCCATAAAAAAAGGTGTATTTATTTTGCTGTAATGCCAATAAATGCATTTTTCTGTCATTCTTTCTTGTATGGTAATACATTATTTGTTACGACTGCGCGGGGATGTATAATTTTTAGGGACCATTCACACGTACCACAACCACCACACCATATGGCAGCGACAAAATGTGTTCAAGCTGTGGTTACGTCTGAATAGTGTCGCTGCGGCTTCTTACGGTTGCGTTGTGGTATCTACAAAATTTGTGTTTGCGAAGCAGCCGGCCGTTGTTCGCGGTGTCGCTGGTGGTTGCGTTGTGGTTGCGACGACGTGGCTCTGTGATATGGTCGGTATCACACACGCGGTCGATAATGACGGCAAAATGTGGTCCTGCACCCTAATTGCGAAACACACTATCGATCTCAATTTGAATCATTTTGAAGCATATTGCTAATCCATTGCTTCATATGTTGGAAAAATGTGTCTGCTCAACAATGTAAAAAACGCAATGAACGTTTTTGATCTGTCAAACTGAAACCCATTGCTACTAATAGTGTGTTACGCAATTACCCCGCTGGTCCGTTTGAATTTAACTCTTAATTTTCATACAAATTAGCGCCCGCCCACGAGTTGTGGTTTTGGTTGTAGTGTGGTTGTGGTGTAGGTATCTCTGCTATATTTCGATTTTTAATATTGATTTTAAGAAAATTCATAATTAATTAGTTCTCCGAGTGCGATGCCATAGGGGCTGACATTGCCTTTGTTATATTTTGACCAGCTTCTGCCCGCGGTTTTAGTCAACGTGGATGTCGAAAATTTCGTGGGCTTTTTTTTGCGCGAACCCTAATTCTTTTTCTATAAGTACTAATATTATAAAGAGGAAAGGTTTGTATGTATGTTTGTAACGAATTGGCTCAAAAAGTACTGGACCGATTTTAAAAATTCTTTCACCATTTGAATGCTACATTATCACTGATTGATATAGGCTTTTTAATTGCAAGAAAAAATAAAATGTTTAAAAAATAAATGTCCACCCGTGCGAAGCCGGGACAGGCCGCTAGTCTGAAATATAATTCCTTATCAGCTATCTGCCAGTGAAAGTCCCGTCGAAGTCGGTTCAGCCGATTGAAATTATATCTATGGTTCAGCCGTTTTGGAGATTAGCCGAAACAAACAGAAAAACTAAAATTTTAAAAATTGTTTTTTGTAGGATTGCTGGACTCGTAATGCGAAGCATTAGAGTGCTATAAGATCGATTTTTTTTTTGCCTTCTTGCTGCAATTGTTTCTATTGTTACACTTACTCCTGCTAGTACACAGAACCTACTTAATTTATATACCATCGTATAGATAATTCAATGGAAATTAATTCTGTACTTTAAAAATATTTAATGCAGTAGAAACGAAAAAAATCATCAAAATATTTCTAACAAATTTTTCAATCAAGTGTGAAACCGGAAACATGCTAGCTTGCGAAAAAATCAATTAATTGAGTCTTTTTTTTCAATAGATTCGTTTCACCCCTAGGGCTAGCTAGGTGGAACCCTATTGAAAATGGCTCTTTTATTCAAAGTAGATTAATTATAAACTAACTAATATAATATCTATAACTATCTAGGGTTTTTTATACGATCAAATGAGCAATAATAGTCGTGCACTTTTATTATGTACATTTGCCCCGCACGGCCCCGCTGAATTTGCGATTTAGGTGTGCACCAATGGAATGTACTCGCCTCTAGGAGTATATGTACCGGTTTCTTTTTCAATGTACCTCTGTACTTTTGAAGAAATATGCATAAAAAGGGGGCCGTGCCAGCCAAACGTTTTCAGCACGGCCCCCGTGTAACTTGAAAAATATAAAGCGTATTAAAAAGGTTCATATACTCAAGGAATGTACTCTATTAACACGTTATATGTACCGTAACAGATATTGTGAATTCGTAATAACAAATAATATATAGATGTGGAAAGGGGGCCGTGCTGAAAAAAAAACATATAAGAAAATATCTAAAAAAGACAAAACAACCTTAGCCAAAAACTATTAAAATATAATTGATGTTTGGCAAGTAACATATGTACCGCATTGGTTTCTCATACAAGTAGCAAAATTTAAAATATAAACCAATTTTAGTTTATTCAGCACGGCCCTCTATAGTTGCCTATATCTTTTTAAATATGACATGTTTGTTTACAAAATTCGACTTCCTAAATTATGTATAGGAGTACATTCGTTCCCAATAAATTGCGATTCTGCTGTATTAGTACTTTAAAAGATAAATTGGATCAAAAATATCATATAATACAACTGACAGGGTGACCATGGTTCCATATATTAGGTACATAATTATATTCTAAGGCCGCCCATTGTATGTTTTGTAGTAATAAGTTTTTTTTTGTTATGTATTTTCTGGTGTACAATAAAGTATATATAAATAAATAAATAATAATAAATAATTAAATTATGTGACTACATTGAAATAAACATTCTTTTTGTACATTTTTTTTTTCTTGAAAATTAATATTAGCGATGACATCTTTTAAGGGAATTAAATCAGTTAAAACTTGTCCTGTGCGGTCGCTATTAGTCCACTGACGCTACCGTGATTTTTGAAGTAGCGCTGGTGTCGCGGTTACTTCATGTTGCGCAGTTGCGCTGGAGTGTTTATTGATCAGTCACATCTTTACGCGCACAATATACCTACAGCAGTAAATGTAAACATTGCTCCATTAATTTCAGTATTCACGTGTTTTCTACGTGTCGTTGAGCAGTGAATTCTATTTCAAGCACGGAAATGGAATGTTAATAAACAGGTAGTTGAAAGTAATCATATAATTTATTTGTACTTAAGAAACGGATTTGATATGTACGGTGGCCAGCACATCAAGCTACCCCAATCTGTCAGATTTTCCCAATTGAATATGAACTTTATTCCTTTGTGCTAAAGTTGAAAATCAATCAAAGAATTTTGACAGATTGGGGTAGGTTGACCTGCTGGCGTTTGTACTAAAATCAATTTACTTAAGTACTAGGTTTATTTAATAAAATGTAAAAATATCAAAATGTATGAAGCACCCGCTCACGGCACAGTGAAGTGTAAGCGAGAGTGTGCTAAGTCTTACACCCGTATACAATAGAAGTAATTGCTTGTTGCGTAATCATTTCTTGATTAAGTCTAAGGTTAGAATTCTTAAGTCACAAAACCTAACTTTATAGGCGTATACCTACCATAGGTATATTAGACGTTTATAAAATTAGACGTTACTTATGAGTATGACGTTACTTATGGGTATTTGCTTCAGTGTAGCCCGCGAAATACAAATTTTCATACGATTTTTTGCAATTGCAGATCAGCGTCAGGTTGTATGTTAATCTAAATATGATTCGCGAGTGATCTTTGATGTTTTATAATTATGTAAAAATAATAACAATATTCTAATTATTACAGTTGCTTGAAACACTACTGTGATTACGTAGGTTGAATTAGTTGCCTGTGATTATTCCAAATAATATTAATGTGATTAATGTAAGTAATATTATTGTAATATAGGTACTTCAATCGATGTGAATTGTTGGAAACGTATCTGTGATTTTTCAAAGCCTTTTAAGCTCTGTAGTGTTAGTGACACATAGTTATAGTTTTCTGTGATTATTCTATAGGTAAACGTAACTAATCTGTGAAATGTAATGAATCTGTAATTTTATTGTAATGTAGGTACGGTTCAATCCGTGTGATTTATTGGAAATATATCTATGATTTTTTTAAGCCTTTTGAGCGAAACTTGTTGATTTGCGACCTATTACTTACTACTATTATGGGCATTTTCGTTTAAACTGCTACCTATCTTTGAAAATAGCTTACTGAAATTGTTTTGGATATTTTAGCTAATTCTTGGTTTAGTCGAATGATAAATCTTACAAATTTTGCTATGTATGTATTTTTTTTTATTATAAGGCGCTTATTTCAAATAATATATGTAAATAAATAGTAACTTAGATACGTTTTGGTCATGACCGTTACCAGGTAATAAAAAAGTCCGGAAAAAGGCCGTTACCGGTCGAACTCGAGTGTCCACTGAAGACAGATCAAAACTGACACTTCAAAAAGGCTGCTGGTGTTAACATATTTGATTTGGTGTTGTTATTTAAATAAAAAATCGGCGAGTAGTAGAAAAAAATCAGTACTAAAATGGATTCAATTTACGGTCACGGTGCAAGGACATGTCCACTTAACACATACCAAGGGGACAGAATATAAATTTTTAAATGTTATTATACAGGGTGGAATCGAAGTCATGGGCATTATTTTAACCTAAGGCACTACTCACGATACTGATTGCATTAGGGCTATTAATACGCAAATCAAAAATATTATTAATGCAAGTAAGGAAAACCTTAAAAATGTAGTAAATCAAATTGCACAAGGCTTATTATTGCAAATAAACACTTAAAGTAATTAAAACAAAATACTTCGTTAACGCCAATAATTGTTGAAATATCAAAATCTTAAAGCGCAGTACAGCGCAAAGCGAAATGTAAACAAACATCACCTGCGCGCGCGCGGGTTTTTCCTTACAAGTAATAATAACAATGGGCTACAAGACATTCCGTCCGGCGGGATTCCCTGAACTCTCTCCGTCCCACTCCCTCACTCGCAAAAATACGAATATCACCCCCGCGCGGGGTATGCTTCCCGCCGCAACACGAAGTCACGAACCCGGAACCAGTGTCATAACGACTGCGCAGGTGCATTGACGCGTAATTGATTTATTGATCCCGTGACGTAATCGCCGTACTCGCCGCTCGCGTCATACGGTGCTTGGATTGCAGTGTATTAAGTGTTAGTGTAGTAGTTGTGTGTTGTGTGTGTGTTTGTGTACACGATGCCTCGACCGCGTAATGTGCAGGCTAGGTACACCAACCAACAATACCCACAAATGGTTGTAATTTACGATCGCACAAGAAATTTAGTATGAACTCGTGAAATGTTCCATCGGCGCTACCCGAACGACCCTATTCCTTCACGGGGTCTCATTCCACCAGAACCACTCAGAACCTGTTGGATTTTTCGTCTATTCACGTGCCAGCACATGCACAAGCTCGTGGAAGAGCACCCGTTTACCCTCTGTCACTTTACCGACAAATAAGGTTTTTTCAAAACAATCCACAAGCTAGGTACGTAAATGTTTTTTTTTTAATGTATGTTAGTTGACGTAGTTTTGACCGTCCTAAGCCGGCAAAGTACGAAGGGAAAATTGGAATTTATTATGAATCAATTCATTGGCAACTTACGAATGTCACGTGAGTCGGGCGGGGTCAAAGAATTCACGCCCAAGGACGCGCGTACGGCGTAGTGTACCTACGCATTTGCTATCGGGAAGCGCAAAGTGTTTGATACTTTGTATGACTTACTACATTTTAAGGTTTTCCATACTTGCATTAATAATATTTTTGATTTGCGTAATAGTAGCCCTAATGCAATTAGTATCATAAGTAGTACCTTAGGTTAAAATAATGCCCATCATTTCAAATGCACCCTGTATACTTGTATTATAATATTATAGAGTTTAACATGATTGAAAGCTACAAATTGATAACAAAAACTAAAATATGTGGAGTATGTAATAAGAAGCAAATAGCGAAGAAATAGTTTAACATAGGTCACATCTAAAAGAGGACAGTACTGCAAGATGTAAGATGCCACAATTCTGGATTTAATTTTGTTATTTGTTTTAAGTTTCTGTTAACAATTTAAGTAAAAAAAGAAAACTTTAGTCTTTTGCATCTATTCAATAATTAATCGATACTTCCATGTCATAAAAATGTTAGTTATTTGCAACTTGTATGTATGGGACATCCCATAAGAGGGTTGGTAGCTATTTTGACGAAAATGCCCTTATAGTTATCGTTAATACAGATTACGATATTTTTGATTTTACTAAAGATTTACTCAAATTATGCAGAAGTTTTTTATCCATTCTCACGTGGAATCACGAATCATAGGAAAACATCGTGAGGAAACCGGCATGTCCTAGAACCAAAAATTCGAAGACATGTGACATCTACCAAACCGCACTGGGCCCGCGTGGTGGATTACGGCTACCTCTCACAGAGAGGAGGCCTGTGTCCCAGCAGTTGGAATTATAGGCTGATTATGTATGTATGTGTACGTGGAATCATGGTCACCCTATCGGTTGTATTATATGATATTTTTGATTCAATTTATCTTTTAAAGTACTAATACAGCAGAATCGCAATTTATTGGGAACGAATGTACTCCTATACATAATTTAGGAAGTCGAATTTTGTAAACAAACATGTCATATTTAAAAAGATATAGGCAACTATAGAGGGCCGTGCTGAATAAACAAAAATTGGTTTATTTTTTAAATTTTGCAAGTTGTATGAGAAACTAATGCGGTACATATGTTACTTGCCAAACATCAATTATATTTTAATAGTTTTTGGCTAAGGTTGTTTTGTCTTTTTTAGATATTTTCTTATATGTTTTTTTTTCAGCACGGCCCCCTTTCCACATCTATATATTATTTGTTATTACGAATTCACAATATCTGTTACGGTACATATAACGTGTTAATAGAGTACATTCCTTGAGTATATGAACCTTTTTAATACGCTTTATATTTTTCAAGTTACACGGGGGCCGTGCTGAAAACGTTTGGCTGGCACGGCCCCCTTTTTATGCATATTTCTTCAAAAGTACAGAGGTACATTGAAAAAGAAACCGGTACATATACTCCTAGAGGCGAGTACATTGCATTGGTGCACACCTAAATCGCAAATTCAGCGGGGCCGTGCGGGGCAAACGTACATCTTTTATTTTCCAATTTTTTTATTATAAACTTTCTTAATAGCTTCTAATAAAAAGCTGTTATATTGACATTACAAACAGACATAATTATGTATCAATTTGATTTATTTGTATTGTACTATAAAGATGCAAATACTTCCTATTGCAGGCGCTATCGCCAAGTCTTGAATAGATATGGCATTCGAAGGTTAAGCTTTGCTTACCGCGGTCAGTTAGTGGATGGGTGATCATCCATTACCTTTCCAGATCCCTCCATGCAACGGAAAGCACGTAGGTACAGCTCTTGGTCTCGGTTATCATTCGTTGATCTTTGACCAACGTTACGGGTAGTCAGAGTTAGAAACCCAAAAGTCTGACAACCAGTCTTACCAAGGCATATCGTGCCATGTAAAATACTGATACTTATATCCAGCTGCATCCGGAAAACAATAGGTCGATTGTTGGATAGCCATACTTATTATATTATATCCTATCTAAGTTAGGTAGGTATTGCAACCACTTATTGCAACCCTTCACATGAGAAATGACGACTACACGAAATTGATTTCAATTATGCATTAATTTAATTTAGACCACTCACAAGTCCTTACGGTACCTTATGAATTGAAAATAAACATTAAATTGTTCCAGATGTGATAATAAAATCATTTATGAGTAAACAATTTTAAAATAGTAGTTGAAAAAACAGGTTGTACTAGCGACCTTTTCAAAAACCAGGAAATAAATCCATAGGGCGTTTAAAACTGCGTCATCTCAATTTGAAATGGGTTAAATTTATTGCGAGAAAGTTTTTCTAAACTAAGATAAATAATCATTCAGTCAACTAATTAAATTATGCGGTGTTCCTGACCAAACCACGTCCTTCATATTGGAATGTCCAAAGTCCCGATACACCTGCACTTCTGAGGACCTAAAAAACACCACTGACGCTGCGCCGTAATTGGCGTGCTCACAGCGTGACCAGATTTAGCAGAATTCTGCGATTTTAGCAGAATTTGATCACCAATTTAGGGTTTAGCATATTATGTCGCAGATTAGAAAAAGTTGGCAGTTTCTAGCAGAATCCAATAAACCCTTGTCAGAAATTTGGCAGAATTCAATTCGTCCTATTTTTCTTGCTGTACTGGCAGAATTCTGCTAAATCTGGTCACGCTGCGTGCTCACCTACTAGGCCCAACTTTTATTAAGATATGTTTACATTAGCCATCGACTCGAAAAGAAGAAGAACTAAATGATATACCTACCTATTTGTGCTTGCTTCGCACTATTCGTTCTGTATTTAAATTTGCCGCGTAATGTAGTACGTTTTAGGTCCAACATTTATTACGTGTTACTAAGTATTATTATCGTGTGTTTGGTGGTTTCACAGTATGTGATAAAAAAAATAATTATTTATTAACTTTGTAATCATAGTTTTTATTCAATTACCTCCAGCGTTGTTTAAACAAATTAGTCGTTTCAGTACTTATTACTCCCACTTATTAAATGGCAGTGTTGCTACAAAAGTTTATTTCCTCCAAATGGGGGATGAAAGGGAATTATTAGCGACTAACTGTCCATTACATACCTACATACACCAGCGTTCCGTTTGTGATCCCTAATCCCGGTATATTATATATCTTTGTAAATCAGCCGTCAAAAATTGAAGAGCAACTTAAATCTCATAATTCTAAAAATATCTTGTGAATTCGATGTTTATAGTTCCATAGAACACGTAGCTGATTATTATGTATCATCGACTTAAAAAGAAGAAGAAGGCTTCGATAGGTAAGGTCTAACCTGAGTTTCCAAATAGATTTTTATAGCGTAGGTAATGGTAATGGTGCAACTTCATCTGTCGGAAAATCCGACTGTCACATTTCAGCAAATAGTTACCCTATCAGCTATCGCCTTGTTTGGAATAGTTATAAAAATGCTTGTCCACGTAAAAATAGGTTTAGAATTGTATTGAAAAATATTTTGTTTTTTATTGCAACGCCAATAAAGGGTTTTGAAATGTATAAGTAGCGCTTATAATAAATGCATATTATGTACAGATGCCAGCACATCAAGCTACCCGAAACTGTCAAATTTTCCCAATGAACTTTGAACCTTATGCTTTAGCGATAAAGTTGAAAATCTATTAAAGAAATTTGACAGATTGTGGTACCTTGATATGCTGGCGTCTGTACCTATTAGTGATAGGTACTGGTATTCAGTTGCATCTGGTTAGACTGGAATCCGACCCTAACATACTTAGGAAATAGCTAAGCAGGTGAGGATGATGTATAAGTGATTGATCAAGTGGTATTTTTAATGAGATGAATAACCTCTAATGTGTTTATAAGTAAGCCACATAAGTTTTTACTTATGATAAAAATATCTGTTAAATACCAGTTCCGACCTCCTTTTCTCCGAAGTTTATCAAGCAGAAAATCTGGATCTGGGAAAACACTTCATAGAGATAATGTTACAGGAAAATCAAACAACACATTTCTTAGGAATCCTTTTCAAACAATTTTGATTGCCAATAAATAATTATTTAATTTTGAAAATTATTCTTATTCTTTCAAGGTACGCGAATGCGATTCGCATTTTTGTGGTTTTATGAATAATTTTTAGTTTTATTAATTTATATAAGCTTAGTAAGTTTATATTTCATCACATCATAATCAATCATAGCCCGATTTTACCACTGCTGGGTAAGGTTCTCTTTTATTTATCCTCATGACACACATAATTTTAAAACTTCTAAGCGTTGAAAAACCCATAATTTTTTATATTTTTTAAGCTAGTTATTATTCTACCTACTAATTAATGTTATCAGTCACGCACACTTCGTGAAACCCCGATGGTCACAATCGCCTTATTTATGTTTATCTACATCCATGCTATAAATCCTCTTCTTCTGAAACAGCTTATTGCCAACATTAAGCAACTGTTGTATAATAAGGGGTATCAAAACATGAATGTGGGCTTCGCCTCGTGTGATATGATATTAGTATCACATGAGTGTTTTTATACCTAATTATATACAGGTGCATACAAGATTTTATCAACACCCATGTTATGAATCCTCATGTTATTATATTATGGTTACAACAACCAGTGTCATAGTAACCATAATATCATCCAAACGAGTGTTATAATCTTGTACTAAATATAAGTAGGCAACTCCTTTTCAAAAAAAGAACACTGTCATGCACGCGCGTTTCACAACCACAGCGCCGTAATTTAAAAAAAGAACTTATAGGTTATTTGAATTCACGTCGTATCCCGCCGGCCCCCATTTTTGTTCGATATTAGTATTGCAAAAAACTTTCAGAACCCTACAGAGACGATTCATAACATGGGTGTTGATAAAATCTTGTATGCAACTGTATATAATTAGGTATAAAAACACTCATGTGATACTAAACCCACATTCATGTTTTGATACACCTTATACAACAGTTGCTTAAATACTATTACAATATCGTTGTTTATTTATTTTTTTTTATTTTTTTTTTTTTATCTTTGAAATATTGTACAATTTTAATGAAAGGGGAAATTTAATCCTAGTTTGGCAACATTCATAGCTATTCAACGGACATAGCCGACAAATTCCGAACGTGTGATTAGGTCACGTGGTACTTTTGGAGTCTTCGTCGTGGCGTAGCTTGTTCAGCTGCTCGTCGAAGCGGCTGTCGGACGGTCGCCTCTCAGCGAGCCTGCGTACGATGTAGCGGCCATTTTTGTTCTAAGTTCATAATAGCGTGCGCATATTTTAATGTATTTCGAAGGACATTTAGGCAATTTTCACGATGACTATTATAGTTTTCCTAATAGATACTTCAGCCTCTATGAACCAAAGAGCTTATTTGGGCGGACGCCCAACGTTGCTCGATGTAGCCAAGGGCGCTGTGGAAACGTTCGTAAAGGTACGTGCAGTGTCATCGACTCGTCAACCGCCTCGTTTTTGTGATCGATTTGTTTATCGCGTGT
Organism: Globia sparganii; assembly: GCA_949316385.1. Taxonomy (NCBI): domain Eukaryota; kingdom Metazoa; phylum Arthropoda; class Insecta; order Lepidoptera; family Noctuidae; genus Globia; species Globia sparganii. The sequence continues at coordinate 16,322,834 of OX438653.1, read as the reverse complement.
TAGTGTGTTGGACTGATTTATTTTATTTCATAGGTTCGTCAACGTTCCCCCGAAAGCAGAGGCGACAGATATATGCTTCTAACTTTCGAAGAACCACCCGCGAACATCAAGGTTAGTATATCAGAACTCGTTGGTGAAGATTTGTAGATTGTGCATAGGTGTGTGTTTAAGTCTGTCCGATAGTGTCTAAATGTCAAGCACCGTAATCTGCAATCCAGAACATTTACATATTTTGAAAGTGCGAAATTTACTGAAATAGACAGCACGACGTAAACAGGACGAACCGCCGCCGTTGCTGCCTCCGCGATAGCGCTCGCTACTGCGCGCTCGTCGCACACTCTCATTGGCCGAGCGCGCACACAACGAAATGGCGAATCGGTGGGAAATTCAAACTGAATCATACAACACAACCAATTAATTTCTTAAAAGTCTGAAATTGTATTCTTTTGAAATAATCATGTATTGAATGATAATATGCTACACCTTATAATTATTTTAGGTTTACAAGTGCAGCTTGTAGTTAAACATAAATGGTGTCCCTGGCCACTGCCATCTATTATGTGTGACATATTTCCTGAAGTACTTGTACAAATAATGGATTCTTACTCCAATTGTTAATTTTCAGGCTGGTTGGAAAGAGAATCTTGCAACATTTATAAATGAATTAAAGAATTTGCAATGTCTGGGCTTGACAACAATGGGTGCAGCCTTGAAGCATGCCTTTGATGTTCTAAACATAAATCGCATGCAGACTGGTATTGACACATATGGCCAAGGAAGATGTCCATTCTATCTTGAACCTTCTGTTATTGTTGTCATTACTGATGGAGGGAAACTTTCAAGCAATGCTGGCATTCAGGAAGAGGTGAGACACTACACATTTTATTAATTTTTATCATTTTACTAGCTGACCCCGCAAACGTTGTTTTGCAAAAAAAAAAAAGGGGTATGAAAAATAGATGTTGTCCGATTCTCAGACCTACCCAATATGCACACAAAATTTCATACAAATCCGTCCAGCCATTTCGGAGGAGTTTAACCACAAACACTGCAACACGAGAATTTTATATATTAGATTATTCAGATGTAAAAGTGCACATAGTAGTGATACTATGTAAGCACAGTTTTTTTTAAATGTTGTATATATGTGTCCTTTCATTATTTTTAAAGCTTCTTGAAAAAATATATAAGTAAGCCATTTAAAAATAAAATTATCCCACACATTTTTGTTACTTATCACTTTTAAAGGTCTAGACTGAACTTTGATAAAAAAAAAACTTAATTTGTGTTAATTTATGTTTTTTTTTTTATAAATAAATGAAGTTTTGTTGTTTCATGTTTGCTTGGGTGTAGCTTTAGCAAGGGTCCAGTTGTGGACTATAATAGACTAGCTGGGCCCAGCGATTTTACCCGCATAAGTTACGATCCCGTGGGAATATCGGGGTATGTGTTAATCCAGGGTATCACCTACCTCCATACCAAATTTTATCAAAATTCTTCCAGCTGTTTGTGAAGAAGTAACAAACATATTATGAACACACTCACAAACTTTCGGCTTTATAATATTAGTGTGATTGTTCACAATTGTGTTGTTTCATAACATCGTCTGCCTAGTGTTTCCCTAATAATTATGTTGAGGTTGATTTGCAGTGTATTTGTTTCTAACTTTATATTTGAATCTAGCTGTCCCGGCAGATGTTGTCTTGTCCAAACAATAGATCTTTAAAAGTCCCATAAAAATAGACTTTCAGTTTTCAGACTAGCTTATTATTAGCCACTACGAGCATGTTAACGACTGAAAAATATAAACCTGTCTAGTATTATTTACTTAATCACAGCCTTCATTGTAACATGAATTGGTATTTTAGTGTCAATAATTGTAGCAGTGAGTTCTTGCACTGTATATGTATACCTACAATATTAAAACTAATGTGCTTTTCAAATTATCTTATCTAAGCACAGAATAAGCTGTTGAATGTTTTAAAAGAGTCATTGCACTAATTTATGATTCTCATGTATACTTGTGCTTAGTGAACACATTAAAAATGCTTATTTTTAAAACTCATTTGCAGCATTTGCTTTAGTTGCAATAATAAAATTAAATACAATGGAAACTTAAATGGTTAAACAGTAATACTAGCAGCGCCCCGCGGTTTCACCCGCATAAGTGTCGATCCCGTGGCAATATCGGGATAAAAAGTATCCTATGTGTTATTCTGATGTATAAGCTATATTACTGTAAAGTTTCATCAAAATCCGTTCAGTAGTTTTTGCGTGAAAGAGTAACAAACATCCATCCATCCATCCTCACAAACTTTCGCATTTATAATATTAGTAGGATAGTAGGATAGGAAGTAGGATAGTAGGATTAGTAGGAAGTAGGATAGTAGGAAGGATAGTAGGAAGTAGGATAGTAGGATATTAGTAGGATAGTAGGATTTTTAACTGACTTGAAAAAAAGGAGGAGGGTGTGTGATTAATTCTTTTTTCATTTAGTAGAGAAAGCCTGTGGGGTGGTCCTATACAGGATTTACCCCACTTATATCACCATATGCCCATAGATGACCAAATTAATTATATTTTTGATAATTTAAATAAAAAGCGTAATTACTCATACATAATCAGCTGCCATTTCTACAATTGGCGAAATTTTCTCGTTCTGTTTTTTTTATGTTACTTCTGAATATTTGTGTCATCAGTCAGACCAGTATCAAGTTTTTTTTGTTATAATCTAAGATAACTTCGCAAAAAATACTTATGCTCAAATTTTAACATTTTTTATAGGGAAATATGGATTGTTGGGCCCCTGCAGTGCTATTCTATATTTAGATGTTAAGATTGTACGCACGGCTACACATCAAGCTATACATAACCAGAATAAGCTGACCTGTGATTGTACGAAAAACCTATACAATGCGAGGTCAGCTAAAACTGGAAATGTATACCTTGATGTGTAGCCGTGTGGTACCTATTGATAATCGCTTGGTGTCAACGTTCGGAATTTGGTTTCTGCTTTGCAGTCTAGCTTTCATGATTGCATAGATGCTGCATCATGCGTTTTTCTATCACTCTTATTATAAACTAGCGACCCGCCCCGGCTTCGCACGGGTGCAATGCTGATACTAAATACACTAGATATAAACCTTCCTCTTCAATCACTCTTTAAAAAAAAAAACCGCATCAAAATCCGTTGCGTAGTTTTAAAGATTTAAGCATTCAAAGGGACAGAGAAAGCGACTTTGTTTTATACTATGTAGTGATAAGGAAAAGCAACATTTTTTGCGATCACTCATTAAGGGTAGGATCGGGTTCGTAACTAGTGGAGGCAGTAGGTACATCTTCGTCGTTTCGTAACTAGTGGAGGCAGTAGGTACATCTTCGTCGTTCGATTCGTCATTCAAATTTTCGTTTTTAGGGTTCCCTACCCAAAGGGTGCAAATGTGATCCTACTACTAAACCTTCACTGTCCGTTCGTCTGTCCGTCTGTCTGTCAGCGGCTGTATCTCATGAATCGTAAGAGATAGACAGTTGAAATTTTCACAAGAGTGTGTATTTTCATTGCCACTATAACAACAAATAATAAAACAAGGGAGGTCTCCACACAAGAAATGTTTTTTTCGGCGTTTTTTGCCTTGTGGTACGAAAACCTTGTGTGAGTCCGACTCGCACACGCACGCGCCCGCTTTGTTATAAGTTAGTTGCTACTTAGGTACCTAGGTATATGCATAAGGGATTAATCACACTTATTCAGCTCTGTTCAGCGTTTGTCCATAGAAAACAACGATTTTGTATGAGATGCGTACGCGTCCGTTCAGCCGCGGAAAGCAGAACAGACTTCATACAAAATCGTTGTTTTCTATTGACAAACGCTGAACAGAGCTGAATAAGTGTGATTAGTCCCTTACTCCAACTCGTATCGCATCTTAGGTTTGGATGTCGCGCAGGCGCATGCTGTATTAAAATTTCACCAACAAGTGTTTCATTAGAATACTGTGTCAATAGAATACCTAGTCGATTTTTGGAGAAATATGAAAGGTGTACTCTAGTAATTGTGAAACGGAAACTATTAGTTATTCAAAGTCTTGAGTTATTTTACGATTGTCATTGACTTTATTTAATTTTCTATTCAAATACTTAATTAAAAATGTTATTAATATGCAGGTAGCTTTATATTTTTAATTAATAAAGGAGATAATAAATTAATAATGGATGTTGTAAAAATGTTTTTATATTCAAATATTTAGAAATGTAATTTATGTGGTAAACGGAGGATAGATATAAACAATGAATATAAACAAGCTAGTTATAACTATTTCAGACATATTTATATTCATTCACTACAGACATAGATAAATCCATATTTATGCTAGTTGATTATGTACCTACCTACTTAAGAACTATAAGTATGTATGTTTATTTGTATGTAAGTATATTCTCATAATATTTGTTTAGTTCTATTAAGTGAATTGTTTATGATTTTATGTATTCTTTTTTGTCTCGTTTATTCTTTCACACGCTGTCTACATATCTCTATTTATTGTCCTATCGCAGGTATGCTGGAAGAGATTTCTTATGAAATAAGCACCATCTTTGTGCACATTTTTCTGTTCTGTTTTTCTTGTCTGTTTATATAAGTGTGTACATAAATGGTGAAATAAACAAATAAATAAAACCACAAAAAAAACAAAGTAAATCAAATTGAGACGTGACTTATTACAAGTTTAGAGATTTAGAGATAACATCTGATGACTCAAATGAATATCTAACGCGCGATTTCAAAAGCGCACAAACAGACCGATGAGCTATAAGTAGGTAGGTACAATGACAGCCGCTGACATAAGCACGTCTTTACATATGCTTTCTTTGAAAACTACTTGGGAAGGTAAGGTTCGTATCCAGATTTTATGTGTCTAAGTCATTAACAGAATAAACCATTCACACCCACTACTCAAGATACACACACATGGTGAGTTCCTCACATGATCTATCTAGGATTATATCTGGACTTTAAAAGAGCCTATAAAGAGTTTTTTCTGTGTTTCTTCTCAGAGTAGTCGGATAGGAAACACCTAACCACTTGACGTGAAAATCTGCTGGGAAATATCTACTTGATCATCATCATCATCATTCTCCTGCAGACATGGTGCGCCAACGTGAAATAAATTGGGGTCTTTATGCCAATTTATTTGAGATTGGCGCACCATGTCTTTTTCATCTATAGGTACATCTCTATTAGTCTTCATCTCGGTAGTAACACCCCTTCCTAACCTACCTTTGTACGGTCACCAAAGGAGAAGGACCGAAAGACATTTTCGAATGAAATTTTATTCATTTAATAGAAAGTATACAATTCATTTGTCAAATTAAATTTCATTCCAAAACATCCACCGGTTGCTTCAACTATATCCGGCGACCCTGGTTACTTATCTCTTTTGGTGACTGTACAAACCTACTTGCAGAAGTAAAATCATTGTTATCAACAACTATGCTTCTTTCAGTTCAATCTGCCGATGAACTGCCCAATACCTGGTTCTGAGTTGACCCGCGAGCCGTTCCGATGGGACCAAAGACTATTTTCGTTGGTGCTGAGGCTTGCAGGAACGCCTGCAGTCGAGAGGGACACTGGCTTAGTCCCTTCCGATTCTTCGCCTATCGATGCGATGTGTGAAGTTACTGGCGGTAAGTTATCATTATAAAACCAACTAGTTTGTAGGTTTTAGTTTAAATAGCATGGTTTGTAAAGATTATTGTTTTTTATGTGTATTCTGTGGAAAATGTTGTTGGTTACACATTTGGCCGTATCTTTTTGTATTTCTTCCTACAAAATGTAATGTGTCATTGTTTATTTTCCCTAATAAATAAAAAAAAAAAAACTAAGTACCTAACCTTTGTAAGGTGTAGAGGGAGAAAGGTTGCCAACTTTTTTTTCATATCAAAGGACCCGTACGCAAAATACTCGCATTGACGTGGAGTTACGGACACTAGCCCGTATTTATTACCTACCTATATCAAAGGACATCATTCAAGTGTCTAACGTTTTTTAAAACCAAAAATTATAATTAAAGGCCAGAAAAAAAATTACTTATAATAATATGGGAACTAAAATCTTGAGCATTTTTTACTATTACAGCGAAAGTGTACAATTAATCCCCCGGCTGCTATTTGAGATTGAATATGCCAAAACTCATATTTTTATCATTAAGCTAAAAATATAAGGAGTTGTAAACGGCTGTAGAAATTTCATATTAACAGGGGATAGTAAGCCCTTTAGAAAACCAGTCTGACTAGTTTTTGTGCTGCTCATTTAGAGTCAAGGTAGATGTAGGTGTTCAGATATAAGTACATATAAATATTATTTTATGCTGCAGAGCTAACAGCTGGCTTAATTCAACGGACTGAGAACTTAATATAAGTAAGGCAATATAGTTTTTTAACTGACTTCAACAAAAAGTTGAAAGCGTTTTCTTTTTTTTATGTTCTGTTCAGCTATAATCCTTTACTACGTCGACCGATTTGGAAAGGTGGTACTTTAGGGGTGTTCGCATATAAATATGGCTTACTTCTGATGAGTAGTTTTTAAGTTAGCGTTTTTGACCCACTTCATCTATGTTGATACTGTACAATAAATACATAGCATAAATTTGCGTGGGGGGAATCTTACAACTAAAAATTCAAAATAAATCTTTTTTTTTGCAAAAAAATACAAACCAATTTCAAAAAGAACACGAGAAAGTGCAAAATAACTTTACTTTCGGAAATCGTTCACTAAAAAATAATGTAAGTATGAAACAGAACAACCGAAGCCATCAACCAACTTTTGCATTTTTTTTGGGAAGCCGGTACCTACTTTAATTTGCCGTATATAAAAAAATCCGTCACAATAAACGTTAAGTACTTCGGTGTGGATTTCATTTTACCTACAGAAGTAGATTTGTATGATTTTCCTGTTAATTTTAATTTAAATGATTATATCAGTAGTGTTATTTACCATGTGATAACACCTCTCCTGTTTCCCGGTTTTGAGTCTGACCTAGTAAAGTTTTTATTAATTTGGGATAAACAGTAGTCCAAGTATAAAGTACCCCTTTTCTTAATATCATCGGAATCCGCCCTCAAAACATAAAGACCACATCAGACTGGCAAACAAACCCGATAAACTCCTTATCATCGAATTCTGACGAATAATCTCTGACAAACAAATACTTATAGAGCCCTTTATACTTTGTTTTATGAGCTTTCCACCTCTTCGCCAGAAGTCATGCGGTTTAGCCATAGCTCCAATCAATAAGTGTGTTTGTGTTTTTCTCCGTGTCCTATGATTTATTTTTAGTACAACCTGACACTTCAAATTAATGTTAACCACATTTCCAGACCTTTTTTGCTTACTCCACCCACTCCAAGGAACTCTTCCAATCTCTTACACCTACACAATGTCGGTGCTCTAATACAAAATCGGCCAACAATGTAAATAATACCTTATAATTTTTCGCTTAAAAACGGCGAAGGAAAATATCGTGAGGAAACATGTCCAAGAAACAAAAAACGCTGTGACACATGACATTCATTAACCCGCATTAGACCCGTTTGGTGGATTACGTCACACTACCTCATTGAAATGAAGCCTGAGTCCCAGCAATGGGGAACATTACAGGCTGATTATGTATCTACGTGCATTAACTCGCACCTTTTTCCCATCGTAAGCAGAAACTACAGAACGTCATCTCCTACGATTCTTATTACAGAGTTACTTTTCAATGACCAGCCGAATTTAAGGATGTGGTACAGACTATCAAACTAAACAACTTTCTCCATGGGACCAACATCGTAATCGCGAAAAATTTATCAACTGTCCCATAGAAAACTTCAATACCTACTCGACCTAAACGTATGGGACGGCTGAATTTTTATTCGCGATTACGATGTTGGTCCCATGTAGAAAGTTGTTTAGTTTGATGGTCCTTAAATTTGGCTGGTCATTGAAAAGTAACCCTGTATACTCCTTTGATCTTTTAATTATGTAACCCGATAATTTTCCGCCATTTAAACAATCTTTTTCAATGTTTTCCGTACAACTTTCAGGTCGTTCATACTGCATCACCTCCCACCGCATGTTGATGCAGTGCATCGACAGTTTGGTTCAGAAAGTGCAGAGCGGTGTAGTGATCAACTTTGAGAAGATTGGCCCCGATCCACCGCCTATAGAAGGTGTTAACAGTAGGGAAGGCGAAACGGATGATGCCAACCATGAGGCGGAGAAGGAATTGGATGGCGATGGGGAGAGGAACGGAGTAAGTTGTTTTTTTTTTTAGATTGTCCCTAGGGGTGCTTATTGGGATCTCCTCAAATGTCGAGTTCTAGGAAAATGTTAGCTAATAATCGTGGTAACAATATTAGCAGGTTGGTCTTGGTAGCGTGGCTGACTGCCCAGGAAGTTGGATGGGTGTGGCTCTCTCTAAACAAGGCACAGATACAGGGTTATTTTAAATTGGCTAGCTAAACTCCGCAAACGCGATGGGTATCGATATCTAAACATGGTAAAACAAAAAATACATTTTTTGTGGGGTCATTGACCCCAGTTATTGTGTCACTTGAAATATCACTTTGGAAAAACTGTCTTTTTTCTGTACACTTCACAGGCGTGATGGGTATAGATATCTACTAGCTGAGCCCCGCGGTTTCACCCGCGTAAGTTTTGATCCCGTGGGAGTATCGGGATAAAAATCATCCTATGTGTTATTCTGATGTATAAACTATATTACTGTAAAGTTTCATCAAAATCCGTTCAGTAGTTTTTGCGCGAAAGAGTAACAAACATCCATCCATCCATCCTCACAAACTTTCGCATTTATAATATTAGTAGGATCGCATTTATAATATTATTAGTAGGAAATAGGATAGTAGGATATACGATAAAAGATAAGAAAACATTTTACTCAACTCATACTTCAAGTAACAACACTAACAACGGTCGTTGACCTCCCAAAAAAACATCAAATCGTTATTTTATCGTGTTTAAATCGTGTCTGCGGAGTTTAGCTAGCCAGTTTAAAATAACCCTGTATTCTTCTGTATCTGTCATTGATATGCTATCTGTCCTAAAATGTATCTTATGTTATTGTTATTTCTGGAGTTTATCTTCTCTGCTGTGTAAAATGTTATTGTTATTTCAGGAGTTTATCTTCTCTACTGTGTGGTTGTATATCTATAACACTCAGATCTGAGTTGATCTCATAATAGACAAAGTATTAATTACTTTCGTTCTTCACTAACAATTTATTATCTTAGAGATCTTTAATCCATTTGTCGCGCTTTCTCATAACTATAAACATAAAAGTAGACGTACGCGGCTGCACCTCTGTATTTTCTCTCTAAGATTGATGTTACCTCTGCAAAATAACGAGTTCTTCAGTTTAGTTACGAAACATAAAAACCGGCCAAGTGTGTGTCGGACCACGCGCAGTCAAGGGTACCAAAATCATAGTTTGTATTTCATAGAATTTCTCAAAAAAAAAAAAAAACAGTCAGACCGGTTGTAACCGAGAATATCCCATATCTCAAATCACAGCCTTTTTAATTTATGAAATCCAACAATACCCAACACGCTTATATGCATTGAGATTTTTTAATTTTTTTATTTTCATCACTCGGCGGTTACTTTTGCCCCAGTCCACTCTTAATTAGTTTTTTTTCGTAATTTCACTACATTTTGCCATTTGGTTACGGAATCCTGAAAATTAACATGCTAATTGGATTTTGGAATTATAATATCAAGGGAGAAATGGAGTAGGCTACCTAAAATTTGAATTAATAAAAGTACCAAGTGAGCTTAAGCAATCATCATTATACAGGCCGACTCATACAAATATCATCAGAATCCTTAACATTCTCAAACAGTATCTGAAGGGACAATTAACAATAGATTTAATAAAATTCTTTACATTTAAACGTTATCTAGTATGCGACTTCTCTTAGTCACGTCTAAGCTACGGTACTATGTTTAATGATAAGCAAGTGCTTTGTGACGTAAATGTTCGGTGCAAAGCCCTACACACCTAATCTATTATTTAACGTAATGTCGTTGATTTGGGCAGCGGGATTGTCCGAAAGGGTTACCGCTACCCCGGAACACAAAGGGCTAAGGAAGGAACACGGGTGGGTTTTAGTCAGTAAGAGTCTGACACTCCCTTCTGCTCCACCCAGAGCGGGAGGGGTCATTGGATGATTTCCCATCCACAAAAAAAAAAAAAAAAATGTCGTTGATTTCTACACCGACCAATTAAGTAAAAGAATATAGGGTGACTGGTAATTAGTGACCGATACTTAAACACATGATTTTACTCATCATAACAAACAACTTTCCCAAAGAAACAATTTTTTTATTTACCAAGCCCATGACCCCAATCGCCCAAATAGAACCGCGCGCGCGTTCCATACGGTTGTTGAATGAATGAAAAAGAAATAATGCATGGTAAAAGTGAAATCGTGTTATTTGCAAAAAGAGCTTAGAAAATAAATGTATTTTCTTTCTCTCTTTCTTGCTTAGTAACTAAATTTAATTACAGCTGATGGTGTATTATTCTTGTTAGGTACTCAATACTCTATTCATTAGGGTCATGCGCTTGGTAAATTAAAAAAAAAACATATTTCTTTGGAAAAGTTGTTTGATGAGTACAATCATGAGTTTAAGTATTGGTCACTAATTACCAGTCGCCCTATATAAGTATACGAGTACTAGCTTCTGCCCACAACTTCTTCCGCGTGATTTTTTTTATTCCATCGACCCACCCGTCGCATCGCATCACCTGCCTGCGCTCCTATAGGTCGTAGCGTGACACAAACAGATTTTTTTAATTCGAACCCGTAGTTCCTGAGATTAGCGCGTTCAACCAAACAAACTCTTCAGCTTTATAATATTATTTATTTATATATACTTTATTGTACACCAGAAAATACACAACAAAAATATTCAATTATTATATTACTACGAAACAAATAATGGGCGGCCTTATGGCTTTCTGCGATCTCTTCCAGGCAACCTTGGAATATGGAACTTGGAAGTCTTGGGTAATCTATACTATCTATACTTCTATACTAATATTATAAAGAGGAAAGGTTTGTATGTATGTTTGTAACGAATTGGCTCAAAAAGTACTGAACCGATTTTAAAAATTCTTTCACCATTTGAATGCTACATTATCACTGATTAATATAGGCTTTTTAATTGCAAGAAAAAAATAAAATGTTTAAAAAAATTATGTCCACCCGTGCGAAGCCGGGACGGACCGCTGGTATCTAATATATACAATTCTCGTGTCACAGTGTTAGTTAGCATACTCCTCCGAAACGGCTGGACCAATTTGTATGAAATGTTGTGTCCATATCGGTATTTTTTTTTTTGCAAAACGACGTTTGCGGGATCAGCTAGTATTAGTATAGATTTATAATATTAGTATAGATACACTATTTAGTTACTATAGTACATGTGACTGTTCCTAAATTACTCTAGTCTGATAATAAAATCGGTGTTCCTCATTTATGTTTAAAAAAATTGTGCTTACCCCGAATATAATTTGGAATACATTCAATAACGTAATTATATTTTTACTAAATACTACGTGTACATTAACTCCTTTTTTTAGCAAGGGCTGAATTTATCGCAAGGAGTCGAGACAAATTTTTATCATTTTAAGTACCTATATTTCAGAAAAAAACAGGCAATGGTAGCTCTTTTGGATCAAACTCCCCTACATATGACTCCAAAATAATGAATAATTTGTGCTGTCAGTATTCATTAATCGGGCCGATAATAATTAGTTAGCCTATTTTACTGGTACTCAGTACAGTTAACATAAAAAAATATTGAATAATTCAATATTTTGTTATGTGTTTACCAATTGCAATGGTTGTAAACCATTGCGTCATATGTTCTAAAAACTTGTGTGCTCAACAACGTAAATAACGCAATGAATGTTGTTGAGCTGTCAAAATGAAAGCCGTTGCTACTGTTAGTGTGTTAGGTAACTACCCCGCAGGTATTCTTTAAATAAAACAATACAGAGGTTTGTCCTTTTTAAAAGGTTCCTTTGTAAATATGGTTATAAAGGAAACCTTTTAAAAGGACGAACCACTGCTGCAGTCTAGAACTTTTTAAACATTTCATAATTCATAACAAAACAGCGAAAGGTGACGTCATTGTCACTTTTAAAAATCGGAACTTCACAAAGGTTGAATCCTTCCAAAGTCGGGCCCGGACTATAAATGGAACTAGGACAAAGAAAGAGCTGTACGCAATCGTTATTATTAGATGTAATTAATTAACTTCGGCCTTATTTATTTATTTGTTTCTTCTTTTAATGGTAATTCTTAGAACCGAGAACAGTCGTCATTCACTTGAAAATTTGCTATATGGTTTTATTTGGGGCACGTACAGAAAATATAAACGGTAAAAAAGAAGCATTTAAAACTAACAAAATTAACATTAATATCTACAAAAAAATAAATATATAAACAACAAAAACCAAGATCTGTGCAACTCAGCATAATGCTGCGATATTTAAAAAAATAAATACTGCAGCTCTGGTTCAGCCACTTCTGTCTATCTTTTAGACTTTTGTTTTTACGCGGTTTATACTTCAGCAACCAGCACGATCCGCTCCGATGTCGCGAAATCTCCTAAAGATCGGTAACAATAGAAAAAGTAATTGTGTCTCATTATTCATTAGTGACAGTTGAGCTCCTACACGATTTCATACGTTAAGAATCCGTGCATAAAATTCCCTCGCTAGAGTTTAGGTAAATTCATTGCGTTGCTATGTTTTTGTGTTTTTTAGTAGATAAATGTACTAATAAAAAAAAACTTTATTCAACAGTAAACAACATATCACCAGTAATTACTGTCCTTTCCGAAATTGCATTGTCATCGATTTTCAATGTACTCGTAAATACTTTTATGCACTTCTAGCGCTGATCAAAAGTAAAAGCTTACAAGTTCTTGAGACGAAGAATCTGTCTGATACGTGCCACGTTTTGGCCTTTTTTTTTGGTGATGCGATTCTTTATTTCGACCCATTATCTAAAACAAATTTCTATATTAATACCAGTAACTTATAGGCAGTGTTGGGCTCAATAACTAAAATACTCCATCGATTGATTAGTCAAACCAAAGCATTAAAAAACAATTAAAAAAAATATTTGTGTGGTCGGGGGACCTCCGTCAGGAACAAGGCTCCTTCTCACGTATGATTTAAAACAAAAACAAAAATTTCGCAGCCGCCATTTTGGATTTACATTTTGACCTCACATCGACTATAACACCCTCGAAAACTATGAAAACGATACTCATGATGAACAATTAGAAAATTTTCGCAGTCGCCATTTTGGATTTTCAGTTTCACCTCACTATCGACTTTAGCACTCTCGAAAATTATAAAAATGATACCCATGATGAAAAATTTGCAAATTTTCGCAGCCGCCATCTTGGATTTACATTTTAACGTCACTATCGGCCTTAAAACCCTCGAAAATCATGAAAACGACATCAATGACTAAACATTTGATTTTTTTCGCAACCGCTATTTTGGATCCATATGTTGACCTCACTACTAACTTCACCCTCGAAAACTATGAAAATGACACCCATGACGAAAATTTAGAAAACTTTCGCAGCCAACATCTTGGATTTACATTTTGACCTCACCGGCTATCGACTTTAGCAACCTCAAAAACTATAAAAATGACAACAGCGCCAGCCGAGTACAACTATATCGTCGACCGTAGGTTCAATTGAGGTAAGGGACAAGATACCCAATGTCTCTTACCTCAATTGAACCTACGGTCGACGATATAGCTAAGAACCATCCAAGTGACACAACACGCGCACACCAGCATTTTATATATATCAAAAGATGTAATGTTCTTCATAAATATACAAAGTACTTACTTAAAATAAAATATACTTACCGGATCAAAATGTAAATCAAAAGATTTAATGTTCTCCAAAAATATACAAAGTACTTACTTAAAATAAAATTAATACTTACCGGATCAAAATCTGGTTGTCGGCGTTCAATTTCTGAAAATTATGTTTACGTAGAACGCACGCGCCTGCGATGCAAAGTGACGCGTCCTCACGCTGGCTGGGAAGGCCCGGTCGCTACTGACGGGATCGATTTTGCGCGGTCGATAATATAGTTCATTTTGCCTTTTATTTACGAAATTAAGTTATTGTTTATTTATAAAATAAAATTTTGATTCTATTAAATGGTTAGCTTAAGATTAATAGGTAATTTTTAAAATTTCTTAAAAGTATTTCTAAGGAATAGAAAAAAATACTTATTTTTCCAAAAATTATGTTATTTCAACATTTTTTCCTGCTATATTTTGTATTGAAGTTGAAAAAAGTGGTTCAGCCACGTGCAAGTAGACCATTTATAATGATGCTGATGATATTTTTTAATGTTCAAAATCAAAAGTAGTTTCTTGTAAACGGATAATCAAACGTCTCGCGTCATTTTTCGGAAAACTTGTTGCGAAATTTAGTGATTTTCCATGAATACTTAATTTTTTTTTAAAAAACTCTTTCAGCCACATGCAAGACAAAGAACTAAAAACTCTTCAATTCACAAATAATTTTGTTTAAATTTTCTTTCCCTTTCCCACAACGAATGATCAAAATTAATCAAAATCCGCCAATTTCGTGCACGGTCCCATAAAGAGTAGTTGTTTTGCTAGAAACGGACCCATATTGCGCAAGAATATGCAAATGATAGACAATTTATTTTAGTATCACGAAGTCATAGAAATCCTTATCAAATATCTATCCCACTGCACATTGTTCCACACAAATGTGTCACACACGCACATTTTATCAGACAACAGAAATCCGTTGTCTGATAAAATGTGCCAGTCCTTTCAATGGGAGTCAGCTCGTCCCGCCATTTTCTTCTCGCCATGCCATTAACTCGCCCAACATTCAATGGCACCTAATAAAACCACCCTACATCGTCATCATCCTAATTACTACTACAGAAGACCAGTCTGTAGATTTGTGAGTTCTGTCTCACACCTGTAAGGGATTTGGATGAAATTTGGAACACGGGTAGACCATGACCTGGATTAGGACAAAGTATATTTTTTATACTATCCCGTCCGGTATCCGTTTTCGGTGGATAATTTCTGACCTTTACGTGGGCGAAGCTGTTTCATAAACTCACTAAGTATTTTTTACCATGTGGGTAACAAAAACTACAGAACGCCACCTGTTACATACTCCTTAAAAGCTAGAACTTAATACATTTCTCCTTTTACAGCGTTGGAACAGCGGCCAGTATCAGACCCAAAGCGGTCCAAGCGCTCCGCAAGCTTGGCACTCCTGCCGCCGCCTGATTTACGTGCCGCGGACGGTCGCGCAGAAAGGCTTCGCCGTCGGTTTTTGGCCTATACCGGAGTCTTTCCGTTCGGACCCTAACGCGCAAACGCTGGTATGTATTTTAAAAACCCTAATAACATTAGATTCGTTTTTAAAGATTTCTTTCTTCTACTATTTTGCTGTGCTCGACATGTTTTCATTAAATTTTAAGTTACCACCTAAGCACATGTTGTGATTGCAATAAATGATTTAGTAGGTATTGAATTATAATTATGATGACTACTCTTGTAGTTTTTTTTTGGAGTATGCATTTGTCTTATGTCGAATTTAATTATAGCTGTTGTCTGTTTAACCCAAGTAAAATCTGACTTACAAAATAATAGGGTATTGGAAACCATTTGGCAATTTCCGTATTTTTAAGAACGTACTTATGTATTCTAGTCTCAGTCGCAATCTGTCAAAAATTCTTCTAATTAACTTACATGTTTGACAAGTTTTTAACATTGATTATCGCTGAGAATAGATCGCTTCTGGATTTCGAACGTTTTTGAATATGAGAATTGAACTTCTGGCGTCCAAATTTGCGGCTAAAATGCATGATTAAATTCGATGTACTCGAAATGGGAATCATGCATCTATGACGATCATGAACAACGCTTAAAATTAAACATTTCCGAGAAAATAAACTTGTAATTACAAACTACTGCCGGTGAATATTTAATGTTAAAACTACGGCGGTAGTTGGTCCAAACTGTTACAGTTCCCATGACCAATAAGTCGATTTTCTTATTAAACAACAAAAATAACATCACGAATTCACCATGTTCGGATTTTGCAGTAGTAAACTGTGTTCGGGTCACATTCAGTCTTCACGAAGCTCGAAAATTATTGCAACATGTATTGTTTGTTTGAAAAGTTCACACTTTTATGTTTGGTAAACATGAAAGCACAAAGTTTAAGTGCATAAAAGAAAATATATGTACAGTGAGATTGTTTTTAACGCCTTTCGGGGACATGACCTTGGCATGCATTTAGTTGAGTATAGTGTTTGTACTCAATATTGCACGAAGTCTTCACCATGAACCACGTCGGGTTTTCGTGCCCAATTGATGGCAATAATCTCTCTCCCTATTTCAAGGGACTTAACTGCCGATATATGGCACGATGTTGTTAAGTATGTGTGTCTTCACCAATTCGCGGTCAGGCGACCATGTCGTTAATTCGTTAGTATAAGTACTATTAATTATGGTTTGTTTACCACTGCCTTTGTATTTGTAATGTGGGGCCACATAAACAGTCTTTTGATTTTGTAAAGAAATCGTGTTTTTATATGAGAATCCCCTTTGACATGCAATGAATTTTAATAGTCATTTATATACGTTAAATGTTTGCCGAGTGTAATGTTATGTATACGGTATATAAAACGAGCCTTGTACCTAATGGGATTTTCATAAAAAACTTTTATTCCCTATTTAATGGGAAGAATTTTCAAAAATCCTTCCCTAGTGCTCACTTTTGTTATTTAAAGAACTCTTGTGCAAAATTAAATGCTTCTTTCTAGACCCAGTGGCTTAGGCTGTGCGTTGTCTGTCAGTGAATTCAAGTTTTTTTTTAAGATGAGCGTGTTCGTAAACAATTTGACCTCGTTTTTTTTTTTAATTTCCAGCCACCTCGCTCTGCACACCCAGTGGTGAAGTTCACATGTTCGAGCCAGGAACCAATGGTGATTGACAATCTGCCCTTTGACAAGTATGAGTTGGAGCCCAGTCCACTGACGCAGTTCATATTAGCCAGGAAACAGCCTACCATCTGCTGGCAGGTAAGAAAAGACCTTGTCAAAAATTAATTCTAGGCATAGGTACTATTATTTTTATTGATTTATTTATTCAGCAGCAGACATACATTTCACACATAGTAAGTTAGTGCCGACATAAATTCATTAGAGTTTTAAATTTAATATAAAAATGATAACGTTTTTTGAAGTATTTGTAAGCATATGTGGTACCGAACTAATGCAGGAATCGTACATACCTATTATAAATTAAGGGGGAGACTTGTCTTTATTTTAATTTCAATAAAAAAAACAAAGTTAAATGACAAATTTTAAAGAACCATCGTGACAACAACCTCTAATTGCAAAATAAATTTTCTAAAACAAAGATTAATTAAAGATATAGCAATTGAGTCCAATTTGTTTTAATTTATTATGTAGGTTACCTCGTGTAATGTAAACAAACTATCAAATTGCACTCCACTAGCTAGATAATGTGGGCAATTACTTCTAATAAGTGTTTAATAATTCATTCAAGATAGCCCATGTATGTATCTGCATATTTAAGCATTATTGTTTGTTTTTGTATGGCTAATGTCGGGTCGCCCTACAAATGAGTCCTTCCGACGTCATAGAGGTTTTACTTAAAGGACATTAGATACTTTTTTGCTTATTTCAATACATCGTGGATATCTTTACTATACATATAATCATTGTGATTCAATATTTTAATTTCATTTTCAATGGCCATCTTTGGGCTATTTATTGTGGGTGTGGTTGCAATCTATTGCTTACCTTGCCTTATACAATGTGGAGATGTCAATAGGATAATAAATTAAAACATTGGCAATACTAATGCATAGGAGTTTTTAAGAACTCAAATAAATCCTGACATTGAAATAAAAAAAAAAGTGATTTTTCCTAACAAACTAAATAGTAGAATGGGGATGCTTTTTGCTCATTTCAATACATTGTGGATATGTTTACTACATACTAATTCTGATTCAATAGTTTAATATTCATTTTCTATGGCCATATTTGGGTTATTTGTTGTGGGTGTGGTTGCAATCTATTGCTTACCTTGCCTTATACAATGTGGAGATGTCAATAGGACAATAAATTAAAACATTTGCATGTACAGTCAACAGCTAAGGCCGCTGAATATTTTGTCTTTTGAATTGAAGGAGGAGGCTATAACCATTACCGATAAGGCCGCCCATTGTATGTTTTGTATTAATAATCGTATTTTTTGTTATGTATTTTTTGGTGTACAATTAAGTATATAGTATAAGTAAATACATTCAAATTTTGGAAAAATATTCACGTTATACTTGTATTAACACTTACTTACATGTATGTTTATTATTTTATTGTAACTATTTTTAGTACTTACTAACATAATTTAATTTCCCATTTCCAGGTGTTTGTAGCCAACAGTGGTTGTAAGAACTCTGAGATCAACCACCCATTTGGCTACTTGAAGGCGTCAACGAACTTGACATGCGTGAACTTGTTCGTGTTACCGTACAACTATCCGATGTTGTTGCCACTGCTAGACGATCTGTTCAAAGTCCACCGGTGCAAGCCCACTCCGGAGTGGAAGCTCGCGTTTCAGCACTATCTCGACAGAATGCCTTCTTATTATGTGGCGGTAAGTCGGAATCGATATACATAAAAGTATGATGTTTAAAATAAGGTTTTGGTACTCTGTGGGTTCTTAAAATTCACAAGTTAGATTATTCTGTAGTCAACTGTAAAATTTTGATTAGGTATGATTTTTTAAATCAGTTCTTTTTTCAAAATTTCTTAGTTATAATATTGGAATATTTTCGATTCCATTATCTAAATTTGAAACTATTCTAAAATAATATTATAAAGAGGTCATATTGTTTTTTTGTAAGAGATAAATAAAGAACTCTGAGAGTACTGGTCTGATTAAAAAAAAATCTTTTATTAATAAAAAGATACACTATTGATAAGTGCCATAGAAAGAAAAGAAAAAAAAAATGTTTATGTTTAAGTTAAATCAAAAGAGAGTACACGCGGTGAAAGTCACGGGAGCTAGTAAAATAATAATAAGTGTGTATTTAATAAAATTATTGTTTTTCGTTTTCAGCCACTTCGTAGAGCGTTGACGAAAATGGGAGCATCTGCACAACTTCTACAGAGCTTGATTCCCGATTCTCAAGACAACTCGCTCAGTTTCTCCGTGTTGAACTATTTGAAAAGACTGAAAAATCAAGCTAAAGTAGAATTTGAAAAACTCTGTGCTGACGTCATCAACAAGTCTTCCAGCAATAACACGCAGAAGGTGTGTTATTCAATTTTAAAGTTATTTTAGCTAAGTTTTTGTATCTTTCTTAATTTGCATTAATTAGTCACTCTTATGTATTTATACGCATGAGTGTACTATTTCTAGGCAATTAGTCTTTGATTCATGTATACGAGTACAAAGAGAATTTGAGCAATTTTAAATTATTTCGGTGCCTTCGTATCTAGCGTTGGTTATCGCCTTGTTGGCGTCGTGTATACGTGATTGTATTGAATCCCACATCGCGGAGACGCGGCGTTAGGTCTGAATATGAACGACGATTGCTTACCAGCTATTCTTCCGACGGCTATAAGCGGTCGGGGACTAGACAAATTAGGTAACTGAAAATGTGTCATTTTCGAATCGCAAGCCTATCCTGTGAATAGCTATGCCAATCTAGTTTTTTTTAAATATGATTAATGTGTAAAAGTGTTTGTACAAACCGACTTACATAAATAAAATCATTTATAAATACATTTCAGGTTGCTGAAAGCGTTCGAGTAATGCCCCGGTCACCACTTCGGAAAGACTTGACGACGCATCCGTGTCTTCAAGACAAGTTCTCAGCTCTTCGCGATCAGTTGAACGAGTTCGGTGGTTTTGTCGTTGGACTCTCGCGCGGCAGACATAAGACGCAGACGCATACGTATAGGAACCCTTTTGACATACAAAGGAGAGATTTACTTGATCAGGTAAGGGTTACGTGCTTTTTGAACTATCATTATAGAACTATGAAAAAGGCAGGAGTAATAAATATTATATCTCCATCCTTAACTTAGTCTTCTTCATCATTTACTTCTGTAGAATAAACTAGCGTCATGATTATAATCTTCCGTACAATCTATGCATTGTTCCCTTGGTCTGATTACTATTTGTATGGCTAAAACAAATTATTATCAACCTATTATTGTGGCAAAAAAATTTTTTGACGTGCGTTCATATTCGCTACAGAGCTCACTCAGCAGTGCTATTCTGTAATAATCTCACGGTGATAACTTAGGTGAAGTGAGCGTGAAGTGAGCTGTCATTCCACCTGATGTTAGGGATCGCCCCTATTGATAGCTCACTTCACACTCACTTCACCTAAGTTATCACGGTGAGATTTTTACAGAATCGATCGGCTGTTTCTGAGAGACTTGTAAAAACAAATATAATACTTAAGCGTAGCGCCATATGGCGATGATGGGATCATCGCCTTCGCGAGCGGATATTAAACATTTGCACATGTATTACTTTTTTTATAAGTGTGTGTTTTTTTTTATTAGTTCTTTATTTCTTAAAAATGCCACGCGTGTGGTGTTTGGGCGTGGTATAATAATATTCTATTGTTTAAAAGATGCTCGTAATTTATGTAAACAAAGAATTTTTATTGTTGTATTTCTGCGATTGTCTGGCAAGTTTCCAAAATGAAATTCTATTTTACATACAGAATATTTTTTTTACATACCATAACCACATTGTATTCTAATAAAGCAGAGTGTGTGAGCCATTGGCCCCGATTCTGTTGTACACACAAACTAAATTAACTTTAAGTTCAGTGCATCTTTTTCTTTCTATTTCATTATGAAAAGGACAGAAGATAAATATTAGTTTAGTCCTGTCAAATTAGATAATCCATAGACAAGTTTAGACGTGATTAAACAATTGGCTACTAAAAATACGTCAATTTACGTCAGCCGTTGACTAATTTGACAGGACTAAACTAATATTCATCTTCTGTCCTTTTCTTAATGAAATAGAAAGAAAAAGATGCACTGAACTTAAATTTGGTTTAGTTTGTGAACAACAGAATCGGGGCCATTGTTTACATAATTCATTACGCATTGATAGAAAGACAACTGAGTATATAAGTTGTAATGAAAAAAAAAAAATGAATGAATATGTGACTAGAGGAAATTTTTATTTTTATTTATTTTAAGATCTCCAACAAAAGATATACACTAAACATTATATTGTTAATGGACGACAAAGTATTTTGTAGGTACACTCTTTCAATTACAGGAGACCACAACATGCACAACAAAATGAACTACTAAGCTAACATGTTTTTGTATTATGCATAAACCACATGTCATAATGTACACTTGCGATGGAATCGGAATTTTTATACAGTGCTACTTAGTTAATTACTATACCTAATTTCCACGTGTCCGCGAAAGCACGAAAGGCTGCAGAGGCAGAGGCACAGAGTAAAGGTTATTTATTTTTGACTTTATTTCAACTAGAGCAAAGTTGATATTTGAAGGGCCGCGCTGCATTGACATCTAACCCTATTGGGGTATTACATTGTCTCGACCAAAAATTGTGAATTCAACAACTAAACATTTACATTAATTTCTTTCCAGGTGGTACGAATGCGTGCGAACTTCTTACAACCATCTCTGGCGCATACTCGCCTGGTCGACGAGGATAGCGTTCATTCCATGCCAGTCGCTCAAATGGGCAACTACCAAGAGTACCTCAAGCGAATGACGCCGCAACTACGAGAGATCGAGTCGCAGCCTGTACGACAACACATGTTTGGCAACCCCTTCAAGATAGATAAGGTAATGTGAATAACACTTTGAATGCAATTTTATTCCAACAAAGCATAATTATGGATAGCTTTGCCCTGTGGCATGGTATCGTTACCTATAGTTTGACCAAAACCGCTGTACCGCGCCTTCGCTATGTGCGCGGCGAGACGGGGGGCAGTGCAGGCAGTTCATTCGTCAACGCTCACGGCGTCCGTGTGCGTCGACGAATGAACCTAATACCTAATCTGCATTTGCGACTTATTTACCAAAAATGTAAACAAGTATGAGGTTATGGAAAAATAACTTTAATTCCTACACAATAAAGTGCAGTTTACGCTACATCTTCGAACATTTTTATAACTTTTCAATAGTGCTAGTCACTGTGAAAACAACTTAATTACCATTAAAATAAAGTTGATATTTGTTTAACTTGAAATCATATTAGGTAGAAGGTTAGGCAAAAGTATTTTCGTATTTTTCATACAAAATAAAAAATTTCTTTTAGGTTTCATTTTTTATTTATTTGTAATATGTATGTGCCGTTTTGATTGATGACTTGTTGCCATCTTGTGGGCAATGCCATGATCCAATTGCTGTAGAAGTTTTGAGATTTTTTATCAAAAAAATCTGACAGGTAGTTTTCACAGTGTTCTTTTGAGGTTAACTTTATGCTTCCTAAAGAGTCCGAAGTGACCGAAACAGGTGGAAATCTGATGGAGCAAGATCAGGGCTATACGTAGGATGCATCAACACATCCTAGCCAAGCTCTCTCATTTTTTGCTGAGTGGCTATAGATGAGTGCGGTCTGGCGTTGTCGTGATGAAACACCACGCCCTTCCTATTCACCAGCTTCGGCCGGTTTTTCTCTATAGCTTCTTTTAACCTCATCAGTTGTTGACAATAGAGGTCAGAATCGATAGTTTTACCCGGCGGCAAAAGCTCATAGTGGACGATTCCTTTCCAATCCCACCAAACACACAGCATCACTTTGTTTCGAGTCAGGCCGGGCTTTGTCACGGTCTGTGGGGCTTGTCCATGATTCGACCACGATCTTTTTCGGACATTCTTATCGTAAGTGATCCATTTTTCATCACCCGTATTCAACCGTTTAAGAAATAGGTCTGAATTATTACGTTTCAACAAAGAATCGCAAATGGAATCACGTTGCATTATGTTTCTCTCAGTGAGATCATGTGGTACCCAAATATCAAGTTTTTTCTTGTACCCAGACTTTTGTAAATGCCGTAAAACTGTTTTGTGATCAACATCCAGTTCTTCAGCAATATCATAACTACTAATATGTCGATCTTGCTCCAATTTTTTGAAAAATGGCACTGATTTTATCCGTGACAGGGCCGTCCAGAGCGAGCTTCATCCTTCACACTAAAATTTCCTGACTTGAAACGCTTGAACCACATTTGTGCTACTCGTGTTGATACCGCATTAGGTCCATAAACCGTACAAATTTTATTCGCGGCGTTCGTCGCATTTTTACCTTTTTTATAATAAAATTTTAAAATGTACCGAATTTCTTCGTCACATACGTTCATGTTGCTTGCTTGAAAAACAATTGAGAAATGGCGGGAACTAGTTTTTTTTTTATTTATTGCATCTTTAGAATGTCGACATTTAATAGTATTAAAACCAGCCAGTTACATTCAGTACTGCCAAAGAGGTTTGATTATTAATAATAGATTCAAAATACGAAAATATTTTTGCCCCGACCTATTATTAATTTGAAACATAAGTTTGAATAAACTAGCTACGCCCAGTGGTTGGCTCTGTTACACACACAAGCTTTCAGGGACATCGACACGCAAACTGAAACCATGAATTCAGCACATGATTCTAGACCTCTTGTAGAAATTTATCGTAAGTTTATATAAAAAAAAATAAACTTTCATTGAAACGCGCAATAATAATAATATAATAATAATATTTTTTTAATCCGGTAACAAGGACTCATTGTGTTGATAAACTTAAGAATTATGTTAGACTATTTTATTTTAATTGATTATTATTACATCCCGTGGGAGATGGCACTGCAGTGATTGCACGTATATGCAATCGAGCAATGATACCTGCGCGGTCAAAATGTATGGAACAACAAATTTTGTTGAATAACCGACGAAAATTTTCAACGCAGGCTTCAGAATTATGTACTGAATCCATGGTAACAGGTTGCACGTCGATGTCCCTCTCACACTGTATTGTACGCACGGCTACACATCAAGCTATACATAACCAGTATAAGCTGACTTCTGATTGTACGAAAAACTTATACAGTGCGAGGTCAGCTAAAAGTGGAAATGTATAGCTTTATGTGTAGCCGTGTGTACACCTGTTCAATACTGGGAATTATAATTGATTTATTTCAATTAGGCAAATAATAGGCACTTTTGAATGTCAAAATTTACAAGAAAATATAAATTTAATAATTCTGCTCTTTGCAAAATGTAGTTGGTCAAGAAACTTCATGGTTCTTTTTTTGAACGTTTTTAATTATATGTGAAGATTAGCTTCTGCCTGCGACTTCGTCTGTGACCTCCGCGTGAAATTTCACTCTCCCCCATTCCTCCAATAAGAAAAGCCTTTTCTTAGTGGATACTTACTGTTCACAAAGAACTTACCTTCCAAATAGCATGTCACTAGGACCAGCGGTTTAGGCTGTGCGTTGATATATATATCACTCTAAAGTCTAAATAATTATGTGATAGGTGTTCACGTATTTTAAAATATTGTAAATGTAGAAGATTTTTCTAATTTTTTACAAATAATAAATCGGTGTATGAGTTAAAGTAATCTGCAAAAGTCACATTGAACGTCTAATAGCAGTGTTTATTGTGCAATTCCAGCGCATGATGGTAGACGAAGCGGACATGGACCCGGTGGGAGCCGTGCGGGGCGGCGGCGGCGGCGGCGGCAAACGCGGCGCCGACAGCCCGCGCGCTCTGCCGCCCAAGCGCCGCGCCGGCCCGCTGCCGCCGCACGTGGTGGCGCGTCGCCCGCCCGAGCCGCCCGAGCCGCCCGCGCAGACCACGCCGCCCGCGCCGTCAGAGCCGCGCGAGTCGCGTGAGCCTCGCGAGCCGCGTGAGCCTCGCGAGCCACGCGAGCCGCGCGAGCCTCTCGCCAGGAGACCCGTCGAGCCGCGCGCGCCGCCTCCTTCGGAACTTCCATCTGGGAGACCTCCTGAGGTACTGCGTAGTTTATTTGTTTTCATAAACACATTGGCCCCGATTCTGTTGTACACAAACTAAACTAAATTTAAGTTCAGTGCATCTTTTTCTTTCTATTTCATTATGAAAAGGACAGAAGATAAATATTAGTTTAGTCCTGTCAAATTAGTCAGCGCCTAAGGTAAATTGACGTATTTTTAGTAGCCAATTTTTTAATCACGTCTAAACTTGTCTATGGATTATCTAATTTGACAGGACTAAACTAATATTTAACTTCTGTCCTTTTCTTAGTGAAATAGAAAGAAAAAGATGCACTGAACTTAAATTTAGTTTAGTTTGTGAACAACAGAATCGGAGCCATTGTCTGTCTCGAAAGTATCTGATGAAAATGTAAACTAAATCGGACTTTTCGGAATTACTCAGTGAGTTATTGCGTAAGAAGGTTAATTCGTACACAATAAATCACTAAAGGGAATTAGTAACATATCTTTTTGTGAAAATCTTACAAAAAACCAAATTCAATTACTATAAAAAACATACCTAAATTATCTTCTAAATACATATATTGTATTACAGGAACCCCCAAACGTGGACACGGGCGGCCCAGTTGTCGTTCCAGCATCGCCGCCTGCATCGCCGCCAGCCGTTGCGCCTCCCAACCTACCGCCTGTTGTCAAACCCTTCCTCAATGGAGGTCAGTCTTTATTTCATGCTCATTCAAAACACTGCTGACATAGTAAAAAGTTCATAAAAACGATTTTCATCTCAGTATAATTGCTGGTATTCGTCGAACGTATGAGTTAAACATTCTAAACACGCGTTGCGAACAACTCCAACAGAAAATCCTCTAAGTTTGATGAAGCATATTTTCATCACAGTGTTAAAATATTAATTTACCCCTACCTTTCTCAGAAAGATCATTGTACTCAGGGAAAGTCATTGTTTAACAAGCTTGTTATTTACCATTCGAATATCGTCGATAATCAACTTTACTTGAGTTCTAAAAATAGCGTATTTCGGACAAGACATTTCTCCTCAATTGTATTGAGTATGTAAGATTGTGAGGGCTGTAACAGGTGGCGTTCTATAGATTCTGCCTAAAGGGGTTGTTTTTAAATTGAGTTAATTTTTTTTGTCTTCAGACGCATACACGACGATGGGCAGCAAGATGCCGCGCTCGCCGTCGCCGCCGCCGCCCGCCAGCCCGCCGCCCGCGCTGGTGCTGCACGACACGCAGGAGTTGCAGATCAACGCCATCCTGCAGGGCGTGGCCGCGGAGAACAACTCGAATGCACGCTCAAGGAAGAGGAAACGAAAGGTAATGTGTATGGCGGTGAGAGTGTTAAGTTCAAAAGCGCTATGGTAGAAAAACAAATTTTTCTTAAATTTTTTGCCAGTATCAGGTTGTATGTCAATTACCTACAATTTCTTATTTCTTTTTTTTTCTTTCTTTTTTTTTTCAGTTTCTTAAGCTGTATAAATCAAATAAACACAATTTGTTTCTTAAGAGTAAACTAGTCGCGAGCTCGAACTCACTGGTGGTCATAGTCAAAAAGCACGCTGTCTCGCCTGGCTTCGTGTCCGACAGCGCTAGTATCAGTGATGATCAGTTAGACGCTAGTCTACACGAACAAAATTTAGTTCTCACGCACAGAAACACCGTTCCGAACTGATAGGCGCGTAAAAAAATTCGAAAAGTGCTCCGGAAAATCGAGTTTTATGAAAAAACCACTGCATAAATCAATTACAAATAAAGTTTATTGTTCTCTTCGAGAACTGAGCTTTGTCGGTACGGACTTCTTTTTGAAATTTTTACAGTTCTTTTATTACTTATTTACATCCAAAGTTACGTTAAAAATAGCAAGAAAAACGAATCTTTGTTGGCTCATAACTTTATAATGGCTTTTTATTTTACTATTCTGTTTCAGTACAGACACAATTAATAATAAGTCAAAACGATATCATGTTTAACGTTGGATGCATAATTTCAAATAGTGGAGTAATATTCTCCCGAAATTTGTATAGAAAAAATATTGACAAGTGGCACTTTAAGCCGTATAAATCAAATAAATAAATAAAAATAAAAATGATTCGCCACCGTAAAAAATCAGTATTTACAGAATTATTATCATTAAAATCTGCGATATCGCGAATTATAATGATCAACATACAACGTGATACTGATCCGCAAATTGCAAAAAAAACTTAGATAATTTTGAATTCGGCGGACTACCTTGGCGCTTGCCTTAACCAAGGTCCACGAGATTTCACGTGGACCTTGATTTATTGTACCCTAATGATCTCATTAGGAACGGACCTGAGCAATTCTCGTAATTTTTAAGAACGTTCACAATCTGATCTCAATCTGTCAAAAATACTTCAAATTTTCCTACATTTTGATAAGTTATTGACATTTGTTTGTCGCTGATATGAGACTGCGACTAGATTTTGAACGTTTTAAATTACGAGAATTGGCCTACAGGGCAGGCCATTGAGTCTCAACTGTACTAACTCAAAATCTCTAACTATCAGATAAAATATTTACCAACTCTTGTTAAAAGACATCCAAGTTGCCACTGTCAAGATTAACCTGGCCCTTTTTTCAAATATTTTGGGTTCGATGTTGCACGTCTTTTTCTACCATACAACTGATATAAATAGCCGTCGTCTCAGAGACAAGATACCGCTTCGATATTTTTTCCTTAGATTCCACGCTGAGGCCGCAAACCTTTGAGGTAAAAATGATAACGAAAATGTCTGCTACAGACTATCAAATCGAAATGATATGCTGATAATTATTATGGCGTTAAAATATTGAATCACCAAGGGTTGGACTTCAATTTAAGATGAAACCTTGATACGCCAAACATTGATAGAAAGCCCCACTAGACTAAGTCACTGCTAACATAGAAATTTGTTACAGAACGACAAACAACTAACGCAGTTGACGATGCCGCCACTGCTGACGCGCAAGGAGCTTGCAGATATAAGAAAGCACAACTTAGATGTACGGTCAGAGGTCTTTCGCGCGGTCCGACGACCCGGCAAAGGTAAAAACGACATTTATTTTATACATAGTTACCAATAGATTAGTGCGAACACCAAGATAAATAGTAGTATTATCATTTATCATCATTGTTGGCGCTATTGCCATAATTACGTTAAAATTTGCTGTGCCATGTTATAATTATTTTATTTATAGTTACTAGCTCTCCCCCACAAACGTTGACCTGTCCAAATTTAAACAATTCATACAAAATTCTAAAATAAAATACACTTTCAGTTTGCAATGCAGTTTCAGTCAAGAATAGGCATCTTGATAATATTCTCCATTAGGAGCTGTTATAACCTATCTTAAGAGTTTGAAGGTGTGATTTCAATACACTTTTTAAAAGACCTCGTCATCTACTATGCTAATTGCTAATACGATTTTTTGATAGCAAAAATTTTAAATAAAAATGTGTTTCCTGAATAAACAAATACGTTGTTTCTGCGTCGTTTCGTCGTTGATACCATTATCAGTATTATCGTTAGTACTCATGCACCAAGTCAAACATAACCTAAATGAAGCCGCTATCAGTTTTTGTGTTGCGAGATAATCTTAACATTTTTTAAAATTATCTTTTTGTTCATAGATTACACGAGACTGTTCGAAAGTTTAAAACAATTACAAGGTGGTGTGGACGTTAAAAAGGAAGTGATACGCGAAGTTATAAACGAATCGCTAAGGTTCAAGCGTAAGACCCTTGCTAAGCTTTTGGAAGACTTTTTAGTGGGACTAGAAAAAAACGGAAGCAGTGCCTCAATTAGTATGAAGAGAGTTAACAACTCAGTGATGTACAGTAACGCTAACAACCACAGCTAGTAAAGTGCGAGTTCGAGTGGACATTTAATGTGATTTTATTGACTGGCCACATTGCTGTTCAAAGCCGGGAACTTAGTTCGACGGAATCACGAAACGTAGGTTAAAGAGAATGGACACAAGCATGTGCTGTTATGATATTAGTTTCTGTGTTTAATTTAATGGTGCCAAGCCAGTGTACGTTGATATTCTCATTGTAATTGTTACTCTACCATATAATAATCATATTCAATGATTTTGTATTGCAATTCCGCCTGGTAAGTAGTCATGTTGTCAGTTTACAGTAATAACATGAGATGCGATGTTAATGATCTCACGGTTCGATAGTGTGACTCACTGTTGAGCGATAGTTATTGCGTATTGTATGTGAATTATTTTGTTCGTAAGAAACTGAGAATACCTAATCTGTATGAATCTTATAATAGTTGTCCTGTAATTATCATAGTAGAAAAACAGTATAACATTCTTAAGTAAATGTCATATCATATTTTCATTAATTTTTCAAAAGCATTTTATGTAAACTCGTGCATTACAGCCATGTCTTGCTGAATTGTAATAAAGTTGACCAAGGAACGTATGTGTCGGCCCAAACGAACAGTTTTTCTGTCATTTTGATTTTCGTGTCTTACACATAGCGATGTATAAGAAGCAATATAAAATTTGGTTTTATTATCACAATGTGTCTTATTCAAAGTGGCAGTAAAATCGTGAGTTTAAAGTTGTAAATTAAGTTGTACATATTATTAGAATGTTATATATTAGTTATTACCAATGGAATGTATGTGTAGGATGCTTTTATGCATCGGACACTGCTACTGTTAATGTGGCTGGATAAACCTAACAGAGATAGATAAATGTATTAATTATTATTAGTAGAATAATGTATCCAGGAATGCTAATACATTTTATGGACCTGAAGAATTTAATGAAGACATTTATATAAAGTTTTAGCATTATTGACTCCAATGGAATTTTAAATGTTTTATTAACATCATGAATGGTGTTGTTATCATAACATAATAACTATATGCTTACATCACGGTTCGTCAGTGTTACACGATTTTGTGGACACTTTGTACCAAAGTGTAGTTTATTTTGGATGTTCTTTATCGGAAAAATAGCATCATCATTACATAAAACAGAACTGTGATACTCGAAATTTTAAATGATCGAATATTATGGGTTACCCGCCACATTAACACGAGTTCGGTCAATTGTAAAGTGTAATATATCATTTTTTAAATAAATTATGATCCTTATTGGATTTTTATGCCGTGTTTTATTGGTCTATTTAAACTTTCCTTATACCGTAGAGTATTATATTATCTGTGCCTATACGTAATTTTTTACTTACAAAGGGCAATGCCACACGGGCGTTGGTAATGCGTTGATTCGACACTGCAATGTCTGAGCGGTGACGTCATTGCAGCGCTCGTGTGGCAAGCAATCAATTGGGCTGCGACGACGCAACGCATCAGCAACGCCTGTGTGGCAAGGATAATTTCCACCAAACGGCTCGCATCGCATCGGATCGGGAAGAATACGAACGGATGCGGCGATAGCCGATCGCGTCCGCCAGCATCTCGACGCATACGATCGGCTCCGTACCGTCGCTTGCGAACGTATCCGTTTCTGCGCCTAGTCAAATAGTTTCATACCTACCGTGTTGACGTGTTTTAATTATTGAAAACTAGCGACCCGCCCCGGCTTCGCACGGGTGCAATGCTGATACTAAATACACTACATTATACATATAAACCTTCCTCTTCAATCACTATCTATTGAAAAAAAACCGCATCAAAATCCGTTGCGTAGTTTTAAAGATTTAAGCATTCATAGGGACAGAGAAAGCGACTTTGTTTTATACTATGTAGTGATGGTTGAAGTTAACGTAGTGTTGTTGGCATTAAACACACGTGTACACGATTTAATATCGTTTAAAGATTGTAAAATCCGTTCCAATAAGATGCGATGCGAGCCGTTTGGTGGAAATCATCCATAAGGCGGATCACCCACTGCAACGTTTCACGCGACGAAGCGCGTTTTTATTGAATTTGTATGTAAAAAATCACGCGCGGTGGCGCGTTATTTGCGTCCCGCCGCGTGAAGCGGTGCAGTGGGTGATCCGCCTTACTCGGTTATTTTTCTCGTATACTTTCAACATCTTCCCAATTTGACCTTTATGTCGACAAATCAATCACTTTACATTCTTCGGACTAAAAGTTCTGATTAAACTTCGCTTGTCAAAATGTTAATTATATTTTAGGCAGTATTTTGTGGCGATAGACTTTAATTTGAGAGAGACGGGGATGCTGCAACAACAGAGATAATCTTCACGCAAAATTGGATGCGTCGCGTCCGCCCCGACTCCCGACCAATCTATAACGAATATGCTCCTCGGTACCCGTCGTCGGCATAAAAGGGACAATATTCAGTAGAGATCATTATCTAAACCGGACATCCTTTTATACAGTTCTATGGTGTGAAGCTTGTGTAGATACCTACCAACCCAAATTTCAAATATAAGTAAACTGGTTTTGTTTGAGTAAAACTGAGTAGGTACTTAGAGGCACATCAGTCTCGTAATTTTTAAGAACGGTCAGTCTGATCTCAGTCTCAATCTGTTAAAAATACTTCAAATTTCCCTACATTTTGACAAGTTTTTGAAGTTTTTGACATTCGTTTGTCGCCGAGATGAGACTGCGACTAGATTTTGGACGTTTTGAATTACGGGAATTGGCATACTGAAGACTAGCAACAAAATACCTTGTATGTTAATTAGTTCGATCCTTGTATTGGTGAAGGTAGTTTTTAGAAAAAAAAAAACGCAGTCACGTGATTATTGGCTTTCATTACGTTTTTTTTTTAAACGTAGTTACTTATTCCCTCTGTTTTCTTCCTAATTTATATCTATACAAATAAATAAAGTTGAAGTTACTAAAGTGTAAATAACAGCTTTTTATACTAAATGCATAAGAAAGTATAATATACGGTAGGTACCAACATAGATAAATAATAAAAAAACAATTTTTTGCCTGCTTTTCTCTTTTGTTCCGGCTAGTCTCCGAAACGGCTGGCCCGATTTCGACGGAACTTACTGGCTGAAGTAAGGAGTAACTTAGGCCTTACATTTTTATTTTAGAAAAAAAAAAATAGGGTTCCGCGCAAATAAAAAAATGAAATCCAGTATGTTTTCCGACATGCACGCGAACGTAGTCGCAGGCACAGCTAGTAATAAATATAGTGAACATCAGACCGCAGGACCAAGTCAAGATTTTTAATGTTAATTAGCCTAAATAAGGCACCTACTAAAACCTAATTGGTACCTTTAATAAAATAATAAGTAGGTAGGTACGTAATTGGTACCTAAATAAGTACCTACTTTATACGCAAGCAGTTTCAAAGGGGCCTGCCAACCTGACGTCATTGTGGCAGTGTCGGCATTGCAAGGAAGGGGCCCGTAAGGGCCGTAGCCTGCCGGGGTAGCGGGTTTGTCCGAAAGGGTTACCGCTGCCCCGGAACATAAAGGGTTAAGGAAGGAACACGGCTGGGTTTTAGTCAGTAAGAGTCTGACATTCCCTTCTGCTCCACCCAGAGTGGGACCCCATTTGATGATTTCCCATCCAAAAAAAAAAGGGTGGTAGACCACTCCTAGTTGACGAAGTTCCAACAGCTGTAATGAGGATCCAAATAGCTCAAGAATTAGTACCTACCAAACTGGTATCTGTCTATTTTAATTACCTACGATTAAATAGCTTCTACCAATCTTGGATAATTATATTGGCATTTCAATGTTTTTTGCATGATTAACCCTTTCATTGACAACAGTATTTTCATGAGGTCCGTGACAAATACGCCGCGCGGGCTAGATATTCTACCTATTTATAAGCGTCACCGCATATTTTCTTCATGCACTACTTCTCATGTTGATAATTACAATTAAACTTTAACAACACAATCACAGCCAGAGTCTGTCATAAATCCTCATACAGTATTTTCAAAAAGTTTTGAAATCAGCAAAGAGCAGTGGTGATCCAGTGGAAACGGCCGCGGCTTACGAGTAATAAGGTCGTAGGTTCATGTCATTCAGGTTGGCTGGACAAATCTTCAAAATAGCTCGCATTTAACTAGGTCAATAGTGCATTTTATGTGACGGCTAAACACCCTTATTTCAGAATTTGTGACGCTACAGAATCTTAGATAATCGATCGAAAACGTGTCCAGCCATCTTGAAAAACCACTTTTCGCTGGTCTCTCAATCTCGGTAACGGAAGTGATTTTGACAACTTTTTGCATATCAACGGGCGTCACATAAATTTGTGACAGGCATCGAGCTAAAAGTTTTGTGATACGAACAGCGGTTTTGTAGAAAAATGCAAAAATCTGTGTCCAGCCATCTTGAATTTACGTATAAAACTTTTGGCTGGCACTTCTGAATCTCAATAACGGGAGCGTTTTCGAATATGGTTCCTTTACTAACATTTAGTGACGCAATTTGTGACAGTAATAACGTTCGATTTATGGCGTCACATCTAAGGATTTACGAGAAATCAGTAAAAACTTACATGTCCAAATAACCTGCGTTCAAGCTGGCTGGACACATGTATCTCCGCTGCCTGATGATCTACGGCCTTCGAAATATATTCAAATTTTTGTGACGGGGACGATAATGATTTACTGAATTTGTGACGGAGAAACTTTGAGTAGTTTCAAAGATATTGATCATTTAAATTTTTCCATACAAACATCCATTAATATTGTGAGGTGACCATATTTTTTACATAAATAAAGTCTCAATGGTATTGAGATAGAAAGTGTCGATTCCATCTGGTTTTTTTTTTATTTTTATTATGTCTGTCCGATACTTATTTTATATAATTATGCCGATATATACTTTTTCATTTAAATACCTTCGAGCATTAGTTATCCTGACACAATGGTGTCAATTCTCTTGTACACCGAACTAAACTATGACTAAAATTACTTACTTTTGGCTATGAGAATCTTAGAGCTATTCTGCATTAAAATATCTCTAAATTTAAAAATAATTTTGACACAACCAAATCGAATTTGACAATCGCGACTCCACGTGGTAAGTAGGTATTTTTTTTGTTTGTTTGGCTTCGCACGGTTTGTGCATTCAGCCAAAAAGTAGATACTCATTTGCCCTCATCATCATCATCTGCCTAGCCTTTTCCCAACTATGTTGAGGTCGGCTTCCAGTCTAACCGGATGCAGCTGAATACCAGTGTTTTACATGGAGCAACTGCCTATCTGATCTCCACAACCCAGTTACTGGGTAATACGATACCCCTTGGTAAGACTGGTTGTCAGACTTTCGGGCTTCTGACTACCCGTAACGGCTGTCAAAGATACACGAATGACAGCCAGGATGCTTTCCGAGGCACGGAGGGGTCTCGGTATGTAAAGTTGGTCACCCATCCACAGACCAACCGCGGCAAGCGTAGCTTAACCTGATCGATCGACCTGTGCGGCTGTTATTATTTAGCAACGGGCCCCTCCCCGTGTTTTTTTGAGTCGAAGGGGCATAGTGGGGCAACCTCGACCTCCTTTTTATGGAATTTTTCACTTTTATAGGGAAAATATGAAACATTATGACCAACGTGTTGAGTTTTAAGGGTATGCGGGTTTCTAAAAGGGGGTCGAAATTTTCATTATTTTTGCGATAGGACACACCGTTTTCGAGATATAAGCAAAAGAAAAGAAAATCAAAAAACAGTACTGTTTTTGCATCCGAAGTCGAGATGTTGGTGTGAATTTTAGCTCATGCCAACTAATTTTATTCCACACCTTTTAAGTCGCGATTAAAAATAGTCAGATTTAGTTAGAGAATCTAAATTTTAGGTGAAAAACCTCAAATTCAGAATAGCAAAATTACTATTTTCTCTTAACTATTAACTCAGTGCAATCTTAGTGCTGTCAAACTAAAATTTAGTTAAGTTGTGTCACTTTAGTTAATTTCAGAATGGGAAATCATCATTTGACAGGAATAAACTAAATTTTGGTGATTTGTAGTCTAGTTTAGACGCATTTGTGACAAGAGAATCGGCACCAATACCTACCTATGTACTTACCATGAAAAACACCAATACCTACATACTAAAAAGAGTAGGTATTTGCACGTAAATAATAACATCAAAAAGTTACCCCCCCCCCTTCCTCACTTCTACACTTTTGTCATCTATCGATTTAAGGCGAAAGCGCTAGGGTAGCCCGTGAAATTCAATTTTTTTTTACGTTTCTTGCAATTTGCTGGCAGTATTAAGTTGTACGTTGATTAAAATATGATTCGCGGCCGTAACAAATATGTATTTACAGAATTATAATCTATAAATTCATCAACACAACTCTCTAAGACCAAAGTAATCCCCAAGAATGACTATTTCATGAAATTTTCACATTTGGGGATTATACTAACTTAACAAGTTGTATTACTGATTGTATTTTAATTATGTCAACTACTATCACCAAAACACGGATTTTCGTCCATTAAAGAAAACACCTTAAAATATACTTAGTCCTACATAAAACCTACAATATTGGTAACCCTACTGCAGTGTTTGTATGGGAAAATTTAAATGATCAATATCTTTGAAACTACTCAAAGTTTCTCCGTCACAAATTCAGTAAATCATTATCGTCCCCGTCACAAAAATTTGAATATATTTCGAAGGCCGTAGATCATCAGGCAGCGGAGATACATGTGTCCAGCCAGCTTGAACGCAGGTTATTTGGACATGTAAGTTTTTACTGATTTCTCGTAAATCCTTAGATGTGACGCCATAAATCGAACGTTATTACTGTCACAAATTGCGTCACTAAATGTTAGTAAAGGAACCATATTCGAAAACGCTCCCGTTATTGAGATTCAGAAGTGCCAGCCAAAAGTTTTATACGTAAATTCAAGATGGCTGGACACAGATTTTTGCATTTTTCTACTAAACCGCTGTTCGTATCACAAAACTTTTAGCTCGATGCCTGTCACAAATTTATGTGACGCCCGTTGATATGCAAAAAGTCGTCAAAATCACTTCCGTTACCGAGATTGAGAGACCAGCGAAAAGTGGTTTTTCAAGATGGCTGGACACGTTTTCGATCGATTATCTAAGATTCTGTAGCGTCACAAATTCTGAAATAAAGGTGTTTAGCCGTCACATAAAATGCACTATTGACTTAGTTAAATGCGAGCTATTTTGAAGATTTGTCCAGCCAGCCTGAATGACATGTAGGTTCGACCACAGGCAGGCACATTACTTTAAGTAAGTAAATTATCTCATCACCATTGCACTCAAAACGGTGAACGAAATCACCGTGAGGTAACCGGCGTGTCCTAGAACCAAAATTCGAAGTCATGTGACATCTACCAGCACTGGGCCCGTGATTTGGTGGATTACGGCCCACTCCTCACAGGGCCTCTGTCCCAGTAGTGGGAACAATATAGGCTGCTAACAGATTTATGAAGTTATGCCTATGAATTACTTGTGTAATTAAATAATATATGAAAAATAAACAAAAATTTCATTAGGTAAGTACATTATTTGTTTTTGTCAAGGAATAAGAATCCCTACCCTTTATTTTGATGCCCCATTTCATTCGTATTTCTCACATGGTCGAGGCAATTTTATTTTCTTTCAAAACTGGGTCGTTGTTTCTTCGAAACCATTGGTTCTCATAGATTCGTTTCAATAGAAGAACCAAAGAGGAAATCCGGTCGGAGAGACTTTTGAAAAAGCCTAAGTAAAAAGTCGTAATTCGAGGTTTGGGTCTCGCCTATTTCCTCTTCCAATATTGGACCAATTTAAAAGATATTTCAGGAACTGAATAAGAATGTTTTCCTTTTTTCATTAATAGTTGTCTGATTTGTAGACTAGGCCTCTGTTGACAGCGGTTTAAATCGGCATTTTTAGAGGGTTCTAGTAGAAAAAAAAAAAAAATTGTTGTCTGTAACGTCATATATTGTAGAAACATTGATGAATAAATGTGTCACAAGCCAACGCTTGGGCCGATCGTGCCTCTCTATCGCTTGTTCCGCACTCTCGTTTGCACGCTCAGGCTCCGGCGGAAAGTGACTTTTTCGTGCGTGCAGCCGGTGTTCATCGATTTATAAGACGTTATCACGTCAATAATAATAATAATAATAATAATAATAACCCCATCGTCGTATCTCCACGTTGACGTCGTGGTGGGGCTTGCGCGCTCCGAACTCTAGGCCTGTGCCGGAAGAGTTTACTTTGCCGGAACAGGTCTAAGGTGAAGAGCCAGACCAAGAGAGATACAGAAACCCGCAGGGCAGCATGTGGCGAGCTGTTGGGCAGTAGCGACCCCACGGACCCTATCTCCCGGGAGAAGTCTTGTTCCTCACCTCTGGCTTGCCTTAATTGGCTGGCTGGAGTGAACACTGATGAGGAACAGAGCTCCCACCTCATTCTTGCCTTTATTGGCCGGCTTGAGTGGAGATTCGCAAGAGCAAACGTGCTCGGGGGAAGGAAGTATTCCAGTAAGTGCTCGTAGGGATCTTGACCATCTTCCGGGCTCTGGGATTGTTCTGAAAGCCGTGGAATACCTCTCCACTCCTCAAGCACCTCAGGACATGTTGCCCCCTTGTCACTACGTCACTATGTGCTAGCGACAGTTTCCGGGGGCCCATTATTGAGTGTGCAAGTCACCCCCTGCCATTTTATCCGTGTATATATAAAACATTGATCAGGCAGGGGCCATAGTTCTTCCATAGTTCTTGGTAACCAATCCACTTTAACCTCAAAAACCCATAGTACAACTTTTTATTTTTCCAATACTGCAATAGTCCTACACGAACCGAGGGTTATCCTTGGGTGCACTTTCGTAGTGCATATAGGGATAATCGTCGGTTGGTGCCACATTTCATTAAAATTTTCTAAGGGGCCTCTGCGAGTTGGCTTCGGCCCCTCGTACGCCTTCCAAAGGACCGGGACCCCATGGTCCCGAGATATATAAAATAAAACAAAAATAATAATAATAATAATAATAATGTTTATTTTCCAGTAAAATGTTCACAAATGTTACAAGTACAGTAATATGGTGCAACATAAAGTGCATTGAGTATTATCGCCTGGCACCCAAACTAGGTTTATAGCCTGTGACTTGGGGACCAGGGATTCCATAAGGGTAAATGGATGAACAAAATGTTTTAGTACAACTGTTTTCACCAGTAACATGGTTAACATAACAATATAATTATTATATCTGTGTACAGAAACAAGAAAAAGTAAAAATAAAAATTAATAAAACTGTGAGTGTTTGAGTTATAGTGAGTTGGTCGTGGTAGGACGTAATAGGTAATTGTGTATATGTAAGTAAAGTGAAAGTGCGGTTTTGTGTATGGTGCGAATGTGTCCTGGTAGGTGTAGTAATGGTGGAAGTGTGAGTAAGTGTGTAAGTGGGGGGAGTGTATGAGTATTTGTGTGTGAAAATACTTGGATAAGAGGAGATCTGTCTTAGGGATGTGGAGAGAGAAGTTTTTCGATCTCGTCGTATGATTTCTCAATTAGCCATTCTTTAACTGTATTTTTGCATTGGTGATAATTTAAACTGTGGATATGGAGAAATTTATTGATTTTATTATATAGAATATAGCTGAGGTAGGTGAATTGGTGTTGTGCGAAGGTGGTTTTGTGTCTAATTGGTGGAAGGACAATGTCTGCGCGACGTTTAGTACTTGCTGTAAACGGCAGCCGATGCTTCCTTAATACACATTGAAGCACATATAAGCCTCTCACTGTCAGAACCCTGCTTTCCCTAAAAAGTTCCAAAGTAGGG
The DNA here is from genome assembly GCA_949316385.1 of Globia sparganii. NCBI lineage: Eukaryota > Metazoa > Arthropoda > Insecta > Lepidoptera > Noctuidae > Globia > Globia sparganii. Next base: position 16,284,015 of record OX438653.1, on the reverse strand, counting down.
TATCTATAGGGCTTGCAGAACATAACTTTGAGAACTGCTCTCTGAGCTCTTTCTAATTTCAGAAAGTATGTTTTGCAAGCGCCACCCCAAGCCGGCAGACAATATAGGAGAAGAGACTGACAGAGTGAATAATAAACCATCATGAGTGTTTCCGAGTCAGCTGAACAACGGAGTTTCTTAAAGATGGAAATGAGTTTACGCGTTCGGATGATTAGATTATCAATATGACTATACCAGTTCAGGTGTTTGTCAATTTGCACGCCCAAGTATTTTATACAAGAAGTGGTTGCCAGAGTGGGACAAGTACAGCAGGAGTTTGGAGAACAACTATGTGCTTTAACAATGGGCGTTATGTTTGGCTGAGTCTTATTACTTAAAGAAAAAGAAACAAGCTTCGTTTTTTCTACATTCAGGGTTAATAAATTATTGTTAAACCAGTTCATGACAATGTCCAACACCATCTGAGCATATTTTTCTGTTTCACTCCAATCATTCCCATGAACAAGTAGGGCTGTATCATCAGCGTAAGTAAACATGAAGCAGTTAGTTAATGGAAGTGAGCACAGATCATTGATGTAGATGAGGAACAAGGTTGGACCTAGAATGCTGCCTTGTGGGACGCCGTATTCTATTTTAGCTTTATCGCTTATTACCTCATCCAATTGAACATGCTGGAAACGATTCTCCAGATAACTTGAAAAAATGTCAAGTGCAGGACCACGAATTCCCATGCGTTCAAGTTTCGACAGAAGTATGGGCACAGAGACAGTGTCAAAAGCTTTCGAGATATCTAGAAATAAACCAATACACCGCTGCTTCTTATCCATGAGGTGAGTCGCTTTTTCAGAGAGTGCAATAACTGCATCCTCAGTTGCAATTCCGGCTCTGAAGCCATATTGGTTTTCGGAGAGAAGTTTATGAGCATTAATGTATTTAAGCAAACGGGTGTTCAGTATCTTCTCCAGAATCTTCGAAATGGTTGGTAGAATAGATATGGGTCTATAATTTTTGACACTGCCTCTGTCCCCTCCCTTATGAATAGGGTGGACTAGAGCTGTTTTGAAACTGTCTGGGAAAACACCAGTAGATATTGCAAGATTGCAGATATGTGTGATGTAGGGGATTAAAATATTGCGCGTAAGCTTCAATATATGTCCAGAAATACCGTCAATTCCAGCCACAGAACTAGATTTCAAGTTGATTATAATTCTCTCTACTTCCGAATCGTCGGTTTCCAGGACACACATTGAGTTACAAGTTGAAGCTAAATTTGATGAGTGACCTATATTCAGACACTGCCGTATATTTGTAGCTAGGTCTTTGCCTACATTAACAAAGTAATTGTTGACTCTATTTGCTGATGCAAGTTTGTCAGGTTCGAGTTGTTGCAGTTCTCTCAATGGTGAGGGTGTGGATTTTGAGTGCGTTATTGATTTTATTAAATCCCATGTTGCTTTGCAGTTGTTTTTTCTTTTCATAAATTCAGTTTTTTCGTAATTTATTTTCAACTTACGGAGCAAAGAATTACAGAAGTTGCGATAGCGAGAATACGTTACTTTGAGGATGGGGTTGTCTGAATGAGTTTTTAAAGTAAGATGCATTTTGTCCCTGTTTCTGATACAACGAAGTAAGCCAGGAGTGATCCAGGGCTTGATATTACGGTTCTTTCGTGAGACTTTGGAGAAGCGAGTGTGTTTGTCAATGATTTGAGTCAATAAAGTTGTTAAGGTGCCCGCTGCTTCATTAGCGTCACAAGAAAAAAGGATTGGGGAGAAATCAGTACTTTCCATCTCTTTTTGGATGTTTGAAATATCAACAACTTTGGCAGTGTAGGTGAGCTTGGGCTTAGGGACATCAAGGTTGACACTCAGGAATACAGGTAAGTGGTCGGTAATAGGTGAGTCTATGACAATGGATGTTCCAGGTTGTTCAGTTTTTAAAAGAATATGATCTAAACAGCTATTTACTCGTGTAGGATATACGTGCGCCGGCAATAAACCATGGGAGGCAGTGAAGGTGAGGTATTCGTACGAGTGCCTATCATTGTTGTTCGGCTTGATATCAATGTTGATATCACCGACTAAGGCAACGTGTTTAAATTTTGTTAGGGGCTTTAAAATAGTTTCCAAGCTGTTTAAAAAATTATCAACGTGGGTGAAGGAAGGTGATCTATACAGGGTGTAATTTATACCCTGTATTTATAGCTAAGCATTAAACATAACAGCTGGTATAGAGTCACTATACATAGTTTCAACTCAAAATAAAATACTCTAAGAATTGATACCAAATTTTCGGTTTCATTGGTTTCTTAAATTCAAATCATAACAAACGTGTCACCGCACTACGTAGGTCAATAACTTTTTATGTTACTTGCTAATATCACGATAAATCTCTTCCGTAACTCTGCGCGCCTAGTACCGTAGCCTACTGCGCAGGCGCGAGGCGGTGTTCTTTGTCGGCGCCAACTGACGGAATATTCCGCCGCCGCCGCCGCGCGCGCGCGCAATAAGCCATACCTACTTTACCGTGATGTAAAAATTAATGTGTAATTCTAATTATTGATTTACAGTTTACTCGTTATTAAGCTAGAAATTGCACGTAAAAACTGGAATAACAAAACTTACGTAAACAATCGAAACAAAGTTTAGGTAGGTACCTAGGTTAACTAGTTTCATCCCTTATTATTACTTTATACCGAGTAAACAGTAAAATCTTAAAGCTTTGCTTAATTTAGTAAATTGACTTACATTTTTAAAGATGGGGTTCGATGTGGTGACCTTGGTATTGTATGCACAAGGCCGCTCACTTGTTCATGGACACACATTACGTAGCATGTCTGGTGTTATTGTCCTGAAAGCGGCCTCAATCCGCACTTTAATTTGTATCACACTGCACTGCGTACACTACACACGCACATGGGTGCTGACCGTCGTTGCGCAGCGCTCGCCATAGGTACCTGATTACCTATGGTTAGAGGCACCAAGCCGATGTACCATGCGAGATCAAACTAAAACATGCTGACGAAGGCATCTATCGACGCTCAGCATCTGGTCTACCCTCAATAAAACGGTGACGGTACAGTTCTTGGGCAGCTCGCAAATTACTGATGCGCATAATTATCATAGGGATAAAAACGAATGTACTAGACGCAGGACAGACGTCGACTGACGGCGACGAGCAAAGCAATAACAATAATGCCCAAAATGAAACTCCTATTCCCTGCTATCCTGGTACCTAAAAGTCATTAGGTTTACACACACATCGATTTACATTGTGTGTGTAGCGACGTAATCAGGGTTCTGTGAGCAAACGATATTCAATTCGGAAATAACAATTCCTGTTACTCATGCGCTTCTAGTACTTTTATTAATTTCTTTCGACAGTTACATGCAATTTTGCGACATTCTTACTTCGACAGCAAAGCAATAACAATAATGCCCAAAATGAAACTCCTATTCCCTGCTATCCTGGTACCTAAAAGTCATTAGGTTTACACACACATCGATGTTACATTGTGTGTGTAGCGACGTAATCAGGGTTCTGTGAGCAAACGATATTCAATTCGGAAATCACAATTCCTGTTACTCATGCGCTTCTAGTACTTTTATTAATTTCTTTCGACAGTTACATGCAATTTTGCGACATTCTTTATTTGAATTATAATAACAAAGACTAAACGTGCTCAAACTAATAAAACCTATGTACCACTCAAACAGCACCGACAGACCGTGAACTCCGATAATTCTTTCGGTTAGTCCTACACACAAAAATTATGCGTGCGTGGTATTATTTTGTAATAAAAAAAAACGATTAACTTGTTGCTAATAGTTTACGTCTTATTTAGTAAAAAAATAACCTTATTTTAAAAATTATGAACGGAACCCACTGTGATTTTATTTGTACTAGGAGAAGAATAAGTTGCGAAGAGGTGAATTGAAATGATGTTTTGGGTTCAGTTGGACAAAAAAATGGTTTCTAAATCCTTTTTCTATTCTAAGTACTAATGGCAAATAATAATGTTTATTTAAGCAATTAATTCCCGGTAGGATGCACGTAAGGATTCGATTTTTATGATCAATTCAATGGTTGTACAAGCTGTCGATTTTTCGAAAAAATCGTTTTAATGCGATCTTCAAGCAAATCGATTCAATAGTAACGTGAATCGAATCTCTTGGATCGTATGTGTAAATAAAGGCTCTTAATAGTTCAAGTTCATATTTGCCCAAAGCATTGTGCTGACAATCATAAACAGCGAATAGGTAGGTTTATCTATTTCAAACAAGATCAATTACATAAGTATGCCGACACTTTTTAACTTGTCCGAAGATTGAAACATATTAATCATCCATCTGAATTAAAGTCATTGAATTACGCCGGAAAGGTTATCAAATATTATTGACGTACCTACCTGACTGGCAACTGTAAATATGTCACAAAATAGAGGTGGTTAAATGTTGTTTAAAATTTTTTAGAAGATCGATGTAAGAAGAGCACGAGATTCGATCTGTGAATCGAATGAAAAATCGATTTAAAGCAAAAAATCGTTCATCTTTATGGCCACCAAAATAAAAGGTTAGAAATAATGTTAGGAAATTTACAGGAATATTGTTTTTGAATTAGGTATTTACTGTGTTGTAGGTATGATGGAAAGGTGGGTGGCGGGTGGAAGATTACTACGAGGTAGATAATAATTATCTACAAAGTAATCTTCTACAAAAGGACAACTACGTAAAAAACCAACAAGTGTGTAAATGATACGTGACAATTCAAGCAGGTATCTAAATATTTCGTTAACTTTTGATACCTAGACCAATTAATTGTATTGTAGGTAGCTAGTTCACAAACATAATCAAAGTTTAGGAAAAGTCAGTACTTAATAATATTTTGTGAATAAAAAATAAACATGCGGAACCGTTTATTCAGAAATACCAGGAGTAGGAGGTTTATCTTTACTTACAAATAGGTCGGTGACACCGATCAGCTGTTTTAGTGCTAGTGATGTGTTTATTTCAATTTGAAAAGTTCGGTTTCTGGTATCAATGTATTAAAAAATCTCATAACTTCCGAACATGTAGCGGTAGGATTAAAAAACCCTTCCTATGTCGTTTGATATCATCCAAAGAAGCCGGGCCTTCTCTATATATATAGCCTTTTCGTTACACATTGTATAGGGCTAAGATGCCAACATTATTGTCAATTTTGCAAAGCAGACAGTTTGCGTCAGTTATATCAGGTTCAGAAACGGTGCAGTGTAGGGAAGACTTAATATACATAACCACCCCATCATTCTGGTTTTTTATATGTTTTGTGAAGTGGGCATTGTAACCATTTATGTTGGGAATTACCGCAGATTTTAGCCAACACTCGGTCAATATAATGATATCACAATCAATTCTAAGGAGATGTAAGAACGCTAGAAAGCTATCAAAGTTCTTGTTTAAACTGCGAATGTTGAGTTGTAGTATGGATAGGTTTCTTTGAGTCTTCGGTATTTTAGCTAGACATTCACCCAACGGTAATTTATAAGATTTTGATACTTGGTAGGCATCTAATTCTAATTCAAGGGCATTAATGTGGTTAGTCATTTAAAGTAAATAATATGTTCCAAAATAAAGTGATGCACACATTTAGGCATGGGGAGATGAGGCAAACTGAAGCTGCATCAGGTATATTTGCTGTGTAGAGGCGTTCATTATCAGCCGAAATGGTAAAGTTATAATTCTCCATTATAAAAAATGTAATGTAGGAGTGGATACAAAAAGTTTGGGATGGTATTGTCGACGAGAATAAATGCGTGAGGGACGAGAGTGTGAGTGTCCAGAGGTTTATGGATGAAGAGTGAGTGTATTGAGGATTATGTGTATGTGAATAATGATTGTAGTGGTGGGTAATTCTTAAGACATAAACAAAACAAACGGTGTTAATAATCTTAAACATGCGGGAAATACAACTTATAATAAGATAGAAGTTAGTTATAATGAAACCTGCATAAAAAAACAATAATGAATGGCAGTTTAGTAGTCATTGGTTGGTTTGTGCTAAATCCCGTAGCGTCTGCTCAGACTTGACCAGTATTGGTTTGAGTCCCTCTTCCTTCCGCAACAGTATATTACCATTGGCAGTCCAACAATATTTATACTCCTTAAGCTTTGCAAACTCGCGTGCAGCAAAAAATAGTTTCCTTGAGCTGGCCGGGAGGTACTCACTGACATATATCGGACGGTGGTCGCCAAGACCTCCTATTTTTGTAGTACTGAGTCGGGACTCCTTCGGTTGCTTGTTATTGTAGCTGCGCACTGAACTTAGCAACACATTCTTAGTCTCCATCGTGGCAAATTCAGCAACAACTGGCCTGACGGTACCTGGTTTGCCAGGCAGTCGGTAAACGTCGCGGATATCGTTGTCTTTAAGAGGCATGTTGACGGCAGCACTCACACGGGCAACAATCGCAGATAGATCTTTAGCACACTCATTTTCTTTGAGTGGTATATTGCGAATCTCGATGCAAGAAGAGCGTGATAATTGCTGCAAATCTTCGATTTTCATCTCTAAATTTTGTATGCAATCCCTGTACATTTGTTTATCTTTTTGTAATAAATCAATTTGTTTCATCAGATCGTCATATTGATTATTGATGAAGCTGACCGTCTTCTCAATTTCAATGTTAGCTTTTTGAATGGCTAAGTTTTGCGATTTCAGCTCAACTACCTCCGAAAAAAGCTTGGCTAGGGATGAGCTTTGTTCTTGTGAAAACTTTAGGAAATTGGCTTGTTCCTCCGCCTTCCATGTATTGAGCAAATCTAAAATTTCCTGTTTGAAGTCTTGCAGTTCACTACCAGGCGAAAAAGCTGAACGTGGGCGTTTATGTCGCGAGGTGACATTAACACTTTCATAGGGACTGTTTGTAGTAGCCTGAGGAATGTCAGAATCAGACATTGACTGAACCATGCCACTAGTAGACGCAGGAGTGGCTGGGGGAGTCCGTAGTGCACGAGGCATCACGAAGCGCCAACTGATACTCAACCTTAGCCCACAGAAAATAAGAAGTAAGGCGTAATCTCAGGGACTCCCGTAGCGGCACAGCGCGTAGCCGATGCGCAGGCTCGTAGGCGCGTAGCAGTCAAGCAATACGTCGTAGCACTCACGATGACGTCAGCTCGTAGCACTAGTCGCACAACGGCGACCGCAGTTTCGCCACTCGATGGCTAGTACGGTTGGTTCGGGACGACAGCGCGCGACCGCCAATGCACAAGTCGCCGGTTCAAATCCACCGCGTCCGGAAGCAAATCAGAGCACCACAATTTTAGATGATACGACAACAATCTATTTGTTTCACTCTATGACCGCCCAATAGGCGGAGTTAGTCCATAAAACAACTTAAGGTGTAAAAGGGAATCAAAATTTTAAACAACACCCAATCAAATGAGGGCACACGAAGTCAGTGAGTTACTGGGGAACACAGTCACTGTACACGTCCGCACGGCGTTGTGACTCGCGGTGGAATGATAATGTACCATCAAAAAGGAAAACATAGGGAATACAAGTAGTTAATATATATTATTCTGTAAAAAATCATTGTTTTATGATCATTAACCAGAAAGAAAACAGGAGAGAGTGTTTCTATGGAGAAACGACCACCCGCATTTCCTCACTGGCGTATATTAAGACGCTGATAAGACCGAAATAGGCTTGTCTCAAACAATTTTTTAGCCAAATCTGTACAGTTTGTAACGGCGAAAAATATATATGTTAATCTTGAACATATTTCTGAGAACCTTGTTGTCTTCAAAACACGTTTTTGAAAAGTTTTCTCGATACAAAAAAATAGTAAACTAACCTCTTAAAATGATCTTCTAACAAAAATATCTGTATTACTCATCAACGTACGTTGGTAAAATTTATAACAATAACGTATCATATTTAAATACAGAACTTGGTTGTTTTTTATTTTTGAATACTCAACTTATATAAAAGAAATTAATTATTTTATGATATGTATAAAGTTAGGAGCGTCGCGTCATCGCGCTTCTCTTTCTTATGTATGCAGTTCGACAGTGATCGCATAGACGCGCTGCTAGACGGACGTATGTCGCTTTGCCCCGCAGCCCCGCAGTCCCGCTATCCGTTCGTTTAATATTTTGTTGTTTGACAACTTATTTTATTATGTTTTTATAACTACAATACATTGTAAAAATATTGGCACGTAAACATATTTGTATAGGATATTTTATAAGTTGCACATAATTATAGGTCTAAGTTGTGTAAATATTTTCTGTGCAAAATGGGAAGCAAACAAAAATGCCGAAGCCAGCAAAAAAAGCGCTTTTAAGCTAATAAACAAAAATATCTCATGGAAGTAGTAAAATAAGTAATTTTTTATAATGTAATATTGAAAAAACAAGTACACGAACAAAAATGAAATTATAATTAAATAGGTACTTTAAAGGCTATTTTGTACAACCCATAGCGCAAATTCGTCAACAATGATAATGCATGGTTGGTCTAGTGGTATTAGCATCGGTTCTGACGAACTAGTTTAGAGTTCGTAACTCAACCCAAGTCTTACAGAATTTGAATAGGATCCATTTTTTATTTTGTAATTTTAGGAAATTCATTGTTTTATTTTTATATTTAAAAAAATATATATATTTACTAGCTGCGCCCCGCGGTTTCACCCGCGTAAATTTCGATCCCGCGGGAATATCGGGATAAAAAGTATCTTATGTGTTATTCTGTTGTATAAGCTTTATTGCTGTAAAGTTTCAACAAAATCCGTACAGTAGTTTTCGCGTGAAAGAGTAACAAACATCCATACATCCATACATACAAACTTTCGCGTTTATAATATTAGTAGGATTCAGTAAAAAGAGACGTTTGGTGAACAGTTCAGAAGTAGGTGAAGCTTCGGAAATTGTTTTTCACCAGTAAGTTTGTAATAAGTATAGATGCCAGCACATCAAGCTACCCGACAGTGTCAAATTTTCCCAATCAACTTTGAACCGTATGCTTTAGTGATAAGGTTCTAAAACTATTACATTACATTTATGTTTGCATAACTCGTCAAAATATAAGGAACACCTGATTTTTTTATTCGCGACTGCAGTTTTCGTCCCTTTACTAAAGTTGTTCATAATGTTGAGTAGTACAATCTCCCATTTCGTTTAGTCACATGTTTTCAATTTCAACCTGTATAAGTATGTACAGACGCCAGCACATCAAGCTACTATAATCTGTAAAATTTATTTAATACATTTAGAACCTTATCACTAAAGCATAAGGTTCAAAGTTGATTGGAAAAATTTGACACTTTCAGGTAGCTTGATGTGCTGGCGTCTGTAATTATTACAAACTTACTGGTGAAAAACAATTTCCGAAGCTTCACCTGCTTCTAAACTGTTCGCCAAACGTCTCTTTTTACTGTAAAGAAAATTAATAATTAAAATATTTATATGTATATATATTTTTTTTTATATAAAAATAAATATAAAAAAATGAAAATTTCCTCAAAATTACAAATAAATAAAAAAAGAAACCATTTCAAATTTGCTAAAAATTCTACCGGGTACGAACTCGGAACTTGCTCTTTTGAACTTAAGCTAATACCTCTAGACCAACCTAGCGTTATCATTGTAATCGAATTTACGCTATGGGTTGTACAAAAATTTAATTTTTGTTCTCATACCTATTTTGTCAATATTACCACGGTATAATTATATGCAGTATTCTATCTTCATACAAACGGACGATGCGCGAGCTATGCCTACGTGCCTCAATCTCGGCATTCGCTCGGCAGGCAGACAGTCGCGACTGTGCCGCAGTGACGAACGGTCGGTGTGTTGTTTTTTTAACAATAACCGCGCGATTTTTTCACTACAAATAAGTTCAAGTACATATTTAATATGACGAGTAGGATATATTGTGCTGTTTTTGGTTGCATGAATTCGTCCAGGGATAACTTTTTTTAGATTATCTGGAAACTTTGAAAGGTAAGACTATAAAATAATTTTACTTACTAGTAGGTAGGTACATAATGTGTCTTTTTAATGGATAAGTATTTCCTTTTATCTCCCGAAAAAAACGATGTCTGGTGTAAAGTGAATAGAGTAAAGGAAAGTGATTGACAAGAGTGAAATAGGTAGTTATAGGCGGTTCATGAATCATGATACGGTAGGTACTTATGCTTGTGTTAGAAACCTCGGGGCATGTGTGTTTTGTTTTGTTAGTTTGTATAATTCAAAGTAAAGACGTGGTATTTTATTATTAATAATAGTTGTTTATTGTACTGTGTGTATGAATAATACTAGAAAAAAATAAATTTGACCGTCTGTCTGTCACTAAATAGTTGAAATTTTCTCAGACTAAGTATTTCGGCTGCTGCTATAACAACAATTATACCACAAAAAACCGTTTTTTTTTCTCGGTATTAATAACGACAACAACAGCTAGACTCATGAGATATTCACAGAATATTTAGATGTTTGAGAGGGTTGTGATTTTAAAACATTCGTAGCCAGCTGTTCAGCTTGGCATTGGTGACCAAAGAATTTTTGTTTTGAGTTGTTGCGAGTTGTAGGTATCTAATTTATAGAGACGTTAATAAGCTGAGATAAAAAGTTATTAAAATTACTCGTCAGCTGTTTCTTGCATTGTAGTTGAGTAGGTAGGTGTTGAAGTTTGTAAAGATTGGAGTTCCCCACCTTGTCCATGTTTCCCAAAACAATTTTTAATTAAACTCTATATTAGAATGCGGATTCTTTATACTTTAAAATTTGATAATAAAGCGTTTCGTACGTCTCAGTCAAGGTGCAAATATTTTTCGGTCGCAAATTTATAAGACCGATTTGTTATTCAAACATAAACATGGTTTTTTAATTAAATCTACCAATCAAAAAACAACATGCATTTTTGTTGAACACTTCCTATTCAATTCACAAAGTACTTATTTTATTTTTTTTATATAAAATAAAGTATATTACAATCACAAAACTAAATGGAAACGCAAAGTAGGCAAATGTAATTCAAATGCTGGAGGCGGGCAGCCCTATCGCATGTTTACGTACCGCGCGGCTGTAGGCATTTATGTCCAAGATACAGCCGAGTTACAATACTGTATATAATTATACTGTGATATTACATTATAAAAATTACTTACTTTACTACTTCCATGAGATGTTTTTGTTTATTATTATAGAAGCGCTTTTTTGCTGGCCTCCGGCATTTTTGTTTGTTTCCCATTTTACACAGAAAATATTTACACAACTTAGAACTATATGTAGGTACCTGTACAACTTATAAAATAACTTATACAATATGTACCTGTACAACTTATAAAATCACCTATACAAATGTCTACGTGCTAATGCTAATATTTTTACAATTTATTGTAGCTAAAAGAACAAAATAAAATAAGTTCTCAAAAACAAAATATTAAATGAAACATAAGAAAGAGAAGCGCGATGACGCGACGCTCGTAACTTTATACAAACCAAAAAATAATTAATTACTTAAAAATAGGTCGAGTAGTCAAAAATAAAAAACAACCAAGTTCTGTATTTAAATATGATACGTTATTGTTATAAATTTTACCAATGTACGTTGATAATTAATAGAGATATTTTTGTTAAAAGATCATTTTAAGAGGTTAGTTTACCATTTTATTGTATCGAGAAAACTTTTCAAAAACCTGTTTTGAATACAACAGGGTTCTCAGAAATATGTTCAAGATTAACATATATTTTTTTCGCCGTCACAAACTGTATAGATTTGGCTAAAAAATTGTTTGAGACAAGCCTATTTGGTTCTTGTCAGCGTCTAATTCAGTGTAAATAGTTAAAAAAAATCAGTGTAAATACTTAAAATAATTTTAAAAAAGGGGTAAAAATATTCATTTGTTTTTTTAATCGCTTTGTCTAATTTGATTTTAGCACTTCATACAGAACAATAAATATATAAGAGCGCCCTCTATTGGTTCATTGGTAATTATTATTGACCGCGTCACTTTGTTTCATCCTTGGTAGTTCGCTGTATCACATCCTTTTAAGAATGGCGCTAGGATATCGGAGAAATAGTGGGCGTGGCTAAAAATACCTAAACATCGGAGCTCAATATTGGATTTCAGCGTCTTAATGTACATTTTCTTGGTAGTCGTGGCACAAGAATTCCAGTAACAATGGCTGAAGTTCGAACTCCCTCTCGAATACCAGGCATTATCGATCACTAGGTATGTTATGTCTCGGAAGAGACAACGGAGTGTCCGGTGTCAATATTTCTGCCAGCAACTGCAGTCCGAGCTTGCCTTTCATCAGTTTCAAGAAACGGAGATAAAAGTTAGCACAAAAGAGACCGGAGGACCATTTTACTCTTAACTTTGACACCGTAGGTAATCCTTATACATAGTAGGTATAAAAATGTCTGTACGCGCATAACTTCCGAATGACTGCACCAAATTAGATAATTCTTTTTTCTTTGTTGTGTTCAGTATTGCCAGGACAAGGATTTATGAAAGAAAATTTTGAAAAATTCGAAAAATAAATTGCACCCGTGCGAAGCTGTGGCGGGCCGCTAGTTAAGTACATAAGCAACATAGTAAGTTATCCGTCTAAGGGCGTCGCCCATAGCGACTTTTTGCAGCGATTCAGAAACACTTTTGTTCACGCGCGTCTTTATCGCTACTTTTGGCCGTTGTCGCTTTTGCAACGCGCGAGAGTAGCGACTCAGTGGCAATACAATCGCATAAGATCGATTCAGCATCGCTTCTGAATCGATGCAAACACGCTAATGCATTGATTCAGTATCGCTGCTAACGGCGCGAATATCAATGTAGACTCGACCGAGTCCGTATTGCAACTGTAGCGTCCACAGGCATGCGCAAGAAGTCACTACAGCATACAACTGTATCGCGTCGGTATGAATGTTGCATCGCGACTGTATCGATACTGAATCGTGGTTATATTATTATCACGATAGTAGCAATGCGATGCCAGCGACAGCATCGTGAATATCGCGGTCTTTTTGCGACTAGGTATCGCTATTAAATCGTTGCAAAAAGTCGCCGTAAGCGATCGCCCTAAGAGATTGGTAGGTACGCAAAAATATTAGCAGCTCTAATAACCCGTAAAACGTTTAGATACTGCTCGTTGCCTGTCATCCAATGATCGCTTTTATGGTCATTGGATAATATAATTTATATAATATTAATATTATAAAGAGGAAAGATTTTTATGTATGTTTGTAACGAATTGGCTCAAAAAGTACTGGATCGATTTTAAAAATTCTTTCACCATTAGGCTTGTTTTAAATAAACCAATTACTTATAATCTTTCATCTTACTTTTAAATTGACCAGGGATCGGTCAGTCAGAAGCTTGAAGTTTTGCTCATTCCAAAACATAGTAAGATCGAGCCAGAAACTGCACGGACACTTTTAAATCAAAATATTGTTACAAAATATTGGTTACATCGTTCATTAACCTTGTACAGACGCCAGCAGGTCAACCTACCCCAATCTGTCAAATTTCTTTGATAGATTTTCGACTTAAGCGCAAAGGAATAAGGTTCATATTCATTTGGGAAAATCGACAGATTGGGGTAGCTTGATGTGCTGGCCTCTGTACGTAGGGTTGCCAACTTTTTTTTATATCAAATAAGTATTTTCGAAGCTATTGCCTGTAAAAATTTATTTGGTATGTACTTACTTTTAAACTCTTATTAACAAGTTTTGTTTATGTCTCATAACTATTAAATTATTATATTGGAAATTAAGGTTACAAAAAATTCCATTCAATTCTACTTTTATGAGATTAATAGGTACTGGCCATATTGCGTTCATCTTGCCATTTTGTATTGAAATGAAAATAATTATAATAGTAGGATACTAATAGTAGGGTTGGCCACACTACTTGTACTCGCTTTTTGACATCCAGTCACGTGTAAAATAACAATACCTACCTATTTTTACCAAAACCGTTATTTCCATAATGTCGCCGTAATATTGTAGTAGCTAAACAATGGTCAAGTGGCCGATACCACTTTCGCTGGGGTTGCCTGTGGGGTCCGTTATTTATAGCCATCGCGAGATTTATTTACATTTGTAGGTATCCATTCCCCTATCTAAATTACCTGCTTTATCGCTATTTGTCTGTTTAATGTGATTTTTACTGCAAACGATAATATCTACTTATTTTTTTTCTCTAATGTTGCTATCCTAATAGGTACAAGGTCAAATTAAATTACAGTCCTTTTTTTTTTTGAGGATGGGAAATCATCAAATAACCCCTCCCACTCTGGGTGGAGCAGAAGTGAGTGTCAGACTCTTACTGACTAAAACCCACCCGTGTTCCTTCCTTAGCCCTTTGTGTTCCGGGGTAGCGGTAACCCTTTCGGACAATCCCGCTGCCCCAGTCCTGCCGTAGAGAAAATGCATTCCTGAGACCTTCAATGCGACAATTATTTCTAGTAACTACAGTCCGGCCCTCGAGAAAATGCGTTCTTGACACCTGGGGCCCAAGTCTGCTATTTTTTATAAATTCGTCATTCCAACACGATCCCGTTGTCATTTAGCTAAAAGTTCGTAATCTGCTAAATTCATAATAGTCGATCATTGGTCGGTCAATGCTCTCGTAATAGAATTGTGTTATAATGACATTGGCCCCGATTCTGTTGTTCACAAACTAAACTAAATATAAGTTCATCTTTTTCTTTCTATTTCATTAAGAAAAGGACAGAAAATAAATATTAGTTTAGTCCTGTCAAATTAGATAATCCTTAACCAAGTTTAGACACGATAAAAAAATTGGCTACTAAAAATACGTCAATTTACGTCAGGCGCTGACTAATTTGACAGGACTAAACTAATATTTATCTTCTGTCCTTTTCTTAATGAAACAGAAAGAAAAAGATGCACTGAACTTAAATTTAGTTTAGTATTCTGTTAAATTCTCACCGTAAAAACTAAGGTGAAGTGAGCTGTCATTCCACCTGATGTTAGGGATTGCTTCCATTGATAGTTTACTTCACGCTCACTTCACCTATGTTATCACGAAGAGAGTGTTATTATACGTTTTACTTACACCAGTGTTTGATTTCACAATCCAATATGGACACAGTTGCGAAAGATATAGACCATTCTGACACTACTGTAATAGCAGACTTGAGGCCCTGTTAGTTTCATACAAACGAATACGTGTTTTGCGAATTTGATCTTTTATTCCTCATGATCCTGGAATAGTCGCACTGACAGATCTCAGAAACGCATTATCTCGGCGGCCGGACTATAGCGAGTGAAACTTTGCACAGGTCATGGTATCAAATAATAAAACAAAAAAAAAAATGGTAATTTCTTTTGAGGGTCGACGACCGCTTATAGCTACAGTAGTAGTTTAGAAAATTAGCTTAGATTTGTAGACACAGTTAATTTGTATTCCACCTACGTGTTGCGTTGCATCAGGCCAAAATTTCTACACCAAAATTACAGTTTCAAAACAGCTTGCACAGAATGCAAGCTAATCTAGCAGTAAATCAACGAGGCATGATATATTTTAATAACGAATACCTACCCAGTAGCACGCACTACTTCCAAGCTCCTTGCGGCTGAATTATGAGTGTCGTACAAAATGCCTGAAATCTTCGCCTTATCATATTTTTGGGAAAATGTTCTGGAAAAATCTTCTTTCCATACATAGACGTTAGTGAGCTTTTTGATGTTTGAATTAGTTTATATAGAGCTATTGAAATGGATTCTGGATGTTTGAATAGCTTTGTTTTGGTAGCCTATAATAACTGACTTATCTAGGTATCTCGAGTGCACCGCCTTTTGTAGTCAAGAACTAGAGAAAGTCCGAACTAACGTGGTATTTTTTTCGGCCTAAAATGGAAACGAAATTCTTCCTGATTGGTATTTAAAAAAAATTAATTAAAAAAAGGTACTTACGGGGCCAACCTTTAAATTTTACTGAACTTAAATAACACGAAAATTTACTTTAGAAATAGGTACTTTTCATAAAGGCATGTCTGATATTTAAAAATGGATTTTCAAAGGGATCATCTGATATTTATGCGGAAAGCATTTTTCCTAAATTTACTGTTACTGCGTTTTTATTTGTTACAACTATGGAAATTATGAAATGTCTCTGATAATAATGAATTGACAATATTGATTTTTCAGCCACTGCCTAAAATAACATTTTATTGGGCTAAAAACGAAAATAGCCGAAAATGGATATTTCCGCCAAAAAACGGAATAGAATAGAATAGAATAGAATAGAATTCATTTATTTGTTAGAATATTGTACAAGGTTGTTATGTGTAATAATTATGATCATAATATTCTGCCGTTTCCGGCGTACAAATAAGGTTTACAAAATAACATGGGTCATCATTACATTAAAATTAGATAAGAATTAAAAATAAATTAAATACATTGAACAACATTAATTAATTTAGTCAAAGAGATACATATGTTTTGTAGGCAATAATGTCAAATATTCAGGTAAATTTTTCTTTCATAAAATCTTCAGTCGAGTAGTAACATTTGGTTAAAAGAAAGTTAAATAATTTAAATTTGAATCTTCTGAGGCTGAGAGTTTTAAAGACATCAGGTAATTTATTATAAACAGTAATGGACATGCAGTACACATTATTATCAAACAATTTTATTCTACGCCTGGGAACATTAAGCATATGCACCTTGCGACTAGGTCTAGATACAACATCATTAAATAATTCAAATTCACGTCTATTTTGGTGGACAAAGATGCAAATTTCAAAAATGTATAGTGCTGGAAGAGGCAGTATTTTAAGTTTTTTAAATAGTGGAACACAGCTGTCCAGTGGGTGTGCTCCACAAATTGAGCGTACACATTTTTTCTGAGCTCGAAACACTCTTAATAATTCAGCCGAATTACCCCATATTATTAGGCCATAGCGCAAAACAGACGAGACATAGCCATGGTATGCACATAGAGCTGCATCAACACCAGCCACACGTGTTAGTCTATATAGAACGAAAACAAATCTATCTATCTTCTTACATAGATCTTCAATATGAGACTTCCAGTTACAGTATTTGTCAAATATTATCCCCAAGAATTTTGCATTATCGACCTCTTCTACTGTCTCATTTCCATATAGTATTTTAAGCCGTGGGCGATTACTTTTGTATGTCTGGAATTGTATCATTTTAGTTTTGTTAATATTTATATGAAGATTATTTTGTTTAAGCCATGTAATGATTTTGTTTAATGTCACGTTTATCTCATTTTGGTACTCGACAATGTCTTTATTGTCATTTATAATACTTAGGGTCGTATCGTCGGCGTAAAGAATGCAATTGTGGGAAGTTACACTAGGCAAGTCATTAACATACAACAGGAATAAAAGCGGCCCTAGTATGGTTCCTTGAGGAACACCGCAGTTATTTTCCCGATAACCAGACCTATATGCGAGCTTTTGATTGCCTGTTTGTCCCGAAATTTCAACGCATTGCTGTCGATGGGTAAGATAGCTTTCGAGCCATTTCAGCGCGTTTCCTCTTATGCCACATCGGTCTAATTTATAAATTAACAGTTTATGGTTCACGAAATCAAAAGCCTTGGACATGTCTAGAAAAATGGAGACAATAGGTAGTTTATCATTAAGGCTTTTCGTTATTAATTTTAATAGAGCAAAGCAAGCTGATGTGGTCGATTTATTTTTTCGGAAACCAAATTGATTTTCACTCAAGATGTTACATTTGGATAAGAAACAGGAGAGCTTTTCGTACATAACCTTTTCAAATATCTTTGATAGTATTGGTATGAGTGTTATGGGGCGGTAATTATTTACATCACTTCTATCACCTTTCTTGTGGATTGGTTTAACAATGGAGAATTTCAATCGTGAAGGAAATAAACCTTGCATAAATGATAAATTAATAATATGTCCAATATGAGTTGATAAAAATTTAGAGCAGAGTTTAAGAATTTTTGTGTTAATGTCATCGTAGCCTGTAGAGTTGGTTGATTTCAAAGAGCTAATTATTTTATATACATCGATGTCACACGTTGGGGTCAAATACATAGTGATGGGATTATATGTCATCGGTGGGGTGAAGTCAATAGATGGGTTAATTGTGTTATTCGTTATGTCTATAAAAAAATTGTTAAAAATGTCAGCTATCTTTTCAGGTTCAGTGTAAGTTTGTTTGTCTAATTGAATTCTATTTATGTCATGTGAAATTTGTTTTTCGCTGGTATTACTTTTTATTACTTTCCAGGCAGCCTTACACTTGTTGGTCGATTGAGACAAATAACGCGTGTTTTCGCCTTTTTGTGCCTGGTACATACATCTTTTAAGAATGGCAGTATATTTTCTATATCTTCTTTTATGGCGGTTCTTATTTGCTGTGGAGAGACGATATTTTAGATATAGGCGCCGTTTGTTTATACAACACTTTTTAATGCCTTTTGTCATCCATTTATGTTTTAAGGGCTTTATAGTTATTTTGAACTTGATTTTGGGGAAACACAAATTATAAAATAATAATAAAATGTCATGGAAATAATTAAATGCAACGTCAGTATCTTCAGTCTCGTAGATGTCTGAAAAGGATAATGAAGACAGACAGTTTACAAACTTATCTATATTATCTTGATTAAAATCGCGTCTATATTCAAAATAAAAAGGTCTTTTAGAATTCGTGGTAGTGTCAACTGTTACCTCAAAACATATAGATTGTCCAGTTTCATGATCAGATAGAGCTAGGTAGTGTATTTGGGGCTTAACATTTGATAAATTACTTGTTATTAAGTCGATACAAGAAAGCTTTCTTGTTGGATTGGAAATGTGATTATTTATGTTATAGTTTTTTAAGATGGATTCTAGTTCTTTGAAATGTTTATCTGCTTTAATAGCGTCTATGTTCCAGTCACCACATAAGATGATGCTTTTATTTTTTCTCATAAGTTTTCTTAAGAGGATGTTTAAATTTTCTAAAAATAATTGAACTTTTGAATTTGGTGTACGATACACACAGACAACATAAAGTTTTAAGGTTGTGATTTCAGTTGCACAGTATTCGAAGTAATATAATTGGGGCTCAAGTAAGTTACATATAGGTTTGCAGTCAAGGTCTTTTTTGATCAATATACAAGTCCCACCTCTACGTTGATGCGGCCTTGAAAAGGCTGACGCTACTTTATAGTTTTTCAGGATAAGATTGGATTCTGCACCTTGTCGTATAAATGTTTCACTAAGACAAACAATATCTATATTCAGATTATTAGTTTTTTCTATTTCCGTTATTGATAATTCTAGAAGGTCTTTTTTACTCAATACGCCGGCTATGTTTTGATGTAGAAGAGCACATTTGCGTCTAACCTCGAAAAAACATCGGTTGGCTAGTGTTTTCAGAGTTGCTCATAGATTTAGTAATATGATTAGTGGTATTGTGTTGTTTTCTAAAATAATATGGGATAGTTCCTTTTTTGAACTCAATTGTTTTTGTAACATTGCTACTATATTTATAATGTAAATCTTTATTGGCGTATCTTGATTTCAACTGTGACAAAACTAGTTTCTGGTAATTTATGTTGTCTATTTCTATATTTATTTTAAAACACATAAAGCGCTTCGATACAAAATTATAGTTATTGGCGCTTGTCATAACATCAGATGTATCAATGAATTGGCAGTTTGGATAGTTTTTTACAAACAGTTTTATGTGTTTATTTAGTATGTTAGTATTTAAGTAGCGATTATTTAAAACGTTTAGGATGAACACTTTGTTATTTTTTACCTTATGAAGTGCAGAACATAACTCTGTTAAAATTAAGTAGGGATTTTTATCGTTACTTCCAATACTCAATACGATGATATCGTCACTTTTGAGTCCTTCTGATAATCTTTCAAAGTTGCACAGTACTTGTGAGCTCGTTGCATATGGTTTTGAAATTCCCGATACCGAGTATATGTTGTTCCATTTATTATTATTTCTTTGTGTTACTATTTCTTGAGCAAATTCCCGCACCTGTTGGTCACCCAAAACTAATATCCTTGGAGATCTGTTGTGGCTTAGTTCTTCTACTTTTCCTGAATTTGAGGAAGAAACAGTTAAGTCTTCATTTGGTATATCTTGAGTCAGTTTGGGTGGCTCCTTTATAATATCTGCGTTTGGGCACTTATTTTTCTCCTTAGATGTCGCAAAATGTTGTGTCGTGTTGTCCGTAATGTCATGCTGTAGGGGTGGCGGTTGAGGAGTTTTCAGGTCATGGTCAAAATGTCGAGTCTTTAGGGGTGTTGGATGAGTAGATGTACTAGTCTTTCCGATGAGAGTTAGAGGTGTAGAATGAGAAGACTTACTGGTCGTTCTAATGATGTATCGTTTACGTGGCGTAGTCGGTGTCGTGTTTTTCATATCGGTAGAGATTATTTTTTTGTATGTATCAATAATTTTTTGACCTTCGCCTATATCCATTTTTAGTCGGAAGTTTTCGTTGTTCAAGTTTTCAATCTCCTGATGTGCCGATTGAAGTTCCGTCGTTAATCGTCTTATTGTTTCGTTGAGGTTGATTATAGTATAGCTGTCATTCAAGGACGTGCTTGGCAAGCTCTTTATGGTGGTATCAAGCAATGTTGAATTATTTGTAAACAAATGATCAAGTGAATTTGCCCGTCGTGGCTTTCTGGTCGTAATATTTTCAAATTCCATTTCAAAGGAGCTCATATTGGTTATATAAGATAATAATTTGTATTACTTGATAAATTAATAAAAGAAATTATAAAAAAAAATAGCAAAAATGAATAAAAAGCAATTACAATATAAATCAAAATTCAAAAAGTCTTGCGTGTCCGACTGGGATTTGAACTCGCACTTGTTAGCGTATTTCTGTCGTAGCTAGCCTCCGCGCCACGACACTACTTGTTGAGGTGGTCAAAATTATTAGCCTATTTGTCAAGGCAAGTAATTAGTGGATGGTCCGATGTCCTGCGTGACCATATAAGGTAATGAAATCGAAATCGCTCTGTACACATTTGATGAGTCACTGGGTCACGTACACAGCACAAGTCTTTTGTTTGATGTTCACTTTTTTGGATTGTTTTTTGATTGTTTAAGGGGCACAGTTTGTTATTAGTGTTTTCTATTATGTTATTATTGTTACTTGTACTTTCTTCTATGGATTGGTATAAGTTTAGAATAACTTTGTGAGATTTTATAGTTTTAAGGAAATAATAACACGGAGGTCCAAGATTTGGATGCGCTTCGAACGGTGGCGCGCGCGCGAGCGGAAACGAGATTCGGTCGGACTCTATGAAGAGCCTTATTTTGATACCTGATTCCCTAATCATACCCAAATAAAATGTTCCTACTCCAACAAGTGCAACATCTTTTAAAACACAAAAACCTTTGTTAAACATGATCACTCTAAAGTAGTAACAAATCTTCCTTAGAGCCTCTCGCGTTAGCTCCAGGACGTCGTCCAGAGTGTATTAACACCCACAATTTACGTTCCGTGGGAGTCACCTATGAAATTTTTATGGCATTTGTTAACTACGCCGGCGAATATACGAATAAAGTATTTTTTTTTAAATTTTATAAGCCACTGCTACGACTTAATAGACTCTGTAAAAAATGTTGTTAGTGGGATATTGCTGCATACTAGTTTAAAGGAGTAGTAAAATGCACACCTTTGTGGCTGATATCTACATACCCCCTTACTAATAAACGTATTATATCAGATGTATAGAACTACAAACCGATTTCTCTCTTTCAGTCGTTAGTAATTTGACAAAGCTTTGTATACAGACGCTATCCAACTTTTTTATTTGCTCAATAGTCCCGTTATTGACCTCGATCACGCCTGATGGAAAGCGGTGGATGAGGTCTATGATGGAACGAACGTGCCTAGAATATGCTTAAGGCTCTTAAACTCCCAAGCATCGACGAAACACAGCAGGCTGCTTGACGCCGGACTACGGTTCGCAAACCGAGCGGGCGTTAGCCCTACCACCGCAAGGGAAGAATTGGCCAGTCAAAGAAGGTGTTGGGTGTGACTGTCCAAGATGCGCCGAGCGCTCGGTTCAGTTGAGTAACTGGCGGAACAAACTGCGCTACACGAGGAGGCTTCTTCATGCATCCCAAAAACGTTTACTAGTAAGGGAGTTAGTGTAGAGCATAGGTGGGTAGGCACTTCAGTAGCTTTTGTTTATGAATCGTAATTGTCATTATCACATAGCATCACGCCAGTATTTCGCGGAGTGTTAGACAGATGTGTACCTATAGCACACCCACATGTCGTCAGTCCCATATAGGGACAGAAACAGAGGGGCTTGTTGCTAACTAATAACAGCCGCACGGGTCGACCGATCAGGTTAAGCTACGTTTGCCGCGGTTAGTCCGTGGATGGGTGACCATCTTCATATACCTAGACCCCTCCGTGCTTCGGAAAGCACGTTAAGCCGTTGGTCCCGGCTGTCATTCGTGAATCTTTGACAGTCGTTACGGGTCGTCAGAAGCCCGAAAGTCTGACAACCAGTCTTACCAAGGTGTATCGTATTACCCAATAAGTGGGTTGTGGAGGTCAGATAGGCAGTCGCTCCATGTAAAGTACTGGTATTCAGCTGCATCCGGTTAGACTGGAAGCCGACCCCAACATAGTTGGGAAAAGGCTGGCAGATGATGATGTAGGGACAGAAAATCCCTCATTGGGGGCTAGCCTATTGCCATCAACGGAGCACAAATCCAGACTCCGAGCTGTTACTGAAAAATTCCAGATGGAAAAACCCAATAACACTTCCCGACCCGGGCATCGAACCCAGGACCTCATGCTCTACCATTTAAAAGGGAGTTTGGCTAATTGTTGATCGCAGTTTACTGTAAGTGGTAGTCAGGCTAATACTGCTTAAGTATCTTCAAAATCTTGACGTAGGTACCTACCTGATGTCTACCCAATATAAAATAAAGCGTTCCTCAAAAATATTAAAATTCAAGTCAAAAATATTAAAATTCAAGCTACAAGATTATTCGAGAAAAATGAATAAATTATTATGGCTTGAGGATCGAGGCTTGTTGAGATGTCGATGGGTTTTACAATACTTTATACAGCAGCGCTAATAGGATGTTGCTCAGTACAATCAGGTTCACCTTACGACGTAAATAGCTTAACACCCGGTTTCTGAATTGAGAATTGTAAGTTGAGAACTTGTCAAAAACCTAGCATAATTTATGGTGATTCCTTCAATGTGTCCCGTAAAATTGGAATAAAGTATATTATGAATTTATGATACATGTGTACTATCATATGTTGGTCATTATACCCGAGGCGGTATTATTCGCGCGAGCCGTATGCGAGAGCGATAAGGGAGCCGAGTAAGGGATCAATGCACACGCGTTTCATACGAAATTTTTAACACACTTGTGAGGAAAAAAACAGACTTGTATTAATTATTTAGCAAATATTTATGGAAAATGGCGCGCTGGCTTTATTTTTCCCGCGCGCCGTGCTAACGGTGCGCACGCCAGTGTAAATAAATGCACTGGCAAAACCGGTACAGCCTATATAAAAAATATAATAAACACAAAATAATGTTTTAACTGATCTTATAGTATTGTCGTATGTCTATTGTAGTTTAGTTAGCATGGAATTAGTAAGTACTATTGGCATAGAGAAATATACATTCGTTCAGTGAGAATCCGCAATAATAGAACGTCAGTTAGGGACTTTTCCGTTTGGTTCCGGGAAGGATCACGGACAGTTTAATAAAAGGTAAATAAATTTTGGTACAGTTTTGGGACTAAGGACAATTTTTTTCAGACTATTTAAAAGAAAATGTGAAATATAGCCCGCGTATCCCTTTTGGCATGAAATTTATCTTTGATGAGATTAAAAAAAGCGCAGGTGTCCGACTAGCAAATAGTTATCTGTGGCGTTACCGTACTAGTGTGGTAATATAAAGTAAAAAGCACGCGTGTTTAATACACTGCATTATGGAACTAAAAGCGGTTCATTATGAGCCACTTTACGAGCAAATTATGTTCTGTTTTTTTACCATGCGTTAAAACTTTAATGATTACATAATATACAGGGTTATTGGAAAAACATTAACAACCTCTTAAGAGGTCATTGTACTCATCATTATGAACAACTTTTACTATGGGAACAAATCTGAAATCGCGAAAAAAAAATCGGCTGTTCCCTACATTATGACGAGTTATACGTTCGCATAACTTGTCAAAATGTAGGGAACAGCTGATAATCCTGTATAAGCTTACAGACTTAAATTAATATTAATCATATCCACATGTATAAAAAAAGAGGGAAAAGAAATAAGGGACATCAAAAATTCGTTCGCAACTCCGCATCGCTGTCACATGAAAAGTGCCCGAAATGCTGGCAGCATTGCCACATTGTACGGTGAAGCTTTTTTGGCCAAAAAATAGACCAGCCCTCCCGCTCTGGGTGGAGCAGAAGGGAGTGTCAGACTCTTACTGACTAAAACCCACCCGTGTTCCTTCCTTAGCCCTTTGTGTTCCGGGCTAGCGGTAACCCTTTCGGACAATCCCGCCGCCCCCGCAGGCTTCGGCCCTTTCGGGCCCCTTCCTTACTGCTGACATCTCTTTGAGGCGCGCGTGGAACACGTACGCGCCGTCCGGCACGGGCCTGGTCCTGATCGGACGGAGGGTTACCCATTACTCTCCGCCCGCAGGCCCGCATCGACGAATCGCTTGGCGATTCCTCGAAAAACCAAGTAGGCACTCAGTGGGCATTAGATCACATTTTCTGATCTTTGAAGATTATTTTTGAATTTCGAGGGCTTTCACCTTAAGTTATCCTATAGTTTGACAGGTTTCTTTACTTCAAATTCTCAATTCAGATACCGGGTGTAGGTATATCTTGCCCCACAGACAACTACGAGGTTAGCGCAGGCAAAGCTTATAGTTTAATTAATTAATCTGCTTTCAACTTCATATTTTGACAGTTTATAAGTCAAGTTTACAAGTTTTTTGGCAGACTTAAAATTGGACGTAGTTAAGCAAAAAGGATCCAACCCACAACATGACCGAAAATGAGTTAAGCATACCAAACTGCTCGTCAAGGTCTATATTTTCGATTAGCAAAAACAATCCAAGTAAAATACGAATATTTTGACATTGAAAATTCGTATTTTACTTGGATTGTTTTTGCTAATCGAAAATATAGGCCTTGACGAGCAGTTTGGTATACTTAACTCATTTTCGGTCATGTTGTGGGTTGGATCCTTTTTGCTTAACTACGTCCAATTAAGCTTATGTATTTAACTTTTAACTAAACTGTTTTTAATATGAAACGTCACCTGTGTTCGGTTCTGCAAAATCTTTTGTTATCCTTAGGTATACATATTTAAGTAATAGTAGCTGCGCCCCGCGGTTTCACCCGCACCTGTGTCGAACCCGTAGGAATATCGGGATAAAAAGTAGCTTATATGTTAATCAGCTAGCTCCATACAACATTTTATCAAAATTGGTCGAGCCGTTTGAGCGTGAAGAAGTAACAAACACATATAAACACACACACACTCACAAACTTTCGCCTTTATAATAATATATTAGTGTGATTATAAACTTGAAGTTAGGTTTTTTTCATTTATTTCTGTATTCTGCAAATACGATTGTGAAATAGTTTCTGAAGCTTAGGTAGGTACTTACCTATCTGTGTGTCATACTTAGATACTTCTCAATCGAAAGCTTATAAATAATAAAAAATATTATATAAGAAGATGAACTTGTAGGTCAGGTTTCAGACGTTCAGATTCTTTTTTTAAAAACCTTGCCCCACACTAGGAATTTCTCTTGTATTGTGGGTGCGTTTACAAACATTTAAACTCACATACACAAACAGCCAGACCCGGAACAACTACTTGTAGGTCATACAAATATTTGTTCCGTGCGGGAATCAAATCCGCGACACGCAGCGCAGCAGTCAATCGCTTAACCACTGCGCCAACCGTGCCGTCAATATCTATAGCAGTACTTCTATGAAATAAAAATTTGTGTGACCTGCGACAGTCCGGAGGTTACATAGCCATTTTACACAGAGACGTAGGGGCCCGTGGTTAAATTAATAACAGTCGCATAGGTCGATCGATCAGGTTAAGCTACGTTTGCCGCGGTTGGTCTGTGGATGGGTGAGCATTTTTACATACCGAGACGTCTCCGTGCCTCAGAAAGCACGTTAAACCGTTGGTCCCGGCTGTCATTCGTGGATCTTTGACAGTCGTTACGGGTAGTCAGAAGCCCGAAAGTCTGACAACCAGTCGTACCAAGGGGTATCGTATTACCCAGTAATTGGGTTGTGGAGGTGAGATAGGCAGTCACTCCATGTAAAATACTGGTATACAGCTGATTCCATTTAGACTGGAAGCCGATCACAACATAGTTGGGAGAAGGCTAGGCAGATGATGACTATATCGATGAAAATTGGAATGATAGTGCACTGCTTTACAATTGTGTAGCGAAATTACGAAAAAAGTAAGTATTTAATGGGGAAGCATCAGGGTAGCCTGCGAAATTCAAATTTTCTTACGTTTTTTGCAATTTGCAGGTCATTGGTGCCGATTCCTTTGTTCACAAATGTGATTAAAAACTTGCCTACTAAAATTACGTCAATTTACGTCAGGCGCTGATTAATTTCACAGGACTAAACTCAAATTTATCTTCTGTCCTTTTCTTAGTGGAAATTAAAGAAAAAGACACACAGAACTTTTTAGTTTAGTTCGTGAACAACAGAATCGACACCAGTGTCAGGTTGTATTGTATGTTTAATAAAATATGATTCGCGACCGTAACAAGTAACTATGTATTTAAAAGGACATATTTCATGAAATATCAATCAATAGTAATCACGTACTTGTGACAGACGTTTTATGGTATCCCACTTCTGGGCAGCGCCTATAGGAGCTGCGCAGACAGTAAATAAGTTATTTTACCTGTTAAACAGCTTATCTAGCACTTGAGGTTTTCATACTTCGGGCTGAATTTTCAATCGACAGATAATTTTTATTCGTGGAATAAAATTGACGTTTGACAGTTTCTGTATGGAAGAACTGTCAAAAATTCAAAATTATTCCTCGGATAAAATTATCTGGCGTTTAAAAATCAGCCCTCACTCGTATTATTTTCGTGTGTAGGTGTGTAATCTACCTTTCATATATTTCTCGCTAGACTGTAAATAAAAGCTTAGCCCTAAAACTTGAGACCAGACAACCAGCAAATTGGCTCTCTGTTTTATCTGAAAAATAAAAATCTTTCAACGTAAAAATAACACGGTGTTATTTTAAAAATAAAATATATTAGATTCCCAATTCATTATATTGTTGGTAGGTACCTAATACCACTATCTATATAACAAAGGAGTCTATATAGGGAATTTCTCTAGCGTAAATAAAAATGATGTTTTAACAATAAAACTTTAGATGTTATAAACGGCAATACACATAAATGGGAGTTATTTATTTTCATTTTAACCACAATATCAATAAGCATGGAGATATTGAAAATGTTACTGTATTTTGTAAAAATATTGTCTGGTGTACCCACTTGAGTTAGCGTAGCGTTGCCACACTGTATCGAAACAATTTCATGTTCTTTATTTTATTACTAGCTGCTGCGCGCGACTTCGTCCGCGTGAAATTTCTTGTTCCCTTGACCCATCCCACATCGCCTGCCCGCGCCTTACTTAAATTTTAGCTTAGCGTTATTGCTGACTTTTTTCTGTTTGCTCAGCTCTTAAGGGTCCTATCGTGATGTCAAATAGCCTTTTTTTTTGAGGATGGGAAATCATCAAATAACCACTCCCGCTCTGAGTGGAGCAGAAGGGAGTGTCAGACTCTTACAGACTAAAACCCACCCGTGTTCCTTCCTTAGCCCTTTATGTTCCTAGTAACCCTTTCGGACAATCCCGCTGCCCCGGCAGGCTTCGGCCCTTCCCTTCTCTTCCCTAAAGCTGATATCTCTTTGAGGCGCGCGTGGAACACGTACACGCCGTCCGGCACGGGCCTGGTCCTGATCGGACAGTGAGTTATCCATTACTGACCGTCCGTAGGCCCGCGCCTACGGTGGCCGGGAGTCGTCATGCGGCTTCCAACGCATGTTAAATAGCCTAAAGCTTTCCTTAAGAATTCAGCTATGAAATGCAAAAATAAATTTTAAAATCCGACTGGTAGTTCCAGAGGTTTGTTTATTACTACTCCATATAAAATTATATTTTTAAATAATAGAATATAAACATTTAAAATTAAAAAAAATGTAACCCATCGGTATCCGAAACAGGGTTCAAACTAGCGGCGGCGGTCAGGGCTCCAGAGAGATGAACCTCCTTACAATGTGAAAAGCCTCATTTATTATTATTGTGTACATTTTAAGTTAACCTGCGACAGAACATGTATGGTGAAGGATGTAAAGAGATTATTCTCTTTGAGAAGAGACCTTTGCGAGTTTGATCAAATTCTCGGCATTCATACTAATTTATACAATGAGTTAAGAGTTACATCATTTGTTGATGACACAATATGAACAAAGTGTTTATCATTTTTATTTTATCAGACTCTAGTAAAACGAACTTGTGTAAAGTACAATCAACAATATTCTAAGTTTTTAATTAATTATCACGTAAAAAAATAAGTTAGATTAAAGTAGCTTATTAGTCTTCTAGACTAGATTGTAATTAGTTACTTATTAAAACCTGGTTCTTTTTAATAAAGCATTAAAGAAAAATTGGTTGGTTTTATGTCAAAGCTTGACATAAAACCAACCAATTTTTCTTTCTTTCTTTATTCGTGAGCGTGCCACTTTAATCTATAACGGGTCATCTACAGTTTAAAAATACTGTAGGTATCTTTTTTGGACAATGATTGACTCCTAATAAATGCAATATCAAAAAATACCAAACATCTATCGACTTTAGTTGTCGACTATAAGTACTTTACGTAAAATATTCTCAATCCATGCATAATATAATAGTAATTTTATTTTAGGTGCATCGTCTTCACATATTATTATAATATAATAATTAATGAATACAAAATATTGTAAAACATTTTAAAAGAGTCGAGTTTCTTGCCCATTCTTCTCCATAAGAAAAATACCTTTTGGAAGGGGCGGGGTGACTAGAATCAACTCTATTTTATTGTAATTTTTGACGTTCAAAAGTGCCTTTTATTTGAAATAAATGCTTTGACTTTGACGTTTGCATGTTTTACAGATTTTCCAACTAATAAAGCCCCCCATTTAAAAGTACACAATATAAAATAAGCTAAGGTCGAAGTACCAGTGTGGAGGCATCGTAAATTCAAAGTGCCGAATTTCACGTCCCACTTAGTTCGTGGGGGGCGAGTACTGGCAGACAGTACTTACCCGATGCACTTGCTACCTCGTGTATTGACTTATGTCGTCTGAGAATGCTTAGAGTAGTTGTTTATGTTCTTGCTTTACAGTTGGCAGGAATTTTGTACTGATGATGTAACTTTTTATCTGAATGTTTTCGGACTTTGTGAAAGGTTCAAATTGTTTTAGTTTATGGAGATTCTGATGAATAGTTAGAGAGTAGTGCTGGACCAGTGGTAACAGACGCGATACATGAGTTGCACTTTACTTTGTGTAAATTATTTCATCACCACTGCTCTTAAAACGGTGAAGGAAAACATCGTGAGGAAACCGGCATGTCCCAGAACCAAAAATTGGAAGTCAGGTGGCATCTATCAGCACTGGGTCCGCGTGGTGGATTACGGCTCACTAACTCTCACAGAGAGGTAGCCTGTGTCTCAGCAGTGAAAAATTATAGGTTGATTATGTAGGCGTGAGAGTCGCGGGCAACCGATGGATGCAAGTGGCGGATTTTCGTTCGGCGAGGTGGTCTAAGGGGGAGGCCTTTGTTCAGCAGTGGACGTCTTCCGGCTGTTGATGATGATGATGATGATGATGATTATGTAGGTAGAGATCTAGTCCTTGGCCAACAGAGTGCAGTCAAGTGACCTTTCCATCATTTTTGTCTTAAAGTCGGCGTATTGTTGACACCTGACTGAAGAATGAGTACAGTGACTTCCTTCCCTTGGTCTTCTTTCATGTAAACTATCCCCCTTACTAAACGTATTATATCAGATGAATAGTTACACACCGATTTCTCTCTTTCAGTCGTCAGTAATTTGACTTTCGATAGAAGAAGACAAAGCGTTGTATAACTATATAGACGCTATACAACGTTTAATAGTAAGGGGGAATATTAAAAAGAGAATTTGATTTTTTGTACATTTGTTTGTTACGCTTTCACGCTAAAATGGCTGAATGGATTTAGATGAAATTTGGCATTAGGGTAGACCATGACCTGGATTAGGACATAAGATTCTTTTAACTCCGATATTGCCACTGGATCGAGACTTATGCGGGTGAAACAGCGGGGCGCAGCTAGTTTTTCACAAGGCAAGCACAGAGTGATAATGAGCTACGGTTGTATTGTTTAAAGCGGCTGAATAAACGAGTCGAAAGTTTTTCTTTAGTTTTAAATCATAACTTCCG
Organism: Globia sparganii; assembly: GCA_949316385.1. Lineage (NCBI taxonomy): Eukaryota > Metazoa > Arthropoda > Insecta > Lepidoptera > Noctuidae > Globia > Globia sparganii. Next base: position 16,253,496 of record OX438653.1, on the reverse strand, counting down.
AGGTCACCTAGATCCTGCTGAGAAGGTAAAAATAAGTACCTAAGAAACTCAAACAACTACGGAAAAAGGTTTTTCCACGCAGCTTTGTGCAGTAAATCAGATAAAATATATCAGCAACAAACCGTAAAGTTTCTGGATAACCAAGAGAGAGTACGACAGAATATATGTATAACGTTATGTGTTAGATATCATATGAATCTACACAATTTTGGCTATCCTACCGTCATTACTTCATTGCAGTTTTACGTAACAGATAGAACAGCACTTGAAGCTCTACATATTATGTCATTAAAAGCTCGTTTACGTAGGTACCTACACCATTAGAGTCTTTAGTCGAGTGTGTTCATTTTGAGACTCAAACCGGTATGTTTAAGTAGTTACTACAAATTCACCACTTTTAACGAACCATTGAACCTCGAATACCTTCCTTCAATATTTAGTAGCTGGACTTATGCTGGAATATGTAAGAAACATGAGATAGGAAAGTACAGTGCTAGAAAGATCTTTTGGTGCTTGAATGTTATTGACAGGGGGGCGTTGATGGTAAATATTATTTTGTGAAATTTTATTGAAAAACAAGAAGGCCGCCCTGTACCCACAGTTATATTGAAATTATGTAACCAAATATAATTATACACTCTACTGAGGAAATAGGAATTGGTGACTTGTAAATAGGGCGTACTAGTCATCATTATCTGGTGATCTGTAATAAATATTTTACCTACAACAGACACTAGTCTCTATTAAGTGTTACCATGTTTGTGATTATGAGAGAACAATAATTAAATATTATATCATAGTAGCAGCGCCCCGCGCTTTCACTCGCGTTAGTTTCGATCCCGTGGGAATATCCGGATAAAAAGTATCATAGGTGTTAATCTTGGTTATAAACTATCTGTGTGCCAAAGGAGATGTTCCAAAAATGTATGGAGCCTGGGCTAGCACTATGTACACTAAATGTAAATATTGCTATACAATATAGTAACCGTTTTTTAATGTTAATTTTCTTTAATTTGACTTCGTTTTAATGTACATTACAATTAACTCGGTCAAGGAGAGCAACACAAAATAAATATGGTGGACAGGTGGATCAGCAATTAACGAAATGTCACTATCACTATGACAATGACATTTAGATTTGATGCGTTTGTCTGCGAAAAAAAACAAAACACGAATTCGAAAATAATTGGGTTTTGTTAGTGGTATAATATTTAAATAGGACATTCTACTTGATTGCGGCAGTACATCTTTGATTAGGTACCTATTTAAACGATTGGTTAAATTGGTTTCAAGAGGAGCTTGAAACAAAGGCTTGAACGTTATTTTGTTTATCAAACTGTGTTTCATTCTATAACCACTGTTAACCGCCTATCATTATACCCTGGACTTCGATAATTCATAGGAGAGTAGTGAGCTGTGCAGTACCTGACAACTGCAACTTATTGTTAGAGTAGTGAACTATTCCTATTACACAGTAACAGCTGGGAAGAAACCAACTATACAGCGACAACCAACCAAACTACTGTCATCTAGGCAGTAACAGTTCTTCAAATAAGTTCTATTATATTTAGTAGTACCTATTAGTATCAGGATGAGAAATCAGTCATGAGAGGTATACATATAAATAAAACAACTTGTTGGAACTTATGATTTTATTCATTTTCCATAATATCGTCTCTTCTTAATATTCCATCCAGGAATGACGCCGGTGCTTCTATGCTCTCTTGGTACCGAGCCCAACCCAAATACCACACAACGGTCATGATGTGAGAACAGCAACCCACTGTCCGTTTCCCTGAGATACAACTAAGTACAATAATAGCTGATTATTTTTATTATCCCAACTTGATCCTTCCCTTGCTAGCATTGTAAGTTCGTCCTGAGCCATGTCGAGATTTTATACGGCCTCTGATTAAAAGGGAATCAAGTTGGGGTGGGGTTGCTTCTGTCACTACTTCCAGTTGTTCCGATACTTATTTATTTATTTATATATACTTTATTGTACACCACAAAAATACAACGAGTAAAAATACATCAAACACTACAAAACTACTACTACTACTACCTGAAATGATCCATGCTGTCTAATATCCGAAATAGCTTCTAGCCTGTTTTATTTGATAGGTACATAGCCCAAAAAGTATCAAGTCAGATATTCCTGAAATTGTCTTTTGTGACTCCAGTCCAGAACTTAAAAAGTCAGTCATCAATACTAGTCATATTATTAAATTCTAATTGATTTATTTCATCGTCCTGGACACTCAGCCTCAGCATTGACTCTATCTCATTTTTTTTTATGTATTACAGAACTGATGCTGGTCCAGAAACTCCCAGTTGTATAATGATTTATGTTCATTACATACTCTTGCATTTTCAGTCACAAATATTTTTTCAGATTTAATATAATTTTTATTAAGTATTCCGGCACTCTATTTCATTCAACATTGTTACAAGCTGGCACAAAGCAATGAGTACTTGTCTGTGTTGTGTGTAAAACCATCAAGTGTTATTGATGCACTTGTGGCTGAATTTCAAATTCTTGCACAACTTTTTGTTCCATTCCTATAATTTCCTCTGCCTGTGTCCAGCAGTTCGAACAAAGAAGTGCATGTTCTGGGAACTGAAACAATACAAGAAAAGAATTTACTTAGAGGCAACAGAAAGGGTTATAGTTAAATATGTGAAAAAAGTAAATTGGCACTGACATTGGTGAAGCTTAGCTCTAAGATTTACAATTGAATAGAGTCACTGGGAAGAGTATACCAATTGCACAGTTAGGTTACTTGCGTATACTTACAGTGTTTATAGACATAAGATGTTACAGTTTAGAAATAAATGTTTTTACCTGATGGCCAAGATACCGCTCGATGACCGAAATTATTTCGGGACCCATAACATCGGCAACATAATATTGTTCATTTTCATCTATTACAGAGGTGTACTGTAGGCACGACATTTTCAATAAACTGGAATAAGTTTACAATATATTAAAATATGAAACAAGGGAAGAGAACATCATTTATAGAAATAGCATTTGAACAAAACAACAAGTAAATGCACGGGTTCAAGGGGACATACCTGAAACTGAATTTATTATTGTAGAATACCACATACATGACGGAATCGAAATCACAGGCGAATCGGAAACCGTAACAAAGCTGCCGAGGTCAACAGGGAAGCAATGTCAAACTTCAAAGGCAAGCTGTCAAAGTCGTCAAACGTCATGTCAAACACAACTGTCATGGCTACCATGATAGGGTTATCCTATTAAAAAACTTCCCAAATAATCATTTTCGTACGCCTGTACTTTTCTTCAAATTAATTTGTTTGTATTTTTATGAAAATCCCCTATTTTTTTCCTATTTATCTATGTAGTGTACATGGTGGTGGCCCAAAATCAAACATCTCCTTTCATCCAAATCAGTTCAACGGCTTACGCGTGACTGAGTTACAAACATCCAAACATCTTCACAAACTTTAATATTTATAATATTAGTAGGAGTTATACAAAGTGTAACGTTAAATGCGCAAAACCTGAAAATAGTTTGTTCATAATTGACTACTGAATCGATTTCAGTAACTTTTAATATAGATTTAAGAAAAAAAAAATGTATTTTGCCATACTATTCGCCGATTGAGCCAAACACAATTAAGTCTTATTTTAAGGCAATAACACTCAATTTTGAATGCATAAAGTAATGCTAGGATCAATACGATTTTCTTAATAATAATAGTTAGTTAAAAAAAAAATAGTTTTGGTCTAATTGGGGTGTATGAGGTTTTGCGCATTTAACGTTACACGTTGTATAATAATATATTATTTATGTTTACTATATATATTTTTGATATAATATACCGTGTATTATGTGAGCAGTGGTGGCCCATCGGTAATGGCCCCGTCCGACCGATTTACTTTTTGTAAATAATTTCATCATCACTGCTCTCAAGACGGTAAAAAGGTCGCGAGAAAACCGGCTTGTCCTAGAACCAAAAATTTGAAGACAATGAGACATCCACCCGCCCCGTGTGGTGGATTACGGCTCACTCCCTGTGACAGAAAGATGACCTGTGTTCCAGAAGTGGGAATATTGTAGGCTGATTATGCATGAATTTAAAGAAGTATGTTTCTAATATGGTTCGCAATTGTAGGTATATTACCATCCTCGCCTCAGTTACGGTCTCGTATATATGGTGCATCGATCGATAACTTATTATCGTAGGTAAATTCAGCTGGTATCGTACTTTGTGTGCCGCTTAGACTTATAATTAACATGCAAGGGGCGAAGTTATAGATAGTTTCGAATGTGGTCGATTACATGCGGAAAGTATACAGAGACAAGGTTTTTCTTTCTTATTTCTTTGGTTTGAACGGTTTTACATATTTCACTTACCTCGTCTTCTGAATACACACTCTGACATTGTCACACTGTCCTCCCACACCTATAAGACTGTAATTTGAAAACATCAAGAATGACAATTAAAAAATTATTAATAATATTAATTATTATTTATAATTATTATTATTTTACTTATCTCGGGACCATGGGGTTCCGGTCCTTTGGAAGGCGTACGAGCGGCAGAAGCCAACTCGCAGAGGCCCCTTAGGAAATTTTAATGAAATGCGGCACCAACCGACGATTATCCCTGTATGCACTATGAAAGTGCACCCAAGGATAACCCTCGGTTGGTGTAGGACTATTGTAGGATATGGAAAAATAAAAAATTGGACTATGGGTTTGGGTGGCTAAGGTGGACTGGTTACCAAGAACTATGAAAGAACTACCCCTGCCCGATCAATGTTTTATATATACACGGATAAAATGGCAGGGGGTTACTTGCACACTCAATAATGGGCCCCCGGAAACGATCGCTAGCACATAGTGACGTAGCGACCAGGGGGCAACATGTCCTGAGGTGCTTATGAGGAGTGGACAGGTATTCCACGGCTATCAGGACAATCACGGAAGTACGGTCAATATCCCTACCAGCATCTTACTGGAATGCATCCTTCCTCCGAGCACGTTTGCTCTTGCGAATCTCCACTCAAGCCGGCCAATAAATATAATATAATAATATTCCACAACTATCACACAACGCCATCTAGTCCCAAGCTAAGCAGAGCTTGTGTTATGGGTACTAGACAACTGATAAACATACTTATATATTTCTAAATACATACATATTATAGATAAATTACACCCAGACACAGAACAAATGATCGTGCTCATTACACAAACATTTGTCCTGGGTGGGAATCGAACCCACGACCTCCGGCATAGCAGTCAGGGTCACTAACCACTAGACCAACAGGCCTGACATATACATATACATAATAAAGGCAAGAATGAGGTGGGAGCTCTGTTCCTCGTCATTGTTCACTCCAGCCAGCCAATAAAGGCAAGCCAGAGGTGAGGAACAAGACTTCTCCCGGGAGATAGGGTCTGTGGGGTCGCTACTGCCCAACAGCTCGCCACATGCTGCCCTGCGGGTTTCTGTATCTCTCTTGGTCTGGCTCCTCACCTTAGACCTGTTCTGGTAAAGTAAACTCTTCCGGTACAGGCCTAGAGTTCGGAGCGCGCAAGCCCCACCACGACGTCAACGTAGAGATACGACGATAGGGTTATTATTATTATTATTTATAATAATTATTATTATTTAATAATTGTCGTTTTGAAACAACGACATGGAGAAAAACAAGCTCATCGTTATCTGAGTTTCTGTAGCAGTAGTAAACTCATAAATCCAGATACATGAATACAGCAGTTTTGAATGGCCGTAAAAAGGTCACAAGGTCCCTACTATATTATCAGGCGGCTGGAATCTCAACAGGTGCCCAATTAATACTTAAATAACCTCCACTGCTGTATTATAAGTGCACCTGTGAGTATATCGTCTATTATTGTATTATTGGAATCGTTGGAGAGAATATTTTTGGACCTTTATAAATTTTTAAAATAGATTTTGGAGTTTTTGGACTACAAAGCCTATGCTGTCTGGGAATTAATAATGTAGTATAGTAATTTGTCCAGATGTGGTTGTGTTATTTGTAACGTCAAGTGCGTGTCGGACCACACCTCCTTTTCAATTTTCATCGATACTCGTATAGTCTCCGACTAAAATGGTTGTGTGACAACAGGACGGACGGACAGAAGAACATGACGAAATTATAAGGGTACCGTTTTTGCCATTTATCTTTACGGACCCTTAAAAAAATAGAACTTCATCTTCAAATGAGAGACGGTCTGACAATGAAAACAATTCAGCTCCGGTGAACTGGTTTTGATTTAGCTTGCAAGATTTGACCTAAACAAACTAGCATACATACAAGCATTGCAAGTTAAATAAAAGCTTGTAAAAAATCGACTCAAAGTCAGAGATACACCCAGAAATATATTTATATACCCACCGTCCACATTTTCCAGATTAATAAAGGAAATAAAATTTGAACCATTTTATTCATGTTGCTAATGTATTTCAGTAATTAGTTACAGAGCCGTTTGAGTTTCCGATGAATGAGAAAATACCTTTTACTACAAAGGAAATTTAAAGACATTTAATGCTTGACTGTTTCTTTATGTTTAATGAAAATTACTCTAAATGTGAAGGTTACTTTAGAAGACGAGATAGATGTAGTTGTTGATAAGTTAAGCTTAAGTCTTGGAATTGACCGGGCTATTCATATCGTTTCGGAATTTCCCGGAAGTGAAGATTGTACCAGCTGACCAGAAGGCCAATTCTCGTAATTTAAAACGTTCAAAATCCAGTCGCAGTCTCATCTTGGCGACAAAAAACTGTCAAAAACTTGTCAAAATGTAGGAATTGACTAATTAATTAATTATTAATGAGAATTGCCCCTCAGGTTAATCAGAACCATTTGACATTATACAGGGTGCATTTGAAATCATGGGCATTATTTTAACCTAAGGTACTACTTATGATACTAATTGCATTAGGGCTACTATTACGCAAATCAAAAATATTATTAATGCAAGTATGGAAAACCTTAAAATGTAGTAAGTCATACAAAGTATCAAATTAGTTGCGCTTCTCGATAGCAAATGCGTAGGTACACTACGCCGTACGCGCGTCCTTGGGCGTGAATTCTTTGACCCCGCCCGACTCACGTGACATTCGTAAGTTGCCAATGAATTGATTCATAATAAATTCCAATTTTCCCTTCGTACTTTGCCGGCTTAGGACGGTCAAAACTACGTCAACTAACATACATTAAAAAAAAAACATTTACGTACCTAGCTTGTGGATCGTTTTGAAAAAACCTTATTTGTCGGTAAAGTGACAGAGGGTAAACGGGTGCTCTTCCACGAGCTTGTGCATGTGCTGGCACGTGAATAGACGAAAAATCCAACAGGTTCTGAGTGGTTCTGGTGGAATGAGACCCCGTGAAGGAATAGGGTCGTTCGGGTAGCGACGATGGAACATTTCACGAGTTCATACTAAATTTCTTGTGCGATCGTAAATTACAACCATTTGTGGGTATTGTTGGTTGGTGTACCTAGCTTGCACATTACGCGGTCGAGGCATCGTGTACACAAACACACACACAACACACAACTACTACACTAACACTTAATACACTGCAATCCAAGCACCGTATGACGCGAGCGGCGAGTACGGCGATTACGTCACGGGATCAATAAATCAATTACGCGTCAATGCACCTGCGCAGTCGTTATGACACTGGTTCCGGGTTCGTGACTTCGTGTTGCGGCGGGAAGCATACCCCGCGCGGGGGTGATATTCGTATTTTTGCGAGTGAGGGAGTGGGACGGAGAAAGTTCAGGGAATCCCGCCGGACGGAATGTCTTGTAGCCCATTGTTATTATTACTTGTAAGGAAAAACCCGCGCGCGCGCAGGTGATGTTTGTTTACATTTCGCTTTGCGCTGTACTGCGCTTTAAGATTTTGATATTTCAACAATTATTGGCGTTAACGAAGTATTTTGTTTTAATTACTTTAAGTGTTTATTTGCAATAATAAGCCTTGTGCAATTTGATTTACTACATTTTTAAGGTTTTCCTTACTTGCATTAATAATATTTTTGATTTGCGTATTAATAGCCCTAATGCAATCAGTATCGTGAGTAGTGCCTTAGGTTAAAATAATGCCCATGACTTCGATTCCACCCTGTATATAGACAATTCTAATTTTTCAACTCTTTATTAATAGTTGTAATGGCAATCATATCACTTGGTTTTAATAGGTTTTTATATTTTTACTTTGGGACTAAACCTGAAATCGTGAATTTAAAATCAGCTGTTCCTTACATTTATGTTCGTATAACTCGTCATAATGTAGGGAACAGCTGATTTTTTTTTCACGATTTTAGGTTTGGTCCCATAGTAAAATTTGTTCATAAAATGATGAGTATAATGACTTCTTAAGAGGTTGTTGGTGTTTTTCCAATAACCCTGTATAATTCCTCACACTATCCGCCCATATTTTCTTTGGCCTTCCTCTTCCTCTCCGTCCACCGACATTAATATTCATCATTCAGTGATACATGTATTTTCTCCATCTTCATCACATGGCGATAAACCAAGCCAAATGATTTCCTTTTAACTTTTCCGTCACTGGCGCCGTTCAAAGTTCACCTTATGTAAGTACTCATTTCTTACTTTATTCATTCTCGTCATTCCATCTCAACTTTGTCTTTTCCGCTGCATGCAATTTTTTTTTATTGCTGTATGGTCCCGCTCTTGACCTCGATCACGCCTGATGGAAAGCGATGGATGACGTTTATGATGGAAGGAGCGTGCCCAGAAGATACCTACGGCACTGGACCTCCCACGCATAGACGAAACACAGCAAGCTGATTTACGCCGGACTCCGGTGGGTTGCAAAACAGGCGGGCGTTAGCCCTACCATCGCAAGGGAAGAATTGGCCAGTCAAAGAAGGTGTTGGGTGTAACTGTCCAGGATGCGCCGAGCGCTCGGTTCAGTTAAGTAGCTGGCGGAACAAACTACTACACTTGGAGGCTTCTTCAAGCATCCCAAAAATATATTATAATTAAATAAATAGTAATATTTTTTCTTGCATCTTCTTCATGGCCCAGCATTCTGATCCATACAGTACGACAGGACTTATAACAGTACTTTAAAATGCTTTTATTAGAGAGGAAAATTGTTTATTCTGTAAATAGGATACCGGAATCACATTTACAGTTCATATTAAAAAATATATATATAAGCTAGATGGAGTCGACACTTCCTCCTATATCCGCGAAGAAATGGCGATACAATCTCAGGGGTTAAGGTCTGGGCACGCCGCGATAGCGGCGGTAAGACCCCTCTTTGAGGAGTGGCTAGAGAGGCGCCACGGCGCCCTCACCTACCGCCTGACGCAGGTCCTCACCGGACACGGGTGTTTCGGGAGGTTCCTGCACACCATCGGGCGGGAGGAAACGCCCGGGTGTCACCACTGCGAGGGTCGCCCGGAGGACACGGTGGAGCATACGGTGGCGGTATGCCCCAATTGGGCGGAGCACCGCCGTGTTCTCGCAGAGGCGATCGGCAGCGGCGGCGACCTCTCGCGCCCGGCCCTGGTTCAAGCCATGGTCCGGGGCGAGAGGGAGTGGGAGGCAGTCACCTCCTTCTGCGAAGCAGTCATGCTAGCGAAGGAGGTGGCGGGACGGCTGAGGGAGAGGGCCTCACGTCCCAGCCGCCGCGGGAGACGCCCCGGGCGTCGGGAGCCGCGAGACGACTCCCGGCCACCGTAGGCGCGGGCCTGCGGGCGGAGAGTAATGGGTAACTCTCCGTCCGATCAGGACCAGGCCCGTGCCGGACGGCGCGTACGTGTTCCACGCGCGCCTCAAAGAGATGTCAGCATTAGGAAGGGGCCCGAAAGGGCCGAAGCCTGCCGGGGCAGCGGGATTGTCCGAAAGGGTTACCGCTACCCCGGAACACAAAGGGCTAAGGAAGGAACACGGGTGGGTTTTAGTCAGTAAGAGTCTGACACTCCCTTCTGCTCCACCCAGAGCGGGAGGGGTCATTGGATGATTTCCCATCCACAAAAAAAAAAAAAAAAAAGGGGTTAAGGTCTCTTTTAAAGTCCAGACATAATCTTGGTCAAATTTCGTGAGGACTATGTAGGTCCGTGTCTGAAATGGTCTTTTGAGGAAAGAACCACACAATCTCCAATCAGTGCAAGTACATATTTGTCAGTAATGGTGTAGCTCAACACAGGACTGAAGGAGCTCAACGACTCGACGAACAATACCAAAGAAAGGACATTTAGTTACGCCACATAAGATACTCAAAATGATATATTATAAAAAAAAAAACTAAAAAAAAACATCACTACAGCCACTTCATCTCTCTCCAGCTCTCTAATTGGTCAGAATCGGACGTGTGTTAGCATAATGTCGTCTACTGAAACATTGCGTTACTGTCTGCTGTCACGATTGATCGCCGCAATCGACACAAGCTCTACATGCATACGGAGTTGCTTGAAGTTAATCGAGAGGAACTTGTGATTGTATTATATCTTTATAATAAGGTGGTTGGTGGAATTCATAGTGCACGTCGTTTTGCATCGTTCTCACATGTATTATTTCCTTACAAATGGTCTAACCAATATTTTGATTTAAAAGAGTGTCCATGGAGTTCCTTGGTAGTTTTTCTCCACAGGAACCTACAAAAAAAAAAAAACACGCACACAAGAAACAAACGAACGACGTCAATTGTGGTTATATTTTTATTATTTCCCGTGCCCAATCAGACATCAAATGATCTTGTCCTTGTTTGGCTGCAAATAGATACAGCTGTAATATACTCGTAAATACTAATAAAAAAAAGCCGTATTACGCAACACATCTATAAAATTACAGCGAAGTTACGATTGGCTTTACAACCTCCATTTGACGAACGCATAAGGGTAAAAAGGAACGTAGGAAGTAATGAAATATTCAATAAAGACAATCCTCGTCATAGGTTTTTCTAAGGTAGGTCGTCTAAGTGTTGTTTATACTGCGTTCAAGAGCTGTCACTGTCAATTTTCCACAATAATGATGACTCTGACGCTCCTGAGCGCGGTTTATACGTACTAATCGCGCTCAGTTTCATTGGTGAAATCCGACCTTAATACCTTGCAAACATTGTCTTTTGAGTAAAAAAATGTTTGGGGGAGTGGGAGAGCAAGTCATCTCGTTTTTATCGCAGCTCTTTCAGTTGGGTGGGTCGTATGAATGCGACGAATTTATTGCGATGTACAACCTTCAGTGGAGCGAGAAGAATTAGCCGACAATCAGCCCGGGGGCTTGTACTAGTGTCATGCTTTGTAGTGCAACCTATTTGTTACAACTTGTTTTTTTGCTCGATATAAATGTCGTGAACTTAGTTTTATTCGTCTTGTATTTTTTCAGGTGAAGTTGATGTAGCTCGAAGAATTATTCTGCTGCGATTTTTCACAGTTTTTCTTTTGTGTTCGTGATTTGTTGCTCAAATACAAAATTAATGTAAATAAAACCGTACCGTAACCATATGAAATATTGGTTTGTTGATATAAGAAATAATACAGGCCATATAGGTTACCTACCATTTGATTTGTGAGTAAAAAGGTGTAGGTTTTTTTCTCTGTTGCCAAATAAATATTACATTTTCTTTCTTTCTAGGTACTTATCTAGAAAGAACAGACACAGTTTTTATCTACACAAACAACATGAATCTCTGTATTATTTCCAAATGAAAAATTGTTGATACAAATGAGTTTCATTTGACATCAATAATAAACAAATGTTGGTTTCCACATCAAATTTTAAACTTATGTGGACTCTGTACTCTTTCAGAAAATCTAGTTATAGTTTACATATGATAATTAACTGTTATTCAGGTTCATGGCTTTCAAATAAGGTTTTAGAAATAATAGACACTTGTGCATGTACTTACATAATGTATTTTTCCAACACACAAACCAAATATACTTTTCAATCTACACTAGGTATCTTTTATAGACACAAATTCATTTAAGTACTTGTATCACGACGTCCAAAGCACGACTGAGCTCGTAGAACTGGCACGACAACGAAGGTGGCGTTTTCCCGCCATTCTCATTCCCGCCATCGACTGGCAGTGCGCTGTGACTCGTTAGTCGTGCCATCTACGGACTCGGTTGGTACTACATTAGTCAAAATAATACTTTTAATAAATAAACAGATTTAGTTTAACATGGCTAGTATAATAAAATGCGATATAATTTACTATTGATAACAGTCGGCCATCCAAGTTACATTATACGTCCTCATGTAAAGAAAGCACAGACAAAATACCTTAATATACCTAGCCTAAATGTTGTTAACAATAATGATTGAACAAACTAATATATTACAATAATATGGTATATTTAATAGCACATCATTTTGGTGTACTTACATAATTTTTGTTTAGTGAAAAGAAAATAAATTTATAGATTTATTAAACAATTGTTATTTTATCAAAACTGATTATTAATCACAATCACAAATCATAATTTTGGGCATTATTTCATGGCCCAGTGATAATTGATAACGAGCGTTTTTTTCATGGCTCGATGTACATTTATACGGGCATTATTTCATGGCCCATTTTGATGGCATTATTTCATGGCCAGAGTTGACCTCAGTAGACATTATTTCATGGTCTACGGGTCTGAAAGGATTGAGTACAGTAACGGGCATTATTTCATGGCCCAGATACTGAAACTGTAAACCTGTAGGTAAAGCTGAAATAAGTAAGTTTAATAATATTGACATTTGATGCAAGAATACATATTAAGGTCATTCGGTGTCATTGCCAGACGATTCGTCATGTGGTCTATTAAAGTTCAGCCAAGCCTTAATTTTGTCACTTGCAACAACTGTCGAATAAGACCGGTTAGATTTTCGTGTGAGAGGAGTATCCTCAATTTGATACCGATCGAAATCATAAATTTTAGTTATTCTATAGGGTCCCTGAAACTTCGGAACAAGTTTTTTACTATTTCCTGTAGCTGGGACTTGACGTTCAACCCTCACAAGATCACCTACTTTATATTTTGGAGCGGGGCAGTGCTTTGCGTCATAAGCCTTCTTTTGTGACTCTTGATAGAAACTGACATGAGAATTGATTTCTTGTCTTATTTGGGACAGGTCTTGGCTGTTAGAAGAACCAGATAAGTCGTCTGACAATTCGGATACAATTCTACAGTCACTTGGACACGATGGTCTAATACCGAACAGAGCCTCTGACGGCGTTCGATTTATACCCTTGTTGAACGTATTGTTCATGCCCCACTGAACCTCAGGTAGATGCTCATCCCATTTATTATCAGGGGAACCAACACACTTTGTAGTTAAAGCATCAACAAGTGTCCTGTTATAGCGCTCTACCTGACCATTGGCCCTTGGGGTGGAAACAGCATTCAACACATGTTTAATGTTCTTTTCGATCATAAACTTTTTAAAGTTTTCGCTGGTAAATGAGGTTCCACGATCCGATATGATCCTTTTTGGAACACCAAACAAACCAAAATACTCCCGGAAAACTTTAATAGAGGTCGAAGTTTTTGTGTTCCTTACGGGTTTTAAATAAATATACCGAGTAAACGCATCGATCAAAGCTAAAATGTACATGTTTCCTCTTGCACTGCGTATAAAGGGGCCAACATGATCTGCGTGGATAGTGTCAAAGGGAATATCAATCTTTGGTATAGGATGCAAAGTACCAGGTTTCTTGCCTCCAGCGGCTTTTGAATAAGCGCATTCTAGACAAGAACCGACATATTTCTTTACAAAGTTACGCATTTTTGCAAACCAATATGTCGCTTTGATACGTTCCAGAGTTTTATCAAGTGCAAAGTGGCCTATATCGTCGTGATTTTGTTTAATGATCTGCCACCTCACCCCTTTCGGCACGACCCACCTATCACCGTCACTAGTTACCCTAAAGAGCCTATTATTCTTCAACTTATAATTTGATTTAATGTCAACTACGTCATCAAACTGAGGATCTTTTAGAATTCCAACGATCCTCTGAATATCACTATCTGCGCCTTGGACTGTAGCTAACCAATCGCAATCACTAACGACCATAACATCATGAGCCTGCTGCATAGGGTTCCGGCTGAGTGCATCGACATGAGCCATGCGATGACCGGCCCTATACTCAATGCAAAAATTATATTCCTGCATCTGTTCCCACCACCTAGCGACTCGTGGAATCATATCTCTCTTCTGAAACGTCGCACGGAGCGAGTTACAGTCGGTTATAATTTTAAAAGGGATACCAACTAAATAAACGCGGAACTTCTGTAAGGAAGAAACTACGGCAAGCGTCTCCAAGTCGTATGACGAGTAGTTTTGTTCCTCGGGCGTTGTCTGCCTACTAAAGTAAGCGACTGACCTAAGCACATCATTCTTATCTTTTTGTAACAAGATACCCGCCACTCCAATCTTACAAGCGTCCGTATGAAGCTGGGTTTCTGCATTCGGATTGTAAAGGGCTAGAGTGGGACGTTGTATGAGCTCTTTTTGTAAACAACGGAATGCGGTTTCCTGCTCAGTACCCCATGACCATTTGGAGTCTTTCTTCAAGAGTTGTGTAAGAGGTTTTGCAATAACCGAAAAGTTTTTGACAAATCTGCGGAAGAAACTAGACAGCCCAAGAAACTGGCGAACATTATGTTGGCTCTGAGGAGTTGGGAAGAGTTTCACAGCCTCTACTTTCCTCTCACCAGGACGAATGCCACTAGCAGAAATTTCAAAGCCCAAATATTCGACCGAGCTACAGAAAAAGAAGCATTTGGGGAGCTTTAATGTAAGGCCAGCATTGGCAAACAGGTGCAGCACTGACTCTAATCTCGACATTCCTTCATTGATATCCTTTGAAGGGATAATCACGTCATCTAAGTAGGCCAGGGCTTCCTTGTGTCGCAATGATCCAAGAACCTGGTTCATAATACGTTGGAAGGTAGCAGGGGCATTTGCAAGACCGAATGGCATACGATTAAATTCATAATGACCATCCGGCGTCACGAACCCAGTTTTATGTTTGTCTGCTTCCCGGATTGGTATCTGATAATACCCTGACGCAAGGTCCAAAGTCGTGTAGTATTTATTACCAGAAAGGACATCCAGCTGATCGTCAATCAGCGGCATGGGATAGTTTTCCCGGACGGTCTTTTTATTAAGGGCACGATAATCTATGCATAAACGAAGTTCACCGGACTTTTTCCTAACCACTACAATAGGACTCGCGTAACATGACGTTGATGGTCTTATGATTTCATTCTCCAATAATTCAGAAACTATTTCCCTAACCTTCTCCTTTTCGCTGATCGTCAAACGATAGGGTCTATAGACGACGGGTTGGTTATCTTGGAGGTCTATCGTCATATGACCAGCTGTGGTGTTCCCTAATTCGGATAAATTCAAAGCAAAACAGGATCTATACTTATTTAGTAGATTGAGCAGTTGAATCTTATGCTCGGGAGTAAGTCCGTCTTTAAGATTTAAATCAGCTTCGGTAATAGACTTAAAGTCATTGCTGACAGTTGAGGAAATATTCAAAACTTGCACACTGGACTCTTTCTGAGCCACACGACCACGAGCAATCAGAGAGTGTTTTGAAAATACCAATGGTTTTGACGAAAAATTACTAACAACGATCTGCCCTGTTCCACATTCTTTCATTTGGAACAATCCAGCAGCTACTAAATAGCGAACACCCTTTTGAAATCGTAAACTTCCATTGACAAAGATGTCGCCCTGATGTGGTGGATCTGTATACACGTCCACAACAGCATGACCCAAAACTTCGACGGAATCTTTACAGAACAAATTTATTTTGCTATTAGGTTCTACATATTGATGATCGAGTTCAGAAATTTCCAAGGAGTCACTAGTTTTACGAATGACTACGTGTGGCTGCTCCGTAAATGTTTGACCTACTAAAAGGGGCACATGCATTGCATCATCTGCGACTATCAGCAATTCGAGATCAACCTTCACCTGATCAATAATTATCTGAACTCGTTGTTTACCTACGCATGGGACAACCGAATTGCCAAATCCTCTTAGTACTGGAAGATTATGGACACTATAACTCGAACCTATGTTTCGAAATGCTGACAACCTGATCATTGAGCATTCGCTCCCAAAATCTATGAACGCAGTTATGGAGAAACCGTTAACAGTAGCGGTTTTGAAATACTTCTTGTTTGATTCCGACACCGAGGTGGTTATTTTTGAAGAGTCAACCTCGCCTACATCGCCCCTATCCTCTATTCGCATAACCTTTTTCTCTTCAGTCGTCGGCAGTTTGGCATAGCACTGTTCCACCTCATGACCTATTCTATTGCATCGACTACACTTTTTTACCGGTTGAGTGCATTGAGATGTAACATGACCATCCTTCTTGCAATTAGAACAACGTGTAAGCCTATGGTTAGAGCCATTTTGATTCTTTAGATGTTGACCTTTAATTAATTTACGCTCGTTGTTGAATTTTATGTTTCGAGCATTACGTAAATACGAAAGGAGTCTATTAGGTTCATCGAACTGAGCTGCCTCAGCACCTAATCTAACCGACCTGTCGTCAATGCCATGTAGAATGCATTCAACTGCCCTTTTCCCACTTATACTACACCTATTGATTAGTGACAGTTTCTCATAATAATACTCTTCTAAAGAGTCTGTGAACCTAGCCCGTTTGGCCAACATATCGCTCAACATTTGGCCATAATTTTCTTCCGATGGGAAAGCAGCTAAAAGTTTCCTCTGCCATTCAGCCCAAGTAAACAGGACCGATGGAAGGCCCTCGTACCATCTTTGGGCTATACCCTTTAGTTTTGGTAATGCAAAATGAATTACTTGCTTCTCCGACCATGCATAAATGATTGCGCACTCATTGACTTTATGAAGCCACATAGTCATTGTCTGTTCCCGTTTACTTGGGTCAAACTCGGGAATCGTGTTGTTAAGGGAACCTAACTTATCTGCACTATTATTAGACATAGATTTTAAAACATTAACAATATCCGAAAGAGTAGATAATCCCAATAGAGAAGTAGACTCACCCGTGGTATTATCTTGAATTGCGGCATGCACGTCTCTCACCGCGCTAGCTCGCGGCTGCCTCACTGGGCTACGCGAACGGCACCTCGCACGGCTTGGCGAGTGGCAGCTTGCACGGCTAGGTGAGAGACGATCTGATGCTCGGCGGTCCGCGCGGCTCGATGCTCGGCGGTCTGCGCGGCTCGATGCTCGGCGGTCCGCGCGGCTCGATGCTCGGCAGTCCACGCGGCTCGATGCCCGTTGGTCTGCGCGGCTCGATGATCGGCGGTCCGCGCGGCTCGATGCTCGGCAGTCCACGTGGCTCGATGCCCGTTGGTCTGCGCGGCTCGATGATCGGCGGTCCGCGCGGCTCGATGCTCGGCGGTCTGCGTGGCTCGATGCTCGGCGGTCCACGCGGCTCGATGATCGGCGGTCCGTGCGGCTCGATGCTCGACGGTCCGTGTGGCTCGATGCTCGACGGTCCGTGCGGCTCGATGCTCGACGGTCTGTGCGGCTCGATGCTCGGCGGTCTGCGCGGCTCGATGCTCGGCGGTCCGTGCGGCTCGATGCTCGGCGGTCCACCCGGCTCGATGCCCGGTGATCGGCGCGCCTCGATGCTCGGTGGTCCGGGCTGTGGCTCCTCTGCTCACTTCGCTGTCGGGCCTCTGGGTTGCGCCGTCGTTGACGCAGCCGGTCGCGAGAGCGGGGGCTATCCCGCCTTCGAGGCTGCACCGGTTGATTTGATGAGCAGCGACTCAGGCGCCCTCTTGACTGACGCCTCAGCCGACTGCGTGACCGACTTAAGTCCCGGCTGCAGGCTTGACGCCTTGCAGGACTGCGTGACCGTCGGTTAGCAGTGGGTGACCCCGTCGGATCTGTCGGGGTGTAGACCACACGTTCTCGTTTGTCCCCCTCCATGGGATAACCTTGGGTTGTTAATTATATTTCAGAGAATCTAAAATAAACAGAATTAGCGCAACATGAAGCATAATATAAGCACATTATGTACTTGAGATGCACTAATATATTTCATAGGATTTTATAAATCTACAATGGTTAAGTATGGTTAAGCCACCTGTTAATCTTTAGATAACCGTTAAAGTAACATAATAAACCGTTAAAGTAACGTAAATCGTTAAAGTAACATAATAATCGTAATGAGGAAATAAATTGTAAATCTAAGGTCGAACAAAATACCGCCAAGACTAAAACATCCACCTATTAATAAAACTCGTGGTTGTATGGTATGAAGCGAGTAGCAGTAGTTAAGAGAAAAAAAAAAAAAATAACAGAAACCATTTCGTATTAAAAGAAATCAAATTTGTATAAGCAGGTTTGTATACGTAATAATCAGTTAAAGGACACTGAACGAGATAATGGAAATTTTATTACCATTACGTGTGAGGCGTTTATTGTCCCCGCAAAGTGTTAAGCAGACTAAAATCATAGCTTGGCAGCGTTACATAACAACAAGATTTAAATTTCAATAATATTTAATAGCCAAGAACCAAAACAAAATTACAAAAGGACAAATAAAATATCACAATGGCTATGACAAATAATTAAGGGTAGAAAAATATTTTACTGGCCAAAACAGGATTCTTTATCCCACTTCTGAACTGTGGACTCTGTACTCTTTCAGAAAATCTAGTTATAGTTTACATATGATAATTAACTGTTATTCAGGTTCATGGCTTTCAAATAAGGTTTTAGAAATAATAGACACTTGTGCATGTACTTACATAATGTATTTTTCCAACACACAAACCAAATATACTTTTCAATCTACACTAGGTATCTTTTATAGACACAAATTCAGTTAAGTACTTGTATCACGACGTCCAAAGCACGACTGAGCTCGTAGAACTGGCACGACAACGAAGGTGGCGTTTTCCCGCCATTCTCATTCCCGCCATCGACTGGCAGTGCGCTGTGACTCGTTAGTCGTGCCATCTACGGACTCGGTCGGTACTACATTAGTCAAAATAATACTTTTAATAAATAAACAGATTTAGTTTAACATGGCTAGTATAATAAAATGCGATATAATTTACTATTGATAACACTTAGGTTGGTAGGTAGCTGTGTACGTCAGATTAGTAGGCAATTTAACAACTAAGTACTTCATAATTATTATGTTGCGAACTTTTTATCAAGATCTGTCTGGAATAGAAAATAGGACCGAATTATTATAGAAAACCGGCCAAGCGCATCACGGACCATGCGTTGCGAAGTTTTGAATTTCTCGCTTGCAAAATTAAGTTTGTACTTATGTAAGTACTAAAAAAAAAACTATGAAAATCAAAGTTATTTCTGCGATTGTAACAGAAAATATCCCATATTATCTCAAAAACTATTGACTTTAATAGCCACTTAGAAAGATAATCTTCTCAATAATGAGATCCAACAAAATGTACATATCTACTTACCTATATATCCATTTCTTCGATAATGGCGCTAAAAGTCTGCGAGTAAATTGGCTGTATGATATTCAGATGGACGGATAGACGGACATAGCGAGATTATTAAGATTCCGTTTTAGCCATCTGTACGTAACCCTTAAAAGAAAGAAAATATGTTTATTTGGCACATGTCATAAGTACACACAATAATAAAAATAATATGAAAAAAATGTATTCCAAAAAAAAAACCGCTCACGGTTGCGCCAAATAGGTCCAGTTCAGCAAAATGACAGACCAGCAGTGTGTGACGCTGGTTTGACCTTATGATAAGTGTGACGGAAAAGCGATAACACCAATACACAAACCACCGACTCGTGAAACCACTGACTTAATAAGTAATATCAACACCAACCTCATTTCAAATATTTGCATAAAAGATATAGGGTACACCACGATTACAGCAAATCGACCAATAACACCATTACAAGGTAAATCAATAATTACAAACAACACTGGCACATGCAGACCACGCTTCCCCGCGCTCCGATAGCAACCATTTTGGAAAACCCGAAGCTCGCTTCAATTTTATTTTCACGCCTGCAGTTCGGAGATACGCTGAAACTTTCATCGTGGGCTTTCACTAGAGGCGAGAACGAAACATAAATTGTCGACGGACGGCTCACAGCCTATGTCTTTATTTTTCAAAAACAATGCACGTATGTTCATTTGTTTTTTTTTGTTTATTGTCTTTGTGTGTTTTAGTCGAGTTTGCTTAAATTAATATTCATGGCTTTTTTGGAGTAGATTAGCTGGTTTTGTGTTACTTTCATTTAGTTTCTTTGGCAAAATATTATCCTACTAATATTATAAATGCGAAAGTTTGTGAGGATGGATGAATGGATGTTTGTTACTCTTTCACGCAAAAACTACTGAATGGATTTTGATGAAACTTTACAGTGATATAGTTTATACATCAGAATAACACATAGGATACTTTTTATCCCGATATTCCCACGGGATCAAAACTTACGCGGGTGAAACCGCGGGGCGCAGCTAGTATTACTATAATAATTATGAACATCGTTAGTATAAAACTATAAAAAAAATGTGAACTGCAAACCATTTACAATTTATCGCCTTATTTTCCGATAGTTTACACTTTGTCCGTGGTAAACCGACAAATTGTGAACTGTATCAACTTGCATGCGACGGATCGCATCTTGCGCTGATACTAAAAAGCCAAGTAACTGCGACCAACTTGTAAGTAGCGGTCGCGGACCGCTGCCGCGGCACCGCTCGCTCTGCTCGCTCGGCTGGGGCGCGGTTGGTCACAGTTCAAACCTAATCAACCCATATAGTCGGGATGCCATGGCTTAGTTACTGCGACTGATTCGGTTACCGCCAAGACCAACAAATCAGCAGTGCGATTCTGTAACCATCTCACCGTGAAAACTTAGGTGAAGTGAGCGTGGAGTGAGCTGTCAGTGTCATCCTGATGCTAGGGATTGATACTCTTCACGGTGAGATTTTTACAGAATCAATCGGCAGGGACGGTTCACAATTTTACGGTTTAACATGGATATAAGTATTATAAACTATCAAAAATTAATATATTATATTGTAAGTTTCACGAGACAAATTATACAACGTGTAACGTTAAATGCGCAAAACCTCATACACCGTAATTAGAACATTGAGTTAAAAGCATAATACAATAACCAAAACTATTTTTTTTAAAGATAACTATTTTTATTAAGAAAATCGTGTTGATCCTAGCATTAGTTTATGCATTAAAAATTGAGTCTTATTGCCTTACAATAAGACTTAATTTTCTTTGGCTCGATCGGCGGATAGTATAGCAAAATACATAATTTTTGAAAAAAAAACCTATATTAAAAATGACTGAAATCGGTTCAGTAGTCAATTATGAAGAAACTATCTTCAGGTTTTGCGCATTTAACGTTACACGTTGTGGAAGTGGCCACTTCTTCTTCCCTATCAGAAAGAGTGAAGGACGGGCGATTTGGGGGACTGCCTTTTTTTTTTTTTTTTTTTTTGTGGATGGGAAGTCATCCAATGACCCCTCCCGCTCTGGGTGGAGCAGAAGGGAGTGTCAGACTCTTACTGACTAAAACCCACCCGTGTTCCTTCCTTAGCCCTTTGTGTTCCGGGGCAGCGGTAACCCTTTCGGACAATCCCGCTGCCCCGGCAGGCTTCGGCCCTTTCGGGCCCCTTCCTTTATGCTGACATCTCTTTGAGGCGCGCGTGGAACACGTACGCGCCGTCCGGCACGGGCCTGGTCCTGATCGGACGGAGAGTTACCCATTACTCTCCGCCCGCAGGCCCGCGCCTACGGTGGCCGGGAGTCGTCTCGCGGCTCCCGACGCCCGCGGCGTCTCCCGCGGCGGCTGGGACGTGAGGTCCTCTCCCTCAGCCGTCCCGCCACCTCCTTCGCTAGCATGACTGCTTCGCAGAAGGAGGTGACTGCCTCCCACTCCCTCTCGCCCCGGACCATGGCTTGAACCAGGGCCGGGCGCGAGAGGTCGCCGCCGCTGCCGATCGCCTCTGCGAGAACATTGGGGGACTGCCTTATGTAATTTTGACGATCGAAAAGTGTTGATTCTCAGCCTAGTTTGAATAAATGACTTTTGGTTTGATTTGAGTAGGAACAGGAACCATCAAAACTCTACTACCAGTTGCAAAAAAGTCACACATTTTTTAAATTTTAAAGAGAATTGGCAAGAGCTCAGTAACACCGCGTTATCAGAACCTATAACATTGATATCGAACATCAACAGTACCCTCCTCCATTAGCACTTGCCAGTGTACGCCCAGATTTTATCTAGCTGTCGAGATACAACATAATTACGTTGCTAATGTGTTTTCAGTACAGTACAATAGACATCTACGATGTATTAAGCTATAGAGGTATGAGGAACAGGGTGTAATGTTCTTCATCCTTCATAAAAAAGGGAGGTTACCCCCACCAGACGGGTGTTGGGTCTGGTGGGCTACTGCCCACCGTCTGATGGCGAACGCGGTCTCCCCGTAGTAGTGCAGAATGCATGAGCATTTCACCACGTTAAAAAAAAATGGTGGACTACTGCCAGACGATTGTTTTTAGGGTTCCGTACCAAAATGGTAAAAAGGAACCCATATGGTGCGAGTCAATCTGTCTGTCCGTCTATCACAGCTGGATATCTCAAGAACTACTAAATGGTATCAACTTGAAATTTTGAATAGTTTTAGATGACGTTTGCCTAACTATTTTGCAAATAAGAAAGAAATAAAAAAAAAAACGGAAAACTAAAACGGTGTCTTTAAATAGTACACTTTAAAAAAAAAATTACATTAGTTCCGTTATCGGTGGCAGATGGCGCTGACCTAAAACTGCAATATTCTACACCGCAGTGTTAATATATGATAAAAAAATCCAGATATGTGTTTTAGGACAATAACCGTTGTCTGGGTATTCTATTCTGTGTTACTAGCTAGTTTTAGATACTTTAAATTGTAATCTGTGGAGAACGTAGTGGGTAGCATAATTGTTTTATAATGTAATATTTAAGATATTATGACTATTTCTTATTGTGTTACTGTTTGTTTTCCTTAAATAAATAAAACAAAATAAAAATAAAAATGATGGTACGGATCCCTCGGTGCGCGAATCCAACTCGCTTTTGGCCGGTTTTTTTTTGTTAATCTCTCGTAGGTCAGCTGGTTGTTAGTCTGTCTAAGAGGTTGTCAGCTGGTTAACCGGGGTATCCTGAGGATGCTTTAATCTTTTAACCACCTACGTCGGATTAATCCGACAAATATTTTCGTGCCCGTTTCGCCAAGGTCGTATATTTACGACCAAATACCACAGCTCGTTTACTCTGTTTTCTTATTAATTACGCTGCATTCTATCAGGTTATTTGAAAAACAAAAAAAAACGACAACTGATATAAAGTCGGGTTAAAGGGTTAATAAATTAGTAAGTAATTATTATTTTGTAGGTATAACAAAATACACGTAATGTTATTGTCATTCATTGTTAACATAACAAACGGCGTACGTGCAAACTGTAGCTAGTTATTCGGAACCTAGGTAGACTTATAGCCTACAATTATTGTTTGTAGTCAATTTATTGTTTTCAGCCTGTGTTACTATACTATACTCTGGAGGTAATTATAATACTCTGTTATTTCATGTGTGTCTAGTACCTACATTTGTAATTACGGACTGTTTAGGTACTACATTTCTAGGATGAACTTAATTAGTTATGAGCAAATAGCTGGTTAAATTGCTTAAACTAACATAAAACATCACACCTGTATTCGCCGAAAGGTTAGGTAGAGGTGAACTTATAGTAGAGCCGCCGGCACAGCTAGCTACCTGAAACTGTCAAATTTTCTAAATCAACTTTGAATCTTATGCTTTAGCGATATAGGGTAATTCCAGGATAGGTGCCCCAATGGGATAGGTGCCGCGACTTTGAATACTGTATATTAGAAATGTCGTGGGCTAAAATCGTACTACGTAATAGGAAGCGCTCCCCCCGCAGACCCCAGTGCCACGCCAACCGCACGCGAGAGCGCATTCGTTTTGCCCGTGAGTGTAAAAATCTTCCGCGGCGAGACCATTACAAGCGTTGAAAATATAATCGTAAGTACTTACTATCGAATAACTTTTCACTCGGTTATAAATTCTATATTTTTAAAATTTATTTGATGATATTACAGTTTAAAGTACACGAAATAATGCTATAAATAATAGTTTTCTTTTTAACTTTTTTTAAATTAAAAAAGGCATCTATCCTGTGCTAAAAGTATAGTTGCCCCATTTGCTGTTCGGGATAGATGCCCTCAGGGGCATCTATCCCTAAGTGTCTCTATAAATGTTTTCATATTGCAGGTGGAAGAAATGCCTCAAAAATACTCGTATAAAAGAAAACCGGGGGTGGTCCCCAGTCACATTAGTTGGACTGAAGAAAGCTTGGAAAAGGCTTTCCAAGAAATGTCCGCGTGCGGGCCCTATCAGAATACCAGCGCTGCGAAATTTATTTTTAAATATCGCAGCATCATGCTGAGATAGGAGCCTTTTGGTCTCGTATAGAACTTTCTGTTTCATTTTTCTTTTTTATACTTTATTTTTTATTTTGATATTTTAATTTAGACTGTGTTTAGTTTAGTTTGTGATCCTCCTGTACGAGTCGCAATAAATACTTTTTCTTTCTTTTCTTTGATGAGATTTTGTGCTGTCAATTGACTTTTTAAGTTCCCTTCCGCGGGTTGTTACTAGTCTTGATCCCCAGTGAGGGTACTTTCAATTCCAGTCTCCCCTGCTATGAAGCGTCCGCCCAAAGTTGAGAAATACTGGGTGAACATATACTCACTTATCTTGTGTTTAGGCGTACAATATACAGAAGATATAATAAAATACCTTGCCTTGTCTTTGATGGCAACAGTAGCAGATTGTGTGTGCTCAATAGACATAAATCATTAAAAAAGGTGTCACAAATTAATGTTAAATACTGAATACAAACTGATTATTGCAACTATAGTATGTTTTATTTCAATTAGCATCTAATATTGGAGCATTTATACAGTGAGTCTTCTATCCCTCACGTTAGGCATCTATCCCTTGAAGTATTTTTACTACGAGTCTTCTATCCCTCACTTTAGGCATCTATCCTACTTTTGAGAGGGTAAAAAAGTCACAATTTCCTCAAAATCTATGAAACTTATGTAAAAACAAAAGGGGTACCATCCTAGATTAAAGATCAAAGTTACCATATGCAAAAGACGTATTGCCAATAGATTTTTAATTAATAAGTTATGGCTCCCTATCAAAAAGTGGGGCACCTATCCTGGAATTACCCTAGACTTATAGCCTACAATTATTGTTTGTAGTCAATTTATTGTTTTCAGCCTGTGTTACTATACTATACTCTGGAGGTAATTATAATACTCTGTTATTTCATGTGTGCCTAGTACCTACATTTGTAATTACGGACTGTTTAGGTACTACATTTCTAGGATGAACTTAATTAGTTATGAGCAAATAGCTGGTTAAATTGCTTAAACTAACATAAAACACCACACCTGTATTCGCCGAAAGGTTAGGTAGAGGTGAACTTATAGTAGAGCCGCCGGCACAGCTAGCTACCTGAAACTGTCAAATTTTCTAAATCAACTTTGAATCTTATGCTTTAGCGATACAGTTGAAAATCTATTAAAGCCATTTGACAGATTGTAGTAGCTTGATGTGCTGGCGTCTGTACCTACTCCCACATTTCTCCAGTTGGGGTGACCTTATTGCCATCAACCAGGTACAATTTAAAGTATATAAAGTACTAGCTGCGCCCCGCGGTTTCACCCGCGTAAGTTTCGATCCCGTGGGAATATTGGGATAAAAAGTATCCTTTGTGTTAATCCTGGCTATAAACTATCTGTGTGCCAAATTTCATCCAAATCCGTTCAGTAGTTTTTGCGTGAAAGAGTAACAAACATCCATCCATCCATCCTCACAAACTTTCGCATTTATAATATTAGTAGGAAGTAGGATAGTAGGATAGGATAGTAGGAAGTAGGAAGAAGGATTAGTAGGATAGGAAGTAGGATAATCCTCCAGACGGTATTTCGGCCATGGTGGCCAACCTCAACGGAGACTAGCCTTCGGTGCGGGGGATATTATAGTGCACTAGTGTATGCGCAGATACAGATGCACTCTGTCTTCCCTCATTCTTATAGTCCGATGGGACGGCACGCAATCCGACACGACCGGAAAGACATCAGGCGAAGGACGAATGGCTTTCCGAGGTATCTCACCAGTAACTTCCAAACTCCGGGCTGCTATTGAGAAATTCTAAATGGAAAACCCAATAACACTTTTCCCGACTCGGAATCGAACCCAGGACGTCATGATCAGTAGAGGTCATTAGACCAAAGAGGCAGTGTTGTTGTGTGCCTTTGTACAGTCAGCAACAAAAGTCGATTAACACTTCAGTTTTTTAAATCTCAGTTATCGTGCAAAATATTTGGTAAAAATTGCATTGTACTTCTGCTACAATTTCTTTTTTTTTTATAAAAAAAAAAGAATTGTTATTCGACTTTTGTTGCTGACCGTACACGGCGTGGTTTCTTTACGGTACGGTGTATATACCGCAGGGTAGAAAAAACGTGTCCGTTAACAAGCTTCCATAGTGATCCATACAACACTGAAGATCGTGCCTACACACGGCGAATAGACCGTAATTTTTCACGGCAAGAAAAGCTTGTGAGTACAAAGGGCCTTAAGACAATCTACGCAAAACTTGAATATACTAAGCAAAGTACCTACTTAAGTATAGTAGATAATAAATCATTTGGTAAAGTACCTACTTCTACATTGTTACCGACTTAGCTTTGAAATTAATTACGTAAACAAACTTCTTCAGCTAATTAGTAACTTTGTACCGAAAGATTTTTGTTATTTCGCCGAGGAATAGAACGAAAGTCGATTTGATGTTATAGCTTGGCAACACAGAGCCACTTGGCGTAAAATTATAAAATCTCTCAGTGAATAACTTGTAACACAGATGATTTATTTAAAAAAATGGACAAAGTAGTTACTACTTAAAGTGTTCGTCTATGCGTTCATAGGTTCAGTAAAAAGTTTCTTGTGCATGACATTATCGTTACTACAGTCCGGCCATCGAAAGAATCCGTTTTAGACACCTGTTAGTGCGACAATTCTAGTAGCTAATAAGATCAAATTCGCAAGACACGTAAGTATTCGTTTTTAAGAAACTGACAGGAGTTAAAAAACGCATTCTCTCGTACTGTCGCACTGTAAGCTTTGGAGGACAGTCAGAGAAACCGAACAAAATACTAATAAGTTGCTGTTTAGTAGTTTTGCGCCTAAAGCTTTGGCTTACTAGGAAACCAGTTCTGTCATATTAAAACGGTAGTCATGAAAATCTGTCATTTTCACAAGTAGGTACCTAAACACAACTTATTTGACCTTTAAAGTGACTATTCTATTCTATTTTGTATTATGGCAAGCAAAGCCGATGTCGACCATTCTCCCAAATGCCTAGACTTCTAAAGTGAATTGGAAAAACAAGTGTGCAAATAAAAAAAAAAAATAATTTAATAGAACGACAAAAATCTTTGATGATACAGTTGAACTTAATGTACCTAGATCTTGTGTGGTTAGTACTGGACTGAAGCGACATTAAGATGTCATAAAATGCTCAACGGTGCTATTCTGTAAAAATATCACCGTGATAACTTAGGGGAAGTGAGCTGTCATTCCACCTGATGCTAGCGATTTTTACTATTGACAGCTAACTTTAAGCTCACTTTATCTAAATTTTCACAGTGAATTTTTTTATAGAATAGCATTACTGTATTTGGATAGCCGTTGCTCACATACTCGTTCACCGCTTTCTTAAGAAACTAAAAATTAAGTTGCAAATCAAGTTAGTGATGATGATGACGCAAAAAAAAAATGTGGGAAATATCCACAGGAATATAGAACAGCATCCAATTTAACACTACGACGTCAAAGGTGTACAAAACAGCAAGGTAGCTGATACGAAGCACAACAGATAAGCGTGTTTCAGTCTCGCTAAGTCGAAACCACCCTCAGAGACGGAGCGAGGCGAAAACGAAAACAATTCCAAGCGATCCTGCTGCAGATCATTACTGAGATTTCCAACTTCAACGACGTTTTAATATTTTTTTTTTCTCGTCTGGCTATCAGATACTGCTCCAAAGTAATTTGTAGAGAAACACATTTTTCTTTAACGGATCCATGGTAATTAAAAAACTGTTGAGTTCGAGCTTGCGGTGTAACGTTTTTTTAAATGTTTTGTGGCATTTGTTACTTTTAGTGGCTTTGTCAAATCGATACAGTAGTAATCCTTGATTTGTTTATTCTTTTTCTGTGCCTTCTTCATAAAAGTGAGGCAGCTTTTATATGAAATCGCCTCGTTCATTAATTCAATGAACGAGGCGATCATTAACTTGACTGTACCATTTTTTTGCAAAAAAAACTGGGTGTGTCCAGTAGGCGAAAACATAAAAGTGATTTTATTTAAGTTTCACTATGTGGACACGCAAGCAGTAAAAATCTTGGCGTGTCCAGCTGACGAAATAGTAAGTGATACTAATTTTGAGCCGTCATGTCGAGTTGGTGAAAAACCCGCCACTTTAACCACTCTTGTCTAATAAGGAAGGAATAACACCCCTCTTTTTGCTTCGGGGGTTAATAAGGAAAATGAAGTTTAAGAAGGAGAGTTCAAATAACTTAATGTATTATTTACTCTAAACGCGCTTATTTAATACATATTTGAATATCTAATGCCTAATAGAGCGGTGGCCCAGTAATAACAGAGCCGACTTACGAGTTGTAGGCCGTGGGTTCGAACCCAATCAGGCGTTTTACTTTGTATAATTTATTTCATCACTATTGCTCTCAAAAACGATGAAGGAAAACATCATGAGGAAACCGGCATGTCCTAGAACTAAAAATTCGAAGTCATGTGACATCTACCAACCCGCACTGGGCGTGCGTGGTGGATTACGGCCCATTCCTTCTCTTAGAGAGGAGGCCTTTTTTTTTGTGGATGGGAAATCATCAAATGACCCCTCCCGCTCTGGGTGGAGCAGAAGGGAGTGTCAGACTCTTACTGACTAAAACCCACCCATGTTCCTTCCTTAGCCCTTTGTGTTCCGTGGTAGCGGCAACCCTTTCGGACAATCCCGCTGCTAGAGAGGAGGCCTGTGTCTCAGCTGTGGGCATTAATGTTACAAGCTGAATATTATGCAATACCTATAATTATATCAAAACCACAGTATTTTTTAAGGCTTTTCTATAAAGCTTTACTCCTACGTGTGTCACCCCTAATTCATGCATCAAACACGCGACAATCCTTCAGAACGTCACTCAATGCTCACCTCAAGCAAACATGATTGACAATTGGTTTATACAGTTGGCAGCTTAGACTAAATCAATTACCCAGCCATCCACAGTTTAATGTTAGCCAAAAAAAGTCGAAAGCCGGGATTGGAATCCAAAGCTGACCGACCAAGTGTGGTAATTAATTACGCGAGTCGTTTTTGTAGCGGCCGGTCGGAAGAAACTGCGAAAGATTTATTGTTTGCGCTACTTCACTTCGGCGTCTCCCGCCGAGGAATTACTAATCTTTTCTTTAATTCTGATCCCTCGTTTTCGTTCCATCTGTAATAGACCCGTAAATACTCATTTCGGACTCCTTCATAATGCATTGACTTGGAATATAACGGAGTAAGAATAAGTTGTAAATCTGTATCTATACATGTTATAAATTGAAGTCGCTTTTCGAGGCTGTCGTTGTTCTTTAAAACTACGTAACGGATTTTTATGCGGGTTTCACCATAATTTTGAGAATTTATTCCGGAATGTTCATGGATGTATATTAAATTACATATAGTAAAATGGAAGTCTGAGTGAGGACATCGCCGTCGAGGTTATAGATTGTGCAATCAACGAAGACGCGCCCCACTCTTCTTCCGAATCGTTAGTGTTTATCGCTAGTTAATTCCATTAGTGTTTTAGTTCTTTCGATACACTCTAATTACCCACTAGTATTTACAAAACTAAAACACTAGCGAAATGTTGCACACTTCTGCTGTAAGCATTAGGAAAAAGAGTGGGGCGCGTATTCGTGGATTGCACTATCTATAGACTACGATGTACATGGTGTGACGATCTGATAACGTTTGCAGGGCCAACATGGCAAGACATCGCACAAGACAGGGAGGTTTGGAAAGACCAAGGGGAGGCCTTTGATCAGCAGTCGGACAAGATATAGGCTAGCAAAAAAAAAAAGAAATCTCGACGTTTTGTCAAGTCGTAAGATCCGTGCAAAGCAGGGGTGGGTAGCTAGTATATTATAATTAGAATACTTATCCCCTTACTGATAAACGTATTATATCAGATGAATAGTTACACACCGATTTCTCTCTTTCAATCGTCAGTAATTTTACTTTCGAAAGAAGAATGAAGTCGTTCTTATAAAGACGCTATACAAAGTTTATTAGTGAGGGGTCTAGTAGGTATAATGCGATATTTGTAAGGCATTACCTGCGAAGAATAATTACTCGACGTAATACAAAACCAGGAATCCGCTATATAATAATATGTGTTACAGGCAAAGTGAAATTACAATTTCAATGATTTTAATCAAAATAATATGATCCAAATCCGAATTGATTAATAACAGTAATTAAACTGAAACGAATGAATTAGAAAGTTGGTCGGTTCGTTTGTTTTGATCAAGTATTATTATGATTGGGTGTTGGACGGGTTTGCCTATAAAGCGCAATACACACTGAGCCCGCCGCTAATTTTAATTAAACAAAATATTTCACATGTTGTTCTATTGATTATATTATAAAAGAGGGACGATCAACGTTAGCTAAAGAAAGAAAATTTCGATAAAATTACTGTCTATTTGCATACCATTTAACCGGTTATTGGGGTTTCGGTACCCTCTGGGGCGCCAACGGGACCCTAACACTAAGGCTCC
The DNA here is from genome assembly GCA_949316385.1 of Globia sparganii. NCBI lineage: Eukaryota > Metazoa > Arthropoda > Insecta > Lepidoptera > Noctuidae > Globia > Globia sparganii. Next base: position 16,222,531 of record OX438653.1, on the reverse strand, counting down.
GCTGTTAGTCTGTCTGTCACAGGGCTGTGTCTTTTGAACCATAATAGGTAGACACTTGAAATTTTCCCAAACCGGGTACTACTATGGCCGCTATAACAACAAATAAAAAGGGTAAACGCGTTTTTTTTGGTTATAAAAATATGTATTATTAAATAATATACGGTGGCACGGAACCCTTCGCGTGCAAGTCTGACTCACAGTTGGCCGCTTTTTAGATTTAACAACGAATGGTATAACACAAAATAATACATGCAACTACTAATTCATTAAAACAAAATAATATTTAACTGCTAATTAACCTGTCGAAACGGCTCACTTAGTAAAATTTCAATATAAGAGAAAGGTCGAGAATTTGACCCCTAATATATTATGATACCCAAGGGACAGTTGGCGAATAAACTTGTACACTAGTAAATTGGGTTGTTCCCGTAAGGGCCACCTCGTTATGTGATTACCTATGTACTGATATTAAGCAAATTACATGAGTATTATCCTATTTCTGATATATTAATCCTTGGTGATTTATTTTGCGTTTACGATTTATCTGTATCGTGTTGTTTCTTCACCGAACATGGGCAAAATGTTTACAATTAGATTGCCGCGTAGTGATAATTAATTACTAGCAGCGCCCCTCGGTTTCACTCGCATAAGTTTCGACCCCGTGGAAATAGCGGGATAAAAAGTATCCTGTGTGTTAATCCTAGTTATAAACTATCTGTGTGTCAAATTTTAGTCAAATCCGTTGAGCAGTTTTTGCGTGAAAGAGTAACTAACATCCATCCATCCATCCTCACAAACTTTCGCGTTTATTATATTACTAGCGTCTGCCCGCGACTTCGTCCGCGTAAAATTGCAACCTTCCCACCGCGTGGGATCCGATACCAGCCCGAGCTACGACTTTTTTGGCGGTTATTATCGTTGTTTCTGACTTTTTTCATTTTGTTCGGCTCCTAAGGGTAATTGCGTGATGTTAAATAGAATAATGTACCCAAGATTTTCTAATATCTTTTTAAAAGAGTGTCCTTGGAGTTTCAGTTTTTTTTTTCAGATTTATTTTTTTCTTTATATTTTTTTCCGTAAGAACCTTGTACAGAGTATTAGAAAACTACAAAAAAAAAAATCAGCCAAATCGGTCAAGCCGTTTTCATGTTATGTCGTGACAACGGAAAACGGGTTTCATTTTTATATATATATAAGATATAAGATTACGAGTATATCTAATATATAAAATTACAGTGTTAGTTATCATACTCCTCCGAAACGGCTGGACCGATTTGTATGACATTTTGTGTGCATATCGGGTAGGTCTGAGAATCGGCTAGGTACTATATAATATTATATGTAATTATGTCTATCATAATATAAAGTAGGATAGTAGGAAGTATCCATTGTTCACAACCTCTATTGTTCACAAATATAGGTTTATATTGTTAGGAGGCCGGTGTTCAGCTTATCCAGAAATATCCTCATACCTAACTTATAATAGTCTAATCTAGTCTAATCTCAACGGAGAGGCTAGTCTCCGTTGAGATCAGTTGCTTTGGCTCTACGCGGCAGATATTATTATAGTGCATAAGTGTGTGCGCAGACACAGGTGCACTCACTCCTCCCTTACTCTCATAATACGATGGGGCGGCAAACTGACACGACCGTAGAGAGGTCAAGCGCAGGACCAACGGCTTAACGTGCTTTCCGAGGCACGGGGGTATCAAACCACCAATTTCCAAACTTTGAGCTGTTACTGTAATTTCTAATGGAAAACCCAACAACACTTTGCCCAAACCGGGAATTAAACTTAGGACCTTAGCAGTCGAGCTTGAGACTTAACCTAACTTATATACGGTGCTAGTTCATGAAAATGGTCATCAAAGACGTTTTGTCATAGCATTTTAATAAAATCACTGTTTAAAGATATACTTATTTAAAAACGATAAACCAGAAACTTCTACTCGTACATCACTAGCTGAAGTCTTGATAAAAAGATTTGCCAGTCAGCAAGGATAGTAGTCGGCTGTGGGGTTCGATCACCCGGAAGCGCCGGAAGTAGATACTTAAGTGAGTTCATCTCCCATGGAGCCTCTTGTGAATGTATCATTCATCATCATCATTATTAGCTCGAATGAACTAGGTAATGATCTACATTTCGTCGCCGTGGAGTGAAAACATTTTTTATAGGGAGAGATCCTATCTTAGACTTACCTTTTTAGTGATCCGCCAACGGGACTCTATTACCAAGCCTCCACTGTCTGTCCATCTGTCCTTCCATCCGTCCGCCTGTCCGTCTGTTTACAACCTATACATTTCCAGTATTCCTATATTATATTCCAGTCTATATATTTCCAGTTTTAGCTGACCTTGCGTTGTACAGGTTTTTCTTACAATCAGAAGTCAGCTTATACTGGTTATGTATAGCTTGATGTGTACTAGGTAGTCAGTTGAAATTTTCACAGTGTGTATTTCTATTAATTAATAAAAATAACATAAATTTAAAACTTAAATAGACATACAACAAACGTGTTTGCTCGGCGTTTTTTGCCTTGTGGTACCTACGGAACCTTTCGTATGCGAGTCCAACTAGCACTTGGCCGGTTTTTTGTATGCACGTGTTTCTGTGACAAATGAACCTATTTTTGTTTCTTTCTGTCTGAGATATGATCGTCATTGACGTTCCCCGAGGTTCTCATTACCGTCATAGAAGGCATTACAGTCCGTTTACAATTATTTTACCTCTGTTTTAGCATCACTGTCCAAATCACAATGATCTTTATTCTCATTCTTATAAGGTTGATGTTGGGTTGCTGCCATTGGCAAGTCTGTCGAAATCATTGTGATCGTTATTCTCGTCACAATTTCTGTGATCGGACTATAGAAGCATCATAGAGCTGTGACCGTTTATTTTAAATATTTATGCATTAGGAAGTTTTCTACCCGAAAAAGATTTTTTTTTGACGAGGTTTTCACTACACGGCTACGATTTCCAAATTATATCACCTAAATAGCTTCTGCTTGCGACTTCGTCCGCGTAATTTCACCCTCCCCCCACTACGGGTGGAATTTCGAAAAACCCTTTCTTAGTGCATACTTACTCTTCACAAAGAACACACCCTCCAAATTTCATGTCTCTAGGACAAGCGGTTGCTGTGCGTTCCGTGCGTGCGTGCGTGCGTGTGCATGCGTTGTTACGTGCGTGCGTTGTGCGTTGCAAAAACCATGAAAACGACACCCACGATGATAAATTTTAAAATTTTCGCAGTCACCATCTTGGATTTTCATTTTGACCCCGCGCCCACTTTAGCAGCCTCGAAAACCATGAAAACTATATCTCTCTTTCTAGATAGAAAGAGAGAGAGAGAGAGAGAAAGTTGCATTCACACATTTTTTTCGCTAAGTGATGATTTCTACCATTTTACCTACCGCAAGCTGCGTAAACAGAACTAAATAAAAAAAAAAGAAATAGATTGGCCCCAAATAGTAAACAGTTGCTAATGAGCATAAACTATTTCATAGGAAAATAAGGGTAACGTTACACTGACCGGGACAAACGCTAGGGGAACAATCAATCAACAACTGCCACTAAAGTTCCTGAACGAAACATTGACCGAGGGGTCAACGTTTCGTTCCTTCAAAGATTTGCTTATGGGATCACGTCTAATCATTAGGCTAGGAAAACTTGTACTGACCTCACGACTCTGCTTGTGCAAAAAATATTTTAAAGGACATTATTTATATAACCCAGTCATAAAAATAAAAAAAATACTGTTTACTGATAGAAAATAATACTTTACACATTTTTTACTATTGCAACGAAAGTCTACAATTAACCCCCGGGTTGCTATTTGAGGTGGTTATAGTCATAGAAATATTCTTAACTGTGGTTTTAATAGATTTTCGTTATACATTTATGATAGTAAAAAATGTTGTGGGTATTATTTCCCATCAGAAAACCGTTCTTTTCTCTTCCGTTTTTCTGGCACTAGTCTACAATGTTAAAATCGTTTCCGTTTTGACCCCTGAAAACAATGAAAACGTACTAGAGGTACAGTCGAGTTCATTAATATATTGGCAGTGACAAAGTTTCAAAATAATATTAAGCGTTAAATGATCAATAGTTATTCAAATAAACTTAGACCTAAATAAAATGTTAACATACATTTAACGTTTCAAAATATTATAAGCGTTAAAATGATGATCTTTTTAATGTTTATTATATTTTGAAATTTTGACACTGCCAATATATTAATGAACTCGACTGTACAGCCAAAGAGGCTGAATTTCAGATAACAATGGGTGTTTGATATAATACTAAATGACAGCTTAGAGGTGAATGAAAGGAGGGCGAATATCATGCGAACAATTGTCATGATTGTTATCTGTGGCTTTATCTGGCTTTTTATCCAGTAACACTTACACTAAGGCCTGCCATAGGTTAGTTGATTTTTTTTATGAAGACATAAATAACCTTCAAATCTTATAATATTTAACGATAGATAGAAATAATATTTACATTTACAAGGATTTTTTTTTTACAAAATAATTAAGTATTACTGAGGATAAACCAAGAAACCAGGTTAGTGCTCTCTTGGCTTATTAGCGTTTAGACAAAGTTTCGATAAGACGTTATTATATTACTAGGATTCTAACAGTAAGTTGACTACGTATTGTTAGGTTATCTAATTAAAATTCTAAATTATGTAGTCGATGATTTTGGTGCACGGTAAAACTCTAATGAGTTTATGTTGGCACCAACTTAAATGTATAAATTGTATGTATACTACTGAATAAATAAATAAAATAAACTTCAAATAGACGCGTGATTTCATGATTATTCACGCGTTTCGCGGTTCTCCAATCAACGATGCATGATCTGTCACCTTAATCATAGACGTGTTGACGCGCGGAATTTTCGTTCGTCAAAACGAACAAGGCGCGTCAGAACTAAGCCTTACGAAAAATCCAACCCCAAATTTTTCTCATCAATTTATTTTCCAAAAGATATTTGCCAACTTCTGCCGGATAACGGTTTATTTTTCATTCACAAGTACAATCTCTAATGAGGTATGGGTTTAGGTATTGTTGTTGTTCAAAGTTTGGTCGTTAATTAGTGAGTGGAGGGTGTGCTGTGGAGTTGAGCGTCGGATCCCAGGTGGGATATGCTCCTGCGTTACACTCTGTATTTGCATAAAAGTTAGTGCAGTTACAGAATATGGCCACCGGTGTACCATGAACTACTGTTGACTGCCAGATAGTTTGCAAGCGCACAAATATTGTTTGAAGTAAAATTGTTTTGCGACGGAAATGGGTTCCTCTCTTTATTGTTCATATGAAATGCATATTGAATCGGCTGAGAGTTCATGGAATAATGTTTACAGAAGTTTGAATACAGATTTGTATTTGTTTTCGTGTCAGCGACTGATATATCTGAGCTCGTTGGACATCTTATAAGCTGTCGTCACGATATCGCGGCCTTGCTTTGTTTCATACGAATACGTATCTCAAAGTGAATTCGTGGACTTTGTGTTAGAGTTTTGTGATAAAGAAAATTCACTGTGTATCTGCGTATAAGAAAGGAAGGTACTTATGGTTTTTAAAAGCAATCTATACTTATACTTGTAATAAAGCTAAAGAGTTTGTTTGTCTACAGTCTAACTATCAGTCGGATTATTATTTTTTTTTTGCATTTCATAGCCCAATTCTTGAGGAAGACTTTATGGACACAGTAATAACGCAGGCAGGAAATGCGATGCGACGGGGTGGGTCAGGGAGCAAGAAATTTCACGCGGACGAAGTCGCGAGCAGAAGCTAGTCTTTTTATAAAATCATTTGGTAGAGTAGCAAAATAAAATTCTATTAAGAGAATGTGACGAAAAATACATTTCGTGACTTAAGTCAGCTAAAGACTTACTAATCCTATTTTGAACAAATTTATACCTCCTGAAAGTTCCTAAAATTCCCGTTAATTTAAACAGGGGACTTTATCGAAATAACGTCAAAGAAAACCTGTCTTCCAAACTTAAACTGCCGACAATATTATCGGATTTACAATTTTCGCCGTATCAAAACTTGGAATAGTTGTCTATAGGCCACAGTGGCGTCTTGCAGATCCCGAGCGAGCGTCGAATGAGAGCTAATGGTCCGTTAATAATGCCCGGCAGTCGGTCTGCTAGCAGCCTTCGCCGCTACGAATTACGACTTCGGGCTTTCTGGTAAACTGCCGAGAATCGTACGCTTCGACCTACACGCTAGCGCCAAGCCTTAATGAGACGCAGATGGGAGATCGCTGCGCGGTCATGTAGGCATGATTAGGACGCCGCCGCACCACTATTTTCACGAAATTATTACATTTAGAGGCGGCCGGGAAAATTTTCCCCACACTTAATTATACTAATATTACTCTCTACTCAACAAATTTTAAAATACCTACTCATTTTATAACAGCAGTAATTTCCTGATTGTGTACTCCAATTTGCTATTCAAATATTGTACCAAATTCGCAGAATTTAATAACATGAGTGATTGAGTGTAATTGCAAATCGGGATAGGTAGTTAGATAAATGTATGTGATGAGATTTGATCTAACACAACAATGGGAGGTGAGGGGAATGATTTCCGAATAACCAACATTCATTATATCAGGTCTTTGTGTAATACAGAACAATAGTTTCGAACGGTGTCACACACAGAAGAGTCTTTAAAACAGAAAAGGAATTTATAAAGATAAATTGCTCCAGTTCCGTCCTCGGTGATTATTTCGGCGATCTCCACAATCGGCAGTTTTGTCTTTGTGTGCTGTTTCCTGACCTTCCTTCGACTCCACAGGTTTTTCTGCGAGGCAATAATTTTCTTCACTCACGAGGCTCGTCCAAGCGAAAAGAGGAAGATAAAAAAGGTGGTCTCAGCTCTTTTGTCGTGCGACTGTGAGTGGAGCTCGATTTGTAACAGATATCTACATTTATGTAGATGTACGTACGTGCAACTTTTATTTTCTTACCTCAAACTGCACTAGGGAAACGCTTTGCAGTTTCGCTCTTTGTACGTTTACCTTCGTTGATTTAAACGGTAAGTTTTCGTATAATTTAAACTCTATTTACATATGTATCCGTTCACCATATATCCGTAATTGTCACACATAAAATATCTTTGGTAACTTAGTGTAGTCGAATTCGTAATTGCATACTTTTGACAACAATTCCTAGTAAATTGAAACTTCATTAAGGTTGAAACTATCTAACTGACAAATTGACCTTGTCGTTTTATGACGCATTATATGCAATTGATATGCAGCCTAAAGACGGATTAACTATACGTACATCTCACTTATGCTTAACCATAAAAGAAAGGTCACATCAATTATGAACAAAATCTTACCTAAAATATGAGACTCCCCATTCAAATATAAATAAAAGATTGGGGGGGTGTTTTGCTCTTGGAAATAAATTATTTGTCATGAGTTTCTCTACACCTGCTCTGCGCTCAAGATCTGAAAACATTTTAGAATATCATTTAGTATAACGGCTCAAAATTATGTACCTATAACCCCGCTTGATAAATAAGTCGTTCAAACGGTAATCCGTTCATTCGGTTACCCTATTTATCAAACAAGTAAACATTTTGTAAGGTTAACCCATTCAAACCCAATTATAACTTTAACACTTTGAATGGGTTAGCCGTATCATTCTAGTAACCAATTGAACGGTTATAAACCCATTAAAGTATTTCGAAAGAACCTTTATCCAATGAATGGGTTAGGAAACCCGTTCAAAAAATTCATATGAAAAAAAAAGAAGATGAAACCTGGGTAGTGCAAACCCTTTCAATGGAGATATTTATGATTGGGTTAAGTAACTCATTCATGGTTGTTTACGCTACGTTTACGCTAGGGGCTTAAAAAAGCCCTTAGCATAATGAATCGTATCAAATTAAAATTATTGTTTTATACAATCTATTTAGAAATAAAATAATATGTACATAAATAGCAACTTATACCTAATTAATTAATAAAAATAACAAAATTATATCCTAACTTAACTAAAACTATTCAAAAACGAAAAATTCATCCGCATCGTTGTCGACTTGTAATGTACCCAAGAGACTGGCGGCATTACCACGTTCGTATGGCAATGGTTAGCCTCTGGCCAAGGTAAAAACCAGCCCTTGATTCATGGGAAGTCCAACCAGGCGTTTCGGGATTTCCTTAAAGAGACCATGATTAAATTGTTGTTTGATTTCTTTTGTTGCTAGATAAAGAAAATCTAAAAAATATTCTAGATCGAGTCGATATTTGAGAGATTAGTTGAGAAAATCTCATGTCTTAGTCAAGTTAAAGTACATGACATGAGAAAAGAGTAAACTAGTCGCGAGCTCGAACTCGTTGGTGGTCATGGCCAAAAATCACGCTGTCTCGCCTGGCTTCGTGCCCGACAGCGCTAGTATCAATGATGACCAGTTAGACGCTAGTCTACACTAACAACGTCTAGTTCTCATGCCCTGAAACACCGTTCCGAACTGATAGGCGCGTAAACAAATTCGAAAAGCGCTTCGGAAAATCGAGTTTTATGAAAAAACCACTGCATAAATCAATTACAAATAAAGTTTATTGATCTCTTCGGTAACTGAAATTTGTTTTGAAGATTTTACAGTTCTTTTATTACTTATTTACACACAAAGTTACGTTAAAAATAGCAAGAAAAACGAATCTTTGTTGGCTCATAGCTTTTTAATGACTTTTTATTTTACTATTCTGCTTCCGTACAGACACAATTAATAATAACTCAAAACCATATCATGTTTAACTTTGGATTCACAATGTCAAACAGTGGAGTAATATTCTCCCGAAATTTGTATAGAAAAAATATCGAAAAGTGGCACCTTAAGAGGCAAACTTTAAAATATTTCAGTTGGAGAAGTCACTACAGGTACAACACTTAAGCCTGGTAGGAGTATCTTAACGATCAAACAACTTGACGTGGCGCGATCTTCGCTATGAAACGCTCCTTAATTTTATTGGACAAAACATGGTCTTTGTCCCACAGAACAAATCGCTCGGGGATCGTATTATTTTCCTGCGTAGATTTATCGGCGCAGGCGGATCGAGGCCCTTTTGTTGGGCTTTTCCATAAATCTTTCTGCTATTTAAACGGTTATTAGGACAGGAGCGATTGATGTCCACTGGATCCTTCGTGGGATAGAGAACACTAAATTCTGTTTTGGATCACGATTGGGTTTCTGCTTGATTTTCGTGACGTAATTATAATTGCTTTGGGACTTGGGGAGCTAGTGTATTATTACTATTAAAGGCGAACCAGTTGGTCTTTGTCGGTCGCAATTATTTCGGAACTGCCTACATTTTAATGATTAAATTATTATTACATTACAATACAAGGTAGTACGGCGTTGTCTACAATTCATACAAATGACGTCGTATACAAACGTGTACCTACGTGTATGGTAAAAATTCAGTTCAGTCTTATTACGACACCCGCGGGAAGAAACGAGGTAACCTATTATGGGAGTACACGGCGAATGGACCATAAAGCAAGGAAAGTTTTGGTTGTTTGTTGAGGGCTGATACAAATGGGTTTGCTGGTTATCAGCAGGCTGAAAGGCAAAATTCTAATGCCAGGTGCCGTTTTATGACGGTTTTATGCTATCATAATTTCAGTGTAAGAAAGAGACGGAGCTAGAAAGAGACGGAGCTATACATGACCGATAGCAAATATCCCTGTTTCGCACTGGAATCATGATTTCATTAAGGCCAGGACTCTCAGAATCGACCTACTTTGATTCAACATTAAACAATCAAATATCCAGCATTGAACTGCGGAAGCTTAAAAAAAAAGGTAAGATTGATTATTATTTTTCTACGTTGTTATACCTACCTACTTTTAAAAAACGACGCGACAGAGCAATATTGTAGTTGTATAGGTAATTATGTACTTACCTACTTGCTTTCGTCACAATACTAGCAGACAGTAGCAGGTAGGTAACTAGGTACCATAAATTTACAATTATACTAATATCAAAGTAAATATAAACTACTACTCCATTCACAATAAGATTACACATTTAAAGAAACCTTTTTTACAGCTTGTTCAAACGATTTTCACTTCTATTACGTAGGCATAAGGATGGCATTAAAAGCAAAAAAGTGCTTACAATAATAACTGTTTACTGCTTTCAATGACATCCTTATGCCTACGGAATAGAAGTCAAAATCGATTGAACAGACGGTAAAAAAGGTTTGTTGAAATGTCTTATCTTATTGTAAATGGAGTATAGTTGATATTTTAGTTTTTATGGACAAAACAGTAGCACAACTACAACAAAGATAATTTTTGCTAATAAAACTTTTTATCTTTGCAGTTCATCGATACCAAGATGTAAAGGCGTATTTACAAAAAAAATGCACAGGTGAACAGTAAGTAACTAATCTACAATTCGATTTTTTACCCGACTTTCAAAAAGGAGGAGGTTATTATGTTCGACTTTATGTATGTTTTTTTTTTATGTATGTTCTGTTCACTGATTCTCCGTCAACTGTGGACCGATTTTCAAAATTCTTTTTTTATTTGAAAGTGTATGCTCCCGAGTTGGTCCCATTGTCACCAAATCGGAATCTGATGAGGGAATCCTATGGAAATCGAGGAGAACCCTCAAATTTTGTAGGCACACCTATAGCGATTTGGGTAGGTATTTTTTATAGTAGCTCGTGCATTTGCTCTCAGAAAGCACCATTCGGTGAAGTGGAACTAATGATGAAGACCACAGATGGCCATCGGAACTACTCAATAATAAATATTTCACGGGTTGCGATTCGATTAGGTACTTTAATGTGGTTGCTAAGCACAATGGAGCTGATGGTGACTTCTCAATCAGCTCCAGTTCTTATAAGGAGAACTCCTCAACAATTAACGTTCCTGCATCGGGAAAAGCAATATTTTGTAAAAGGTGATGAGCAGTTGACATTAGGCTATTATAACTTAGATTAGTTACAAACTGGACTAATAAAAAATGAAAAATAAAAACGTTTTTACAAAAAACAACCGACTTCCAACAAAACACTACAAAATGAAAAATAACTTTAATTTCGGAAGTCGGTCTCAATAAAAGAAAATGCGGAACCAACGTCACCGACTTTTTATTCAGTACCTACCTATCTGCTTCTCGCTCAGGCGCAATAGGTAGGTAGACATGTACTTACCTAATGCATCAACTCAAGTCGCGCGCCTACTGTATCTATTCTACAAATTATAATAATAATGCAAGGTTGTTGATGTTGTTGTCCTTTTATACAAAATAGTGACTAGAATGTATGTAGATATCTGTTACCTCCTGACTTACCACTCGACTTACCGACTGACTTAACGACTTTGGTTAGTTTTAGTTTTAATTGTAATATCTTGAGTCAAATAAAAAGCAACTTTTTTCTTTTTATTGTTTCAGTGACAGTCATGATTCATATGATTTTACTGTTGAAGTGGAAAACAAGGAAGATGACTTTCAACCCGTTTCAGGACACAGAATTGTCGACATAAATTTTATTTTGCGAAAACTGCAAGAAAAAGTAGGAATGAACGCGGCATGCCAATTATAAACCGTGTATGGCAAGACAAGGAAAATGAGCAGCCAGATAAATGCGCATCCAGTACACACTCTCTGCCTCAACCAGCACCCTAATTGCGGAACACACTATCGATCTCAATTTGAATAATTTTGAAGCATATTGCTAATCCATTGCTTCATATGTTCGAAAAATGAGTCTGCTCAACAATGTAAAACACGCAATGAACGTTGTTGATCTGTCAAAATGAAACCCATTGTTACTAATAGTGTGTTACGCAATTACCCCGCTGATTTGCAGCAACCAGGTCCAAGCACGCTCGTGATTAATATTTATGATTTTTGATTATTTTTTGAGTAAATGATTAAGTTATTATTATACAGGGTGCATTTGATATCATGGGCATTATTTTAACCTAAGGTACTACTTATGATACTAATTGCATTAGGGCTACTATTACGCAAATCAAAAATATTATTAATGCAAGTATGGAAAACCTTAAAATGTAGTAAGTCATACAAAGTATCAAATTAGTTGCGCTTCTCGATAGCAAATGCGTAGGTACACTACGCCGTACGCGCGTCATTGGGCGTGAATTCTTTGACCCCGCCCGACTCACGTGACATTCGTAAGTTGCCAATGAATTGATTCATAATAAATTCCAATTTTCCCTTCGTACTTTGCCGGCTTAGGACGGTCAAAACTACGTCAACTAACATACATTAAAAAAAAACATTTACGTACCTAGCTTGTGGATTGTTTTGAAAAAACCTTATTTGTCGGTAAAGTGACAGAGGGTAAACGGGTGCTCTTCCACGAGCTTGTGCATGTGCTGGCACGTGAAAAGACGAAAAATCCAACAGGTTCTGAGTGGTTCTGGTGGAATGAGACCCCGTGAAGGAATAGGGTCGTTCGGGTAGCGCCGATGGAACATTTCACGAGTTCATACTAAATTTCTTGCGCGATCGTAAATTACAACCATTTGTGGGTATTGTTGGTTGGTGTACCTAGCCTGCACATTACGCGGTCGAGGCATCGTGTACACAAACACACACACAACACACAACTACTACACTAACACTTAATACACTGCAATCCAAGCACCGTATGCCGCGAGCGGCGAGTACGGCGATTACGTCACGGGATCAATAAATCAATTACGCGTCAATGCACCTGCGCAGTCGTTATGACACTGGTTCCGGGTTCGTGACTTCGTGTTGCGGCGGGAAGCATACCCCGCGCGGGGGTGATATTCGTATTTTTGCGAGTGAGGGAGTGGGACGGAGAGAGTTCAGGGAATCCCGCCGGACGGAATGTCTTGTAGCCCATTGTTATTATTACTTGTAAGGAAAAACCCGCGCGCGCGCAGGTGATGTTTGTTTACATTTCGCTTTGCGCTGTACTGCGCTTTAAGATTTTGATATTTCAACAATTATTGGCGTTAACGAAGTATTTTGTTTTAATTACTTTAAGTGTTTATTTGCAATAATAAGCCTTGTGCAATTTGACTTACTACATTTTTAAGGTTTTCCTTACTTGCATTAATAATATTTTTGATTTGCGTATTAATAGCCCTAATGCAATCAGTATCGTGAGTAGTGCCTTAGGTTAAAATAATGCCCATGACTTTGATTCCACCCTGTATATTTTAAAAAGTATTTCTTATTTCTAATAAATAATTTATTGTCCTGTGTATTTATATTGTAATGAGTTTTATCAGAATTTATTTAGTCCAAAGTAAGTAAGTAAGTATGTAACTAATAATAAATAACTAGCTTATGCCCGCGACTTCGTACGCGTGGATTATAAATTAGTTATAAAACATACCCTATGTGGTAGGTGAAAACTAAAGCTACGGAATATAAACTCCTGTCAAAATCCTTCCAGTAGTTTATTATCAGACAAACATTCTAAAAACTGGATCGTAAGGAAGCGCTGTAACAGTTATGAAAGATAAGAGGTAACAATTAAAAAAGAAACACTTGTTGGTAGGTAATAAAGTGATTTATGTTGATAAGTATACTTATATTTCCCTAAAAACTAAACACTCGAAATATTAACATGAATTCCGTAAAACAAAGTTAACTGTTCCTACTGTTACAATTTTAAACTGTGACGCAAAATTTTTGCACAGCGGGGTCAGCGAGTTCATTTGAAGTGCGCGTTCGCGGGACTTGCGGGGAAGGGGGTAACGCTAAATGCCTACTGCGCTCGAATATCCTGGCCTTAATACTTCGTAATACGGCCCCAGGTCACGTAAGAGACGGTGTAATTGGTGGCTACATCTAGCCAGCCATCGAATATCTTCGACATCTAGCGCCACACCTGTAAAGTAATCGAGAAAATCTATAATTCATTATTTATACCTACGGACTTGTTTAAAGCAGATATAGGGGTTTATTTACAAACGTTGCTTCAAGTTAAGTAATGAAAAACGTCTACTTAAAATATTCATTTTTTGACTTTTAATCGTCACTTAATTTAAAGCAACGTTTATTAATAAATCAAGCCCATAGTAACCTTGCAACTTATAATGTCTTTATTAGTCAAAAGCTTGCTTAGACGATCGTAGTCTGAGACCGATGCTTGCCGTCCTTAGCCAGTGGACCAAAGTTGTAGTTTTGTGGCTGAAGCAGAAGTAGACTGTATTTGAAAAGCAGAAAAGTTGATGTTATGCCGGAAATTTAGCCCCCTAAAGGGGAAAGACGCCTTAAACATTTAGTAAATTATCACTACATCCAGATTTACGGCGGCCACTAATTTAATTTCTGATGGAAAACCCTCATGCGTATATTAGTTATGTAATTAGGGTTAGCCGAAGGATTACGCAGTTATTAAGTCGTAAGTACGACTTAAGGCTGAGTTTTCCATCGCCAGATAACTTTTGTTCGAGGAATAAAATTGACATTTGACAGTTTTTGTATGAAATAACAACTGTCAAAATTTCAAAATTATTTCTCGAATATAGTTATCAGATGATTGAAAAATCAGCCTTTAAACATAATTACAACTTAAAAGTTATAGTAACATAACTTCGGAAAATAAATAGTACGATGTTATGCTTGAAAAATAATATAAGTAGGACTGTTTTTATACTACGAGATTGATTTTTGTAGAAAAGAATAAAGTAAGTAAAAACACCATGTCAGAAGTCGGTAGTCCACAAGGACACGTCAAATGTCGGGTATGTCGTGACAGATCTAACACGCCTTTTTGGAGATTTACCCTCGTAATATTAATGTGAGAATGGCGGTAGACGAGTGTCAGGAATTTGGGGTCCTATAAACTGTATTTATGTAGATGTAAGGTATAGTAGAGACGATGTGTGTTTTAGTTTTCTGAATGCGTTTAGATAACTGAATATGTTGAAGAGTCTCGATGATCATCATCACATCGAAAACTCTCGTAGGTAGATACGACAGAATTTCGATTTTTAGGTAAGGTAGGGGAAACCGGGACAATGCCCTTGGCTCCTTCAGGGAAATCTTGAATAAAACCTTGAAACAAGATAGTGAAAAAAAAAATAGTCTCATGAGTGTTCTTTAAACCTTAAAGTAAAATTACTATCTTAGTCTTCTAGTACTAAGAGATAAAGAAACTTAAAAAAAAAATTATTGCCCGTTATGCCCCGTGTACGGGGCAAAAGAGTCATATGCGGGGCATAATAGGCATAACCAGTCTTATAAACTTATGTAAGTCTAAAACCAAGCAAATAAAGTAACAAATGTGAAAGGACCCGTCATCATAATCGTCTTCGTCAGCACAGGAACAGTGAGCGCATCTGTAACATGCACTACAAGACACATAACCCTCTCTAGATTCCGAATACAGTAATGTATACAAAAGACATTCCATGTCTTCTTCTCTGATATTTCTTTTTCTTCTTTCACTTCTTCTCAAAAGTTAGTTTCTGCCTAAGAGCTTTTTGCAGATTCTTCTTATAAGGTGAACTGCTAGTGGTTTGTTTTTGAATATTTGCTTTCTATGTAGGCATGATATCTATAGATGCTATTTCGATCTCCTCCAAGCTCCATTAAGCACGTTTTGTCTTCCTTTAGTAGTGGCGAACCATAATTGTAACTATAGAAAAAGATTAACTTGTTAGAAGTACACACGGCTACACATCAAGTTTTAGCTGACCTCTCATTACATAGGTTTTTCGTACAATCAGAAGTCAGCTTATACTGGTTATGTATAGCTTGATATGTAGCCGTGCGTACCTACCCGAGGCAAAATGGGCACTCTGCTCATTTAGCCCCGCCCGAAATGCCCCTGATGTCATATAAAATAAATGGTGACAAAATCGGAAGAATATTTGGTAATAAGTTACAACAAAAAACTTCAAGATGAAAAAAAAATTGCGTCAACTTACGTTTTTTCGTTCACACACAGAAAACTACTTGTCTCGCAAGTGCAAGGTTGAGT
Organism: Globia sparganii; assembly: GCA_949316385.1. Lineage (NCBI taxonomy): Eukaryota > Metazoa > Arthropoda > Insecta > Lepidoptera > Noctuidae > Globia > Globia sparganii. The sequence continues at coordinate 16,206,549 of OX438653.1, read as the reverse complement.
GGAACACTGTCCGACTAGTTCCGAACGTCTCAGTTTATTATTCTGCGAAGGAGAGGGGGTTTCCTTCTTATCCCGCGGGGCCACAATGCCCCGACTTCCACTACCAAGAATTTTCCAGTGAAGTAATTAATAACATTGTATACTGCACCTGTTTACTGTTTCGAGAAAGAATGACGAGTAGGCAGTTCTATTTAAAATCCCAAATTAATAAATAACAATCAGAGTAGACGATGACAAAAGAAACTTGTAAAAATACGCTTCCCCGGATCTTTCGTGGCTAAGATAAGAAACGTGTCAAAAAATTTTTTTTTAACGAATTAACAAAACACGATAAAAAACAAGTACCTGAGTGTTCTTTAACAAAATCTGTCCTGCTGAGAGCACTCTGCTGTAATAAATTCACTCACAATTTATCTTTTTGTGGATTGCTTTGCTTGTAAACCCAGGTTCGCACGGGCGCGTATTTCCCGCGGCGAGTTTTCCCGCACTGCTTAGCGCTGTGGATTGAAAATCCAACAGTGTGTTTTTAAGACGCGATAAGATGCGTTCTGTTGGATTTTCAGCGCTCGGGTCAACACTGAGAGGTGAAAATCCAGTGCACAATAGAATCTTTCCGCGATATTTTTACGTCCGTGCGTAACGGTGTTTAACAGCGACCGGGGCGTGGGAAATTCGGCAAAAAGCCCACTGCGCTCTCTCTACTTTGCCGAACAGACCCATTACACAAAACATTATTCCAAATTACATTGGGCGCGTTACGATAATGTTTTCGTTCATTTGATAAGAGACGAAATGTTGTTTTTCAATTATTATAAAACAAAATTACACGGAGCTGTGTGTCTGTAGTTCTCATTGGTCAACGACCGTCATTTTAATAGATTTTCTGTTTCAATTTTCTTCATAATTACTTCTTTTGTGTGTTTGCTAGTAGGTAACTGTAGTTGAATTTAGTTCCAATTCTTATAAAAAAAACACTGATGTTTTTTTTAACACTACTGAGTATGAGATCCTGGTTTTGATTTCCAGGTTACGCAAAGTGTTATTGAGATATGATATTTATCTAGATATATAGTTTTTTTTATTATTTTTTATCTGGCTTTTATCAGTAGCAGTCTGGAGTCTGCATGTGTGCCCGGTTGATGGCAATAGGCTCACTCCCTAAAGAATGGGAATTAATCATAACTGGCGTGTAACATAATCAGCATATAATGTTCCCACTGCAAACTTAATCATAAGTGTAGTACACCTCTGTCTAACCATTCGGGGATGTTAAGATGTTATGTTTCTTTTTACAGCAGTGCGATTCTGTAACCATCTCACCGTGAAAAGTTAGGTGAAGTGAGCGTGGAGTGAGCTGTCAGTGTCATTCTGATGCTAGGAATTGAAACTCTTGACAGCTCACTCTAAGCTCACTTCACCTAACTTTTCACGGTGAGATTTTTACAGAATCGATCAACAGTACATTTTTTTCCGTGATTCGGTTCGTTTCGTTGTACATAAGTAGTGTCTGCTATTAAATATTTTATATCCTTACAACCTGTTACTGTTCGAGTCCCTGGAGTAAACATTTGGTCGGATTTATGTACTGCATCTCGTGCCTACAGAGAACGGACCGACTATAATTTGACGTATTAAGTATTAGTAGAGGTCGTGGTTTGTTGAGTTCGTGTTGTTTATGACATTGTTCCGTGTGACAGTTATTTATTTAATAAGGCACCAAGTTTCAATATACAAATCACAAACACATACAATTCATTACATCATTAAAATAAAATACATTAACATTCAATACAATCATTAAAACTGACAGGACATTAAAATTCAATTTGGTTAAATTTTGTTGTCACATAAAATAAAAATATCACAAAATCTTTACCGTCTGTTACCAATCCTATGAACTCGTTTCTTGTTTGACAGCACACTTCAATCTCAGTTCACTTTTGAATTTGCGGTGAGATTTTTACAGCCTAGATTTTTATACCTACTGATGTATGAACGTAAATAAAGCAAAAGGAGTATAATTATGTAAGGATCGTAGCAGATGGCGATCTCTAGTTCTGCCTAACCTCACGAGAAGAAGGCGTGAGTTTATGTCTGTAAAGTCTATTCAAACTTATGTTTTAAATTAATATTATTTCAAGTTGAACAAATATCAATTTTATTTTAATGGTAATTAAGTTGATTTCAGAGTGACTAGCACTATTGAAAAAGTAAAGTTGTAAAAATGATCGAAGTTGTAGTGTAAACTGAACTTTATTGTGTAGGATTTAAAGTTATTTTTCCATAAACTCATGTTTATTGACATTTTTGGAAAATAAATCGCGAATGCAGATTACGTATGTATGTATTTTAATGAAAACATATTTACTTGTCTCTTGTCTTTTCACGTTAAAGCGTTTAATTAAAACTCCATATTTAAAGATAAGCCATAATTTTCAGAAGAGCTGCCCATATTCATTACCAGTAGCTTTTACCTGGACAGTCTTCCTGAAGAGATGTGTGATAAACTTCCTTAATACAGCGAAAGAGTTTTCATATAATCACACTAATATTTTAAAGGCGAAAGTTTGTGAGTGTATTTGTACGTTTGATATTTTTTCACGCACAAACGGCTGAACGGATTTGGATGAAATTTGGCACACATATAGTTTATAACCAGTGTTAACACATAGAATACTTTTTATCCCGATATTCTTACAGAATCGACACTATGCGGGTGAAACCGCGGGGCGCAGCTGGTTAACCTTATAATCCGAAAGCATCCAGATGGGCCTACTTTGAAAATTATTTACAACGACTATTAGAAATTAAGGTAATAAATAATGTAAGGAATAAGTTATGGCGCGCAATGGCTTCGATACTCTATGGAACCCACTTTAGGGTTAGCGCAGACAGCGCGAGCATGCTCGAGCAAAACTAGCCGAAAATCTGCTAGGAAAAATACTTAGTATTTTTTATACTTAGTATTTAATAATTTTTTACGGCGGGAACACGGGCACGCGTTAGCACTCATCTGTGAAAGTATAATAACGCCTGGAAGCCTTAATATAACACGATAAGTGAGGCCACTAGAATCACCAGTGTCAGATCCTGTTAAACGAAGCTCGCGAAATATGATTAAAAATTGCGTTAATGCAGAAACGTATGTCAGGAAAACAAAAACAAATGTTTAAATGACCTACTTAGGTACATTCGTTTTTATGCACTAGCTTTATAATCCGTAATCGCAACAAAGTCAAAATCAAATGGAAATTAAACGAAGTTTTGCTACTAGTGACAAAATATATTCATTCACTATAACAGCTATACCTTTTAGGTTTATTTTTGGTTTGAAAATAGTAGGTACCTACCTACCTAGTATCTTGCACGCTTTTATCAACTCTATTTCAGTTATTTTAGAGTTCATTACTAATTAATCAATGAAAATGCTCGAGCGTCTTGCTGCTCTGTCTACGCTAACCCTTAGGCGGTATTTAGGCGTTTGTGCCAAAATAAATTAATGTCTCAAACTTTTAAATGTTCATTTAGGATATCGGTTTCGCGATCACCGAAATGTTTTTGATTATGTTGGTTAATAAGGTAAATATTACGGAAAGGGTTTTCATTTAATTAATAAGCAGCCATCTACCCACGCTATATAATTGGAATGGGGAGATGAGAAACGGTATTCAGTACGAGTGTGTTTCGCTAAAAGGAAAGAGGATCGTAAAACCTAAGATAGCTTGTGTTTAGAAAGGGGGTGAATACTGAGATGAGGGCTTTTAGAAATTCATTGAAGAAGAAGAAGAAGAACATGTTGCACAGATCCCAAATAAATTGGAACTAGGCAGAAGGATGTGTCTAACTAACTATGATGTAAGGTGTAACACAAACAGGTTCAGAGAATTATGAATGTGAAGATCCCGAGAATAAGAAGAGAGAAGGGAGCAGTGGTGATCTAGTGGTACCTAATGGCTGCGACTTATGGGTTGTGGATCCCAAGCAGACACTTTACTTTGTGTAAATTATTTCATCATTATCACTGCTCTCAAAAATGTGAAGGAAAACATCGTGAAGAAATCTACATGTCCTAGAACTGGAAACTGGTTTATCTATCTATCTAACTAGAACCGAAAATTCGAAGAAATGTGACATCCGCCTATCTGCAAGAGGTCTGTGTCCCAGCAGTGGGAACATTATAATCTGTGATGAAGACCCCTTTAGCACACTTTTGTACTTGATTCAGTTTACATTTTTATGAAATACTAGCTGCGCCCCGCGGTTTCACCCGCGTAAGTTTTGATCCCGTGGGAATATCGGGATAAAAAGTATCCTATGCGTTATTCTGATGTATAAACTATATTACTGTAAAGTTTCATCAAAATCCGTTCAGTAGTTTTTGCGTGAAAGAGTAACAAACATCCATCCATCCATCCTCACAAACTTTCGCATTTATAATATTAGTAGGATAGTAGGATATTGCACCTAAGAATAATGTCTTCGTATACAATAAGTTACCTTATTATCCTGAATGTATTTTCCTAGGTCGAAATACAACAAAGGATAGTGACAACGAAATTGATTTATAGGACACTGAAGCGAAGAAGCCGAACTCGGCTCACGGCACCGATAAGCCCTTTATAATTTCCCGAGTAACAGATAGGTATTTCAATAAGATTTCTCTGTACAAATAAAGACGTTGGGCGAAGACTAATGGGGCGTTAATAATTCGCACGAGTCTCTATTCAATGAAAGCCTCCAAGATTTATAACTACAGGATTCTGGCAAACTGCCTCCTGGCAAGCGCTGATTATGCACTTTTTAAACGTTCTCACATCAAATGTTTCAAACGATAACTTCAAAGATTTAAGTTGGAGGAATTAATTCTATAATTTTCTTTCAATTGTGAATTTTAATTCGGATTTTTGGATCCCGAAGGTTTCTTCTGGATGTGACATCGCCTAGCCTTTGATAATATTTTCTTTGATGAAGTTTTAAAATTTAACGCCGCCGTTGTGGTTCTAACATTTTTAACACGACTATTTTTGAAAAGATTGTGAATTAATTAATGAATGGGATTATCTATTTTTGTATGTAATACCTTTTCTCTACTAATTACAAACCCTTTGTTGTTTAAAATTAAAAATCGATTTATACTACTAATAATAAAGCTGAAGAGTTTGTTTGAACGCGCTAATCTCTTGGAACTACCTGTCGGAATTGATAAAATCGTTTGAATTTGTAACGCAAAAAGAAATAAAGTAAAAAATAACACTAAACGAAAAATACCTAGCGCAGGCAGGCGATGCGATGCGACGTTAGATGAGCAAGAAATTTCACGCAGACGAAGTCGCGGGCAGAATCTACCCGTTCTCTGTACAAAGTCTTATCGTTCGATAGATATCTACATACATGAATAGTGTAACGTAATAAGTATAATAATTGTGTCTACATTTACGCATAGTTCCGTTCGGCTTTAGAGCAGGGAACGGGTCCCAATGAAGACACGAGAGGTAAGTACAAATAGTTGTCATCTGTCGAATAATACCTTGACAGATGTGTTAAGTATTGTAAATTACACTTACACCCCCTTACTAATAAACGTTGTATAGCGTCTGTATAGTTACACAGTCTTCTTCTTTCGAGAGTCAAATTACATAAATTGTTCCCTACATTTCGTCTATCTCGTCAAAATGTAGGGAACAGCAAATTTTTTTTCGCGATTTCAGGTTTGGTCCCATAGTAAAAGTTGTTCATAATGATGAGTACAATGACCTCTTAAGAGGTTGCTGGTGTTTTACAAATAACCCTGTATACGGACCTTAATTTTATTTATTGTATAGGCCAAAAGTCTGGCAACCAGTCTTACCAAGGGGTATCGTATTACCCAATAACTGGATTGTGGAGGTCAGTTAGGAAGTCACTCCATGTAAAATACTGGAAATACTGGTATTCAGCTGCATTCGGTTAGACTGGAAGTCAACACTAACATAGTTGGAAAAGGCTAGGTAGATGATGATTGAAACAGTTAGTCATGTAGTGATGATCCATGTTTAGCAGTACTTTGCGAGAACATAGAATCAGTGGAGCAAGCACGGATCTTTTGATAACGGTCGACACCTTTTTTTTTGGTTCTTGAGCCGGTGTCGACTTTTCTACCTGCGTCACGTTGGGGATCAACTTAATATCAATTTAAACTTCAAATATGACATAACATTTTAGCATGATGGTCGGAGTTCCTATTTTCGATAGTTCTTATTAGTTTTTATTGTACCTAATAGTCGAATTTTAACGAAAAATCATCGTCAGTTGAAAGCTGGTCGACACCTTGAATCAAACACACTTGACGCAAAGCATGAGCCGCCATCTTGGATTGTAATTTTGACAACACTTCCGACATGATACTCTTGAAAACTATGAAATGACAGCAAGAAAAATATACCTACCTGTAATATCGATCGTGCTTGCACCGCTGGTTAGACTGGAAATTGATCTTTAACTTACGTAGGCAAGTAAGATACCTTCTCTAAAACCTATACCCCCTTACTAATAAACGTTGTATATCGTCTGTATTACAAAACGCTTTGTCTTCTTCTATCGAAAGTCAAATTACTGACGACTGAAAGAGAGAAATCGGTGTGTAACTATTCATCTGATATAATACGTTTATTAGTAAGAGGAATACAATAAAACGATACATTATACTTACGTGTATGGAATAACAAAAGCCATCGATCGAATAATTACTGTATAAGTACAATAATTATTCAATCGAAGGCTCGTGTCCACAACACATAATACAACACACACGTAACTACACAACTTGCTTATATTCATTCATTATTCCTTGGAATAGATTAGGTACGAAGTTATATACAGACACCAGCACGCCAAGCTACCCGAAACTGTTGAATTTTCCTAATCAACTTTGAACCTTAAACTTTTGGCAATAAAGTTGAAAATCTATTAAAGAAATTTGACAGATTGTAGTAGCTTGTTGTGCTGGCGTCTGTACAACGGGTGTAACAATACCCCTAACGAAGCCGAGAGTCACTTGATGTTTCCGTTTTATGATAATTTTTTTTGTACTGGACCCTTCTGATTGCGGAAGTTACTGAATGTTGAAGGTCAAAGTTCCACCTATTTTAAGTTTTTTTGCGAAAAAGATTTTTAAATGTTATTAATACTTACTTAATTTTAAATGCTCCCACGATTCCCGTACCGTTGCATGCATCCCTAAGCACAATGTTTTCTGTCATCATCATAAATCATAATCAGCCTATAATGTTCCAACTGCTGGGACATATTCCTCTCTGTGAGAGGGAGTAGGCCGTAATCCACCACGCGGGCCCGGTCCGGGTTGGTAGATGAAATAATTTACAGAAAGTAAAGCGCCTGTCTGGGTTCGAACCTACGACCTACAACTCGTTCGCGGCCGTTACCACTGGGCCACCACTGCTTCATGTTTTCTGTGCGTTACATTAAAAAAAAATCCCAAAAAAAACAACCGACTTCCAAAAAAACACAAAAAAGTGAAAAATAATTTCAATTACGGAACTCGGTGTCGTTGGTTCCGCTTTTTCGTTTTTTGACACCGACTTCCGAAATTAAAGTTATTTTTAATTTTCTTGTGTTTTTTGAAGTCGGTTGTTTTTTTGTAAAAAAGTTTTTATTTTTCACTTTCTAGTTGTACAGACGCCAGCACATCGAGCTACTACAATCTGTCAAAGGAGATGTTTCAAAATGGGCCAGGTCTATGTACAGTATCTCAAAAAAAAGAGAAAAATCCGTAGAATTCGGAAAAAATACAGATAATTCAATTAAATGTGTACTGTTGTGGTAGTGAACTGATATTTATCAATTAATTTTATCGACTTTCAACATGGCGTCTCACAGATTTAGTTACTCTGTTGCTAAAAAGAGGACTGTCAGTTGTCACAACAGTGTCACTTCTGTCACTTTCGTCTAGCGTCGAAATAAACAAAAACATGTCAAACGTCATTAATCAATCAAAATGACAGCTTACCGCCATGACGGGTTGTTTTTTGTGTGTTGCAATTTCAAGTGTAATTTCTTCTGTTTACCAGAAAATCAAGCTATTTTAAAGCAATTGGACAGTTGAGAACTGTTTTAAATGAATTTCACTATTTTTAAGTATAGTGTACAAGGACCTGGCCCAGGCTCCATACATTTTGGAACATCTCCTTTCTTTGATAGATTTTCAAATGATTCGCTGAAGCACATCAAGCTACCTGAAACTGTAAACTTTTCCCAATCAACGTTGAACCTATTACTTTAGCTACCTATAAAGTTGAAAATCTATTATCTGAAAAATCTAGTCTGTAATTATCAGTAGGCCAATTCTCGTAATTTAAAACGTTCAAAATCTAGTCGCAATCTCATCTCGGCGACAAATAAGTGTCAAAAACTTGTCAAAATGTAGGGGAATTTGAAGTATTTTTGACAGATTGAGACTGAGATCAGACTGCGAACGTTCTTGAAAATTAGTAGAATAGCCCCTCAGTTGACAGCGATGCGGAGGAATTTTTCGACACCATATTTTAGTTACCTTAGTTTTATTTAGGTTAGGTTATTATATTTTATCCTCTTCAATAAAGTTAATACTTAAATTGATGTACAGAATGATGGGAGATGGATGGCGGCTTAGTGAGGGGTCTTCTACATCCTGTATTACAAAAGACCTCTTATTATTTTAATAACTCATCTGCCTAGCCTTTTTCCAACTGTGTTGGGGTCGGCTTCCAGTCTAACCGGATGCAGCTGAACACCAGTATATTACATGGAGCGACTGCCGATTTGACTTTCATAACCTAGTTATTGGGTAATACAATACCCCTTGGTAAGACTGGTTGTCAGACTTTCGGGCTACTGACGACCCGTAACGACTGTCAAAGATCCACGAATGAAAGCCGGGACCAACGGCTTAACGTGCTATCCGAGGCACGGAGGGGCTTGGTATGTGAAGATGGTCACCCATCCACGGACCAACCGCGGCAAGTGTAGCTTAACCTGATCGATCGACCCTTGCGGCTGTTCTTACTTAGCCACAAGCCTGAAGGGGCTTGTTTATTATTTTAATAACAACGGTACCTAATGAAGCTTAATAAATAAGGTAAATCTCCTAGCAAAATATTTATTGAACTCGGCCTAGAATGATAAAATAATTATGAAGTGTCAAAACAAAAAGCTCGCTTTCATCTTCTAATTTAAAATTTAATTAACAAGTGTTCCACCTCAATGCCGTCGTCACCATATTTGATTAAGTTTTTCGTTTCGTGAATTTACTTTTAATGATGTCAAATATTTCGGGCAATTTTTTTTAAATTGCTGAATGGGTCCGCGCTTGACCTCGAAAAAAAAAAGCGAAACGAACAATATTTTGTCTACTGTATGGTGATTAAAAGAAGATTTTTTTAGAATGAGACTTGTTTTAGGGGTGCCCCACACATGTTCGGTTCGGAATGATTCGGCAAAGTCGGGCGGCAAAATTGATTAGTTATTTATTTATTTTATCGTGTAAAAATCATGTAATTCACGACAAGCCATTTACAAACCGTCATAGAGTATTGCTGTACATACAAGTTTTGTAAGCGACTAACTATCAACTAAGTAGTAAACCAACTAAGTTTATCACATGCACATAAATTAATACACATACATTTATAATCGGGAAAAAGTCGTTCGGATTAGCTCGAGTAGTGCCGACCCGACTCGAACGTGATTATGCGAGGGTAGATGCCGAATGAGGTTTGCTGATGGACATGAGCCGAATGAAAGCCGACTAATGTGTAATAATTGTTTCGGGCTGGCTTTTGTTCAACGACAACTGCCGGACCGAATGTGCCGGGCCTAATATGTGAGTAGTATCTGAAAAAGTAATATGTTACACCTATTAATAATTGTATTCAGTATCATCATTTGCCTAGTCTTTTCCCAACTATGTTGGGGTCGGATTCCAGTCTAACCGGATACAGCTGAATACCAGTATTTTACATGGAGCGACTGCCTATCTGACCTCCACAACCCAGTTACGTACCTACTGGGTAATACTCTTGGTAAGACTGGTTGTCAGACTTTCGGGCTTCTGCCTACCCGTAACGACTGTCAAAGATCCACAAATGACAGCCGGGACCAACGCCTTAACGTGCTTTTCGAGGCACGGAGGGGTCTCGGTATGTAAAGATGGTCACCCATCCACAGACCAACCGCGCCAAGCATAGATAACCTGATCGATCAACCTGTGCGGCTGTTATTATTTACCCACGGGCCCGTCTTTTGTATTCAGTATATTGACATTAAATACTTAAGTTTTTCTTGATAAGCTAGCTCTTACTGATAACATGCCAAGCGTTAAATTTGTTCGGGTCGACATGATTCGGCACAGTAGAGTGGCAAAATATATCGCCCAGCTGTGCCGTACTATGTGTGTAGCACCCCTAAAATATTACAAAGTTATACTTCTATCCTGTTACCTAGCGAAATACAAGGTTTATATTAAGTAATCAAAGTTACAGAATCATCAATCACAAGCCTTAACGTAACAATTCTCCCCAAGGTTCAAAACGGTATAAAACAACATACTTACTAACCTATTTACGTAAATCCGAACTTCGCTAATAATTTCCCAAGCTGTTTCGTGTTTTTCCTTATTACCCCAACATGTAAATACGTACCTACAAGTACCTATGTACCTGTAGAGACACATAAACTTTGGTATCGGTAACAAAAGTTTCGTTTGCCTGAAACAAGGTCGTAACATAAAATTTTACAACAACTTTAGACGTTACGTTATTATGGCTTTTTGATATCTTGCCATATCTAATAATGGGTTTATTACTTGTAATTTTGAACATTTTGCTGCCTGTTTTATTCGTATACCGACTGATTAGTTTTTATACAGAGTGACGTTTGATGGTGATATAAATGTAGAAAGCTATTTTTGGGTGTTGACTAATTTAAAGTTGTTTTTTTCCAAGAGTGGCCGCACAAATACATAAATAACTTTTGATGGTAGCCAGTTCCCAGAAAACATTTTAACTAGTGGTAGCTTTATTTTTGAAAGGCACAGTGCAACAGTCTTCTTCGTCGACTGGTCTCATCGAAGTGGGGTGCTTCGCCTGACGTTATGCGGACTACTGGTGTGGAGTCATTCTGCCCATGCAAAGCTGGTGGATACAGCTTTGAATGAAACGTGCCGGATCATCACTGGTTGCCTAAAACCGACCCCGGTACAAATGCTGTATCTACTAGCAGGAATAGCGCCACCAGTAGTTCGCAGAGCGGTAGCAAGCTCTAGCGAAAGAGCCAAAATGGTCTCCGACGCTCGACACCCTTTGCATGACAACGTCCTTGTGCCACAAAGGCTGAAAAGCCGAAACAGTTTTTTAAGTGTGTCGTCCCGCTCACTGAAGAACCATCACAAGAGAGACTGAAGTTGTGGCAAGACAGTGCTTCCTTACCCAAACCGTTCGTTCCACACTCTGAAGTCCTCCCACCTGGACATGAGTTACCTTGGGTAACCTGGAAGTCTTTAAACAGACTCCGGACCCAGGTTGGCAGAAGCAAGGAAAACCTGTTCAGGTGGAGATTCATAGACGACTCCGCCTTGGAGTGTAAATGTGGTGCTGTTCCACAAACGATGGGACATTTAGTATCGTGTCCTGCGTGTCCTGTTAGCTGCACGTTACAGGAACTGATGGACGCTGGTGATGGCGCCAAACAGGTAGCCGAATTCTGGGCCGAGTCCATTTAGATTGCTATCGACACGCTAAGAAGAAGAAGAAGTGCAAAATATAACATTACTAGCTGCGCCCCGCGGTTTCACCCGCGTAAGTTTTGATCCCGTAGGAATATCGGGATAAAAAGTATCCTATGTGTTATTCTGATGTATAAAATATATAACTGTAAAGATTCATCAAAATCCGTTTAGTAGTTTTTGCGTGAAAGAGTAACAAACATCCATCCATGGATGTTTGTTACTCTTTCACGCAAAAACTCATCCCATCCTCACAAACTTTCGCATTTATAATATTAGTAGGAAGTAGGATATCTCCTCACCTTCTGGCATTATGCTTAGTAAATAAATTACAGGGCAAATGCCTCTCTTCCATCTTTCCATTTTTATTTATTTATTTATTAAAACTTTACGCACAAGTAAAAAAAATACTGTACAAAAATGGACTTAATGCCTGAGGCATTTTATACCAGTAAACCTTAGGGTGATGCGGAGATAAAATATGGCAGGTGCAACATACGGGATATACAGGTTGTCCCTGGAAGTATGGATCAAATTGAATAGGGGTGTGGGCAAGGTCATTTCCAAACTTTTTGATCCTGAGAATGATTGATGATTGAGAATTATTTTACGTTTCAAAAGTTGTGACCAATTTTTTTCAATCGTTGCGCATAGTGCTCAAAGAAAAAAAAATCATTAAAAAAAACTATCAGGGCTGCCTAAAAAACTTAAATTGACAGTTCCTGGTAGTTTTTTTAAATGATTTTGTTCTTTGAGCACTATGCAAAGTGATTGAAAATAACAAAAGTTGGTCATAACTTTTGAACCGTAAAAAAATTCACCAACATTTTCAGGATCAAAAAGTTTGGAAATGACTTTGCTCACGCCCCTATTTGATTTGATCCATACTTTCAGGGACATCCTGTATAGCTAGGAATTATTCTCTCTCCTTTGCAATTCTCTCCCAGTCCTTAGTAAGTAAATGCTCACTTAATACACGAACAATACTGCCAACTGTTCCAAATAATGAAAAGCTGGAATAAGCCTCAGCCACCACCAGATTAATTCTCATCTCCCGTAAGACAAACTACAATTTCACCATAAGAATACACGGAATCAATAAATCTATTGTACTGACATAATTGCCTACCGTTATCTTAATATAGCTAATATAATACAACAAAGGTACGGCCATACAATAGTTAATTCACTACACAAATGAATGGTGCGTTCTTGATGGGTTATCTTTATTGTATTCTGTACTATGCGAAAACTAATTTTCGCACTCTCGGAGTGGCACATTAGTAAGGTAACTACGTCATTTCGATGTGTTATACGCGTTTGTTACCAGACAAAGAAAAGTATCTTTCTTACTTTCTTTGGGAGATGTAAAAGAATGGCGGGTGTAGGTGATCAAGCAAGAGGGTGGTCAGCTATAGAGGGTGTTAAGTTCACTCATCTTCCATAGAAGAGGGAGGATACTCCGACCAGACAGACGTGTGTCGTGTCTGGTGGGCAACTGCCAGATGATTGATGTCGGGACGTTATACAATGTGTTAATGAAATAACCCAAAACCTGAAACTAGTTTGTTTAGAATCGGCAGCAAAATCGAATACAATAATTTTTAATATGGGTTATTTTTTTTCCAAAAAATAATTATTTGTCATGCCGTGTCTAATATTTTTTAACGACGCTGTACGCTACTGTCCAACGCAATGAAAACAAACAGCGCGGGCGAGGGTGAGGAGAGGGGGTGCTAGAGCTGGCGCCAAGGCCGGGAAGTGCGCCGGCGGCGATAGAGCTACGAATCTGTAAGAAGTAGCGCGACAACAACATTTACAAATATCTTTTACTATAATTTTTGAAAATAAATAATTATATGTCATATCAATTTATTAATATAAATCGGTTGGGGTGTCCGAGGTTTTGGGTTATTTCATTAGCACTTTGTATATATGCTAGTTGCGCGGTAATCTCTGCTTGCGCGATGCAGGACGTTCCAGGATTGGCGTGACGTCAGAGTGATGCGCAGTTCGCATGTCGCGATGTAAATGGCCCAGCAAACCTTTGCCAGACGTGGGGTAGTATTCACCTAAACCGATATGTGCAGTGCTATTCTATTGAAATCTCCCTGTGAAATCTTAGGTTGAGTTTTAGGCAAACTGTCAAATGTGTCAATCCCTAGCATCAGGTGTAATGAGAGCTCACTTTAAGCTCACTTCACCAAAAGTTACAGAATAGACTGCTAAAATACTTAGTACAAAAAAAAACAACCGCACAACAAAGTGAAAAATAACTTTTATTTCGGAAGTCGGTGTCGTTGGTTCCGCATTTTCGTTTTTTGACACCGACTTCCGATATTAAGGTTATTATTCTTTTTGTTCTGTTTTTTTGGAAGTCGGTTGTTTTTTTTTGGATAAAAGTTTTTATTTTTCACTTTTTAGTTGTACATACCCCACAAAAATTCAATTAACACTAGTGCATTGAAGAATTGAAGACACCGACTAGAAGAACCATCGAAATTCGCATAGAAATGCCGGACATTTATACATATAACTTCGTTCAAGGTTCTTTTATACAAGAACCTTTCTGAAAGTATGTAGATCACATTAATGAAAGAATTTATCAAAATTGGTTCATTAGTTTTTGAGAAAATCGGAAATACAAACATACATACATACTGATCAAATACAGAACCTCCTTTTTTGAAGTCGGTTAAAAGAAGCCTGTGTTCAGTACCTCTACAGCCTCTGTAATGAACACGTCATGCTGCCTTCAAGTTAACTGCACATGAAACAATATCCAGCACCTATCAGTGTCGTAAGTTAGCCGCAATTTAATTTTAAAGTTTGTAAGCAAGTATCGCGGGAGGACCACGCAGATTTGCATATTTGTGCGTTTAAGCACAGCGGGCCCTCCGCTGGGGCGCGCTGATTGAATTATTAACTGACTGTGGGGAGGCCCACAGGTACTTTGTCCAGACGTGAGCCACATACGCGCCATGGATTTGCCTGTGCGCTCATAATTGTTATAATTACCAGCCGCTGTCTCTCTCCGATAATGGAGGCTTACTAGTTGATTCGCACGAATGTACTCGCCCGAAACGGGCGAATCGTCAAGTTTAAATAAAAAAATTTTTTCTCTATGCGACTCGCACAAATTGGGACGTCTTGAATTTTGTGCAATGAAGGTGGACTGATGACCTTGTGAAGGCCGCAGGAATCTCGCAGGCCGCAGGACGCAGGATGTGGGGGTGCTTGGGAGAGACCTATGTCCAGCAGTGGACGTCTTTCGGCTGAAATGATGATTATGACGATTCACCCGCTTCGGGCGAGTAAATTCGAGCGAATCGACTAATAAGCCATAATGGTCGCACGTTTGCTGTCATAATCCCCTAGTACTGTCTCTTCAGAATAATAATGGCACCGCATTGTTATTTATTGTATTTGTTATTGCTTATTGTGTACGATTGGTAGGCTGAGGCAATTCCCTAAACAGCCAATTTCTGTGTTGTTAGATGAATTGATATCGATTTGAGCTCTTTCGTATTTAATTATAAGTTTAGTCAATAATCCGGACTAGGAAAGGAGTAATAATAGTACTCTGTTTTCGGTTTAAAGAAATTTATTTCTCATAAGAACTTACAGTTCGCTTATAATGAGATGCAAAGTAATAAGTATTATAATACAGTACAATACAATTTCCTCCAGGGTATTAAAAGTTATAAATTAGAAGTTATAATTCATATACGTGTTTCTTAAGCCTACTTTTAAAAATATTCAAGCTATCGCACTCTTTAATATCGTCCGGCAATTCATTGAACAGCTGTGCTCCTTCAAACAATATGGTCTTTCTACCGTAATTAGTGCGTACGCTGATGACTTCAAGTTTGTTTTTATATCTGTTTCTCAGGTTATATGGCATTGTTTTTTTCTTTAGTTGTATGTTAGTTTGTATTGAGTTTGTAGTTATGTTTTTAATAAGAATGCAGGTGTAGTAAGTGTATAGCTGTCTAATATTTAATAGTTTCGTTTTTCCGTATAAGGTCTTTGTTGGAGTGAGATAATGATAATGGAACAGAGTTTTAATTATTTTATTTTGAACTCTTTGAAGTGAATTTAAATTAGTTACTGCTGCGGATCCCCATATCTCAATTAAATAATATGTTTTCCTTTTATGAGAGGTAAAACGCTTTATTTTACCTTTGGGTAGTTCACTTGGGACCGACCCCGTCTATCAGGCCACCACGTGGATCGGTGTCATGTAGGATTATTCGAAATTAGAGGGCCTGATTCTCGAAAACCAGCAATAGAAATAAACGAATTTTGTTTGATTTAAATAATTAGATTAGGAGAGACCAACGGGTGAACGAATGTACAAACAAGTTATATTTCATCAAACTTATAATTGAGGAGCACCAAACAATTTTAACGGACAAATCAATTCAGTTTTTAATAATTAATTCGGATTTCGATGTCGAAATTCCTGTTGGTATTCGAAAGGTTGGTTTGAAGCTCAATAATTATTACATTAAATGAATCGTGAACTCTTTTAATTGTAAATGTAATGACATGGTTAACAGATTAAATAATGCATTAAACTCGATACAGAAGTAGGCTTTATGAGGTGTTTTAACAATGGAATGTATTGTGTATTTAGTTATCTTGTCTGCTCAACGTCCGTGTGTCACTGCAGGGATCCAGCAGAATATCAGCGTCAGCTACATTTGCCTGACACATGCTGAGCTGGACTCCCATTTGATGCAACCTTGACACGCACACCGCACTGTGTATGTTTCGTTATTAATTTTATTTTAAGTATTAGTCATAGTGTCACTTTTATTTCTATATGCATGTTTTTCCTTTTGTTTTTATATCCGAACCTTTTTTTTTATATTATATACATGTAAGTAATTGATTATCTTATCACCTAGTGTTGAACTTTTGTGTGTTGTGCTGACTTTTGTGTGCGCCAAATAAATGGTTTATTTATCTATCTATTTACTCTCTTTCAAGGAAATACCTACAATGGTCTGCTTACTACCACATAAACTCAAGCCTTTTTTCAATGGGGGTAGGTAGAAATTACAGAATGCCACCTAGTACGATCCTTTTATACTCCTTTTGCATCGTTTACGTTCATATATCTGCAGGGCAATTGCTTAACTTACTGTCATTAGCAACGGGTTTCATTTTGACAGTTCAACAACATTCATTGCGTTATTTACGTTGTTGAACATATGAAGTAATGGATTAACAATATCCTTTAAAATGATTCAGATTGGGATTGTAACGTAATTAGGGTGCTGGTCATAGACGCAAATAAAACTATTACCTAAACTGTGTAATGTTGTACTACCACAGAAACCACAAAGAATTAGGTTAGCTCACAAACAGTTCAGAATTTATGATTCTATTTGAACAACTAAATTAACAATAACATCTACTTTATGTTTTATGCTGTTGAGGTTTCAACTACAACATTAGGCCAACAATTATTCCATAAATTATTTATTTAGGGCAACTGTTTTAGGCCCTGGGAATACAAAGGCTCCTAGGTCAAGAGCTGCCGAACTATTATCATAAGGTTTTTGGCGTTTGGAATATAGATGTGTGAGGGAAAGGGTGTAAAGTTCACTCATCCTCCATAGGAAAGGCCCGTGGCTAAATAATAACAGCCGCACAGGTCAATCGATCAGGTTAAGCTACGCTTGCCGCGGTTAGTCTATGGATGGGTGATCATCTTTACATACCGAGACCCCTCCGTGCCTTGGAAAACACGTTAATCGTTGGTGCCGGCTGTCATTCGTGGATCTTTGACAGTCGTTACGGGTAGTCAGAAGCCCGAAAGTCTGACAACCAGTCTTACCAAGGAGTATCGTATTACCCAGTAAATGGGTTGTGGAGGTCAGACAGGCAGTCGCTCCAAGTAAAATAGACGACAAGACAAGACGGGAAGCCGACCCCAACATAGTTGGGAAACGGATAGACAAATGTGGCAGATGTTGATTTGTAGTTCTTATATAGGTACTGTTTCGTGTTGTGTACTTATTTATTTATTTCCTAGTAATGTTAGTTTTGTACTTAAATAAGGTTAGTATGCATTGTTAGGTGTAAGGGCCGCCTTTTGCAGTGAAACCTCCTCCAAACCGTTCCAGGTCGCGGTCCCGGTCCTATCCTTTGCCCGTCTGGGCCATAAGTTTCCGGCTATTTGTGCGATGTCGTCACTCCATCTTTTACCCTCTCTCTTTTGGGTCTACCCTTCCTTCTTCATTTGTATATTGGATATTTGTTTATTGTATTTGTGACCATCTTTCATCCATAGCTCTCTGAATACGACCTGACCATTTCCATTTCAGTGTCAGGAAGCCTTTGTTCTTTTCCTTATCAGTGAACTTTTGTCTCTATCTTTCAATTAGATGTTATGTAACTCCGTTTTGTACCTTTTTGACATCTTTTTATTTTATTTAAGTCTACTTTTTTTACCTACTAAAAATTTTCTTAATACCGAATTACGTTAGGTACTACAGATAATGTTAATTTATAATTTAACATAACTAGCTGTAAAAGTAGCGCAGTTGAATTATATTGTTTGATTAAATTAATTCTGTCAATCCAGTCCGCGTGTTTATTCACATTCTGTTAGCTTGTTTCGCAGATTAGGATTGTAGAACACGTTCAACAATAATCATGCACGAAAATTGATTTATTTACGTGTAAATACCAAGGGAATAATAATGAGTAACGCACATGCATACATAGTGGCCCATAGCGCATGTTGATAATAAATGAATAAATAATGTTGCTCACGATAATATTTTATAATAAATTGGCCACTTTATAGCGAAGTGGGTGTCAAGATCACAATGCACACTTGGCGCGATATATTACACATATTATCGTGGCTGCGGAAGGCCCAGTGCGGTGCGGTCTTCGTGAAAGTAATTTTACTAGAACCCTCCCATTCTCGGCAGAATACCTCGCGCGGCCTGGATGCGTGGCGTGACGTCAGTGATACAAGATTCCTTTGAGGTGAAAAGTTCGTTAGGGGTGAGTGTGAGTCAGGAGTACCAATGAAGTCTCCTCGATGCCGCAGACGGATGCTAGACGACACACCGAGTGTTTCATTACGTCACTCACATGTTTGACAACGGAAGCAGAACCTGTCAGAATAAATTATAATAGACGCATACAACAGTTACATTTAACTGTGGGTATTATGAAATCCTTTGTGACATCATTATGGCTCTGTGTTTCCCGTTATCAAATTAAACAAAACTGTAATCATAATAGAATAACTCTAACGTGTTAACTCCGCAATAACTCACGATTCAGCAATCCAGACTTAATTAAACGAATGCGAACATTATTACTTATTCATATCATTAAATTATTCACAAAGTTTTGTTTAATGTTGTTGGAATAAAAATGTTGGCACGCAAAGACTTTTTTTGAAAACCAGCCGGTAAATAAGGCAAAGGTTCCAGTCGTATCCATTTGTCCCCCCGGAGCATTCGTGAGAATGGGCAAAAACAAGTGAAAATAAAGTGAAAACATTGTTATTCTCGAGTGGATTACCTTGCGTCGTGTTATTCCAGTCGGTGTGCTGTCTCCGCGGATAACAAACTATGGACTTTACCAGTTCCATACATTTAAATTTAAAAATAATTTCGTGACTTGCGGACTTCGGAACGACGCTAATTGAGTCCATTAAAGTTTGTGGCGCGAATTATTTTTGTTCATGATTATATTTTCGCAGCTATCTACTCTCATAAAAATGGGGAGCGTAATTACTTAGGCACGTTAATGTCCGTTATTACGAGAAATAGGGTATAATATGAAAAATTATGTTTGTTATGATATAATTTAGTGTCGTAAGACCGTGTGTAATCGGATGGTGAGATAAAACTTGTTGGAATATAATCATGAAAAAAAAATTAGAACATTTGCTTTGAATACTGGGAAACGTGAATTTACAAAGTCTCTAGGTACCTACTTGTTTATGCTATTTGTTACTTTCATGTTCGTTTCATGGAAACGCAAATGGCGAAATCCTTTAAGCTTTGACATGAAATTAAAAAAAAAGATTTCAAATTAGAAACCTGCGACTAATTTCCATTCGCAGTCCGCAACATTTTGTACCCAAATAAACTGTGAAGTAAGTGCGAAATAAACTAGGAACAACATTATTCTTGTTGAGATTATTTCGTGTTATCTAAGACGTTTATTCTTTCCGTGCGGACATGACTATTCTGCGATGTTGATACCGTATTCACTTATTATTTCGTTTTCACTCCTCCACTTCTCTGACGTGGCAATAAACGTTTGAGTAGATAAGTGTTTTTTATAACTGTTTATTTTTGTAATGGTTTACATAATATTCGTTTTAGTATGAAATAACACAGTTTGGGGGGACAAGTGGGGTTGTTTGTAACCGATATTAGAGAGACGTTAGTCCATGGCAAATTAACGTAAAGGCATTCGTTTGATATTTAATAAATAACAATAATAGCCTCCCCGACCCATTTCGGTTACGGTGGCCAATCTCAACGGAGATTAGCCAGGTACGCAGGAGATATTATAGTGCACAAGTGTGCGCGCAGACACAGGTGCACTCCCTCTTCCCTCACTCTCATACCTAGTCCGATGGGACGGCAATCCGACACGACCGGAGAGAGAACAGGCCCAGGACCAACGGCTTAACGTGCTTTCCGAGGCACGGGAGTATCACACCGCCAACTACCAAATTACGGGCTGTTACTAAGAAATTCCTAATGGAAAAACTTTTGTATTTATAGTCCCACCGACAACTAGATCTGCTGTATAAATGGATATGACAAGATACTTTTATTCCGTCCGTCTTTTTTTCCGTCGTCTTTTTTATCCCGTTACACTTAGAACTGTCCATATTATGTTCTGAGTTGAACTGCACGATAATTGACAAATACGTGCACTGACTGGACAGGTCCACTCAAATCTGTGTAGTTCGAAAGAACTACACAGATTTGAATGGTCTTTTGAGTTTCCTCAAAAGACCATTTCAGACACCAATCTAAATGGTCTTCATAATGATCTGACCAAGACTATGCGGCCTTTCTTCTCAGAGTAGCCAGATAGATAGGAAACGCCGAACTCATCATTAAAAAAAAATATGATTGACGTGTAAAAGTGCTTGTACAATATGAACAATACTTACTACGGGATCAACTCTGAAATCACGAAAAAAGTCAGCTGTTTCATACATTTTGGTCAAGTAGGTAACTTTTGTATGAAACAACTGATTTTTTTTCGTGATTTCAAAGTTGGTCCCATAGTGAAAGTTGTTCATATTCATGGGTAGAATAACCTGTAAAAATTTGGAACCGTTAAAAAAATCATCCTGTACATTAAGATTATACACGATAAGTAGATAGATTAGTTGATAGATTTATGCGAAAGAAATCACGGTCACCAACTAATTGAATAATGAAATGATACATTAATTATTCTCGAAGTTCCCGTTAGACTCAACGCCCAATTTGCAATAAAATTGAAAGACATCTTCGAATTACAATCTGAGGTATTAATTATTACACTGTTGAGATCTAATTCTGAAGCTATGTTAGAGATCTCGGTCATTGTTCTAGGGAAGCGATCCTGTAAGCGGTAACATGAATAGTTGGGCAAAATCATACATTTCTGCGAAGATTTCAGTCCTCTATTTATATGGCAAGTCGACTTATATGGTAACTTTTATGAAAACCGAATTACATTTCTCACTTATTGAAATTAACTTATATGTGTGTGTTGTAGGTATTAATTTATGAGACGACTATTCCATTATCACGCTCACACCAAAAACATTTGCTTTTTAGACCATTTTGTATTTTATTAAGTACCTGGTAGGTACTTGTTGACAGGCCTCCACTGTCCTTCCGTACCTACTGTAATTTGAAAACATTGTAAAAGCCAATTATTTTTAAAAGAGTAACCGTGGAGTGTCTTTTCGGCTCTTCTCCATCGGAAACGACCAATTGGAACAGTGCACCTAGCTTTTGACGTACCATAAATGCCTATGTAGGTTTATGTGAAATACTCAACAAATATACAACTCAACAAATATAAATAAGTAGCTTCTGCCCGCGACTTCCTCCGCGTGAAATTTCACCCTCCCCCATTCAGCCTCTTAGGGATGCAATTTCGAAAAACCCTTTCTTAGTGGATACCCACTCTTCACAAAGAACACACCCTCCGAATTTCATGTCTCTATATAGGACCAGCGGTATAGGTTGTGCGTTGATATATCAGTCAGTCAGGAATACATATTTTATAGATAACTAGCTGACCCCGCAAACGTAGTTTTGCAAAAAAAAAAAATAGATAGTAGCCGATTCTCAGACCTACCCGATATGCACACAAAATTTCATACAAATCGGTCCAGCCGTTTCGGAGGAGTATGGTAACTAACACTGTGATACCAGAATTTTATATATTAGATTACAAAATCTCTAATATATATATACAAGATATAACAACTGAATCTATAATTTTATTTAATGTAATGATCAGTTAATATAATAAACGATTGATATAATTTTAAAATAACTAATATCTACGAGTATAAGCATAACAAGAGATGAATATAAAATCGTTTGATATACCACTCAAAATATTTAAAACCTATTTAGTCTAATGGTTAGTTAGTAATAGCTTTTTTTAAAACTTCTATCATAGTTGGTAACCTGAGTAGTTATACCTAGTAAATGATTATCACTTGCCAAGATAGCTCGATCTTCTAACCTAAACTATCCGAATCGGATTTGGGGTGTTAACCATAATGATGGTATCAATATACATATATTTTAAACGATAGATCTAATGATTTTCGATTCATTAAACATTATATCCAATAACGTTATACGAAATAAGTTTTAGAGTATATAAATGTTATATGTAAAGAAATTATATCAACAGTTGGTATATCTCACGTTTATTACATCTTGTGAACGATTGAAATGAAAATATACCAAATAACTTTATATGTTAAGAGACGCAACCCTCTTCTTCTGGCACCCACAATAATAAGAAATAAACGTTTGTAAGTTAACAGTATTTAATCAACCTGACTAACACACAAGCTAATAAAAAAACAAACAAACATCGCACCACATAGCATTTATCTAAAACAACATCGCCATGGTCACAAGTTAGAGAAACTAGTGAATATTTATGGTGCCCTATATTCTAGGCGCTATAGGTGTACACTAGAGTGGTTGTCGGGCGTATTTGCGAGTGTAAATTGAAACATGTCGAGAGTTAATTGCGTCCAGTCCCGGCGGGGAAGGGGCCGTGGATAATCCTGGGCCCTGCGACCGGCGACCGACCCCGCGCCTTGCGACCTTTCGCCAAAGATAAACGATTACCGACACCATAGCTCGGATAGTGCGAATTAACAACGAGATTGCCGTATTTTGTTTTTGAAATTGCTGGTGTCTGGGGAATTGGTTTGTTTGTGAAATTGTTTCAGTTTTATTTAGCACAAGCCGTGTGCCCGATGGGATAATATTCCATTGGCAAAATCACAAATAAACTTTCGTTTCTTATTTAACCTTCTAGGGATTATAAATTAATGAACGAAATTATTAATATTTTTCCTTAGTATATCTTTGTTATATAAGGAATTCTTGAGCAAAATTTCATGCTTCCAGCGGTTTAGGCTCTGTGTTGTCTTTCCTAAATTTAAGATATTTAATAAGTAGATGGTGTAGTCAATTAAAAAGAAATCGCAGTTTTGAAAGAAATTGCGTAGTCTTGACGTCAGTTTTGTTTTGAGGAATATAGTACTTCTGTAAGCTGAATAATAGATTACGCTTTATGAGTAGGCATACAGATATGTACTTCAAGTGGTCCCCGGGATAATAAGCCCCCTTAAGACTGGCTTTTATGTTTATCCCAGCATATTTGTGTCCTCCGTAAAGCCTATTTAATTGCATCCTACGCATTATACAATACACATTGATCAGCCAAAACCTAATATACCAATTTCCTAAGCACACTGTTTTCCTTTATTCTAACTTCATTCCTATTAACTGGTTTACGTATAAGGCTTGTATATAACAGCGTTCATTTACGAGCTGACAAGTTTAAAAGATAAGGCGTTCATTCCTGTTGCAGTAAAACGTGAAACGAGCCTTTTTTTTTCTTTTTTATTTTGTTGTCTTTGCATATTCATCATTTCAGTTTACGTTGAAAAAAGTCTTTGCGTAACTTGTGATTTCTTCGCTATTTATTATGGTTAAACTTAAAAGCTCTATAAATTCCTAATAATAAACAATAGCATCCAATTTATTAAAATTGTATTATTACTCTTAAAGTTTCGAGCCAGTAATTAAATATTGAGTATCTGAAACTGCGGTGTTCTCCTTCGAACTAAATGCTATTGATTAGGAGCTGAGACGGCAATTCCTTGAATTTCTGGTTCATTGTGCCATCTGCTGCATTGCGAAGGATTTGGCTAGCGCACTCGTAGTCGGTATGGGTACTATTATTTTATCGATTTCATTTTTGAATAGAGCCTAGCACCGAAACTATTTTCACACTATTAATATTAACAAAAATCATGAAAAACAGTTTAGCGGTGCATTGCGTCTACGCAACTTCGTAACCCGTAGCACAACCCGCTACGCCGTAGCCAACCGTACTACGATGGTATCGTCTACGCGCGGATTTTACGTATGAATCATTTAAAAATATCAATATATAATAATGAGATACCTACCTATCTGCCTGACATACACCTTACATGAATACATACATATTTCAACACTATAACGTTCAAATATATATGTGTTCATGAATGCTCCCAGAGAGTCACACAACAAATCTCTCACAAAATTTCTACTCAAGATTAACACAAAAGTTTAAAAAGAAAAATTCCCCACCGCCAACCCAGGGCTGCTTGTAGACCACAAACTCCGCACAAGCCTCCTCGCGGAGTGTCATCGAGTAGTAAAACAAAGGCCTCCTTATTACACAGGTTGAGCTCGTCATAATTTCAACAAGTTTATGTGCGTTCAACAAGAGTAATGTCGTACCTGATTTATGTTTGTCGGCTGTTGTAGACTTAGGACGGAACAGGTTTATGAATCTTTGTTACCGGAAACTTTAGTGTAAGGAATGTGTGTAGTGTGGATTCTATGTAGCAGGTAGCAAGGGAATGGAAAATCTAGTTAAAGAACCTACATTTGTTGCAGAAAAGTGATATTTTGAAACGTGTTCTGAGTGAACTATACAATAACCCCAGTTAGGTTTGAGAGGCAATTCCCGTAATAATTTTAAGAACATTCACAGTCTGATCTAAATCAAAATCAAAAGTCATTTATTAAAACTAGGCTGAGTATCAGCACTTTTGGAACGTCAAAATTACAAAAGACAGTCCCCCCAGAACGCCCGCCCTTCACCACTTCCTAGTGCTTTCGCTGGGGAGAAGAAGTGGCGCAACAAACTCCCCAGCAGCACAGCTGTCTGTTTAGTTATAAAATACTTGATTATATACAATACTAGGTATGCAAAGTAATTGACGTTACAGGACACAGAACATTAATTAAATTATTTGCCATACGTCAGCTTGCCACGCCAATATACCCACAAATACAATAAAAACAATACGTACTCAAGCAAAAAAAAAAATGATCTTAATTAATAATGTAAACAAAAACTTACTACTTAAATATATTAAAAGCCTCCAGGTATATAGGGCGTGACAGCTTACATATTTATGCAATGCTGGGTTCAGTTCACATAGCTGTGACTGAAGTCACAATCTCAATCTGTCAAAAATGCCTCTAATTTACATACAGTTTGACATTGATTGTCGCTTAGATGAGATTGCGACAAGAATTTCAACGTTTTTAATTACAAGAATCGTTCTTCTGGTGTACCGTTGAAATCTTTTCTTGAAATCTGGCTATTGGAACTTTATTTACCGCTAAAAACACAGCTAAGTACAGATAGTGCAATCCACGAAGACGCGCCCCACTCTTCTTCCGAATCGTTAATGGTTATCGCTAGTTAATTCCACTAGTGTTTTCGATATACACTAATTAGTCACTAATAATAATTTGTGTGTATCGACAAAACTAAAACACTAGCGGAATGTTGCACACTCGTGCAACAAAAAGCACTCGTGAAAAAGAGTGAGGCGCGTCTTCGTGGATTGCACTATCTGTAGTCAGGGATGAGATCGAAAAGAAACACTCAACATTATTTTGACTATGATAATTTATTAACGGTGATAGTATCACCACAACTCCATTGGACTCATTGTAGCATATCCTTGTACTCTGCTAAAAGTTCAACTGGAAGCGCTCTTGAGGGAATGTTCTCATAATCATCATGATCTTCTCATACAAAATTAATCCCGATCCAAAAACGTCTCTGTAATGTAGGACACGCGCGGCGCCGAATTATTCGACTGTGAAAGAGTGATATTAACTTTACCAACTTGCTCCACTTGAACTCCATCTTAACATTTCGCCGAAATCATAATAGCCTTCTTTTCGGCTCCGATTCCTCAATGTTGACTTTGAAAGTCGAATTCAAGAGGATTTGTTATCTTTGTCTTTCAAATCCGATTGAATTCAAAGAAGATCTGACTATCTTCTGGTATCAGCTTCATAGTAATTTACAACTTGTTTAAAAGTGTTCAAAGAACATTAACTTGTCATAGTCCTCATCGTTATTTCATAAGTTTCTCCTCTTCTTCCGTTGTTCTTTAAAGCCTGGTGCAAGTCAAAGCAATTGCAACTATTCCAAGTGTCTTAAACGGAGCTCTAACTTGAATATTAACTGAGGATTTAGTATTTAGTCGAGAGTGGAAATTGAAACATGCTTGGAGTTAATTGTGACTAGGGCCCGCGGTCGCTTCAGTTCGCGCCGAATTTGGGATTCAGGGCATCGACACAATGCAAACTTTAGCTTGTTGTTCGACAAATTCTTTGTGTGTTCATCGAATTAATTCTGGTGATTTGTGGAAATAGATGTTTTGATTATTACCTTTTTAGCGATTTGTTAATTTTTATTAAAAATTACCTGACCCGACGGACGTTGTCCTATCCAAATTTCAATAATTTCATACAAAAATTCCATAGAAAAAGGACGTTCAGTTTTTTTTCTAATTTGAACATTTCCCGGAAAACTTTTCAATTTTTTATGCAAGGTGGCGGGGACAAAGCGGTCACAATGTATGGAACAGCAATTTTTTTTTTAAATAACCGACGAAAAATTTCGACGCTATTTCAGAATCATATGTAGAATTCATGGTTTGCGCGTCGATGTCCCCATCACCCTTTATAAAAAAAAAAACCTGATACGGACTATTAAAAATAAAACAAAAAATGGGATAAATCAGTCCAGCCCTTCTCAAGTGATGCGCTTACCGACTAACAGCATTTATTTATATTTAAAGTCTAACAAAAGTTCTCCCTTTTCGTTTAATAACAATTTAAGCCCTCTTGTAAGTAACCAGCTGTGTTAAGAAACAAAGACAAATCCTTAGGGATAACACAAATAGCACGAGAGTAACATGTTATCCCGGGAAACAAAGGTGTTCGACAGCGGGACGTTAAATTAAACAATTAAATAGATCATTAATGGATGAAGTGTGGATGTAAATGAATTGGGTTTCGACAATTTTGTTTGTTTTCACGGTTGGGATGATGGCCCTTGACTGAAGCGCAGGCCGACCTCGCCCAACGTTCGTAACCAATTTTACATCCAATATGATTGACGAGCTACATTAAAAGGTAACATTAACGAATTCTCGTTAATTTACATTGGCTTTCTGTTAATGGGTATGGACGCTTAATGATGAGCTCATCTCGTACGTTTTTATTCTGTAAAAAGAATATCTCGCACAAAGCTGATTGTTTATGAATCGCAATTCATGTTTGATATTAATTTCGGTTGAAAGGATCAGTTTTTTTTTGTGCACCAAAAGTTATTAAACTGTTGTTGACAATATCAAATATATGAACAAAACTGGTTTTATGGTACCTACTGCATTATTTGTTTGGGAAAATAAATGTAGGTATGTTGTAAATTTACAATGTTGACGCGTTGTTGCAATCAAATAATTTGTTATGTTATGTTATTTGATTAGCTAATTTAGTTAAAAGGTAAGTATTTAATGGATCCTCTAAAAACTTTTAGGTTTTCTAAGATCACTTTTCCTAATAAATGAGATACTTTGGCCAGAGAGAGGATAAGTATTGCCATACAACGTGGCAATGCCGCCTGTCTCTTGGGTACATTACCAGTCGATAGCAATGTGAAGGAATATTTTACGCCAAATTTTAGTTTTAGTTAGAATATATTATTTTAATTTGAATAGTTTGTAAGTTTATTTACTATTCTAAAAGATAAATAAAATAATAATTTATTAAAAAAGGGCAATTTTAAACTTTCTGGTCTTTTTTAAAAATTAGTCGCAGTAACTAATTAAGCTAAGGCACCCCGACCAGTTGTACAGCCGATCGATTCTGTAAAAATCTCACCGTGATAACTTATAGGGGTAATCCCTAGCATCAGGTGGAATGACAGCTCACTTCACCTTAGTTTTCACGGTGAGACTTTTACAGAATAGCACTGCAGACCCGTTTTTGTATGATTTGACAGCGGACTTAATTAACCTAATTATTTTCAGTGGATCATTCTTTTCACTTTTTTAGAGCAGTGGTGGGCCCAGTGTTAAAGGCCGCGACTTACGAGTTGTAAGGTCGTAGGTTCAAACCCGGACAGGCGCCAATTATTTTGTGTAAATTACTTCATCACTACTGCTCTCAAAACGGTGAAGGAAAACATCACCAACTCGCATTGGGCCCGCGTGGTGTATTACGGCCCACTCCCTCTCACAGAGAGGAAGCATGTTTCCTAGCAGTGGGAATACTAAAGGCTGATTATGTATTAATTTCACCTTTATCTACTCATCTTAGCAACTTGTAGGTACCAATAATATGTAACAAATCGTGTTACAATACACGTGGCGTATAGTCGGATAGTTAGCTTTAGATAAAATTACACATTCCATTTGTCCAGTTAATCCGGGCCTAATCGGATGGTGCGTGATAAGGGTCGGCCCACCTTAGTTGCGATACCAGTGACGTCACTACTTTGTAGTACCTGCTTTTATAACGTAAAAAGATTTTTATCTACACATATTGGAGATAGTATAAAAAAAAGTTAGTTTTTTTTATTAGTACTAAAAATATCAGTTTTGCCAGTTAATGACCGATTAGCCAGTAGAGGCCAAAAGGAAAATTGGAAAATTTTGGGGGAGAACTTTGCCTAGCAGTGGGACAACATGAGTTAAGAAAAAAAAGTACAGAAAAATAAGTGGCTGTGATTTCAGGTGTCATGGCAATTTATTAGATTTTTAATTAGTAATAATGTTTTTAAATAGTTTGGAAAAGAATCCTGTGATTCATTAATATAAATGGATTAGCAAAATTGTATCATTATATTCATTATTAGCTCATCATCTGCCTAGCTTTTTCCCAACTATGTTGGGGTTGGCTTCTAACCGGTTGCAGCTGAGTACCAGTATTTTACATGGAGCGACTGCCTATCTGACCTCCACAACCCATTTACTGGATAATACGAAACCCCTTGGTAGACTGGTTGTCAGACTTTCGGACTTCTGAAGACCCGTAACGACTGTCAAAGATCCACGAATGACAGTGGGGACCAACGGCTTAAAGTGCTTTCCGAGGCACGGAGTGTTTGTGAAGATGGTCACCCATCCACGGATGAACCGCGACAAGCGTAGTTTAACCTGATCGATCGACCCGTACGGCTGTTATTATTTAGCCACAAGTCCCTTTGTGGTTCAACAATATTTTATATAGTTTTCAAATAATATAGTATGGGTATTTTATCTAACGAAGTAGGATTTAAATTACTGTTGCTTTGTTTGATTGCCTATGTACAGTAACCGGCATGAGTCGTGAGCACAAACTGACACCTGCGCAGTAGTTACTTTTTCGGTCTCTTTGGCGGAATGAAGATGGCAGGGTAATATTTTAATTATAGTTATCAACAATTTGAGCAAAAGCGGTACTAAATAAATTTGGCCGAAAGTTTACATGCGCGAGCTTGCCGGATTGCTGCCCATCTGTGCTTACGACTCACGCCGGTCATTATAAATCTTACATTTTTCGGTTTTTGTCGCTGGTTTATTTTAAAAGTAAAATACTAGCTGGTGTCCTCGACTTCGCCTGTGTGTATTTTGAACTAGCTTTTGGTCGCGGCTTCGCCCGCGTGGATGTCGAAAAATATCCCACGGGAACATAGGTAGGTACTAGCGGGATTAAAATATTTGTCGAAAAAAAGAAAGAAAAATGCGAAAAAAGAAAGAAAAATGCGAAAAAAAGAGAAGAAGAATAAAGAAGAAGGAGGAAGAAGAGAGATTAAAGTTATTTTTCAGTATGAAGTGTTTTTTTGGAAGGCGGTTTTATTTTTTTACTGCTGAATAGGGCCCATTCAGCTCTTGACCTCGATCACGCCTGATAGAAAACGATGGATGTGGTCCCTGATGGAACGAGCGTGCCCGGAGGATGCATAAGGCACTGGAACTCCCATGCATGTTGTTTTTTTTTGTAAAAATGTTTTTATTTTACACTTTTTAGTTGTACTATTGAAGTGTGAGGAACAGGGTGTAAAGTACACTCATCCTCCATAGAAAAGGGAGGATCTTCCGACCAGACGAGTGTTATGTCTGGCGGGCAACTGCCCAATGATTCATGACGGGCCGTTGTATATATGCTAATTGCGCGGTAAACTCTGCTTGCGAGATGCAGAATTTTGCGTGACGTCAGTATGACGCGTTGTCCGAATTGTGGCATCTGCGTTGTGGCGTTGTAGATACCTCCTTGTTATGTAAATATCAGTGACAGGAAGTTATTAAAACATCATCAATAAGTGGAAAAAATCCTATCTAAGTGGAAAAAATCGTATTATTGAAGCTAACTCAAAAAGTGCCCAAGCAAAGTTAATACAATTTATAAGGGACCACCTCATGAGGCATACCTTATCTATTACAAAAATAAATCTATATATGACTGAGTTATGCCCGAAATAAAAAAATATATATAAACATTCAAATTAAGAACCTCCTCCTTTTTTGAAGTCCGTTAAAAATAACAAATAATAGTACCTGAAATAATGTCGATATACTACACCTCATGAATATGATACCTGCGATTCGGTGTGACTCGCGAAACTTTGACAGTCTCGGCAGGCATTTCCTTTTGCCCTTTTTATATAGAAATTTCACGGCTGGTAGTCGCGAACGATTTATGAATTTAACACAGGATATTATTAGATTTTCTCCATCCTTTTCCATTTCTTCGATATACGTTTGAAACGTGTGCAGAAAGTGCGGATATTATTGATCACTAGCTGTTGCACCCGGTTTTATTCATGTCCTAGATTGATAGATAAAAAGTACATATACTTACTTAAAAATATCTCACGTGCCAACGTCTGTCTGTCAGCGGGCAGTATCTCATGGACCGGCACAGAATGTGTATTTTTTTTTGTCTTGTTGTGCAAAGGGTTCCCTTTGCGTGCAATTCCAACTTGCGCTTGGCCCGTTTTTTTTAATGACTGTCCGGAAAAAAAAACCAGGGGTACTGATATAGCTTGCAGAGTAAGCAAACTGTTTGTCGAAGGACCGATGGGTGGTAGAGCAGACGAATCCTTGGGTGGACATCGCGTATCCGCAAGCGTAGTGTGGGACGCCAGTCAGCTAGGTGGACCGAGGATTTTATAAGGGTGGCTGGAACAGACTGGAAGCGGTTTATTTATTTATTTATTTAAACTTTTCGCACAAAAAGGTACAAAGGCGGACTTAATGCCTTAGGCATTCTCTACCAGTCAACCAAGGGTGGTGAAGAGATTAGATGGCAGGTGCTTCAGTTGAGAGGAACAATGAGAAAAAAAAAACCTGTTAAAACTAGGTACACAAATACATAAATAGGTTATATATACATACATACTATAATATATATATATATAATTATATACTAATGATATACATATAAATACTTATAAATATATACACATAAAAAATCGAGAGACAAATGCTGAGATGACTCTTCACTACTTGTGTTGAAAATAACTCTGCAATTTCCGCTTAAATGCATACCGACTGGTAGCCATCCTGATATCAAGAGGAAGCGCATTCCAAAGAAGAATGGACTGAATATGAAAGGAAGAATGAACAAAGTCAGAAGTATGAGAAGGACAGAGTAGTAGAAGATTGTTAGAAGAACGCAAATTCTTAGCGTGAGAAGAACATAGATATTGGAAGTGAGACACGAGATAAGAAGGAGGAGTGGGAGAGTTGAGAAGGGAGAAAAGCGTCGTCAAAGCGCGCAAACTTCTTCTTTGGCGAATGGACATCCATTTGAGCTCTGATCTATAGCTCGACACATGGTCATATTTCCTGAGGTTGAATATGAACCGGATACCATTGTTGAGCAATCTATCGAGCTTATCCAGCAGAACCGCATTCAAGTCAAAGTAGCACACGTCATCATAGTCGAAGCGGTTGGTAGAGGACAGGGTATTGTGCAGCCTGGGAGAGGCCTAAGTCCAGCAGTGGTCTGCGATAGGCTGAGTTGAATTAATTTCAGCCTATTTGAGTGCCTTTAATCATAATCCGATCAGCAGTTTAAGGATTTTAAATGGGTAACAAACATCTAAACTTACATACAAACATTCGACACACCACAATTGAAATACTAGTAGGAGCATATGATTTCAAAAGCCTCTAAAATATATGAATTATCCACCGCTAAATACTGAAACCTCATTTGTGTGAAATAATTCCAATTAATATTAATTAAGCTCAAAAGCTGTGACCATAATTACCTTTTTCATTGTGTGCTGTTTATTACATTTTGTGATCGGTTTTGTAACTACCACCGATATCAGGACTTGTAATTTTTTTTTAGGGTTCCGTACTCAAAGGGTGACAACGGAAACCTTTTACTAAGATTCCGCCGTCTGTAAAATTAGTGGGGGACCCCCCTAAAATCTTAGTTTTTTTCTCGATCTTTACTGAAGCACAATATTTTTTTCTAGCCTGCGCTTTTCCACTCCTAGCCTTTGCCAAGGAGTGGGACAGAGCAGGCTAAATAACAAAATGTAGTATATTATACGGTGGTACGGAACCTTTTGAGTGCAAGAGTTCTACTCTCAATTGGCCGCTTTATTTTCAGTTTTTACTGCAATTATTTTTACAGTTCTAATTACTCAATGTAATTTTTTCTTTCACTAGTATACAAAAGTTATCGATATAAATAAATAAGTAATATTAATAAATTCCAGGAGGACCTCTATTAACTTAATTTAAATTAAGTTTTTCATGTTATGTAAAGTTGTTTTAAAACAACCGGAAGAAGAAAGTTACCACCATTAAGTTTTCATTACACGTGCATTTTAATATCTTCTACGAGTGACGTAATTTATTTTACAAATTAATGATTAAATTAAGTACCTCCCACGGTTTCTGACTAATAACTAGCATACGCATAATCAGCCTATAATGTTCCCACTGCTGGGACCAGATGCCTCCTCTCCGTGAGAGTGCAATGCATTGCATTGCAGCCTGCCTCAGTCTGCGTTAGCCTTTAGTATGCATTTCATGCTTCATAACGACGCCCGTATTTGTCTACTATATATACTTCATAAGTTTAAAGTGACACGTCATAAGAGACCGTTCGTATGGTAAGACGGAGTGTAGTCTATAACTTTTTACAGTTCAACGCGTTCGGAAGCTGTGTAAAAACCGCGGCTCCCAACACGAAAATAACTCATATGTTGAGAGACAAGAAAATGTAATAAAAATATTCAGTGGAGTTGAAAACAAAAATATGGGACGGAAAATGAGAACAGGGGGGGAAATCGCATCAGTTACTCTCACGCAACCTTACTGAATATTTTTTGAGAGTTTATTGAATAAATATACATAATTTTCTCTTTGATATTTCAAAAGTGCTTTACACTGGCGACGTGACTGTTCTAATACCTTACCGCCTACCGACTACTCGGAAATAAATACTTGTACGTGTCAATGTTAGGAGGTATTACGTTTCTAGACAATGGTGCCGATTCTCTTGTACACCGAACTAAACTATCACTAAAATTCCTTACTTTTGTCTATGAAAATCTTAAAGCTATACTGCAAAAAAAAACTCTATATTTAAAAATAATTTTGACACAACTTAAATCGAATTTAACAATCGCGACTCCATTTGGTACTTTTTGCCCAACCCCGTGAATTTTTTTTAGAGCCAGAAGCGCGCAATGTTGGCAGCCTCGACGTGTTTTATATAGTTCTTTAGCTTTTGCAAAGGAACTACTTATCCAAAAATTCTCAGTAGTTCCTTCAATGGATCTGCTAAAGGAACTAGTGAGCAAAAAGGGAAGTTTTCACTTTTTGTATGAAAAATGTGAAAAATTATTACCTACATACAGTTTTAGGGGTTTATTTGTTTTATAAAAAGGGTCGAATTTTCATTATTTTTGCGATAGGACCCACCATTTTCGAGATATAAGCAAAAGAAAAGAAAAAAAAAGATACAGTATGTAGTGTTTTTGCAACTGAAGTAGAGGTGTTGGTATAAATTTTAGTTCATGACAACTGATTTATTCCATACCTTTTTAAGGTCAGGACACATTGGTCGACAGCGTTCGACGGTTTGTCCATACAAAAAGAGCGCAAAGTATGGAACGACGTTCGTCACGTCGTCGATGCAAAAGGATGCGTACATCGTTCTCTCGGGCTCTCTTTTTGTATGGACGAACCGTCGAACGCCATCGATCAATGTGTCCTGACCCTTAATCGCGATTAAAAATAGTCAGATTTAATTAGAAAATCAAAATTTTAGGTAAAAAACGTCAAAATTAAAAAAAAAACCAACAAGTTTTTAAACAAAATGGGATTGAATATTATGCGCTTTTATAATTTCTAACGTGACTATATTATAGGGGCGTCCACGTCAACGTCCATAAAATGTATGAAAAGACGTGCACGTTATAGGTACTTAACTTTATAGTGGACGGAAAGGCGTATTCATACTTATATTGCCATACAAATTACTTCCCTCTATTATCGTGGTGCCGTAGACGTCCACGGTCACATCACATTAAATATCACAAAAGGTGCGCTTTTATATCTAATATCTAATGTGACAACGACAAACATAATAATAGTATCGTATAGTTTAAAATAATATAAATTATGAAAGCGTACAATAGTTGTAATTACGATTAATAAATCGTTCGAATCTACGTTACGTCGCGCGTTCGTGCTCTCGCCTCAGATATAATCATACTAAATCAAACAAAAATAATAGATAATTCTGGCCAGTCTAAGTTAATTTGGTATTCACAATATGCTAGTGAGAATATTCCAGGTGACATGAAATTTATTTTTAATTTAAGCGCTTTTGAATGTGAAATGAGTGCTGAGCTATATGCAGGGTTTAAAATGCATGCTAATATTAAACTTTTTGTCCACGAATGTTGGTTATGGTTTTGAATGTTTAATATTAGTCGGAGAAGGTACGTGTCTCGTTATCATCAGCTATATTTTACTGCTGTGGGCGTACTATGGGTAATGGTGGTTATTGCGCTGTAGGAAAATTGTTTGTAGTTCAAATCAAATTATAATTTACGAACAAGTTAATCACACAAGCAAATCACACACTGTAGGTACATGAAACAATGATACAGAGCGCGAGACATTTTCTGAGTCCATGTTGTCCGTACGATTTCCAATGGTCAAGAGAGAACTGCTCCACCTCGCTGCTCGCTCTATCGACTCGCACGAACGTCAAGCTAGACTCTGTCGAGCGCCACCTGGTGGCGCTGGCGTCCCGAGTAGTCAACCGACTGACGTATTTCCGACATATTCATCATTTTATTGCAAAAGTTATTTTTTTTTTTGTGAAAATATGCAATTAGGAAGAAGAAGGAGCGTTGGCAGACCGATGGCCAGGGGGTGGACAACCTACAGAAGATCGGAAGGAAGAGGAGAGAAAGGGAGGAGGCATATATTCAGCAGTAGGTGGGACAAGGCTGCCGATGGTGATGACGACAATGACTAGCGAATCAAACATTACCTACGTTTACACACTACGGAAAGTTTACACATAACACTGATTAATAAGTCAATCAATCAATCAACTCAGTCTATCGCAAACCACTGCTGGATATAGGCCTCTCCCATGCTGCGCCACAACACCTTGTTCTGCGCCTTCCGCATCCAGTCTGTCCCAGCCAGTCCCAGCCACCTTTTTGAGGACGTCGGTCTATCTAGCTGGGGAGCGTACCATACTACGCTTACCGATACGCTGATAATAAATACACCAAATAATTCATTTGTGTACCTTAATAATGCTTTATTGCTAATACACACAGACACATTCCTCTTCCATACATAGGTTAGTTGGACATGTATCGCAAGTGGCGCAGAATTCGGCTTCGACAGATGGTGTCCCGGCATTATTCTAGAGCAATTTTATCGCCACAAACTGCACTCGTCTGCCAGCGGCTTTGTTTCCCTACTATCTGACGGTCCTTGTTTTATGAGATTTGATATCCTCAATTTATTATAGCTGCATTTATTTATGATGCTCTATTGTTATTTTTGTATTGTTTTTAATTGATATTTCTATACTAACTTTTTTGGCGAAATGTGTCTAGAAAAACAGGCGTAATGTTATGATATGTAACTTTATAGGGTTCTTTACCTCAAAAGGAAAAACGAAACCCTTATAAGATCACTTAGTTGTCCGTCTGTCAAGACCCTTTATCTCAGGAACGCGTGGAATTATCAAGTCGAAATTAATATCAAATACTCAAGGTTGCAATCCCTTGAAGCAGTGAAAAAACTAACTTCTAAGTCAACGCAATCAAAAGATACGGGCGTTTATGTTCCGTTTATGCCGCATGTTTTGACATTCGCAAGGGAATCAAAACCTCTAAATAGGTATGTCCCGTTGACCTAGAATCATGAAATTTGGCAAGAAGCAATGTCATGAAGCACAAGCAAAAGAAATAAAACTATTTATATGCCTACAAATTTGAACGAAACTCTCGCGAGTCCGACTCGCACTTGGCCGGTTTTTTATAGAAGTATCAGACGTGGCAGTGTCAACTGCTAGACAAAGATCCAGCTCCTAATTGCTATGAGTCGACGAAATTCAGTTACACAACAAACTACAGAATCATGATATAGTACGTATCTATCCCGATCAGCTTGACTAAAAAGTATTTCCATTTAAACATTTTAGGATGACGCAACCATCTTTGAATCTGACAACAATTTCAATATCGTCTACTGTTCGATAAATAAAGTGGGTTTGACCCCTTAATTCACGGTGTATTTGTTATCATAATCCCCTCTGGCCCATATTCGTCATGTATCGGGGGACCCAGTTCGGACCCCGAGGGTCTCCCACTTCCAAAGTATTTGTTTCGTTTCTCAGTCGTCATTTGTTTTGTGACAGGATTTCGATGTCGCAAATCCGTGAAGATAATTGAAACGGAATATTACGTTTTTCAGAACGGACTTTGTGCGTCAAATTCAGGCCACGCGTAATCTTGTCAACGTTTGTATTTTTCTCTCTTAATACTTATTATAGATATTTTTTTCAACAACGTCTGAATTTCGGAGACACTCGCGAGATATGGAAGAATAAATTACAAAAAGAAACTACGAGAAAGACCGTGTTCTCTTTAATTAGACATTTCTACAGAAGTGAAAAAATCCCTACTTAAGTACATTCGCATTCACGAATACGATTTCCGTCGAGAGAATTTCTCACAATCTAAATAAAGAAACGAGTCTAGTTTACACTTAATGTAATATGCATTGCTTGACAACAAGCGCCGTGAGAGGCTGCTAATCTAATCCGCGGCTTAGCTGAAGAATAATGAAACACACCCGCACTCACAGACACCGAAATAAATTTCCCTCCTGAAGAGTGTTACGGCTAAAATTTAATAAAGCAAATAAGAACAACGTTACGAACTGGGATGCTTAAGCATATTTTAAGAGATTTATAAGCGGCGAAACAAAGCGCGTTATTTACAATTAATTTAGAATTATGAAGCTAATGAAAGGTGTTAGTCCGACGGCTGCATATCGTTATCTGTGCCCATTATTATATCTATATAAATAAAAAAAGTCGGGTTAGTTACACTAATTATCATTTTTGATTTGTTGGATATATCTCCACCCGAATAGCAGAATAACTAATAAAACAAGGGAAAATTTAAAGATTTTTTAAAATTAATATAATTCATTTTCTAATACATTCATTCTTAATGATTCTGATGCGGTATGAAGTTCGCCGAGGTCAGCTAGTAAAAGATAAAATCGACGTGAAATTGTAATGAAATATTTTGTAATGTGCTTTTGATGTAGGTTATTCGATTACACACATTATATTACTTCTCTCAGAACTGTGTATTGTGGCTCGAAGCGATTTTCCTTGTTGAGCTTTTACTTTATTATATATTTATGGTTTCTCCGTTGGAGGGTATTAATGTATTGTTTCATTAAAATGGTTTCTGCTGCCAGATAAATATCAGTAGTTGCTGCAGACGGACTTTACGGCACCGGGCGGTGATTCCGCGACGGTTTGCAATACTTAGGAGCAAGTAAATAGAAAACTATTTTAGTTGAAAACTATGTTCTGGACGAGACTAACGTTTTATTAGTTTGTCTACAGGTTATAACTGTTATAAGCATTATTTCAGAGAAAATGTCCAGTTGTCAACTGTTGGACATAGAAGTTATAAGTTCATGCATAATCAGCCTATAATTATCCCACTGCTGAGCCATAATCCACCACGCGGGCCCAGTGTGGGTTGGTGGACAACATTACCTTGCTAAATAGAAAAACGCCTTAAGAAGATAATGACCTATAACGGCAAACTCTAGTTCATTTCAACCAGCATCGAAACATCAAATAGACGTATTAATCCCAAATGTATATTATCACATATTATCAGAGTTTCGAATTGGATTCGTTTGCTTCAACTCTATTAAAAGTTGGCGACAACGTCAGGCCACGCGGCGGCGGCGCTGGCGGCGGGCGCAACGGTTTCATTCAAAATACGAATGTCGCCGACACACTCCGAATCATAGTTACCGGCCATTAACATTTTATTGTTCTGGATTCAAATATTTGAAATTAAATTCAGGCAAATGATAAATTGTAGACTGATACGGGTTGGTATGTTTTGTGATCAGAAACTGCTTATTAATTGGTTGGAAAATAAATGCTATGGCAAGTACACAGTGCCTCATGGAACTTTTCATGCTCGAATTACGTTGACATGGAAGGTATTGCTGGTTTGACGCTCGAATGACGTTGATGACAGGGAGGCACTGCTGGTAAACACTTGTGAAATTATTTTGTGTTTATTGAAAAAAAAAAAACAAGATGGCGTCGTCAGTTCCGATTTTGGCAACCCGCCAAAAATCCTTGTAGAGGTTTGATGTGCGGAAACTCGTTCAATTGTCTAATTGCGCATGTAAGTAGATTTCGATTACCCTTGTGGCTATTTTGAAGTATAGTAGGTCCCTACAGTTTAAAGCTAAATAACGTTCATATCAGTTACTTTTTATTATAATATGCTTAGGCGAGATTTTCCACCTTGGATTCTGCGAAAAGAATTTCGTTTCTTTGAGCATCGTAATTTTACAGAAAGTACCTGTATTGTTTCAGCTAAAATAAGCAATATACAGGCTCAAATTAAATTAGCTAGCGAAACTCTGCAAACGTGGTGGTATCGATATCTAAATACGATAAAAATATCATAATTTAATAATAAAAAAAGTTGAGAGTCAGTGATCGGTGGTGCAGTTAAGTGCTTGAAGTATGAGTTGAAGAAAACCAGTTTTTTTTTTATTTTAGTGTTTAGATAGGTATTGAAACGTCGTGAAGTTTACAAAAAAAACCGTTCTTTTAACTGCTATTTCGAGTAACAAGACTAACTACGGACGTTGACCCCAAAAAACAATATTCAAATAATTTTTTATTTTGTTTTAACATGTTTAGATATTTATACCTATCACGTCTGCGGAGTTTCGCTAGTTAATTTAAATTGACCCTATATAATTGCTTGCTTGTCAGCAATATTAAAAAAAGCTGCTACTCAATACGAACTAATTTGATTTTCAGGACATTCTTTGTTCGTGAGAGACAATTTCTTGTAAAGATTTTTAAGAGGAGTTCTAACAATTCCTTTCAAGAATATTATTATCAGTAGATACGTTTATAATATGAAAATTACTTTATAAATAACAAGCTTCTCCGGGACTTCGTCCGCGTGAAATTTCTTGTTCCCCCGACCCATCCCGTCGCATCGCATCGCCGGCCAACTCACAAACTTCGTTTTCGCTCAGCGTTATTTCTTACTTTCTTCTTTGTACTAGCTCCTAAGAGTCTTAGTGTGATGTTAAATAGCGTATAACCTTCCTCAAAATTTGGGCTACCAAATGCAAAAACAATTCGCACCTTTAAAGTAAAACCGTTACTAAACGAAATTATAAAATTTTACAGGAGAGCCAAATATATTATTAAACTAGCTGCGCCCCGCGGTTTCACCCGCGTAAGTTTTGATCCCGTAGGAATATCGGGATAAAAAGTATCATATGTGTTATTCTGATGTATAAACTATATTACTGTAAAGTTTCATCAAAATCCGTTCAGTAGTTTTTGTGTGAAAGAGTAACAAACATCCATCTATCCATCCTCACAAACTTTCGCATTTATAATATTAGTAGGATAGGAAGTAGGATATTAGAAAAAAGTCACTATTTTTGTCAATAAAATCTGAGTGCAGGGTTCTATAAGACAATTTTTACAAAAATGACAAGCTTATTTTGCGGTTTACGTATATTTTAAATAGATGGCATTTATAACTCAATTCATGAAAATTTTCGTTTAGTAGGTAACGGTTTTACTTTAAAGGTGCGAATTGTTCAAATGCGTCCGGTAGTTCTAGAGATTAGTGCGTTCAAACAAACAAACAAAAAAACAAGCTCTTCAGCTTTATCACAACTAGAGGTGTGTCTTACGTAATTTAATTAAATTTTAAAACTTAGTTTAATGCAGAAAATATTATTATTATGTTACAGTTTTTTGTCCAGGCTCTTGCTCCAGATTTTGCTGAAGTGTAAGTGGAGTGATATTTTTTTTATTTGCCAAGTCTGTAGCACCGTCAGGAGAACTTAATTTTTTCCTGGTCTCTACGGAGTATAATATTATAGTAACAATAGCTAATGCAGACTTGTATTTTTAACGCGAGTGTCGTAGAGGGATTATTATAGTTAAGGAAAGGTTGAATAAAAGTTTTGATTAAGTAAAACGTGGATCAGAAATGTATAACTTTGAAACGGAAGGCTTTACCATTATTTGCGGTTTCGTCAGCGTGAAATTTCTTGACCCTACCATACGTATCGCATCGCCAGCCTTTCCTTCGTTATTGACTTATTACTTACTAGCAGCGCCCCGCGGTTTCACCCGCTTAAGTTTCGATCCCGTAGGAATATCGGAATAAAAAGTATTATATGTGTTAATCCTGGTTATAAACTATCTGTGTGCCAAATTTCATCCAAATCCGTTCAGTAGTTTTTGCGTGAAAGAGTAACAAACATCCATCCATCCTCACAAACTTTCACGTTTATAATATTAGTAGGAATTAGGATTCGTAGTTGCTTACCATTCTTTCTGATTGTTTTTCTTTTTGCTTGGTTTCTAAGGGTCCTACCGTAAACCGACGAAAATTTTCTACGCTAAGGGGGAATCCCTTAGCGTAGAAAATTTTCGTCGGTTCCAAAAAAAATCTGATGTTTTATAGAAAACTGCAACACCTATCTATACGCGGTCTAAATGTATGGAACAACTAATTCTTTATTTTATAACTGTCGAAAAACTATGCTACCGGTCTAGAATCATAATGATTCATGGTTATATGTAGTTTGCGCTACGGTATATTTTTTTCCTGTATAA
Organism: Globia sparganii; assembly: GCA_949316385.1. Lineage (NCBI taxonomy): Eukaryota > Metazoa > Arthropoda > Insecta > Lepidoptera > Noctuidae > Globia > Globia sparganii. The sequence goes on along the minus strand of OX438653.1, from coordinate 16,164,741 downwards.
AACTTCCTCATTCGGGTCTTTTGGAAGTCAATCGAAAAGAAATAACAAACCGATAAACATGTTCAGATTCCCACCTAATTCCTTATCAGAAACCTTCAAACTAACGCAGTGAGACGTAAAAACCCTTATACTTTCAGGCTCATGAATAGTCCCAAAGTCACTCAACGAGCTATAGAAAGAGCAATGCTCGGAGTTTCTCTACGTGACATGATCCGGAATGACAAAGTCGGAGGTAGAACCAAAGTTTGTCGGAATTAGCAAGTTGTCGCGGCAGGGCAGTCCTTTTAGATACGGGGAACGAAACCAATAAGGAAGGAAGCTTCTCGAATTGTGATCATGGATTGTTAGATTTTTAGGAAGACTAATGGTAAAGTGAAGGTCATGGGAAGTCACGTCAAGGTTCTTATTTTGCTTTGAAAGAAAGAAAAAGTACTTATTGTGACTAGTACAAGAAGATCACAAACTAAACTAAATACTTACAATCATAAATAAAAAACAAAATTATATAAAAAAAACTAGCTGACCCCGCAAACGTCGTGTTAGCAAAAAAAAAAAATAGGGATATGAAAAATAAATGTTGGCCGATTCTCAGACCTACCCGTTAAGCACACAAAATTTCATACAACGTCCATACATACGGGCACATACGGTCCAGCCGTTTCAGAGGAGTTTGGTAATAAACATCGCGACACGAGAATTTTATATATTAGAAGTACCTAAAAAAAATGAGAAAGTCCTGTACGAGGCCAAAAGGCTCCTATCTCAGCATGATGCTGCGACATTTAATAAATAAATGTTTGCAGCGTTAGTATTCTGATAGGGCCTGCCATTTTGAAAATCCTTTAGCTTATTGGATATTATGTCACTACTTGGTTTGTCAAGGTCAAAAGAGTGTCCATGGAATTTCTTGCCCGTTTTTCTCCATAGGGTCCTACTAAGCTTTTAAGTGCGCAAATAGCTTCGTCTTTCTGACTGACCGACACCGTGACAATTCAAAAGTGTCTTCAAATGGTTTAATTGAAATAAGTGCGTTGAGTTTGAGTTCAACGATATTCACCGATTAGGTATATTGATTAGGAAAAATAAATATTACAAGTAGGTACCAGACGCGGATACTCATTACACTTGTCTCTATCATCTAGTTCATAGGTTCTCAACCTTAAATAAATAAATATTTTTTCTAGAGCCCCCCATTTTTTTTTACTTGCCATCTGTCGCGAATTTGAAACAGCTATTGGCACGATTATATTTAAAGATGTAATATTATATAGTCGAAAGATAAAATATATCATTTTCTCTGGGTTTTATACTAACCCCTTGAAAATCACAAACACTCACGAGGGGTGTTATCGCCCACGTTGAGAACCTATGATCTACTTAATACTATTGTATAACAAGATCTACTGTAATCAAAACTAAACGTGCAAAATTTCAACTCGATCGGATCAAGGAAAGCTTTTCAAAAATCAATATAAACAAACATTCGATAAATTATTTCTTGAACGATGGAACTGAGCAGAACCGCAAAAAAAATCTCAACATTTTACGTTTTTGGTTATTTTCTTTTCTCGTTTACATAAGTTTCAACCCTCCCTGTTTAATTATTGCGCCGCGCTCCCGGAAGGGCATACGTTAATTGCGGTACTAACACGAAAACATTACTTAAACCTTTGAAACCCGACCGCCTGGTCCTATTTCATTGTTCACTACTACCTACATTCGGTAGGTTTGAACTTACAATAGGGGTAACAATGTGTGTACATATCTTTGTGACAGCTAGGCACACAGGTCTTTTACGGCACAAATGGAATAAACACCGAGCTGTAGCATAAATAAATAAACGTTTCTGACTTAGCTTTACAGACTTCACAGTAGGATTTACTTTAGCTAGAATAACTAGGGTATCATTACACGTACATTTACAAACATCTAACATTCTATAGGTCGTGCAAACACTCGTTTGTAAGTATTAAGAGCCTACACTACCTCAGCTAAAATTCACTCTTTAACTCACTTGCACGATACTGCTCGCGGACTGAGTGATAGCGAGACAGAGTGCGGTGCTAGGCGGCAGGCAGCGCCAATAGTTTAGGTATCTGCTTTTTACGGTGAAAATAATGGTAATTAAAAAAAGTAAATAACATAAGACCTGCTTTATAGTTAGTTCGGTTAGTATACAAAGTTTCATGATCTAATTTGAAGAATTTTTGGAATACCAGCAGTTTATTGTTCGGTTTAGAGGTAATTTTGGATTTTTTTTCTATCGAGAAAATTTTATGAAATCGTGTTTTCGTCTAACATAAGACCTAACATTAATCCTCAACTTTACCATATATTTATTTCAAAATTAATGCTGCAGTATTTTCTACATAACGGAGGATCATGCTAAGCCATTTGAGGTACTATAGGCCCTTAAACTTTCTCTCTGCTTACGTATAATCCATTTATTATAGCATTAAAAAAAATAACGGTTAAGTAACGTTAATTGTTGTGTAGAACAGTGATGGCACTGTGGTAACGGCTACGACTTACGAGTTTAGGCCGTGGGTTTGAACCCAAGCAGGCATTTTATGTAAATTATATCGTCACCACTGCTCTCCAAACAGTGAAGGAAAACATCTTGAAGGAACCGGCATGTCCTAGAAGACGTGACATCCGTCAACCAGCACTGGGCCCGCGTGGTGGATTACGGCCCACTCTCTCTCACCGACAGGAGGCCTGTGTCCCAGCAGTGGGAACGTTATAGGCTGATTATGTTGTGTAATATTGTTGAAATTACTGAACTTTTAGAGTTAAGGTAAATAGATTACATTGCTTTGTATTTATCGTGAAATAACGGAGTCTATTATACATAGCTTCTGCCCGCGACTTCGTCCGCTTAAAATTTCTTGCTCCCCAGATCCATCCCGTCGCATCGCATCGCCTGGCCGCACTATTACAGTTCTTTTTCTTTTTACTCTGCTCTTAAGAGTAATAGCATGTTGTTAAGACCGGTAGTTTCAGAGATTAGTGTTTTAAGTATTATTAGTCTATTGTTTTATATCGAAATAACGAAAGGTGCTAATATTATAATAAATGGAAAATAGGTAATTCTCTTTGTGTTTTCCGTTACCATGGCCTTTGACCCAAGAAAAGGGTATTGGTTACATAATGCCTGTCAAATTCAAGTGTTTAGCGCACATGATTGAGCTGTTAAAAGGGGAAGTGTGACTTTGACAGCTTCACGCAAACATGAATATTTGTCGAATCTTAAATGATGGGGCGATGTAACCGATCGAAGTCAATGAAGGGCAGGGAGATTGTAAATATGAATAACGTTTTATGTATTTTTCATGAAGCGGTCGTTCTTTATTAAGTATTATGTAGGTCATAACAATAGAAGTTTCTCGACTAGCTCTGGAGTAGTTCCCTTTATTTACTGCTCACACGTTTATATAAACTTAAGAGCGACAACTCTAGTCGTGCAAGAAGTTCTTGTGTAGATACGGCTGTGAAACACCACATGACGGTGCGTTTATATGTAGGTATGCTAAGTTTGCAAACTTCTTTAACCTCTGAAACATTTTCAAGTCACTAAAAAGGTTTCATTTGAAAATAATTTTAGGTCTACTCAATCTCCATCTAACTATAAATAATAAAAACTATATATGAACTAGCGACTCTGTCTATTTTTGTGACATTTGGCATTATTGTAGCTTCCAATTAATGAAAGAATTTTCTGAATCGGAAGATTCAGAAAATTTGAGATTTTTGATCCGAAGATTACCCCATAAAACAAACGGACAAATACTAATTCATTATAATATTAAGTATAGTTTATTTGAATTATTTTTATGAAAAGGGGTTTTTATCCATACGGATATATCAATCCCATCGTACCTCATTAACAACTTAACTTTAATTGAGGTTACTACATACTATGTCACAGAAATATAATTATTGTCTAGGCATGACAACAAAATGATGTATTAAAAAAGAAACAACGAAAAAATTTGTCACAACTTACTTATATATTTCCTCCTGTAGTTAATAGTGATGAAAACCCAAAAGGAATAACGTTACGAAAATAGCTTTTATAGACTCAATTTATTTAGATATGAATTCCGTTTTACATCATGTAATTTCGCTAGATTACTTGACAGCAAATAGCCTTTAAAATTTTATTATGTATCTTGAACGTTCAAATAATAATAAAGAGCTTATGACAGGTAATAAAAATCATGCAACAATATTTTTTTCCAATTTATGTTAACAACTTGTTTTATAACTCAATATCTGAAGGCTTAGCGATAACAGATTTACACATCAATTATAACTTTTCCAGCCATTCGTTCGTTCGGTGTGTTTCCATTCGACTTCGGAACGGATTTTCTTTGTCATTCAATAACTCGTGTTGTGTGCGACCTAGAATCCGTCCGAACTTAAGATTTGTTAGCTTTAATTCTATATCCTTTGTGACAAAATCTCGCTTTATTTATATCAAAGGACAGATATTAAAATATCTTTAGCAAGCTATCTAAAAATAGACTACTTAAAAACTTTTTCCATTAACGAGGGGGAACGTTTGCTGCTGCGGTAAATAAATAAATCAAGTGACAGCACATAACAATTTGGCTGTCAAATGTTCAGCGTCAGATATAGACGGGTTCGTAAATCATCGCTGAAAAATTTGCCAGTTACTGGTGAATAGGAGACTTGTGCGGATTATGCACGCGCCATTAGCTCAGTTCGCGCCTTTGTGTGGGGCGCTTCGTGAGCGACTCGGACTCATTGTGATTCGAAAAGGCCTGCAGCCGAGACAGACTTAATTACACGCGTCTGCATTTCCAGCTTCAATCGAGTGTACCGCCCCGACCAATTACATTGTTTACTAAATGCGGAGAGAATTTAGAATATCAGACGCGTCTCGTGTTTGCAGATTGGAGAAAATTAAATACATGCTGCATGTTTATCATACTGTTATAGGTTTGTTTTGTTTTTAATTATAGGACAATGAACTTGGTTGGTTTCAGAATATCTTTGTGTACGTTATCAAACACATTCAGCGTATAATTTCATCCTTTAAAGTACCACTTAGGTGGAAATTAGTTTTAATTGACATCTTCACCAAAATACTTGGCATAAAATAAGTGTTTGTAAAACCCTTTGGAATTCTACGCCCTCTGAGTCGAGCTTAGTAAGGTGCTTTCGGAATGCACTTGGGTGTCGTTTGGTTAACGTTTGCAGAGGTCTGCTAAAAAGAAAATAATGTTCGTTCTAGCTGCTTTTATCCGCGCTGCTTATAATATCATTGAACCGTCACGACTTGCAATTTTCAAACTGAAGCAAAATTTGATACATGGATGAATCTCTATTTGTAATGTATAGTCATTCATCCATAAAATGACCGCAGCAAACGTAACATCGTCTATCGATTGATCCGCGAGGCTGGTGGGCTACAAGCGCCCTTCCAAAAAGTCAGGCTAACAAATTAGTCGGCCTACCTTTTTTGCAATAGGCTACCGCCGCCTAAGACATCTGCAAAACAAAGACAAAACTGAAATATTTCATGTCCCTCTTATTACGCTGAAACTCGGCAATATTTCACGGCAGAAATAGATACGGTACCTGTCGAGATATTTCAGTATCCGTGTTTCAATAAACCAATATCCGTCTAAAAGCAAAAGTTAAAGAGAAGTCAATGCAAACGTTGACGGAGGAAGTCTCACCTGCACTGAATTGATAATAGTGGCACATTCAGCTGTGTTACTGGCTGTATCGCGTATGTATCTAGGTTTTAGAACTTGGTCTAATAGTAAGCTCGATGGTACTATAAGTAGGGCTAATATTGTTAAATAGATAAAAATAGTAAATGTTAATAGATTTTTAATTACTAGGATTAGAGAATAGATTTTTATATAAAATATCAGAGTACATATCATACGTAGGATTATCTGCATGGAATAGAGTGGCCCCCATAGGCTTCAGTTATTATTTATTTATTTATTTATCTATTTATTTCAGGCATCAAGGCCCATATAAACACATACAATACAATAATAATATAACTTAAAAATACTATAAATATATACACTTTTATAACTGCACTAAATAACTAACACACACGAAGTGTGTGTGTGCGAGTGTGTATTATGAGAACAGTATACAGATTCAGTAACACAATCATTATTACAGTCCTCTAACCAGCACCCGAATTTCGTAATACACTATCAATCATAATCTGAATCATTTTGAAGTAATGGATTACCTTTGCTTCATATGTTCGAAATATTTGTCTGCTCAACAACGTAAATAACGCAATGAATGTTGTTGGATTGTCAAAATTGAAGCTATTTCTACTGCTAGTGTGTTACGTAATTATCTCGCAGTAGCCAACAGTAATGATTAGCGTTTTTTTGATGTTCAAATGTCTCTAAACTTTCAGCAACGTTTATAAATCAGAATATAACACAAAAACAGCTTATTAAAACTCCACATAAAAATCACATAAATGCACACATTATGACAGCTACGTCCAGAACTAAAGCGATTTTCTTTTGTTTTGCTCTAAAAAAAGGAGTAAAGCTAAGAGTTTCCAGAGGTTCTCGAAAGTTGTTCAGGGTATAAAGAAAGTTCATGTTTAAAGAGTCAACAGGGAGCTCCTTGTTTTGGTGCTTCGTACGCGACTAGCTATCTGTTCCGACTCGTGAACTATCACGATTTCAGATTGTTAAACCAGATACCTACTTTGATATTTGTGGTGACTTTGTAGTTTTTCGCGGGAAGTAATTTTTTTTTTGCACTTTTCCGAAGGTGATCCTCAAATATTTTATGATAATAGTACCTATACAGATAGATGACTAGCGAGAAAGGCCAATAAACTCTTAAAGTTTATGACTGTTAAGATGGTCGCAATATTAATCAGATGCAAAGACACCAAGTATTCGACATCCCTAAATACAAGCATGAAACTCAACACTTTACCGCTTTAAACTCTACTATCTTACTCTCTGCAGCTTAGACTTGTTCAGTCGCATCAAATATTGATGCCCGCTTCAGCTCTATACATCAGCTAAATAACTTACAAAGCCTCTTTACAAACATACGCCAAACCAATTGAATGTAATCATTTCGTTCATATCCCAATTGCCACGTCCAAACCGCATATATTTGACCCAATATTGGTGTTACGGAAATGTGTTACAAAATTGAAAAATATTTTAATGCTCGAATTCGAGTATGGTGGGCAGTTGTTACGAGCCGACATTGGTTTTATTGAATGTACTCGTATATTTAAACGATTACTTGTGATTTTCAATTATGTGAAAGGGTTCTGTAGGTAGGAGTCACAAAGAACTTGACGGAAATTAAAATAGTACTTTGCTTTGTTTTGTTGAAGTCGATGTTATTATTGTTTGCGTTTAACTATTTGTTTAGCTTTATGTTCTTTGTTGTAAATAGGTAAGTATATAGAAGAGATACTCTATATTATGTAAGTATCCGCCAATCCGTACTGAGCTCGTGTGGTGGATTACGGCCCACTGATCTCACGGAGAGGAGGCCTGTGTCCCAGTTGTGGGAATTTATAGGCTGATTATGCTTATGCTTATTATGTAAGTATCTATTAGTGACTTGCCCCTGCTTCGCACGGTTTTTACGACTGAACAAAATATCGAGATTTCTTACCTCAAATGGCTTAGCATGATCCTCCGTTATTTCGAAAATACTGCAGCATTAATTTTGTTAGGTCTTATGTTAGACGAAAACACGATTTCATAAAATTTTCTCGATAGAAAAAAATTCCAAAGTTACCTCTAAACCGAACAATAAACCGCTGGTATTCCAAAAATTCTTCAAATTAGATCATGAAACTTTGTATACTAACCGAACTAACTATAAAGCAGGTCTTATGTTATTTACTTTTTTTTAATTACCATTATTTTCACCGTAAAAAGCAGATACCTAAACTATTGGCGCTGCCTGCCGCCTAGCACCGCACTCTGTCTCGCTCTCACTCAGTCCACGAGCAGTATCGTGCGAGCGAGTTAAAGAGTGAATTTTAGCTAATGTAGTGTAGGCTCTTAATGTACTAGCTTCTGCTTGCGAGTTCGGTCCACGTGAAATTTCTTGTTCCCCCAACACACTCCTTCAAAACGCATCGCCTGCTTCGGTTTAGCTTAGCGTTCTTTCTATATTTTTCTTTTTGCTCGGCTCTTAATGTTAGCGGCAATTCAATCAACAACAAATAATCCCATATTCAATCAACTCAAAGTAACACTTGTAATATGAAACTAAAGACAAATTTCACTTGGTCAAGTTATATTTTAGCGATATAAAGCGCTGTCGTCTAATGTTTTGTGGTACTGGAAAGCGTCTGACTCATGGAACGTAAACATTTGGGCCGCCATTTTGAAGTAAGTTCACGCTGACGCTGTCAGTGCTGCAGAATTCAGATGCAGAATACTCGGAATCGACTGACGACAGTAATTAAATGTGTGTGTTAACATAATTATATCCCTTTACAAAAATAAAAATAATTACAAAACTGTTTTTTATTTGATCCTAAGGTTGCGAATGCCTGAATGAGAGTTTACAAAATTTATAGCTTCTCGTGACGGGGACTTTAGCGTAATGTTAAATAGCCTATATAGCCTTTCTCAAGAATTGGGCTATCGAATGCAAACAGTTATTTTTTAATACGTCTTGTAGTTCCAGAGATTAGCACGTTCAAACAATTCTTTAGCTTTATTAGTAAAAAATACTAGATTATACACAAGCTTCCCTAAATAATTTCTCTAAATAACAGTGAAAGCCTCATTATAATCCGTTGCGTAGTTTAGAAGAACAACGTGGTCATACAGACAGACACGAAAAGTGACTTTAATTTATAATATGTATATACACTATACAGGGTTACTTTTTAATGACCCGCCAAATTTAAGGGTCTGGTACAGACCATCAAACTGAACAACTTTCTCCATGGGACCAACATCATAATCGCGACTAAAAATTAAGCCGTCCCTTACGTTTAGGTCGAGCAGGTATGAAGTTTTCTATGGGACAGTTGATAAATTTTTCGCGATTACGATATTGGTCCCATGGAGAAAGTTGTTCAGTTTGATGGCCTATACCCTTAAATTTGGCTGGTCATTGAAAAGTAACCCTGTATATTTAAATTGGCACACATGATTCGTCAGCTATACAGGGTGCATTTGATATCATGGGCATTATTTTAACCTAAGGTACTACTTATGATACTAATTGCATTAGGGCTACTATTACGCAAATCAAAAATATTATTAATGCAAGTATGGAAAACCTTAAAATGTAGTAAGTCATACAAAGTATCAAATTAGTTGCGCTTCTCGATAGCAAATGCGTAGGTACACTACGCCGTACGCGCGTCATTGGGCGTGAATTCTTTGACCCCGCCCGACTCACGTGACATTCGTAAGTTGCCAATGAATTGATTCATAATAAATTCCAATTTTCCCTTCGTACTTTGCCGGCTTAGGACGGTCAAAACTACGTCAACTAACATACATTAAAAAAAAACATTTACGTACCTAGCTTGTGGATTGTTTTGAAAAAACCTTATTTGTCGGTAAAGTGACAGAGGGTAAACGGGTGCTCTTCCACGAGCTTGTGCATGTGCTGGCACGTGAAAAGACGAAAAATCCAACAGGTTCTGAGTGGTTCTGGTGGAATGAGACCCCGTGAAGGAATAGGGTCGTTCGGGTAGCGCCGATGGAACATTTCACGAGTTCATACTAAATTTCTTGCGCGATCGTAAATTACAACCATTTGTGGGTATTGTTGGTTGGTGTACCTAGCCTGCACATTACGCGGTCGAGGCATCGTGTACACAAACACACACACAACACACAACTACTACACTAACACTTAATACACTGCAATCCAAGCACCGTATGCCGCGAGCGGCGAGTACGGCGATTACGTCACGGGATCAATAAATCAATTACGCGTCAATGCACCTGCGCAGTCGTTATGACACTGGTTCCGGGTTCGTGACTTCGTGTTGCGGCGGGAAGCATACCCCGCGCGGGGGTGATATTCGTATTTTTGCGAGTGAGGGAGTGGGACGGAGAGAGTTCAGGGAATCCCGCCGGACGGAATGTCTTGTAGCCCATTGTTATTATTACGTGTAAGGAAAAACCCGCGCGCGCGCAGGTGATGTTTGTTTACATTTCGCTTTGCGCTGTACTGCGCTTTAAGATTTTGATATTTCAACAATTATTGGCGTTAACGAAGTATTTTGTTTTAATTACTTTAAGTGTTTATTTGCAATAATAAGCCTTGTGCAATTTGACTTACTACATTTTTAAGGTTTTCCTTACTTGCATTAATAATATTTTTGATTTGCGTATTAATAGCCCTAATGCAATCAGTATCGTGAGTAGTGCCTTAGGTTAAAATAATGCCCATGACTTCGATTCCACCCTGTACAAAAAATCTGCTGTTTCATAGAAAAGTGCAATGAAAGCGGTCAATATTTTTGCAACAGCAATGTTTTTCCGACGAAAACTTTCATCGCGGTGGGTTCAGAATCGTGTAATAAAATTCTCGTATCACAGTGATAGTTACCATACTCCTCCGAAACGGCTGGACCGATTTGTATGAAATTTTGTGTGCATATCGGGTGGATCTGAGAATCGGCTACTACGAGTATATATATTTTTTTTTGCAAAACGACGTCTGAGGGGTCAGCTAGTCTATATCTATATATTTATTTATTTTATTATTTATGTACACACTTTCATTATGCTACTTAAAAGTAGAAATGAAAAAAAAAATGTAGACAATAGTGTGTGAGAACCATAAAAAAAGAATATAATTATGTATATATATATTAAAATCACTTTGCGTGTCTGTCTTTCTGTATGACCACGTTGTTCTTTGTGTTGTATTATTCATAGCTATGTTATCTTCAATCTCTATAAAGAAGGCATCTATGGGTGCCATAAAATGTGACAAATGTTTTCATATCAACAGGATGGGATGAGCATTCATCTGTCCATTTGTCGTTCGTTTCTAGCTTGGCCAGTGTTTTATGTCAAGTGATGATATTATAAATAACTATGGGAAGAATGAGATAAGAATCATTATTCTTTAAATTCAGTCGAATGTTTTGAGTTAAGAGGCCTATATGCCTTATAAATAGATATATGCCTTATAAATAAATAAAAATACGAATTATTCCACTTTGCCCCACCGGTCGCCCCCACTGGTGGGGCAAAGCGGAATGCGACTGGACCTAATTCAATTTTCTACTGGAAACAAGTCTGAATATCTCCGAACTTCTACACCAGTTTCACGTAGTATTTACACCAAAATAGTCAGTAAGGCTATTTCTTTGGTGCAGGTTATGTCAAATGAGGACGCTTCGAAATGTTCAATGTTGCCACTACTTTAAAGAGTAAAACATTTTATTGAGGATGATATTCTCATAGTATGTACCTATGTCTATTTCCTGTTTAGTAAATATTGTATCACTTTTAAATTCAATTAAATCATTATTCTTTAAGTACGCTGTGACGTCAACGCCGGCTGTCACTGAAAACCAGCGCTGGGCTCTGTCTTGCACAGGGTCGCAGCATAATGCTGAGCAATAGCCGTTTTGCGTGGATGTGGCGCATGTTTCCCCCTACCAAATATTTATTTTATTTTTTGTGTTTTTGTTCTTTTTGCGTCATGTTCACCGCAAATAAACTTTAAATTATAAACTTTAAATTTTCTTTCTTTTCTTTCTTTCTATGTAATCTTGTGTACACATAATGTCTTATAAGCGATCGACATCAATAGGTAAAGTCAGAAAAACTCATTGCTAAGCAATAGCTTAGCACTGATTTTTTTGTTTTTTTTTTGTAATGTTCCCACGGTAATTATGAATATAATATTCTATTCAAAATTACTGTGGGAACATTACAAAAAAAAACTACAAATTGAAAAAAAAATTGAAATTGATTGATTTCGGAAGTCGGTGTCTTTAGATCTGTCTTTTAGATACAGATCTAAAGACACCGATTTCCGAAATTAAAGTTATTTTTCATTTTGTAGTGTTTTTTGGATGTAGTTATTTTTTTGAAAAAATGTTTTTTGTTTTTCACTTTTTAGTTGTACTACTTCAAACCAATTCGTATACCACTAATTGTTATATAACATATAGTGGCAGAAAGTATTATAACATCATGAAGATACACAAAGTGGATTGAATAAGTAATATCTAAACAACTCAAAACTACCCAAGCAAAGTTAATAAAATTTGTATGATACCACTGTGCAAGCTTCCACTACCAAACGAAAAAAGAATTTTTAAAATTGGTCCACAATTGTCAAAATACATACAGACGAAGATATAACCTCCTCCTTTTTTGAAGTCCGTTAAAAATCACATCGATTACTCCCTAGTAACACCTGTTTCCATACAAACAGCATTTTATTGAACGAGCAGATTGTCACTAACCCTTGTAAACACAAATCAAGTTTCATTCAATTAGCAATAACACATTCCACTCGCCTAGTTTAATATGTTCTTAATCAGTAAACGGTACCTACGAGTCCTACGATAGGGATGCCCCACGTCCCGTCTTCCTAGAATGTTAATTATCAAGGAACCCACATCTACAGCGCGTATCAGAATGGTGTGGTCAAAACTAAGGATGTGGTATAGAACATCAAACTGAACAATTTTCTCCATGGCACCAAGAACATCAATCAACAATCAACTCAGCCTATCGCAGTCCACTTCTGGACATAGGCCTCTCCCAGGCTGCGCCACAACACCCCTCATCCGCCGTCCACATCCAGTTTGTCCCAGCCACTTTCTTTAGGTCGTCAACCCAAATGGCGATTATGATGATGAAAAAAATTTTTTCATCATCATAATCGCCATTTGGGTCGAGTACATATTGATTATTATTTTTCAACAATTAGGAAGTTAGTTCCGTGGAGGAAATTGTTCAGTTTGATGGCCTGTGCCACGCTCTTAAATACGACCACACCTTTCTGATACACGCTGTATATAGGCGCGAGTTAGGGATGGACCGCTCCTATCACACGTGGCCCAACTTTCAGGGTAGCTACCTAATAGTTTTAATTAAACGTTAGTTAAGATTGTGCAATAAAGTGTGTTTTAATGTACTCTTGTAAGGAGGTGCTACAATTTTGTACTGGCGAATTTGTTGGAGAAAAATAATTATCAATGGTCTATGCGAGAGGCACGCTGCCAACGACAGAGGTAACTGCAGCCGTCGACACTCATCGGCGTCAGTCGTCGACTTGTCAGCGGCAGCCGTCGGCTGCAACGTGCTGCTGGTATACAACGTGTAACGTTAAATGCGCATAACCTGAAAATAGTTTGTTCATAATTGACTACTGAATCGATTTCAATAATTTTTAGTACAGGTTTTTTTCAAAAATTATGTATTTTGCCATGCTATCCGCCGATTGAGCCAAAGAAAATTAAGTCTTATTTTAAGACAATGAGACTTAATTTTGAATGCATAAAGTAACGCTAGGATCAACACGATTTTCTTAATAATAATAGTTAGCTTTAAAAAAATTCTTTTGGCCATTGTACTATGCTTATTGAGTTACAACAATGCTTTAATTGGGGTGTATGAGGTTTTGCATTTTTAACGTTACACTTTGTATATGAGCAGTAAGGCAAACAGAGAAAGTTTGGAGTTTATAGCCGGAATTCCATAAGTACTGTACTTTTTATATAAAAATGAATGTGTGGGATAGATAGATTAAACATTTAAAACAGACATTAAAACAGTTGTACTGTTGAATGAGTAGATATGAACAAATAATTTATTTTCAAGCCTCATTTTGTCACTTTTGATCTAGTATCAAATGACAGTTCTTCATTAATATAATTAATGTAGATGTTTCAGCACTCAAATACTTATTGAATGCATGAATGATACTATTAATTAATAATTAAAAGCTTTTCACAGTAATGAATACAGTAATCGGCTTATTGCATTATAGAGGAATGTATGCTAAAGGTATAGAGCTATCTATCGAAACCCATTTTAATTATAAATAGTCATGCTTTTGAAATTATGACGTGTGGTGGTCGCCCGAAGGCTTATGCATTCAGCAAAAGCTTATGCCGATGCCGTCACCGTCCACGCTATAACGTATAATCATATAATATTTCCATAGCATTTGGCTTCCCTGTGTTATTGTGATATCTTGGACGTCCACGATAATATTATGGTTTTGACCTCAGAACCTTTGAACCAAAATATGTGACCTTTGGCATATATTTTTTGCCATCTAAGACATCACTGACTTTAGGATGGAGAAAAATTCACGAATTAATATGAAATCAATAGTCTGTAGAGAGCAAACTTACGAGTTCTAGGTCGTGAGTTCGAACTCAGGCAGGCACTTTACTTTGTGTAATTTATTTCATCATCACTGCTCTCAAAAACGGAGCAGGAAAATATCGTGTCTTAGAACTAAAAATTCGAAGACATGTGACATCTATCAGCCCGCACTGGGCTTACGTGGTAGATTACAATTCCCTCTCATAGAGAGGAGGTTTGTGGCCCAGGAGGCCTACTAATACCTATAGGTAATCAGCCTATAACGTCCCCAACGTTATAGGCTGATTACCTATATTAGTAGTCTGTAATTGCCAACACGCATATAACCGTGGGGATTAAAACGTTCAATCCATCTTTGTATGAGCAGAATAAATACCACCAGGCAGGAAAGAGACGGCTATTGAATAACAGCAACTCTTTATCAATAGATCGACCTATTTTCAGTTCGTTGTTTTCACGTTGTTTCATTTTACAAAACTTTGTACTCTTAACACCGTTTGCAAACCATCACAGGCGGTTTCCAGTTTAGTAAAAAAAATTTGAAATGTATCATGTTTCAAAGCAATATAACGGTTATAAAACGGCAGTGTGCTACAAGCTTTAACCCAGAGTAAGTATACTTGAGCCTTAATGTGCCCAAGGCTTAATGAGTTCTAGGATTGTCAACAATACTTACCAAACCGTTGGTTGAAGTTCACGAATAAATTATTGTTAGTGACCTTTAATGGTCAAGCGCAATTTGACTTTGTGCTATTTAACGCCAAGGTCAAGTCTGTGTAGTGCCAACTTCAATATTAGTAACATTTTGACCTTTGCTTGTTCTGCGGTGACAATGGAAACTGTCACAGCATAATTCATAGGTCACTTAATGAGGTCATCATCATCACCCGCTTAGCTTTTCCCCACCTATGTTGGGGTCAGCTTTCAGTCTAACCGCATGCATCTTTATACCGTATTTTACATGGAACGACTGCCTATCTGACCTCCACAACCCAGTTGCTGGGTAATACGATACCCCTGGTTAGACTGGTTGTCAGAATTTCGGGTTTCTGTCGACCTGTAACGACTGTCAAAGATCCAGGAATGACAGTTGGGACCAACGGCTTAACGTGCTTTTCGAGGCACGCAGGGGTCTTGGTATGTAAAGAATGGTCACTCATCCACTGACCAACTGCGGTAAGCGTAGCTTGATCTGATGTATCGACCCGTGCGGCTGTTATTAGCCACGGGCCTTTCCTCTCCAACTTGTCACACAACTATAAGTAATAATTGAATTGTGTCTTATTTATTACTCAAAGACTATATTGAAAAATTTAACTGTAGGTACGTGCGGGTCTTAGGCAATATAAATAGAAATGAAACATTTCTGAAATTGTATGATGTAAGTACAGAAAATACTTTTTTACCTTCGTCAGTTTTTAAATTATTTCAAGTCAGAATACATATTATGTAGTAGACATTTATTCTGCTCTGTCCAGTAGCTTCAAAGGTATTGATCTTCCGAAGCTACGGCTGAATATCGCATAAAAAATTATATTTAATAACTTGATAAAATGATAAAAATAGCATACACCTTTGACCAATGTCTTGTTGATATCAAACTTTAACCTTTTCAAAGGCCTGGCCATTTTATGAAATAAATATACATGTATATTTATTGATTGTCTTTCAGTGTCACATTTAAAATTCGGTCTGATATGTAAATTTAAAGAAGATGGCGGATTGTCATTCTGCGGAATTGACATTACGACTCAGGGGTTTATTTATAAACGATGATTAAAGTTAAGTGACGATCAAACAAATCGTTCCTTTGAGAAACATTTATGAATAAAGGGGTCAAATTAAATTAGCTAGCGAAACTCTGCAGATACCCGACTGCCGAGACTTATTCTGCGGATTTTCGTAAGCAGTGCATTGAGTAGGAAAAAATAGTCCTTGAGGTGACGAACATAATTATTTAGGCATTGACTGTACCTAGGTTTTGAGCTCCCTAAAATAAGGTTGAGCTACAAGATGACTGATGCATAGAACAGGTCATCTCAAAGCCCTTCCAGACATGGTCCTGCATTGTTAGACTCACATATAATGTTTGGACTTTAAAAGATAAAAAAAAAAAAAAAATAATTTTATTTTTTTTATTTTAATTTTAAAAGAGACCATGACCTCTGAGTCTGTTTCTGCATTTCTTCTGAGGGATCAGTCAGCTAGGAATGCCGTCGCCATCTAGTTTTAAAATAGTGTCGTGTAAAAGTGTCTTAAATATATACTTAAGGCTGATTTTTCCATCGCCAGAAAACTTTTACTCGAGGAATAAATTTGACGTTTGACAGTTCTTGTATGAATGACTGTCAAAATTTCAAAATTATTCCTCGAATGACGTTATTAGATGATTGAAAAATCCGCCCATAAACAAATAAACATGACATTTAGTTAATACAAGTATTAAAAGTAATATTCCTCTTTTTAACTCAGTGTCAGAAGCTCTGATATTTAGTGGATGTTCAGATAACTGCGCTTTTTAAACTCGGGTCCAAATAAATCCAGCTGCGGTTGGCGAGACAGTTTAAATTCGCGCGAGGCAACTTGAGTGTCATTGTTTTACAGTTTTCATTAGTTATCGCTTAATTTCGGCCTGGCCGCCATGCTGGATGTGAGCTGAGAGTTAATCCTAGATATTTTAGGATGAAGCTGAGTAACGAGAAAGAGTCTCTTTAAATTAGATTTGGAGTCTGTCCTTATCGCTGTGTGCATATAAAATAATATTGGTGGTGACGTAATGTTTAAAAAGTATGGCTTTAAAATCAAACCATCTCCGGACGAGTACCTATACAGGGCGATATATTTATAATAACTGATAATGCTACTTATTTGTCAAAAAAGCTTGTAGGAATGACATGATATTTGTCACAATTTTACTACAGGTACAGACGCCAGCACATCAAGCTACCCGAAACTGTAAAATTTTCCCAATCAACTTTGAATCTTATATTTTAGCGATAAAGTTGAAAATCTAATAAGGAAAGACAGATTGTATTAGCTTGATGTGCTGGCGTCGGTGCTATAACATAACATCACGCCTTGTTTCCCCGAAGGGTTGGGCAGAGGTGTATCTATAGAACACAAACGTTTTTCCAGTTAAGTATGTATAAGTCCTATGTAATAGGGGGCTAGCCTATTGACATCAACCGCCACAAATCCAAACTGCTACTGAGAAATTCAGAATAAACTTTGCCCGAACTGAGAATCGAACCCAGGACCTCATGCTCAGCAGTAGCACTTGCTACCACTAGACTAACGAGGAAGTTAAGCTAAAAAAAATCGAATTGTTGATTGCCATATGTCGGTTTTATTAAATGGATTCATGGCTTTTTTGCTGCAGATAATTTCATACAAATCCTTAAAAATATTTATTGCTCAATATTGATGACTGTTTTTTTTAACTACTGTTAAAAAAAAAACAGTCATAATCACTGATGACTGGTATAAAATGCCTATGGCACTAGTCCTCGTCTGTACATTTGTGTGCTTAAAGTATAAAATAAATGAATGTGAGGACTACGTATGTAGGTCATCTGTTTTTCTCTGTTAGTTTTAATGTTGGTCTGGCAGTTTGAGTACTTTATGCGGCCCACCCAAATGTCCTTTCTTTGGTATTGGAGTCGTAGATCTCCTCAAGCTCAAGCCTTTCTCCTCGAGCGCAAGCCTTTAGCAGTAATCGTGTCGCTCAACTCAGAACTTGAGCTACACGATTACTGCCAAAGGCTTGCACTGACTGGACTGGTCCACTAAAATCTGTGTGGTAATTTCCTCAAAAGACCATTTCACACATCAATCTACATAGTCTTCACATGAGCTGACCAAGATATAATATTCCTGGACTTTAAAAGAAACTGTGACTTCTGAGTTTGTTTCGGCTTTTCTTCAGAGTAATCAAATAGGAAACGCCGACCTAATTAATCTAGCTTATTTATTTTTTATAATACATATATCGTCTATAAGTGACTCCGATTACCAATTTACAGCATAAACAATTTCGTTTCATTAAATGTATACAGGGTGGTTAAAAAGTCGTGGATTAAACGAAATAAGGAGATAAAGGAGGTCATTTCCAACGCTTTTAAAGTGAGAAATAATTTTTGGTAACGCTTCAAAATTTTTGGAAAAAAAATTATTGCTCTTGAAATTTGGTACCCAGAGCCACAGTAGAACTTTTGTAGTGCTGATACATTATCAAGTAATAATAAAATACCGTTGTTTTATTGTTTCTATCACATTTTTTTTAAAATTAATGTAATTGTAAAAGAGCTCGGTATACAAAAATATTCATAACTTCTAAGGCAATTGAATTATGGCCATGCTGTAGAAAGATTTTTTTTTTGGAAATTACCTCCTATAACTCCCTTTTTCATTTGGTCCACGACTTTTTGACCACCCTGTATACCTAGGTGAAGTATATAAATTCAATATAAAAGTCATCTTTCAAGGGAATAAGGTAAAGATAATCTAAAACCGGGTTGCAGCTGCTACCACAGTAGTGTAGCATGTTCGTTCATCCTGTACATAAGGTAGTACCGGCACAGCCTCAGTATACAAATTTAAGCAACAACTTTCAAGGTCTGTTAATCTCCCATTCTCCACCCAGATAGAGATATTGTCCCCAAAAATGTCTGTCTCGTTACGACCAGACTTATTCACGTTATAAGGTTCTCCCAGTCTGCTTAGCAAGCAGCAGAAATACTTGTATCTAGGCTTAAGAAATTTAATCTTATTACGCGTAGGTGGCCTGGTATTAAGACGATTTCTCGCTACGCAGGTGTATTCTGCCTTTGCGAGTACGTTTTGGTTTTTCGTCAGTTTATTTCGATTAAAAGTTAGATCGTATGGAATTAGTTGGTGTTGGTTGGTAATTTATTTTAAAGCTAACTATTTTTATTAAGAAAATCGTGTTGATCCTAGCATTAGTTTAAGGTTTAAGGAACACGGGTGGGTTTTAGTCAGTAAGAGTCTGACACTCCCTTCTGCTCCACCCAGAGCGGGAGGGGTCATTGGATGATTTCCCATCCACAAAAAAAAAAAAAAGCTAACTATTTTTATTAAGAAAATCGTGTTGATCCTAGCATTAGTTTATGAATTCAAAATTTAGTCTTATTGCCTTAAAATAAGAATTAATTTTCTTTGGATCAATCGGCGGATAGTATGGCAAAATACACAATTAAAAAAAAAAACCTATATTAAAAATTACTGAAATCGATTCAGTAGTCAATTATGAACAAACAATTTTCAGGTTTTGCGCATTTAACGTTACACGTTGTATATGTTTTCATGTAAATATATCGATGTATTTTGTATTGGATTTGCTCGCAGTTCAGTTGATATTGGAATATTGACGTTTAGACATTGAAACATGTCTGAAACAGTTGGACATCAAATAATTACAATTATTAACAGGTATATTGCTAATTAATTGATAAAGGAAATTCATGCGTTTGAGACCCGAGGACACGGCGGCGGGTGCTGCTATAGGCGGCACTGGTAACACTTTTCATGCAAACTAAGAGTGTCAAGAGCTCAACAGTGGTTGAGCTCCTTATGTTTTGAGTTGAGCTGCATGATTACTGACTGACTGAACAGGTCCACTCAATCAATCTACATGGTCTTCATATGATCTGACTAAGATTACGTCTGGACTTTAAAAGAGACTGTGACCTCTGAGTTTGTTTCGGTCTTTCTTCTCAGAGTAGTGAGATACGAATTTTTAAAATATGATTGGCGGGTAAAAGTGTTTGCACAAACCTGCAGTGCTATTCTGTAAAAATCTCACCGTGAAAACTAAAGTGAGGTGAGCTGTCATTCCACCTGATGTTAGGGATTGCCTCTATTGATAGCAGCTCATTTCACGCTCACTTTACCTAAGTTATCACTGTGAGATTTTTACAGAATCAATCGGCAGCTTACTGAATTAAAATCATGTATCATTTACTCGCACTACGACACAGATGACGTAAAGAAACTCGTGTGTCTTCAATGATGGTTGTGACATAAGTTTTGCGCTTAACGGCACCTTCTGCGCCACTAATTGTATTAGTACTCCCGTCTCTAGACCTTGCTGGCGCGGCGAATCCTTGTTCTGTGGTTCCACGATATAAATAAAAACAAATGAATAATAATACTCCATGTTCAAATCCTCGTCAAGCCCATCAGAGACGTAGCTATAATAATTATATTAATGTGCTGTGCTATAATAATTATAAATTATTGAAAGCTACCGCACTCGGATACGATGGTAGATATAATATATATTTTGACTTCATTTCGTTGATGGTTGGCCTAGCTATAATACAATTTATAGCATAGGTTGGTGATGTCATAGAAATATATATATTATAGCTATGTGCACGGTCACTTAAAGATAGTATCTAAACTATATCGTAATAAAAAACCTAGCTATGATTTATAGCTACATCTGTGATGGGCTTCTATCTTTTAACTTTATTAAAAACAAAGAGTACCTACACTGTACTTAGAAAAACAGAGGAAAACAAAAAAACATCTTACAAAAACTATGAAGGGTTGCATAGCACACATCTCTCCATAAACTATTGGATAAAAACTCCGAACAATAGCGCCAGTGTATATTTTTCAACCAACTAGCGAAGCACAGACACGGTCCGATAGGCTGAAACGTGTTACGTACTGACATTGACAAGTGCATTAACCTCTATGCATTCATACTGCGTCGATAAAGTGTTCGGGGAATAGGAATGCTAGCTGGAATATTGTATTTTTGAGCTATCTTTTACACAGAGGCACTTAACTGGGCAAAATTGCAATACTGTTTGTCTTATAATTTTATTTTTCCTTTTTGTTATTAATCTTAAGTTTACGAGAAGTATTTTGTTATAATCCTAAATTCTAGAGCTT
This sequence comes from Globia sparganii, assembly GCA_949316385.1. Classification (NCBI taxonomy): domain Eukaryota; kingdom Metazoa; phylum Arthropoda; class Insecta; order Lepidoptera; family Noctuidae; genus Globia; species Globia sparganii. Next base: position 16,143,481 of record OX438653.1, on the reverse strand, counting down.
TTCGTTTTATTATTATGTCGCACCTTCGGTGCAACAAAGTCGTAACAGCTATTTTGTGATTTTACAGGAAAGCACTTTTAAGTTATTTTTCGGGTTTGTCGTCTCATTACTGGATTACTATCTACAGTAGGTTTTACATTATAATAGAGTTATATAGTTTGTTTCCTTTGCTACAGTTTCATGAAATTATTTTAATTTTTACTTACTAATAAAATGTCAAAAAGAGCCAAAATAAAAAAAGGGGACCTTATTGTGACTTTGTTGCACCGAAGGTGCGATGTGTTATCACCTATTTCTAAGATTGCTAGTTAACCTGTAATTGGCGACTGTGTAAGTCCGAGGCTATTTGTTACCTATAGTATCTGCTTAAGTTTTATTATACAAAGAAGCTGTTGGTGTACCTGTAGCGGTATTTACAAACGCCACATGCGAACTACGCGTCATACTGACGTCGCACGAAATCCTGTATCTCGCAAGCAGAGTTTACCGCGCAACTAGCATAAATACAACGGCCCGACATGAATCGTCGGGCAATTGCCCACCAGACACAACACTCGTCTGATCGGAGGATCATCCTTTTTCTATGGAGGATGAGTGAACTTTACTCCCTGTTCCTCATACCTCTAATACCTTAATAGATAAATATATTTCTACGTTTTCCTAAGGTTATAAAATAGTACCTAGCACCAATTTGAATGAACAATTTGGTAAGCTCGAATTCGGAATATGTCTAGGGTTACGCAGATATAATCTCTCTGTAGATTAAAAGCTACATTGAGACGAGATATCTGCGTCAATAGTATCTATTTCTGTCCAAAATTTTCATCAGATTTCTTTGGGAGCTAGCATTAAAGTATAATTTAAGTTGAGTTTTAAGTTACCATAATTATTTATCAAAAGAATTATTTTTATAATTTCTTTAATAGTTAAGCTAAATAAGAGATAGCAATCTTGCGTTCTTTGCCAACTATTACAGCGCTGTTAACCGTGTCTAAAATCTACAAAATAACCCCAGTTTTAATTAGAATCAGTTTATTTAAACCAGACAACGGCAAACACTTGAAACGAGAAAGTGTCAATTGAAACCGAATTCATTGAGCTGCACTGCCAAAGTTTTATTAGGCTGGATATCTATAGAGACGAGTTCAGAAGTACTCGAGAGGTGGGCAAATTGAAACATTACATTTATACAGAGCTTTGGGCTAAAACCAAGCCCTAACTTTGAGTTTTGTTGAACATTGAGATAGTTCGGCGTACCTACCTATAAAGCTGGGTAGCTCCGGGCAAGTTCACCTCATAATTATACACTCGCTATTATTTTATACATAGGTATATGTTTGTTTGCGCACAAAGAAACTTCAGCTGCACTTGTAGTTATCAAACCTCTTTGTGTATGTGAACATAAAATTGCTTTAGTGTTTGTTGAATAATATGTGCGCAGTGTTAATGAGTGTTTGATAGAGCTTGGGCTCGTAACGTTCCTATTGTTTTATGTATACCCATCCACCTGCACTGGGAAACTTGTTTGCATTTTCATGAACTATAAAAACAATTAGGACTGCGAATCTAAAGATAATTTATTTGTTACAATAGATAGTTTGAATTAGTTTTGTGAAATAACTTTATTTCACAATTGCAGACCGAACTTTTGTTTTGAATTGAATAGATTTTCAGTTTTCAGTAAGAATGGCTTTAATATTTAGCGTCGAATATTTGCGGTTGGATTTTATTTAATGGTTTAAGAGAGACCAGCGGTTCTATTAGGTAAGCTTTTGTATTATTTTTGTTTTATATTTTCGATTGAACGCTTTGGTTTTTTATGAACAGTGACTCGGTGCCTGGATTTTCTATATTGAGGATATTTAAAACGGCGCGGCGGTCTTAAGAATATTTCCTGATTTTATTACGGCAGCTTTGTCAAGTTGCCCAATGTTTATAGAAATCCATCTATATCTCTGGGTCACAAAATGTACCATTAATACTATAATATTATACAGAGGTAGTGAGTTAGTATGCAGGAGGTAATCTTCGGAACTCCTAATTCGATTCCGAAAATGTTTTCACTGATCGAAAACTACAGTACCTACTGCCGAATGTCATTAGGATATATTTTATGTTAAAACAAGAAATTTAACGCGCAGAAAGTCGCGGGTAGAAAGCTAGTCATTAATAACAAATGACTGAGCCATTCAATACCGAGTATCATAATTAGTGACATTATTACTTGTGAATTCAAATTGATTTATCAATTTCCTTTAAAGGAATGGCAACATTCTTCTTGATTACTGTCACGTAGGAACACTTGTTACGCAGACGGGGCGAAGCTGTAGGCAATGTTGACATCAATCACTTTTGCTTTGCCATGTTTAGATTGCCCAAATTAAGGACGTTTGTGAGCTCCCTTTTGTCTCGACGAAAAATAATGGTGATTATTCAACTCTTCTCCTTACCCTTTGAGCACATTCGTGATTCAATTACGCATGTGTCGTCTGTGACGTATGTCGATAGCTTGTGGTTGCTTTGTTTATGTCTCTGTAGAATGTAAAGAACGAACAAAGTTTAATAATTTTTATTATTTTTTTTACAAATTTAAATCATTACGCACTGGCCTCCAAAGTTAGTTGTCATTTCCACTTCAGCTGTGACACACCACATTATGATTAAAAATTCTGGTGATCCAAATGTTTGAACTGCTATAATAACTACGCTACACCACACCACACCATACACTACGTACAACATCATTTACCAATTTAATTTGATTTTTTAAGTATTAATTTCTAGTTTTTATTTTTTATTTTTTTTTAGTTTTATAGTTATTTTTTTAATGTTTAAGTAATTCAACAAAAACAAAAATTAAACTAAATAATCCATCACAGTTAGTATAAGTATAATACGGCAATGATGTGGAAGAGCGGAGTCTCCTAATACAGGTATTGTTTGCCTAAAGGGAGACGCCAAACACGTATTAATGTTTATTAGGCTAATTGTGACAATAAACGATTTTGTATTTTTATAACTTTATTATTGACTCATTTAATTAATAATAACCTTTGACTTATAATAAAAAAATAGTCAAGTAAGTCCTTAGGAGTACCTGATTATTTTTTTATTTTAAATCATGATGTGGCATCACAGCTGAAGTGGAAAAATATCAACTAATCTTTGGAGGCCACTGTATACAGGGTTATTTGAGAACCACCAGCAACCTCTTAAGAGGTCATTGTACTCACCATTATGAACCACTTTTACTATGGGACCAAACTTGAAATCTTCTTTTCTTCTTCTCTTGAATCAGCTGTTCCCTACATTTTGACGAGATAGACGAAGATAAATGTAGGGAACAGCTGATTTTTATTTCGCGATTTCAGGTTTGGTCCATAGTAAAAGTTGTTCATAATGATGAGTACAATGACCTCTTAAGAGATTGCTGGTGTTTTACAAATAACCCTGTATACTCGTAGCTTTTTAAAATATGCTTGACTGAAACAGCGCTGACTCGAGGAATTATTGCCGGCAATAATTGTTACTGCAATAATTATTGTAGCCATTAGTGGAGAAACATTGCTCCATATCGGTCGATGCTAAGATTCCAGCAATTTATTGCAAGAGATACTGATACCATCACACCATATTGAGCAGTATGGAGCAATTAGCGTTATCGCACCACTACTTCCGGAAATTATTGTTAAAACTAGCCTGTTTAAGCCACAGCTTGAAAATGATCAAATAACAGCGAAATTAATATCGAGTGCGAGCGAGTTTTCTTTTTCAGAAGTTGGATTACAGGGTTCAAATCCGAGTAAATATCAATGTTACTTTTTCTTATTATGTACTTTCTGATTTAAGCTTTGACATTTCTGACATCGGTGAAGGAAAAATATCGTGAGGAAAAATCATGAACCCGTTTTGAGTAAGATGATCAATGGTGGTGCCTTCTCTGTATGAGAAGAGGCCTTTGGGCTTTGGCCTGCAGTGGGAAAATAATAGGCTGTAATTTTTTTTTCAAATATGATTAAGTAGGTACCGTGTAATTTCTCGACTGTCTACTTACAAAGCCTGACCGTTTCGTCCGCTCCGCATAAGTGGGTTATATTGATTGACAGTTTTGGCTTTGTTAATTTGCGCCCAATTACTTACCGCGTGATACAGCAGATTTTGAGCTTAAGAGCAATAACATAATGAGGTCAGTTTGGGTGCAATGCAGTGAGATGGCGAGATAAAATAGTGGAAGGCTAATTATACTAGGTAAGTAAATACAGTTTCTCTATGAGGAGATTTGACGAAAGGCTGGAGAATATATATGTGTGAGAGAGCATACTCTGTCTGTCTCTCCGAAAATAATACAGACTTCACCCGGTCTATCTGTAAAAATCTCACTGTGAAAACCTAGGTAAAGTCTATAGTATCATTTCCTAGCATTAGGTGGAATATTATAATAAACTAGCTGACCCCGCAAAAATAGATAGTAGCCGATTCTCAGACCTACCCGATATGCACACAAAATTTCATACAAATCGGTCCAGCCGTTTCGGAGGAGTATGTTAACTAAAAATGTGACACGAGAATTTTATATATTAGGTAGTATTTTTTTTTGTTTCAGTCCAGTACTAACCCCACAAGATCTACTTAATTTCAACTGTAGTATCGAAATATTTATCTTTTATAAAAATGCAAAGTTGCTTTTCCAATTCACTTTTGACATAGGCTGACTTTTACTTGCCACAATTAAAAATAGAATAGAATAGAACATCTCATTTCACCTACATATGTTTTCACAGAATTGATAGGTAGATGTATAGTTTTAAAAATAAAACGAAGTGGGTGTTCTTGTTTTTTAAATGAAGTTTATTTATTTCAGCTTATTTTCCTTTTAGCGACCTTTCCTTCACGTGGCTCTCATTATTGCCCCTCTGCACGACATTATCTGATGTTTATTTATTTAATACACACAAACGTACTGAGGCGGAGTTAATGCCATAGGCAGTATCTATCAGTGAACCTTTGGGTGATGCAGAGACAAACAGTGGTAGATGCAATCATGAAAATTGAGGAATAAATATTGATGACTAGCTGCGCCCCGCGGTTTCACCCGCGTAAGTTTTGATCCCGTGGGAATATCGGGATAAAAAGTATCCTATGTGTTATTCTGATGTATAAACTATATTACTGTAAAGTTTCATCAAAATCCGTTCAGTAGTTTTTGCGTGAAAGAGTAACAAACATCCATCCTAACAAACTTTCGCATTTATAAATTAGTAGGTTAGTAGGATAGGATAGAATTTATTGATGTTTTGCTTGTTATTACATATCTTTATCAAAACCCACGGAGAATCTAATTATAACTGAGAATATAATATTTGTTATTTCATACGTCTATCATCAAATCGGTTGGTTCCCAGAAATGGTTAAAGGTCACGCCTACGCCTGTTCTTCGCGGATGTCGAAAAGTCTATTAGGTTACGTTATGGGGGATGAGCTAAGGTATTAATAATTGTTATGATTATAATTCAGTAAATACGTATTTTTTACGGTCGCGCATGATATTTTGTTCAAAATACAACCTGATGACGTGGGCTACCTTGTCAATTTCGCCATTACTTAGAAGTTAGTTAGCTAAAATCCTCTTTGGGTATCCAGAATTCTTATATCGAATACCAATAATCTGTTGACATACATATTACATAATCAACCCTTAATGTTCCCACTGCTGGGGCACAGGTCCCCTCTCTTCGAGAGGGAGGGGGTTGTAATCCTCCACCGGGCCCAGTGCGGGTTAGTAGATGTCACATATCTTCGAATTATTCATGAATTCTCCTAAATAGCGTTCCTTGTAGTGTTTTTAGCAAGAAGTTGACTTAAATTCAGCAGCAGCCAATTGGGTATGGTAGTGCCATTGATTGGGCACGATCTCCATTCTATCCATTTTTTATTATGGAAAACAACACTGTCTGTCCTGGAAATTGCACTCAGAAGTAACGCTTACGCTTAAGATGACTAGAACAAGTAGGGTGTCGGTAGGTAGGTGTTTGTACGTCAATACAACTTTAACGCATCCCGAATAAGATAATGTCGAACCTGTCAACTATTGCACGACTTGGTAATCGAACGAATAACTAAGCAGTAACGCCTGAGACAGAATATAGACCAACGAGGAAGTTAGTAGGTGTTTGCAAGCAAATAATCACGCCTAAAACATAAGTCAGCTTAGCCTTTTCCCAACTATGTTGGGATCGGCTTTCAGTCTAACCAGATACAGCTGAATACGAGTATTATACATGAAACGACTGCTTATCTGACCCCAGGTTGGGTAACTTAAAAAAAAAAACCTTGATATGACTAGTTGTCAAACTTGATTATCCGTTACGACTGTCAAAGTTCTACGAATGACAGCCGAGACTTCATACTTTTCGAGGCATGGAAGGGTCTCGATATGTAATGGATGGTCACCCATCTACGAACCAACCGCGCCAAGAGTAGCTTAACCTTCAATAGATTCGTGCGCCTCTTATTATTTAGCCACGAACCCCTCTGATCACATCCACGACATATCCTTAATTAGATTACTTCATACCTGTCAACTAATGATAACTTTCACTGTGCATTGAATAATTCAGTGACGAATTTCATTGATGAAATTCTCCTGTTTATTTGATACTAAAATTAAATCATCACTTAATTGGATAACACAAATTGATGCATTTGTAGTCACATTAATTGAATTAATTACTCTGCACGTAATGTGTGCACAATGGAATTGAAAGAATCCCTTTTGTTTTTAAATGATAAGTTAAAAATAAAATAAATTATTAAATGATTAATCGGGAAATTCATGTTGTACACGATGAGCAGTTGAAGCGGGTCCTGTAGAGGGGGTAGCACCTACCCTATATATAATTTTACTCAAAGAAATAATAATTTTTTTCTAAAGGCTGTTTTTATCATATATTTGTATAAGGGTGTTTTTGTCATATATTTTTTATACGTGGAATAAGATTGACGTCTGAAAGTTCTAGTATCTGAAAAATTGCAAAATTTATTCTCAGGATAAGACTTATTCTAGGTATGAAATTTGGTGGAATGCGCCCTAAAGTACATAAGTAACACTACATACAAACATTTTAAATTAACAACTGTTTTTTTTTATGGCGCCAATCGACAGGGTTGATATAAGAATAAAATCTTAGGATTAAATTGAAAAAACATTATGAGTTATAACTAAACTACACAAGCCATGTGCCCGATTAGACTTCCTATCGGTAAAAATGACGAAATTCCGTATAAACATTTAACCCCTTTAGGGGATGACTTTTCAAGGATACTACCTTTTCTTATTACTTTCTTTTCAACTTCGTTACAAAATAAACGCCAGTGCAGAATTTCAAACTTCTGGGCCCAGCGGTTAAGGCTCTGCGTTGTCTGTCAGTCAATTTAAGATTTTTATGAAGAAAACAATGACAATAACCAATCAAAAATTTCAATTTGCATTATCCCATTAGAGACGCGTTGCCATATGGCAAAGTAAGTAGTCGATTTAGTTTCCAAATTATACGGGATGAAATTGAATAGATGCGACAAATTGAAATATCTAATTCAGCGTATTAGAACGTAACTTTAGAGCATAAATGGTTCACTAATGTTTCACCAAAACACCATTGACAAATTTTTAGTTTACAACCAACGTTTCGTATACTTACTATTTATTTGACAAACAACTTATTCCGCAAATGTTTTATTTTATAAAAACTAGCTTTACAAGCAATAATAATAAGAAGTAGTCGACGGAGGCCCCGAGTGGAGACTGACACTTGGAAAAAAATCTCAAATAAATTAAGCATAGCATTTCGTCAAACGTTATATAAGCTTTGTTAACTTTTACAATATTTTACACAAACTATTTACACTAAGCACGAAATTAAATAACTAACTTAATGCCTTTTTAATGAGTTTCATTTTTAGGAATTGTGTAATAATACATCAATATGTAATTTTTTATATTCCAAACGTTGTTTTACGAGATAAAATGAAAAAAAAAATTGTTTGACAAATAATACGTTATTAAAAAAAAAGTTTACCGGGTAACTATTTTTTTAAGTGAATTATTGGCAAACTTGTTATTGTATAATGATGAACTGACAAATCTTGTTTTTGCCAATTGTTGCTTGTCAAGTAAAAATTTGTACCTAAATTAATTTTTGGGGAACTGACAGGACAGTTACGTGCGCGTAGGTGAGCGATTTGCAACGTAGTCACGCGCTTTTTTTCGTAGGAACGGTCAAAATTAGATAAATACCGCTGGTACAATACGTTGCCAACTTGCTTCATGGTTTGAAGTCAGCGATGAATAGGATTGCTTATGGAACGCGCGCTAAAATTGATGCTTTCATTTTATTATTTTTTCTGATAATTTTGAAAAAAAAAATACTGAAGCGACGATAATTCGGGTCTACTGGAAGGCAATAACTTAGTTTACACTATCTAAGATGATAATTACAAGAACTTCTTCAAGAAGTTGAAGTAATAGTTACTGCACCTCCTATTTCGATTTGTCGCAAGTTTTCAATTTCATCCTGTAGGTATATATTATCCCTTACCTAAGGTGCGTGCGAGCGTTCAGATCAGACTGTGAATCTAACCCGTGATCTAAGTGTATCCTTCTAGATAAAAAATATATGTAATAATTTAATCAGCTGATTTCCTTTTTCCTTCTATACATTATTTATTTATTTATTTATTTGCTCTCATGCACATCACACATTTTAAGGAATAATTACTACCCAGATAGGTTTGTACATGAACCCGTCAGGGCGCTGCAAAATAATGTTAGTTTGCTGCTGAGTTGTGGTCATAATAACAAATTGAGTAATTAACATAAATTTGGTCAACAAATTCAAATACAAATAATCTCAGAAACAGTAGTCTAGATGTCGTTAAGATGTCCAATTAACAGTAATAAACAAAGTACAATAACATAGATAGTCATATTTACGTCAGATGTTATTAGTTTAGTTCGTAGGTAAGCAAATTGTAATAATAGGTAATAGTTACAATCTTAGTCATGTCAATTCATTGTTAGTAAATTTAATTAATTTATGTTGTCATTATAAAATACAAAATAAAATAAAATCTTAAAATAAAATCTTAACGTCACTGGAATATACAATATTTAAGTATTCGTTCACACCGTAAATAACAAAATAAAGAAAAATAATTACGAATTAAGTACCTACAAGCGACATAGATCTATAAAGTTTTATCCGTCATGAATTGGTCTACTGTGTAATAACATTTTTCTATTAAAAGTGATCTTAGTTTGCTACACAATGATTTTGTATTCTGGTCATCTTTTACATAATTTGGTAATTTATTATAAATTGTTGCGATTCTATAATTAGGGCTACTTTTCATTATTTTTAATGTTGGTGTTTAATTACCTAACCTTCAATGGCCTGTGAAGCCTACCTGCAAAGTCCTAGCCGTTACACCTGAACCACAGGTGTTTGAGCAGCACAAATCGCCGAAGTAAGGATTTAAGTTGCGACCTAATTCAAGAGCTATTCTCGGTGGTAGCAGAAATCCGCTTTTCAGTTTTGGCTAATACCTATCTCAGAAAAGGGACGTTTCTTCGATGAAAAAAATAATGAAATTTCGATACCACCCTTGTATAACACCCCCCTCAGGCGGAACGAGCTCAATTTGCGGATGACCTTCGATTGACCTTGACCGTGACCTTGACTAAATTGTTGCCAACAAATTGGATGAGACGTGTGTTAACATAACCTTTCTGAATGTTCTTGCGACTGGTTTTTGCAAAACGACCTCTTTCTGTGTAATAAAATATACATGGATCTCACTGCAATCCTGTATCTTGTATTAGTTTCTGCTTGTGGTTCCACCTGCATTAAAATAATATTTATGAATACTTTGTGGTTTTTAATAACATGGTGCAATTTGGTTAGTCTCCCGACTAATTTCGCGATTTTACTGCGTTCATGATCAGTTTTATTTTGACCCCAAAATTAATAAGGCATTCCTTAAAAAATATTTTAAATTGTTTTTAGAAGATATTGCTTATATAAAATCTGTCTCACAATAGAATAACATTTTCTAAATAAGTTTTTGTTAGTATTTTATACGAACAAAGTTCAGAACCGACTAGCGTAAACTTTATAACAATATTTATGTACACGAGGGCTCAGCCGAAGGCCATGTACACAACTTTACTAAAGTATTATCGTGAAATTGAAGTATTAACTAGAGCTAAATATAAAAAATATGAAGAATGAACCTAGTTTTTATTTTGTTGCAATAATGAAACATTACACTATTTAGGGGCTCGTGGCTAAGTTATAACAGCCGCACAACACCACAACAGGTTAAACTAGGTACCCTTGCTGAGGTCGGCACGTGAATGGGTGACCATCTGCTTCGTACCAGGGTCTCCATGCCTTGGAAAGCACGTTTTAAGTCGTCGGTTCCGGCTAACATTTGTAGATCTTTGACAGTCATTAGACGTTACGGGTTAGTCAGAACTCAGAAAGTCTAATAACCAATCTTATCAAGTGGTATCGTGTTACCCAGTAACTGGATTCTAGATATCAGAGAGGTATCTGCTTCATGTAAAATACGGGCATATAGCTGCATCCGGGTAGCCTGCACGCCGGCTTAAAAATATTTGGAAAAAGGCTGGGTAGATGATGATGAACATATCGTTACACTTTTTCCTCGGAAGGGGTAGAGTAGACAAGTGGTCAGCACACCCAAATTTATTTTTAAACTGTGCAATACGGAATGAGGCCAATAATGGAACTTTTCCCGAACCTATGACCCAAAGTCCAACACTATAAAGTCAAAAAATGTAAAAAAGGGGAAGTATACAAAAAAGAGGAAATCAGAAAGTCTGAAAGGTTGTGTGGAATTCTGTTGTCTTGGTATGAACGTCTCATGGGGAGTAATGATGAAAATGTCGTGAGGAAAGTTTCGAGTATGAAGTTTGTTGACTATAAAACCAGGGGAACACCAAATAAACAATTGACGGAGCGTGAAACACAGAACAATAAAGTGTGAAAGATGATAATATGGCTGGAAAGGGGGTAACTACCGATATGACCACATGTTATGGGAGAAAAAGACATATTCCGCCGACCTCAAATAAATTGAGCTATGGGGAAAAGAATGATGATGAATACTATACAGGGTTATTTGTAAAACACCAGCAACCTCTTATGAGGTCATTGAACTAATCATTATGAACAACTTTTACTACAGGACCAAACCTGTAGGCCAATTCTGCTAATTTAAAACGTTCAAAATCTAGTCGCAGTCTCATCTTGGCGACAAACAAATGTCAAAAACTTGTCAAAATGTAGGGAAATTTGAAGTATTTTTGACAGATTGAGACTGAGATCAGACTGTGAACGTTCTTAAAAATTACGAGAATTGCCCCTCAGAAATGGCGAAAAAAAGTCAGCTGTTCCCTACATTTTGACGAGATAGACGAAGATAAATGTAGGGAACAGCTGATTTTTATTTCGCGATTTCAGGTTTGGTCCCATGGTAAAAGTTGTTCATAATGATAAGTACAATGACCTCTTAAGAGGTTGCTGGTGTTTTACAAATAACCCTGTACATTATTATTTGAACGTAATTTACGAATATATTCCTGTATATATTATGTAGTATGTATGTCTGCTTGCATGGCTTAGGGCTTAGGCCCGGACCCGAGTTCGATTGACCATCACCGTTGTCAATAGACGAACACATATTGGTTTGCGTATTACGCATGCTATTTCAATAGATATTTCCCCCAAAAATGTTAGAACAGTTCCGCTATTACCGTTGACATATCCGAGCAGTTTCATCGATCGACACGGTCTCTTATCAGCGACGTCCACAAATGCCAATCGACAATGGATTAACGCACCTGTCACTCTTACCTTATCACGATGTTGGAGCCTTAAATATGTCCAGGCTAGGAGTTACAAAAGGCTTTGTTTATCGCTCTAGGTATTTCTATCTATAGATACCTATGTCTCTAGGACAATCTTTAAAACAATCTATAAATTTCTATAACAATGTATGAATAAATGTAAAGTAAACACACTCTTCAGCGGTGCTATTCTGTAAAAATATCACCGTGATAACATAAGTGACGTGAGCTTAAAGTGAGCTATCATTCCACATACTAGGGATTGACACTATTGACCACACTATCCACTATTGACTAGCCCACTTTAAGCTCACTTCACCTATGTTTTCACGGTGATATTTTTACAGAATAGCACTACAGCTCCATTATTAGTAATATTACCTCTATAGGTACTAATAAAATAAAGCTGAAGAGTGTTTGTTTTTGGTTTGTTTGTACGCGCTAAACTCTGGAACCACATGAAAAAAATATTTTGTATTTGATAGCTTAAATCTTTAGAAAGATTATAGGCATACCAACACACTGCGATCCTTAGGATCCCAGCAAAAAAACGCAAAGCGAAAACGAAGTAACAGCGCGGGCAGGCAATGGGGTTCACGCAGATGCAGCCGCGGGTAGAAGCTAGTCATAAATAAACGCACACAGAATGCCATACAAAAGTTGATTCTTAGATTGTTGAGATTTAAATATAATTTCCTTTGTTTGTGTTGCGCTTTATATATATACAGATTGGTCAAAAAGTTGAGGATCAAACGAAATAGGGAGATAAAGGAAGTCATTTTCAACGCTTTAAAGTGAGAAATAATATTTGGTAAAGCTTCAAAATTTTTGTAAAAAAATAATTTAAAAAAAGGTTTTCAAATTTGGTACCCAGAGCCGCAATAGAACTTTTATAGTGCTCATACATTGTCTAGTAATAATACAACAACAGTTTATTTTATTGTTTTATATCACATTTGTTTAAATTAGTCTAATTGTAAAAGAATTCGGTATACAAATATTTAGGGCATTTGAATTATGGCCATGCTGTAGAAAGATTTTTTGTTGGAAATAACCTCCTTTATTTCCATATTTCGTTTGATCCACGACTTTTTGACCATCCTGTATATAGACAAGATACGACAAATAACAATCCTATTAATCAGTTATCTCTCCGATCGTAGTTTACAGGCACACATCACATTACCCAGAACATTTACAATTCTGCTTACCTTCTTCAAGATCCTATGCGCTATATACAAACCTTGTATTACAGTGAGTGCTCCACAATAGCTCGATGATTCCTAGGCAATGTGTCGTGTGATCGAATACAAATAGGCTTATCTCTCCTCACCCTCCTTGAAACATAACGGGATCTCTCGGGTGGACCAGCATCCAGCTATAATCCTAGTATCAACCTGATTACTGATTATGACTCAAAATATTTTAGTAGTATATAAGGCATTAGTTATGCTCAAAAAGGTAAGTTAAAAAGAGAGCTAAAAATATTTTTCGATTAACTTTTTAACTATGTTAAGTTTCGCTCACTATGATAATTGAACCAGAATATAAAACTACAGTTTTTAAAGCATAAAAACTTCAAATAGGTACAATTAGTGTTGTGAAATGGTTCTATTTTGTAAAACGTATGAATTTTAGTCAGAATAACGAAGAATATCATTACCATTTATCACCCCTCGCAACATTAGCATAGAGCGCCGTGAAATATTCAATTAGGTATTAAAGTCCTCGAGAAACGAAGGTTCCGTATGAAATTAAGAGGCAATGCGACATGTTCTTGATTTTATTATTTTTTGTAACGATCAGGATATTAACGTACATTGTTCGGAAGAAGTTACATTATTATTATTTGACTACATTATTTAAATACACGCGGAAATAACTCCAGCTGCAACTTCAGAAATTCAATTAATTTCTCTTTCATAAACCACTGAACAAATATCAAGAATGGAATATCATAAAGTTGGTTTAACTGTTGAAAGACTTTAGTGCTAAATCCATTACTAGTTGGTACCGTATCTGCTACCAAAGTTGCAGCTGGAGTGTAAGCACTGGGAACTGTAACTTTTAAGTTGTAAATACTCGGCAACTATTAACTGTTTTATATATGTCTCATTAAGTAAATATTATGTCCTCTATCGTTTACATACAGTATATTATTTACAATTAAATTTACCATGCCCAATAAAAATTTTAATATAAATGTCTCTATTCAAGATAATAGCAATATACATGGCACATTCATTTATAAACATTTGCTTAAATCTTACACGATCTCGTAAATGTATTTAACAGTAAGTATCAGAGATGAATTTACTATTATTTATATTCTTACAAACAGTTCGAATATTCGCTTATTACAAACTATATACAACTTTATAAGACTAGTTATTATCACGTTACACGCTGATGGAAAAAAAAAACTAATAAACAGAAAATTCGCCGCCTCTAAAAATAATAAATAACAATGCCTACAGAAATGATTCCAATCAAACGTAATTTACAGGCTGTGATTGTTGACAAATTACCTGAATTATCATTATGGCCAACGATAAAAAGGAAAAATTTATTGTAGCAGTTATCGTAATTATAGCAGACTTTTGATTAGACACAGAAAGATTGCCGTCGTTGTGGTGATTGTCGATGAGGCGCCGGTCGCTGTGGTCACCGCGACTTTCCCGTCGTTGGAGTACCATTTATTGGCTCTGTCTGGTACTCTGTTACTCTTCGTGCTATCCACATCCTCGTCATCATCATCGTACGCATTGGTTCCGTACTCATCATCCGAGGTAGCCCGCACGTCAGGATACTGGTAAGCGTGCCTGTCATTCCCCGGAATCTCTGTAGCATGAGCAAAGTGTTTGTTTTAAAACCGATGTCAATGTGCCGTCACCGCGTGACTTCAATATTCCGAGTTAATTTCGATTTTGCATTTATTTAAAGTATTTGTGAATTGAAATGCAGATTTGAGAGTCATTGAACACGTTTTATATGCGTTTGCTGTAGCAAATATTTGCGTTGTGTTCTACAAAAGCTGATGTTTAAAGGTATGCGGAACTGAATGGACTTGTATTTAATTAACAAAGTTTGGAGAAATTGAATTTCTTAAAATAAAAAGGCTTACCGTATAATCTTATCTTGCTCTCGACGTCTCCCAGGGAATTCTTGGCGACGCAGATGTAACTGCCCAAGTCTTCCCTCCGAATGTTCTTGATCGTCATCGTCATTTCGGCTTCGAACATCGACTTCTGTCTAACTGACATCACGTGGTGCTCCGAAGGTATGATCAGCTCACCTGCAGAAAAATTTATTACTTAAAACACTTGTTTTCAAATTCAATATTAGAATTTCATCTTTCCTCAGCGGAAGTTTTATGAAAAATGTAAAAACTTCGTGCAGACACCTAGGAGTTTTATGGCTGCCTTATAATTTGTTTCGCTTTTATCGCGGATGCCTTACCTGCCAGCCGACTTAATCAAACGGTATTAAAATTCGAATGTTGAACTTTTAAAGCGTATTTATATTCAATCCGGGATATAGGATGATTTTTAATTTTATTGCTGAACCATAATTTTATGCTCATGGCTTGAAACTAACTTAGTCTTGTTATTGGATTCTATGAATATGCAGTGGGGATGTAGAATTAAATATACCTAATCATGCCTGAATACAACCCTGTATTAAAGGAAGAAAAAAAGAAAGAAAATACATTTATTCAGTACAGACTAAAAGACACACAACATACTTCAGATAAAAACCAAAATAAATTTCAAATAAAAAGTGTAAAGTCCGATCTAAGAAATTAGCAGGAAAGTGTGCCTCACGGCTGCGCCGAAAAGGCCCAGTTCAGCAAAAATGCCAGACAACTAGTGCCTGACGCTGGCTTTCAACTGGACCTGAAAAAAAAAGAAAGAAAAAAAGGCTGCTGTATAGCATGATTATAATTATGATTCAATACATGATTGTGGTCCCTCCCCAAAAATTAAAAAGAAAATTGCTATTGCATGCACTTTGATCGTGTAGGTACTGCTTGTATACTATTCAATATAGTAAATTACTATGCTAAATACGAGTAGTTTTATCGAAATCCTATTGCACAATATGAACAGGTGTAGCAGTATCTACAAAACGCCACATGCGAACTACGCGTCATACTGACATCACACAAAATCCTCGCGCAAGCAGAGTTTACCGCGCAACTAGCATATTATACAACGGCTCGACATGAGTCATTGGGCAGAATTCTTACCTGGATCCTTAACCCAGTAGTTGATGGACTTAGGCGAAGACTCGACGTAGCATTCTATAGTGACGTCAGTGCCCAGCGGAGCACCCACCAGCTGGTTGGGCACTTGAATCACCGGGTGAACTGAACAAAACAAAAGTTTTAAGTAATCAAGTTCATCAGCATTGGTAAAAACCGATCAAGTGCGTATCGGACCACGCATAGTGAAGGGTTCCGTAGTTGGAATGAATATTTATGCTCGCATAGTACCTATTGATTTTGCCAACCGCAAAAATAAGTTTGCTTTTTATAGTATTTCTCGAAAAAAAACTAAAGAACAAAGTTATTATTGCGGTTTTAACCGATAGCACTTAGATATCTTACTCTTTTTAATTATGGGACCAAACCCTGCACGCTTATGTACATTGAATTACCACCTAAGAGGAGGATGGTTCAGTAGAGTTGAATTTTATTTTTTCATCCGCCGGTTACATGTATTAGGAGGGCCACCCCTCATTATTTTATTCATAGTCTCACTACGTTGTTTAGCGGTGCACAGAATACACATTATTTTCAATTTTCATCGATTTATTGATAGTTTCCGAATAAAATGGCTGTGTGACGTCTGGACTGACGGACAGACGGACATGACGAAATTACAAGGGTTCTCTTTTAACCATTTTTGTAAAGAATCTTAAAAACTCTCTTTGATTTACTAACCAACCACCAAAAAGCTGAAAGACTTTGACGAAGAATCCCATGACCTTTCTAAATCACCTACAATTTCTGATGAGACTGATACTTTAAGTCTTCCCTGAGTTGTGATAAAGGAAATCTTTTCACGGCTTCATTTAGCCTAATTGGCGGACAGAATACATGGAATATTATAGAGATCGGCTTACAGTGTACACTGATGTGGATCCTCTTGCTCACTGTGGGCGGGACCCCATTACCGGCGATACATAAGTATGTGCCCATCTCCGAACGTGATATTTTGGTCAGCTTCAGCACTTCACCCTGGTATTGTACCACTGTGAACAAAAGAGGCAGAGAAAATGAGGAAAATGTCGTGAGAAAAGTTTTGAGTATGTTGATGGCTATAAGAGTATGGAAATACCAAAGAAACGATAGATGGACTGTGAGAATGATGATGATGTTACCAATGTGAACAAAAGTTAAACGTACCCAGGCACCTTATTTATGCCCAAGTTAACATAAGGCTTCATTTTCAATCCAATTCATTCATTCATCAATATTCTATCAATTTAAAGCTACTATTTTAGCAGTCATATAACTTTTATCCGAAGAATAAATATGACACTGACATATTTCCTATTCAAAGCTTGCATACAGTAATATTTATTCCTCAGTTAAAAGCTATCTGACTATTGCTAAATCCAAATTTCAATGTCTAATCGGTAATAACGTCTGTTATACGCTACCTCAGTATTACCACAAAATACAGAGAGTACAGAAGTCAATCTACATACAAAGTGCGCTCGAGCAACGCACACATAGACACCGCTCACGGACACGATATCTCGGACTGGGCGGGACCTGTGCGAGCGCGAGTGCCATCCACTTGAGACACGCGTCTGTGAAGTGCAAAAATGGAACAACAAAAATAAAGTTATTATAACTGTTCAGTGGACGGTTGTTTAAATTCAACAATAAACGGTGAATTGTTGTTTTTTAAGCTACCATTTGTTTCAGAGAGGAAGTAGGTATTTGCTTGTATTTCGATGGTTCGTTTTAACGTAACACAACGTAACACAGTAGTTACATAGGTAGGTAAGCGCCCCGGCGGACGAACTTGACTTTGTCGCACTTTGTGACAAATTTGTAGAATAACAATAACATTAAAATTAAAATATTTTAGTTATTATTGGTTTATATTTCCTTTCTTCCTGTTTCATTCTCTACAATAAATCAAACAACTAGATGCGAGTGCCACTACCACGATAGTTTTTTGTGCATAAGCCAAAGTTGACAACCATAGCGCGACCGCCGAGCGTAGACCATGAAAAGTGAAGTGTGAAGTACATACATGAGATTGACTTCTGCACTCTCTGTATTTTGTGGTATTACATAATTATTTAGCTAGAATACTCTTAACGCGAAAACGTTCGGGTAACCCGCGAAAGTCAAATTTTCTTACGTTTTCTGCAATCATTAGCATCACAACTCCTTGGGTTAGTACTAGCCACAAATGTCATTCTTTCATGAAATAATCATCCAATAGTGTAGTTGTATTGATGATTTATATGATTATAATTCTGTATAACCATATTTGTTACGGTCGCGAACACAGTAGATATACCTAGATAACGCAAGAGCGACTACTTCGAATGCCAAATATCGCAACAACTTACGTACAAAAATCGTAAGCCACCAAATTTGCGCTCAGTCCTGTGTACTGCTGGCTGGGTGAGTATGGTGGTGTGAGTGAGAAAGAGCGCTTGTGACGTCATAGTAGGTAGTCAAAAAATGGCACGCTTGGTTTCATACAGATCGTGATACTTGTGTTATCTAGGTCTATCTATATCTGTGGTCGCGAATCATTTTTTAACTAACTTACAACCTGACACTGACTTGGAAATTGAAAAAACGTAAGTAAATTTGAATTTAGTGGGCTACCTTAGCGCATCCCCCTTAATTACTCACTCTCTCTCTCTTTCATCTCTTGCTTACTTTTAATATTTGACCAACCTATATTTGTACATATGGATTCTAATTATTACTTTAATCCGCGGTACCTACTAATAAAATGGTTGCATTTTGGTATATTAGGTAGATATGTTTGATAATAATATTCTATTATAGACTGGAATTCAGTCATTAGGCTAAAATTTGGTCCATGTTGAAATGAACACGGCATTTACAATAATATGCAACTCAATTCGGCGTTCATTGCGTCGAACATAAACAGTATAATGAAAAATGATGTTAGAAAAGCGGATGATTTTGGATTAATAGCGCTACAACCTATACAGGGTTATTTTAAATTGGCTAGCTAAACTCCACAGACGCGATGGGTATCGATATCTAAACACGATAAAACAGTTTTTCTCAACTCATACTTCAAGTAACAACACTAACAGTGGTCGTTAACACCCCGAAAAAAACAGCTAATACTTTTATTTTTTATTTATCGTGTTTATAATTATCTCGATACCCATCGCGTTTGGAGGTTTCTGGCGACTGGGACCGCAATTAGGTGGAACCGCGGTCCCACTGCTCGGATCTATTTAATTTTGATATTTTTCTTCCGGTGACTGGGACCACCCATAAAAATGAATAAAAAAATATCTATTGTTCAAGCCAAAAACAGTACAGTCAAACGAAAAAAAAATGGAATCAAAAAGTTTTAAAAAAAATTATGGAAGGACCCAGTCGCCGGAATAAAAATATTTAAATTAAATGGATCCGGCAACTAGGACCGCGGTTCCAGTTAATTGCGGTCCCAGTCGCCGGAAACCTCCTTGTTTGCGGAGTTTAGCTATCCAATTTAAAATATCCCTGTATAATACATGGTACCACATCAGTCAATCAATGCTTATGCCTTCTCTGTACCAGATGAGGACTTTGCTCTGCAGTGGGGGAGTAATAGGCTAGCATTTTTTTTGCTACGTCTTCTGTCTTATCAAAAGTCTTTTTTTCTAAAAGGTATGTGCTAGCCTCATTGGTACTGTAATCCATATACAAAGGTAAAAGGCCTGTTGCCATACTATTTTTAATAAAAAAAAATACAAACATAAACAACCGACTTCTAATAAACACTACAAAGTTTTTTTTTTTTAAATACGTATCACAACAATAATACGTATTCAGTCATAGTCAGCATCAAACTACCAAACCAAACTACCAAAGCAAACTTAATAAAATTCATAATTATGGAATCACCGCGCGAGCTTTTTCTACTAAATAAAATAATATTTTTTTAAATCGGTCTAATTGATGAAAATATCGATGAAAATACATTAAATTTATATATATATAGAGGAACATTAGATTTTTTTTATGAAGTCGGTTAAAAAAATAAACCTAGTCCTGTGATGTCCCACTGCAAGACAAAGGCGTCCGTGCTCTCCTCCCTATTTAAAGGTTTTTAAGGCTAATACCATAATAATTAGTGATTCGAAATATCACAACATGCAATTTAGTATTAAACTATTATCGCCTACTTAATTTAAATTCGCATTAAAAGAACGCACCGCCTAAACTGCTGGGTCAAGAAGCATGTTTGCGCAAGAGTTTCTTATACAGAGTGCTATTCACTACATGATTCTGAAAACCCCTGCGCTGAAATTTTTAGTAGGTTATTAAAAAAAAAAATGCTGTTCAATAAATTTTTACCGCGTACCTAGGCATTTTTCTATATATTTTTTTGATATCTGACAAAAAACTTCTAACTTTATGGTGTCTAGAATCATGCGCTGAATTCATGGTTTCAGTTTGCGCGTCGATGTTTATACCACCTCGTATAACGGAGATTAACACATAGTAAGAATTTTTGAAAATTCAGCCTTTGATGTGGTTTATTAGGGAATATAAGTTTGTATGGAAGTACGTCATTTTTCCGCACACGGCTTGTAAAACTATAAACTCTTTATAGTTCAAAACAACTGCTAGTTTTGTACCTACAAAGAATTTACGTCTTTTTCCTTTTGTAATTATTCTTATAATGTACAGTAAAATTTAATTATATTAATCGTCCAGCTTTGTGCTAAAGCAGTAACCATTGGAGGAAATATATTGCACTATTCAAGTACGACTTTACAAGATAAACTGCTAGTTTATTTGCTCAGTTTTTTGTTTTTACTAACACGCTTTTTAATAAGCTTGATTTGTATGTTAATAAATATTGTTGCGACTTTGTATTCATGTAGAGAATAATAGCAGTAACTATCTGATTGCTGGAGTGAGTTTTTACAATTTATTTGTGATCAAACATCTAAGTTGGAAACTTCAATATTTCTTGATTATTCAAACATGAGTGAGTAGGAAGCATTAGGGATTTTTGGATTTTAGATGAAATTTGAGAATTGGATTTGTTTCAGGTCGATAATGCCAAAGTTCTGATACGTACCGATTTATATTTTGGAATAATAAAAGTACCATTTTAAGTTTTTTTCCAATGTTTATTTGCCCTACCGTCCCTGTTTTTATTTTAAATCTACTGCGACGATTAGGTACACAATGCAATAAATACATTCAAGGAGGTTTAATTTAAAATATGAAACCTGTAGAATTGCCTATAAAAATACTAGAATGACTTGACAGTTTTATTTCAGAATATTTTTCTCTTTCCCATAATTACTTGTAACAAACGTTTCAGCAGTAAACATTACAGGCCCTAAAACAAAGAACACGACCCATACAGGCCCCAATAAATTATTCAAACGTTATTCACTATTCGTATAATGAGACCTAGAAGTGTATTCAACGGCAGAACTCTACTAATTACGACAAACTTTAAACAATACTGGACGCGAAACTCATCCCGAGAACAGTCGCTGCGCGGCTCATTGTGGACCCACAAATGCGGTCACACAGACTTTCGTATTATACATATTCAGAAAAACAATGGCGTCCTTGCGCCATTCAAATAAACTAAGACAAATGAAATATTTTTCCAGCTATTTATTAAACAATTTTGGGATTAATGGTGCTTATTTTTTTTTATTCGGTAGGGTTAATCAAGCTGTGGCATGGGAATGAAAAGAGGAGACAAGGCACATTAGCGCCTTATTGTCTCTTCTCTTTTAGGTACAGTACGTATGCAACCCCATACATCTACTGATGTATGCAGTTACATACATACTGTACCTAATAATAATTTGAGAAATGCCTAAGTACTATCATTTTTTTTTTTCAGGAAATAATTATAGGAAAATAGAAAAAGCGTCGCTGCAGAATATTCAACAGTGGAGTGATAAAAGAAATGGAACTGAGCGAACTGTCGATCTTCATTACTGAAAATATGTAGCCAGATGCATTGTAAAATGTTTGATCATCAATATATTCCAGCACTAGGTTTTTAGGTTTCCCAACACGGTAAAGGAATACATCGTGAGGAAACCGGCTTAATCTAGAACCAAAAAATCGAAAACATGTGACATCTACTAATCCGTACTGGATGGCTGCATCGCGAGGTGGATTACGGCCAATTCCCTCGCGCAGAGAGGCTTTTCCCAGCAGTGGGAACATTATAGGCTGATTATGCTCCTAGGTTTCCAATCCAGTTACAAATCCTATCTAATAAAACTGAAAACTCACTGAAATAAATATAATCCTTCGGTAAACTAGCTCAATATTTTTTAAGCTTGCCAAGTCTTTGCTGAAGCCAATCACTTTACTTTTTTGCCATATTTTTTTCAGGTATGATGTTGTACACAAGAACGTGTTTGCTTTTAGTAAAGTAAGAACTTGAGTTTATTTCAAGCTCATAAATACTCAGAAAAAGTGGAAGTTTGTAACTTAATCACGTCGCTGAAACGGCTATATGATTTTGGATGAATTGGCAGCATTAATTTATACACTTTTTTTAACTGTGGCAAATAAGAAACAAAAAAAAATGGAGTAAAACAGAACTAAAATAATTATACCTGAGCAGATGCGGCATGATGAGAGAACACCGAAAATATAGTTGACAATTTTCAGGTAGGAGCTCCGTGATTAGGAGTCCACTTTCAGATTTCGAAAATGGACCACAAATAAAGTGATCTTCAAGCCGTTGATTTTGGTATGATTGTGTGTGGCCTAACCCATAATGACTTAAGAGGAAATGCGGTCGAAGAGACTTTTGAAAAAGCCTAAGTAAAAAGTTATAATTCGAGGTTTGGCTCTCACCCATTTCCTCTTCCAATATTGAACCAATTTAAAAGATATTTCATAAACTGAATAAGAACGGTATACTGTGTCTCTATCTTTTTCTTTTTTCATTAATAGTTGTCAAATTTGTACACTAGGCCGCTGCTGACAGCGGCAATTTTGAGCATTTTTTGAGGGTTCTAGTGCTTATAAAAATAAAAGGAAAATATAGGGACATTCAAGTAATTAATATTTATTATTTTCTAAAAAACATTGTTTTATGGTCATTAACCAGAAAGAAAACAGGCAAAATCGTTTCCATGGAGAAACGACTACCCGCATTTCCCCTTAAATAGAAAAATCTAATGAAGTAATTGTGGGCTTTTCCTAAATCTGACGACTTTAAAATACTTTTTTTTAAAAGGATATTCATGGTGAATAAAAGTTATTCTGTGGAATTTATCTTTAAATCAACGAATCGAGCAGCTTTGATTGCTATTTGAATTTGAAGATGACCCTTTTGTTAAGATTTGTCGGCATTAGGAAGTTTGGAAATATCAAACATTTAAAAGTAATAATTAAAAGTTAAGTATTAAAATTAAAACATCGTCGGAGTACACCAAAAACAAAGTTGATTATTTTACTATGACACTAAGCAAAACAATTATTTGAAAAACATCCTCATCTTATGGGCTGTTCAACTAGAGCTGTCATAGAAAAACTTTATCACGTATGATAGCCACGGGGCGAACAAAGAGTATCATACGTGGAGTGAAATTTGTGAGGCGAATGTGGAACAAATCGTTAAACACAGTTTAAGAAAGTAATGTTTTGGAATATCACACACTTAAAAAAGCTGAAATGTATGATTTATAAATTGTAAATATCCCAAAATAGGCCGTTTGTATATACCACCCGTAACAAAAGGTACGTACAAAAATGTTCACAAAACAGACTATATGAATGGTGTAATCGACCCTTCATACAGAATTTAAACTGTTTATATTTTGTATCAGTTAACCACAATCAGATTGCAGCCACAAACTGCGGTATTTTTCTATCCGATAACTCTAACCGCTACGATATTGTATCATTCATTTTACAAACAGTTTTGCCAACAGTATTTAGCTAAATATGGTCAGCAAGAGAGAATACTATAGAAGCAGCTTGATTTATTAACCCTACAAATGTCATAAGAACCAGCGATTGTTCATAAGAAAAATGCCCTCGAAACGACAATCTATCTATACTAATAATATATTAAAGCTCAAGAGATTTTTTGTTTGAACGCGCTAATCTCTGGAATTACCAGTCGGATTTGTAAAATTCTTATTGCATGTGATAGCTCAATTTTTGAGAAAGGCTCTGTGACCCTTAGAAGCCGAGAAAAAGAAAAGTCAGAAAGAACTCTAAGCGAAAACGAAGTAATAGCGCAGGCAGGCTATGCGATGCGACGCGGTGGGTTGGCCAAAATTTTCAAACGGACGGAGTCGCGGACAGAAGCTAGTAAATATGATCGTGAAAACCGTTGAGCATAGCGGCTTCTAGTAGGCGATCATTTGATGGATTAATAGAAGCAGCAATAGGATTTATTGAAGTTGAATAGTTATTGTTTAAGTTTTCATAGAAGTTTAAAAATGACTATCTCCTAATTTCTGAAACTACTGAAAACCCCACAACAAACATGATTGTCTAATTTCATTTTTTTTCTAATTATTTGGTTTGATTGCCGACTTAAAAAATATTTTAAGTTACTGATTGAAATATTCATTCATTTTATATCAGAGAGACATAATATTAGGTCGGGGCAAAAGTATTTTCGTATTTTTCATACAAAAAAAAATTGTTTTAGATTTAATTTTTTATTTATTTATAATATGTATGTGCCGTTTTGATCGATGACTTGTTGCCATCTTGTGGGCAATGTCATGATCCCATTGCTGTAGAAGTTTTGAGATTTTTTATCAAAAAAATCTGACAGGTAGTTTTCACAGTGTTCTTTTGAGGTTAACTTTATGCTTCCTAAAGAGTTCTGAAGTGACCGAAACAGGTGAAAATCTGATGGAGCAAGATCAGGGCTATACGGAGGATGCATCAATACATCCCAGCCAAGCTCTCTCAATTTTTGCTGAGTGGCTATAGATGAGTGCGGTCTGGCGTTGTCGTGATGAAACACCACGCCCTTCCTATTCACCAGCTCCGGCCGGTTTTTCTCAATAGCTTCTTTTAACCTCATCAGTTGTTGACAGTAGAGGTCAGAATCGATAGTTTTGCCCGGCGGCAAAAGCTCATAGTGGACAATTCCTTTCCAATCCCACCAAACACGCAGCATCACTCTCGGAACAAATCCGAGTCAGGCCGGGCTTTGCCACGGTCTGTGGGGCTTGTCCATGCTTCGACCACGATCTTTTTCGGACATTCTTATCGTAAGTGATCCATTTTTCATCATCCGTAATCAACCGTTTAAGAAATGGGTCGGAATTATTACGTTTCAACAAAGAATCGCAAATGGAAACACGTTGCATTAAGTTTCTCACAGTGAGATCATGTGGTACCCAAATATCAAGTTTTTTGTTGTACCCAGACTTTTGTAAATGCCGTAAAACTGTTTTGTGATCAACATCCAGTTCTTCAGCAAGATCATAACTACTAATATGTCGATCTTGCTCCACTTTTTCAAAAATGGCACTGATTTCATCCGTGACAGGGCGTCCAAAGCGAGCTTCATCCTTCACACTAAAATTTCCTGACTTGAAACGCTTGAACCACATTTGTGCTACTCGTATTGTTACCGCATTAGGTCCGTAAACCGCACAAATTTTATTCGCAGCGTTCGTCGCATTTTTACCTTTTCTATACTTATAATAAATCTGTAGAGAGGTCAATTCTGTACATGAAATATATTTCCAAAATAACTATCAGCGGGTGATTAGTGATCGATACTGACGCCAAAAATGCAATCAGTAAAATTTTTGTCTGTCTGTCTGTCTGTCTGTCTGTATGTTCGTTATAGAAACAAAAACCACTCGACGGATTTCAACGAAACTTAGTACAATTGTTCTTCATACTCCTGGGCAGGTTATAGTATACTTTTCATCACGCTACGATCAATAGGAGCAGAGCAGTGAAGGGAAATGTTGGGAAAACAGGATTTCTTTTAGGTGAAGTAGTAATAGGTTAGTAGTAGTTAGTTAGTAGTAGGTAAGTTTTCGTTAATTTATGTTCAGTTTTTTTTAATATTAAGTAGGTAAAAGCGTAGGTACTTTTATTAATTATAGGTATAGGTATTATTAATTATAGTAGTTATAGGTATTTAGTTTTAAGTGAAGTAGGTTTTATTATATATTATTTTATATATTAGACGTAGTTATATATTTTTAGTTATTCAAGACCCAAGCGGACGCCGGCGTCCGTCCGCTATTGTCTTGAAAAACGCGTTGAATGAGAAATACGCGTTCTCAAGAATCGGCAGAGGAAAGAGCACATCGGTTAAACTCTATGAGAGTTAGTGCCTCAATTTCCGGAAGTCATTATTCCACGCGGACGAAGTCGCTGGCAAAAGCTAGTTTGTAATAAAATTTTAAAATGTATCGAATTTCTTCGTCACATACGTTCATGTTGTTTGCTTGAAAAACAATTGAGAAATGGCGGGAACTAGTTTTTTTTTATTTATTGCATCTTTAGAATGTCAACATTTAATAGTATTAAAACCAGCCAGTTACATTCAGTACTGCCAAAGAGGTTTGATTACTAACAATAGATTAAAAATACGAAAATATTTTTGCCCCGACCTATTATGTCTCTCTGATATAAAAATAATTATTAAGTCACGTTCATAAACGCAGCGCTTAAACGCAGCGCTATCGTCACTTGGACGTGATTGTATATACCACAGACGTAAGTAGGCGTCGTGATGACGTTTTGCTACCGCAGCGTATACGTTTGCCGAACGCCTACTCGATTTAAAGGGTGAATTTAAAACGTTCAAATGTTTTTCTTTTAGAACAGCCCATAAAGAATAATGAAGCAAATCTTCAATGATCTTTTGTAGTTATACAGAAAATGTTCCAATGGGAACAGGCATTCAATCACTATTTGCGGGTAGCGTGCTCAATGTTGATTTTATCGTTACATTATTTCGTTGTTCGAGGGTTCTCGTATTGCCTTCTACACCGGTAATTTGTGAAACAATACCTCTCTTGGAATTTACCCTAACCATTGTTATAATAATGTCTACTATGAGGATTTTGGAGTCGCCGTTAGCAATTTAATCAAGTCTCCAATTTGATCTTCGGTTAATAAATTTGTTTAATTGTTCACGAGTAAGGTTGAGGAAAAGTATTTGGATATATTTCGCGCTGAAATTGAGTTTAATTTAACTTTTGTTATTTCGATGATTTCCAGCCCGATGACTGGCCTGATACACGAGCTTTACTAGGTATTAGATCATAAAATACCATGTACGGAATTTAAAATAGAAATGTTAAAGTGCCTAGCTTTTTCCCAATTATGTTGGGGACAGCTTTCAGTCTAAACCGATGCAGC
The DNA here is from genome assembly GCA_949316385.1 of Globia sparganii. Taxonomy (NCBI): domain Eukaryota; kingdom Metazoa; phylum Arthropoda; class Insecta; order Lepidoptera; family Noctuidae; genus Globia; species Globia sparganii. Next base: position 16,115,969 of record OX438653.1, on the reverse strand, counting down.
AATAAAACCGAAAATAAAAGGAATTAAAAAAATCCTGCACAATTTTTTTTTGCCATGTATTAATACAAAAAATTATCGAGTTTTTATCCTATTAGTCGTGTACAAACCGAAAATACGTGAAAATCAGAGGAATCTTCACTTCGTAATGATTTTTATCGAGAAACTTCTAATATGTTGTGTTTCTGTTCCAAAAACAGTATGAAAGTATCATGTAGTGACTTAAATTATTTTTATTTTAACCTAAATCTTATCAATTTCATGAAAATCAAATTGAAGAGAGGCTATTTGGCTTGATTCCTCCCTTCTTAATACCATTATTTAACATGGAGCGACTACCTACAGTAACTGAATAACACGATACCTCTTGGCAAGACTGGTTGTCAGACTTTCGAGCTTTAGACTAAGTACTCGAAAGTAAAAAATATGGCACTAAGAATTACTTAAACAAACCAACGTCCGAATTTGTTTTGTATGCAGATGTTTGGCATGTGTCTTATAAAATGTAACTAAATGAAAAGATTTTAAAACAAAAAACATTGTAATCACTGCTCAGCTGTTCGTTTTAATCATAACACTTGCTTTAATTTGTTTTAATCATAAAGCTTGATTACTTGCAGAACGTTTAATAAGGTTTAGGTATCTTATGATTGCAATCTGTAACAGTGATTACGATGGCCTTTACAGTGAGTACACAGTGGTCACACAGATACTAACTAAAGTCAACATTCTCTGGGCAGTGAGTAACCGCCATGGTTTCTATGAAATCGTCGTATAGCTCGGTCTGTCTATTTGAATTGTCCGTATCAGGCGATCGTATCGCAAGGTAGCATCAAGTAGCAATACATTAGAGGACTGACCTGTAGGGCTTACTCAAGGAATAACGTAAATAAACTTATGTGATTATATGGAAAAGGTAAAATAAGGGTGACAATTTTCATCGTTGTGCGAATAGAATTTAAATCTTTGGTGAGTTTTGTTATAACTTAGGGGTATGTATATGTTAACGTGCTTTTTTTACAATTTCGTGGATGCCCACGGAAACGGCTACCTATCCTACCAACAACAATAATGAGGTACCGAAATAGACTTTTCAATCGGAATTATTATGTAGTTATTATGTAGTTATTATGTAGTACCTTTCATTTAAGCCTCATCTTAACTTGCATCCTTTAGCCCGCGGTTTTACTTACACGCAAGCTTAGAAAAATAGTTACATTAAGGGCTGATTTTTCCAACGCCAGATAATTTTATCAGAGGAATCATTTTGAATTTTTGATAGTTCTTCCATACAAAAACTGTCAGACGTCAATTTTATTCCCCGAATAAAAGTTATCGGTCGATTGAAAAATCAGCACTTAGCCAGATAAAAGTACCCAATGCCTTTCTCCAGGTTTTTTTTAAACCCTAAGCTTAATATCTTTAAAATCTGTTCAGTAGTTTAGGTGTCAAGGAGTAACAAAAAAATAGACGCACTTTCGGATTTATAATACCGCTAGAATGAAGTTGTTTAAGAACCCACTTCCCCGACTCCCCTCTACATCAAACCCATAGCATAATAATTATTCCCAAGGAACAAAACGACTACAGTCCGACGGAACATGGACTGTTTTTCGGCCGAAAATTGAAAACGAAAAGGGTTTTTTTTTGTTTTCGAAATATTTTTTGGTAAATGTTATAAGGTATGTATTATTATTTTATTTAACCGTTTATACTTAAATCACATAAAATTATCCTTTTTTCCATGACATTATTAATAATAATAATCAAACAATCAGATTTCATATGCGAAAAAAGGTTTTTTAATTTTTCTGCATTTTCACAGTTACTGTGGTTTGAGTTTCTGTAACTATGGATTTTCTCTGAATAGATGAATTAAAAGTATTTTTTGCCAATTCTTACGTAATTATTTTTGTTTGCGGACGAATACGAAACTAGTTGAAAATGGATATTACAGACGAAAATTGCTAAAAACGAAATTCCGTTGGATTAAAACCGACCCATAGTCAAATAACAAAACATTTCGACATATTCAAAACACGCTTCGATTATGTGTAAGGGTGCACAAGTAGGTATTATGAACCCGTTACTATTATTTGCTAATGTCAGTACTTTCCGAGTAAGTTCGGCGTGCGTGACTGATGACCAATGACCAATGTAACCCGTATTTATTGCAATTTACGGGTTATTACTCGGCGCCAACTATTATGTGAATGAGTTTGTTTTTTTGTGGAAAATAAGAAAATTGTGACTGATTGAACTGGCGACATGTGGGTGTACCTCTGGATTAAGGAATTATGGGCGTGGTGTTATGTTGATTGTTTCGAAAATGCTACGATAATGTGGGTAAGGTGTGCGGTCTTCTAATAAACTTTGTCATGACTAACTGAGTGTCATGTGTTGTGTTACCTACTTCATTAAAATTCGTTTTTTAAACCCAGATACTAATTTGACAGGTTTAAAGTCAAACTTCTACCTATTTTAACGGCCAGTTTCTTCATCAACAACTAAAGTAATCAGTCAAAGCATTGACTTTTACTGATACTACGGAAAATGTGTTTCTTCATTCTAGTAACAGCTAAAATGGTGAAGAAACAAATTTAACGATTACTTTGACTTTTGTGACGTTACTTTGGCAGTTACTCTTGATGAAGAAACTGGCCGTAAAAAAAACGCAAACACAAAATAATTAAATGTCAGATTAGTATCTGGAATTAAAAACGAACTTTATGGTAAATTGGTAATGTGTGTGTAATGTGTCAAGTGGACAAGCTAATTATTTATTTTGCAGTTTTTTATTAAAAAATATTTATTTCGGTCTTTGTTTTCAAAATCAGACTAATAAAATGAAATATATCAGTGAAAAACAGTGTATATCAGTGCTAAACATGCATTTTAAAGTCCAAGTAGGTACTTTACCAATTTTGGATCAAAATGTGAAATGCAACTCTGCTAGTTATGAACCAAATTGTATTTCTTTGCCATATAACATTTCACAGAACACAGACACAAGTCTAATTCCCGTTATTAAAAACGTTCAATATGTACAGTCCTTTCACATTTTACCTCTGACAGCAGTAGCCCAAAAGCAACCTTATTGTAATGATAATAAAGAGCACTCTGATTTTGACAGACTTGTCAATGACTGCAACCCGACGATAATAAAGATCATTGTGCTTTTGACAGTGATGCAAAATCTAAGATTAAATAACTGTGAATGGACTGAACTCGCAATGTCATATCTGCGACAATCAATATCAAAAACGTGTCAAAAAAGTACGTAAATTAGAGGTATTTATGACAGATTGAGACTGACAATAAAATGCGATTTTTTTTTTTAAATACAGGAATTGCTCCCTAACATGCCATTCAAATATTAGACCTTGTATACCTTTGCTTTTCGCTCCAGTTTGGTCCCTTACGACGATATCCATGCCATCTTCTCGTTTCCACATGACCCTTGGAGGTGGTACACCGCGAGCCTTACACGAGACCCTGGCTGTGCCACCTTCGGGAACCATCGTGTCTCCCGAAGTCTCTTCGGGAACGAAGTCCGGTGGTATCACTACGTCTAGGAAGCCCATCTGCGAAAAACGGAAAAAAAGGTTGTAAAATATTACAAAGTAGGGGATCAGAAGTGATTACAGAATTAAAACATTTTTCAAATAGGCCTCCTACTGCTGAAAGCCTCTTTTGGAGATAATACAGATAAAAACCGGTTGACGGTTTCCTAATACCTAGCTTAGGCAGGTAGGTCTGCACCTCCCCATGTTATTTCAATTTATTTCCTATAATAGATATACAGTCAAACACATAAAAAAAAAAAAAAAACTGAAAACATTATCTATTTTAGCAACCCTATTATCACAAAAATCAAATCAATATACATATTGGATATACCAAAATCTAGAACGTATAACATCCTAAAATCAACAGCCCATTGAAAGTGTAAACAGAATTATTTAATTATAGAGAAACCTAACATAGTTCACATCGCTGATGAAATTAAATCTGAATTGTGCGGTTTGCCGATCGCCGAAGAGAAAATATTTACTCGAAATTGCTTAGCGAGATGCTCTAATCACATTTTGGGGCAAAATTGGCACTAAATTGACGTCTTTTCAGATTTGCGTCCGACGTATTGAACCCGAATTAAAGAAAATAAAAAGAAGAGGCTATTATTTTTGAAGCTACTGAAATATAAAAGTGTTACAACACTTTTTCATGTTAAAACCTTTGTATTGAAGAGCACTCATCAGAAATATTATAATTTTGAATAACAGATTTGTTCCGACTCCTGCAGATTAATAAGAATGAAGAGTTATTTGAATTGAAACAAGTTTTAGCGTTTCCTTCATTTAATAAGTTTGTCGGCTGGTGCAAAGTGTTCGAAACATCGCGCTGTTGGGAGGAATAAAATGCTTCAATTAATTAATTTGTTTAAATGCTGTGGAAGCGATTCGCGTAATCATATTATTGTACATTTCTCTATTATTCTTTCTTGTTCATTCATAAACATCTTAACTAAAATTGTATTATTATGTAATATATTTTATTGCGTTCAATAATGGTTATGTACAAAAAATAACATGACAAGGACATAATATTATCTAGGAAGGGCTTGTGGATAAGTTATAACAGTCGCACGGGTCGATAGATCAGTTTAAGCTACGCTTGCCGTGGTTGGTCCGTGGATGGGTGACCATCTTCACATACCAAGACACCTCTGTGCCTCGGAAAGCACGTTAAGCCGTTGGTCTCGGCTGTCATTCGTGGATCTTTGACAGTCGTTAGCGTTAAACAGTAGCCCAAAAATCTGACAGTCTTACCAAGGGGTATCGTATTACACAGTAACTGGGTTGTGGAGGTCAGATTAAACAGTCGCTCCTTGTACAATACTGGTATTTATCTGCAACCGTTTAGACTGGAAGCCGACTAAAACATAGTTGGGAAAAGGCTAGGCTGATGATGATGAGGAACAATTACAATTATTAACAGATCGTTCCTCGCGTGACTAAAAGTTCTATCTCTTTTTTAGCTGATTTGAGTTGGGCAACTACATTATTCTATTCGTGATTCTTTACATTTTGTTGTCTTTCAAAATGGTTATATTTTGAGATCCAAATGACAATGATACGACGGTTAGTGAAAAATGTAAAGAATCACGAATAGAAAAATGTAATTGTCCTAAAGCAAATCGGCAAAAAAATTAAAAAAATTATATAGAATTTTTGATCATGCAAGCGACGACATATCATCTATAAAATAATATTATTATACATTAAAGTCGATTTTCGTGTTTGTCTATGTGACTGCGTTCTTGGATTTTGATGCGGTTTTCACCATCATTTAGATAATTTAGTTTGGAAGATTATATGTTTATTACATTTATTTCAAACTTAAATAGCAATAGTTGCTAACCATTGCTTTTGCACCTATGCGAACCAGGGGTGGCATGCTAGTATTTACAAAGCTTCCATGAGAGTAAAGTTGTATGAATTAAGGAGAATATACCTACGTACTCGTATATATGCACAGACGCCAGCACAAACAAGGTACCCGAAACTGTAAAATTTTCCCAATCAACTTTGAACCTTATGTTTTAGCGACAAAATGCTGGCGTCTGTACATAATATTATATTGATCTTGATGACGTCAACTAATCGTCCACAACAAACTATTATTAGCTTTTCAAATTATTTCAAGAAAAATGAGCATTATCACGTTACCCTTTCACGGTAAGTAGAGATCCGTGGTGAATCAATCAGCGTATTGAATGCTATCGATGTGTCTACGTCACTACCCACTCATGCCCAACGGCAGGCCAGGCAACACGTTAAGAATTTTATTAGCAACAAGGGAGTTTCTTTTCTGTTTCCTTTTTCTATTTGGAAACATTATTATTAGGATGTTTTTAGTTTTAAATCTGTTGAATTGAATGAGTGTTATACTAGGTAGGTAGATTTTTATCAGCAATCGTTTTGGAACAAAAAAAAAACACATAACGTTTTATTGGAAAATTGAAAGGTGATGACAGAAAGTAACAAAGTTAAGTTAGTGAAAAACTTAACTTTGTCGGTTTACAAGGCAACTTAGTGAAGCGTGTATTATGTTGTGTGTGTTTGTGTGAGTGTCTGTGAGAGTGAAAGTATGAGAGAGGGATTATTTATGCTAGCTCAAAGTTCCTTAAGACTATGCCGACCGCACAGTGGCGCCCTCATCGTTTGTTTGGTTATTTCATACAATTTAGAATGAAAATGCAGAAAATAAGCACGTTGAAGATGTGCTTCACAAGATTATACGTTATTATTATTAGAAACGGTAGTTTTACATTGTTTAGTTTTATTATAATCCTTAAAACGGAATATAGTGGCCACTGTTATCCGTTTTAAGGATTATAATAAAACTAAGCTAAGCGTTAGAATTTGACTGGTAGAAAACGTTACGTAAGGAAATGCATTAAATGTCTCCTTGCGACGTTCTCTCTTTATCTGTCTCTTTATATTATATACGAGTGTGTGTGTACGTACAAGTAGGTATCGCGTAAGGAACTTCGTTCCTGACGGAGGTCCCTCGAACGCACACGTTTTTTAACACGCTTTTTTTATTGCGCCTTCCACTCACATGAACACATTTATGTTTTCCTTTTTGATGATACATTATTATTATAAGCACTAGAACCTTCAAGTAATGCTGAAATTGCCGTCAATAGAGGCCTAGTGTACAAATTTGACAATGAAACATCTTTTTATTTTACAACCGACAATAAATTTCAATAAACATATTCAGAATCATGTACTGAATCCATGGTACAAACGCCAAGCACATCAAGCTATCCGAAACGGATACATTTTCATTAGCGATAAAGTTGAAAATCTATTAAAGAAATTTGACAGATTGTAGTAGCTTAATGTGCTGGCGTCTGTACTAGATTGCGCGTCGATGTCCCTGCCACCTTGTAGAAACTGACGGGTTTGAAGGCGATCTGTGACAAAAGTTGTGCACTGAACGCGGTACCACGAATTTGATTAGTAGTGCCGTTTTTATACGCTAAGATGACGCTCTGTGGCGAAGCCTTAGATATCTGTCCAGTTTTAGGAAACACATTTCAGACTATACAAGATATCAGAAATTCAATCTTAGCATAGCGTAATCAACCTAGAATGTTCTCACTGCTGGGACACAGGCCTCCTGTCTTCAAGAGGGAGTGGGCTGTAAACTAATCTACCACGAGGGCTCACTGTGGGTTGGCAGATGTCACATGTCTTTGAATTTTTGGTTTAACGACATGCCGGCTTCCTCACGATGTTCCTTCACCGTTTTGATGAAATAATTTAGGCAAAGTAAAGCGCTTGCTCGGGCCAAACCCACGACCTACAACTCTTAAGTCAGGGCTGTGACCATTAGGCCACCTGTGTTCTTCAAATTTATCGATATTTTATTAACTTTTTTTCTAATATCATCACAGTACATGTAATAATAATAGCCTCCCCGACCGATTTCGGTCACGGTAGCCAATCTCAACGGAGATTAGCCAGGTACGCAGGAGATACTATAGTGCACAAGTGTGCGCGCAGACAGAGGGTACACTCCCTCTTCCCTCGCTCTCATAGTCCGATGGGACGGCAATCCGACACGACCGGAGAGAGATCAGGCGCAGAACCAACGGCTTTACGTGCTTTCCGAGGCACGCGGGTATCACACCGCCAACTTCCAAACCAATCAACCAGCCACCAACCAGTCAAACAACCAGTACATTTAGGCAGCTGTTGAGTCACTAAAATTAAACAATGTAGGTAAACTCATAATAATTTTAAGCTTAAGTAATAATAGATGAATCAGAAAATGTTCTCACATATCCTTTTATCCTTAATGTAGTTACTGCCAACTTTAAAAGTGGTTATAAATGCATGAGCTCCATACTAGCACTACCGCATAAGTTGCAATTTATGTCAGTATATTGGTTAAAGTGCACCTCACCGCGTGACGCACTCTCGTTAAATCATTCCTGAATTTTCAGTGCACCGCAGTCCATTACTTTGTAACTAGGATCCGGGCTGCGGTGTGTTAAAAAAAGATACTGAATTATACGCAGGGTGGATTGTATTTTTGGGTAGGATTGGCTTAAAATTCTTGTACTTGATGGAAACAATCAAAATGCTTTCAAGTTTTATTTTCGAGAAGCATTTATTTTTTTATACCTCGTTTGCTATAACGAGTCTAAAAAGATGCATAACGAAGCCGAGAGTCACTTGCACTCTCCGTCGTTGTGGTCATTTTTTTGGGACAGGCGTGGTACCTGAGATCTTTTTGTTTACGAAGATCCAGGTCAAAGTGAATATACCTACCATCACACTATAGGATAATATACCATATAGGTATCTAATACGGAATGCAAGAAACATAATAAGTATATTATACCGAAGCTCACATGAAATATGATTTATAATAATTAGCTGCGCCCCGCGCTTTCACTCGTATAAGTTTCTATTCCGTGGGAATATCTGGATAAAAGGTAACAGCTATGTACCTATCAAGTTTCATCACAGTCGGTTCATTAGTTTTTGCGTGAAGAAGTAACAAACATAATAATATTATGTACATACTTATACAAACATTCCCAATTAGAGTAGGATTTGACTAATGGAGGCACAGTAATGAAATGTTTCACAGCTAATATTTATTGGATGGAGGAAACAAAAATGGAAAATATAACTAAATAAAATATAACCTTTCCGCAGTCGGCTAAAAAAGAAAGAAAATAAGGTAAATACCTAAATATAAAGAATCATTGCAAGGCTTCTCTGTAAACTATATTTGAAGCAAAATAAATTGATTTTCCGGAGATCCCACGCGAGACAGGCTTTTTTTGTGGATGGGAAATCATCATATGACCCCTCCCACTCTGAGTGGAGCAGAAGGGAGTATCAGACTCTTACTGACTAAAACCGACCCGTGTTCCTTCCTTAGCTCTTTATGTTCCGGGGTAGCGGTAACCCTTTCGGACAATCCCGCTGCCCACGCGAGACAGGCTAACGTACAGTTGCCCATGGGAGAAGCACTCTTTTCTTAAGTCGATGCCGACCAGTGAAAATGTTTGTCGCTGGGACTCATTGATTGTTAGTGCGAATGATACTTTAACTGGGAACTGAAGCCTCTTAATTATATAGGCAAATCCGTCGGTGTCATTGGAATACGCGGAATGTGTGTGAGCTGGGGTTGCGGGCCCGGTGATGATGGTGGCTACAATGACATTGTCTCGAAGTTCTCTGATTAAAACTCTTGTGCCATTACAGCCTTGAAGGGTTACCATTTCTTAATATCATTACGGGGATTCCAACTTTTAACTTTAGTAGGTGTGGCGGCAGACCAGATGGATTTAAGGGGTTTAAAAATTCTTGGGGGTAGTGTACGTACAGTGTCCTCGATGTTGCACACTGTGTCGATGGACTTGTAGCATTTAATGTCTCCTGGTACATTTTGTAGTATAATAACATTAATTTCATTAACCGAATCATGACACTATTGGTTAGTATTGTAGTTTCTTGTAGGTAGATTTTAGATTTCGGGATAAACAGCATTAATAAGATATTCTAAGCTATGAACAATTTGACTTAGTTCATGTTTATCTATATAAAACAAAGTCGGGTTAGTTACACTATTTATAACTCAAAAATGGCTGGACCGATTTTTATGATCTTGTAGCGGTATCTACAACAACGCCACATGCGAACAACGCGTCATACTGACGTCACAAAATCCTGCATCTCGCAAGCAGAGTTTACCGCGCAATTAGCATAGATACAACGGCCCGACATGAATCATTGGGCAGTTGCCCGCCAGACATAACACCCGTGTGGTCGGAGGATCCTCCCTTTTCTATGGAGTATGAGTGAACTTTACACCCTGTTCCTCATGCCTCTATACTGGTGACCCCGAACATGAACGTCAGCGCAGCCTTCGTGCACCTACTCCAGCGTGACGTCATCATCATCACTCCCGCAAGCTTTAGCGGCGAGTCACCCAGCCAGCCAGCACCCACGGTTTCAACGGGTATCCTGACCACCAGCATGCAGCGACCGCGCATTCCTGGTCATCACCCTCAGCCTCATCAGCAACCTCGGCACAGCACACTGCGCTTTCGGCCGGTCAACAAGAAGAGCTCTTACTTACTCTCCTGGTCGACGCCAGCAGTCAGCCTCAACCCGGCGCTGTACCACATCCGACGCACTGCAGCATAATGCAGCGCCACCCCGACTCACTGGGGACATCTTCGCAGACAGTTCCGACTCACCGTGAACTATGCGACAACCGGTTCCGACTCACTGGAACCTCAGCTGGCCTGGCAAGCATCGCAAGATACAAGACTCAGCCTACCATCGACCTCCGGTCTCCGGGGGGGAGTGATGTAGCGGTATCTACAATGACGCCACATGCGAACAACGCGTCATACTGACGTCACAAAATCCTGCATCTCGCAAGCAGAGTTTACCGCGCTATTAGCATAGATACAACGGCCCGACATGAATCATTGGGCAGTTGCCCGCCAGACATAACACCCGTCTGGTCGGAGGATCCTCCCTTTTCTATGGAGTATGAGTGAACTTTACACCCTGTTCCTCATGCCTCTATAATCTTATATTTGTCGGATTTGTCTTCGCCTCGAATAGCAGAATAATAATTAAAACATGGGAAAAAATAACAAAAAATAAATCTGAGGCAGTGAGGCGGTACGAAGTTTACCTAGTTATCTAATAATACTTGGTCGAACGGTTCGCATTTTTATACACGTGATAACTTCGAAATTATATGTACATAATTTTTATGCACCTATCATCAATAATTTTCTCAGAGCACGCCAAAAATGAATTTTATAGGCAAAATTTTGCTACTTTGGGTTACATTATTGCAATTTTCTTAGGCATCTCTATACATTTTAAACAGACACTTCAATTTATTAGTTTAGATTGGATTTAGATTAGATAAGTCTGAAATTGCTAACCAGTCTTGACTAAGCTTGGTATGTGTAGAGGCCTTTACCCATCAGTGGGACAGTAATAGATTATGATTATAATACCTGCGGTATCATAGCAACGACTCAGTAGAGAGATGAATTCTTTGATAAAATTTGTACTAGATATCGATCTATACCATGATTCCATAATAGTAGATTGTACAACTAGTGCATAAACATTTTACCCCTCGACTTAACTATCCTCCCTCGCCTGCGGCTCGGGTGGACGTCTCGGGATAAAATGGCTCGTTTATGCCCGAGTTATACACTCTGCCTGTCACTTCGATTGCGAGAAAATGAAACAGGCAAATTGTATATAACAGTATTTTCACTGTTCGAAAATGTTGCAAAATTAGGGAATAGCTAATTCCCGCCACGAAACTTTTGAACACTTTTTTTTTTTCATTTTCAAGATGTGTCATTCGACTTGGGTACTGCATGCTAGTAAATCATAGAAAAGTTTCTTTATGTTTTTAAATAATAAATGATAACTATTTTATCTGGATTTATTAAATTAACGATAGAAAAACCGGAAGTGATATAAATGAAAGCAAATGAAATAAAATAACTACTTTAACCTGCGACGTTTTATTGTGCGTGTGGCTGTTGGGCCTGATTTATCTTATTGTTAGAAAAAAAATATTAATAATAATAATACTATACTTACTACGTTTTTTAGCACTAGAGCATAAAAAGCGACTTTATGTCGCCTACGCACAGCAAGGCAAGGCGAACTTTTAGAGCATGAGAAGTGAAAAAGTCTTTAAAGTAAAAGTAGGTACTGAAGTCCTGAAAAACACAATCTGATAATTTGTTATGTTAGTATACTTTGGAAATCCTTCACCTTTTATTATTTATTTTTAGAAGCTATACTTTCCATTATGACCTCATTTCTATTTATATTATTTAGTCTTAGTCTTAAATGAGCAAAATTGCAATGTTGTTCGTATTATTGTTTTACTTTTTGTTATTAATCCTAAGTTTAAGAAGTATTTTGCCATAATTTTTAAGTTCTCATTTAGTTTTTTTTTATTATTATGTGTGATCATTTATTTCTGAGATTGCTGGTAAACCTATAATTTGCGATTGTGTAAGACCGGGACTATTGTGATCTATAAGCACTTAAAATAAATTATACTATACATAGAAACTGTTGGTATACCTTAATAAATAAATACTATAATCATAACCATAATTATGTTTTCAGGTATTTTTTTGATTTTACAGACTCACCTGACTTTTCATAGGATCAGTATTAATTTGACACATGTATTGTCCTCTGTCTTCTTCTTGCACGTTCTTGATGTGAAGGTACCAGGTGGAGTGGTCGCTGTGAGAGACGGACACCCGGGGGTTGTGGGTGATCACGTGCTCGTGGATGGCCTGGATCGCCTTCGTGTCTGCCTTCACCCAGCCCACCTGGAAAATTGAGGATTTGAGAAGGTTCTGGACATAAAGTAGCTCCAATTTTTTCTTCATAGTTTTTTTTTATTTCATAGTCTACTTATAAATGTTGTGATATTACTTGAATCAATATTTTATGTTATAATATTAATCTAGTAATACGTTAATTTGCTGCACCCTAAGAGCGCCATTTACTAATTGGTTAAACTTAGTTTTAGTCGGTAATTTAGTGTATTATGTGCAATAAATGAATAAATAAACTAATATTGGCATGAAAATAATGTTTCCATGTTTGCAGTTACTAAAATGGAATATAAAAAAAAAAAATTTGAGGAACCAATACAAATGTGTTGAATTGTCTGTTTTAGGGAATTTATTGATGATATAAGACAAAAAGAACATCTATAGGGAGGGAAATTAAATGTCTCAAAGGCGTATTGCAAAAGCGCCATGCTAAGCAATCGGCCTAAACCAACTTTACCAACTTCTAAAAGCGAGGCCTCTTAACAAAACTTCACAAGTCATTGCGTTGAATAATGTAAATCAGTAAAGTAAATTATTTGATTAGTACGTTAAGTAAGTTGTTCTCCCGTTTTAGTAGAGAGAGAAAGCCTATCAAAACAATTGAAAGACGTTTCTGATGTCCGTATATCAGTTCAACATTAAATATAAAAAATCTCTTGAAAAAAATAACAGGTGTTTTTGGTAAACAGTTTTTTTAATCTGCCTAATTTTTAGGTCAAGACAAACATTAAAATAAGGAAAGGGTTCGCTTAAATTAAACATAAACAAAACTTATTAATTACGCATGCAGCCTTAGGGAACTAACCTACATTTCTTTTTTTAATATTGCGCCTTCTGCTGTGAACTGCTGTAACTTTTTAAAGTTTCGCGATCTTTGGATAAGGCAAAAGGCTAGATAACATTAATAGAAAACTTTGTTCACGTAATATGTAAAACCAACAATACGTAGCCGCAGACTGTTAAGTCCGTGGTTACGTCTAATTAGGGCTTTTAGGTTTTCGCCTAGACTATATTCTCAATGCGGTTTGGGGTAATATGCTCAGTGTTCTTCCGAAAAACCCCGGGTAATAAGCCCCACTACTGTTCGTACTCGCATTCCATACTTAAATGCGAAAGCAATAGTGACTCTCTTTTTGTTACCTTTTGACACCATAATAGCTGAACGGATTTTAATGAAATTTTTAACACACGTAGGCCATAACCTGGGCAGCGGGATTGTCCGAACGGGTTACCGCTACCCCGGAACATAAAGGGCTAAGGAAGGAACACGGGTGGGTTTTAGTCAGTAAGAGTCTTACACTCCCTTCTGCTCCTCCCAGAGCGAGAGGGGTCATTTGATGATTTCCCATCCACAAAAAAAAAGGTAGGCCTTATACTAGGTGCCATATTATGATACTAAATATTTTCATCCCGGTAGTACGCTGACGTGGAATAATTCCTATCATACACGCGGGCGAAGCGGCGGGCAAAAGCAAGTATATTTTTAAATAGTATGAAATATACTTATATTGGTAGTTTGTGCCATACGAGAAAAAAAAAACGATCAAGTGTGAGTCGGATTCGCACACCGAGGGTTCTGTAAAAATTTGTAGGTATAACTACAAATTTACGGGTTTTAGATTTTTTTCTTTACTTGTGCTACATGAAATTGCTTCTTGCTAAATTTCATGATTCTAGGTTAACGGAAAGTACTCTATAAATTTTGATTCCCTTGAGAGTGCCTAAATATACGTTTTTTGCGGCATAAACGGCAGTACCTTTTTTCACGTTAACTTAGAAGTTTGATTTTTTCACAGCTTCAAGGTATTGTAGACGTAAGTTAATGGTTTTAATTTCAACTCGATACCCCCACGTGTTCCTGATATAAAGGGTCTTGACAGGCAGACAGACGGACAACAAAGTCCTATAAGGGTTCCGTTTTTTCTTTTTGAGGTACAGAGCCCTAAAAAAGGAGAAGTATTAAACATAAAAAAACCTGATAAATTTTGGTGAAGACTCCATCTAAACAGCAGCTATTTATGATGCGGTTTAGACAATCCAGCTCTCTATCGCGGTTTATCGCTAATCCGGGCTGGCTAAACTTTTCAACTTCATAATTTTAATGTTGAAAGTTAGTTTATTCGGCCTAAAACCAACTAGCTTACACAAGTTAACTAACATAATTAATATTCAGCCTCTCGACTTTATAATACAGTTGTCGGGGGACGGCGCAAGCTTTTTGTCTACGGACTATTAATATAGATTCGAAGTAATAAACGCTTGATTTAAACGTGAATTACTTATTCATTTCTCTATAGTAAAATACCTGTAGACTGAAGCTGAAATTCAGCGAAGCTTTAAGCTGATATTATGACTTTAAGTTGAAATAATTTGGTTTACTCTAGTCTACATAATTTACTTAATCATCTCTTAAAACAAGCAGTTGTATGAGGTGAATAAAACCGTTTTGAAGTGAAGAGATTTCGTAGAATATTTTGTTGTGGTACAATTTACTCGCTCTGTATTGTGGATGACATACGTCACAAGGCGCGTGTTTTGCTCGAAGGAGCAGGCAGAAGTGTAAAACAAATGCGGCGAACCTCTAGTTAGGAGTAGGCACAAATATAAACTTCAAAATCGTAATAGTGGGATTAAATAAATTGCGAGGAAATGCAGGTGGTCTTTTCTCCATAGAAACACTCTCGCTTGGTAAGTAACCATAAAGCAATGATTTTTTACAGAATAATAAATATTAACTACTTGTATGTTCCTATGTTTTTATTGTTATAAGGACTAGCCTCAAAAAATGCATATTTAAACCGCTGTCAACAGAGGCCTAGTGTACAAATTTGACAACTATTAATGAAGAAAGAAAAACCTAGAGACACATCATTATATCTTTCTTATTTAGTTTATGAAATATCTTTTAAATTGGTCCAATATTGGAGGAGTAAATAGCGAGAGCCAAACCTCGAATTATGACTTTTTACTTAGGCTTTTTCAAAAGTCTCTCCGACCGCATTTCCTCTTAAGTACCTAGTATAACATTAAACCACTTCTATTATGAAGATATACTTAAACCGCATCACATACAAGAAGAATGATAACAGTTAGAATATACTTACGCGAAAGTTGCCCAGGTTCACAACTATACATTCGAAGGTTGCGTCTCTCCCGATAGGCACCGTCAGGTTCGTAATGGGCTCCCCAAACTCTGGGACCTCGATACCTCCTGACAACAAACAGAAAAATATCATTAAACTTGAGAAAGATACGAACAGTTAAGCTGAAAATGAGATTTTTCTGAAACAAATTGGTTCATTGGCTTTCGAACGTAATGAGCTAAGTTCCGGAAAGATCTATTTTGCATACATTCTATAACTAACACAATTATACAATGTGCAGACAATAATACGACAATATATTGAAACACTGACAATACTAATGCATATGACTATTTTGGAACTATTAGGTAATTATATCGAAAGCATCAAAATTAAAAAAGTGTTTTTTTTTTTCAAACAAACTAAATAGTAGTTATAAGTCGGCTAAGGGTTTTTGCCAATCTTAGTCAAAGATTTACACAGTGAATAAACTATTGGATATATTTAATTGAATTTTCGTATGAATACTTTTTTTATGTTAGCCTGCACTGTCCTGCTCAGCAAAGGCCTCCCAAATCCTTCCAGGCATCCTTTGCGGTACACGTCTAGGTCGTCTCGCCACTTCTTCCTGGGCGCCGACCATCCTCAGGCACCCACAGTGTGGAGACTGTTGCCCAGCGGTCACTGTGCATACGACTGACATGACCTACCCAATCCCATTTTAGCTTGATAGCCTTTTTGCCTACCTACGATCCTACGCCATATTTTCGTCTCCATCTTTTATAGGCACCACCCAAAGAAAACTTTAAAAACTTTACCCGTTTCCATGCTAAACTATCTCATCTATAAGTACAGAACAAGGCCACATACCGTAAACCAAGTTCCTACCCTAGTTACCTGCGAAAACAAAAGCATCGCGGCTTCGTGCCTAACTGATGAGTGTGACGTCAGCATTAGTTAGCGCCGGTATGTAGGCGGCTTATCGGACGTCACACAAAGTTGCCCGCGATACTGTCGCCAGCAGTTGTACCTAGCTAGGACCTTGTGCAACAAAGTGTCAACTAACCACTTCAACTTGTACCGTTATTCGCGGTTCAACTTCAGAAATGTGAAGTGACACGAATAACTTTGCCAAGTGATAGTAACTATGTAGACCGTAGACCGCCTGCGCTCGCGATCTTGTTTGGGACCATTGTGCTGACATCATATACAACTACACTACTACTTGTTTTTATACAACTATGCGCAAGAGGTGCACATCCCTGGTGCGCAGGGTGCGGGTCAGCCCGAACAGTATCCTGAGCGCTTTCGCCCAGAGATTTGACTGCCAGTACATGTATCATTGTGACATGGTACATGTACGGGCTAATGTGGAAATATTGTTTTAACTGTTGTATCGTATTATTGTATTTTTATTTTATTCTTGTATTGAAATTGTATTTGTATTTGTATTAGTTTATTTTATAATTGGTCCGTGTTGGCTTTTAATTCAATAAAAATAATAATAATAATAAAATATACATTTTTGTTACTGGATTATTTGTATGTTATCTGCTGCCATTGTAGGAGATCATTATTGTTGTTTTTTTAAGTGTTCGGTATTTAATTAATTACCTATTTTGCATGTCTATGAATGTATGTATGTATGTTAGAGTGATTTCTATATGTGATAATGATGAATGTTTCTATAATGACCAATAAGAAATAATAATATGGAATTCTGCTTGTAATTTCTCCTCTCCTTTGGTTTGTATATTTAAAAAAAATAAAAAGTGGTATGTTCCGATACATAAGCAAACGATTTTTAGGTAATTTCATCAAACTTAAAATTTTGTCTTCATATCGTTCTTATAACAGCAAATATCGCTCCAACGTAATTTCAATCATAGAGCCTAACTAAAAGCACGTCAGTTCGAAAATTATTTTGTTACACACCCTGATAATTTCGTCACGAGAAAAGCAAAATATTTGGAATTGGAATAGGGAGCGTCGGATCATCACAACCTATTTTGTCACGGTCGAATGATCCCATCTCGAAACCCAACCAAATACTCCTACATTCTTTCATCAAGAAAATCAATGTCCAAAATTGGTTCTAAAACATCATACAGGGTCAAATTAAATTAGCTAGCGAAACTCCGCAGACGTGATGGTATCGATATCAGAGATAAAACAAAAACTAAATTAATTTGATAGTTTTTTTGAGTTATTCCGTTGACCCTGTATAATCCAAACTATTAATTAAATATTATGTCACACAGTTTTAAGGCCAGCATAATTTAACATACTATAAACGTAAGCAAATTTCAACTATAGTGCAACTTTAGTGGGCAAGTTTCACACGTTTTGCAAATAGCCATGGTCCCTAAGTGAGAAAATTGCAGTTGAGCCAGAGATACCGTGCGTTAGAGGAAACTAAAAACGATGTTTTGTAACCTTAACGAGCGCCTAGAGGCGGCAAACTGTGAAAGCTTGCCTACCAACATTCAAAACATCATTTTGCTTTTTCCATTCCTTATGATAAACTTACGTAGTTTGCGAAACTAAATAGCTAAAGACTTCTTGCAAAAAACTGCCCAAGCTTTAAAACGTTGATCGTAAAAATAACAATACTTTTATGAAAACCAGACTGCGTAAAATATTTTAAGCAAACTTTATTTCCGCTTCAGCGTCCTAATTCATCGTTTTATTTGAAACTACAGAAGCTTTTACCAATTTCTTGAGAAGGGAGGCAAAAAGTGTGTGAGGAGTTACGTAAAAAAGTCTGACTTTTAAAGGACATTTCTCTGTATAACGACAACTATGGCGGGATGTAACGCTACCGAACGGTCTCGTGGAAGGCAGTAAAAACTGCCATTTTGCAACGAAAGCGTCCACAATATCGTCACAGACTGGGACGCAGTAAAATGTTTACAAAATATCCTGCTTTTGTTGTGGGTGCCACTAGATGTGTTGGATATTGCTTTTGTATTACCGTTTTAGCGTAAACTCAGTCGGCCATTTTCCTGCAGCTGCGGTAATCGCTCTCTTTTCGGGAACACTTGTACAACTCGTCTGTAGGAAATCTCTATTCATGATTCGCGTAAGATTGGGAACGTGAAAGACATCTCTAGTGACTAAGTTTAGATAATGTCTAATGGATATTCAGTATAACCACCGGATATTATCTATAATCTAGTAATAGGTACAAACGCTAGCACATCAAGCTACCTGAAACTCTCAAATTTTCCCAATCAACTTTGATCTTATGCTTTAGCGATAAAGTTGAAAATCTATTAAAGAAATTTTACAGATTGTAGTAGCTTGATGTGCATTATAATTGGATGCTATGAATAGAGATATTGAATGAAATTAGGGTAATTGTTTTCTTTCACGTCGAGGGTCTCATGGCTAAATAATAACAGCTGCACGGGTCGATCGAAGGTTAAGCTACGCTTGCCGCAGTCGGTTCATGGATGGGTGACCATCCATTACAAATATCAAAACCCCTCCTTGCCTCGGAAAGCACGTTCAGCCGTTGGTCCCTGCTTTCATTTGTAGATCTTTAATTGTCGTTACGGGTAGTCAGAAGCCCGAAAGTATCATATTTCTCAGTAACTGGGTTATGGAGGTCAGACAGGTATAAGTCACTCTATGAAAAAACTGGTAAAAAGTACTACTGGTAATATTACTGGTATAAAATACTGGTAGTCAGTTGCATTCGTTTAGACTAGAAGCTGCCTCCAACATAGTTGGAAAAAGGCTAGGCAGAATGTTTTCTTTTCACGTCATAGTTGACCTATCAAAACTCCCCCCAAAACTATAAGAAATGAAAATGATCCTCATTTTCATGTTACAAAATTATTTTCATACGCAGGTCCGAAATTAATCAAGTACCTACCTACATTTCTTTAATACAAAATCAATAATAATACCAAAACTTCGAAAAGGTTATACGTTACTAATAAAGTAATAATATAACAGAATTTTACAATAACTTCACAAACTTATTAATAAATAGATGATTAGTGACCAAGTTTTCTCCAAACACCAATCTTTTCTAAGACTTTTAAGAGGCTAATCGAATAAATATTTTCTCTAATTTTATTACAGACTGACTGATCATAAGCTTATAATACTGAATCAGTTCACTTATGCCTTGCAAATTGGATAAATCAACCAAATTGGAAAGCGTAGCATAGCATAATCAACCTATAATGTTCCCATTGCTGATGTGCATTTGGATTGAGTGATCTTTTTTTATTTCGTGATAAAATCTGATTGTACATTTAGTCAAAAATAGTCAAAACTCATAGCCCAAAGTAAAAAATTTGTCACTCTCAAGGGTCTTCAGTTATTGCCCAAAATGTGGATCACTCTAATCAGACATTTTGCAAAAACGGCTATGAGCTAAATCTCAACAAAAACTTACTCTACTGACTAAGTTTATACCTCAAAAATTTGTTAACAAATTGTCACAATATTTTTTAAAACCATCAAGCCATTTGAAGCTACTTCCAGGTATTTAAGACAGTATCATTGGATCACTCAGTAAAGACATCATTTTGTCTGAGAGATCGTTGTAATAAGGTTTAGGTTGACTTTTTCTATACATCTTTTTTTTTTAATCCTAAAATGTACGTTCCGAATATATTTGTACAATAAATATCATAACACAAATACCTTTTGTTAAAAAGTTATGAGTAATTAAATGTTTTCAAATTTGCTGAACTGAGTGATCCTTATGAATACTTATAGGTAACTACCTGTTTCGTATTGATTTACACAACTTACGATTAATTTTTGTACAACTTTATGACTAAAGTTTTACATAAAAATTATTTTCATAGACGGCTTAGTTTACGAGATATTAGATTTTTAATTTTTTAAAGAAATTACGTCTTGTAGGGTACATATGATTTTAACTTTTAATGTATATATTTAAATGTTTCATATTTTATTGTTATTTGCTTAGTCGCACATTTCATTTAGTTTTGTACGACATTTAGTGCACATAAGTGAGCTTACGTGATAGTGACAGTATCAGTGATTTTCCTGTTTTATGCAAGAACAATATAAGTACCGAACGTATTTATTTAGGGTCCGACGTCTCAAAATTTGCCAAAGATGTAAACAACAATAGCCGCTCGAAATTGTAATTTATTCGTGCGACGCAGCAAATAACAATAAAATATGAAACATTTAAATATATACATTAAAAGTTAAAATCATATGTACCCTACAACACTCAATTTCTTTAAAAAATTAAAAATCTAATATCTCGTAAACTAAGCCGTCTATGAAAATAATTTTTATGTAAAACTTTAGTCATAAAGTTGTACAAAAATTAATCGTAAGTTGTGTAAATCAATACGAAACAGGTAGTTACCTATAAGTATTCATAAGGATCACTCAGTTCAGCAAATTTGAAAACATTTAATTACTCGTAACTTTTTAACAAAAGGTATTTGTGTTATGATATTTATTGTACAAATATATTGGGAACATATATTTTAGGATTAAAAAAAGATGTACAGAAAAAGTCAACCTAAACCTTATTACAACGATCTCTCAGACAAAATGGTGTCTGTACTGAGTGATCCAATGATACTGTCATAGATACCTGGAAGTAGCTTTAAATGGTTTGATGGTTTTAAAAAATATTGTGACAATTTGTTAACAAATTTTTGAGGTATAAACTTAGTCAGTAGAGTAAGTTTTTGTTGAGATTTATCTCATAGCCGTTTTTGCAAAATGTCTGATTTGAGTGATCCACATTTTGGGCAATAACTGAAGACCCTTGAGAGTGACAAATTTTTTACTTTGGGCTATCAGTTTTGACTATTTTTGACTAAATGTACATTCAGATTTTGTCACGAAATAAAAAAAGATCACTCAATCCAAATGCACATCCATTGCTGGGATACAAGCCTCCTCTCTTCGTGAGGGAGTGGGCGCTAATATAATCTACGCGGTCCCAGTGAGGGATGGTATATGTAACTTGTCTTCGAAATTTTGGACATGCCGATTTCCTCACGATGTTTTCCTTCATCGTTTTGTGTGTGTAAATTATGTGTAAAATTTATCGCGCGCTTCTACAATTTCTAACGATATTATCGTGGATGGCCACGTCTACGTCCATAAAATGTACGGAAATACGTGCGTGGCCGCGTCTCGTACAGGACTTTCTGTTTCATTTGTCTTTTTGTTACTCTTTTTTTTTTATATAATTTGGTTTTTTATTTTTGACTGTGTTTAGTTTAGTTTGTGATCTCCCTGTATAAGTCGCAATAAATACTTTTTCTTTGTTTTTTCTTTCAGGTTACGTCTCGTTTTTTTTTTTTTTATTAGCCTATGTTGTGCCCCACTGCTGGGCGAAGGCCTCCCCTTTTTCATCCAAACCTCCCTGTCTTCCATTCATCACATCACATTTCGTCCATCTCTAGCCATGTTGGCCCTGCGTCTTCAGATCTTCACACAACCTTCGCCGTGGTCTACTTCGACGGCAATGTCCCCCCTCAGGTATTCGGTAAGTGACGATAGAAATTTAACGTCACGTTAGAAATTATAAAAACTCAACCTCTAATTTCTGCATCATTTAATCAAAGTGAATCAGTTTGGTTTCATTATTGCCATTATTAAGTACTATAGTATTACATATGTACGATATTAATAACATAATGTTAGTTGTAGTCTAGCGATGGGATTATGTGTTTAATATCAGACATCGGGTCTTCTTGTCTCACAGTTAATCGGAGCTAAGCTAACACATTGATTAAAGATAATGAGATGTTCGTATGGTATTTAATTAGAAAGTATGCTATCCGGGTTGGTGCGCAGGAAAATATGAATAAAGTGATATTAAGTCGTAAAAAGATTGATAGTTACTGGTTCTTTCAGAATTCAGTCTGAAAAAAAAGATGTATAATCATTGATAATCCTTGGTCTTGAGGTAATAGAGTCTTAACAATTGAAAAGCATGATCTCGTATTATTACTACGTATTATTATTGACTACAACGCTGAAGAAGAAGTACCTACAGTCCTTTCACAGTTATTTACCTCGAACAGTAGCAATCCAATAGCAATTTTATTGTAAGGATAATAAATATCACTGTAATTTTTACAGACTTGTCAATGATAACAACCTAACTGCAACCTTACTGCAACGGCAATAAAGACCATTGTGCTTTTGACCAGTGATGCAAAGACAGAGGTAAAATAACTGTAAATAGACTGTACGTAAGAAGACTGCCATTCGTAGATCTTTTACAGTCGATACGGGTAGTCAGAAGCTAAATAAAAGTCTACAACCAATCTTACCAAGGGATATTGTGTTATCCAGGCACTGCGTTGCGGAGGTCGGATAGGCGATTGCCTATCTCAATCCTACTATTCCTACTAATATTATAAATGCGAAAGTTTGTGAGGATGGATGGATGGATGTTTGTTACTCTTTCACGCAAAAACTACTGAACAGATTTGGATGAAATTTGGCACACAGATACTTTATAACCAAGATTAACATATAGGATACTTTTCATCCCGATATTTCCATGGAATCGAAACTTACGCGGGTGAAACCGCGGGGTGCAGCTAGTATAAAATAAAGGTATTCAAGAATCCTGTACCCCAAAATAGTTGGGAAAAGTCTAGGCAGATACTGAAGGAGTACATAAACCCAAAGCACCTCAAAAAACTTGTTTCTAGATTTGGATATGTAAGGAGAAAGACATCGGTATGTACCTATGCTTTATTGCGTAGTCATTTGGCTCTTATTGTTTATGACACGTATTATGTACAGACTACCTTAAGTATTGTATTTCCTTCTCCCTTTCACCCATCAAAAGGTTGTCTTATCGCTTTTAGCGATATGGCCGGCCATTGTGTCACCCTATGTAAAAGTTCTACGTTTATATCTGTAGAATAGAATAGAATACTCTTTATTATGTACAACATATAAATTACAGACTAACTGGATTGCTGGTGGTGGTGAACTCGTGTACGTCATAAAGAGTATTCTTTGCTATTATATTTTTTCTTTTATTAAATTCCTCATAATACATATTTCCATCTAAACATATTTCACAGTTAACATTTTATATTTCCCTTTTTACCAACACATGCACATAACTAACCGTTGTCAACATTAAATACGATGTTTATCACAATTTTACGTACAAATTTTCAACGTCGCTATATCAACGGTGATATGTTCATAAATTCAATGAAATTACCCATCTTTCTGCGCTTCAAAGACGCCATATATTTTCCAGTAGAGACAGCGCCTTGCCATGTGGACCATCACGCGAATGATAAATCAGTATGGCTCGCAATATCTACTAAAATATCGCGACGAATATTTAAAGTTGAGCTTTTATAGCGTTTTGAGAAGTAGATTTCAGGTTGAACGTGGATATTAGGATCTCTTCGAGTGTTGGTTTTGTTACATGCAAGAAATGATTGACTTATTGTTAACAATCAAAATCACAAACCAATAGAGTCGGGAAGATTATCTTAAATAATAATATTTAAATGCGAAAGTGAGTTTGTTTGTTTGTTACGCTTTCACGCTTGTTAGGTTAGTTAGTAGGTAGCTATAGTTATAGATGTGTGACCTGCGTGTCATGCGCGTACGCTTCTAAGCTCAGTGCGATTAAACAGCTTGTTACTGAAGGCCGTGTCTTATTTAACAGTGGCGACGAGTTACGCTTACCCATACTCAGAAAAATAGCATGGCGAATTTTATCGGATCAGTACCTATTTTTGAGCTCGGCCAGGACTGGAACATCTTTAAAGAAAGGCTTTCTCAATGGTTAACAGCGAATACGTTGTTAATAAAAGCAGAAGGAAAGGAAGATGATCAGCAAAAGGCGGTACTTCTAAGCGCACTCAACAATGATGCGTATAAGTTGGTACGCGAGGTAATTGCGCCAAAGACAGTTGAGGAGATATCTTATAAAGAGTTAACTACAGAGTTAGATAAGCACTTCGTGCCAAAGAAGTCAGTGTTAGCTGAGAGATACATATTTCATACGGCGGCGCAAGATGCAGGCGAAGATTTGACGCAGTGGGCGGCCCGGGTGCGGCGCCTGGCAGTGGACTGCAAGTTCGGAACAGCCATGGAAGAAATGTTGCGGGATCGGTTCATCATCGGGATGCTGCCGGGGCCGGAACGAGACAAATTGTTCATGGACGAAAAAGCTTCTATTACATTGCCCAAGGCGTTGGAAATTGCAGTGGCTGTAAAACTGCTAAACTGATTTGGATGCACTAAAATATTAATTATGAATTATTGTGTTCATTAATATCGTAAGACTGAATTTATATCGTATTAGTTGCCAAATGATTTTTTTAAAATTCTGTGTTATAATTGAATTTAGTATTATTGACAAAAAATCTAAGCAGGAAAGTATTTGACAGCTATTTGCGACTTTGCCAACTTTCAGAATGCACGCTCTTGTTTCTTAGGTACAGTAAACCTCACATCAGTGTCTGGAAACATTAGCACTACGAAAATCACACTTACCTACTGCTAATAAATATCAAATTGTAACGTAACACTTGTGTTGACTGTTCTGCAGTTAGGTGTTTCAAGGATAAGTATCTTTGATTTGTCTGTTTTGGAGACAGGTTTGAGTGACTTATTTTAGGCATCAATCATCTTCAAGATAAGCCCGATGGAGGTTTTTGTATTTTTGCCGAAGGCACTAACCGATGTCACCGCACTCTCCAGAATTTTAGGTTATAACCGTCTCAAGGGAAAAGATCGCGATGTAAAATATTATAAAATGTTCAGAAATATGAAATATTAATGAGATGATGTAGGTAGGTACTACGTTCCTGGCGTTGGCGTGATATTTTAAAATTAGAACCGTAAAATATTTTTTGATTAAAGAAAGTGGGTAGTTTTTGGCGGAGATTTGTAAGTAATAGTTACAGTTCGGCTGTCGAGAGAATTCGTTCCCGACACCTGTCAGTGCGACAATTAGCTAATAAAGATCAAATTCGCAAAACACGTATTCGTTTTTAAGGGCATATACTACCTCAAATGGCTTAGCATGATCCTCCGTTATGTAGAAAATACTGCAGCATTAATTTTGAAATAAATATATGGTAAATTGAGGATTAATTTTAGGTCTTATGTTAGACGAAAACACGATTCCCTAAAATCTTCTCGATAGAAAAAAATTCCAAAGTTACCTCAAAACCGAACAATAAATCGCTGGTATTCAAAATATACTTCAAATTAGATCATGAAACTTTGTATACTAACCGAACTAACTATAAAGCAGGTCTTATGTTATTTTTTTTTTTTTAATTACCATTATTTTCACCGAAAAAAGCAAATACCTAAACTATTGGCGCTGCCTGCCGCTTAGCACCGCACTCTGTCTCGCTCTCACTCCGCGAGCAGTATCGTTCGAGCGAGATAAAGAGTGAATTTTAGCTGAGGTAGTATAGGCTCTTAAGAAACTGAGAGCTGTCAAGAACGCATTCTCTCGTCGACCGAACTGTAGGTAAGTGTTAGGTACAGACGCCAGCACGTCAAGCTACCCGAAACTGTCAAATTTTCCCAATCAATTTTGAACGCATAAGGTTCAATTTTGAACCTTATGCTTTAGCGATAAAGCTGAAAATCTATTAAAGAAATTTGACAGATTGTAGTAGCTTGATGTGCTGGCGTCTGTAGGTACCTACTGTGGCGAAAATATTTATGAATACAGAAGAAAAGAAAGAAAATACATTACCGTCCCTTATTTGCGTTTATGGATATTTCCTCAGTTGAAATATGATCTAGATTCCAGACGTCCACAGGGAGTTGGAGACGGAGGTCAGAAAACTTGAATTAATGCCCTTAGGCTATACATGAAGGGGCAGTTGTCTTTTGATATAAGACCTACTCTTATATGGGCTACATTTTTTACTTGTTTTGCTGTCAATGCCGGTGCTTTCAGGCCTGTTCAAGAATACGTTTACCTCAGGCAAACTCTGCAATTTGGTAAGAACAACTTTGAGAGATAGGCTAACAGATTCTTCTGTTAGCCTATCTCTCAAAGTTGTTCTAACAGAAGAATTCAGCTGGGCTGGGCAGCGTTTGGGAAGCTTCGTCGAGTCTTCTCGTCACGTACCTATTCCACAAAGCCTAACAATCAATTCATCCTGCCAGTTGTTTGATGCTTTCTATATTATTTATAACTTTGTGGTGCCGCGTGTAGTTCTGGTTATCTTTTTTGCATTTCTGAGTGACTTCGCCTTTCTTGGACGATGGAATTTTGCATTGCAGTTTACCTCGGCTACAATAACAATAGGTACCTTTAACTCACATCTTGGACAACTCTGATTTTGCCTGGTTTCCAATGAAGATCCAAGGTTCTATAAACTGGCATAGCGATGAATCATATGCGATACAGTCAGCAAAACATACAAACTAACTTAAATCTAATTGCAATTTTTTATAAACGTTACAAGTGAACTTAAATTTTAATAAACGTTATAACAATGTACTATCTTGCTAATATTTAGCCTTAAAAACAAACATAAACTCAATTAAACTTAACATTTTAACATGAACTTGCTATGACAATAACCAAACAAGAATTCCAAAAATTAATTGGTACATAAAGGCATGAAAGTTTTATTCATTTACCGGTAGAATACATAGTTTTGAAGTCGGACGCTTCAAGAAACCTTTACTAGTGCGTAATGTTACCACCCTAGTTACCCCATCCAAACCAGGATGTTTTTCTACTATTTTACCAAGCAACCAACAAGCAGGAGGTAAGTCTGACTCTTTAATTAGCACTATATCCCCGATTTTGGGCTCTGGAGTTTGAAGAGACCATTTGTATCTATGAACTAAACCACTCAAATACTCCGTGGACCAACGCTGCCAAAAGGTTTGTAACATTTTTTGTATGTGCTGCCACCGAGACAACGAACTAACATTGGAAT
The DNA here is from genome assembly GCA_949316385.1 of Globia sparganii. Taxonomy (NCBI): domain Eukaryota; kingdom Metazoa; phylum Arthropoda; class Insecta; order Lepidoptera; family Noctuidae; genus Globia; species Globia sparganii. The sequence goes on along the minus strand of OX438653.1, from coordinate 16,088,514 downwards.
TTGTATAATCAGGACTAGGAACATTAATTAATGATTCCGCAACAAAGAAGTGACCAGGGGTCAATGGTATAGGTTCAATAATATCTTCTCCACTTATGACGGTCATAGGTCTTGAATTTAGACAAGCTTCTTCTATTCTTCTTTTATATGAGTGAAATTCAATCTATTGGAAGACAGTGGATTACTCCGTGACAAGTTCAAATTTAATTTTTTTGACAGGTTTGAAGTCATCAGATTTGGGAAGGGTATATTCTTTTAAAAATATGTATATTTTATTACTTTAAAAAATACCTTTCAATCACTAACACTCTTAATCACAATATACAAGCTAACAAAATATATAATAAAAAAATAAAAGAAATATCAGCTCATTGGGCATCAAAAAATTCGTCTGCATCTCTGTCAATGGGACAAGTATCCAAAAGACCGGCAGCATTACCACGTTGGATGGCAATCCTAATTCTTTGGGCTAAAATAGGCCAGCCGTCTGCCTATAATGTATAAGCTAGTTATAATAATTAGGATAAATACGTGTTACCGACTCATGTAATTACCGCATCCAATCTATTGTACAGCAGCCGCAGCTTATTTCAGTGTAACAGACGGATACTGCGTGCCTGCCTTAATTAAAATTTTAGTCGATCGATGCACCTACATGGTAGCATAGACTGGATACGAAAAGCTCCGCACTAATCCAAACTTAGTAACAAAATCAAGCTTTATGAAAGATCTAGCTACCCGAGCCAGACACGCAGGGCTCTTACAACTTAAAAAAGAAAAGAAAACAATTTTTATTTATATCATTGATTTTGCTCCGACTCAGTTATATCTAAGTTGTAATCTGTGGAAAATGTAGTGACAGTGTAGTCATTTATTTTTAATATACTACATACCTACTGTTTGTTTCCCTCATAAAAAAGGAATAAAAGAATATACTTACAGTTATTTGCGGTGGACATGTCTAAAAGAAAGAGCACAAACACAAAAAGAACAAGATGTGGGATACAATGCGTCTTAAAATATTAAATAAATAAATAAAAGACTTGGTCATACATACAGACATGAAAAGTGACTTTACTTAGCAGGTATACCTAGGCTTTTACGGACCAATACCAGAGACTGCCCCAATCTCATCATCATAAGAACTTGCCATAAATAAAATCACTAAAAAGGCCTATCTGCCAAGAAGTACCGTATAATTTGAAGTTTCCAGGAAAAGAGCCTGAATACAGAAATGCGTTGACAAATGACGACAGAATTTATCCTTTGGAAAAACAGGCAGTTATAGACTCCCGACAGAAGTGAAGACATAAAACTATGAATATACAGCACTAATGTTGCACAACACGTCACCACTATAGCTACAGGTAATCGCTCAACACGTAAAGTTTTCAGTTTTCACTTCAAAAATAGCCGTCAAGAATTGACCACGTGGTTTTAACAACTCTTTAATTATTTTAAAAACAATAAAGCTACTACCAACCAACATCCAGACATCTAGGCTGCTTTGAATAGTTTCCGAATATCCAAGGCTAGCACCCGTAGTAGAGAGGAGAACTGTCGATAATATCGACATTATTAGTGCTTAGCAGTAGTAAGAATCATTACTACAAAATGGGATACTTATCGTGGCTTCAAATGGTTTTTAGAGCTGATATTGAACATTCCAATTTAATGGCGTGTTCATGTTCGTTGATGGTTGGTACAAAGAGACTGTGAGATGCGTTCGATTTCATTTATTTATTAATATACGTTTGGCGAACATCGGCCATTCAATGCGATCGATATTACGTTTGAAAGGCAGTGCTGGCCGAATTTAGGCACCGTCTATGCTACATTGAACGTGTACCACGTACTTTTGGGACACTGCGGTGGTTCATAGCCTGGGTTCGGGGAATATTCTCTGTATGACTTAGAAGTCATTATGAGGAACTCTCTACGTGAAACTCGGTTCCAAACGGTTATTTATACTTATTCTATGGTAGGTGCTCATTAATAAAATATTTATCACAAAACTATACTGTTTAAAAGTAGGTTTATCAAACGAATCTTCAGGTAATGCCAGATTATCGACGAAAGATTACGACGTTACGACGTTATACAGAGTGGCAATTAAGTTATCACATTAAACAATATAGCGCTTACTAGAAGTTGTTATCAGTCTGTTAAAATACTAAAATAAACAATTTTAGTAAAAACATAATGATTTTTTCAAACAAGATACTTACATAGCTTTAAAATTGGCACAACATAAACCACCCTTGATAATAAGTCACTAGACACGCGCGGGCGATTGTACAGACGCCAGCACATCAAGCTACTACCATCTGTCAAATTTCTTTAATCAATTTTCAACTTTATCGCTTAAGCATAAGGTTCAAAGTTGATTGGAAACATTTGACAGTTTCGGGTTGCTTGATGAGCTGGCGTCTGTACCTATCAACAATTCCATACAATGGTATTGTTACCAAATAATCACAAATTAAGTTTAATGTTATTAAATACTAAAAAGACAAAAGGTTCCACCGCTAGAATGTTAATTGTTAGTAATTATTTTAATTGTGTAGTTATGTTTAAAACACGTAATGTAGGATACGTGGTTTCAATAAATGTGACATGACAACTAATTGCCACGTAAACGAAGATTTCCTTTTAAAAACTTTTATTTACTCAGCTTACAATGTTTACTATAGAAACTTACAAAAAATGGTGCAAATTCATGCATTCATTATAGTAATATTCGCTAGTGTGCATTAAAAAAAAAACAGTCTTAAATAATTATAATTCGTTACGAACGTGCGACACCAGTTAAAGAAAAAATATTTTCAGATCTCTAAAATAAGTGATCCACAAAAGTTAAATCATCTGCTTGCAACGTTTTTCAACATAAATCTGTTTTTCATATATATTTTAGCCAAACACATTCTCATAATTCATAAATGATGATATAAACTGTTTAAATAAAATGTCAAAAATCGGATATCCTAAATAATGATTTTTGGTCGCTTAATTCAAATGGTAAACTAAATGAAAGTTTCAGCTGGTCATTTGTCATTGGACGTGCGCGGCGTGCGCCGGTTCCGACCGTCCGAGTTCCGGCTGCAAGCTGCTTTTATTAATATTTCCAGCGCGAATCCACGCTTTATTAGCAAACAGCCGTCATGCGGCTGATAAATTATTAATGTGGTTGCAGCGCAGCTTGCGTTTGTGACCCGTTTTTTAAACAACAGCAACGTTACATGTGTTTTCGGCAGACTAATGTACTTAATTGATAGCTTTACGAAATTGCGTCGCAATAAGGCCTCATGAAATATGCAGCGAGAAAATTATAATAAAATATTCGTGATATTTATTCCAACGAAGTTTGTGTGAAATCGTTATGAAGGAAAAGTTCGCTTCGCTATTATAGGAGTTGCTTCTTATTTTTTGTAGCGCTGAAGAAAGCAGATGATGCATCTACGCTTCGATAGCATGCTCGTAATTGGCAACTGCACGGGTTGTTTCTGATCTCAAAGAATATCTCTATTATGATTTTTCTCTGAATTTTATACCTACAATAAATAATACGTATTACCTTAATAAAGTCTGGTATGAGTTCATACTTGCTTCGTTACATTTCTTTTTTAGTGTTGCCATTTTCAAATGCAAAAACCGCACCAGCCAGTACAAAATAAAACTGCACTTTTCCATCAAAAGCACTTTAAAGTGGAATGAATAGGTAGATACGTCACATTATTACGATGGATGACTTGTCCCTTCCATAGTTTAACCGTCTGGCTACATTCTTAAAGACAGACGGAACCATTTATCATGAAGCTGAACGTCTAGGATGCAATTTTCAGCAATGCTGTCTGTTACTGTGCACTTTTGGTCACTACTATAAATTGCTTTTTGCGTCTATAGGTGCGTACGTATTTTGCAGTAACATCTATCAAATGGCATTTAAATCTTTCGTTGGAATACAATTCTAATTAATATATTTACGTTTAGTTTTTGTGGGGTTTTACGAAATTATTTACGGATATGTAGAATTATCGTGTCGTTCGTTACCTATGATTCTGCAGCATTTTTGTGTGGGTAATATTGCTTCTTTAATTAGATGTTTCTCACGCTTTCTATTGGAATTCAGGAGCTTATACAACTTTAGTAGTATTTCTGTCTCCAAAATTGACATTTTATTCAGATACCTTATTAAGTATACCTGGTACTTGTTGAAAGGCCTACACTGTCCTATTAACACTATAATTTGTAAACATTGTAAAAGCCAATTATTATTAAATGAGTAACCGTGGAGTTTCTAGCCGGCTCTTTTCCATAGGAAACGGCCAATATTTGCAACCATGCACCTAGCTTCTGACGTTTCATAAGTGGCCAAGTAAGTTTATGGGGAATAAAATATTTTGATTATGATATAATTTTTTTTTTTCAGAAAAATACTATATTTAAAGTTGAGAATGCACATGCGCGTGCCCAGCTGCGCTGCGCATGTAGAGTGGCACTGCCACACCACATGCGGTGATAACCTTATGTAGACTGTTTGCTAGCCTATGGCATATTAGAAATATATACTCGGAGACGTGATTATCGATTACTCAATCTAAATAAATCCGATGTTTGTCTTAGATAATTCACACAAAGACTACCTGCAGTATTATCTCTCCTTCTTCCTTTAATCCTTAGAAAGGTTGTCTGTAAAATATCGTCATTAGCGATAAGACCGCCCATTATGTCAACAAAATTTCTAGAATTTCTACATTTATATCTGTAACTCATAGCATAATTAAATAAATAAATAATCAGCTTATGATGTTCCCACTGCTGGGACACAGGCCTCCTCTAAGTGAGAGGGTAGGGCGTAATCTACCACGCGGTACCCAGTGCTAGCTGGTAGATGTCACATGTCTTCGAATTTTTGGTTCTAGGACATGCCGATGTCCTAGAGACTCACGATGTTTTCTTTAACCGTTTTGAAAGCAGTAGTGATGAAATAATTTACAGAAAGTAAAGCGCCTGACTGGATGATTTCGTGGGTTCGAACCTCGTAGGTTAACCTACAACTTGAAAGTTGCGGCCGTTACCACTGGACCACCACAAGAGTATTATTAACTATTCCATTCTATTCAAGATTATCTTCACCTACACGATATACTTAATACTAAAATGAAACACTTAACTCGCGATATATCTAATCAAATATTCATAATTCCTCTTGATCTTTTCTCAACATAAGCTCTGTATCCTTCTGAATATAATATTCACACGTAAGCTAAGTTTCAAGAGATTAAAAAGGGTTACCTTGTCTATGCATAATTTATGTCGTTCTAGCGTTTCTAGATCTTCTAGTGGCTGTATTAATCTTGATTTGTTGTCTAAGCTTTGTCTGTTTATCACCTTTATCTCGACCAGCGGGGTAATTGCGTAATACACTATCAGTAACAATGGCTTCCATTTTTGACAGTTCAACAATATTCATTGCATTATTTACGTTGTTGAACAGACACATTTTTCGAACTTAGGAAGCAATGGATTAGCAATATCTTTCAAGCATTGCCTTCAACATGATTAAGATTGAAATTGATAGTGTGCTTACGCAATTAGGAAGCAGGACTGTTACTACGATACGTAAATTTTAAAGTTCCTTTTTCATCAAAATTATAAAATCCACTGCTACAAGGCTAATATACTATGGACTGTTACCACATCTACAGTCATGGAGATTGGCACATATATTTTGATTATCTTCACTGAAGTTCTTATTTTGAAAACAAAAATAGTAACCTCAATGACAAACTATGCCCACGTGAAATTAAAATTTTTCTAAAAACAAATTAAGAAAAAAAAATGGTTGTCTCTATATTACGGTATACTGTTGTAAATGGGTTTCTTATTAGACTACCTACTTGTATTACGTTATCTACAGATACAGGGGTACATAAAAACCAGCAGTTTTGGAAATACGCAAGATAGGACTCCCAGGGAGGAAAAATAGATGATCTTTTAGTTTATTTCTTTCTAAATTTTTGGGAGGAAATGGTACATTTTGTCGACTAAGTTCTATTCTCATGTGATATTATAACCATATAAGACCCTAGACAAGTGACAGTCGCTTTCAAAGCGTTTCGAATTTTTATAAACAAGATTGATACAAGCATAAAATTAGCTTTCGTCAATCCAATACATTTTTTACTTTTCCAACATCGTCATCGCTGATAAAATCTAACTTTAGGCTGTCTGGTTTCTGTCCAATAACACCTGGGTACTCTAGAAAAAGAAAACACAATTTGTCTATCTCTACTAGAAATACAGCCGTGCCCGTTATGATTTTATGAAGTTAATTTGAATATTAAAGCGTAGGAAGACCCTTAGAGAGGTGTTTTTATATTTATAATGAGTGCTTCACGCTACTACATTTAGTTAATTACGACCTTTTTAATTTTAAGAGAGCTGTAATTGGAAGACTTTTGGTTAATTTTTTATTAAAGCCTCAATTTGTTTAGTACGGTAAAAGGTTCACTAATGTTTCACCAAAACTCCATTGACAAAGTTAAGTTTACAACCAACGTTTCGTATACTATTTATTTCACAAAGAACTCATCCGCAAATGTTTTATTTTATAAACACTTGCTTTATAATCATTTATTTGGCAAATGCTTCTCTTTACAAATGCTTCGGATGATATTCAATAATTAATACATTTAATATTTACCGTATTTTGGGAAAATCACGTTTAAACAAAATATCATTTTATAATACATTTTCTAAACCAGTCACAAAAAGTTCATGACGGTATTTTCCAAAAAAAAAATTTTTTTCTATAAGCGCAAGTCGTTTCTGGCATATAAATTTGTGTAAAAGTACTTTTTTTCTATTTAATCTAGTCGTTTTCGGCACTCGCTGCTACAGCGCGCTACGCTCGCTCGGCTCGTGCGTAGGGGTCACAGTATTTACCTAACTTAACATTTTTTTTAAAATAACTAGGTAACCTAATCTAACTAGTTCGGTTCCGGGTAGCCTACTAAAAATAATCTCTTTTTTTCTATTAGCGTAAGTCGATAAAAGAATGAGTTTAATTTTTAGGAAATTGTGTAGTATTAAGTCAACATAAAAGACGTTTCTCTTTTTAATCCAAACGTTGTTTTATGAGATAAAAATGCATAAAAAAATAATTGTTTGTCAAATAACACGGTAATAAACAAAAGTTTACCTGGTAATTATTTTGTAAAGTGAATTATTTGGCAAACTTGTTGTTGTATAATGGTGAACTGACAAATCATGTTTTTGCCAATCATTGCTTGTCCAGTAAAAATTTGTAAATACATTTTTGGTGAACTGACCACGGGGCACGACGGTAAAATGGGGGTTCCCTCTAACTTGCAGAATCTTGATGCTCCGAAATTTAACACACTTAGCACATTGTCAAATAACACGGTATTAAACAAAAGTTTACCTGGTAATTATTTTGTAAAGTGAATTATTTGGCAAACTTGTTGTTGTATAATGGTGCACTGACAAATCATGTTTTTGCCAATCATTGCTTGTCCAGTAAAAATTTTTAAATACATTTTTGGTGAACTGACCACGGGACACGACGGTAAAATGGGGGTTCCCTCTAACTTGCAGAATCTTGATGCTCCGAAATTTAACACACTTGGCACAATCTTCTTTAAACGAATATTTTTAAGGCATAAAAATTATTTAATATGATTATTGTTTGGCCGAATGTTTATATGTTCGAATTTACAATGGCACATTTTTAAGATGGCAGAATTTTATTTGGCATATCGTCATTTCTATAAAATATAATTTACACCTTAAATTAAAATTAAAACACTGTCTTAAAAAGTCAATAAGTTGTGCTACAAAAGTTAGTGACAGAAACAAGTCGCTGCAAAAACGACTCCACGTAGTCTTGGTAATGAAATAATTTACATAAAAAAAGTGCCTGCTTGGGTTCAAACCCACACGGCCTACAACTTGTAAGTCGGGGCCGATACCACTGCTCTCGTGCTAAATGTCAACTTATAATTTTAGACACCTACCTATTATTATAATATTCTCTTCACATAAATACGAGACAAATCGTTACTCAAACGGCACTAAGGTGTTTGAAACAATTTGCAAATCTAACGTTCGGGGTATAAATATCAGCGTGGCTCAGGACTTAGAACATATATTATTTCGTGCCACGTTTCAATACTGAAATAACTCAATGCTTCTAGTAATATCTACATTATCACATGCGGGTAGAATCTATGAAAAACTACGTTATTTTCAAGCTTACTTTAATAATTTTATATTTGGTTTCATTTAAAGTATCTTTGCCTAATGTGATTTAGCTCTGATGAGGACAGTCAGAGATTTTGAGCAAATGAAGACCCTACAATTTGGCTTGTTATAGCCATTTCATACAAGGGGCATAAGAGGGGCTCATAACTAAGTAATAACAGCAGCACGAATCGATCGATTAGGTTAAGCTACGCTTACCGCGGTTGATCCACGGTGACCATATTTACACACCTAGACCCCTTTTTGCCTCGGAAAGCAAGTTAAGCCTTTGGTCCCGGCTGCCATTCTTGGGTCTTTGACAGTCGTTACGGGCAGTCAGAAGCTAAAAGTCTGACAACCAGACTCACTAAGGGGTATTATCAATTATGTTACCCAGTAACTGGGTTGTGGAGGTCGGGTAGGTAGCCGTTCCATGTAAAATTCTAGTATTCGGGTGCGTTCGGTCAGACTGGAAGCCGACCCTAATACAGTTGGGAAAAGGCTATTGAGATGAAATCCATTTCATATAACTGTCAAAGAATGACAGTTATGATTTGGATATACGGACAAATTAGGTTGGTAGTCAATTTCCTTAACAATTATTTTTTTTGACATTACATCTACATCCTCCAGAATCCAATAATTAATGTATCCGTTAACCTGTGTGACGTAGAGCTAACCAAAGATTCGAATAATTTACCTGTGTGTAAACAGAATCAGTAACATGTTTGCTTTAGGGCTATCTTGGTCTCAATATCAAATCGTTTAGTTTGTAAACATAACTAATAGGGTCGGCCCATATTCCCTTCGGTATTATAGAAATGAACGATTAAAACATAAGATAGAGCCGACTTCATTAACTAAAATTATTCTCTGCTAGGTCAAATTTAATACTTCAGGTAATATGAAAACCACCAGGCATATAAAATATTTATTACTCTTATAATCAAGATAAGCATTCCTTATTATTCATGACAACTAATTTGAAAATGTAAATTGACTGAAAATTTTATAAATACAACAAGTTTATTGTAACCAAGTAACAATGTTCACTTTATTAACCAATTCAGTTCAAACGACCTTTTTGTATTTAGAATTAAGAGGGGAAATTAATTATTCACGACAAAAAAGAGGCAGCCATTTCGGACTTCATAAAAAAAGTGGCCAAAACTCGATAGCCACAAGAATGAACTTTTCCCATTTCTCATTTTCGTAATTACTCTTAAATCTCCTAATTGAAGAAAACCTGAAAGTGGGTAGCATGCTGCCTAAACTGAGATGGTTAGAATTATTTCGTAATAAATTCCCGGTAACGCTACAAAGAAAAAGTTTACGAAGACTGTAAAAAAAAAAAACTTTACAAGACAGCTTACTCGATTTCATATTTTAGGTTCACCTTAAAAGCAAATTTAGTACTTACCTGGAAGCTATCAAAATAATGTAAACATTATTTTTTATGACCTGCGATGGTCTGAATACAAATCAGTGAAAAATCATTGTAAAATCCTTGGTATATATTTAGTGAAACTAAACTCTAGGCGCGAGCTCTCAAATAAAACGGGAGTCACGTTCGAGTGAGTGATATCACGTCTACGGCTCATCAGCGGCTGCGCGTGACGACTTTAGCGCAAACAGATTTCACAACAAAACCACGAACATAGACCTGTAACGATTGCCGACTTTGAAGATTTCTTCAAAAGAATTGTAATAGGAATGAAATGCTGCAGGTCTTGTTATAGTGGCGGAGTTAATAAATACGCAAAAGACCGCGCGGCTGCCGCAGCGTAGCCAAGTTTTCTTTCTCCTTACTTTATTACGCCATTAGAGATCGCGTGACGAAGAATCGCACTTTCTCGCCTTAATATCATTTGTTTTGATGGTTGTATCAAACGCACTACCCTTTTTCATGTCTTTCTTTTGCTGGAGTACCTACCTACTTAGGAGAATCAATCGAGTTTGTAATGAGGTTACCCGAGTAAAGTAACGACTTTAACGCAATATAAAATCTCTTACAAGTACAACGACTAACGAGTCGTTGTAAGAGATTTTATATTCCTTTGGTACAGTCAGCAGCAAAAGTCGATTAACACTTCAGTTTTTTTAATCTCAGTTATTGAGCAAAATATTAACATTTCAGTGTTTTTAATCTCAGTTATTGAGCAAAATATTTGTTCGAAATTTCATTGTACTTCAGCTGCAATTTTGAACAAATGTTTTGCCCAATAACTGAGATTAAAAACACTGAAGTGTTAATCGACTTTTGCTGCTGACCGTACCAACTTTTCTGTATAGACTCTTTACTGCTCAAGAATTTCTGCAGATGCTGTCAGTTCCTATCTACCTATCTTCTATCTATATACTAATATGTAATTCCCTCCCACCCCGCCGCCGCGCCGCCGCCACCGCGCCTCGGAAAGTACATTAAGCCGTTGGTCCTGCGCCTGATCTCTCCGATCGTGTTGGATTGCAGTCCCATCGGACTATGAGAGTGAAGGAAGAGCCACGCCGAGAGCTAGATCGTATTTCGGCCCCGGCGGCCATTCTTAACGGAGACTAGTCTCCGTTAAGATTGGCCGCCGTGGCCGAAATACGATCTGGAGGACTTAATTTATTTATTTACTAATAATAAATCTAAAGAGTTTATTTGTTTGAGCACGCTAATCTTTGGAACTACAATCAGATTAAAAAAAATCTTTTTGCAATTGATAGACCAAAGTTTTGAGGAAGACTATAGGCTATATCACGCTAAGATCTTTAGAAGCCGAGCAAAAAGAAAACAAGTCATAAAAAACGCTTAGGGAAAACGAAGTAATAACGCGGGTCCGCAATTTCACGCGGACGAAGTCACGGACAAAAGCTAGTAATAAAATATGTCTGGACATTGCATTAAAGCTTACAGAAATAGGTAAGACATGCAAATAAGTCTCGCTGTCAGATCTTGTTCGCGGTAGAAAAATGTTACACAGCAAAATATAAATCGGGAGCCACTAAAAATACCTTCCCGGGTTCAAATACATAAATTAAAACGGCAACCATAAAACAGAAACAAGAAACATATCATTTTAACACCTTCCTTTTCTATTCAGCCAACATCAACCGTCTACACCTATAAAGATTACTCAGTAACGATGTACAGTAAACCCTAAGAGCCGTCATTCGTTTTTTTATTTTCAAAGAGACTCAAAGTTTTAAGCAAGCTGAGGGTTATTGAAATAAAAGAATGGAGTAGGATCGTCTGCTACGGTTTTATTACCAGCTGAGGTGATGCATAGCACCACCACCCATCTTAAAAAAGGCGGTACATCGCAGATTTATTATTTTTTCTCGAGACATTTTTCGGGGTGCTTAAGACATTTAAAAATACATGGCCAGCTGTATTTCGCCTCCTTTTATAACTGCCGTCCCTACTATTTCGCGAGGGTGTATATTTTGTTCGAGGTTATATGGCTCCTAAAAGGCGGCCGAATTTCCTGTCCCTTCAAAATGTGCTTCTTATATTTACGAACATGTCCTTTAAAAATAGTATTTATCCTTAATAGCGTGTTAACACCTATAAAATGTGTCGTAATTCATTTTTTATGAAGCAAATCTTATACCCATGAGCGATATTTATAGAAAGTATTATGACCTAAGATTTTTGCGGATACGGAAGGATTTCACATTAGATTTCCGCAAGCGTTCTATTTAAACCCCGTATAGTGTTTTTATCTCACGAAGCAACGCGCGCTTTACTTGTGTTTACTAGCGCAGGAGCTCTTGGTACCGTCCGAGACTATAGCGAAGTCAGAAGTATGTGAGGGTGTGTTTGTGCGTGTGTGTTAGGTATATGCTGACGCCACACGTCTTCACACGCACACGTTCACAGCGTATCTGCACACTTGCTTACCACAAGTAAAGCGTACGTCGCTTCGTGGGATAAAAAATACTGTACCCATGGCCGATATTTATCGCGCACTGGTTTTTCAACGCACTCCTTAGAGTCGAGAGTTAAAAATCCAACAGTGTATTTTTGGACACGCTGGGAGCACTCCATTCGATTCTTAATGCTCTGGTCAACATCGAGAGTTAAAAATCCAGTGCGCGATATAAAATCGTCCTGGGTTTTACCAAGAAACAGGCAAAATATTAAACATACGTAACTAGCTTTTGCCCGCGACTTCGTCCGCGTGGGTTTCGTACTTTCCTCAAATAAATTTAACACCCTCTCCACCTTCCCTTGAAAGGTAGTTATTTAAAAAATTATTGATTACGATCTTTATACTTTATTTAAAGAAATAAGTATTCGGGCCAATATTTTAGTTAAACTACCTAAGATGTTTCAAATAAACTATCCTCCCTTTTCATCACGACAGGGCTTGTTTTTATTAAAAAAGCATTTGGTACGTTTCCATTTTTATGACATAAAGATTATCTAAACCCATTTTCGTGTTAATGGAAGTTGGAGTTTCTACTCCTTAAACTTTATTAACCTTTTCCACCCCCGGTAGGGTAGAGTCGAATAAGTAAAACCCTAAAACTCATACTTTTTTATTTTAAGTAAGTAAGTAGTAAAACCCTAAAAGTGACAATCTTTATTATTTACTGAGGCAAATGTTGAAAAGTTTCACGTTTCTTAACCAAAGAAATAAGACCGCCTTTTCACCTTCACAGTTTTTATCCCCATAGGGACGTAATATTGAAAACACGTTTGGGACGTTTCCATATCTTGACTCAAAGATTATTTATACCAATTTCCCATTGAATCAAGCCACGCAATAAAATACTCCTTTGTTTAATGGACTACCCCCGTTCACCCCGTTAGGGTTAGATTTTCGAAAAACTCAGTTATACTTTATTATTTATTTTGGTCTTAAGTATACATACTGAGTTTCGAGTTTATATTATTGGACCGCGCGATAAAATTCTTTCATACAAACTGACACCCTCAATCTCCCGTTAGAGCAGAAAAGCATAAAATGACAAACTATAATTTACTTAGATAAGTATTTGTGCCAAGTTTTAAGCTTAAATTTATTCATACCATTTTTTTGGAGTAAATCAAGCTACGTACTATAATACCGGCCTTAAAAATCGAATTACCACTTATAACCCGTCAGGGGTCTACTTTCGAAAGACACATATCTTATTACTTACTTAGGCAAATATTCCTTCCAAATTTCGAGTTTATTAACCAATTGAATAAGATTTTTCATATAAAGTTCTTCCCCACTTTTCACACCCACACAGGACGAATTTTGAAAAAACGTTTGATATGTGTTCATAACTTGACTCAAAGATTATGTCCAACAATTTTCGATTTAATCAAGCCACGCAGTAAAATGGAAAATTAACTACTCCTTTTCACCCCGTCAGGGGTAGATTTTCGCAAAACCCTGATACATGTTATTCTTTACTTTTGATCTCAAGTATAAATACTGAGTTTCGACTTAATCGGACCGCACGTTAAAATTCTTCCATACAGATGTTAACACCCCTAATCACCCTTTGTAGTTTAGAAAAGTAAAAAATGCCAAACTTCATAATTTACTTTAGATAAGCATTCATGCCAAGTTTCAAGTTTATTAACCAAATGAATAAGATTTTTCATATAAGCTGTATCCCCACTTTTCACCCCCACAGGGGTGAATATTTGATAAATCGTTTGGAATATGTTCATTACTTGACTCACAGATTATTTATACCAATTTTCGAGTTAATTAAGCCAGGCAGTAAAATCCTGCCCTGTAAAATAAACTACCCCTTTTCTCCCCGTTAGGGGTAGATTTTCAAAAAACCCTGATACACGTAATTCTTTATTTTTAGTAATTAGTATAAATACTGAGTTTTGAGTTAATCGGATCGCGCGTTAAAATTCTTCCATACAAATTTTGACACCCCCCAATCCCCTGTTAGGGGGTAGTTTAGAAAAACAAAAAATGCCAATCTTTATAATTCACTTAGATAAGTATTCTTGCTAAGTTTGAAGTTTATTAACCCAAGGAATAAGATTTTTCATACAAACGTTCATCCCCTATTTAACTTCCTTAGGGGTTGAATTTAGAAAATTCCTTCCTTATTCCTCGTCTACATTATAAAGGGAACCTCTGTGCAACATTTCAGCTTTCTAGGTTCAAGGGTTTAGGCTGGGCGTTGATGAGTCAGTCAGTCAGTCAGTCAGTCAGGACTTCTCTTTTTATATATATAGATAAGATCTTACTTATTCATCCAATCTATGAACCGTATACAGGAAAGAAAATATTAAAGACCTTATTACCTTAGACCTTAGACCTTACCAGCACTAAAAATACATTCATCTTATTAAGTAGATTACTTAATTACATAAAACTAAATCTCTAAAAAAAATAAAAATAATTTCGTTTCAATAAAATGATTGTAATTTTCGTCCATTTTAGATTTTGCAAGAGTTATGAAGTTGTTTTTAAACTTAACAGACGGCTTTAATTATAGCCAGGTCATAACAACGTGTTCTGACAGATTCTTAATTGAGTTTACCTTCAGATATTTTCTAAGTTTTTTTTTGTTATTCGCTGAGCAAAATTTCGAATAAATTGCTCTATGTAGAACAAAAAACTTTTAAACAAAAAAAAAAAAAAAACAACTGATTTCCCAAAAAAAACACTAGGTACAAAATGTAAAATAACTAATTTCGGAAATCGGTGTCGTTGGTTCCGCATTTTCGTTGTTTGACACCAACTTCCGAAAGGAAAGTTGTTTTTCACTTTCTAGTGTTTTTTTTTTGTAAAAAGTTTTTATTTTTTACTTTTTAGTTGTACCTATCCCACAAAATTCATATGACATCACTTACTATGTAAATTATCAGTGACAGGAAGCTATTAAAACATCATCAATATAAACTAAAAGGAAAAAAATCCTATTATTGCAGCTCATCTAAAACTATTCCAAATCGCAAGTCGATAAACTCAAACTCAAACTCAAACTCAAAGCATTTATTTCAAATAAACCAATTATAGGCACTTTTGGATTGTCAAGGGTCGGTCAGTCAGAAAGATGAAGCTAGTTGCCCATTCCAAAGCGTAGATCCCTGTGGAGAAGAACGGACAAGAAACTCCACGGACACTCTTTTAAATCATAAAATTGTTACAAAAATCTTGATTACATCATTCATGTTGAAATTATACATGTGAGAACGATGCAGAAAGACGTGCACGTTAAAGGCGTCCGTACTAAAAAGAACAATTCATAAATTAAAATAAGCCGTGGCGGCTAAGAGATGACCAGTCCCTACTGACGGCGCCCGTTCACGAACATGACGTATGGATCAGCACCATTCAGCTCAACCATTTTGAAGGGAACCCAATGATCCAACACACACGCCACCATCAGCGAGACATTTGAGTGAGCATGACATACTCTCAGCTGCCAGGGCACATTCAAGTCAATGAAAGACGTACCCAGTAAATGGTAGCTTTATAGTTTAGGTACATAGTGCTCACACGTGTGCTATGCAATTATACAATACTAAGAGATTGAATTTATACAATGCAAAGATAGTTTTTCAATCTTCAGCAGCTCCAACTATATTTTCGAATGCTAATTAATTAGTTTATGCGCCCTTGTGGAGCAGGACCAGCGTTCAGCCAAGCATTTTTGTCAGCGATGTAATCCCCCAACTTATAATATGCTTGGCTGCATAGTGTGCGTTTTATGCAAGATTTGAATTTCGTTTCATTGAGTTGGAGTATGTGGGGGGGTATTTTATTGTAACCCATGAAGGATGAGTCTACTTTAGCCAATCTGAAACCTGGTTGAACTAATTGGTCCCTATTTCTAGTCCCATAGGTGTGTCTTTTACCTCTTTTACTGAAAAGATTTAAATTTTTCCTTACGTACAGTACGATAGCATTAGTAGTTCTCGATATATCCATCTGTGACAGACGGACAGACAGACAGACAGACTGAGTCGCACTATAAGGGTTCCTCTTTACAATTTTGGTACGGAACCTTAAAAATGAGAGAATTTTGCAAATCCATCTATATAATTATGACGGAGTTATGCTCGAACATACATAAATAAAATATATATATAATCGCGGTTTATTTTGGTGGCATTTCTTGAAAAGTTCCGTTGTCTGTCTCTGAAACTCATCATCAGATCTTTATAAAATTTAAGTGGGACCATTTCGGAATAAATCTCTTTCGAATAAAAAAAAAATAATTTTGCAAATCCGTCTATATATGATGGAGTTATAAACATACATAAAAATAAATATATATAGTATAAACATCCGAATTGAGAACCTCCTCCTTTTTGAAAGTCGGTTAAAAATACAAAAAAGTGAAACATATCTAACAATACGCCAAAAATGGTTACAATCAAGAATAAGATTGGGAGAATTAATTGTTTTGAAGTAACTTATTTTATCTGTTTCGAGTAATTTGTTGAACAAGGTTTCGTGGATTCCAACCCGTGTTTATTGAAACAATAAAGTTGCGGAGTTTACAGTCATTATAATAATTAAAACAACAGTTTATAATGAAAAAATGTTTCCCCAAACAAAACTTTGGTGAATTCATAATAGACAATTCCCTACCGAATTTTATTCCGGGTTTTAATAATTAAACGATAGGCAAGTCAGTTGCACTACAAATATTGAAATCTCTAGATTTGTCCTCACCGTAGGTACTTAGTTAAGCGAAAAAGTGTCAACACTGGGGAGAGTGGGCTCGCACATTATCAAATAGCATTTCAATGACAATCAAGTCAAGCACTGCGTCATTGTGAGTCAGAACAAAACAGAACCAGGACTATCTTTTGGTGCTGTAGGGCGAATTTAACGATTTAAATCTTTGTTACACTCATATTACATAACAGTTCTCAATTCCAAATCTAGATTCAAAATGATCGAATTTCAGAATAATCTCAATTCAAATCTCATCTCGCACTTGAACACAAGTCAAAGACAAAAGTAAAACGACAAAAGAAAATATTGTTGTCAATACAACATAAATACTCCTTTGTACCCAATTAGTAAAGACATAATAAAAAGAAAATGGCGTATTATCTCCGATCACAAGTAAGTATTGTTAACGGCTGCACAGTGGGGTACAAGTGTACACGAAAAGATTCGGGTGTGATGTCATTAGGGGTCTTCCTGTGCTTAATTGCGTCGATGGCGACTCGACAGGAAGTCGAAAGATTGCGTTCAAATAGCAAACGTTTTCGTTCTGTCTGTCCAGTAACTAACTAGACGGGACCGTTGAGTCAGAAGAAAATTGTTATATGTCTATGTTTATTGCTATGTAGCACTAGAAGAAAATTAATTTGCCTTTTTGAAATAACGACTTTGTAATTTGTAGCGCTTCGTAGGGACTTGGTTTGTTTCAATATCTTGGCGAGTTTAATCTAACGTTAGTAACTTGTACGTAAGTATTATTTGGACGAAATTCTTTCTATAATGGGCCATGAGCTTTATGAGAATATGGGCTCGTGCTGTGTAAGAAAAAAATGGCATTCCGCAGGTGTGTAGCGTCGTTTGGTGGCGTACCAGGATACGTCAGAAGACTGCTTAGCTTCATAAAGAAAATCAAATTTAAAGGTCATTTATTCAAACTAGGCTGAGAATTAGCGTTTTTTGAATGTCAAAATTACATTAGACAGTCCACAGAAGACATTTCCTAGTGCTCAACTGGGAAGAAGATAAGTATCGCAACAAAACTGTTAAGTTATAAGAACTTGATTCTATAAGATAGTGTCAACCATGGGAGATTTAATATGACACCAGATTAAACGAACCTATTGTAGGTAAGTACCCTAAGTCCTAAAAGATTTTTTTTTTTAATCTAGCTGTAATTTAGACTATAAGGAATCGTAAACACTGCTTTTGGCATATAAACATTATTATTATTATTATATTATTATTAAACTAGCTGCGCCCCGCGGTTTCACCCGCGTAAGTTTCGATCCCGTGGGAATATCGGGATAAAAGGTATACTATGTGTTAATCCTGGTTATAAACTATATGTGTGCCAAACCTCATCCAAATCCGTTCAGTAGTTTTTGCGTGAAAGAGTAACAAACATCCATCCATCCATCCTCACAAACTTTCGCATTTATAATATTATTATATTATATTATAAGTAGGACAGGATATAATAAGCAGTTGTTTTTTTGTTAATAACTACTAATAAACACGAGCCTTATTGCTATTTATATAATGATACTCGTATAATGCTCGAATATAGTTTTATCTACATATAACAACATTTGAGCATACACATCTGTTATAAGGACTTCATACATTATAAGCGTATTGTGTATGTAATAATGCAAGTCTCAAAGGAGGCGGTAGAGGTTTCAGCTAATTGGCATGTAAATTGGCTTGCTCTTAACATATGTGAGGGTATTAAAGAAGTAAGAAGTTTTTGGCTTATTAGTCGATTCGCACGAATTTCCTCGCCCGAAATGGGCGAATCGTCACTTTTAAATTATGTAATTCTTCCTATAGGCGACTCGCACGAAGTTAATTTACTAGTCGAGTCGATAACTCCAGAAATATCTATTAGGTAATTGGCACATTTTGCACTTAATGCAATGCCCACAATAAGCCTATTTTTCATGAAAAATCAAAATCAAAAGTCATTTATTTATAATAGGCTGAGTATCAGCACTTTTCGAACGTCAAAATTACATAAGACAGTCCCCCAAAACGCCCGGACTTCACCATCACCTAGTGCTTTCGCTGGGAAGATGAAGTGGCGCAACAAACTCCCCAGCAGCACAGCTGTTTGTTCAGATAGAAAATATTTGATTTTAACAACACTAGTTTATGTAAAGTAATTAACATTACATGACACAGAACATTAAATTAAATAATTTGCCATATGTCAGCTAACCATTCCAATATACCAACAAATACGATAAAAACTATACAGACTCAATCAAATAAATAAATAAAAATTTAAATAAAAACTTAGGTACTACCTAAATAAAAGCGAAAAGAGAAATGAAGTTAAACCGTTAAAATTACGAATGAAATAAAAAGAAAATCAATATAACTGGAAAATATAATGTGCACCCGAGACTATACAAAACCTCTTACTTAATGATACGAAGGATTTAACATAATTTATGCCTACCCTTAGTCGCGCCATTACCAGAGATCCAGTAAAAAAATAAACAACCTTTTTCGCCGAGCGGCGGGCAAAGGCAAATCCTAAACTGTAATTACTTCGAAATGAAAAGAAATAACAGAGCTCACTTTTGATAAGTAAATCCTTAGTCATAGTAATTATAACTAAAAGAAAAAACGCGCACCTAAGGCACTTGTAGGTAGCCATTTTATTTTTGCTTGGTCCTGTTCACTGCTAACAATGCGAGTGACGTCGGGTTCAAGAGAAGGCGGCAAATGATTGATGAGGGAATTAATTAATACGCTACTTCCTTTTGGAGCTCAGAAAAAAACAAAATCAGCAGCTCACGGTATAAATACGTTTACGCTAGTTTCGCTTTGATTGAACAGATTTCACTCGGATATAAATCAAAATTAATTGGGTGTTCGTACAGTTTTATGAAAAGGTTCCAATTATGTTTAGCTTTTTTGATTTATAGACATGAAAATGTAAGTCACGCCTTGGGCATATAACTGAGATGATTCCACTTACCTTTGTAGGTATTTTTCTGTTCCTTTCTTCTTGTCTGTTTATATTTATGTATATAATATATGGTTAAATATAAAAAAAGTTTTTTAGTTAGCGTTTTTGTAGTAGTTGGGTTCAACTTTCTTTTTGCTTAATGCAATTATATTATCAACTACAAGTTAAAGTTATGCCTAGCTGACTAGAACAGAAAACCTTACAACAATCACGATTTGAAAACGTAAACGTGTCTAAGCAACTGTGCTGTAGGTATACTTATGCAATATTATTATGCGAACACGACGATGCAATCGCTTTGTTTTTTTATAAAATACTTTAAATATGTCCTGGGGATTTTTGTCTAATTTAGAGCTTTACCCAGCTCGCCTATTGCGACCAGCATTATGCTGGAATTTGTACGCAATAATATTATATCTATCTATCTATACTAATAATAAAGCTTAAGAATTTATTTGAACGCGCTAATCTCTGGAACTCCCAGTCCGATTTGAAAATTATGTTTGCATTTGATTGCCCAATTCATGACGAAGGCTTATGCTATTTCACACGCCTACATGTGGGTAGAACCCTTGGGTGATGAGCAAGAAAAATAAAAGTCAGTGAAAACGTAATAAAAGCTCGGGCAGTCGATTTGATGCGACGGCCACCCATCGCATCGTATCGCCTGCCTACGCTTTCGTTATTGGTCGAGGGAACAAGAAATTTCACACGGATGAAGATGAGAGCAGAAGTTAGTAAGAATAATAAACGTGTAATGTCAACTATAAATAGGACATCTGCTAAACTCAAACTGTAATATTCTAATTCGGGACCGCTAGAAGAAAAACTGTAGAAATTAAATAAGACCACACAGCGCCATTACTATCCGCCAAATGCCACATTTCTCAACCCTTTTTCCCGCTGTTTCCAAAGTTTTAATTAGTGCCAGAGGACATTATCCAGACTCCTCTTACTCTGGCCTCCGCAGTCGAACCTCCTTTCCGAATTATCCGATTTTTACTTATAATGCGAATTGACTTTTTTTAAACTTCGGCAGTACCTATTGGCAAATCTTTAATCTGAGTCTAAGAGGAGAAAATTTACGGCCGATTTTTTTAAATTACCAGCAACACATCAGGCCGAAATTACGTCGCGTAATTTGCGTAGAAAACATGCATGCGGATTTTTCGTCGCGTAATTTCAGCTGTCGTGCATGGTTCACTACGTCTTGTTTTTCACAAATCTTATTGTGTATCACAGCTGAAGTGGAAAAATGTCAACCAACTTTTGGAGGCCACTGTATATACCTACATATATGTATATATTGTACTTGTCTATTGTTCAATATTTATTTAAGGAAAAGGCACCAATATGCTAGGGATACCGGGTTGGTTATCAAGTTTAGCTGAAAGGGCGATAGGTACCTTATCGATGTAGGAATAAGTTGATCTGATGTTAAGGGTAGATTTTGGTACGCTACCTTTTTGTTCGGGGCCCGATATTACAATATTATATACCTACACAATGAAACAGAACATTGTTTTTGTTACGTTATGTAAAAGATATCATGTAATGTGAAAATCAGGAAGAAATCCGGTGTCCTAACGCTAAAATAGCTGTGCGTAACCCAGAAATTGTTTATTAAATTTGTCTGGTAGGTATATTAACAGACTGGAATTATTAAAGATTTTCCAATATATCTGAGGGGCAATTCCAGTATTTTTAATAACGATCGCATTCTAATCTCAGTTTCAATCTGTAAAAAATACAATCTTTACATAATTATACATTTCAACCAAGTTTTTGTCATTGATTACCGCTGAGATGAGATTGCGACTTCAATTTGAACGTTTTATAATTACGAAAATTTGCCTTCTGAACCAACGCATATATCCCACGAGTCTTTTCCAAACCAGACAGACACCAAACCCACTCGAACGTTACCAAATAAAGTATAGTAAACCATATTTAACAACAAACATTAATTAGCGAGCTCACAACATGTTGAAAACGCTTAAAACTGTCGTCAGTTGGAGTCAGATGCTGAAGATGCGACCTCGTTTTATAATCCTAGCGAGCGCCGGATGAATGGACATAATTTTCTGCACTTGACACCGTGTCTAGGCCCCGTCATTGTGGAGCAGAAGTACTGTTTTGTTCATTTTTATTGCTCTAGCCATCTCCGGATCTTGAGACAACAGTATCGTAACTGTTCACTTTTTGTTACTTTTTATAATGAAGTGTCGTAATTTCAGCAGTTTGGACCTTTTTTTAATTGCGGAACAAGAAAACGTCTATTAAGAACAAAATGAAGTCGGAATTTTTTACAAGGAAGATTGAACATGCTTTGTTTTAGGGATACTGTGGATTTAAAATTGCGTTTTCATAACAAAGCCGTTTATTTCGTCATGATAGAATAGTTTTGGAGTCTGAATATGTGCCCGGTTGATGGCAATAGGCTCGCCACTATAACATAGGACATATACATAACAGGCGAAATGTGGGTGTATTATAGGCAGACCTCTGCCTACGCCTTTGGGTTATATAGGCGTCATATTATGTAATGTAAAAATGTTGTTGACTAAAGGAACAAATGTATAATAAACACCAGAGGGGCAATTCTCGTAATTTTAAGAACGTTCACAGTCTGATCTCAGTCTCAATCTGTCAAAAATTCCTCTAATTTCCCTACATTTTTGACATTAATTGTCGCTGAGATGAGACTGCGACTAGATTTTGAACGTTTTAAATTACGAAAACTGGCCTTCTGGTCAGCCTAAATAATATTTCGGCCAGTCATTCTAATCTCACCCTGTATAATTCTAAAGTCATTGCGGTGAGTGCGGAACGAACTTGTTACTCACACACCCATTACAAACGTATAACAATTAGCCAAAATTTAGCAAACTAATGAGAGTACCATTCACAGAAGGGTCAGCAAATGGTTCTCAACAACACTGGGAAGATAAGCTCCACAAAGCAAAAATTATAGTTTCAACGCTGTACTGTGCTGAGTAATTGCACTGAAACGGGAGAAAATACCTCGTCCTGACTGCATTTGATCTACTCATTCAGCTGTGAATGGAACCAATTTAGTGTCGGTTCACTACTGAATGTACATGAAATCAGAGACAGGTAGTCTTGCTGTTGTAAATTATTCACTTAAATAGGTACTGGTTGAATGTGTGATAGTGATATTAGCCACACAAGCTGGCCAACAGATCATGATTAAGTCTATAAAATATCTTAACTTTGATTTGGCCAAGATAAACTTTGCTAAAGAGTGTATTTATAAATTTAAGTCTTACTAGAATTCAAAATAGTTTTTCTAATACGGTCTTCAGAGCTGCTGAAGTTTACTTAGAATTTTAAAATTTATTTAGTGTAAACTTATTAAGTATGTCCATGATAAGTGCTACTTAAGCATTTGCTGAACACAGAAAGAAAATTGAAATGTAAAAACAAAATGATGATGATTATTGATGAAATTTTGAAAAAGGGCGTGATTTTAAATATTAGAAAATATCTATCCTGCCTGTCTCCGTAACTAACAATTCTCCTTATCTAATCATTGAATCCCATTACAAACTGAAAACCCGCGTTAAATATTGCCACAGAAATACATTGTAAAAAAAACAAAAGAATGTCCAGGACTTTAACAACATGGTATCATAATCCAATGGAATGTATAATATTGTAAAAAAGAAAAACAATTTTGCATGTTTGTTTTAATGAATTAACTGAAGTGAATCGGATTATTGAACGAAGCTCAAGCGAAGCAGGGAGCCCATTAATACATTATTTATGCGATATTGCAATTTTTAAGCCTTATTAAGAACTCCATAATATGAAGAGGTACAATATTCTCTTTGAAGCGATTTTCAGAAGTATATGAGGCGATTAAAGGATTTTCTGGGGATCTGCGAATTTCACTTTGTTCCAGTCGAAACAGATGTTGGTGGTATATCAAGTAGTCTCTAGTGAAAATTTATGTAGTGGTAATTATTGACTCTTTTGAAAGTGGAAAAACTGCACTATCATGGGAGGGAAAAGGCTATTGAGAGCAACTTGATAGTTTTGACGCACTATATAAGTAGTGGACTCAATTAACAAGCGAAAAAAAAACCCGACTGCAAAACACATAACTGAAAAAAGAAAAACAAGCATTATAGTCTAAAGAAATTTGTATACAACGTGTTACGTTAAATGCGCAAAATCTGAAAATAGTTTGCTCATAATTGTCTACTGAATCGATTTAATTTTTTTTTCAAAAATGATGTATTTGCCATACTATCCGCCGATTGAGCCAAAGAAAATTAAGTCTTATTTTAAGGCAATAAGACTTAATTTTGAATGCATAATGTTGGGATCAACACGATTTTCTTAATAAAAATAGTTAGCTTTAAAAACATTGTTTTGGTCATTGTATTATGCTTTTAACTCAATGCTCTAATTGGGGTGTATGAAGTTTTGCGCATTTAACGTTACACGTTGTAGATGTTTGAATGTTTGATAGAATTTTGAATTTTGTTTTTTGTAAGGTATCGCAGGAGGAGGACAGACAAAAGTTGCACAATATTTCAGGGTATTGGTTTGTTCTCGGCTACAAAAAAATCCTACAATTAAGACGAATCTAACGACACCTCATATGTTAAAATCCATCAAGCGGTTTAGGCTACAGAGCGTGTCAAATAAATAGACATACACATACATACTCTCGAAAAACATTACCCTCCTTCTGAGGCAGTCGGGTAAAAATAGAGGATTAAGGAAATTGGCAGTTGAACTCAATCTTAATAATAATAATAATAATATTCCACAACTATCACACAACGCCATCTAGTCCCAAGCTAAGTAGAGCTTGTGTTATGGGTACTAGACAACTGATAAACATACTTATATATTTCTAAATACATAAATATTATAGATAAATTACACCCAGACACAGAACAAATGATCGTGCTCATTACACAAACATTTGTCCTGGGTGGGAATCGAACCCACGACCTCCGGCATAGCAATCAGGGTCACTAACCACTAGACCAACAGGCCTGACTTACTTACTAATACTTAAATGATCTCAAAATTATTTGAATTAAATTCTATTCTCTTACAACACAATACAGTAAATGCGTATGCGTTTAGTAATTTGTGGTGCAAGCGGATTAGTATAAGTTTTCCAGTCATTTTGATTTAGTTCATCGTCATCATCAGCCGAAAGACGTCCACTGCTGAACAATGGCCTCCCCCTTAGACCACCATGGCGAACGACAATTCGTCAGTTGCATCGATCGGTTGCCCGCGACTCTCACGATGTTGTCGGTCCACCTAGTGGGAGGCCTGCCTACGCTGCGTCTTCTGGTTCGTGGTCGCCACTTGAGAACTTTTCTTCCCCATCGAGTATCAGTTCTACGAGCGATGTGGCCTGCCCATTGCCACTTCAACTTGCAAATTCTAAGAGCTATATCAGTGAGTCTGGTTCTTCGTCGAATATCCTCGTTCCGGATTTTATATATGCTCTATCCATTAATCGTTGAGTGACTCTATTAGTCTCTCTAAAAATTCATTCGCTCATTTTGATTTAGTTACCATGTGAAAATCTGCAGAAAAAATCTTGAATTCTTGTGACCTCAAACCCAGTAAATTGAGAATGACTAAAACATGAGAAAAACCTAGGAATACTAAAACCTAAGAGGCAAATAAATTTAAATACGAAAAGAGTATCGAGGGTCTCTATACTTACTGAAATGAGTTAAGGCTCCAAAATGGAAAGGGTCCACAGCGAGAAAAAAGCGATGTTATCTTTCCTAACTAGATACGACGCGGAATAATTAATGATCCGAGATAAATTCTTCCTCGAGAAATATCTAAAACGTTGAAAGAGTATTCTATTGTTTTTATTCAGAGGGAATTGGCTTATGAAAGCTATTCAAATTTGCAAGAGATTCAATTTGCATAACGAGCGATTTGTACCTCATAGAGATTAAACCTCCTGGCCTCCGTATTGTTTGCAGAATAAGGCCCGAAATACACGACAAGGTTTCCTTACGGTACGAAGCGCTAACCGCACCACAGAATAACCGTGTGGTCTTTTATATGCGTATACCGCGACGTCGCCGGCGACGCCGTACCGTAGTGCCGCTGTATCTGTCAACAAGCTCCCATGGTGATCCATATAACACCTACAACCGTGCCTACACACGGCGAATCAACCGTAGTTTTTCATAGCAAAATCGTAATTTTTCACTGTACGAAAAACGGGTGTCTAGAAAGGGCCTTAAGAAACCGTGCCGTGTATAACGGGCCTTACGCGGCCTATTTTTTCTTTCTTTTGAATTGCTTCCTTTGCAAACTTACTCCGGAACATTCTTAATAGTATTTGTTACAATCGATCTGTATAATTTGATTTAAGTTTAAGTACATCAGCGTTCCGTCCGGTTCAGAGAAAAACGCCGGAAAAATAACTTGCTTCTTTAAATATTAAAACAAAGGGTAATGGTGAGTTTCGTAATCATAATTAATGACTACATTGTACTTTCCTAGGAAGCTTTTAGACTACATACATTTATTAGGTAACCGTTCCATTATACTAATTTGCGACATACTTCTAGAAAAACTTTGCCAACATTAAGTGTTTACCGTCACGCGCCATTTGCAAACTTCGATGGCGGGAATCGTGGTCCTTAATAGTGTTGGCATAGAAGTTAAACGATACTAATGCACTTTAAGTTGCTTTACAGACCATGGAGAAGTGTGGTAGAAAATTCAATATGAGCCTAATATATTAAGTAAATATTTTAGGTAAATGTTGATATAAAGAACCGAAATCTGTAGCCACCCCAAACAGTTAGGCAAATATGACTTATACCCATATATCGCAAGTACCATATAAATGGTGGTGAGCCTATTAGCATCGACCGGGCACAAATCTACACTCCGAGCTGTTATTGAGAAATTCCTGACGGAAAAACCTAATAATACTTTACGCGACTTGGCCATCTAAACCTTATGACTCCATGCGCTTGCGACCCACTAGACCAACAAAGCAATAACTCATTAAGCAGTAAATCCTTATTACCTACGTAGAGAACTTAAAGAGGTGCTTACATTAATCTTATAATTATGACCACTGGTTATGAAGACGTATAAAGCTCATTAAGCGAATGTTTAGGTTACATACTAAATGTAACTCAAACTTTTGGGGTACTGTTATGAATAATTTATGACCTTACAGTGATGCTATCGAGACACCAAATTATTAGAGTAAAAGCTCGAGATAATACCTACAATCTTACATTCATATAAATACAGGGTTATTTTAAATTGTCTAGCTAAACTTCGCAGACGCGATGGGTATCGATATCTAATCACGATAAAATAACATTTAATGTTTTTTTTTTAAAGGAGATCAACGACCACTGTTAGTGTTGTTACTTGAAGTATTAGTTGAAAAAATCTGTTTTCTTTTGTTTTTCGTGTTTAGATATCGATATCATCACGTCTGTGAAGTTAACACAAACAAAAAACAGATTTTTCAAACTGATATAGCAAGTGACTACCTATGTATACTGCGGTCGAAGACCTCACAAATAAAATTATGAAATTATTATTTTTTTTTTTTTACCATACCCATCGCGTCTGCGGAGTTTAGCTAGCCAATTTAAAATAACCCTGTATATATAATTTTCACCTAATATAAATATAATCTGTCTCAACCTACTTAAAAATTAAAAAAACTAATTCACTCCACATCGAAGTTCCAACATTACCAAAGAAATAACACGAACAAAAAGTATCTTATCTTAATGGGTCAAAACAAGGTTAGTTTAAAAAAATATTTTATATTTTCCTCCGCAGAATATTCATCGTTACAAGAAAATTTTTCAATGGTAGTAATAAATATAAACGAGCCCTAGAAGGTGAAATTAAAGCGACACAGAAGCGGCACAATTCGTCGGGGCCCCGTCTTTGCTTCCTCGCTGCTGAAAGTTTTAATTTGTGTCGAAGATCATTGCGACACTGATATTTTATATTAATTCTTGGGAGACCAACTTTGTCTGCATGGTAATTTGAGTTCTATGATTCGGTTTCTTCCTAGTTTTAAGGCAGTCAGAGTTTTAATGTGTTAATACTTTGATTAAAGAAAGACGTCTACAATTTCGGTGAAGGAACACATCGAGAGGAAACCTGGACTTATGTAGTTAATATAATTCTTGAGCAAGCGTGGTGATCGATGCTCATGTATTACTATTATTACTATCAACAATGTTTACTTCTTATATATGGTCGTGAGGGAGAGGGGCCCGTGGCTAAATAAAAACAGCCGCACAGGTCGATCGATCAGGTTAAGCTACGCTTGCCGTGGTTGGTCTGTGGATGGGTGACCGTCTTTACATACCGAGACCCTTCCGTGCCTCGGAAAGCACGCTAAGCTGTTGGTCCCGCCTGTCATTCGTGGATCTTTGACAGTCGTTACAGGTAGTCAGAAGCCAGAAAATCTGACAACCAGTCTTGCCAAGTGGTATCGTATTACCCAGTCACTAGGTTGTGGAGGTCAGATAGGCAGTACTCCATGTAAAATATAGGTATTCAGCTGCATCCGGTTAGACTGGAAGCTGACCCCAACATAGCTGGGCAAAGGCTATATGGTCGTGAGGTTCTCATGCTACTTGTAATCTTCATACGGCCATTTCATTCATACTCTTTGTGCTTTCACTTGCGTTGCCATATTTTTATGGGCTCGACGCAGCATAATGTCGTCTTTTCCCATACATCTCAATCAGCCGTAATACCTATCAATATTGTCGTATAATCCCGAAATACCGATCTTAACATTTAAGCTCAATTCTTCCCCAATAAGGGTGTACTTGATCATCATCAACCTACATTAGCCTCTTGCTGTCCTATCGCACTCCAATTAACTCGATTTTTGGCAACACTTATCCAGCCACCCTTCGCAGATCGTGGCTCCACGGAGCCTGAGAATTCTACTGCGTTTACCGATTTACGGTCTCCACTCAAAATCCAACGGTCATCGGTTTTACCGGCCGTTAGCACTGGGCCACCACAGCTCTATATAAATTTATTGTAACACGACCAAATATAATAGGTAGGCTATTAATATTAGGTATTGTTACACTTTGCGGGTTTTATTCCAATATCAGGTTAATACAGAATCTTCAAATAGAAAACAGACAGTATAATTTACTGAAACAGTACAATAGCTTCCGGTGTTGGTTATGAATACTTATGAATTCATAATTAGGTTAATGAATTGTTAACAATTTGAACATTTTAATTTATTTACCATTAATAAAATTGATGTTGTTTTAATTCTGACGGAATTGTGTTATGTTTTTTCTTATTTTATATTCAGCGGAGGTTTAAAGGGTCAGGGTTTATATCTTCATTCATTTTATAATAGAGGCGTATCTTTTTGATTACTAGATAGGCCTATATTATTATTTACTTTTTCTTTCTTTCTTTATTATAAAATGAAAGTCACTTTTCGTGTCTGTCTGTGTGATCGCGTTGTTCTTCTAAACTTTGTCATAAATTTTGATGCGGTTTTCATCATAATTTAGAGAATTTCTTGTGAAAGATTTATGTGTATTACAATGATATTAAAATTACATTAATATTAAGAAATCTTGATGTACCAAGTCGTTAAAATGCGAAGAATGGGCATTGTTCGCTAAAACATAATGTATTAATTTCAACATAAAATCTACACCGGAATATATTATTTATTTATTTATTTAATACTTCAAGCACATAAATGTACAGAGGCGGACTTAATGCCATAGGCATTTTCTACCAGTCAACCTTTGGGTGATGCAGAGACAAACAGTGGTAGGTGCAATCATGAAAATTGAGGAATAAATATTTTAAATATAAAGATACGCATAAACCTATTAAAACTATATATTATAAAATGATATATATGATATATATTAAAAAAAATAATATATTTGTGCTTATATATATATATACAAAGTTGATACGACAGAAAGGCTTTCCTTTAAACTGCTTATACTAGGTACCATTTTCAAGCTCTGTACCAAATATCATTTAAATTGAAACAGTAGTTTAGTCGCAAATGACTTTTTAAGTTTTTGGCCCGTTTGAACATGATGTATTTTTCTTAACAGCTGATTATGTCTATAGGCATAGGTCATGCACCTTAAAACGATAAATCTTCGATACGTTGTTGCCGCTCTTACGCAAGTCATAAGCAAATACGTCCTACAAAAGAAAGTGACAATCCCATTAGCAAAACATCACGCGCGTAAAAGAAATAGAAATAGGTCAGTGTGTTGCTATTGCATCTTTGGTCCTTGCGAGGGGGGCCTCTAAAAACTAAAAAACTTGGTTTTTCAGTGCGCCAACGCTATCCTTCCGGGACGTACATACGTTACGTAACACGGAAGTCCTGTGCCGCTATTGTTTTGTCGAACTCGTGCGCTGACAATTGTGATTTTGTTTTGTTATTGTGAATAGGACACTTCTTTCTTTTTTTTTATTGTGACAAGACACGTAACTTGCTATTATAATTATTTAGTGTTAGTGTTTTTTTTTGTGATTTACTGTTTTTTATTGTGATAGGACACGTAATTAAACTTTGGTTGTGTGTGTGTGTATACCTAATTAAAGTGTTCAACAATGCCTCGTCTAACTTACACGGCGTCAGAATACACTGACATGATTTTAATTTACGGTGAATGCCGTGGAAACGCAGCATTAGCTCTGCGAACATACAGAGAAAGGTATGGTGACAGCCGCAATTGCCCTAGGAACGCCCGCACCATACAGTTGGCAGTACAAAGATTACGGGACGATAAACGTGTAGTGCCGCAACAGGAGGGAGTGCCACCGCGGCAAATACCCGCTGCATGGGACGAACGAATATTAGATAATTTTTCCCGCAACCCGACAACGAGTCTGCACAGAGCCGCCCGGCAGTTTAGATGTTGCCATAGAACCATCCACAAGGTTCTAAAACGTAACAAACGCAAACCTTATAAATATCGGAAGGTGCAAGCTTTGTTATCGAGAGACTTACCGATCAGGAACAGTTACTGCCAATGGCTATTAAATAAAACATCCGAAGACCGCCATTTCTTAACAAATGTAATATGGACCGATGAGTGTACTTTTACTCGGAACGGCATCTGGAATCGGCAAAACCTCCGGTACTGGAGTTTGGGAAATCCACACGTGTTTCGAGAATCTGAACACCAGTACAGATTTTCTCTCAATGTGTGGGCTGGTATCCATAATAATAATATTATCGGCCCTGTTTTTATTGACGGCACCCTTACAGCGGCGAAATTTTTAGATTTATTAAGTGGTCCTGTGGCCGAGTACACTGACCAACTACCTTTAGCCGTTCATCGCAAGTTGTGGTACCAGCTGGACGGTATGTCAGTGAACTTAGCAGGTCATTGTCCAGCAGATCAAAAATAAATGAGAGTTCTTTTCGCATGCGGCTGAGTTCTACAGTTCCTGATACTTTTTAGAAATAGTTCTGGCGTTTTTACCTAAAAAATTCAATTGGCAAAATGATCTGCTAACTTCCCGTAGGTAGCAGATCATTTTGCAGCAAATCAAAAACAATGTGAGTTCTTCACGCATGCGGCTGAGTTCTACAGTTCCTGATACTTTTTAGAAATAGTTCTGGCGTTTCTACCTTAAAAAAGTCAATTGGCAAAATGATCTGCCAACTTCCCGTAGCAGATCATTTGCAGAAGATCAAAAGCAAATGTGAGTTCTTCTCGCATGCGGCTGAATTCTATAGTTCCCGATACTTTCAGGAATAGTTCTGAACTCACGTCCATCGATTCGAGTCCACAACTCACGTTCGAGTGCCAGCAGATCATGCCAAATCCATAAAAAGTCGGCAAATATTTTTTTATCGTCTCAAACAATTCTTGAAAGCTAGAACTCTTTCGTTTTTCACAGGTTCATGTCAAAACAGCAATCTGAAATTCGATTCGAGTCCAGAACTCACGTTCAAGTGCCAGCAGATCATGCCTAAACGTAAAAAAGTTGAAAAATAAAATTGTATAGTTTAAAACAATTCTTGAAAGCTAGAACTCTTTCGTTTATCACAGGTTAATATCAGAACTGCAATCTAGAACTCGATTCGAGTCCAGAACTCACGTTGGAGTGCCAGCAGATCATGCCTAAACCATAAAAAGTTGGAAAATATTTTTTTATCGTTTCAAACAATTCTTGAAAGCTAGAACTCTTTCGTTTATCACAGGTTAATATCAGAACTGTAATCTAGAACTCGATTCGAGTCCAGAATTCACGTTCGAGTGCCAGCAGATCATGCCTAAACCATAAAAAGTCGGCAAATATTTTTTTATCGTTTCAAACAATTCTTGAAAGCTAGAACTCTTTCGTTTTTCACAGGTTAATATCAGAACTGCAATCTAGAACTCGATTTGAGTCCAGAACTCACGTTGGAGTGCCAGCAGATCATGCCTAAACCATAAAAAGTTGGAAAATATTTTTTTATCGTTTCAAACAATTCTTGAAAGCTAGAACTCTTTCGTTTATCACAGGTTAATATCAGAACTGCAATCTAGAACTCGATTCGAGTCCAGAATTCACGTTCGAGTGCCAGCAGATCATGCCTAAACCATAAAAAGTCGGCAAATATTTTTTTATCGTTTCAAACAATTCTTGAAAGCTATAACTCTTTCGTTTTTCACAGGTCAATATCAGAACTGCAATCTAGAACTCGATTCGAGTCCAGAACTCACGTTGGAGTGCCAGCAGATCATGCCTAAACCATAAAAAGTTGGAAAATATTTTTTTATCGTTTCAAACAATTCTTGAAAGCTAGAACTCTTTCGTTTTTCACAGGTTAATATCAGAACTGCAATCTAGAACTCGATTCGAGTCCAGAACTCACGTTGGAGTGCCAGCAGATCATGCCTAAACCATAAAAAGTTGGAAAATATTTTTTTATCCTTTCAAACAATTCTTGAAAGCTAGAACTCTTTCGTTTATCACAGGTTAATATCAGAACTGCAATCTAGAACTCGATTCGAGTCCAGAACTCACGTTCAGTGCCAGCAGATCATGCCTAAACCATAAAAAGTAGGCAAATAATTTTTTTATCGTTTCAAACAATTCTTGAAAGCTAGAACTCTTTCGTTTATCACAGGTTAATATCAGAACTGCAATCTAGAACTCGATTTGAGTCCAGAACTCACGTTCGAGTGCCAGCAGATCATGCCTAAACCATAAAAAGTCGGAAAATATTTTTTTATCGTTTCAAACAATTCTTGAAAGCTAGAACTCTTTCGTTTATCACAGGTTAATATCAGAACTGCAATCTAGAACTCGATTCGAGTCCAGAACTCACGTTGGAGTGCCAGCAGATCATGCCTAAACCATAAAAAGTCGGCAAATAATTTTTTTATCGTTTCAAACAATTCTTGAAAGCTAGAACTCTTTCGTTTTTCACAGGTTCATATCAGAACTATAATCTAGAACTCGATTCGAGTCCAGAACTCACGTTCGAGTGCCAGCAGATCATGCCAAAACCATAAAAAGTCGGCAAATATTTTTTTTATCGTTTCAAACAATTCTTGAAAGCTAGAACTCTTTCGTTTTTCACAGGTTCATATCAGAACTGTAATCTAGAACTCGATTTGAGTCCAGAACTCACGTTCGAGTGCCAGCAGATCATGCTAAATCCATAAAAAGTCGGAAAATATTTTTTTATCGTATCAAACAATTCTTGAAAGCTAGAACTCTTTCGTTTTTCACAGGTTCATATCAAAACTGTAATCTAGAACTCGATTCGAGTCCAGAACTCACGTTGGAGTGCCAGCAGATCATGCCTAAACCATAAAAAGTTGGATAATATTTTTTTATCGTTTCAAACAATTCTTGAAAGCTAGAACTCTTTCGTTTATCACAGGTTAATATCAGAACTGTAATCTAGAACTCGATTTGAGTCCAGAACTCACGTTCGAGTGCCAGCAGATCATGCCTAAACCATAAAAAGTCGGCAAATATTTTTTTATCGTTTCAAACAATTCTTGAAAGCTAGAACTCTTTCGGTTTTCACAGGTCAATATCAGAACTGCAATCTAGAACTCGATTCGAGTCCAGAACTCACGTTGGAGTGCCAGCAGATCATGCCTAAACCATAAAAAGTTGGAAAATATTTTTTTATCGTTTCAAACAATTCTTGAAAGCTAGAACTCTTTCGTTTTCCACAAGTTAATATCAGAACTGCAATCTAGAACTCGATTCGAGTCCAGAACTCACGTTGGAGTGCCAGCAGATCATGCCTAAACCATAAAAAGTTGGAAAATATTTTTTTATCGTTTCAAACAATTCTTGAAAGCTAGAACTCTTTCGTTTATCACAGGTTAATATCAGAACTGCAATCTAGAACTCGATTCAAGTCCAGAACTCACGTTCGAGTGCCAGCAGATCATGCCTAAACCATAAAAAGTCGGCAAATAATTTTTTTATCGTTTCAAACAATTCTTGAAAGCTAGAACTCTTTCGTTTATCACAGGTTCATATCAAAACTGCAATCTAGAACTCGATTCGAGTCCAGAACTCACGTTCGAGTGCCAGCAGATCATGCCTAAACCATAAAAAGTCGGCAAATAATTTTTTTATCGTTTCACACAATTATTGAAAGCTAGAACTCTTTCGTTTTTCACAGTATCATATCAGAACTGCAATCTAGAACTTGATTCGAGTCCAGAACTCATGTTCGAGTGCCAGCAGATCATGCCTAAACCATAAAAAGTCGGCAAATAATTTTTTTATCGTTTCAAACAATTCTTGAAAGCTAGAACTCTTTCGTTTTTCACAGGTTCATATCAGAACTGTAATCTAGAACTCGATTCGAGTCCAGAACTCACGTTCGAGTGCCAGCAGATCATGCTAAATCCATAAAAAGTCGGAAAATATTTTTTTATCGTATCAAACAATTCTTGAAAGCTAGAACTCTTTCGTTTTTCACAGGTTCATATCAAAACTGTAATCTAGAACTCGATTCGAGTCCAGAACTCACGTTGGAGTGCCAGCAGATCATGCCTAAACCATAAAAAGTTGGAAAATATTTTTTTATCGTTTCAAACAATTCTTGAAAGCTAGAACTCTTTCGTTTATCACAGGTTAATATCAGAACTGTAATTTAGAACTCGATTTGAGTCCAGAACTCACGTTCGAGTGCCAGCAGATCATGCCTAAACCATAAAAAGTCGGCAAATAATTTTTTTATCGTTTCACACAATTATTGAAAGCTAGAACTCTTTCGTTTTTCACAGTATCATATCAGAACTGCAATCTAGAACTTGATTCGAGTCCAGAACTCATGTTCGAGTGCCAGCAGATCATGCCTAAACCATAAAAAGTCGGCAAATAATTTTTTTATCGTTTCAAACAATTCTTGAAAGCTAGAACTCTTTCGTTTTTCACAGGTTCATATCAGAACTATAATCTAGAACTCGATTCGAGTCCAGAACTCACGTTCGAGTGCCAGCAGATCATGCCAAAACCATAAAAAGTCGGCAAATATTTTTTTTATCGTTTCAAACAATTCTTGAAAGCTAGAACTCTTTCGTTTTTCACAGGTTCATATCAGAACTGTAATCTAGAACTCGATTCGAGTCCAGAACTCACGTTCGAGTGCCAGCAGATCATGCTAAATCCATAAAAAGTCGGAAAATATTTTTTTATCGTATCAAACAATTCTTGAAAGCTAGAACTCTTTCGTTTTTCACAGGTTCATATCAAAACTGCAATCTAGAACTCGATTCGAGTCCAGAACTCACGTTCGAGTGCCAGCAGATCATGCCTAAACCATAAAAAGTCGGCAAATAATTTTTTTATCGTTTCACACAATTATTGAAAGCTAGAACTCTTTCGTTTTTCACAGTATCATATCAGAACTGCAATCTAGAACTTGATTGGAGTCCAGAACTCATGTTCGAGTGCCAGCAGATCATGCCTAAACCATAAAAAGTCGGTAAATAATTTTTTTATCGTTTCAAACAATTCTTGAAAGCTAGAACTCTTTCGTTTTTTACAGGTTCATATCAGAACTATAATCTAGAACTCGATTCGAGTCCAGAACTCACGTTCGAGTGCCAGCAGATCATGCCAAAACCATAAAAAGTCGGCAAATATTTTTTTTATCGTTTCAAACAATTCTTGAAAGCTAGAACTCTTTCGTTTTTCACAGGTTCATATCAAAACTGTAATCTAGAACTCGATTCGAGTCCAGAACTCACGTTGTAGTGCCAGCAGATCATGCCTAAACCATAAAAAGTTGGAAAATATTTTTTTATCGTTTCAAACAATTCTTGAAAGCTAGAACTCTTTCGTTTATCACAGGTTAATATCAGAACTGTAATCTAGAACTCGATTTGAGTCCAGAACTCACGTTCGAGTGCCAGCAGATCATGCCTAAACGTAAAAAAGTTGAAAAATAAAATTTTATAGTTTCAAATAATTCTTGAAAGCTAGAACTCTTTCGTTTTTCACAGGTTAATATTAGAACTGCAATCTAGAACTCGATTCGAGTCCAGAACTCACGTTCGAGTGCCAGCAGATCATGCCAAATCTATAAAAAGTCGGCAAATAATTTTTTTATCGTTTCAAACAATTCTTGAAAGCTAGAACTCTTTCGTTTTTCACAGTTTCATATCAGAACTGCAATCTTAAACTCGATTTGAGTCCAGAACTCACGTTCGAGTGCCAGCAGATCATGCCTAAACATAAAAAAGTTGAAAAATAAAATTTTATAATTTCAAACAATTCTTGAAAGCTAGAACTCTTTCGTTTTTCACAGGTTCATATCAGAACTGTAATCTAAGACTCGATTTGAGTCCAGAACTCACGTTCGAGTGACAGCAGATCATGCCTAAACGTTAAAAAGTTGAAAAATAAAATTTTATAGTTTCAAACAATTCTTGAAAGCTAGAACTCGTTCGTTTTTCACAGGTTCATATCAGAACTGCAATCTAGAACTCGATTCGAGTCCAGAACTCACGTTGGAGTGCCAGCAGATCATGCCTAAACCATAAAAAGTTGGAAAATATTTTTTTATCGTTTCAAACAATTCTTGAAAGCTAGAACTCTTTCGTTTTTCACAGGTTCATATCAGAACTGCAATCTAGAACTCGATTCGAGTCCAGCCATGCTATTCTCTAAGGATACAGCCTTGCGGGCAGCGCTGTCGCAGCGGTGAAAACAATAGTTTCAGCGCTGCGACAGCGCTGCCCGCAAGGCTGTATCCTTAGAGAATAGCTCCCCAGAACTCACGTTTGAGTGCCAGCAGATCATGTCTTAATGTTAAAAACTTGAAAAATAAAATTTTATAGTTTCAAACAATTCTTGAAAGCTAGAACTCTTTCGTTTTTCACAGAAACTCTCAGACTCTTTCGTGTTGGGCAGAAAACCTCCACGTGTGCTTGGGTACTGGGGTTCCTTTCTGGATACGTCCGGGGGGAAGACCAGTGTCGGGCCGGTGCATCCCGGGGTGCGGGCAGCGATTTTCCACTGGGATTATTTCCCAGTGGAATCTCGCTGTCCGCATGCCAATGTTCTGCCAGGAGGATTGCTCCACACGAGTCGCTCTGAGTAGCAGAGCGGCAGATGTGGTGGGGTCAGAGCGGGCCCGGTGTGCACTTACCCTGCCGCCGGGCAGGCAGGAGGAGGGGGAGGGGTAACCCTGCTGCCACCGCTAATCTCGTAGCCCCGGAGACAGTTAAGGTCATGTCTCTGGCCGTTGAAGGGGGTCGAGGATCTTGGCTTAACCGCCAGGACCGCGAGGAAGATTAACCTCTATAAAAAATTCCCCAAACCTCCAAGCGGCGGCGCACCGTGAGGGAGGTTGTAAGCTTGGCTAATGGGTAGCTTGGTTTAGTCGCTAGTGCGAACCGATTATTTTTTGAGTAAATAAAACATGAAAAGTACTCGTAGGAACAAAAAGGGAAAATAGAACAAACAAAAAACAAACAGAAGAGATGAGGAGCGATGCGGGGTCGGACTCCGACGCCGCATCTGGAGGTGCGAGCACGGGAGGCTCAGGGAACCCCAGCCATGCCAAGGTGATGGCCGCTGCTGCAAAGAAGCACCACAGCAAGCGGCCAAGGTCAGAGGACGGCCAGGGGTCGTCCTCCGATGGGGAGCTGGCCTCGGCTCGGAAAATCCCCACCAGTAGGCGGGGAGAAGTCCGAGAGCGAGGCAAGGGGAGGGGGCTCACTGCCCGGGAGGCGGCAGAATTGGTGGAGGAGCCGGCAAAGGAGGAGGGGACCGGTCGCGCGGTCGCTTCGGGGCCCTCAGGCGATGAGACGGGTCCGGTTGGTGGCCCCGGTGCGGACCGCCAGCATAGGTTTGCGGCGGTCGTGGAGGCCGCGATCCGGGACGTGTCCCTGAAGAAGCTTCAAGCTTCAAAGAACAGGGCCATAGTCTCGGCAACGGCCTCCATCATGGAGGCAGCGGAGGCGGCTAACTACGTCGGCCCTTCGGCCGGCGAAGTGGCCGAATTACGGGCAGAAGTTGCCCGCCTAACGGCCGCCATGGAGCTTCTCCAAGCGGAGAACGGGAGGCTCCGGGCAGACCTCGCCAGCTTGAGGAGCACCGGCAGTGCGCAGGCGGAATTGTCGAGCCGGCCTATCCCGGTGGAGAACCAGGTCCTGGACCTGGTTCGGCAGGAGCTGGCGGCCT
The DNA here is from genome assembly GCA_949316385.1 of Globia sparganii. NCBI lineage: Eukaryota > Metazoa > Arthropoda > Insecta > Lepidoptera > Noctuidae > Globia > Globia sparganii. Next base: position 16,049,937 of record OX438653.1, on the reverse strand, counting down.
TCCAGGCGCGGTTTTCCGCCCACCTCTGGCGGGTAAGGTGGCGGCCCGGGGCCGAAGGCGGCCTCGTACGCGGCCGCAGCGGCAACGTCCGCCCCTAAACCCAGGCCGTCAGGCCGGGCTCAGGTGCCGGCCAAACCAGCGTCTGCTGGCGGAGCCCCGGCGAGGGCGAAACCGGCGACGGCTGGCGGAGCCCCGGCGAGGGCGAAACCAGCGTCGGCTGGCGGAGCCCCGGCGCCGGCTAAACCGGTGCCTGCAGGCAGAGCCCCGGCGCCGGTAAGGCCGGCTCCTGCTGGCAAAACCCCGGCGCCGGCCCGGAAGAGGGGCAGAACGGGAGGGGAGGCGGAGGCCCCAGAGCCTACTCCCCGCCCCCAAAACTCTCCCACTTCTGCCGCGACCAACGCCGAATGGCAGGTGGTCGGGCAGAAGAAGAAGGCGGCCAAGGCAGCCAGGAAAAACGCGCAAAGGTGGCACCGCAAGGAGCGAGCCGTCGCGGCTAGGCTTCGCGCCCCAAAGACCGCGGCTGTGGTGATAACACTGCAGCCGGACGCGGTTAAGAAGGGCGTGACTTACTGCGACGTGCTCACTAAGGCCAGAGCGACGGTGGACCTCCAGGAGCTGGGGATCACCGGGGGCCTCCGGCATAGGGTGACCGCCACTGGCGCCCGCATGCTGGAGATCCCCGGCGCAACGAGTGGCCCCACCGCTGACGCCCTAGCTGAGAAGCTAAGGGCGTCCCTGAACGCGGATGAGGCTCGAGTATCCAGGCCCGTCAAGTGCGCAGATATGCGCATCCTGGGCCTGGATGACTCCGTAAAGGAGGGAGAGGTGGTGGCCGCCGTCGTCAGGACGGGCGGGTGTCTGGCCGACCAAGTGAAGGCGGGCACCATACGTCCTGACTTCGCGGGCATGCGAACCGTAACGGTAAGCTGCCCCGTGACGGCGGCCAGAAAAATCGTGGAGGGCCGAAGGCTTCTGGTCGGCTGGGTTTCGGCGCAGGTCAAGCTGCTGGAACCCAGATCTCTGAGGTGCTTCCGATGCCATGTGGGGCAACACGTAGGCGTCCAGTGCACCTCGGAGGTGGACCGCAGCACTCTGTGCTTCCGCTGTGGTCAGCCCGGACACACGGTCGGCTCGTGCAGCGCCGCGCCGCACTGCGTCGCATGTGCGGCTGCCGGCAAGCCGGCCGATCACCGGGCAGGGAGCAGGTGCTGCGTTCCACCCGACGGAGCTAAGAGGAAAGGGAGGCCCTCCGCCACCGCCGCCACCACCACCGTCGCTGCCGCCTCTGCTACCACCGCCGCCACCACCGCCACCGCCGCCACCGCCACTGCCGCCGCCGCCACCGTCGCCACCGCCACCACGGAGGGGCCCTCGCAAGGGGCCCAGGAGGGGGCTGAAATGGAAGAGTGATGGCTCCATTACGCCTCCTCCAGGCGAACATCAACCACTGCGCCTGCGCCCAGGACCTGTTGCTCCAGAGCATGGCGCAGTGGTCGATTAACATCGCCGTGGTCGCTGAGCCGTACTTTGTCCCGCCCAGGGATGACTGGGTGGAGGACCTGAGCGGCTCAGTGGCCATAATTTCGTCGGCCGCCGCCGGCACCCCGTCCTCGAAGGAGTCACGAAGGGACAGGGATGCGTAGCAGCACGGTTCGGAGAGATCGTAGTAGTGGGAGTGTACTTCTCTCCGAGCCGAACTCTCGCCGAGTTCCAGAACTCTTTAACAGAGTTGAGTGTCGTCGTCGCCGGTAACCATCCCTTCCCCGTGCTAGTGCTCGGGGACTTCAACGCCAAGAATCTGGCTTGGGGTTCCCGTTACACGGACGTACGGGGCAGGATGGTGAAGGACTGGGCGTGAGAGTTCTATAAAATTTTATTTTTCAACTTTTTTACGTTTAGGCATGTTCTGCTGGCACTTGAACGTGAGTTCTGGACTCGAATCGAGTTCTAGATTGCAGTTCTGACATGAACCTGTGAAAAACAAAAGAGTTCTAGCTTTCAAGAATTGTTTGAAACGATAAAACAAAAAAATCCGACTTTTTATGGATTTGGCATGATCTGCTGGCACTCGAACGTGAGTTCTGGACTCGAATCGAGTTCTTGATTGCAGTTCTGATATTAACCTGTGAAAAACGAAAGAGTTCTAGCTTTCAAGAATTGTTTGAAACGATAAAAAAATATTTGCCGACTTTTTATGGTTTAGGCATGATCTGCTGGCACTCGAACGTGAGTTCTGGACTCAAATCGAGTTTTGGATTACAGTTCTGATATGAACCTGTGATAAACGAAAGAGTTCTAGCTTTCAAGAATTGTTTGAAACGATAAAAAAAATATTTGCCGTCTTTTTATGGTTTAGGCATGATCTGCTGGCACTACAACGTGAGTTCTGGACTCGAATCGAGTTTTAGATTTCAGTTTTGATATGAACCTGTGAAAAACGAAAGAGTTCTAGCATTCAAGAATTGTTTGAAATAATAAAATTTTATTTTTTAACTATTTTATGTTTAGGCATGATCTGCTGGCACTCGAACGTGAGTTCTGGACTCGAATCGAGTTCTAGATTGCAGTTCTGATATTAACCTGTGATAAACGAAAGAGTTCTAGCTTTCAAGAATTGTTTGAAAGGATTAAAAAAATATTTGCCGACTTTTTATGGTTTAGGCATGATGTGCTGGCACTCGAACGTGAGTTCTGGACTCGAATCGAGTTCTAGATTGCAGTTCTGGTATTAACCCGTGATAAACGAAAGAGTTCTAGCTTTCAAGAATTGTTTGAAACGATAAAAAATATTTTCCAACTTTTTATGGTTTAGGCATGATCTGCTGGCACTCCAACGTGAGTTCTGGACTCGAATCGAGTTCTAAATTGCAGTTCTGATAATAACCTGTGAAAAACTAAAGAGTTCTAGCTTTCAAGAATTGTTTGAAAGGATTAAAAAAATATTTGCCGACTTTTTATGGTTTAGGCATGATCTGCTGGCACTCGAACGTGAGTTCTGGACTCGAATCGAAATTTAGATTACAGTTCTGATATGAACCTGTGAAAAACGAAAGAGTTCTAGCTTTCAAGAATTGTTTGAAACGATAAAAAATATTTTCCGACTTTTTATGGATTTAGCATGATCTGCTGGCACTCGAAAGTGAGTTCTGGACTCGAATCGAGTTCTAGATTACAGTTCTGATATAAACCTGTGAAAAACGAAAGAGTTCTAGCTTTTAAGAATTGTTTGAAACGATAAAAAAAATATTTGCCGACTTTTTATGGTTTAGGCATAAACTGCTGGCACTCGAACGTGAGTTCTGGATTCAAATCGAGTTCTAGATTGCAGTTCTGATATTAACCTGTGATAAACGAAAGAGTTCTAGCTTTCAAGAATTGTTTGAAACGATAAAAAAATATTTTCCAACTTTTTATGGTTTAGGCATGATCTGCTGGCACTCCAACGTGAGTTCTGGACTCGAATCGAGTTCTTGATTGCAGTTCTGATATTAACCTGTGAAAAACGAAAGAGTTCTAGCTTTCAAGAATTGTTTGAAACGATAAAAAAATATTTTCCGACTTTTTATGGATTTAGCATGATCTGCTGGCACTCGAACGTGAGTTCTGGACTCGAATCAAGTTCTAGATTGCAGTTCTGATATTAGCCTGTGAAAAACGAAAGAGTTCTAGCTTTCAAGAATTGTTTGAAAGGATTTAAAAAATATTTTCCGACTTTTATGGTTTAGAAATGATCTGCTGGCACTCCAACGTGAGTTCTGGACTCGAGTCGAGTTCTAGATTGCAGTTCTGATATTAACCTGTGAAAAACGAAAGAGTTCTAGCTTTCAAGAATTGTTTGAAACGATAAAAAAATATTTGCCGACTTTTTATGGTTTAGGCATGATCTGCTGGCACTCGAACGTGAGTTCTGGACTCGAATCGAGTTCTAGATTACAGTTCTGATATTAACTTGTGATAAACGAAAGAGTTCTAGCTTTCAAGAATTGTTTGAAACGATAAAAAAATATTTTCCAACTTTTTATGGTTTAGGCATGATCTGCTGGCACTCCAACGTGAGTTCTGGACTCGAATCGAGTTCTAGATTACAGTTCTGATATAAATTTGTGAAAAACGAAAGAGTTCTAGCTTTCCAGAATTGTTTGAAACGATAAAAAAAATATTTGCCGACTTTTTATGGTTTAGGCATGATCTGCTGGCACTCGAACGTGAGTTCTGGACTCGAATCGAGTTCTAGATTGCAGTTCTGATATTAACCCGTGATAAACGAAAGAGTTCTAGCTTTCAAGAATTGTTTGAAACGATAAAAAAATATTTTCCAACTTTTTATGGTTTAGGCATGATCTGCTGGCACTCCAACGTGAGTTCTGGACTCGAATCAAGTTCTAGATTGCAGTTCTGATATTAGCCTGTGAAAAACGAAAGAGTTCTAGCTTTCAAGAATTGTTTGAAAGGATTTAAAAAATATTTTCCGACTTTTATGGTTTAGGCATGATCTGCTGGCACTCGAACGTGAGTTCTGGATTCAAATCGAGTTCTAGATTGCAGTTCTGATATTAACCTGTGATAAACGAAAGAGTTCTAGCTTTCAAGAATTGTTTGAAACGATAAAAACTTATTTTCCAACTTTTTATGGTTTAGGCATGATCTGCTGGCACTCCAACGTGAGTTCTGGACTCGAGTCGAGTTCTAGATTGCAGTTCTGATATTAACCTGTGAAAAACGAAAGAGTTCTAGCTTTCAAGAATTGTTTGAAACGATAAAAAAATATTTGCCGACTTTTTATGGTTTAGGCATGATCTGCTGGCACTCGAACGTGAGTTCTGGACTCGAATCGAGTTCTAGATTACAGTTCTGATATTAACTTGTGATAAACGAAAGAGTTCTAGCGTTCAAGAATTGTTTGAAACGATAAAAAAATATTTTCCAACTTTTTATGGTTTAGGCATGATCTGCTGGCACTCCAACGTGAGTTCTGGACTCGAATCGAGTTCTAGATTACAGTTCTGATATAAATTTGTGAAAAACGAAAGAGTTCTAGCTTTCCAGAATTGTTTGAAACGATAAAAAAAATATTTGCCGACTTTTTATGGTTTAGGCATGATCTGCTGGCACTCGAACGTGAGTTCTGGACTCGAATCGAGTTCTAGATTGCAGTTCTGATATTAACCCGTGATAAACGAAAGAGTTCTAGCTTTCAAGAATTGTTTGAAACGATAAAAAAATATTTTCCAACTTTTTATGGTTTAGGCATGATCTGCTGGCACTCCAACGTGAGTTCTGGACTCGAATCGAACTCTAAATTGCAGTTCTGATATTAACCTGTGAAAAACGAAAGAGTTCTAGCTTTCAAGAATTGTTTGAAACGATAAAAAAAATATTTGCCGACTTTTTATGGTTTAGGCATGATCTGCTGGCACTCGAACGTGAGTTCTGGACTCGAATCGAGTTCTAGATTACAGTTCTGATATTAACCTGTGATAAACGAAAGAGTTCTAGCTTTCAAGAATTGTTTGAAACGATAAAAAAATATTTGCCGACTTTTTATGGTTTAGGCATGATCTGCTGGCACTCGAACGTGAGTTTTGGACTCGAATCGAGTTCTAGATTACAGTTCTGATACGAACCTGTGAAAAACGAAAGAGTTCTAGCTTTCAAGAATTGTTTGAAACGATAAAAAAAATATTTGCCGACTTTTTATGGTTTAGGCATGATCTGCTGGCACTCGAACGTGAGTTCTGGACTCGAATCAAGTTCTAGATTGCAGTTCTGATATTAACCTGTGATAAACGAAAGAGTTCTAGCTTTCAAGAATTGTTTGAAAGGATTAAAAAAATATTTTCCGACTTTTTATGGTTTAGGCATGATCTGCTGGCACTCGAACGTGAGTTCTGGACTCGAATCAAGTTCTAGATTGCAGTTCTGATATGAACTTGTGATAAACGAAAGAGTTCTAGCTTTCAAGAATTGTTTGAAACGATAACAAAATATTTTCCAACTTTTTATGGTTTAGGCATGATCTGCTGGCACTACAACGTGAGTTCTGGACTCGAATCGAGTTCTAGATTGCAGTTCTGATATTAGCCTGTGAAAAACGAAAGAGTTCTAGCTTTCAAGAATTGTTTGAAAGGATTTAAAAAATATTTTCCGACTTTTATGGTTTAGGCATGATCTGCTGGCACTCGAACGTGAGTTCTGGATTCAAATCGAGTTCTAGATTGCAGTTCTGATATTAACCTTTGATAAACGAAAGAGTTCTAGCTTTCAAGAATTGTTTGAAACGATAAAAAAATATTTTCCAACTTTTTATGGTTTAGGCATGATCTGCTGGCACTCCAACGTGAGTTCTGGACTCGAGTCGAGTTCTAGATTGCAGTTCTGATATTAACCTGTGAAAAATGAAAGAGTTCTAGCTTTCAAGAATTGTTTGAAACGATAAAAAAATATTTGCCGACTTTTTATGGTTTAGGCATGATCTGCTGGCACTCGAACGTGAGTTCTGGACTCGAATCGAGTTCTAGATTACAGTTCTGATATTAACTTGTGATAAACGAAAGAGTTCTAGCTTTCAAGAATTGTTTGAAACGATAAAAAAATATTTTCCAACTTTTTATGGTTTAGGCATGATCTGCTGGCACTCCAACGTGAGTTCTGGACTCGAATCGAGTTCTAGATTACAGTTCTGATATAAACCTGTGAAAAACGAAAGAGTTCTAGCTTTCCAGAATTGTTTGAAACGATAAAAAAAATATTTGCCGACTTTTTATGGTTTAGGCATGATCTGCTGGCACTCGAACGTGAGTTCTGGACTCGAATCGAGTTCTAAATTGCAGTTCTGATATTAACCTGTGATAAACGAAAGAGTTCTAGCTTTCAAGAATTGTTTGAAACGATAAAAAAAATATTTTCCGACTTTTTATGGTTTAGGCATGATCTGCTGGCACTCGAACGTGAGTTCTGGACTCGAATCAAGTTCTAGATTGCAGTTCTGATATTAACCTGTGATAAACGAAAGAGTTCTAGCTTTCAAGAATTGTTTGAAACGATAAAAAAATATTTGCCGACTTTTTATGGTTTAGGCATGATCTGCTGGCACTCGAACGTGAGTTCTGGACTCGAATCGAGTTCTAGATTGCAGTTCTGATATTAACCTGTGATAAACGAAAGAGTTCTAGCTTTCAAGAATTGTTTGAAACTATACAATTTTATTTTTCAACTTTTTTACGTTTAGGCATGATCTGCTGGCACTTGAACGTGAGTTCTGGACTCGAATTGAATTTCAGATTGCTGTTTTGACATGAACCTGTGAAAAACGAAAGAGTTCTAGCTTTCAAGAATTGTTTGAAACGATAAAAAAATATTTGCCGACTTTTTATGGATTTGGCATGATCTGCTGGCACTCGAACGTGAGTTCTGGACTCGAATCGATGGACGTGAGTTCAGAACTATTCCTGAAAGTATCAGGAACTATAGAATTCAGCCGCATGCGAGAAGAACTCACATTTGCTTTTGATCTGCTGCAAATGATCTGCTATGGGAAGTTGGCAGATCATTTTGCCAATTGACTTTTTTAAGGTAGAAACGCCAGAACTATTTCTAAAAAGTATCAGGAACTGTAGAACTCAGCCGCATGCGTGAAGAACTCACATTGTTTTTGATTTGCTACAAAATGATCTGCTACCTACGGGAAGTTAGCAGATCATTTTGCCAATTGAATTTTTTAGGTAAAAACGCCAGAACTATTTCTAAAAAGTATCAGGAACTGTAGAACTCAGCCGCATGCGAAAAGAACTCTCAGTTATTTTTGATCTGCTGGACAATGATCTGCTAAGTTCACTGACATCTGGACGGTGCGCCTCCACATTCTGTGATGGCTTCCAGGGAGCGGCTCACAGAAATGTTTGGGCAGCAATGGATCGGTCGATTCGGACCTGTTCGGTGGCCACCACGATCTCCGGACCTCACTCCCATGGATTTCTTTTTGTGGGGATACATTAAGGGTGAAGTGTATGCCTCCGAGGTAAATACAATTGTTGAACTAAAAAACAGGATTATTTTAGCATTTCACAAATTAAAGTGCTTAGCGACGGACAGTGATTTAATTAGAAAACTAAATAACAATATTCTCCGTCGGTATAATTTGTGCATTAATGTGAATGGAGGACACATAGAGAATTTAAAAATTTAGTGTTTTTGTTGTCGGCGTACTTCAAAACTATCTAACATAACAGCCAGCGCGAGCGGAGGCCTAAGCCGCCGCCCGTAATTTAATGCCCCTCTGTCGTATCAACTCTGTATATATATACAGAGTTGATACGACAGAGGGGCACTAAATTACACTACGTATACTATACGTGTTTAGTATTAATTCGATACGGTATAAAAATAAAAAGCATCATAAATGAGAATTTATTTGTTTCAAACAAACTAAATAGCTTACAAATCAGAATAAAACGCAACCACCCTTTGTAAATAAAGGAGAAACCCAAACTTCATAAAAAAATGGGGCTGGTGACTGACCTTGGATAACTATACAAAGTGGCAACGTCCAACGTCGCGCGCGGGCAGAGTAACTCGAAACACACTGTGGATTTTCCAAACTGCAGATTTATTTTGTATTTTTTATTTTGTACCGGAGATTTTGCCGATTCCAGATCGGTCCGAGTAAAAGTACTCTCATCGGTCCATATTAAATTAGTTAAGAAATGACGGTCTTCGGATGTTTTATTTAGTAGCCATTGGCAGTAACTGTTGCTGATCGGCAAGTCTCTCGATAAAAAAGTTTGCACCTTCCGATATTTAGAAGGTTTGCGTTTTTTACGTTTTAGAACCTTGTAGATAGTTCTATGGCAACATCTAAACTGCCGGGCGGCTCTGTGGAGACTCGTCGGGCTGCGGGAAAAATTGTCTAAAATTCTTTCGTCCCAAGCAGCGGGCATTTACCGCGGTGGCACTCCCTCCTGTTACAGCACTATACGTTTATTGTCCCGTAATCTTTGTACTGCCAACTGTATGGTGCGGGCATTCCTAGGGCAATTGCGGCTATCACAATACCTTTCTCTGTAAGTTCGTAGAGCTAACGTTGCGTTTCCACGGCATTCGCCGTAGATTAAAATCATGTCAGTGTATTCTGACGCCGTGTCAGTTACACGAGGTATTTTTGAACACTTTAATTATACACACACACAACCAAAGTTTAACTATCACAATAGAAACAGTCAATTACAAAAAAAAAAAAACACTAACACTAAATAATAATAATCCCAAGTTACGTGTCCTGTCCTGTCACAATAAAAAAAGGAATACTGTCTTAAACTTATTTAGTGTCCTATCACAAGAACAAAATAAATTCACAATTATTGTCAGCGCACAAGTTCGACAAAACAATAAGGGCGCAGGAGCTTCCGCGTACGTACCTACGTTCCGGAAGGGTAGCGTCGGCGCACTGAAAAAACAAGTTTTTTGGAGGCCCCACTTACTGATCGCAAGCACAAAATACAGAGAGTACAGAAGTCAATCTACATACAAAGTGCGCTCGAGCAACGCACACATAGACACCGCTCACGGACACGATATCTCGGACTGGTTGGGACTAGTGCGAGCGCAAGTGCCATCCGCTTGAGACATGCGTCTATGAAGTGCAAAAATGGAGCAATAAAAAAAAAATATAACTGTTCAGTGGACGGTTGTTTAAATTCAACATTAAACGGTGAATTGTCGTTTTTTAATCTACCAGTTGTTTCAGAGAGGTAAGTAGGTATTTGCTTGTATTTCGATGGTTTGTATTAACGTAACACAGTAGTTAGGTAGGTAGGTAAGCGCCCCGGCCCCCAGTCCCGCGCCGTAAAGTAAAAGCGAACATGACTTTGTAGCACTTTGTGACAAAGTAATGTAACAATAACATTAAAATTAAAATATTTTAGTTATTATTGGTTTTTTCGTTTCTCATCATCATCAATAAATCAAACAACTAGATGCGAGTGCCACTACCACGATAGTTTTTTGTGCATAAGCCAAAGTTGACAACCATAGCGCGACCGCCGAGCGTAGACTTCTGTACTCTCGGTATTCTGTGTCGCAAGGATCTAAGATACAATAGCAACACACTGACCTATTTCTATTTCTTTTACGCACGTGATGTTTTGCCAATAGGATTGTCACTCTCTTATGTACTACGTATTGATTTATGACTTGCGTAAGAGCGGCAACAACGTATCGTAGATTTATCGTTTTAAGGTGCATGACCTATGCCTGTAGACATAATCAGCTGTTAGGAAAAATACATCGTGTTCAAACGGTGCAAAAACTTAAAAAATCATTTGCGACTAAACTACTGTTTCAATTTAATTGATTTTTGGTAGAGAGCTTGATAATGATACCTAGTATAGGCAGTTTAAAGGAAAGCCCATCTGTCGTATCAACTTTGTATATATATATATATATATATATAAGCACAAATAAATATACATACAAGACTTGTTTAAGTGACCATCTGTAGCCAAACCAGGACTAGTCCTGTATTTGGGCATCATACAGAACAGCCCCTCAAAACAAACAATAATACATATTAGCTCTAAAAACTTGCAAAATGATGCACCAGTGAATGATCTTAAACAAGAAAAACTGAAAATTACAAAAATAAAATAGACTATTCGAGTATATCCTACTTCCTAATATCCTACTTCCTTCCTACAATAATAATAATATAATATTATATTATAAACGCAAAAGTTTGTGAGGATGGGTGTTTGTTACTCTTTCACGTAAAAACTATTGAACGGATTTTGAAGAAACTTTACAGTATGATAGCTTTACATCAGAATACCACACAGGATACTTATTATCCCGATATTCCAACGGGATCGACAGTTATATGAAACTTGCAGTGCGAGGGCACTGCAAATTTCATATAACTGTCGATACCGGGTACATATCTTAATACTACAGGGTACATATCTTAATACTGTCATGAAATTTGAATACATGCCTACTAACAATCAGAGAAAATCGATAAGGTATCCATTCTCAATGCAACTTTGTTGTTCAGATTACGGACTATTACGAACATTGTATCTATTGATGTTATCGATCGATTGTGTGCCATCCACCTATCAGTTTAATAATGTTGTGCTCAAAATGTTATAAGCAACCATGTTTCTATTAACGAGACATGCGATTATACGTGTTTTTTTAAGGACTGGTTCGTTCTTTGGCCAAAGAATCACTTTGCACATTGCCATTCAACGTGGCAACGCTGCCAGTCTTCCGGGCACATTCTCGGATGACAGCGATTTTGTTCTTGTATTTATTTGTATAGTTTGTTAGTTAGTTATTTAATTTAGTTGGTACCTAGTTAAATAGTTGGTTGTGTTAAACTTTTAATTGTATTAAAAAACTTGGCAGTTGGAGCGATAACCGGTATCTAACAAAAAAAAAAAGTTAGTGAGGCGAAAAAATAATGAGTGAATTGGAATAAACTTTGAATTCTACCTACCTAGTTACTACATTATGTAAACAGTGAGTAGGTATATAGATTTAACTGTATTAAAAAAAACACGTTACATTTGTTTAATACATGATAAATATGATGACTAATCATGAAGTTAAGACCGAATTTACGTTTTTAAACTGAAAATACCACACAGTTGCTCGTAAAGTGGCTTTTATTGAACCGCTTTTAAGGTCCATAATGCAGTCTATTAAACACGCGTTCTTTTTACACTAAGTTACCGCACTAGTGCGATAACGCCACAGATAACTATTTACTATTCGGAGTTGTGCGCTTTTTTAATCTCATCAAAGAGACATTATGCCAAAAGGAATCTGCGGGCCATATTTCATTTTTTTTTTAAATAGTCTGAAATGTCCCAAAATGAACTAAAATGTATTTACCTTAAATTGTCCTTGGTTCCCACGGAACCAAACTGAAAAGACGACTAAGACTGGCGTTCTGGGGATTCTCACTGAACTAATGTATATTTCTCTATGCCAATAGTACCTACTTTCTAATTCCATCCTAATTGAACTACAATTTGCAATATTCTAATAGACCAATCACATTTTTTGGGATTTATTTAAATTCAAAGCTATTTTTATCATTCATTATTTTCGCAAATTCGTTCACTACCCCAACACTAGTTTTATTATGGCAACATTATTTTTCTTTGAATTTTCAAGTTAGAATGTCATTCGGCAGCCGCCGACGCGTCAACGACAAAGGCAACTGCAACCTTCGACGCGTGTCGGCGACATACGTCGACACGTGTTACTCGTGTGTATGCACACTTACTCAAAACGATTAAAATTCCAAGTACAGACACCAGCACATCAAGCTACTACAATCTGTCAAATTTCTGTAATAGATTTTCAACTTTATCGCTACAGTTTAAGGTTCAAAGTTAATTGGGAAAATTTATTTGACAGTTTCGTGTAGCTTGATGTTTTGGCGTCTGTACATTATCTACTTATTTTATAACCTAGCCTAACCTAACCCCGCTAAAAAGATAAAGATGCCATCTTTTAACGATATGTTAATCAAAACGTTGTAGGTATTATAAAATAGATTTGTTCCCTTTCCCTGTTTAAGTAAGTGAAGGTACAATATATTTCTTGTATATTACACATTGTAATAACGTTGCCCGTTATGTTGTTTTGCGTTTTACCCGTAAAGGCTTAAGGGGCTCGTGTGAAGGAATTCCTGAAAATGTTTTAGTGGAAGTGAAAATTTATATTCATAATATTTTTGTACGATTAGGCTTCTGCTTACTACACTGTGAAATATTTTGGTTGTTTATTTTTAGAAAGCGGCAATATGATACCAAGAAATGATGTAAATCTGTAGAACATGAGCGTATAAAAACATAATTGCATATTAGGTAATGATATAGGTGCTGCTTCTGTTGTTCACAAACTAAATTTAAGTTCAGTGCATCTTTTTCTATCTATTTCATTTAGGAAAGGACAGAAGATAAATTTAAGTTTAGTCCTGCCAAATTAATCAGCAGCGCCTGACGTAAATTGACGTAATGTTAGCAGGTAAGTTTTAAATCACGTCTAAACTTATAAGAAGTAGTGTTAGGCGCTGATTAATTTGACAGGACTAAACTAAAATTTATCACTGTCCTTTTCTTAATCGCTTAAGGCTGGCGTAGCACGATATCGGATTATTACAATAGAAAAATCAATTGTGTCTCATTAGCGGTGATTGATCGGTGAAATAGAAAAAAAATGCACTGAACCTAAATTTAGTTTAGTTTGTGAAAAAAGGAATCGGCACCAATATAGAGTTATTTTTAAAATACAAAGTATCGCATAGCATAACATCACGCTTTGTTTCCCCAAAGGGTTAGGCAGAGGTTAAATTATGGCACACCCACATTTCGCTAATTATGTCTTAACTCCCATGTAACATTATTATTACTTAATTGTTATTTAATTAAAATTGTCTTAGAGGCCTCTGCAAATTCGCTTCAGCCCTTCGTACGCCTTCCAAAGGACCGGGGGAACCCGTGGTCCCGGGATATGTGATCATGTAAAAATAATAATAACACAGAGAAAGATAAACAAACCAAGGATCTTGGCTCGCGAGGTTGTCGACATGTGGGATGTGGATCATTAACCAATTTAGCCAACAAGAGCCTCAACCAACACCTGAGGAGGCCCTCGTTGGGCAACTGGATCAAGGGCTTGATTCAGAAAGTGGTACTTCTGGACACGGCCCGCATTATTAGGAGGCTCTCTGAAGCCCTGACCGCGGGTAGCTTGGACCCTGTTCCAGATACCGGTGGTCTACTATTTTTTATTTTTTTAAATGTTTTTAGCTTTTTTATATTCTAATATTTAAAAATTTATTTTATTTGTATTTAATAAAACAAAGGATATAAATAACACAGTACAAGTGAGTGAATATTCACACAATATTGGCTGGTAATAGGTATAATAATAACTGCATTGCCTTGCACTTTAAAAATCATTAATATAGCCTTTCCACACAGTTAACAATATCATATACAGGTTGGCTAAAAAATCGTGGATCAAACGAAACAAAACGATAGCTGGGGTTATTTGCAATAAAAAAAAAGAATAAAAAAAACATCATCACTACAAAAGTGCTTTTATGATAGTGGGTACCATGATTTATCAGTATTAGAACTTTTTTCAATATCTTTTAAGTCCCACGAAAAATTATTTGGAACTTTAGAACCTTACTGTAAACACTCATATTGTCATAACTTTTAAGGAGATTAGGGGCTTTTTAGGGCACTGCCACAGAGATTTTTTTTTTCTGCAAATAACCCCAGCTGTCGCCCTGTTTCGTTTGATCCACGATTTTTTGCCCACCCTCTATACCTAGTTAGGCTCACAATACTTTAAGTTTTTATTATTAAAAAAAGCCTTCTCGCTTCAAAAGATATATTCAGAGGTTCAAGAATAAAATCCTGTGCTCACTACTGTGCCACTATTACCGCTTTTAAAACTAGTTTCGCTGTAACAGAGAAAATAGCTGCTTTGCGGTTGTGTGCTCCGTTATTGCTAATGTCCACTATAATTATTGACATTCTCTTCGTACATTCTGTAAGTATTTATTTTCTGTTGCTTTTTTAGGTTTACTTTATTTGCTTTTATTGTTGCTTTTGTTATTTGAGGATGAGAAAACTTACTACATGTCGTATAGGATAAAAAGCATGCGAAGTTTTTGTATGTCCACATAAGGATAGTGTTTTAGAGACACTTATTATTATTTATTAGCTTCTTCCTCCTTTGTTTGCCTTCGATAGGGTTCCGAGTTGATCCTTTATCAGGTTCTTTCATCTTGCTTGATGCTGATGTGCCTTAACTTGGTCTAAGGTAAAGTGCCAATTGTAACGAAAATCTTGTTCAGTTTTTTCTTGAAGACAACTTAATTTCTTTTACTCTACATACTGTTTTCCTTCGATCATGTTCAAAATTAACCTATTGTGCCAGAATTATGGCGTATTTATGGCGATTTTAGTACTATAACTTTGAAGGAATACAATCGTGATTTAATGTTTATATTAATACCTGTATAACCATTAAATTGTATAAGTAACGTAAAGTTTTATCGGTCATCTTCTCTTAATGACCAAAATAACAAGTCACTTAGATCGCAAAGGACACTTCCACAGATAAGTAAAAACATTTTTCATAAGAATCGACCTCTTGAGCGTTCACTGCTATTGGAGATAGCGCCGCCTGTTTTTATTTTTATTTGTTTATGTATCTTGTATTTCTTCTATATTTTTTAGATATTTTAAGGAACTACAAGAGCTTTCAATTTCCTTTACCAATACAGAAAATAAGCGAAAATAAGCTTTGTCATATTTTCGAAAAGTTGAGTGCCTGTTTAGGTACATAAACAATAACAATTGAATGAATAAGTAAAGCTACAACACATGCGTAGGATCATTAAAAACGAACACTATTTTCAAACCTGGTAAAAAACCAATTGTAACTCGCACAATGTTTTCCTAACTAGTAATCGCTAACAAGCTGGCACCAAACAACTAAAACAAAAAAAAAATGCGCTCTTCCATTGGCTACAATTCCTAGTTTAAAATAAATGGTTCATAAGGTATTTCGAAATTTAAACTATGACAGCAGTTGTCAAATTCAGCGGGTGGATAGAGTACGCGCGTCATCGGTTTCTGCTAATTGGATGTAACTTTTCAGTGGCGTATTGCATTCGCCACAGATGTATGCCATGTGAGCGTCGGCTGCGTTCAGTTGGATGAATGATTCACACGTCGTTGGCTCTCCATCGCTCATGCCGCGTTCGCTGAATATTGTATAAACTCATAGCTGATGATCGCATAATTAATTTTTTGGTGGATCGGAATCGAGTGGAAGTAATATGTTGGTTTCTTTTATTATTTAAAATCGAATGTTGAGTTTGGTATTAATGAAACAGAACTACTGAGATGCGAAATGTTACTGTTTGTCTATTCGCAAAACAAGAATATTTCAATTTTTACTAACACAAAAGTTGATTGTTGATTTTTAAACTAACAAAACTATGATGCTTTTCCAATATTGTATCACAAAAATGGAGAATCCAATAACTGTGATACCAAATCCTAAATATTTCGACCTCGGTATTCAAATAGAAATATTTGCTAGCCGTGACTCTGCATTTATCCATTTCCATTGGCGTAGCAAAGAGAATACTGGTGTAGTAGTAATTTGGCCACGTGTAACTGTCGTTATCAGAGGTTCAGCTGCACTTAACGCGGTCGGGTAATAGATGGGTGATCTTTTTCGAAGTACATTGGGACTCTCTCTGCCGCGAAAAGCACGTATGCAGCTTATTATGACCATAAGTTTGACAATTGGTTTCATGTAACTTTCAATATAAGGTACTTAGTTGTGAATGACGTAGTAAGGCGACGGTACGGTTTAAAAGATGTAGTGACTAAAATTGAAAATAGTATGCTCAAATGGTTTAGTCGTGTGAGAGGATGAATGAAAGGTGACTAACAAAAGGTATTTACAAGGCAGATGTGAGTGGAAACACCCGGGAGGATGCCCTAGAAGGCCATATAATAATGGCCTTATAGCTAATGTCCTTCAGTAAGTTAAGGTGCGTAGGTAGTACTCGCAACTGGCGTGCTGCATGACCATAAACGTCTATGAACGTAAACGAAGCAAAAGGTTTATAGCAGGTGACGTTCTGTAGTTTCAGCCTACCCCCATGTGAACAAGCCGTGAGTTTATGTAGGTATGTATGAGTATTTGGATAGATTAAAAGTCGACTCACATAGGTGACAAAGTAATGATATATGTTTGAACTTTTTTCACCCAGAAAAGAAAATCAGTAGGTGTGGAAAATATTGGCGTGTGTAAGAAAGTATTCGAGCCAAAAAAGTTGGAAATTCTAACAAAATCTGAAATGGCCAAAGGCAGAAACTTTAAATTACTTTTATTTCTTTACATAGTGTTTTGTTTATTAATTTAAAGTTTGGGCGTTTGTCAGATTTGTTAGTTTAAGGCATGTCACGTAGTTAAACGACTGTCAATAAAATATGGCCAAATGGAAGTGACGTAGTTTGGCCTACATATATAGAGCGACTGGTAATTAGTGACCGATACTTGCATGATTGTACTCATCATAACAAACCACTTTCCTATAGAAACGATTTTTTTAAAATTTAATAAGCGCATGACCCCAATCACCCCAATAGAACGGCGCGCGTGGACCGTACGGTTGTTAAATGAATGAAAAAGAATAATACATGGTAAAACTGGAATAGTTTTGTTTGTAAAAAGAGAATAGTAACTAAATTAAATTACAACTCTTTTTACATAAAAAAATTGTAATTTAATTTAGTAATACTTACTAAATTAAATTACAACTTGTTTACAGCAATGCTTATTATGTACTCAATATTCTATTGGGGTAATTGGGGTCATGCGTTTGGTAAATTAAAAAAAATCGTTTCTTTGGGAAAGCTTTTTAATTATGACGAGTACGTTCATGTGTTTAAGTGTCGATTGCTAATTACCAGTTACCGTTTCTACTCGTATGTTGCCTTGCAAAAAATGGTCTTGCGTTCTCGTGATTTTTTTCTTGAGTCTTCAGTATGGGGTCCAGTGTGACTCATCATCATCATCATCATCATCAGCCGGAAGACGTCCACTGCTGAACAAAGGCCTCCCTCTTAGACCACCACGCCGAACGACAATCCGCCACGAAGTGTGACTACGTACTGTGAAAATAATGATTTATGGGCACTAATAAACGGCTTCATTTATTTATTTTCAATTTAAATTCTTTAAAATCATTGCTTTGGCAGGTTTAACGATAATGTATTGATTAGAGCTATGATGTTTTCTATACATACACAAAAAAAAATACCGCCAATTTAAATTGTGCGTACAATTCAAGTTGGTAGTCAATTTGTTTAACAATTGATTTCTCTGACTTTACCTATGTTTAATATAAATAATGGAGTCTACTTTGGTCTATTAAGAAAGAGCATGGCAAAATTTCTCTAGAATACATCATTATAATATTTTCGGTCTCATCGGACTATGAGAGTGAGGAAAGAAAGAGTGCACCTGTGTCTTCGCACACATTTGTGCACTATAATATCTCCCGCGCAGAAGGCTAGTCTGTTGAGATTGGTCGCCATGACCGAAATATATAGGTATATGTATATAAATCTCAAAAGATGTTAACAATAAGACATACATTTAAAATTATATTGATATTATTATAGATGGTAATAAAAGCAAAGCATAAATAACACACGGAACCGTATCCAGAATGCTACTTACCCAAATTGCGGGGTGAATGACTTGCACATGCACACCGCAAGAACCGATGACTTCTATTTACATGTACTTCTTACCAAATTGATTTATTTCCTCATGAGGCTTTAGGGAAATAAATTATAATATTGTCCTTTTGTGAGGTTCGCAAGAGGGAAAAGTATATATTGGTGGGTACTATAGAGGCTATCTACGTAGCCTTACCTTATTTAGTGCAGGCTGGCTATAATTTAGCGTGAGTTCCATTCGAATATATAAGCAAGTGTCAATTTATTTAAGTACTAGCTGTGCCCCGCGGTTTCACCCGCGTAAGTTTTGATCCCGTAAGAATATCGGGATAAAAAGTATCCTATGTGTTATTCTGATGTATAAACTATATTACTGTAAAGTTTCATCAAAATCCGTTCAGTAGTTTTTGCGTGGAAGAGTAACAAACATCCATCCTCACAAACTTTCGCATTTATAATATTAGTAGGATATTAGTAGGAAGTAGGATAGGATAGTAGGAAGTAGGATTTTTGTTTAAATAAGTCAGTGCTAGTTTAGATTGAAATATGTAACATTGTTCTAACAATATAAATTTAAAGAAGTTCTATCCGTGTTTAATTTACTTTAACGAGCTCTTTTAGTCCCTTATAGTACCTACCCCTTATAGTACCTATGTTGCGGTTAAATTAAAAAATACATTTTTTAATAATGGTTTTTTTTTTATAGCTCGTGATACTAGCTCAAGACAAAGGGGAGTGTAGAAATGAAAAGGTCGCCTTTGCCCTGTAGTGGAAAAATATAGGCTAAAAATAAATAAATAATAAGTGTTTGATTAACTAAATTAAAAAAAAAAGTTTATAAAAATAGACGGTTATAGCGGAAAAGGAAAAGCCACTGTGACGATTTTTAAGAAATCTGATGGCCTTTATATTTAAATACTAGCACTTTGCCCGCGACTTCGTCCGCGTGGGTTTCGTACTTTCCTCAAAAAAATTTAAAACCCTCCACCTCCCATTGAAAAGTAGTTTTAGAAAATTGATGTTTACGATCTTCATAATTTATAGCTTCTGCCGCGACTTCATACGCGTGATTTTTTTGTTTCCCCGACCCACCCCGTCGCATCGCATCGCTTGCCTGCGCTATTACTTCATTTTCGCTTAGGTAAAACTTCTGACTTTTCTTTTTCTTTTTGCTCAACTGCTATGGGTCCTAGCGTGATGTTTAAAAGCCTAGCCTTTTTCACGAATTGGGCTATCAAATGCAAAAAGATTTTTATAAATTCGACCGATACTTCCAGAGATTAGAGCTTTCAAACAAAGAAACTCTTCAGATTTATTATTTTAAAACTATGACAATGGCCCCGATTCTGTTGTTTATAAACTTAACTAAATTCAAGTTCAGTGCATCTTTTTCTTAGTATTTCATTATAAAAAGGACAGAAGATAAATATTAGTTTTGTCCTGTCAAATTAGTCAGCGCCTGACGTAAATTGACGTATTATTAATAGCCAATTTTTTAATCACGTCTAAACTTGTCTATGGATTATCTAATTTTGGATTATCTAAAATATCAGTTCTGATAAATCGAGAGCCTGATCAATCAGCGGAAAATCTTAACACCGCGATTCAGAGAAATCCATCCATCACGCCATCTATGGGTAAATAGATAAAACGCAAGTTAGAATGAAAGTTGTGCTAGCGGCATTTTGCGTTTTAGTAATTTTACATTATCTCCGAAACTATATGACCAATTGACATACTGTAAATGACAAATCTTATCTCTATGATCCTTGTGATCATGCAATAATTTATTTTGATAAGGATTAATATTTTGTTGTTTATATTATCATCCAAACGTAAGTATATCGAAAAAATAATTTTTTAAAACAATAAAAGAAGTATAAAAGATAAAACATAAAATATAGAAATATGGTGTCGCGGACTTTTTTGTAGAAATAATTAAGACAAACCACCATTCATTGTTTTCAATTTTAAATAACTGTTTAGGCAGCGCATGCAAATAATTCTGTTTTATGAGGTAATTCTTTTCGACTTGCTAGACAAAAGTTGTGATAGCTCAGTTATAATACACATGTTATAAAAATAATTTATAGGCTATAGCACTCAGGAATAATGTAGCTTTCTACCAGTGAAATTTTTTTTACATTAGTTCCAGAGATTAGTAAGTTTGTATGTAGGGGCTACATACAAACTTACAAACCTACAAACTTTACCTCTTTATAATATTAGTACCTATAGATTTGTCTTTGAAATGTTTTTCCAGCTTAGTGCTCATACACACAAGCGGCACACGTCAGAGTCAACTACAGCCGTCGACACTCATACGAGCGGCTGCAGTTGCCTCTGTCGTAGAAGCGAGTCTTTCACGTTTATGAGCACTAAGCTGGAAAAACATTCAAAGACAAATATTGAAATGTAAAGGCCAACAGATTTCTTAAAAATCATCACAGTGACTCTTCCATTGCAATCGTTTATTTTAACACTGATTGGCATCCAATTAACACTATAATACAAAATGTCCAAATGCCTTTCTTATAATCATCGAAATCACGAGCTCGTTGTTAATTTTTTCCCTCCATTTTTAGAAGTGACGGATGACAGCTGTCAATCTTTTGACATTATAACAAAACGCATGACTTTTTCAGTGTTAAAAATCAGCTTATTTTAATCGTAAAATACTGACGAAAATTATCGCTGCTGAACAAAAGCAGTGTTTATAAAATATCAGCAATATTGAAATGCCATTATTGAAAGACTATTAAATTTATTATAATTTCTTTCCTTTACTGCTGCGTAGTCAAATTAAAATAAGTAATTATATTTTTGAATCGGGCGACATCCACATCGCAGCCGTAACACACGAGTACTGCTACCAAAAACAAATTATTTCCATATTATTATTTTCTAGTAGAAGATATGTGTGAGTGTTTTTTGTCATTTGCCAGTTATCACCTGAGCCCAGCCAGTGTGTAAGACTAAGCTCTGCTCGGGGCGCGTTATTTCATAAAGTAAATATTTATGAAGGAAAGGAGTTTTCTTGGCGCGTCCTCCCGTAAGCCTCCTGATCCGAAAAGACATAAACCTCTGGGGATTCAGTTCTAAGTTCACAAAGGCAATGCTCCGTTAGCTCTGATACATAGGTATATATACTTTTTCCGCTTTCAAAGTTATATGTATCTTTGTATCGGCAATTGTTTTATTATTGCGGGTTTCCGATATCTTCCTTATAACAGTTTAGATTGTTTTACGTCTTTACGTCGTTCGATTTTAATCTATTTTTTTTTCTTATAAGGCCAGTAGTCTGTGACGACAAAGTTCGGCTTTTGAAAACTTGTTGAGTTTTAATGAAGTCTTATCGCAAAAAAAATCTTTTTCACACTTTTTAAGTAAGTCGTCGTAGAGTTTTGTCAACGTTTTTGTTACTTTAGTATTGTTTTAATACTTATATAGGATGGTCAAAAAGTCGTGGATCAAACGAAATAAGGAGTTATAGGAGGTCATTTCCAACAAAAAATCATTCTACAGCATGGCCATAATTCATAATTGCCTTAGAAGTTATGAATATTTTTGCATACCGAGTTCTTTTACAATTACACTAATTAAAAAAAAACGTGATAGAAAACAATAATACAACGGTATTTTATTATTACTAGATAATGTATCAGCACTACAAAAGTTCTAGTGCGGCTCTGGGTACCAAATTTCAAGAGCAATAATTTTTTTTTCCGAAAAATTTGAAGCGTTACCAAAAATAATTTCTCACTTTAAAAGCGTTGGAAATGACCTCCTTTATCTCCTTATTTCGTTTGATCCACGACTTTTTAACCACCCTGTATATTTCTAAATTCAAAGTCGTATGTTTTCTTTAATTAAAATGATTCATATCGTTTTGATTATCCCTTATTCAGGCTTAGCGGTGTAAACAGTGACCTGAAGGGAATTATTACTCGTGTGTAAGCGCTAAAAATTTTGTTCAAGACAGTACGCTTGATTCTATTTATGGTCTTTAGAAAATCGTTCCCTATTCACGCGCGTTTCTGTTCCAAAGTAAACTGAAACTAGAGCTGATATTATACATCACGATTATGTTTGATCTCGTGGGCTCACGGTGAAATAACACGTGTTTCATCAACATATATAACATAACCTACTTAATATATACGAGGGTGACTTCGGACGGAACATTTTCACTTGGATATTTTCTACGTAGATAAATATATGAGGGTAAGGTAGGGATGGCGGGAAACCGGTAAACTGACAGATCGGTATGAACAGGAGTTTTTCACTGCCATAAAAATATTCCACTCACACTAGCACATTCAGTAACACCGTTAACAATTATTATAAAACTTTTTCTTTCAAAGTATTTTATGAAACACTTAATAAGATATTGTTATAAAATGAGTTAGGGACGAACGGTATAAGAGATGATATAAAAAACGAAAGTAGAGAAAAGTGAACAGGGCTCCACGAGGTTTATGCAAATTTTACGCGAAATTTTTTAACTTACCAAGTCTGTTTTCTTATTATTTGCAAACAACAGCGGCTGAGTCTTAATGTTATTCTGTTTGGCCTTAAATATGTTTTTGAAATGTATAATCTGTATACTAAACTTGGCCCATGAAGACGTAATTGTATCAAGATGGTAGTAAGAAGTTTGGGTGTATTTATGGAGATGACACTGGCGTGAACAAGCTTATAATGTAGTTTGACACTTTGATAACGACGGCCTGGGAACATAAGTCGGCCCCTTGGTTGCTGTTAGGCACTTTGCCTAGATATCGAGACGCTGTTGAATTCCGTGATATTGGATATTCGAGTTCCGTTGCGATAATGCATCTTACTCGTGAGTGGCTGCATGTCAATAGGGGACTTTCATGTCCCCAGATATTAACTTTTATGTTTGTATTCATCCTTATGTGGGTTTGTTTTAGTTCTATATTTTTTTGAACAATATAACACCACCCGCAGCTGTGCGCATATTTTTCATTTTTACCGACTTCACAAAAAGGAGGAGGTACTATGTTCGGATGTTTGTATGTTTTTTTTTTTTTGTATGCTAGTTCATCGAATACTCCGCCAATTGTCGACGGATTTTCAAAATTCTTTTTTTGTTCGAAAGTAGATAGTTCTGAGGTGGTACCATTGTCACCAAATTAGAATCTGATGATGGAATCTTAGAGAAATCGAGGGCAACCCTCAAATTTTATAGGCTCACTTATTGTTTTTCGCATATTTTATGAAGTATCTTGTGTATTTGCGTATGGTTGTCACCATCTCAGGTAGCTGAGCTGATGATGGAAGGTACAACTCCTTAACAGTAAGAAGTTACTCGAACAGACAAGGACAGTTTTAGTAAATTGTTTTGATGTTTGATAGGGTATTTGCCACATTTGGTCTCATGATCATCAAGTTATGACCTGATGCTGCAGTCAGGATAGTCTGCAGAGTACCTAACTCCTCGACAACTAACAGCAGATATATCGTGTTTAGGCTCATTGAAAAGGGCTCGATGTGTGGATAAACGTACTGTTAATGAGAAACACCGAAGTACATAGAGACTTGATGCTGAAGCCAGGAGCATCAGAAAACGTACAAACCTTGAAATTACAGCACCGTAGTCGTGTTTGGGCTTATTTTAAACAGGACTAAATTTTAAGTTCAATGCAATGTTGACATAAGTCTGGCCTGATGCTGCTAGGATTATCAGCGGGATCCGGGAGAAATCGAAGGAACTCTTCAAATATTATAGGCACACCTATAGCGATTCGGGTATTATTTATAGTAACTCGTGCAATGGAAAAGTAATATTTTGTAAAAGGCGATGAGCTTGATGCATTATAAACAGACCCACTTAAAGGCTAGAAATAAAAACTTTTTAACAAAAAAAAAAAACCGACTTCCATAAAAAAACACTACAAAGTGAAAAATAACTTTAATTTCGGAATTCGGTGGCAATAAACTAAATTCAGATCCAAAGACACTGACTTCCGAAATTAAAGTTATTTTTCACTTTGTAGGTAGTGTTTTTTTATGGAAGTCGGTTTTTTTTTGTTAAAAAGTTTATTTCTCTTTATTTTCCTTTCTGATAGAAGTGACAACTTTGCCTAAGACCATTAGAAACGAATCGGCAGCTTCGTTACTTATTAGTTTCAATAACCATTTTTAATGAACCGACCGATAAATATCTGTTCACCACGTATAACTAAAAATAGGTAGCCATGTTTATTTCTTTCGCTTACAGAACACTGCTAAAGTTACTTAATAGTTAGTAAAAGTTAAGGCGTAACGGAAACGTTTCGCTTTCATAACTGATACAACAAAACTGTAAAACTTCTATGCAGCCTTCGCGGGGTGACCCGAATTCCGATCACGATAAAAGAACACGTTTTCAATGAATATTGCTGTGTTGTTCCTGTTTACAAAATAATACGTATTTTACCTTATCATACTGATTTCGTAGATAGGGCATGGTTGTGTAATAGGTTAATAGGCCGTGTTGGGGGGTGATCAATTTATTTCAAACTCGTTCCTTTTGATATTGAGTTTATTGTTTTTCCAGAATATTACATATCTATCTTATATGAATTAGAAAGCGCGACAAGTTTCGTGCGCGCGTCGTTGGTCGTGCCAGTCGGGAAAAGAAGGCAGAAATATGGCCGGCGCAGGCGACACGTTGCGTTCCGGCGTTCCGCTCGCAGTTTACTCAAAAGACATTTCAGACACCAATCTACATGGTCTCCACATGACTGACCAAGATTATGTTTGGACTTTAAAAGAGACTGTGACCTCTGAGTTTGTTTCGGCCTTTCTTCTCAGAGTAGTCAGATAGGAAACGCCGACCTCATCTCGTTTTTAAAAATATGATTGACGTGTAAAAGTGTTTGTAGAAACTGTTTCGGCCTTTCTTCTCAGAGTAGTCAGATAGGAAACGCCGACCTCATCTCGTTTTTAAAAATATGATTGACGTGTAAAAGTATTTGTAGAAACTGTTTCGGCCTTTCTTCTCAGAGTAGTCAGATAGGAAACGCCGACCTCATCTCGTTTTTAAAAATATGATTGACGTGTAAAAGTGTTTGTAGAAACTGTTTCGGCCTTTCTTCTCAGAGTAGTCAGATAGGAAACGCCGACCTCATCTCGTTTTTAAAAATATGATTGACGTGTAAAAGTGTTTGTTATATCATCATTCTCCTGGGTCGGCGCAACATGTCTTTTTCTTCCATACTTCTCTACTAGCAGCACCCCGCGGTTTCACCCGCATAAGTGTCGATCCCGTGGGAATATCGGGATAAAAAGTATTATATGTGTTATTCTGATGTATAAGCTATATTACTGTAAAGTTTCAACCAAATCCGTTTAGTAGTTTTTGCGTGAAAGAGTAACAAACATCCATCCATCCATCCTCACAAACTTTCGCATTTATAATACTATAGGACTAGTAGGATTAGTAGGATTAGTCGTCATCTCGGCAGTCACCCCCTTTCTAACCATATTATCATTCACACATTTCATCCATCGTTTCTTTGGTCTTCCTCTATTCCTATAGCCAGCGACATTCATACTCAAAACTTTCCTCACGACATTTTTCACATTTCTCCGTAACACATGCCCATACCATGACAACCGATTTCCACACAACTTTTCAGCTACCGGTGCCACTTTCTAACTTCCTCTTAAGTACTCATTTCTTATTCTATCCGTTCGTGTAACACCTACAAATTAACACCTACAAAAAAAAATACGTTTTCCCCAAAATCTACGTACCACACCAGCCTCCTTATTTCTCAATTAAAATTTCGCACCCACAATTTTTGCACCCTTTTAATCACACATTATACAAGAAAAGGGGTAAGGGATTTGTAATGCAGTCATTGACCCCGTTTTAACTATGTCAAATTTTCCCCGTGCCTTAATGAGAGTAGGGACTGTTCGTCAAGCACTTTATGGAGGCCTACGTTCAACAATAGCCGTTGACTATGGCAGTCACGGCGTTAAATTGTGAGGCGAGTAATGTGTGACTTCTGCAGGCTTAGCATGAGCACCGTTTTGTCGACGGAAGAGTAGACAAAGATGACATTCCGTGTAGACAGCACGATGGCAGCAAAGTAGAAAGAGTGAACTGCACTTTTTACGAAATACATACTCTTTTACATAATTCGACTCAGAATTCTGTTTTGTCATAGGATTTTTATTCATTTTTTTACTGATAATAAATCACGTATATAAAGACAACTACAACAATTGTTCTCAGTGTCGAAGGACCGTGTTTTGGAACAAAAAAATATTGTAGTTATATCATGATTATGTAGATAACCGTATATACTTTGTGGCCGTCGTGTAGAAAGTTTAAAATCTCCTCACAACTGTCAGTCGTCAGTGTCATTTTGACAGTTGGGGTAGAAAACTTTCTTCTGAAATAGTCTACTTAAAAAAAGACCTAGACAAAGATCGTTAGAAACGAAAGACAAAATGACAGATTGTAGAAGGATTTCTACGGTGCGATGTCAATATATGTGTATAATGTGTATAGAAAGAGCTTTGTCTATTCTACGTAGAAATAGAATGCGTCATGCTAAGCCTGCTGTAGGTAGTCAGTGTAAGAAATACAATTGGAAGGGCATTTTTGTGTACAAAATAGACATCATCAAGGCAATTTCGAGTAGGTTTTTAGAAAACCAATTTTCGTAATTAAACACACAACACAATTAAAGTCACATAACATAACATAATAATCAGCCTATAATGTTTCCACTGCTGGGACGCAGGCCTCCTCTCTGTGAGAGGGATAGATAGATAGATAGATAAAATGTTTATTCAGTGCAACAAAAGACACAATACAGGTATTTAAAAAATAAACATCGAAGAAGGTGAAAGAAAAAAAATAGATTAAAAAGATAAATTGACCCATAGACACCTCAACATCTATTACGGTCTCGATCACTACTGGGCGGTGTGTGTCTCATGGTTGCACCAAATGGGAGTCCAGCTCAGCATATGCCAGGTACAATACCAGAGGGGCAATTCTCGTAATTTTTAAGAACGTTCACAGTCTGATCTCAGTCTCAATCTGTCAAAAATACTTCAAATTTCCCTACATTTTGACAAGTTTTTGACATTTGTTTGTCGCCGAGATGAGACTGCGACTAGATTTTGAACGTTTTAAATTAGCAGAATTGGCCTACTGACGCTGGTATTCTGCTACATCCCGTTAGTGACATACGGGTGTCGGTGAAGGAGTGGGTCGTAATCCACCACGCGGGCCCAGTGCGGGTTGTTAGAAGTCACATGTCTTCGAATTTTTTATTCTAGGACATGCCGGTTTTCTCACGGTGTTTTCTTTCACCGTTTTAAGAGCAGTGGTGATGAAATAATTTACA
This sequence comes from Globia sparganii, assembly GCA_949316385.1. Classification (NCBI taxonomy): domain Eukaryota; kingdom Metazoa; phylum Arthropoda; class Insecta; order Lepidoptera; family Noctuidae; genus Globia; species Globia sparganii. Next base: position 16,022,267 of record OX438653.1, on the reverse strand, counting down.
CAAAGTAAAGCGCTTGTCTGGGTTCGAACCTACGACCTACAACTCGTAAAGTTGCGGCCGTTACCACTGGGCCACTGCTCTGTGTGGGTCGCAATCATATTATTATATCAACGTCAATAATTGTCAGAAACTTGTCAAGAATGTAGGTAATTTACCTACCTACAGGAATTTTTCGACAGATTGAGATAAGAATGCGAACGTTCTTGAAAATACGGGAATTGCCCTTCTGGTCTTTAATAACGTCCTAAGCATATTTTTCGAGAAGGTACCTAAGTATATTTTTTTCGTACACAGATAGATATACTAAATAAGATTTGTAACTCAAGTTCTATACACCCAGTATGCGTATATGTAATTATTCAATTTTAAAATATGTTTAAAAATATAAATAGGTACGTACGCCACCATGGCACTCTCAAGAGCTGTTCCTTAAAAACCGAATTACGCGTGCCTACTTCTCGAGGGTGATATGTTTATTTCATGGTATTATTCCAGTCAAAATGTATACTTTAGCTGAAATGATTATTATTTTGTTATTATTTACATCTATGCAGTCACGGCATAAATCTGTATGGGGCTGCAAGTGTGAAAAAGTTTTAAATTTGTATTTTCCCCCGTGATTCACCCCTCAAATTGTTGTAGGGTGTATAATATTATAACATTCACGCAGATTAAGTCGAGGGGGTCGACTACATAATGTACATATAGAAGATGAATCTCTGCCGAGGGTCGCGTCAATACATTTGTTTATTTTTTTGAGGAAATCTCCTTCAAGGAAGCGAATATTTCCGCTACGATCTTTTCTGGAGGGCAATATTTTCACGTAGGTATCTGTATAATAGTCTTTTTACACCAACAGATTTACGCAGTTAGTTTTAAAGACAGTCGAATTCTGGTCTGTTCCAAAAGTATCTATCTGTTGAAAATGGATCAAAAAGACGTACCTGTGGATGCCAATTTGTAGTGATTGATTTGATTACCAAAACCCAAAAGTCTGATTTTACCTAAATTACGTTAAAAATGTTTTTGGTCGATGATGTTTCAACGTTAATTCAATAATGATATACTTAATTTACCTAATTGTTTGAAAAAATCTTGCAATATTATGTTGAAACCATAATACAGATGAAAATGTTACTAATTCCATTTTGGGAGTAATTGCTTAAGAATTAGCACCGGGTTTATTTTCGCTCTCGTCAGATACTTTTGGAACAGACTATAGTAAAGTTTTACACAGTTTGGTGGATAAAGTTCTCCTCATACTTTTCACACCTCGCGTTCTGTTATTATGCAAACTATCTCTGACTGGACTGTTCGGATTCTATAACGCAACGGTTACTTTAGAAATTGAAATCAATCCGCCAGCGTTTCCATGGCTGGCCTTGTATTTATCGTTCAGGCTTTATGATGTTTTACCCATTTTTATTAAGTACCAATTAGTAGTTGCCTTTAAAAAGCTTTTGTGTTTCTAATGATGTAACTACGCTTTTTAAAATAAATGAGTATTTTTTAACTTTGTGGCCTTTTTCAAAGTTGATTGCAGTAACGAAGCTAGATCAAATGGGTTAGATTAGGTTAGAGCTATGACCAACCATGCGCGAGCCGAGATGGTCTCAGTAACTAAGCTAGGGTACCCCGTCCAAATGAGTTAGGTTAGGGTAGAACTGTGACCCCCCCGGTGGGTTCCCGCATTGTCGAGGCGGGGGGGCTCAGTAGCCGTGGCTTGGTCACCCACGGTGAAGCGAAGAGGAACCCGAGGAGGGGCCGCTCGTCAGGGCTTTTGCCTGTAAGCCGACGACGTAGCGGCCAACAAGTAGGTTGTGGTGCCGCTTGGGCGACATCGCAACTGAGGCGGGCCGCGATGTCGTATGGGAGGCATCGCGGCTGAAGGTTGGAGGCCGCGGCGGGAGAGGAGTGCCGGTATTGCGGTGCGCCGCTCTCCCTACCTTCCGCGGCCTTGACGGGGTCGCCACCGTCGATGGTGGACGCGGTAGGGCCGCAGGGGAGGAGGAGTGTTGGTATTACGTTGGCCACTCTCCCTATCCTCTGCGGCCGAAAATTGGCAGGCGGCGGGGCCAACGTCCTGACCCGCCGCAAGGGGACCAAGGGTACCCAGACACGGGGTCGTCTGGCGCCTATGTGCTGGTTTGGTCCCTGGGTGGTCACGGCGTGCTATGTGTTCTGGTGCGCCGGTGATGGGGAGCACTCCCCAGAGGAGGGTGCGGTGACGGACAGCCGCGGCGGGTTCACGGATGAGTGCTAACGCGTGCCCGTGTTCCCGCCATAAGCGGCGGAGGAGGACACCGTGGAGTTTTAGTGGGTAATAGTCCCACATAACTGCACTATCTCCCCGTGGTAGTGCAGTATGCATGAGCATTTCTCCACGTTAAAAAAAAAAGGATAGAACTGTGACCAACCGCGCGCGAGCCGAGCGAGCGCTACATCGAAGTTGGTCGTATTTAATTGGCTATTTATTATTTTAGGTAGTTAAAATAGGTATTATTTGGGGTTCGAATAAATACATGCTTTCTATTTAACCACATTCGGCGGTGACCACATAACGTCAGAGGGGCAATTCCCGTAATTTTAAGAACATTCACAGTCTGATTCAGTCTCAATCCGTCAAAAATATTTCTAGTTTCCCTAAAGTTTTGGACATTGATTGTTGTTGAGATGCGATTGCGACAAGATATTGACCGTTTTTAATTACTGGAATTGGCTTTCAGGTGGGTCGTCTTTTTTCCATCGAAAAAACACAGAAGAACTAGTTAATATACATACCGTGTTTCCCGGTGTTGGCTGCCGCGAAGGCGGTGCTAAGTATTACGAGGTGCACCAGCATGCTCCCTCCTCGCGCGGCGGACGCACATCGAGCCGAAAGCGCACTGCGACTTGCTTCTACTGGAACAAACATAACAAGGTATAAGTTTAGAGGAGTCTTTAGTGTGCATACACACGGGCGACAGTCGACGACAGAGGTACCTGCAACCGTCGATGCGTGTCGGCGACAGGCATCAACGCATGTCAGCGGCAGCCATTTGAGCACCACCGTACTCAAATACACGAGCGACGCGTTGTTAACGTGTATCGACGGTTGCAGAATGCAGTTGCCTCTCGTCGTCGACGCGTCTCGCTCGTGTGTATGCACACTTACGGAACAAACATAATAAAATCATTTAAACGCTCAGATCGGCACGAATGTAGAAGGTGTTGGATTAGCGAGTCAGTAAAGTTAATAGCAAATGCCCCGTATCGTGAAATAAAAAAAAACAACTTTGACAAAATACATATTTCTTTAAAGTATGGTTTCGTTCGTAGCACCATAAAATATGTAAGTATGAGTACTTTAAGGGAAAATCGCTTTTGAATCTTGCGTAAGTGTAAGGTATTTATGCTCAGGAAATAGACTATAAAGAGTAAAGATAGAAACCACCTACCATCCATACCATCCATAACATCTGTGACTCCCTTTATTGACAAAATCGAGACGCTGGACTGACACCAAAAATCATTCGATTGGAAAAAATACTCCCCATTAATTTTGGATGGACAAGAATTGTTTGTGGTTCTTGGAAATTGGAGTACTTGTACATAAAATATATGGAATATCACGAAGGTAATTTTTTCATAGTTTCGTTGTTCACCATTTTTTGAATACCTTTCGTCTACATATACTTAGACGGAAAAAATCGATAAAAAAACATAAATATTCATCAGTCCCTTAAGACAGATTAAGATTTATCGGAAATTATGTAATAAGTAAGTCACCTATTTTAACGGATGAGATAACTATCTACACAACAGCCTCTGGTAGTCATATTATTTGATGAGGTGGAAAATTCTCGGGACCAATAATTGGGTCGGGTTTACTGAGCGGCCATTTGACTAAATAGTATCTTACCTCTTCAGTATTGAGGCGTGGTCTCTTTACTAAGGTAAGCTGAAAATTCAAGGTTTGAATCACAAATAATAGGTACCTAATTTCAAAGTAGGTACAGTCATCACGGGTATGATATCTTGAGATATGACGGCAAATATATGACATCGAAGATCTACGACTATCTGGCGAGACAAGCGTCGTGACGTCAAAATATAGGATGCTGCATCGGCATCAAAAATATGTGTCAATGCAATATTAAAGGACCAATCTCACGTTATAAATATCTGCCTACTCAGTTAAAAACCAGAAACATGACTGTGATACTTCATCTAATCACCGAAAATTAAGACATCTGAAGGCCAATTCTCGTACTCGTTTAAATTGAAATCGCAATCACATCTCAGCGACAACAATATTTTTGAATTGTCAAAAATGTATGTAAATAAATGTTATTTTTGACAGATTGACACTGAGACGATTACAATGCGAACGTTCTTAAAAATACGGGAATTGTCCCTCTGATCAATACTTGTATCGAAAAAAATTATACCAGTCCGTGTAGCTTACATCTTCCTGGAAATGGTGTCAGAGTAAAGAACACGTGACGTTCAAATGTAGGACCTTGCGTAACATTTTTCTAGATATCTAGGTAACGTCAAAGGCAGAAGATTTCACGGCGAACTTACATTGTTTCTGACGGCTGACGTAACAAAATGTTTAGTACCTATCTATGTAATTTCAAATCTCGACACAGTTCCTGCTGTGTCGTGGCATAAAATACAGAAAAATATTGTTATACATAGTTTTATGTGTCTCAATAGTGGTAATCTCAGATCATTGTTTTAATTTTACAAGAATTAAGATTAATATAATCTTAAAACCACTATACGAAGCCAGAATGAAAATTTATTTAAGTACACAATTGCTACTAAATTCTCATAGTTCCCTTTGGAAAAATGTTCAACTGCGGCTAAATAGAGCGGAAAACAAGTACCACAAGTACCAATAAGAGTTTTCGTTGTTAAATAAAATATAATTCCATCGAGGAACTGGAAGCGGTTTGGATAACAACTCTTTAATTGAAAGTTTAGCAATTTGCTCTTACCCTCCCAAATGGACCCGAAGGAGCGCAGGGCAACTCATCCAGCGTTCCGAAATTGAAAGTAGGCAGATGCGCTTAATTACCGGCACAGATGCTGGCCTCCTCGTCTCACCGACACGCTTCTCTCGAGATGAACCTCCTAAGACGAGGCCACCGACAATATTTGCCGGCTAAGACGTGCTCAAACGACTTTTTTCAGAGCTCCATTCGCATGCCGACGCCGTCAGTAATTAAGAAGTTAATCGGGAATTAAGTAATTAAGAATCGTCACAAATGATTATACCTCTTAGCAGAAGTATAAGTGGCAGTTACGTAGCTCTCATTTGTGGAATACAGATAGTAATTAATGCAATATGGTAAGTCCAAACTTTTTTGCACACCCAAATTGCTGATAAAAGTGCCTAACTGTTTAAAACTCGCGAAAGCGTATTACGAAGGAGAAATTGCCAGGAATTTGAACTCCGGGGAAAACCTCCATGTATCTGATACGGACTAAATAGAATTCGATTCCTGCGATTTGATATTAGGTATCGAATCTAGGCTAGGTTTGAGTTTTCCAATAATGTTCAACTAAGTGTCCTCCACCCGGAGATATGAATCGTAGTCAAATAGAGGTAGCTGAGTATAAAGAGGTCGTTACGAGGCCTCGGGAGGTGGACGGGCCTCCTACGTGGGATGTCACACGAGCCAAGTGAATCAAACTTCCCTTTACATTTTATCTAACTGCAAGGGCGGTCGAGTTTATGTTCCTCGCCCTACTTGATTTAGTTTTGATGGCGGAAGGGAGACGCTTTTAGATAAATGATTTCCACAAGCCCCACTAGACGCTGAAGTGATTTGGTGCTAGGATTTGCAACAATGTTATAGTTTATAGGTGTGGTTTGTTCGTTGCAGCGTAATAAGGGACGTAATGGGATGGGATTCGTCTGTGAGGGACGTTTAAGTGGATTAAATATTATTGCTCGTAGCGACAGATGGGGCTTAGGTACCCGTGGTTATAGTTTCATCCGTGCTTGCGAATTTAAATTTAACTAAGTTTGTTTTCGTGGAAATTTATCTAATATGAATATTTTAAGTTTGTTAGCTTAGTTGTTATATTTATTGTGAATGCTGTGGTCTCCCATAAGTAAAGGAGTACACCTACTTAATACCTGAGTGGCAATTCTCGTCATATTAAGAACATTCACAGTCTGATCTCAGTCTCAATTTGTCAAAAAACACTTCTAATTTCCCTAAGTTTTTGACATTTGTTTGTCGCCGAGATGAAACTGCGACCAGATTTTTAACGTTTTAAATTACGAGAATTAGCCTTCTGATGTTGCCCTATAATTATGTGTAATATACCTATTGTGTGTGTAACTGTGTACTTATCTTTTGTTGGAGATCCTAAATAAAGAAATAAATAACAAGAAATTATCAAAAATCAATATTTGCCAAACAATAAAATCTGAAGGCCAATTCCCGTAATTAAAAATGTTCAAAATCTAGTCGCAATCTCATCTCAGCTACAATCAATGTCAAAAACTTATCAAAAATAAAGTTAGGTACTTTTGAGATAAAAAATGTGAACGTTTTTAAAATTACGAGAATTGCCCGTCTGTTCAGCAGTGCAGTCGAAACAAACAGACGAACACATCCTACGTGCAGTAAGTTCAATATAATATGTAGGTAAAAGTAATTATTTTGTTAGGTAAGTATGTTATTTATTAAACAAACTTCGAAGGAGAAACTATGATTACTTGCTGGTTACCGTAGTACGAGTATTGTTGATATTGCATTAAGCGACTGCCACGTACAGACGCCAGCACATCAACCTACTACAATCTGTCAAGTTTCTTCAATAGATTTTCAACTTTACCGCTACAGAATAAGGTTTAAGGTTGATTGGGGCTTGATTTGCTGGCGTCTGTACAACAAATCGAGTTTACTAAATGCAGAGAGCAAATAGTTAGGTACTTGTTGTTGGAATATTATCAATCTTAGATTGGATTTAAATATGATCATTAGGAGAATTGAGAGATTAATATGATCACACACATATACTTACCCCAACAAGCTTACACCCACATACAAACACGTCAAGGTTACACAACCACTTTAGGGAATACTCCATAAAATGGCAACAGTGGTGGTGGTAGAACGTACTGATGACTGGTGCAAGCTTGATGGCTCAATTTTAAACGCTTCTTCTTTCCTTAACATTATACTAGAGGCGATTAGGTTATCACAATTAACAGTACAGCGGTTTTTACAAGTTGTTATCAGTCTCTTAAAATAATCAATTTATAATAAAAATTAAAACTGTTTTTTATTCAAACAAAATAAATCGCTAAAAAATTGGCACGACATATTAAGTTTAATGTTGTTAAATGCTTTACCGAAAAAAAGGTCCCAAGGCTAGAATGTTAATTGTTATTAATTATTTGAATTGCGTATGTTTAGAATGGTTCGTGGTTTCAATTAATGTGATAACCTAATCGTTACATTGTATACATAAGCTCATCATAAAAATATGCTAAGTATTTAAAAATACTGTTTACCACAGCCCAGTTACTGGGTAATACGATAAGACTAAGACTAAGACTGGTTTTGGTAAGACTGGTTGTCAGACTTTCGGGCTTCTAACTACTCGTAACGACTGTCAAAGATCCACGAATGACAGCCGGGACCAACGGCTTAACGTGCTTTCCGAGGCACGGAGGGGTCACGGAATGTAAAGATGGTCACCCATTCATAGACCAACCGCGGCAAACGTAGCTTAATCTGATCGATCGACCTGTACGGCTGTTATTATTTAGCCCCCATAGAGTCAAACCTACCATGCAGTATAAAAATATAACAACCTTATTATCCACACAGACGCTAACTGAAAAGGTTAGCTAATTAGCCTAAATGTAAAATAAACCATGTATAGCAAATTTTATTGTGCTACGTCAAATAAATAGCTTTAATAATTTCAATGTAGTTACTTTAATCTACAGGGGAAATCTGTCAGGACACTCCCTTTTCATGTGAACACATCATTACACACATATCACACATCATTAAATCACTTTGATATAGGTATTCACTTGCATCCCGAGTATGGAGTAGGTTTTCATTCTTAATATTATGTAAAACTTTTCCTATGAATCAGATATCCATATTGATTTTGGTCTCTTAACTAAACTTCGGATACGTTCCAAATAGACAGATAGACATTTCCGTTTAAATATTACCAAACCTTCACAACCTAACAAGATTACGTAGTTATAAATCAACGCATTCCTTCTTACAAGTTGATTAGAGTTTCAGAACACAGCTATACGATCAGAACGTTTCTCAGGCAATTCTCTCCAAGAGCGAAATGTGTTAATGCTTAGTTCTAATCAAAGAGTCGTTAGCCGCGGGCTCAGCAGTCGATTACGACTATTATAGGATACAATGGGAACTACTCGACACTTCCTTGCGATAAGGGAGCGAGACTTTGCAGAATAACGGTGTATAGAGACACGGATAACTCTTTTGTATTGAACCGTTTAGCAGTTTGTTGTACATTATCCTGTTTTCAAGAAAATACGTTTTGGCGGAAGGATTGACCTACATTACCTTTTACCTTATTTTGGCTAAGGTTTGAAATAAATTGGCAATAAACCAAAATAGAGACAAATTTTGTAATAAATAACAAGAACGACTAAGTACCGTTTAAGGTAGCAATATAAATTGGTGAATAATATCCAAGGCCCACAACAATCTGAATCATTTTGAAGGATATTGCTAATTCATTGCTTCATATGTTCGAAAAATGTGTCTGCTCAACATCTATAAATCAATGAATGTGGTTGAACCGTCAAAATGAAAGCCATTACTACTGTAAGTGTGTTACGCAATTACTTCGTAGGTCCTCGTTTTATCATCATTTTGCATAAAGAATACTACCTAATTATGATGATTTAATCAGAAAATCTCAAGGGCGACGCTCTAGAAGGTCATAATAGTGACCCTATTGGTGGTGTTCTTCAAAAAGGTCAGGTGAGTAGTGTGCTTGAAATCCCTGAGCATGACCAGATTCGTAAACGAAGCAAGAGAAGTGTGTACCTCATGCTACGTCTACATTGTCGCAATAACGTGAACGACAATTCACGCGCTTTCTCCCGCACACCGTTCGACGTCTCGCTCGCTGTACAAAACAGAGCGCGAATATCGAGAAATATGAAGGTGTCGGAATAAGAAATAATTACACGCGCTTGCGATGACGTTGCTTACGGAGTGAGCGACTCAGCGGTGCGGTAGGCGGTTGAGGAAGGGACGCGCTTACCACGGACCGGCAAACTTAGCGCAAACGGGTCGTAGTTCACGTTATCCCGACAATGTAGCCCTAGCATAAGGATGCAGGTAGTTTTTACCTACCTTCACGGGAAAAGACGTGAATTTATGTATGTATGTAAAGTCAGTTCAAACTTATGTTTCAAATTAATATTATTTCAAGTTCAACAAATATCAGCTTTATTTTAATACACATTAAGTTGATTTCAGAGTGACTAGGACTATTGAAAAAGTTATTAAACATTTTGTAGTTGTAACGTACCTAGACTGAACTTTCTTGTATAGGACTTAAGTTATTTTTCCATAAACTCATAATTGTTTACATTTTTGGAAAATAAATCGCAAATCCAGATTATATACGTGTCTCCTCAACGTTTCTAACATAAATCTTTATTATAACGCATGTAGCAACAGCTACACTTACATCAAAAGGAAACGGGTACATTTCCTTAAGATATGTATATGCATGCGTTGTTCAGTATCATGAGTGAAATCAACCCCTAAACGGATGTAGCCGACCAAATCAACAATGTGTAATAATGTTAGTTTACATCGGGGACATTAATTTCTACATAGAGGACATAATTTACAAACAAAGGACGTTTGCGAATCAAATAATATTTGAATTTGGCTAGCCGAAAACGCCTTAGAACATTTCCTCCGTGTAGAGTTTTTAGACCGATGCTGACAAATGAGGCGTCTGTACATAGATTTGTCTTAGCAACGCCTAGGTTTAAGAGAAATACTTTTTGCGCACTTTTTAGGCTATGCTTAAAGTTATAAGAACAAGGACCTATTTCATTTTTCCGTTTTGAAAATTTGTGCTTCAGATCATAAGTAATTTGTATCTTCAAAATATTGTTAAAACAGGTACCAGGTACCAGGTACCTATAGGTACTTTACTCTTTTGACAATGGTACCTACTAAAGTAGGTAAAGCTAGAGGATAAAGGACCTTTTCATTACGAATTTTTAAAAACTTGTAATTTGTATCTTCAAAATGTTGTTATTAAAACATCATCATCTTACACATTTACCTATCTTATAAATTATAACTATCACTATTATAGTAATATTTATTTTCGAAGTATGTAAGTATATTCTCATATTATTTGTTTTATTTAAATATGTCAATTGTTTTTTTTTTTATTTTATGTTTTTTATTTTCTCTTCTCTTACACACAGTGTCTACATATCATTTTATCTATATTCCTGTCGCAGGTATGCTGGAAGAGATTTCTTTACTAATAAGCATCACCTTTGTACGTACTATTCTGTTCATTTCTTATTGTGTGTGTATACTTACTGATTTAAAAAGCTCCAAGCCCGGTCATACAATTCTTCCACTAATGAAACAAAATACACAATATTTTGTAATCACGGTTATTGACTCAACATATTGACAATCTAACCATTTTCACTGCGCAATAAAACAATGTCCGGACTAAATTCCTTCAAGATTTCCGATTTCACCGGTCCGAAATCTTTGAAATCTATTGTATTACGCCATCTCGTTGGATGTCTCACATTTCAAGACTACAGACGTAACAGTTTATTTCAAATTCTTTCTACGGCTGTTCATATTTTAAACCATTTTTATTTTGTACGAAACTCCCAGGTTGTCGAATTTTTTTTTTGTATTGACCAAATTTGGGTGACATGTGAAAATTTGAATAGTTAAATTGGGACAGTAGCTTTTTCCTGGACGAGTGAAGTAGATACATTTTATTTTAAATGTTCTGTTCGAATTAAGGTGCATACATTGTATGAACAGGGGGCAGGGGCCCGTGGATAAATAATAACAGCCGCACAGGTCCATCGGTTAGGTTAAGCTACGCTTGCCACGGTTCGTCTGTGGAAGGGTGACCATCTTTACGTACTGAGACACTTCAGTGCCTCGAAAAGCACGTTAATCCATTGGCCCCGGCTGTCATTTGCGGATTTTTAACAGTCGTTATGGGTAGTCAGAAGCCCAAAAGACAAAGACTGACAACCAGTCTTACCAAGGGGTATCGTATTACCCAGGAACTGGGCTGTGAAGGTCAGGTAGGCAGTCGCTCCATATAGTATTCAGTTGCATCCGGTTAGACTGGAAGCCGACCCCAACATATTTTGGGAAAGGCTAGGCAAATGATAATGTATGAACAATTTTTCCTTTCAGTAATACTGGTAGTTTTATTTACAGAAATGGGCGAAGTTAATTGATGTTTAGAAATCTGTTTTTCTTTACGACTATCCCCGCCTGCATTACAAATACAATCATCATCATCATCTGCCTAGCCTTTTCCCGACTATGTTGGGGTCGGCTTCCAGTCTAACCGGATGCAGCTGAATAACAGTATTTTACATGGAGCGACTGCCTATCTGACCTCCACAACCCAGTTACTGGGTAATACGATACCCCTTGGTAAGACTGGTTGTCAGACAGGTTATCGTTATTATTATTATTGTTATTATTTTTTGTTGTTAGTTTATTTGTCATTACAAATACAATTTGCATTGAAAGTATTTTCGTTTAAAAAAAGCAGTAATTTATAATATTACAGAGAACGCTCCATAATATTTTTTTCAACACACTTGCTCGTAATGTGGCTCTTAATGAACCGCTTTTAGTTCCATAATGCAGTGTATTAAACACGCGTGCATTTTACTTTATATTACCGCATTAGTGCGGTAACGCCACAGATAAGTATACAGGGTGCAATTGAAGTCATGGGCATTATTTTAACCTAAGGCACTACTCATGATACTAATTGCATTAGGGCTACTATTACGCAAATCAAAAATATTATTAATGCAAGTATGGAAAACCTTAAAATGTAGTAAGTCATAGAAAGTATCAAACACTTTGCGCTTCTCGATAGCAAATGCGTAGGTACATTACGCCGTACGCGTCATTGGGCGTGAATTCTTTGACCCCGCCCGACTCACGTGACATTCGTAAGTTGCCAATGAATTGATTCATAATAAATTCCAACTTTCCCTTCGTACTTTGCCGGCTTAGGACGGTCAAAACTACGTCAACTAACATACATTAAAAAAAACATTTACGTACCTAGCTTGTGGATTGTTTTGAAAAAACCTTATTTGTCGGTAAAGTGACAGAGGGTAAACGGGTGCTCTTCCACGAGCTTGTGCATGTGCCAGCACGTGAAAAGACGAAAAATCCAACAGGTTCTTAGTGGTTCTGGTGGAAAGAGACCCCGTGAAGGAATAGGGTCGTTTGGGTTGCGGCGATGGAACATTTCACGAGTTCATACTAAATTTCTTGTGCGATCGTAAATTACAACCATTTGTGGGTATTGTTGGTTGGTGTACCTAGCCTGCACATTACGCGGTCGAGGCATCGTGTACACAAACACACACACAAATACTACACTAACACTTAATACACTGCAATCCAAGCACCGTATGACGCGAGCGGCGAGTACGGCGATTACATCACGGGATCAATAAATCAATTACGCGTCAATGCACCTGCGCAGTCGTTATGACACTAGTTCCGGGTTCATGTTGCGGCGGGAAGCAGACCCCGCGCGGGGGTGATATTCGTATTTTTGCGAGTGAGGGAGTGGGACGGAGAGAGTTCAGGGAATCCCGCCGGACGGCATGTCTTTTAGCCCATTGTTATTATTACTTGTAAGGAAAAACCCGCGCGCGCGCAGGTGATGTTTGTTTACATTTCGCTTTGCGCTGTACTGCGCTTTAAGATTTTGATACTTCAACATTTATTGGCGTTAACGAAGTATTTTGTTTTAATTACTTTAAGTGTTTATTTGCAATAATAAGCCTTGTGCAATTTGACTTACTAGATTTTTAAGGTTTTCCTTAATTGCATTAATAATATTTTTGACTAGCTGCGCCCCACGGTTTCACCCGCGTAAGTTTTGATCCCGTGGGAATATCGGGATAAAAAGTATCCTATGTGTTATTCTGATGTATAAGCTATATTACTGTAAAGTTTCATCAAAATCCGTTCAGTAGTTTTCGCGTGAAAGAGTAACAAACATCCATACATCCATACATACAAACTTTCGCATTTATAATATTAGTAGGATTTGCGTATTAATAGCCCTAATGCAATCAGTATCGTGAGTAGTGCCTTAGGTTAAAATAATGCCCATGACTTCAATTCCACCCTGTATACTAGTCGGACATTAAATTTGTGCGCTTTTTTTAATCTCATCCAAGAGACTTCTTGCCAAAAGGAATCCGCGGGCCATATTTCACATTTTCTTTTAAATAGTCTGAATAAAATTGTCCTTAGTCCCAAAATGAACTAAAATTTATTTACCTTAAATTGTCCGTGGAATCAAATGGAAAAGACCCTGACTGTTGTTCTATTATTGCGGATTCTCAGTGAACTAACGTATATTTCTCTATGCCAATAGTACTTTCTAATTCCATACTAACTAAACTACAACTTGACATACGACAATACTACGATCAGTCAAAACATTATTTCGTGTTTATTATATTTTTTATATAGGCTAGGTTTAGCGGTTTTGCTAGTGCCTTTATTTACACCTGCGCGCGCATCGCTAGCACGGTGCGCGGAATAAACAAAGCCATCGCGCCATTTTCCATAAATATTTGCTAAATAATGAATACAAGTCTGATTTTGTACTCGCAAATGTGTTGAAAAACGTCAAATTAAACGCGTGCGCATTAATCATTACACACTTGGTTCCCTTAAAGCTCTCGCCTACGGCTCGTGCCAATAATACCGCCTCGGGTATAGTGACCAACATAGCACACATGTATCATAATGTACTATAGTTGTATTGTAAGTGATTGATCACATTTTTCAAATTCAATTGCTCAAAAGACCACAATAACCACCATAATAACAGTAATCGCAATTCGTTGTCCAATTTAAATTGTCAATAATATTATATTATTACGTAATGTACTTGGACCTATGTTATATCAATATTTGTAATCAGACAATTCCAACATTGACAAATAAACTAGATCATTTACCATTCAATTTGTTTCCAAAACTAATTTCAATTCACAATTAGATTTCCGTGAAGCTAAAAAGACCATTATTGCACCGGGCGCGGCGAACATGTTAACACGATTAGGTCTTTCCACCCCGCATACAGGGACAGTGTTCTACTTTCGGCGAAAAATAAAATTTTAATGGTGAATCATTTTTATATACCTATCACGTACGATGTCCATGGTCTACCGGTCACTTTCAGAAAAGGGAGGTAATGGTACGCCATGCTTTTATGAGTATAACAGTGTGATTATGATTAATGGTTCAAAATCATTTCCTATTTAATTTTCTTAGCTGTGGCATAGCTATCTATTCACACATTAACGTAGTGTGTATTATGGTGTGTAGTGCGCGTCGTCGTCAACAATTAATCTTCATTAATGGTTCACTTAAGCTATGTGCGGTTTCCGCCAAACTCAAGAGAATATACGGCATGTATGTGACCTTAACTCCTTTGTTTTACTTAACTTTAAACTATTTTAATGCCCCAACAAATTAGAACTAAGTATACCTACTCTTAACAAGCCGTTAATATTTATCCGCGTTTTAACAAAAACATGTGAGCACATTCTCTGCGGGCTCCCGACATTACAATGTATTTTCTAATGAAATTGCTCGCCTACTTCGAGATCTTAAAATGCTTCAAACTTTTTGGGTACCTAAGTATTTGATTTTTATAGAACATGGCATAAGCGATATTTAGAAATCTTCCGTCTTCCCGCGTTTGAGTAATTTGTATAATTTTATTGGAAGAAATACAAAGCCGTAACGAAAGAGCCGTAACAGCGTTATGCACGGATTAATTTATAACAATATTCCGAACGCACTCTGAATAAACATTGTACATAATTTTCCTGTAATTTGCACTCAATCTCGCTGCAAAAAAATAACGTCTAATATTCAAGAGATCTGTAATGAATTCAAAATTAATGCAAAGTGGTTAGCTATAAATCTCCAGAGCTTTGGGGCAATAAAACAAAAAATGAGAATTACCAGTTTGATAAAACAAAAAGTTTGTTTGGCAAGTGCCCCAGAGGACACGTCTAAACTCTGCCCGTGTCGGCCTACGGAGTACGGACCTCTACCTCTATTCCAATTTCTACTTTTTGTACGTTTCGGACACGTTCAATGTGGCTTGTTTATTTCAGTTAGTGCTCGCGTACGATGCGTCGACGGTTAACAACGTTTTGGCACTGTTCCCCTCATTTTTAATAAACGCGTATTCGTTTCCTATTGTATTGTTTAGACAGTTGTTTCTATAGTTGTATCATTCAAATGTCATGCCAATTGATAACGGTTCGTTACACTTTTCGGTATTGTTGTACAAAACTTTTTTGTGTAAGAAATATTTCGTCATCATGTCACAATTAACGCGAGGCTTGTCGGCTAGGATTTTAATATCGTTACAGAACGCACCGGAATTAGAAGATACGGCTTCTAATAGAACAATATTAACAGTAAAACGTGTAATTGGAATCAACGGCTTGGGCGCAAAGCTGTACCGGCGGATCACAGGATCCCGTATAGGAACAATGTTAATGATCGCAGCTCCGAGCTTCCCCCTCCAAAAACGGTCCACATAAAATTTTACGAAGACTACATTTTGTAAAATAAAGTAATACCGCCACGTCCCGTCCATTCACACTTGAAATAACGACGGATTCTGCGTAGACTAGACATCGCTAGTTTTTGCGATCTCAATTTCTATTAACATTTACGAATTATGCGACGAAAAAGTTTCTTCTTTTCAACGAGCGTCGAGCTCGAGCATCATGTATAAAAGATAGTTTTACGTCTTTTATCAAGCTGATTTTCGTATTGGAAAGATTTAAATTACAAAAAAAAATTGTTATTAAAGAAGCTACATTCGAACCTCTTTAAAATCTTTTTCAAATAAAATATGTCGTTGAGTAGGTACCCCTCGGTAAAACACTCGCTTTGAACAAATACGAATTTTCAATATCTCTCGAAGCGCTTTTAAATATTTTGTGTATAGGTACTTCTTTATAATAAGTACGCAGTATTCTAGGGCCATTTGCCCTGCCATAAACATGAATGGCGCCAAAACGTCTCTCTTATCTCGGGCATTTCTCGGAGGGCGGAAGCGGGGCCCTAAAGGCGGTGTGCCGTTCTTCAAGTGTGGTCCTAAAGGATCTCGAAATAAGGGCCGAGGGATCCCTTTGAGAAAGCACTACGTTCTTATAGCAAATGGACTGTGAGAAGAAACTCGCAACCGATTGCGATATTGATTTTTATTTAAGCGATTCTTCGTCTTACGCTCGAGCTAATCTTCATCTAAGAATAGACCTGGTGTTATGTGGACGATATTATAACTACATACGTGTATTATGTAACTTGATTACCGATAATTTGTATTATAGTTTCGGAAACTATCAAAACATAATATTATATATTAACAAGAGATGTTGCTATGTAACGCTAAGCTAATACTCCTAGTTATTTGACGGAGTAATGTGTAGGTAACATTCGATCCCCTTTGTTCTCGCAATATGCAGTCAATCCACCTCAAATAACTTACTCACCATGTCAGTTCCAAAGTGTAGTTTCTTAGTGTTCCCACTAAAGCATAAAGAAAAACCATGCGTACGGACGGTCCAATATATTTGCCCACCGCTCGTCTTTCCAACATCTTTCAGAAAGTTTTCCGGAGGAGTGTACAACTGTACGGAAATCTGGAGTAATTGCTCATTATAATATGAACCCTTATTTGTCTGCGCCTTCATGTGGCTACATATTCATGGGGCAAACTTGATGCGGCGGATAAGTCGGTGAATTCGTCACCAGTCCTACTGGAAGTTTGTTGCTCGTGAATATTTATGGGATAATGCAGTTATAATACATGCCGGGCTCGGTGTTTATGTCGCATTTAATTACCTGTTCCCTAATTCCTCGAAGCTTTGCTTTGAATTAATCGAGAACGCAAGACGCGTTTTATTATGAAAAGTTTTGCGTTAAGTAAACAGATTGGGATCGTTTTGTTCGCTTGGGTTAATTTGAACAATTAGAATTGTTGTAGAAATTTTAAGGAAGTATACAAAAGATCGTTAGTATACAAATGATAAATTTCTTGTGAGTTTTAGAATGTAAATCAATGTTCGTTTTTAGCTGCGTTTGTTTCTTTTTCCGACTTCATAAAAAGGAGGTTATTAATTCGACACATATGTATGTAATATTATTGGAACTGCAATATATTCACATATGACAATCTATTAAAGGCTTCGAAACAAATATACAAAATTTTAAAGATGTAAGTATGTATGTTTGTCCACCCATTTCTCTGCAACTATTAATCGGATTGTGACCATTATTTTATTGGCTTACGTTTACTTCAACTTAAGGAACAGTGCAAGTTTCATCAATGTCGGCTTAATAGTTTTCAAGATATGGACTAATACTTGAAGTGTGACGGCCTTTTTTTTTGAGGGTGGGAAAATAGTGTTGCCCAAATTCAGTCTTGGTCTTGCAGTCTTGGTCTTGTTCTTGCGTTTTTGCAAGACCAAGACCAAGAACAAGACCGCGTATTTTTAGCAAGACCAAGACCAAGACTGATCGTGCAAGACTTGAGCAAGAACAAGACTAAGCCTGCAAGACTCTTGCGTCTTGCAGCTAGGACTTAGCGCTATTTCACGGAGTAGTTAGGTGTAACAGTTCGGTGTATAGGTACGCTTAGGAATTCTATGAGACGCAAAAAACTGTATCAAAGAATATGAAAAACTGGACCTATGCGCATTACGACTAATACCATAAACATACCTACATAGCGAATAAAAAAATATCCATTAAAATCAAACTGAGTGCATGCATAGTTATGTTTTAACCATCGGCACTTTGATAATGCGGCATCAAAGGTTTTGTACTTACTTCTCAAAGAAATTTGCCGCTTTTCGGAAGTACATGGTTATGATACACGCGCCGGCGGCTTCTTTTGAAATCATATACAACAATCGTTGCCGCCGCGCCGAAATCACAACATTTGACACTATTTGATTGCCGCCACAGGGCGTAGGTATACTCATGCAAAATAATTTCGAATTTTAAGAGTACCTACAGGTGTTCCAAAGAATAAATAAGTTTCAGAGTGCTTAGAATGAAAATGAATACATTATACTGATCACGCAAGTAGTATTATGATTAGGATAAAATGGTAAGGATAGGTAGTAGATGTCATAATAATTTATTCTTGTAAGTATATATTATAATATTGATTATATGGTTTTAAACTAATTACTTAGGTACTATTATTGTACATTTAGTCATTATATTTCTTAAGTTTTTACAAGAAAAAATAGCAAAAAAGTGTTCAAATATCACCCGTTTGATAAATATTGTAGCCACTTTTAAATATACTTGAAACGTGTAAAAAAATTCTACAAAACTAATAAAATAATATAAAAAGCGTAGGTACTTACCTACTAATAAAATAAAAAGCCTGCGATAAGAGTTTTGTATTGCTTACCAGCCCGAATATCTCTGAGAGAGATGATGAGAGTAAGTATTTACTAGCAGTGCCCGCGACTTCGTCCACGAGGAATAGTAACTTTGGAGGTATAGTGACGTTCAGGATTTATTTATTTATTTTAAAACTTCTGTCATCAAACATACAAACAAACTCTTCAGCTTTATAATATTAGTATAGATGTACGCCAAAACATTCACTTATACGTAAAGAATAGTGATTGGCACTAATTCTTTACATATATTTTATTCACGCGTCACGTCTGTACAAGTAGGTAATAATCTGTGTTTGTACGCCGCACGCGGCATCGTTTGATTTGCGGCGGCATCCTTTTAATAGAGCCGGCACGTGGCGAGGCGGCGCGTAGAAAGCAAGGAAACGTACTATAAATAAAGGAATTATTTTAATTCCAGTCATTTCCAATTGAGCTGTGCTTCGAGTCTAACTTAATAATTGTTTTTACTAATTCTTGTTGTTTTCTAAAAACGTATCACGTGTACAATTTAATATGAGTGACGAAGATTCAAATTATTCTAGTCCGAGTAACGAGAGTTTGAGTCACAGATCTAAAAGACCCAAAAGCAAATTTGAGGAGTTTTTCGAAATAATTCATGCATCCCAAACTGCCTTGTGTAAATTGTGCCAACATAAAAAGATTGAAATAAAAATGAAAAACAGAAACACTTCAGGCTTAAGGAAACATCTAATATCTTTCCACAAAAAGGAATCACAAATATTTCTTCCTGTTAAACCAAAATTAAGTGGAGATATCACAAGCTTTTTAGTAACCGCTGGAAGAAGTGGACAGGTAAGAATATTTTTTTAACAACGGTCGAAGTTGTCGCTACGGGAATTTTAACTCCGCGTAGCTATTCATGCGATACTTTCAAAAACGCCATTAACTTACGTAAGTATTTTTGAGTTAGTGGTGTTTTCATCTAGGGGTGCGACATATTAAGTATGTAATTATCGTCTTAAATATTTTTTATAAACACCCATATTTTCATTTGTTTTCATAATCGGCCAGTAACAACTAAGTACTTTATTTTGGTAAATTACAGTACAGTGCAACCTTAATATAACAAATGTCAATTTAACGATTTTCTCGATTTAACAACAACAAACCTCCTCCTCCTAAACGCTCAAACCTAGTATGTTTTAAATAATAACAGAAGATTTATTGTTTTATTTCAGTCGGAAAACAGCAGTGACAACATCGCGACAGCTACAGTTGATTGGGTGGTGAAAAAATATCTTCCCTTCTCATTTTTCGATGACGAAGCTACACAAGTATATTTTCGACGTATTTGCCCTAATATGGTGTTTCCTAAAAGGTCTACACTTAGAAGGAAAGTCAAAGAGCGATTTGAAGAGCTCCAATTGAATCTCAAGGAACGACTTCAACAATTATCATCTAAAATGTCGTTTACCATTGATGGGTGGACGTCAATTGCTGGTAGGAGTTACTACGGGGTTACTATGCATTATATAGACAACGAATGGAAGTATCGATCTGTAGTTCTTGATTTTATACCATCACGCGGTCGACATACTGGGGAAGATATTGCAACGATTTTCCATGAATGTTTATTGGAATATGACATAATTGATAAAATACAAGGTATCACGGTCGACAACGCAACTGCAAATACCAAATTTATGTATGAACTGGGCAAACAGCTGCCGCCACACTTTGATTCAGACAATCAACATTTCCGGTGCTTTGCTCACATTTCAAACCTTGGTGTACAAGATTTATTAAAGACCTTAGCATTACACTGTGAGTCTGACACTAACGCGCAAGATCAGCAGTATGAAGACTATGCAGACGAAACTGAGGATGAGGAAGATGAAGAATATGCACCAAATATTGCTGACTCGCGTACATCTGTAACAAAGTTACGCAGTGTTTCCAGTAAAATAAAAAGAAGTGAGATAGTGAAGAAGAAGTTTCAGTCTGCTTGTGAAGCAGCTGGCGTGCCATCAAATCTAAATGCCATTCTTGACTGTCCAACAAGATGGAATTCCACACATGATATGATTGGATTTGGTTTAAAAGTGAGAGCGGGCATTAACATATTGTGCAGTTCTGTCACCGAATTGAATGATTTTCAAATCACAGCTAGTGAATGGCAGGTACTCGAAAAATTACATAAATTTCTAATAAACTTTAAACTTTTAAGTACAAAACTTGGTGGAGACAAATATGTTACATTACCGCTAGTCATTGTATCATTCAATCTCTTGCTAAATAAAATTGAATCCATGGTAAAACAGTTAGATGAGAAACCTAATCGATCTGAAGTGGATGAAAGGCTCATTCTAGCTTTCCAAGCAGCTCGAGACAAAATGCTTAAACATTATAAGAAGAGCAACTGGATTTATTGTACTTCTTTAATTTTAGACCCAAGGCATAAGACTCAGACTTTTGACCTGACAATGGGGGGAAGCAACTTAAAACAGAGAATCTGCGCAAGTTCAATGAACTTTATGAAGAATATAAAAGTCTACACTCACTGAACAAATCTCTGGAATTACCAAAAAAAGAAAATAAAGTATGTGATGAAGATGAAGACGTAATAGACTTTGATAAACTCTATGAATGTCTCTCGACGTCATCTGGATCTTGTCTTCAAGGCTTAGTGATAGACGAGTTGGAGGAGTACCTGAGAAAACCAAGAACTGCCAGCTCGGAAGACATTTTAGATTGGTGGAGGACGCATGAGACAGAGTATCCGACTTTATCGAAGATGGCCCGTGATTTTCTCTCAATACCTGCAACTTCAGTACCTGCTGAGAGATTATTTTCTAAAGCATCATTAGTAATTAGAAAACATAGAAATAGGTTAAGTGATGAGTCAGCCAGATGGTTACTTTGTATTAATTCTTGGTCAAAAGAATTGATATAAAGTAACATAACCTAATGATAAAGCTGTTGTGTACTGTTATGTTTGATTTGTGTTGTATTTTATTTTTTATTGAAATAAATGATAAATCGTAAAACTCTTTTATTAAATTTCATATAAGTTGAGGGTTCAATCTCTTTCTAGACAGATATTGTTCTTTAAAATACAGTCAAGTTATTGTAATTAATTTGTTTTTTTACATGTTT
This sequence comes from Globia sparganii, assembly GCA_949316385.1. Taxonomy (NCBI): domain Eukaryota; kingdom Metazoa; phylum Arthropoda; class Insecta; order Lepidoptera; family Noctuidae; genus Globia; species Globia sparganii. The sequence continues at coordinate 16,000,387 of OX438653.1, read as the reverse complement.
TAGCAAATGTAAGCTTATAAATCATAAATGTTTATTAAGAAACAGTTACTTCCATGGAAAACGACATATAGGTCAGTTGATTTTTCGAATTTCTTGTCAAATCTTCAGTTATTTATTAATCTGCTTGATCTTTACTATGGCTATGTTAATTCAAGCTCACAATGTTCCAATTCTAATACGTTTTTCTAAGATTTAAAAACTTTAATAAATAGTAATAGACTGATAGGTAATTGCAAGACTTGCAAGACTCTTGCTGCAAGACCAAGACCAAGACCAAGACTGGGAGCGCAAGACCAAGACCAAGACCAAGACCAGGTGTATTGGCGCAAGACCAAGACCAAGACTGGCTAAGTCTTGTCTTGTTCTTGCATTTGGGCAACACCAGGGAAAACATCTCAAAACCTTGGTCAAATTCTAGTGCAATATTTACAACAAAATTATTACCTATTTATTACAAATTAATATTCCAGTTTTTACTTAAAACTAAAAATTACGAAATAAAAAAGTAATTTTATAAAAATAAATCGACTTCAAAAAGAAATGAACTCAAAATTATGAAATAACTTTAATCTCGGAAGTCGGTGGTAAAAAACTAAAATACAGATCCCAAGACACGGACTTCCGAAATTTAAGTGATTTCATAATTTTGAGTTAATTTCTTTTTGAAGTCGATATGTTTTTTTATTTACTTTTTTATTTATTGGTCGAGTGTACCACAACATACAGAAAGAACACTATAAAGATTTTTCACTTCAGTAGCTCAAGCTGCCTGATATCAGTGAGCAAACTCCGATTTTGCTCACTGAGTGAGACAAAGTAACTTTAATTTTTTTTCAGAAAGCCGCGAATATCTTACTCAGCCTTGGGTACAATTCGAAACATTCACACTCTATCTCTTTCCCGCCATTAGAAAGAGAGAGAGAGAGACAAAGACCAGCCCTTTCAAAGTTCCGATTTTGAATTCGACCTCAAAGACAAACTCGTTCGGTATTTCGTACGAACTAAAGAAATTTTGTAAAAAGCTACTTACTTATGTCTTTTAATGTAATTTATTGATTTTTTAACTTATTGTTGTATTTAAATGAAAATAAGTATTTACTGCAAATAAAACTGATATTTAACCTGTAAATATTTATTTCTAGTTTCAATACCTAATGTTACGTAATATATTTTGAATAATAAAATATCATGGGTGCTAATTCCGAATACGCTTTAATTTATCTCATAATGTTCTCGCTGCTGAAGTGAAAAGTTATGTGTGTTACACGAGAGCAAAGTTTTTTGCATCTCGTGCCTTTGAATCCCTCGCCACACTCAGGATTCCACTTTAGAATCACTCGCTACGCTCATGATTCAATCATTGAATCCTTCGCTTGCTCAGGATTCAAAATCAGCACTCGCAGCAAAAAACGACTTTGCTCTCTTGTTGCACAAATAACTATTCTCTAGGTGCAAGAACCAAGTAACTGTAGAAATGAGTCTTGTTTTTTCAACTAATTTGGTCCGTGTAATTTTGTTACGTTTGCTAGCGGATAGAGGTGTAAAATTACAAAATGGGATGATTGTTTGTGAACAAACAGCCAGTGTCCGCTTATTAGAAGAGCCCACTGTAATAAAAACATCGCCTTATTAGAGTTGGGATATTCAGGCCGCGGCAGGCGGCGGAACGCTGAAATTTAAATCTGAACATAAAACGATTTGTTTTTGTTGGTGCAATAAAAATAAAATCACATTTAACAGCATGGCGTTTTATGCTGAGCAGTTAAGTTTCATAAGTATATTTATACATGTGTGTCGAGATAAATTGCATGTTCTCGCTTCATTTATGCGCGGCCGATTTCTCGAATAAAGTTGTAAAAAAAACATACAAACCTCCGAACATAGTACCTCCTCCTTTTTGTGAAGTCGGTAAAAAAGTGTGCAAAATACATAATTATGTTATAACTGCAAATAAATGTTGTTTTGATATTTTCAAATGTTTTATTTTTATACTACACTGTGAGGCAAACTTTTTGAGATGCCCGTTACGCTACGCTTGCCACGTTAGCTCTGTGGATGGGTGACCATCTTTACATACTGAGACTCCTCCGTGCCTCGAAAAGCACGTTAAGCCGTTGGTCCCGGCTGGCATTCGTGGAGTTTTGACAGACGTTACGGGTAGTCAGAAGCCCGAAAATCTGACAATCAGTCTTGCCAAAGGGTATTGTATTACCCAGTAACTGGGTTTATTTATTTATTTATTTTCCAACTTACACAATCATTACAGGAAAACCTATTGCGATAGTGTACTTATCTATACTCTTATTTTAACTTATACCATTAACATATTATTAAAATTAAATTTTGTAACTTATTACAAACAATGCATTCTTTGTGAACTCACTCAGTGAACAACAGAATAGGTCCGTGTCACTCGCTATGAGGTTGAGAGTGCGGAGTGCACGCGTCAGTGGCGCCTCTCTTAAAAGATTGGTCCGAGCGCGCGGCTCCGCCAGCAGCCGTGGCTGGCGTCGTCGCCACACGTACCTGTCCGGAACACACAAACCTATGTGCCCTAATATGTCCGCATTATGTACCTTTCCTCTAAGTACTTTGAATATGTACCAGGTGAGTGCGAGATCCCTCCTGACCCTCAGTTCGTTATATCCAACCATACCCAAAATAAATAAAGTTGGGTACGTAAGCGGATAAAATGGATAGACACCATACAAGCGCAAGTACAAGTACCTCACAAACTTGTTTTGTACTCTCTCCAGCATGAGCCTATATTTAGATTCGTGTGGAGCCCAAATGACTGCGTTACATTCTAATTGACTTCTAACTAAAGCATTATATAAGGCGATAACCGCTTTAATGTTTTTAAAACCACGCACCATACGTAGCATAAAACCCAAATTACGGTAAGCTTTTCTGCAGCAGTTTGTGACGTGATCACGTAACGTTAGCCCAGTGTTGAATTTAACCCCTAAGTCCCTAACTTCCGTAGCCCTAGCCATTGGCAACCCGTCTATATTGTAAGTATATAAAATAGGACTGCGCGCGCGAGAAAAAGTGATTGTTACGCACTTTGAGATGTTGAACTGCAAGATGTTATCCTTGCTCCAGGTCACTACCCTGTCTATGTCTCTTTGAAGCCTGTCACAGTCCTCTAATTTACTTATCTCCAGCGACAGCTTGAGGTCATCAGCAAAAAGCAAACATTTGGCGTCTTTAACAACTTCTGGCAAATCATTAATCATAAGAATGAACTGCAAAGGCCCAAGATTACTGCCCTGACTCACCCCTGACCTGGTAAAATATGGCTCTGACTTGTGTCCCGCATATTCAACGTACTGTTGCCGACCTCTCAAGTAACTTGCAAAAAACTTTAGTAGATGTGGAGTGAAACCAACGGCCGCCAACTTTTTTAGCAAAACATCATTATTTACAAGATCGAATGCTTTTTTAAAATCGAAGTAAGCGGCATCAGTTTGGCCCCCACTGTCCACTGTTGGCACCAGATTAGCCATGTAGCTCAGGAGATTGCTAGTAGTACTTCTTGCTGGTCGAAATCCGTGCTGAACGTCTGAAAGCTGATCACTGACCTGTTGAAATATGCTCTTATGAACAGCCGCTTCGAAAACCTTCGCCGGAGTCGACAGCACTGCGACAGGCCTGTAACCATCCACCGTGATCCCTGACCCTCCCTTTGGCACTGGTACGACGCGGGTAATCTTGTGTCGGGTTGTGCATGTAAAATACTGGTATTCAGTTGAATCCGGTTAGACTGGAAACCGACTCCAACACAGTTGGGAGAAGGTTAGGCAGATGATGATGAAGGAATACTTTTTGCGATAAATACGGAATTTTGTCCTTTAATTTTATCACGGTGAAAAACAAAGCTGCAGAATAAGGTTGTATCATACATAATTGAAAATTAGGCGTTCTGAAACATCTTTTAATCAAATAGTTTCGAGTACCTAAGTATTTTAGGGGCGCCCTTGATTGTTCAATATTATGTGGTCTGGAAGTATTTTTCTATCCTTATTATTAAGTAAAGGAAAATTGGCTAGGGAGTAATGTGGATGGGTATACTTACTTACATAAGTCGAATTTTTGATTTGTAAGTCAGTAGGTGCCGCGCGGATCGAAGGACCAATTTCCAACTATTAGGACAAGCTAAGGTCAAGAAATAAGTATTCTTAAGGGGCTCAAATTAGGGCACGCCGCGATAGCGGCGGTAAGACCCCTCTTTGAGGAGTGGCTAGAGAGGCGCCACGGCGCCCTCACCTACCGCCTGACGCAGGTCCTCACCGGACACGGGTGTTTCGGGAGGTTCCTGCACACCATCGGGCGGGAGGAAACGCCCGGGTGTCACCACTGCGAGGGTCGCCCGGAGGACACGGTGGAGCATACGGTGGCGGTATGCCCCAATTGGGCGGAGCACCGCCGTGTTCTCGCAGAGGCGATCGGCAGCGGCGGCGACCTCTCGCGCCCGGCCCTGGTTCGAGCCATGGTCCGGGGCGAGAGGGAGTGGGAGGCAGTCACCTCCTTCTGCGAAGCAGTCATGCTAGCGAAGGAGGTGGCGGGACGGCTGAGGGAGAGGGCCTCACGTCCCAGCCGCCGCGGGAGACGCCCCGGGCGTCGGGAGCCGCGAGACGACTCCCGGCCACCGTAGGCGCGGGCCTGCGGGCGGAGAGTAATGGGTAACTCTCCGTCCGATCAGGACCAGGCCCGTGCCGGACGGCGCGTACGTGTTCCACGCGCGCCTCAAGGAGATGTCAGCATAAGGAAGGGGCCCGAAAGGGCCGAAGCCTGCCGGGGCAGCGGGATTGTCCGAAAGGGTTACCGCTACCCCGGAACACAAAGGGCTAAGGAAGGAACACGGGTGGGTTTTAGTCAGTAAGAGTCTGACACTCCCTTCTGCTCCACCCAGAGCGGGAGGGGTCATTGGATGATTTCCCATCCACAAAAAAAAAAAAAAAAAGGGGCTCAAATTAAGCCACGAGCCCTTTAAGAATACTTATTTCTCGTCTTTTTATACGGATAAATAAATATGATTTTCCGACAAAGTTAATATGCATCAATATTGAGTCTGCATCAATATTGTTCTTGATGATCCGTGAGTTGTTTTGGCTAGCATGGAAGTCTTTAAACAGACTCTGGACCCAGGTTGGCCGAAGCAAGGAAAATCTGTTCAGGTGGAGATTCATAGAGACTCCACCTTGGAGTGTAAATGAGGTGCTGGTCCGTTGGGATACCTACTTAATATCGTATCCTGTCAGCTGCACGTTACAGGAACTGATGGACGCCAGTAATGGCGACTAGCACGTAGCCGAATTCTGGGCCTAGTCCATTTAAATTGCCATCGATACGCTAAGAAGAAGAATATTGTTCATATTCTTATAACTATAGGCAACCCCTTGACAAGTTAAATTTTCAGCTGAAAATATACTGTTATCCTATTTGAATATCCTTTCATACCTATTCCGACTGTTAATATATTTCGTAATACATAACTGCCTTTGGGGATTATTTCGCGTTTATTGTTTAATTTTTATTTCGTACACGTTCCGGGTTTACCGACCTCGGGAGGTGTAAAAAGCTCCCAATGCAGGAAAAATTTGTTTTATTTGTAGGTAATTTTATTTTGTTTGCCTACACAAAAATTCAAGCTATTTCGTCTAGATTTGAAATTCAGTAAATAGTTGGAAAAATAAACCGTTAGTAAATGTTTGGTGGTATGGTGATTATATTTTAGGTCTATAGTCTCCGTCTAAAAACTATGCGGTATTGCGATGCTGGCACATACATTCAGAAAAAACTATATTTTCGACATTAGAATCTCTGCCAGACCACGTAGCATTTTTTTATATTCTGTGTGTACAGCTTTGTCTTTGCTATGATTGTATTATATGTATAGATTTGGCAAAGTCACTGAAGGTTAGAAAATCCTTTAATTTACCTTCAATTGTTTTCACAGACTTTAATTACTTTAACTTGTTACATATTACATATTCATTGGATATTTTAGACATTAATTATAGAACAATGTAGGTGTAACTTATCTAATAACGTTTACGCACATATTTTGTGATACCATTTATTTTAATGACATAAGTATATACAACATGTGTTAGAAAGGTGTGATCATATTTAAGGGTTTGGTACAGGCCATCAATCTGAATAAATTTCTCCATGGCACCAACATTGTAATCGCGAAAACACAACTGTCTAAAACAAAACTTCAATACTTACTCGACCCAAATGTATGGGACGGCTGATTATCTTTTCGCGATTGCGATGTTGGTCTCATAAAGTTGTTCAGTTTAATGGTCTGTACCATCTCTTAAATATGACTACACCTTTCTTAAACATTCTGTATACTCCGTTATGATATAGTGTAGGTAACATGCTGTATACTTTGTAATAAATATAGTAGGTAACTAACTGGTGGGTGGGTATTTGGTGAAAATAATTGTACTTTTTATGATATTATGAAGATGTATCTATCGGCCGTGCGTTAACGATTTCACTATTGAACAATAAAATGAGAATTGTCTAAGATCTATCAAAATAATATAATTTTAACACGTAAGCAGGGCTGTTGTGATAAGTCCCCAATTTGAATAAAAAGTGGTACGATATTAATAGTCGAAATTAGATTACTTAACTTTTTTTTCTCATTATTATCGTACGATTTTCGACCGTACTTACATTTTTTTTTTACAATAACCCTGAATACATCTAGAATTTTTAAAAAACCCTAGTCTAGTCTACTCAAGTTATGGTCTAGCTGTTGAGCTTTACTATTATTGCTAATCGAAGTCTAGTTATAACTCTCATTCATATTTTCTTGGCGAAAAGCCAACCATGAAAGGTCCTGTTCTTATTTTAAACGCCCACAAAGAAACATAAAGTTCACAAATTAAGTACCCCATAAAGAAAGACCTCTTTACCCAGAAAACCTTATCCGTATGTCTGCTTCATTAATGAAGCGACAATTGCCAAACGCCAGCATTAAAGTCCCGATCAAAGGCTTGCGGATTGAAATCCGACCCCACTGAATTACTCCGGTAGACCTCTTTTTAACCCAAGCTAATTTACCTTTGGAGATACGGTTAATAGAAACGTTGTGCGATACATATTAATGTTTAGATAAATACTGTGATTCAAATGAATTGTGTATTCTTTTACTACTAACACTATATCTTACACTGTATAATAAGAATTCTTAAATACAATATACACTCTAAAACTATAATATGTACAAGTTAGTTAGTGTTTTGGGATGCCTCTGCCTGCCTCCTCGTGTAGCGCAGTTTGTTCGTCAGTTACTCAACTGAACCGAGCGTTCGGCGCATCCTGGACAGTCATACCCAACACCTTCTTTGACTGGCCAATTCTTCCCTTTCGGTGGTAGGGCTAATGTCCGCCTGGTTTGCGACCACCCTCTCACCAGAGTTCGGCGTCAAGCAGCCTGCTGTGTCTCGTCGATGCGTGGGAGTTCTAGTCACTTAGGCATCTTCTGGGCACGCTCGTTCCATCATAGACCTCATCGATCGCTTTCCATCAGGCGTGATTGAGGTCAAGAGCGAGCCCATTCGCAAATTAAAAAAAAGTAAGTACCTATATAAAAGAAAAAAAAAGGAATAACTCTATGGGCTTCAACAAATTGTGTGATTGTTTATTAATTTAAATGAAACGATAGTATCAACATTATTAATTGTTTAAACTTTCACTTCGAGGATGATGCTTGTAAATTTATAAACTCTGGTGCGCTGTAATAGATGTTGTTTTCGAAGCAACGGCCGCCTGCATTGCGCATAAACTCAAATATTAGCCCCCGCTTTATCAGGATTTTTATGACTCAAATATATTGCACTCATTTCAAATAACCACATAATAATTATTAATTTACGGTACACAGGGACGCTGGCGCAGTAAATTACAATTATTTTTGCTTAGAGGGGACACCAAGCTGCCGTTAATCAAATGAATTAAACTCACACTTTTATCACACCAAACACGGAAATGGAATGCAAACGTTTATTGGGTGTGTAATGAGTATGTAAAATTCAGTGCGACACTTTGAACCGAACATATACTTGGGAAAATCTCCTCCACCATGAGCCTAATAAATATTAATATTTCCTATCTCAGCTGTTAATTACCCAGGCAACTACGGATGAACCCCCTGTATTCATTAGCCAACCTAATTAGTACAGAAAATCGTGTAACTTGCGAGGGAAGTAGGAATTCTTTGTCAACCATATTGAATACAGCATCATCCTGTTGCCTTTGCTAACTAAAAGAAAATTTGCGCTCCTGGCTCGTTTGTATGTTTTTTAAGTGTAACAAAGAAAGGAGAATTATATAATGTACCGCTGTAATTTTCATAACGAGTTTGTCAGCGAAGATGTTTTTAATTCGTGGCTGATTTTCAAATTGTTCCATAGTTCTAGTTATTTTTAAAGTAGAACTTTAATTTTTCTGACAAAACGCCGTGCAATATGTCGGTGTTAAACTGTAAAAATTAAGAGGTATTTTTTTGTATTTTCTTCTTGAAGAGTTAGCTGCTTTACTTTGCACTCATTAGCAGTGTCCTGTCTTGTGTAATTGGATTTTGCTGAGAACCTCCCGGGGCGACTAAGCACGTTAAGGGAATTGTATATATTCTAAGAATATCAGAGAAACTTACCACAATTTTACTAGAATTAACGCACCATTGAGTTTCATCTGGTTTCACGCACATCATATTCACATTTTCACATGCTATTGTGTGTTATTCTTCATGGGAAGATGTAATAAAACTCAAAAGAACCAAACATCCTTCAGGGTTTTTCGTTAGAAAAATTCGGTTGTAAGAACTGAAATTACAGATGATTACTGAAAAAAAAGAAACTCTTTTGATTAGAGGAAAAGTAAGGAGATACAGAGCAAGAAAAGGCTAGACTCAGAATGCTGCTATACCTTGGATGGAATATAGGTAAAAACATAAAAATAAAACACGGTTGTTATGATAGCAAAACAATAATTGCATGTTTCGAAGTTGCTTTTAAATTCTCCGTAATACACTTACAAACTCAAAGTTCCAATGAAAGAGAGATTTCCTGGAACTATCACGGCCTAAGCTCTTCAGTTATTCTGAAAAGTATTAATTAATACATACATACTCTCACGCTATTTTCTTCAATGTGTGTAGGCAAAGATGATGTCATATAACGATAAGAATATAACTACATCATTAGGTATACTTACCTAATTGTAGGTACACCTTTTGCTTCGTCCATGTAGGTACAGTCAGGGAATCTGATCGTTCGAAAATTGTCAATTTGCCGTAACTGTATTATAAGTGACAGAGATGATTTGAAGTTTCAGACAATAATATTTTTATGCCAGTCCATGGCAAAACATGTAAGATCATAATTTTATTTATAAGACCTTAATGTACCATGTTTTAAAGCAAATAAATATATTCTATTCTATAAGGATGATGACAATTTTTTTTTTATTTTGAAATATTTATTTGCAAATAGCGCAAACAATGTTATTAAAAATGTAAAAGCCTAAAAAAATGCCAAGTTATAAATGTTTTAAAGTAACTGCTACAAAGAAACGCCACTATCATAGAAGTGACGTCACGATATGTATCTTCATACTAGCGCCATACATTGTTCGTACCGCGAGACAAGGGCGGGAATAATCCCTTCGAAAATCTTCTTTTCGTGTAGCTTCTCCATATTTCCATAAATTTTATAGATTTTTTCATTTTACTATGCCTTCTTTGAAATTACATTATTTTTATGAATATTTGTAATATTAGTCATCATCCCTATTTTAGTCTATAGTCAATTTTGTCCGGATTGTCCTTTATTTAGGTCCATATTATAAGTTAGGAGATTACATCGCTGATAAAAATGCCTGGCTCAATGCTGGTCCTGCTCCACAACCACAACTAATTGATTAACACCTGAAAATACTGTTGGAGCTGCTGAAGATTGTAAGACTATCTTTGAATTGTATAAACTCAATTTCCTTTGTATTGTATAACTGCATAGCACAGATGTGAGTTCTATGTACTATCGAGCTACCATTTACCGGGTAATATGTTTTTCATTGACTAGAATGTGCCCTGGCGGCTGATAGTATGTCATGCTCGCTCAAGTGTCTCGCTGACGGTGGCGTGTGTGTTGGATCATTCGGTTCCCTACAAAATGGTTGAGCTGGATGGTGCTGATCCATGCGTCATGTTCGTGAACGGGCGCCGTCAGTTGGGGCTGGTCATCTTTTAGCTGCCACGGCTTATTTTTAATTATTTTATTTTTGGGTTGTTATTTTGTTACTATTTGCTGTACTCTGGACACTTTTAACGCGTACTTGATTTTTATTTATTTTTTACATCGTTCTCACATATTATAAATTCAACATATGATGTAACTAATAATTTTGTAAAAATATTATTTAAAAAGAGTGTCCATGGAGTTTCTTGCCCGTTCTTCTCCATAGGTACCTACTACGCTTTGGAATGGGCAACTAGCTTCATTTTTTCCTGACTGACCGACTTCTTGACAATTCAAAAGTGCCTGTAAATGGTTTAATTGAAATAAATGCTTTGAGTTTGAGTTTGAGTTTGAGTTTGAGGTATTCTTCTTAAGGTTATCTGTAAGAAACCAATAACGGATGATGGAAGACCGTCCATTAAGCTGATATCGGACGCTTCACTCGAATGAAGGTTCATTTTTGTTTTATTCCACGTTCACATGACACCGACAAAATTATTTATGAATCTTCTGCTTATTTCGTTTCGTTTATCGATCATTCGGTTGGCGAGTGAAGGATTCCGAGTCCCGAAATCCAACATTGTTGGATTGGTTCACTAAATAATTCATTTTTCACTTTTGATTCATTTTATCTTCAGACGTTTTACTTTGTGTGAAAAATGCCGAATGAAAGGCAAAAATTCAGTTTTACATGCATAGCCATTAATTGTCTGTCTTATTACATCTAAAAGGTGTACAATCAAGTACATTTATTTTTTATTCTACTGTATTATTATCATTTGCCTAGCCTTTTCTCAACTATGTTGGAGTCGGCTTCCGATCTCACCTTATGCGGCTGAATACCAGTATTTTACATGAAGCAACTGCCCATCTGACCTCCACATCCCAGTTGCTGGGTAATATGATACACTATGCTAAAACTGGTTGTCTGTCTTTCGGGCTTCTGGCGACCCGTAACGACTGCAAGATATCTACGAATGACAGCCGGGACCAACGGCTTAACATGCTTTCCGTGGCACGGAGGGATCTCGATATGTAAATATGGTCACCAATCCACGGATCGACCGCGGCAGGCGTAGCTTAACCTGTTCGATCGACCCGTGCAGCTGTTATAACTTAGCCGCAAGCCCAAACCTACTATATAATATACTTATTTTAGGTATCCCACGTCCCACAATATGTATAGCAATAGTAAGATAACTAATTCGAGTGCCAATCATGTTGATAACAGCAATATCCCCGTTGACCGTTCATTGTTCCTGTTGTTGAGGGGACAATGTTCAGGGCGCAATTTTTTCTGGGTGATATAATGATACTGAAATTTTGTTATCTATCTCTTGCCTACCTACCTATAATAATTGTGAGGAGTTACAGAAGAGAGTAGGAGAAATTTAGATCCTTGTTATAAAGTTCTAGTTTAGGTAATTTAAAAAAAAGGTAGCTTTTATTTAAATTAGATTTTTAGAAAGAAATGGTCGAGAATAAGTAGATACCTATTTTAAATGCGTATCACCGAATTTGCACCTCAATTGCGTAACATACTTTATGTCCTATAAAGGAAATTCCTAATCCACTGCTTCGTACTTATATTTTTATGAAATTTGCTAAAAATTGTTAACGGAACGAAGGAGCCCGGAGCTCACAACACCGGGGAAACGTTTGTGAGGCCTAGGAATTCAATCCACTTGAATGTAATTTCAGTGAAGTATGCTATATTTTTTTGGTTCTTTTTTAATTTCATTGCTCGATAACGTTAAAAACGTAATCAACGTTGTTAGATTGTCAAAAAGAATGGCATCGTCGGTGTGTTTCGCAATTACCCCGCAGTGTCTAGTCAGATTAAAAAGAACTAGTTTCAGGGCTTTAATACGCCTATCTAGTGAAGTAATCAAAAGTATACAAACAATCGATTTATAAAACAAACATGGCGCTTCATGAATAACATAATGAACCAAAAAAAAAACAAAAAAAGAGACGTCTGTGCAGTGACGTCATGCATACAGGATGTGTGCATAACAATGAATGGTGTTACAAGCCCGGTTGAGACAAAAATAGCGTTTTAGTATGCAGTTTTACTCATAGTTAAATTGTATTTTTAAAGTGCTTTTTATCTCTGATGGTACTGAGTTAGCTGTAAAAATTACACCAAAATGAATAGTCATTTGTATGAACATTTTGTCTGAAGCACCACTTTTCAGTAACCTTTTTAAACTGTGCATACATATTTGTATCCACACTATCCACTGTATATACAAAGTTGATACGACAGAAAGGCTTTCCTTTAAACTGCTTATACTAGGTACCATTTTCAAGCTCTGTACCAAATATCATTTAAATTGAAACAATAGTTTAGTCGCAAATGATTTTTTAAGTTTTTGGCCCGTTTGAACATGATGTATTTTTCCTAACAGCTGATTATGTCTATAGGCATAGGTCATGCACCTTAAAACGATAAATCTACGATACGTTGTTGCCGCTCTTACGCAAGTCATAAGCAAATACGTCCTACAAAAGAAAGTGACAATCCTATTAGCAAAACATCACGCGCGTAAAAGAAATAGAAATAGGTCAGTGTGTTGCTATTGCATCTTTGGTCCTTGCGAGGGTGGCCTCTAAAAACTAAAAAACTTGGTTTTTCAGTGCGCCAACGCTATCCTTCCGGGACGTACGTTACGTAACACGGAAGTCCTGTGCCGCTATTGTTTTGTCGAACTCGTGCGCTGACAATTGTGATTTTGTTTTGTTATTGTGAATAGGACACTTCTTTCTTATTGTGACAAGACACGTAACTTGCTATTATAATTATTTAGTGTTAGTGTTTTTTTTTGTGATTTACTGTTTTTTATTTAGGACACGTAATTAAACTTTGGTTGTGTGTGTGTATACCTAATTAAAGTGTTCAACAATGCCTCGTCTAACTTACACGGCGTCAGAATACACTGACATGATTTTAATTTACGGTGAATGCCGTGGAAACGCAGCATTAGCTCTGCGAACATACAGAGGAAGGTATGGTGACAGCCGCAATTGCCCTAGGAACGCCCGCACCATACAGTTGGCAGTACAAAGATTACGGGACAATAAACGTGTAGTGCCGCAACAGGAGGGAGTGCCACCGCGGCAAATACCCGCTGCATGGGACGAACGAATATTAGATCATTTTCCCGCAACCCGACAACGAGTCTGCACAGAGCCGCCCGGCAGTTTAGATGTTGCCATAGAACCATCCACAAGGTTCTAAAACGTAACAAACGCAAACCTTATAAATATCGGAAGGTGCAAGCTTTGTTATCGAGAGACTTACCGATCAGGAACAGTTACTGCCAATGGCTATTAAATAAAACATCCTAAGACCGCCATTTCTTAACAAATGTAATATGGACCGATGAGTGTACTTTTACTCGGAACGGCATCTGGAATCGGCAAAACCTCCGGTACTGGAGTTTGGGAAATCCACACGTGTTTCGAGAATCTGAACACCAGTACAGATTTTCTCTCAATGTGGTCTCAATAATAATATTATCGGCCCTGTTTTTATTGACGGCACCCTTACAGCGATGAAATTTTTAGATTTATTAAGTGGTCCTGTGGCCGAGTACACTGACCAACTACCTTTAGCCGTTCATCGCAAGTTGTGGTACCAGCTGGACGGTGCGCCTCCACATTCTGTGATGGCTTCCAGGGAGCGGCTCATAGAAATGTTTGGGCAGCAATGGATCGGTCGATTCGGACCTGTTCGGTGGCCACCACGATCTCCGGACCTCACTCCCATGGATTTCTTTTTGTGGGGGTACATTAAGGGCGAAGTGTATGCCTCCGAGGTAAATACAATTGTTGAACTAAAAAACAGGATTATTTTAGCATTTCATAAATTAAAGTGCTTAGCGACGGACAGTGATTTAATTACAAAACTAAATAACAATATTCTCCGTCGGTATAATTTGTGCATTAATGTGAATGGAGGACACATAGAGAATTTAAAAATTTAGTGTTTTTGTTGTCGGCGTACTTCAAAACTATCTAACATAACAGCCAGCGCGAGCGGAGGCCTAAGCCGCCGCCCGCGCCACCGCCGGCCGCCCGCTTCGACACGAAATAACACATGCCGCGCCCCGGCGCGCGTGCGACGTTGCCACTTTGTAAGGTCAGTCGCCAGGTCCAAGTTTCTATGAAATTTGGGTTTTTCCTTTACTTACAAAGGGTGGTTGCGTTTTACTCTGATTTGTAAGCTATTTAGTTTGTTTGAAAAAAAAAAATCTCATTTTTGGCGCTTTTTATTTTTATACCTTATCGAATTAATACTAAACACGTATAGTATACGTAGTGTAATTTAATGCCCCTCTGTCGTATCAACTCTGTGTATATAACCACATTTATTTAAAAATCTTTCCTGATGATTCACATTATCTGTAGGTAACTACCGTTCAATAATTACAGCTAAATGTTTTAAATTAATGAATCAAAGTTAAAATCTATCCGAACGGATTAAATCAAAATGATTAAATACATCCTTTATGAGGCCAATAACAGATGATTGTAGAATGTAAATAATTTACGATCGCATTGGTGTAAATTATTCGGATGACCTATTTGAGGAATTAATAGCAATATTGATGAAAATGTTTAGAGCGTCGAAGAGCGACCGTCCTTATCTGTTCTTGAGGAATTTTCCATTCAATAAGTCATGACACGAGGGCACGGGCTCGCAACATATTCGACTCAAGTAATCTGCCATTAGGCCAAAAAGCTCTTCGCTTATCTGCGACATCTGGACCATGTTTATATTTTGAGGGTCTCCGACAACCTCTATAACGACTCGGCGCTTATCGTCATCCGCCTGTCTAGGTAGTTTCCCATACCTTTACGCAGCAAATTGTGCCCTACTGCTCACGAAAGAAACACTACAGTGTTTTGAAACTCTTTGTGTAAGTACCTGTTCGGATCGCCGACCCTAACATCGGATATCGAATCTAAATTCCACACCATAGAGTATATTTTTGTAACGCAACCCTTTTTTGCTCATATGCGTATCTTTTGTACTAAAAGCGACTTTGTTATTTCCGTGGTTAAGAGCGTTTTTGTTTGTCTGTATCTCTAGGTAAATAGACACATGTCAAACATACTCATATTTAATGTCAGATCTGTCGGTAGAATTTAGAATTTGACCCCTTCCGTAATGACCCTGTGAATTTTCTTCCCCTGCACTCTAAGTATTCAATTAAATGGGTACCTTTATGGTTGAGGCTACAAAAATGTGAGCATAACGTAAATGTTTTAATCCGACAAAAATAAACTTTAGTAAAATCTTTCACATCGGTAGGTTCTGAAAATAATTAGCGTACCTATCTATTCTGAATGGGTCGTCATTTAATAATTATGTAAGTTAGTAAGAAAATAACAAAAAAAGTGTGTTTTATAAAAAAACCGGTCAAGTGCGAGTCGGACTCCCGCACCGAGGGCTCCGTAAAAATTTATAGGTATGCAAATAGTTTTAATTTTTTTTTGTAATGTAACTACAAATTTACGGTTTTCGGACTTTTTTCCTTTACTTGTGCTACATGACATTGCTTCTTGCCAAATTTCATGATTGTAGGTCAACGGGAAGTACCCTATAGATTTTGATTTCGGAACATATACGCCCGTATCTTTTGATTGCGTTGATTTAGAAGTTTGATTTTTTCACTGCTTCAAGGGATTGCAGCTCTGAGTATTTGATATTAATTGCAACTTGATAAGTCTATATGTTCCTGAGAAAAAGGGTCTTGACTGATAGACAGACTGACGGACAACGAAGTGATCTGGAAAATGTTCCGTTTTTCCTTTTGAGGCACGGAACACTAAAAATGAGCAGAAAATTTTATAAAAGTATTTTTTGTCTAGATATTATTATCCTACAAAGTAGTATTTCGTGGAATTGGGAGGTAAATAATTTGTAACATATTTGTATTAGGTGACCGTAATAATATTTTCCTTTTTTTTCATTTTTCAGTCTGGTGAACTTCTATAAACTTATAATGCCTATTATAAATTAAAGTGGCTTTTCGGGTCTATCTGTGTCACCACGTTGTTCTAGTGCTAGGTACGCAACGGATTTTGACAATCATTTAGAAAATTTATTCAGAAAGGTTTACTTATATAAGTTACGAACATAATATATCCACAAAAACTACTTAGATGTTTTGTCAAATTGAAAAAACCGTGCAAAGCAGGGGCGGGTTAGATAAAAACAAAAATAAAACTATAAATCACACTTCTCCGAATTTAAACGAACTATTTAGTCACTTTGACAATGTGAGTAACTTACGATGACTAAAATAAAGACTTCATTAATAAAACTAAGTTTATTTTAGCTAAGACAAGCTGCGGTTAATCGCAGCTATTTATTATCTAGTGCTGGCATAGAACGGCTACATTTTCAAGCGAAAAAAGCATTAAGTTTGCAGAAAGAAAACAAATAGGGGAATGCATTAGCGATTTTGCTCACTATTCTGCGCCTACTTTTTAGTTTGGTTGCGTTTCTTTATCACGACAATTTATTGCGACTAAGTGCAAAATTTTACTTGAAATCGTGCTAACATAATTAGTATTCGTGACACTTACGTACTTAGTTACCATTTTAGGCGTAGCTGCCCAAAGGTACACCGGCGCGCAAACTGTAAACATGAATTCAGTAGGTACATGATTCTATCCTCTCTGCTGATTCGTAGAAATTATGGAATACCTATGCGCCTAAATTGTATGGAACAGCAGTTTTCAAAAAAATAACCGACCAAAATTTATACGCATGGGTTTTCAGAATCATGTATTTAATCCATAGTAACTGGTTGCGGTATCGATAAATAACAATAAAATGCTGTTCGATGGTAAGCGCATCACTTGAGAACGGCTCGACCGATTTAGCTGTTTACTTTGAAAATGATCGTAGTAGTCCGAGTTAGGTTATTGTAGAAATCGAAATTGGAAAAGTTTCCCAGAAGATGTTCAAATTCAATAGGATACAATTTGGCAAATGGGTAGAACATGACCTAGATTAGGACCTATGATAAGCAAAAAAAAAATAAGAACTCTTCACAGACACATTAAAAGCTCTTTGACAAGTTCGACTTTCAATTAGAATATAGTAGTAGAAATGTTTATTTGATAAACAAGACCTTGATTGTTCAATTGGGTTTATTGTACAAAGAATCATTTTTAAAACGGCCTAAAAGGAATTCTTTCTTAGAATTTTAAACTAGAAGGTATTGGCTTTGGATAAACGACTTGGTCACTGTATCTAGGAAACAAGCCAGGGGAACGATTGCATCAAGGGAATGGAATGTATCTTTCTGTAATTATGTTTTATTTTCAATAAATTACCAAGCAGTTGGAAGAAATGGAAAGACTTGACAACAGTACTGTTTAAGAGTAGACTACCTACATGCATACATTTTTTATAGATACAACGTATTATAGCGTGCCTAAGTTTTTTTTCAGATACAAGAATTGCCTCAATTGCTCTGGATTGATGGACTACTGGCTTTTGGTTAAACTTATGTGAATCTCAATAATATAAATGTTGCATGCGGAATGGTGAAACCTGGCTGAGCTTTAAAGTATTTTAACACCTATTACCCATATTTGCAAACTAACTAACTATGTCTATTCTATTCTGTAGTTTGTTCCAAAAGTATTTGATGAAAGGAAAGTGCAAACAAACCATAATTTGGCTAAATTCTTACGCAATCACTAACTCAAGGGAATTAGGGATACCTACATCTATCTGTATTTGGATTGTTTCAACTTTAACTCTCACCTCTTTTTCCACAATTATTATTGTTTGAATTGAAGCATTATTATTGTAATAAAACACACCGTTTTTATTTATTAATACTAAACAAAAATAACAATCGATGAACATTGAGGTTTTAAAATTAATCTCAATTGTGAAGTGTAAAGTTTTCGGTTCTTAAGGGAGTTTGCAAACAAAATAACGGTTTCGATTCTTAAAGCGCTGTACCACAGGTTTTGAAAAGTGGACATTTACTTCTAGCTCAGTATAACTAAACTTTTTAACCGATTTTAGTTGGATGCCTGAGGAAGGACATCGCTGTCGAGGTAGACCTCGGCAAAGGTGGTGTGATGATCTAATCATGTTTGCGGGGCCAAGACCATGTTAGGGCCAGAGATCACATAAAACACAAAGGTATGAAGGAAAATCAGGAGGCCTTTGTAGAGCAGTAGGACATAATACAGGCTAACAAAAAAAAACAGCTGGTAAGCCTCTTAGACCTCTTTTCCGTATAAGAAGAGGCTTTGCACTACAGTGGAACAGTAATAGGCTGGTATTATTGTTATAAACTTTTGGTAAGTCAGGAATCGGGTGAAAGTAAGTAGGTAGGTACTAACAAGTAAATAAGCAACGTGCCAAAAATACAGCTTTTAGTACATGGCAACAGTTTTCTCTTGAAGTGTGCTTAAAGGATCGTGTTTGGAAAGAGCACACTATTTCTACTAATTCTGTTAGCGACGGAGTTGATGGATTGTTAAGGTAACTGAGATAATTAATCTCAACACTGTTAAATGTGGATTCTGCATGAAGGGACAGAAATGTAAATACATTCCGATCTCCGATCTCAATTCTGAATATCAGCTCGAAAATGACAAGTTATGGTCGAACAGACACGAAATGAAAGAGCGGTGTTGGCCCAGCCGTAACGGGCATACGACTTACGTAAGTCGTGGGTTCTATCCCAAGTAGGCGCTTTAGTTTGTAAAATTTATTTCATTACGACTGCTCTCAAAACAGTGAAGGAAAACATCGTGAGGAAACCGGCATGACCTAGAACAAAAAATTCGAAAACATGTGACATTCACCAACCCGCATTGGCCCGCGTGGTGGATTACAGCCCACTTCCTCTCACAGAGAGGAGGTCTGTGTCCCAGCAGTGGGAACATTATATGCTGATTATGCAGACATGAAATTACTTGAAAATAGGATTTTTCCCGTCTTCGTACCGTAATTCAAGTCGCAAAAAAAAATTGAAAACTTCTGGTTTTTCTATCAGACTTTGTCCACAATTAACAATAATATGTACTTATGTGCAGTAGTTTACTTGCGTTTACTTCCTACCGTTAAGCGAGCTTCACACGCAGGCAATAATTTAATTGAAAGCGGCATTGTACTACGTTTTCTAGCGTTGGCAAGGAAGCGATACCATACCGTAAATATAAGCTACTAGTTTTTTCCCGTGACTTCATCTGAAATCCAGGATAAAAAGTAGCCTATGACCTTTTCTAGGTTATGATATATCCTTGTGCCAAATTTTACTCAAATCTGTTCAATCGTTTTATCGTGAAAGTGTATCAAACAAACATACAACAAATCAAATATATTCTCTTTAATTTTTAGTTTAGATTTAATAAATATTAGAACGCGTGTTTGGGAGCGAAATAACGAACTCCTTGTGTTTTGATGGTTTCAATATAATCAACGACTTTACAATGAATAAGAAAAATTAAGAAAAATATCTGACACAGAAACGCATGTCATCATTTCTTTTTCGGAGTGGCGCGAAGTGCGCCGGCCGGCCATTGAGCTATATAACTAGAGAAGCAAACCTCAATAAAATGTGTCAAAAAAGTGTAGCCACTTTATAAACGCGACGACGTAGCTTTGAAACCACTAAACATTTAAAGTAAACATATATCTGTCTCACTTATACACGTCGTAAGAATATTACCGTCGCTTATATTAGACAAAGACCGCAATATAAACATGCAATGACGGGATGGGGTTGCCTACCCATGCGAAATTTTACCCAACATTTTAAGCCATAAAAAGCGTTATAGATTAAGTTAAATTATTTTCTAAATATTTGAATTATGTATTTCTTATTAGATGTGTAATAGAAGTTTATAAATAATGAAAATAATTAAGACATTTTCTTTTTGAATATTTTTTCTTTATTATTAATGAAATTGAATGATTTAGTAGGTAGCCAGCCAGTCTCTTTTCTCAGCAATCGGATTATTTCCACCCATTTTTCACGGCGTGCTGCATCTTTAGGCACCCTGCTACGTTGTTATTATTAAAAAATATTTAAAATCACTTATTCCATAAATTAAAAACTCCCACTAATGTGGGAAACTAAAACTAAGTTTTTAGTGGTAACACTGAACCTAATTTACAAAATTCTACATTTTATTGCGTTTTTACGTTGATATAAACACAGAGACAATTAATTTACGTGTGGAAAGTAATTCCGGTTAATTTATTATGTTTTTGTGATCTTGAATCGCACTCTTTCGCGATATTTTTTGTCGCATGTCACTCGGTTGACTTCGGTTGGCGTCACACAGAGCACTGAACTGACGTTAGCTACTCTGATGGCTGTGGCCATCAGCCTAGTGGCAACGCCTTGGTGCGGTAATTGCTAATCTAGTGTAACATATATATCAATGCGGCCGGCACACTCGGTCGTTTTGACAGCTCGATGACACTTGACGTTGTTGTCATTGACAGCTTCAAATTGGCGTTCCGCGGCGCCAACAACGCGAGATAACATACTAAAATTTTGATAAAAACACAGTAAGCATGGTTGCCAGATTTGTTAATAACTAATCAGCTTCACAGTATGTTTATGAAAGAAAACTATTTCGATAACATAATCAGGCCAATACCGGATTTGGACACTAGAATTAATAAGATAACTGAGGGCTCATTTTTCGATCACCAGATAACTTTGATTCGGGGAAAAAAAGTGAAGTTTAACAACGTTTGAAATTATTCCTCGAATAAAGTTATCAGATGATTGAAAAATGAGCCCTTAATCTTACAGACTAAGTAAAAAAGGTATACTATAGGTACACCTCTGCTTAACCCTTCGGGGTTATTGATGTGACGTCACTAAAAAGTCTGACGTGCCTGCTATTTCACTGGCCAATCCACATTCTAAAATTGGGGTACTTACAGCAATACTGCTTAACCGCAGAATTTTGCCCGACGAGCTATCAGACACCTATATGTACTCCCGTAAATTAACTAACCTTGTTATTCCCGGCAAAATATCAGTTGTTTGGACAGCTGCTGTATCCCCTAAATACTGATAACAGACCATGCGATCATCGCACCCTGTCAAGTGACTATATGCATGCATTATCCCGAAAGATCGTTCCTTATCGCAAACCTCGTGCTCTATAGTAGAGGTCACTAACGTCTATGGGATGCATGAATGTGTTATGTTTACCCGTGTGTACTTACATACCCGTAGGAGATAGGTCGACGAGTATAATGGCACTCTGTTCAGATATTTGTTTAGGTAAACGGAAAAATATTTCATACGTGCGGTTACAAGGCGGTGTGTTTTCCAAAAGTAATTTAACATGAAAATCAGTTTTGAAACGGATTCTATGCTGAAATCCTGGTATTTATATTTTAGCCTGGGTTTGGTCTCACAGATCACCAGTACTTAACTGCTTAAAGCATCAACGTGACACATCTTTTATTTAAAAGCCTCATGCAAACAGAATACGTCTTTTCCTGGACAGGTCTTGCCTTAGGAACTAACACCTTACGCCCAAGACTAGATGACACCATACCTTAGATCTTAACCACACAATCCCACTGTCCCGAAGATGGCAAAGATCTTGCGTATTCCTTATGTACAAAGGCTCTTGATACCCCTTTAGGAGTGAACAGGGATCCTTAATCTCTCTTTATGCGGTGTCAGTCGACGGGTCGGTAACTCATGTTTAACATGGCAGGTGGCGTTACGTGTCATCTCTTTCAGAGCATTACACCCTGTATATTTGATATAAATTTGTTCTTGGTTATTTTTCTTCTCTGAATGTACCTATTCGTCCGTTATACGTCAGTTTATAAGTATGAATAAGGTGATGTGTAGAGCTATAATATGCGGTTGACAAGTGTATTAGGAACAGATTTTATGGAACTGAATACATTGGTGGCGGCCGCGACTTATGAGTTATAGGTCGTAGGTTCGAACCCAGATAAGTGCCTTGTTTTCTGTAAATTATTTTATTACCACTGCTCTCAAAACGGTGAAGGAAAACATCGTGAGGAAACTGGCATGTCCTAAAGCCAAAAATTCAAAGACATGTGACATCTACCAACCCGCACTGGGCCCGCGTGGTGGATTACAGCCCACTCCCTTTCACCGAGAGGAGGCCTGTGTTCCGTGGGAACATAGGCTATATGCTGATTGTGAACTCATCATAGCAATAAATAAATGAAAAAAAAAAGTAAAGTCCATGGACTCCATGGTTTTTTTACCGTTCTTCCTTCCTAATCATAATTTTGTTCAATTTTCGTAAAATAACACAGCTCCTAAAATACCAATTTGTTTCTGAAAATAGTAAGCTCAAAACAGGAACCAATTTGTTGTTAGATCCTACCTAATTAATTAAAAATACTCATCGTAACATACAATCTAACTAATTCTAAGCACCGACTCAAAACACACTCTTTTATATGCTTAGAATATGTATACATAGAAATTACATAGTGACAGAATTGTTGGCACGTAATTGTGGCAACTACGTAGGTATACTTTATGTCGAATATGTGACAAAATAAATTGATACGTAATTGAACCCACAATATTATTGTACCCTTCTATCAGTGGCTTCAATATAGGATGCCCACTATCCTATAAGGAGAAAGTAATTCAATTAACTTCCTATTAAGGGGAGAGTCGGCATCGTTTGTAGGACTCCCGAGTTTTTGTGAAGCCGAGCTTTGTGTGATTATACACTGTTCCATTTTGTTAGTTTATTATGTCGGCGCTTTTATTGTATCTCACGAAATTAACAAAAAGGTGATTTCACGCCTTAGAAAACAAAAATAGTAACTTATTTTACTACATTAATAGAAAAACTATGTCAAAGTGGGCTTTTTTAATTTCCAAAATTTATGGAAGAACGTGCACGATAAAACGTTGTGGTGGACGGAAATTTAAAGGCGTCTTCATACAGTGTGTCAGGTTAAACGATGGACATACTTTAAGAGAGTGTGGTACCTATGAAAATGAACAACTTTTACTAAGAGACCAACACTGAAATTGAGAAAATAAAACCAGCCGCTCTTTACCCTGTCGGGGCAGCGGGATTGTCCGAAAGGGTTACCGCTGCCCAAGAACATAAAGGGCTAAGGAAGGAACACGGGTGGGTTTTAAGAGTCTGGTTCCACCCTGAGCGGGAGGGGTCATTTGATGATTTCACAGACATCCACAAAAAAAAGCCGCTCTATACATTGATGTTCGCATAACTGATATACGAAACAGCTGTTTTTTTCTCGATTTCAGTTTTGGTCTGTTAGTAATTAAAAGTTGTTCATTTTCATGGGAACTACACTCCTTTAAAATATATCCATCGTTTAACCTGATACACTGTATATTTCAACAGATTTTACTTCAATGTGATATCGTGATGCCGTAACGTGGTCGTGGACGTCCACGACAATAGCGTCACGTTAGAAATTATAAAGGCGCACAATCGATTCGAATATTTGAGGAAAAAAAATTTCTTTTTTTTTTAGTTATTGAAATGTTATTACACGACTGCCCAAAAAATGAGTATTATGTTTTCAGGGTTCATGTATGTTTGTGAGTTTTTTTATTTTTTAATTGGTTGAAGAACACTGAACGAGATACAAATAAAAGTTTTATTGTTATTTTGTGTATGGGCGTTTAGTGTCCAAATTACAATAATTTTTACAATTTATTTTTAATTGAACGAAAAATATATGTGTAATAATATTATTTTTATTAATATTCTTATTTATAAAAGTGTTTATAGTTTTTTTTTATAAATAAGAATTCAATCTTTACCTACTGAAACTGGGTCGGATTTGTAAGACGATAAAAATGGCATGTTGTATAGGGGAACTTCGTAATTAAGGCAAGTTTTTCTGTTATAGGAAACAGTGACCATGTGAATGTGATTTGTCTGTGCCATTGGTTAATGCTTTCTTTTTGACAGTACAAAATTTATGAAACATTTGTACAGTGAATCAGATTACGGGATTTTGAGTTTTACCTACACCTTTTCACATGCAACGTTACAGACAGCCTCAATAAGATGCTAGATGATACATAGTCAAGAATTCTTTTAAGTGTTTAGAACCTTTGTTGTGTAATATCGTATCAATAAAACATATTACACATTAGGTAGTTATTTTTAAATGATTAGTTTTGGGACACAGAAGGCAAGATAGGAGGTGGAGTATAGTTTGTGACACAGCTACACAATCACACCCTATTACTGCCGTTCTTTCAAGGTAGCCCCACTTTACCAGGTTTTTTTTTAAGTGGATTCCCATCCACAAAAAAAAAATCGACACATATGTATGTAATATTATTGGAACTGCAATATATTCACATATGACAATCCATTAAGGCTTCGAAACAAATATACAAAATTTTAAAGATGTATGTATGTACTTACGTATGCTTGTCCACGCATTTCTTTGCAACTATTAATCGGATTGTGACCATTTTTTATTGGCTTACGTTTACGTCAACATAAGGAACAGTGCAAGTTTCATCAAAATCGGCTTAGTAGTTTTCAAGATATGGACTAATACTCGTACTTATAAGTGTGACGGCCTTTTTGTTGAGGGTGGTAAATCATCAAATGACCCCTCCCGCTCTAGGTGGAGGAGAAGGGAGTGTCAGACTCTTTCTGACTAAAACCCACCAGTGTTCCTTCTTCAGCCCTTTATGTTCTGGGGCAGCGGTAACCCTTTCGGACAATCCCGCTGCCCACTTTACCAGGCTGGACTTAGATCTTCCCACTTGTATCCGGAGACAGACAAAAAATGCAGTCAAGGTGACCTCTGCGTTGCCACCGACAACGCCGTGGAAGTGGCAAGTGGTTTTAGAAAACAAGATTTAAAATACTGTGTGCGACACGAAGAAGAAGAAAAAATGATTTGTAATAAGAATTCATTCAATACCTACTTAAATTGGGTCGCCGTTGTAAGACGTTAAATAAAAATGGCGCGCTGTATATTAGGGGAGCTACATATGGTGTGTTTTTCTTTTGTAGGAAACAGTGACCATGTGGCCATGTGATTTGTTTGTTTGTCTGTGCCATTAGAGATTAGAAACGCCTCCTATTGTTGTCCTACGACTGTCTTTTATTTAAGTGCGTGAGTTTATTAATGATTCTCATCTGTTTTTGTGGTTTCCTTCACAATGATGGGGATAAAATTGTTTGAACATTATGCTTTGTCTGGTCTACATTAGTGTGCCTTTAAATGGTACAATTATTTTTATTTGACGGCCTGTTTGATCAAATGGTCGCGTCGAGGATTCGATCCAAAAGTCAGTTCTATTAGATTTTTTTCAGTAGCCGACAATGCCGGAAGTGACGTTTAAATCCATGTAAATAAACATCTATTCTTAGCACACTGCTTGACATTTTTTTAAGGGCCGATTTTTCAATCGACAGATAATTTGTATTCGTGGAAATTGACGTCTGACAGATTATGTATAGAAGAACTGTCTAAAATTCAAAATTTTCCTCGGATAAAATTATCTAGCGTTGGAAAAATCGGCCCTTAGAAAATAAGTAAGTGAGATGACTGCTTGCGGGGGCTAAACAAGAGGTGTAAACAAAGCAGTATCGTAGATAATGACGTCACATCATGACCGCGGCAGTAATGGACATTTGAACAGTAGTACAAAAATAAGTAAAATTTTAAATGCAAAAGTAGTATATTTTAAGCAGCAATCTGATTTTTATATTGCTGTGTTATACTGAATAAGTAAAAAAACATGAATATTCCCTATTTGCGTCTGGTTGATGGCAATAGACATGTCCCTTTTAACATGAACTAAGGCGAAATATCGGTGTAGTGTGCTCTGCCCACTCGTTCGGAGAATATTATGTGCGCGCTTCCCCGTCGCGCGTCTAATTAGCAGACACAATAGAAATTTAATTGTTATCGGTACACATGGTGTACACGCGACACGCGAAGTTATGTAAAACGGTAGTGAAAATGTTCCATGTATTTCTAGCAAAAATAAAGAACACGTGAATCAAGTGTCTTCCCCTTAACCTATAGTGAATAAGAAAGACGTTATTGGACCATCGATGTCTTAATTTCATAGTTACCTATTTAGCAGTTTAAGTTATATTTATATTAATTAGTAGCTAATAGGCTAGATTGTAATGTAAATAAATAGTATCACCAATTGTGCTACATTATAAAGGACAAAAAATCTAGCAATAATTTAATTTTATGAGACCTTGAATTACTTATAAAATGATAGTAATCGATTTCGTATAAATTGGGTGTAAATTGGGTGTATAATAAAATATCGATTGTGGAGGAGGCTTGATGTAGCGACATTTTATAAAGCTCTTTGATATTTATAGAATTGAGTAAGTATAATGTTTAGATATTGTATAAGTTTTGGTTTAACGTTGATTTTTTATTGGCTTTCTTATCTTTGGATAATATTCCTAATTTAAGATACAATGGTTAAATGATAAATGATTTTATTTCTGTAAGTAGGTTTGTACAAACACTTTTACACGTCAATCATATTTTTAAAACGAGATGAGGTCGGGTTATCTGTCTATCATATAGAAAATTACACTCTATGAAAAATAAACTTTTGTTTAAAATTAAAACGTACAAAAATAATTAAAAGCTGAGTTGAGTGAATGTGACTGTACAAAATTTTGAATGTTTCCAATTGCGTTCGGTACACCTTTTTATACACGACTGTAAAGACAGCATCAATTACTAAATTATTCATTGACAGTACGAATGTAAAGCCACAAAAATATTACACATTGGGTACCTACTTAATTGTAACACAAATTGTAGTCTACAATCAAATTAATTATTGTCGACGTATACATCTTTTTGAAGCGGACTGTACTTAATCTAGAACAAGTTTTACTCGCTATAAAAATTACAATAGAGAGAGCACTTTGTAGGTATCTCTGGCAACAACCATTAAAATAAATTATGAAACTTTCGACGGCTAATAGAAAACAATAAACAGTTTATGATCTGTGACGGGCTAAATTAACGATTGCACGTGCCGAGAGCGAAACGAGTTAGGGGTGTTCATCATGTGAACTTTCCAGGTTTATTTATTCCCGAGGTCTTTCCCGGAGCGGCTTAATGGCGCCTTAAGCGGTAATGTGTGGTCATAAATTAAACGATAATAAGTTCGGACAACAACACTGCCGTTAATGACTGTGAGGAGAGATAGTGTGTGACGTCGTAGACGAACCCTTCGACACTTTCTTCACTTATCAGCGAGCCGAACACGCGTCCCTTCCGGGGAGCTGTCCCGGGATGCTATCCCGGGGAGCTTTCCCGGGTTTATACGTCTAGTGCTGTGCGTATCAGAGTTTCTGGATATTTTTTTATCAGCAATGGTTGTGGTAATATTTGCTGTAGGAAGGGGCTTTTATGTGTGTGTTTGAAAAAATGGTTTACCGAAAATGCTTGGAGGTTCTAGAAAAATATTATAATTCATTAGTGTAAAATAAATACTACCTACCTACTCAAAAGTTACGAGTTAATAGAGACATTTTATGGAAACACCGAAACTTTTGCGATTGGAGAACACGCCTGTAGCAAAGGTTTAATTTATTCTTAATCTGATTTTATTTTTTCAGTGTTCATTGATTTTCAAGAATCAGTCTGCCTAGCCTTTTACCAACTATCTTAGAGTCGGCTTCCAGTCTAACCGGATGCAGCTAAATTTATACCAATATTTTACATGGAGTGACTGCCCATCAGACCTTCACAACCCAGTTACTGGGTAACACGATATTCCTTGGCAAAACTGGTTGTCAGACTTTCGGGCTTCCGAAAGTCTGCGAAAGTTCCCGCAACGACTGTCAAAGATGACAGCCATCAGCCGGAGCTACGTGTGCTTCCAAGACACGCATGGGTGTCGATAAGTAATGAATGGTCACCCATTCACGAACTGACCGCAGAAGAGCAGCTTAACCTTCAATAGACCCGTGCGGCTGACATCATTTAGCCACGAGCTCCTCCCTAGGTACTTTCATAATTGAAGATTTGAAGCTTTGTATTAAAATCCCGTTTCAATTTCCATTATAATTTTTTCGCTTTAAATAAATATGAAACGTGGTCACAACCACAGATACAGATACACCTAGATAACGCAAGAGCAACTACTTCGCGAACCAAAAATCGCACCAGCTTACGTACAAAAATCGTAAGCTGCCACTTTCGCGCTCAGTCCTGTGTACTTCTGGCTGAGTGAGCGTGAGCGCTCGCGCTAGGTCCCGGGGATGGGGCAAGACGGGTGCTTCGCGCGGCGGCGTCTTTGAATCGATTTTATTTATTTATTTTCACAAAAGCTTCTATACAAATAATTGTGTTTGGAGCCTCCTTTTAGGCAAACAATGCCTGTGTTAGGAGATTCCAAAATTTGATTTTCCCAGCACTAAATACAAATAGTGCTTGTAACGTTTTCATACAGATCCTGATACTTGCGTTTTCTAGGTCTATCTATATCTGTGGACACAAACCTTTGTTTATCGGTGCCTCGTAGAACAATTTTCTTATATAAGTTTGCTACTTTCTATTGTCTCGTAAAGTCTAGGGTACAATAATTGCCCTCGAGAAAAGAAAACAAAGTTCTAAAGATTATCGAGTAAGTTTATTATTTGGTTGTACCTATATGAAGAAAATTGACCATGTTGGATTTAGTATAATTATTCTTATTACATACGGGATCGTACTACGTAAAAGTAGCCTATGTGTTAATCCAGGTTTTATAAACTATATATCTATATGCCAAATTTCATCCAAATCCGTTTAGTTGTTTTTGCGTGATTGAGTAACAAACATCCAAACTTTCACATTTATTAATAAGTAGAAGGATTAGTAGGATTTAGTAAGATTAGTAGGATATTTGTAGGATAGTAGAATACTTGATGTTAGCGTTTCATATATTATGTCAAGAGATATGTTGCCGATTGAGAGTAGATGTTATATCTACGAGTACCTATATGCCAATTTCCAGCAAATTATGATAAAGGCTGTAATGGATTAATTGAATATCTGACTAGAAGTTGAGAACTTGGGTAAACAATTGAATGCGTTAACAATAAAACAACATTGTAGGTTGTAAAAGAAGACAACACAAAAAAAAAATGAAATGACATGAATAAAATAAGTGAAATGAAATGACAAAAAAATAAATGAAATAAATGAAATGACTTTATTTGTCCGTAAATTTCCCATGCAAAGAATAAAAATATAAATAAATTAAAACAGATAAGTACCTATTAGGCGTTATTACAATTTCTATCGTGACGATATTATCGTGGACGTCCACGGCATCACGATAATATAGGGAGGTAAAATGTATGGAAATACATGGAAACGCTTTTTAATTTCCATCAACGTATTTTCATACATTTCACTTCCTTTCCGTGGACATCCACGATAATATGGTCTCTTTAGAAATTATAAAAGCGCACTTAAGATCACTAATTCACCATTAAAGAGACCAGTCTTAAATCTTCAGGAATTAAAAAAAACGTGTACGGTCGGGGGACCCCGTCAGGAATAAAGTTCCTTACGCGGTACTCGCACCTCGCACGCAAACACACTCGAATGTAATAGAAAGATACAGAGAGAGAAAAGTGAAATTAATACGAGTTTTAAATACAGAGCTATCTTGAATAGAATAGAATAATTATATGTATTTGCTTTAAGATCTTATAAATATAATTATGATCTTACATGTTTCGTCTAGTGTAGGTATATAATTTAGTATATAGGTGAGTTCTAATAAAATTGTTGCCATCTTGGATTTTCATTTTGACTTCACTGTGGTCGGCTTTAGCACCACCCTCGAAAACTATGAAAACTATTTATAGAAAGTTGATAAAGTCGCATGGAGGGGGGCATAACGCTTTTTCATTACGTAAATATTTCTACCAGTTTACTCCTGCCAAAAGCCGCGTTAAAGAACTTCGTTCTAAAAAGGACACATACCTACACGTACAAAAATCCAAGCCAATCTTTTAACATTTCATTCTATGTTGGCCTTCAGCTTTTTTACTTGTTCACTTCCATCAGAGGGTTACTTTGTACTGCGCAGCCGACGATCAAACATACAGTTGTGTCCGTGACGTTCTTGTCAGTTTAGGCAAAACAACCGCGGGTCCAGTCGATCGTGCAAACTCGGCGAGCTCTTGATATCTGTGTTTTTTCGCCGTGGTTAATGTAGCTTTTTGAATTTTGGTGGTAATTTTTTTATGTGCGTAAGGATTGAGGGCTTTAAGTGTGAATCGAAATACGAATGTTATCAAGATTTAGAAGAAGTTGTAAAAATGTTATAAACCCGATCCAAAAATAATAATAATAATAAAAGGCAATACAAAAACAAAAGAAGTATCTACCATAAATCGATAAATTGATGCAACTATGGTGTAAGTTTTTTTTGTTAAATGAACTCAAACTCAAAGCATTTATTCCAATCAACATTTACAAGCACTTTTGAACGATCAAGGCGTCGGTCAGTCAGAAATTCGAAGCTAATTGCCCATTTCAAAGTGTAGTAGGTACCTAAGAAGAAGAACGGGCAAGAAACTCCATGGACACTGTTTTAAATTATATTGTTAATAAATTATTAGTTGAACGACTTTTAGTTGAGAGACCTATGTAAAAAAGAGGTACATAATAATGAGAGACCTATGTAAAAAAGAGGTACACGTTAAAAGCGTCCAGAGTACAGACGCCAGCACATCACGCTACTAGAATCTGTAAAATTTCAGTAATAGATTTCCAACTTTATCGCCAAAGTGTAAGGTTTAAAGTCGATTGGGAAATTTTGACAGTCTTAAGTAGCTTGATGTGCTGTCTGTACAATAAATAGAAACAAAAAAAAAAAGAAAAATTATTTAAAATACATAGCGGCTATCGTATCTCTCCCTCTATCCACCCTAGAATATAACGTAAAATATAATTTTCGGAGATAAATCATTGTACTGTTGTTCTTGTTGAAGGTGTATCATCAAGTTTTTTTCAATTAGATTCCATGTTCGACATTGTTCACCATGACCTTCCTAATATATGTTTAACCACATAACTTGTGTTTCCGCTCTGCAAACCTCCCCAACAAAGGTTATGGGCCCAGAGCAGTAAAGTGTATTGTATGTTGTTGAAATTGTTGTGAAAATAATTCGAAATTTTGAAGATTTGTAAAGTACATGTAGGAAGAAAAATGACTTCGAATGTACGTATAGAATTATTGACGAAGGACAACTACGACAGTTGGAAGGTACAGATAGAAGCATTGTTAATTAAAAATGACTTCTGGGAGTATGTAAGTGGAGAAAAGCCAAAACCTACTACCGATGCTGCTATATCGACATGGAAGACAGCTGACAGAAAAGCAAAGTCTGAGTTGATATTGGCATTAGATCCGAGTGTAGTTCGTCACGTAAAAAGGGTGGAAACTGCACGAGAGGTATGGTTAAAATTAGAGAGCTTGTTTGCATCAAGAGGACCTGCAAAGAAAGCGAATTTAATGAAAAGGCTCATGTTACAAAGGATGAGTGAAAACCAAAAGGTACATGAGCACCTTGATTCCTTTTTTGAAGCTGTCGACAAATTGGAAGAAATGGATATAAAAATCCATGATGATTTATTAACGATAATGCTGCTGTACAGTCTTCCGGGAAGTTATGAAAACTTTAGATGTGCTATAGAGTCTAGAGATGAACTTCCAAAGCCAGAGCAACTAAGAGTTAAAATTATCGAAGAGGATAGTTCAAGAGGAAACGCTCAAGTTGACAAAATAGAAGGCGCCATGTATTTGGACAAACATCAGAAGAAAACGACTGGAAAAACATTTAAGTTTAAATGTTTTAAGTGCCACAATTTTGGCCATAAGGCATCGGACTGCACTAAGAAAAGGGAGAAGACTCAAGAAACTCGATGTGTGGAGTCATGTACTAGTCATGAAAGTAGTGAAGTTTTAACTATATATCATGTTTCAGATGACTGCCGCATCGCTGTTGATGCGAAGCGCCGTCAGGAATGGATTTTTGATAGTGGTTGCACTTCTCACATGTGCAATGACTCGCAAAGGTTTGCTGAGATACTCCCTGCGAGTCAAAAATTAAAATTAGCCACAGATTCTTTGACAACCGTGCAAGGTAAAGGTACAGTTGAGTTATTAGCATGCAATGATGATCGAACGCGAAAAATTAAATTTGAAAATACCCTATTGGTTCCCGATTTACGTAGTAATTTAATTTCCATCGCCCAACTTACCGAACGAGGTTGTGAAGTCACGTTCAAGCATGTAGTATGCCTATGTAGTTAAAAAGGGTGAGGTAAAACTGACCGCTGATCGGCGAGGTGATTTATATTACTTGAGGGAGCTGGACGCTTCAGCGTCTGTGGTAAGTAGTGAAAGTGTTGATCTGTATAGATGGCATGAGCGTATGGGACATCTGAATGCTAGGGATCTTATGAAAGTACTAAAGAAATCAGGTATTGATCCGATGAAGATCGATAGTAACTTGCATGATTGTGATGTGTGCGCTAAGGGTAAAATGGTGTCGTTGCCTTTTGTGAAATCCAGTTTACGCTGCAACGAAAAATTGCGAATAATATACTCTGATGTGGTAGGTCCAATGAGAGTTCAATCGAGTGGCGGAAATAAATACTTTGTTACTTTTATTGACGACTGTACTCGTTGGTGTGACGTCTTTATGCTGAAAAATAAAAGTGACGTTTTGTCAAAGTTTAAAATTTTTAAATGTCATGTAGAAAATTTGACAGGAAGAAAAATTAAATTTTTACACACGGATAACGGAACTGAATACAAAAATAATTTATTCAATGAATATTTAGAAAATGAAGGAATTAAGAGACGTTTTACGACGCCATACTCACCTCAAAGTAACGGCATCGCTGAACGGATGAACCGTACGTTGATTGAGATGGCAAGGTGCATGATCTTATCGTCAGGTATTTCACCAAGTTTTTGGGCAGAGGCTGTAGCTACTGCATGTTATTTGCGTAATAGGTGCCCAACTAGTAGTCTAAATGGCGAAATTCCATACGAAAAATGGTTTGAGAGACCTGTGAATGTCAAATATTTAAAAACATTTGGCACGGAAGTACACGTCTTGGATAAGGAACCAGGTAAAGATAAGTTTGCAGCACGAAGTTCACTTGGCATTTTTGTGGGTTATCCAGCTGATGCTAAAGGCTATAAAATATGGATACCTGAGAGTAGAAAAATCGTAGTGTCGAGAGATGTAAAATTTCAGGAAGGTAAACTGACTGAAATTGAGTGTAAGGTCTCAAATAAATCACTAATAGAACCACAATATGAAAAGAGTATTGTGAGAAAGACTGTTGATATAGAAATTCAAACTAAAGAACAGTCGGATGTGCCATTTAGTGATGAAAATTCAAGAGAAGAAGTTCCATTAGATATTCAACCGAATGTGCCAGTGATTGATGAAGGAACATCAGAGAATACAGAATCTACTGGAATTGGTAATAGAAACGTTACTTTAAAAAGAGGTCCTGGAAGGCCAAGGATTCAGAAAGGACAGGTTGGCCGCCCTCGTAAAATCTACAACATGGTTGAGGTAGAAGAGAGTAGCGACAATTAGTCATCGACGGAAGAATACGTCGACACTGATGATTTTGTTGGAGCAATTGAAACCACGTTGAAGGAAGCTTTAGCATCTGACGAAAAGGTCCAATGGGATGAAGCGATTCTTTCAGAAATAAGGAGTCTAGTAAATAACGACACGTGGGAAATTGTGAAGAAACCTTCAGATCGTAATATCGTAGGATGTCGATACGTGCTGACTACAAAGCTAAATGTTGACAATACCGAGAAAAAGAAGGCCAGACTAGTAGCAAAAGGATACAGTCAGCAACATGGCCTAGATTATAATAAGACATTCACCCCAGTTGCGAGAATTGCAACTGTACGTTTGTTGGTCGCCTTAGCTGTCGAAATGGGCATGGACATTGACCAGATAGATATAAATACCGCCTATTTAAACGGTGATCTGAACGAAGATATTTATATGAAGATCCCAGAGCTGCTGAAAGAAGGTTTAGAGAAACTAAAAAATGCAGATGGCGTTAATTCTGCAGTAGGTAAAAAAGCTGCTAAAATGCTTGAAGATATGAAAGCAGGTGGTGACACCTGTCGTCTGAAGAAATCTCTTTACGGTCTCAAACAAGCTGGACGACAGTGGAATATTAAACTGGACGAGAAGCTGAGAGAAATGGGATTGAAACCTACGATAAATGAACCTTGTTTGTATCACAAACGCAATAAAGGTGGATCAGATCTTTTTGTTGTTGTTTACGTGGATGACGTATTAATCGCATCAAAAAATAGATTGTATATAGATAAATTCAAGCAGGAATTAGCGAGGAGATTTGAGCTTAAAGACTTTGGTCAAGCAACCTTCTGTCTCGGGATAAATATAAAGAAAAGTGGCAATGAGTATTTCTTGTCACAAGAGAAGTATATAAAAGATATTTTGAAGAAATTTGCTATGGATAGTTGCAATCCAATCCAGACTCCAATGGAAATCGGAAATCCTGTTATTAGTGAAAAAGAAGTAATAAAAGGGAAACAATTTCCGTATAGAGAACTTATTGGAGCACTCATGTATTTAAGTGTAGCAACTAGACCTGATATCGCCAACGCTACGGCAAAACTTGCACAGTTTGCAGAAAACCCGCAGGAAACTCATTGGAGGGCTGCGAAGCGAGTTCTTCGATACTTGAAAGGTACGATAACTCATGGTTTGGCGTTTAAGCCGACAGGGTTATGCATACAAGGGTATGCAGATGCAGATTGGGGTAACTGCCTCATTGATAGACGATCCTTTACGGGTTATTTATTCGTTCTAGGGGGCGCAAGCATATCATGGACTTCACAAAAGCAACGCATCGTTGCGACTTCTACTTGTGAGGCTGAGTTTGTGAGTTTGGCAGAAGCTATGAAAGAAGCTGTGTATTTGAATAGCCTGTTGAAAGAACTAGGTTTACATCAACTCTGTAAGGTAAGAATGCATGCTGATAACTTAAGTGCTATTTGCCTTGCTGAGGATCATGGTATACATCATGCGAAAAGTAAGCACATTGACATTAGACATTTCTTTATAAGGGATGTGCTACGTTCCAATAAAGCTATAACATTGGAACATTTGTCAACTGATAAGATTTGGCAGATGTTCTCACCAAACCTTTGCCTCGCGTAAGACACGAATTACTAACAAGTGCGTTAGGATTGTGTGTGAGAAAATAAAGATAGGTTTATTATTTGTGAATCGTATCGTACATGAGTTGAGGGGGTGTGTTGAAGGTATATCACCTCCATGTACTGACAGTAACTACTGGCTAGATGAAAAACTGTTTTAAATGTAATATTGACGTAAAGTTTTTTCAATTAGATTCCATGTTCTACATTGTTCACCATAACCTTCCTAATATATGTTTAACCACATAACTTGTGTTTCCGCTCTGCAAACCTCCCCAACAGTTCTCAATGTTGTATGTGAACTAGCTCTCTAGCTAGACGATTCTTATCTGGATATAAAAGCCCATTCAGTTATAGTCTCTTTTCTTTTGATCTTGTCGATGTCGAAAAATGGCCCAGTAGCCAGCAACGCTCAAACTATGCGCTGACGCAGACAAGTACAGGTGACACATTCGGCGCAAGATGGTGGGTCATGGCCAGTTATGGTGATATATTGAAACAGAATGAATGAATGAATGAATTGCACCGATCCCAGCGTGGTTAAACCAGACTCGATTAATCGAATGAACCCCAAGATTCGCACTAGCTTCTGTAGCCTCATGATCATGGTGCTACAGCGGCCATTGCATATCAAGGAATAGACGGGGGGCGCGGTAATTGGTAAGGAGGACGTGCCCGTAGGATAGGGAAGGATTTAAGAGCCTACCGGATATGCATCCTAGAGCAAGCATTGGACTAGTGGAGAGATGGGTAATTATTATCTATGGATGGGCATCTTCTAACGACCTTGCCGCCAGGCTGGTTCAGGTCGAGCTTCATCGGCGAGTCTTTTGGCGGAGTGTTACTGCTTTCTCGGTTCTTTTGTATGTCATTGTTCTGTTGTATTGTGTTAGATGTTGCTGTTATCGATGTCATCTTCGGAAGTTTCGCTACTATCCGTTTCCGGTTTATTATAAATCTCACTAGCAGCGATCTTGATCTTACTTTTGTCTTCCGCTGTATCCATCCAGAAATTGATTCCCTTGTCGAAGTACTTCATGTCCTGATTTAAATTGTCGTTCCATGTGTAAATAGGTCGGCCGACCTTCTTGGATTTGGCTTTGTATTGCATTGCTGCATGTAGCAGGTGTGGTTTGCGACGCCTGTAGACATGTGCGAGGTAGCACATCCTATGGTTCTTGATGCGTTTGGTTACTGTTTTTCCGTCTAATATTTCATGCATTTTCTTTTGTCTTGGTTTATTTCTAGAGTGGTTAATCAAGTCCCTCATGATAACTCGCTCATATTTTCTGAGTCTTGATCTGTTAGCTTTAGTAAGTGCCGAAACTTTCAAACCGTGTATCATGCACGGTACGATCACCATTCGATACATGAGTCTGGCTAATTTCCAGTCCATATTTGAATTATTTATGAATGGTAGTAACGATTTGGCGTTTTTCATGGCCTGTTCGCAACGTTTTTTTATAGTGCTTTTTCTACTTAATGTAGATGTTATGTATGTACCTAGGTATTTAACTTCTTCACATGTTGGTATACTTATTCCATTAAGGGTCACGTGGGTCGTTATCTGTGTAGCTTTGGGGTCCCTAATTAGTATTTTTGTTTTTGTTTCGTTTATTTGGAGGCCTACACTGTTTAGTAGGGGTTTAATATGGTATATGATACCTTCTAATCCTTCTAGGTCATCTGTAATAAAGATAAGGTCATCCGCAAATGATAATACTAGAGGGAGTGAGATTTCGCGATCCTGGTCAAGTTTTATTAATTGTGTTTCTTCGTCGAGGGTTCTAAGGACTTCGTCGATGACCAGTGTAAACAGGCGAGGGGACAGAGGGCAACCTTGTTTGACTCCCTTTCCTTTAATAATCCAACTGCTTTGCTGGCCACACCATTTGATGCATGTTCGTTCATTCATGCATACCTTGATTATCCTGTTGGTTAGCGATTTGTTGGTTCGTTGTAATAAGATATCTCTTAGTGCATTGAGGTCGACGTTGTCAAATGCCTTTTCAATGTCGAGGGCGAGTACATAAATTCTTTTACCTGCACGCCATTCTTCGTCTAAGACCCTTTTAAGCGTGAATATATGGTCGTCTGTTGATCTATTGTTTAAAAAGGCCGCTTGGTAGTTGCCCAACTCCGTTATTATGTCATCTAGTTTTTTTAATACGTAGGAGGCGTAAATTCTGTAACCCGTATTGCAAACCGATATGCGGCGATATTCATTCTCATTTTTAGGGCTATTGTTTTTTGGAATTGGTACCTGTACGGTCTCCAACCATGTGTCAGGTGCTTCGTTCAGTGTCCAGGCTTTGTTCATGTGTTTGGTGACGGCTTCTTGTAATATTTGGGGCATTGCTTTGTATAATTCGATTACCACTTGGTCCGTTCCGGGGGCTGTCCCGTTCCGCATTTTATTAATGATTGCCATTACGTCGTCCGTAATAGGTCCCTCACCCTGTACTTCGGTTATCGGCTTTTTTATATTAACTGTTGGTATAAGATGGCCCTCGGATTTTTTTAAAATTTGCTCCCATTTGGTCATTGGTATATAAGTAGATCTTTTTCGACGTTTTGTTTGAAGTTTGTTCCTGCTGTAAAAAAAGTATAGCATCTGCATGCGTTTTGCAGGGTGTTTTTTCCCCAATCCATTGAGGCAGGCCCTGCATGCTTTTTGCTCTTCCTGATATTTAACCTTTTGAAGTGTTGCCTGACATTCTTTTACTCGGTTGTGCCTATTTGGATTATCTGGTTGCCTGCTTTGTAGGAATTTAGCCTTTTGTAGGTTAGCAAGAGCTAGTCGATGATCTCTGGAGAGAACTGGCTGAAAAATAAGAGTTTCCTGAGCAGCCGATTTTAATACTTCCGTTATGATATTCCAGGGTATTTCGATGAGTTTGTCCGTTGAGTTGATCCCTTTATCTTTTAGTTTTTTTGTTATGCAATCTTGGTATTTTGTTTTTGTGAATTTACTATTGAGAGCGGCATAATAGCATTGTTTATAGTTAAAATCCTTGGCCGCAATTGTTGTTTCCTTCGCGGCTTGCTGTTGTCTTTGTGTAATAATGTGTTTGGTGCTTTCTTTCTTGTTTGAAATTCGATTTGTTCTTATTAGACCCCAGATTATTTTATGGTCGGATGTGCCCCTAGCGGCCCATTCGCCTTTAATAAAATCAAAAAGTTTTTCTGATGCATGTGGCGTTATAATGTGATCCAGTTGGGATTTCTGAATGCCCTTTGACCACGTTATCCTGCACGATGATCTCGCTTTTGTCGTTTCTATTTGCAGTTTTTCCCTGTTGGCTATATCCATTAACATTTCCCCGTTGTAGTTAGATAAGTCATGGTGTAGGTTTTGTTGGATCAGCCCTTTGCGTTGGAAACTTTGTGTATCATGTCGACCAATATGTGCGTTAAAGTCGCCAAGAATTATTAAAGTACATTTCCTTGGTTTTTGTCTGATCAAGTTTAATAAGCCTGTGAAGGATCTGTTTGCTATAGATGTACAACAGTTTATGTGAGAATTGATTATATACAGATGAGCAGGCTTGTCATTTTCCCTGTTAACTTGAAGAGTAGCTGACATCGCGTCTGTATCCTTTTTTCTGTTAACTAATTCAATTTGAGCATCTTTTCTGATTAGAATTGCAAGTCCCCGATGTGTTTTACCTGAGGTTCCATAGAGGTGCCATTCGTAGTGTGTAGAGTTGTATGCTCCTGAGTTCATACCTGTTTCTTGTAAGCAGGCTACATGAATGTCCCTAATTGAAAGTTCAGCGTCAATTTTATCTTTTTTGGTCGGTTTTGAGGCCCCGCGGACGTTCCAAGTTGCAATACGCAAGTCTAGGCAAGTGTACTTTATTGAGGTAGACGGTTGGTTTCTAAGTATTGTGAACCCAGTGACATCTGCGACTACTTCTGATAACGGTGTACACATTGGTGCTTGTTGTTCATATTGTGTTAATGAGCTAGCTAATTGAGGGCTGTTCGTTTGAGACTGGGATTTCGTGAGTTGACCTTTCTCTTCACGTGTGTTGTACTGGTTAATTAAAGGCTTATTATATAGTGTTGTTGTGACATTGTTCGATTTTTCATTATATCTATCGGGTTGCTGTTATAGTGTTTGTCGTCGGTCATGACCCAGCTATCGTAGTGCTGGTCCTTGTAGAGGATGTGTATGTTGCCGGGTACTGGTTCGCCGGTAGGTGAATACACTAGGTTGTGTCTTGTATCCGTGTGCACGTGCAAATTTACAAGATAGAACTCGGCTGCGGCGATTAAGATATCCTCTCCTCCCCAGAACGTCTTGTTAAACTGCTGTGTTATGTATTTTGTTATTCTTTGTTCCTGGGAGAGAATGCTGTTAGGAAGAATTTCTTGTACATTATTTAGAAGGGCTAAGCGAATTCTTTCGTCATCTCGATGCTCTAAAACATATGAAGCAAGATCCTGACGGACAGACACGTGGTCGAAAGTTAAACCCATTACATTATTTATTTGATGTGCTATGGCCCTGAATAGGCAGTTTCCGTCTTTTGTCATACGCACAATTGTGCCCATTTTAAAAGAAAAAACTTTTTGTTTTTATGGTATTACAAGACCTGCTCTGCACACATGTGTTGTGTAGCTTTGGGTTTGTGAACCACTATAGCTGACAGGGGAGCTTAACGCTTGAAATTTATGAGCTTCGCTATTTTTTGTTACTTAACCTTTTTTTTTTACCCTTTCGGTCCAATTTTGCGCGCGGTTTACAAATTTTACAAGCTAGGAAATAGGTAGCTTGTTCAAGGCTGTTTTGATAATTTAGTACAATCTTAAATTAAGAAAAGCGTGAAGTACTAATTCTAGAGCGATACCGTATTTCAGGTTAAAATAATAGAGTGTATTATTTTGTCCTTCGCTCCTAAATATAATATGAAGACATTTCCTTAAAGCCTATTTATAGCTTACAATGATGTTAAATTCACGCGTGGCGTCAAAAGTCCAAATTAACAACGCAAAACGCAGTTTTATACAGCCTCCAAGCCTCTATCGGAGGTCCCTGAAATATATAATGGAAAGATCTCACCAAATCCACGTCGTCGATATTCTCGGCCGGAAGGCCTAGACCTCAGGCTTGTATATCAGGTACACACGTATGCCACTTTACCACCGTTTTAAGGTGTTTTAATTTGCACCCACAAAAACACAGCAAGCGAAACCCCGTTCGAGTTTCAAGCTCAGAGTCAGCCACGTGTTGTGCACATTGCATCAAGTAAAAACAAAGGCGGGTCAAGACACGACACGTCTGTCCCCTTCGGCGGCCACTATCCGAATCTTATGGTGATATATTGAAACAGACTGGAAAAATTACTTTCATAAGAATAATATTTAAAAAACTGTCCCGTTGGTCTCGTGGTTGCAAGCGCGGCTGCTAAGCGTGGGGGGTCCTGGGTTCGATTCTCGGGTTGGGCAAAGTGTTATTGAGTTTTTCCATTAGGAATTTCTTAGTAACAGCCCGAAGATTGGAAGTTGGCGCTGTTTTACCCCTATGCCTCGGAAAGCACGTTAACCCGTGGTCCTCCGCCTCTCGATCTCTCTCGTTACGATGGGACGGCAATCCGACACGACGATTGCCGTCCGATCTAATAGTGTCGGATTGCCGTCCCATCGGACTATGAGAGTGACGGAAGAGTGAGTGCACCTGTGTCTGCGCGCACACTTGCGCACTATAATATCTCCTGCGTACCTGGCTAATCTCCATTGAGATTGGCCACCGTGACCGTAACCGGTCGGGGAGCCTATTATTATTATTTAAAAAACGCGTGAGTTTACGTATGTATAATATTTTCCGGCGTTATAAGATTTTTTTTATGAAACTAGCCAAACATCTTATCCGAAAGAAAGAAAAAAAGTTTATTTGGACACAGTTCGTGAAACACAAAATACAAATAAAAACAAACTAAAAATAATGTTTCAAACAAAGATAGTGAGTGTACCTAATACTACGATAAGAATCCATATTACGAACAAATGTTTGATACGGTCTAGTCTAGTGTAAAGTCAGTTCAAAAGCCCTGGCTCCTAGGTCCGGTAGTGTTATTGAGTTCTTCCGTTAGAAAATTTCTCTCTACCCCGAGTGCTCGCCCTATGCTTGGTAGAAGAGTTCGATTTCCGCAATAGGACAAATATTTATATTGGTTCCAATGTTGGTACTATGTGTAATGGTGGCTACGACAGCGAAAGTGACTTGTATAAAATCATGTTATGCGGTAGGTATTGCTTTTTCACATTTTTGTGAGTACTATGATAAGGACAGATATAATCATTTATGAAGGGACAGGTTTCTGTAGGTTTGGGGTAAAAATTAGTTGAGTATCTACAGGATCAAACAAAAATTTGACTTATTTTCATACAATATTTGCCGTCGACACGGTAATAACAAAAAGCCATCCAGAAAATCAATCATCAATGATGGTGGATTTTGTATAGGACAGGGTGCTTACTCTTGAATTTAATTCCGATAGATCGACTTTGGAATTGTGACGTTTCGTACTCTTGAGTTCGATGCTAGCGCCAAATGGTTTTTAAATTGGGTGTCCATTTTGCGAAACTAAATGGAATTAAGATCGGGCTTGGCGTGGGGTAAACGGTACTCTTGAGTGTATTTTGACAGCTGTGTATTGCGTCAATATTGCGTTGGAATAGTTTGTTGATTGTGATTTTTCCAATAACAAATGTGTAACTTTTTAGGAATTATTATGCGTTTTGAAGTGGTTTTCAGTCGGTAATATGTATATAATATGGCACGATAAGCAGTAATATACAGTGTTTTACTTAATTCCCATAAACAACAATTGAAATAAAGACGAGATGAACGTCGGATGATGCGTTTTAGGGACAAAGCGTTTTCTATGAATGAATACGAATTTAAAGCAAATTATAGAATGAGCAAGGATTTTATTCCTCTTTCGTATTACATAACAACATTTATAAATCCTATTTCTATATAATAAATACTTTTCAGAACAATAACTTACTAAAATTCGGATTTTGGCATGTTTTCATTATGCAAAATTCTTTCTATCTCTAAAACCCGTGAACCAATTTACAAAATTCTAACGGGAATATCAGTTTTAAACATAATCCTCTCATTTGACACTAAAGTCACGCAAATATTCCAATAAACAAAAAACCTCGTTTTCAAGTTACGTAAATATTCTATAATTTTTCATCATACATTAAAATTCTCAAAAATTCTTCGTTAAATATTCCTATCAGATTTTAATACGAAAACTCATAATATAAACAAGTTAGAAAGCTAACTAGCACAATACAAAACACTTAAAATCTGAAATCAAAATCTTACTCAGTAAAACAGTAAAGATGCGCCCGGAGCCCCGGAGCGCGGATAGGGTTAAAACTATCATATTCTATCACTTTTACACTTATTATAACTTATTTATCACTTCACTGGTATTTAACTCAGTCATGTTCACTATTTCACATGCACGTTCGGCGTTCGTTACAAAAACATTAATTTGTGAAGTTATCTATCTATATAAGTACTTACGACTTGTTTAAAACTGTAATATTAGTTAAGGAACATAAAGGACAGTAATTATTTCTTAATAAAAAAGAACCAAACGCGAACAATATTGTTAAACAAACTCATAGTTCAAATTCATTGGAGAACATGTTTGTAAATATAATACGCAGTCTTTTTTTGTAGTGTAGGCAACGATCTACCGCATGCAGCCAAAGTCATGGTAAATTTTATGATTTCAATCGTTTCCTTACGCCCAAATGAATTAAATAAGTTACAAATAATCAATTATACAACTATTTATACCATATTTATTTATTAGCCTTTTTATTTAAAGGATAAAACATTTTAAAGGCATAAATAATACCGGTTTATCGTAATGAGTTGAACCACACTATTGCAACCCGTCACATAGCTAACTTCACATGTATCAAAATAATAGCGGATCAATGTCAATTTAATTTTAATGTTGACAATATTGTTTTCAAGAGTACCGAATCACGTGACTGTAAAATTAACATTGGAATCATATTGGCATTATATTAAAATTAAAATTAGTTTCAAGAGTAAGCCCCCTGACAATCCGTTTTAAGACTCCCGGAGACAGGCTCGACGCGACAGTAACAAAACAATTTTATGAAAACTTCATGGAAATTGTTCTACCAGAATCGCGTCGCACCGTTGCGTCGCGCCTTTCTGTGGGAGCCTTTAAGTTTATAGACAACCTAGGAACCCTGCTATCATTGACTATTATTAGATCCTATCAATTTAATTATAATTAAATTAATAGGAACTATAGTAAATGAAACTGAATATCGACAAAACATTTACCGACTCCCAGTCAGTTTTACCTTTTGTATTGTATTTCCTCACGTACCTTACCTACCTATGTTTATCCTTCGAGGCTCAGAATTGATGGGTATGTAATTACTTAAGGGAAACGTGATTCTAACTTTCAGGATACACATGGAACTAATCAAAGAAGTAACAGGCTGCTTGTTGCTGATACATAAGTGCTGATTTAATGCTAAACTTGCTTATTATAAGGGTTTCTTTAACATGATAGTATTTGACTGCTTGGTTTTAATTTATAGAGAATGTGAGAGATTTGTTTTGTTTTAAAATTACAAAAAAGAAAAAAGATCCTGCTGAAAAGAAAAAAGAGCCTCTTCTTCAGCATTGTGATTATCTCAAATTTACAACTTATAATCATTGTATTAGATTGTGGCGGCATCTATAACGCCACATGCGAACTACGCATCATACTGAAATCACGTAAAATCCTGCATCGCGCAGCAGAGATTATCGCGCAACTAGCATATTGTATACAAGGTTCCTACATCAATCCTTGGGCCCACTAGACACAACTCGTCTGGTCAGAGAATCCTTCCTTTTCTAAGGAGGATGATTGAACTGTACACCTTGTTCCTCATACCTTTTTAAGCTTCTAAAACGTCTAATACTTGACCTAAGTAAACTCGAATTCGAACAATTTTGATTTTAATTTTACTCGCACAGACGCACATACCTAATATTTATTTCGTTTTAAAACTTTATTAATATTAATGGTTGATACTATTTGAGCTCGCCACATATGTATATTTAAACCAAAATGCTACAAGATAGTTGAATTTTTAGATTGAAAAATTGTTCGTTATGTTTTCATCGCCCTAGGGTCTCAGAAATGTGGCTGGGACTAACAGTATCCGGAATGAGACAAGTA
Organism: Globia sparganii; assembly: GCA_949316385.1. NCBI lineage: Eukaryota > Metazoa > Arthropoda > Insecta > Lepidoptera > Noctuidae > Globia > Globia sparganii. Next base: position 15,955,612 of record OX438653.1, on the reverse strand, counting down.
AGGCCCAAGAATGGTCGGCGAGAGGTCGTCAAAACTGCCATAAGCGCAAAACTTCAGTCGTTGAGTATGCACATGACCATAACTACGAAGTAGTTGACATTGTCTTACAGCTAAAACCATAGCTGTATAGATAGTTTACTTCAGTTTGTTATTAGCTTCGAAATAAATAATTAATGCACATTTGTTAAACGACCCTTGAAACTCTTATACTACTGAAACATCATCAGATAACCTACAAACCTATCATATAAAATTTTATTTTTACAAAAAATCTTGCTATAGGTACGTCTGTAAAAAAATGTAACTGTATGTGACAAATTGATGACAAGATTCGAATGTTCACTGTTGTACCACCACCGAATAAGTTCCAGTATACTTATCTAGCGAATAATTTTATTGTTCCATTTATTTATTTACCTATTTAGTACGTATTTTTCTGGACACTCTGTAACAAGCTCTTAGTAAGAACAATACCAAATGTCCGTCCATTGGTATTGTTCGTTGAGCTCTTCAAGTTCTGAGTTGAGGTACACGATTACTGATAAATGCGCGCACTGACTGGACAGGTCCACTCTAATCTGTGTAGTTCCTTCCTCAAAAGACCATCTCAGACGCTGATCTGCAATCCTGCATGGTCTTCATATGGCCTGGCCAAGATTAGGTCGTCGGGCTTTAAAAAGTACCTCCCTTCACCATTCCAAACTACTATCCATATCCGTCCGTCCATTCGTCCGATTCTGTATCCGCGTATTTCGATTCCTACCTCTGAATTTGTTTTGTGCTTCTTCTCGACCTCATCTAGTTTTAAAACATGATTTAATTAGACGTGTAAAAGTGTTTTATTAACTAATTTACAGAAATAAATATAATTTATCTCATACAGAAATGAGGCTTAAGAGGTCAGTCGGTTAAAAAATTAAACTACGAATGTCAAACCCAATCAAAATCAATGCTTTAGTTTTAAAACTTAATTTATTTTTAAACAAATAATATATCATTTATTATTTTATCATTTAGTTAGATGGGAGAAACAGACATTAAAAAACATTGAATGTCTCTAGCTGCCTCAAATCTTGCAGCACCGCAGACAATAAACAGCTTTACTCCGTACATACACGGTTAGAAGTTGTTGCCTAAATTACCGCAAGACGCAAGACTGCACGCCGCGAGGCCGCGTTTGCTTGTAAGACAGTGTAAGTTCGTTAGCGTATTCGTCGTAAAGCGATCCACTAACGATACTGTGTTAGAGGTTGATGTCATCGTTCCCCCTTATACGTATTTTCTACTAAATGGGTGTTACCATACCAATGTTTTGGTAATTTTAAAAGAAATAGGTAGTTAGTAAGGTAGTAAAATTTTATTCATCTCTCAAACACTAATGCGAACTATATAGTTTTGTATGAAGCATTTTTTCAATTTTGAAAATGTGAGTACTATGATTTCGTTTATTAGCATATTATTGTCTATGTTGACTTGAAACAGCATGGGCAGTTGACAGTATGTCATGCTCACTGAAGATGACGCGTGTGTTGGATCATTCGGTTCCCTACAAAACGGTTGAGCTGGATGGTGCTGATCCACGCGTCATGTTCGTGAACGGGCGCCGTCGGTTGTGACTGGTCTGATCTCTTAACTGCCAGGGCTTATATTTATTAGTATTATATTTTAAATTAAATTGTTTCTTCATTTTTTTTTATTGATCTCGAGAAGAAGAGAAGCAACAAGCATAATGTACCCAGGATTTCGTAATAACTTGATTTAAAACAGTGTCCTAGGAGTTTATCAGTTTATCGCCCGTTCTTCTCCATCAGATCTACGTTTTGGAATGGGCTACTAGCTTCAAATTTCTGACTAACTGACAGACTCTTTGATAATTCAAAAGTGCCTATAAATGGTTTAATTGAAATAAATGGTTTGACTTTGTAATAGAAATAGGTTTTATCAGAAATAGTCGAAAAAGATATAAAATGGCACATAAAATATGTATTAGAAAACAGTTTTTAGACATTATTGTAACGTAACAACAATACATTCATGAATATGGAAGAGGATAACATTTAATATAAAAGATATTTTTGTAATTACTGTCGAAATAGATGCCTTTAGTAACCTAGTAAAAGAAAATCTTAATGAACCTATAACATACATAATGGGCCTATTGGACTGTGTAGTAATAAGAAAGGGATTTGTTATAATGGTCACGAACATTATTTTATTAGTAAGTATATAGATATAAGTTGACCAATGTGAGGAATTTACCTATATTACTAGCTGACCCCGCAAACGTCGTTTTGCAAAAAAAAAAAAAAGGGGTATGAAAAATAGATGTTGGCCAATTCTCAGACCTACCCGATATGCACACAAAATTTCATACAAATCGGTCCAGCCGTTTCGGAGGAGTACCGGAACGAACATTGTGACACGAGAATTTTATATATAAGATTTATCTAAATACTAGCTTCTGCCCCGTCACATCGCATCGTCTGCCCACGATTACTTCGTTTTCGCTTAACGTTCTTCTTTCTGACTTTGTTTATTGATGCCCGGCTTCTAAGGGTCCTACTGTGATGTTAATAGCCAACTAAGCTTTCCTTGAGAATTGGGCAAAAATATTTTTTTCAAATCCGACCGCTAGTACCAGAGATTATTAGCGCGTTCAAACAAACAAACTCTTCAACTTTATTGTTAATCATAATAACTCATCATTCATTAATAAGTCTGAAATTGACACAAAGCATTTTGCATGTGAGGCGATCAATATATTATCAATGTTAGGAAAAATCGTCTACAGCTACAATATTTGTAAATATGTGAGCACCATGTTTCTATCAAGATGATTTTATAAATTTATCCGTCACTATTTAGTTTTAAATACATTGTAAGTACCTGTTTTAGTTATGATTTTATTCTAGGTACATTGTCTTCACAATTAATGTAGGTAAACAAAATATTAAAAAACATTAAACATTTTAAAAGAATATACCTAAACTACAAATTTTCTTGCCCATTCTTCTCCACACAGAACTGCCTTTTGGAAGCGGCAACTAGAAACAATTATATTGTCTTGTAAATTTTGTCGTTCAAAAGTGCCTTTTGGTCTACTTGAAATATCTACCCTGTATGAGATGAAACCCTCTTTAGGACAATATTAGGCTGGTATCATAAACTGGTTCAGTATAATCAACCTCTAATGTTCCCACTGCTGGGACACAGGCCTCCTCACTGTGAGAGGGAGTGGGAGGCCGTAATCCACCACGTGGGCCCAGTGCGCCAGGTTGGTAGATGACACAAGTCTTCGAATTTTTGGTTCTAGGACATGCCGGTTTCCTCACGATGTTTTCCTTCACCATTTTGAGAGTAGTGATGACATCATTTACACAAAGTAAAGCGCCCATCTGGGTTCGAACCTACGACCTACAAACTCCTAAGTTACCACGGGGCCACCACTGCCCACTACTAACTGATTCAGTGCTTCGCATTAATTGGTTGTTGCCAATGTGTGATTTAAAAATCTAACCGGATTTGTTTGAAAGAACCAGGTAGAACAGAACAGGAAAGTTTGCACTTTATAAAAGTTATTCCCTGAAATTAATAAATAGGGATAATGGCTGTCTAATTTCAGTGAATTAATAAATAATTGATTGCGCACAATATAAATACGATCCGTTTTCATTGTGATAACAGCTAAAATTTATGTGTAATATGAGATATATGCATGAATGTCAGTTTTAACTAAGTATAAAATAACATTATTGTTATTAAAAATCTTTTATCACTATTAATATCTATGTTGGTTAGGGTGGTCCTTATTCCTAAGAAAAAAAAAGTTTTTCTTTAATTTCGCGGGGCACCACGTAATTTGATTATATACCTTATCTTATCCTTATCTTATTATATATATATCTTATCTTAGAAAGTATTTCAGTATTTTTTTAGAATTTTTTTAATGACATTTAGAGGTCGCTACCAAGGTTTGAATTTTAAATAAAAACTCAAAATCTGTATTTGTTAGATTCTTTTATTTTTATAGCCAGGACATAAAAAATATTGCAAAATTATTGTTGTTGTTATGAATTAAGATATTATGTATATTTGAATCACTTATTTTTAAGATACAAGCGTTGACTTGTTAATATTAGGATACTTTTCCTATACCTACTCTTTTACCAACAAAAGCAAATATTGCTTTTGTTCTTCATTGGTTGTAATTAATTTAATATATTCTTCCAATAAAGCAACACCGCGCTCAAAAACTGCTTGTCTTCTTCTAAAGTCATAATATTTAAAGCATCACGATTTTAATTCAATCGGTATACTAGTTTTTTTCCCACAAAATAACTCCGCAAGCCGTCAAAGTCGCAGATTCACGTATGCTTTTCTTTTCTTCATTTACGTAGTAAAAAAAAAACGCAAAACTTCACCGATGATTGGCAACGTTTATTGGTTTAATTCGGATAATAATTGACCAATAAGCCAAACTTTACTTGGATTTCTAGTAGTTTTACTGAGTCCGCTACTTGTAGACGCCATTGCAAGTTGAAACACGTTACTATGACTTTTAAAAATTAAACACATCCGCTCTCGTTAATGACTTACTAGAACTGAAGTGCAGGGCGGGCTAAGGGTGTCTGTACGCATGCGCACAAACCAATTTTTAACTTATTATGATGTTAGTACGCACGCGTACCTACGTCTTAAATTGTACGTCTTATGGCTTATGTTTTTGATTGTGTGAACGGTCTAAATCTCGACGCGTCCGTATAGAAGAGAGGTCGAGGGGAAGAAGGGATAAGAAGCGATTGTCTATGCGAGTTTCATTTGCACGTAAAATGTGATATAAACACCTAAATGAAACATTAATGAAACCATCATTTAAGCTGGCCTTCCACGCTTTTTGTAAAAATTTTGACAGCTGGTAGCGACCTCTAAATCTTAACAAAAAAAAAAAACAAAAAAACTTATTTCATATTTAGAGGTATATAATCAAATGAGAAAGTGCCCCGGGGAAAATTCAAAAGTCGAAAAATAAGGACCACCCTAATGTTGGCAGTAGGTAATACAAATAAAATTAAGACTAAAAATAGCACCTAGTGCACCTAGCTTCTGACGTTTCATAAGTGCCCTTGTAGGCTTATGTGAAATAAAAATATTTTGATTTTGATTTTGAATACACGCGCACATTCACCGGTATGTTAGTGATCCATTAATGCTTGCCCCACTAACTAGTGATTAGCAGTTTTGACTAAAAAAAATACTTCAAACTCGCACATGAAGGGTTCCGTACCACCGTGCAATATTATTCATTATTAAGATCAAACAAAAAACGCCGAAAAACCGTTTCTTGTGTTGGGTCCTTTAATTTTTACCGTCATTTTATTTGTATTATTTGTTATTATAGCGACAATAGTACCTAATACACACTGTGAAAATTTAAATTCAAAAGATTAAAGCCCTGTGACAGACGGGCAGATAGACAGAAGAGCCTTAATATAGGGTCCCGTTCGCGCCGTTTGGGTACAGAACCCTAAAAAGAGAAAGTTATATACATTCAATGAGTATTTTTATTATTTTTCCACTGGCAACTAAGACTGGGTTAACGTTCATTTTTTTTGGCTTTCCTCTCCTGTGTCTCCAGGGCCTTATTACTAAGCCTAATGTCTGTCAGTCTGTCTGTCAGTTACAGAGCTTTATCTTAAGTGTCGGCGAAAGAAGATGTGTATTGTGGAGTCATGAAAAAAAAATCAACGATGTTTTTAAGGCTATCTGTGTATTTTCATGAAAATAAATGATGGCTGAGTTATGTGTCTGACTCACTACGGCCCACTTTCAACACACAGCACTTTTTTATTGCTGAATGGGCCCGCTCTTGACCTCGATCATGCCTGATGGAAACCAATGCTCGTATGATCAAACGAGCGTGCCTAGAAGATGCCTAAAGCACTGGAACTCCCACGCATCGAGAAGCACAGCAGGCTGCTTGACGCCGGACTCCAGTGGGAGGGTGGTCGCAAACCAAGCAGGCGCCCTACCACCGCAAGGGAAGAATTGGCCAGTCAAATAAGATGTTGGGTGTGACTTTCCAGGATGTGCCGAGCGCTCGGTTCAGTTAAGTAACTTTCGGAACAAACTGCGCTACACGGGAAGTCTTGCATGCATCCCAAATAACTAATTACGGTTAGCGCTAAATGAGTTTACAGCATCATTCTGTTTCAGTCAATCGTTTGAAGATAGAGACAGAATGATGCTTTAAATATACATACATATATACATAAACTCATACGTTCGTCCCGTGCCTACCCCAGGCAGAAGCTACAGAACACCATCTGCTACGATCCTTACATACTCCTTTTGCCTCGTTTATGTTCATAGATCTAGTCATAGACATGCCGGTTGCATTACCAATGAGGTCACTATATGCCCTCCTACTCCTGCCGTTTCCAAACACATCTGGGGGCTTACTCTTGAACCTAATTTTAATGCCAATGTAATGCCAATATGATTTCAATGTTAATTTTACAGTCACGTGATTCGGTACTCTTGAAAACAATATTGTTAACATTGAAATTAAATTAACATTGCTCCACCATTATTTTGATACACGTGAAGTTAGTTACGTTACGGACCGCAATAGTGTTGTTCATCTCATTACGATAAACCTACGATAGAGCTTTAACATTCTTTATCATTTAAATAACAACGCTAATAAATAAATATATTTGATATAAATAGTTGTATAATTGATTATTTGAAACGTATTAAATTCATTTGGGCGTAAAAAACGATTGAAATCATAAAAGTAATTATGACTTTGGCTGAATGCGGTAGGATCGTTGCCTACACTACAAAAAAAAGACTGCGTATTATATTTACAAACAGTTTCTCCAATGAATTTGAACTATGAGTTTGTCTAACATTATTGTTCGCGTTTGGTTCTTTTTTAGTAAGAAATAATTACTGTCCGTTAAGTTACTTAACTAACATTACAGTTTTATACAAGTGGTAAGAAAATAGATAGATAACTACTTTATAAATTAATGATTTTGTAACGAACGCCTTACGTGCATGTGAATAGTGAACATGACTGAGTTAAATACCATACCAGTGAAGTGATAATAAGTTATAATAAGTGTAAAAGTGATAGGATAGGATAGCTAAGACCCTATGCGCGCTCCGGGAGTCGTTAAACAGACTATTACTGTTTTACTGAGTAAGATTTTGATTTTCTAATTAGAATTTAAGTGTTTTGTATTGGTTTAATTAGCTTTCTAACTTGTTTTTATTATTAATTTTCTCATTAAAATCTGATAGGAATATTTAACAAAGAATTTTTGAGAATTTTAATGTATGAAGAAAAATTATAGAATAATTACGTATCTTGAAAACGAGGTTTTTTTTATAGGAATATTTGCTTGGTTTTAGTGTCAATGAGAGGATTATGTTTAAAACTGATATTACCGTTTGAAGTATGTAAATCGGTTCACGGGTTTTAGAGAAAGAAAGAATTTTCTATAATGAAAACATGCCAAAGTCCGATTTTAGTAAGTTAATGTTCTAAAAAGTCTGTATTGTTTAGAGATAGGATTTATAAATGTTGTTAAGTAATATGAAAGAGGAATAAAATCCTTGCTCACTCTATAATTTGCTTTAAATTCGTATTTATTCATAGAAAACGCTTTGTCCCTAAATCGCATCATCCGACGCTCATCTAGTCTCTATTTCAATCATTTTTATGGGAATTAAGTAAAACACTATATATTACTGCATATCGTGCCCTATTATATACATATTACCGACTGAAAACCACTTCTAAACGCAAAACAATTTCTAAAAAGTTACACATTTGTTATTGAAAAAATCACAATCAACAAAGTATCCCAACGCAATACACAGCTGTCAAAACACACTCAAGAGTACCGTTTACCCCACGCCAAGCCCGATCTCAATTCCACTTAGTTGCCCAAAATGGACACCCAATTTAAAAATTATTTGGCGCTAGCATCGAACTCAACCGTACGAAACGTCACAATTCCAATGTCGATCTATCGGAATTAAATTCAAGAGTAAGCACCCTGCCTTGTAAATACCTTTTGTTAGTCGTTTTTCATTCATCACTAAACATGACCAAACCATTTAAGCATCTGGGGGCACGGTAGTGACCCCGCCAAAGCGCTACCTTTTCTCGAAGTGCTTCGTCCTTTTTTGAAACTTCATAACTTGGGTTTGGATTTTAGCAGATAAACAAAATTCTCGGGATACGATGTCAATAGTGGTCTTATTAAATTTTAAAAACTTTTTGACAGTGCGAGCCATATGGTCTCGCCTTGGCAACATTTTACATGAAAATATTTTTGGTGGGATACTCTTTTTAATTTATTTATGTCACTAAATCTACTTCTAAACCGCACCGCTGTCTTACTACATCATTCTTCAGTCTGTCATTCACAGTCACACCACACATGTATGGCAAGGAACACAATGTTTTAAATATGTTTAGCGCTAAATGCAGTTAGTGATTTGAGGTGCAAGTGGGCTTTAGTGAATAACTCACATAATTCTGCAGTCATGTAATTTCATGAAAATACACAGGTTATTCCATATTGTGTAAAAATTTACATATATACCGTAGGTTCAGGCATGTGTAACGAAATCCTTAAGTAATTAATAGTGTATTCAGAGAGTGTAACACGATCAAATATTTGGTGTGTATCTTGAGGGGCTTAGCCTTTATATAATAAGGAAGTTTCTTAATTGCTGAGGCGGTTAAAATTGATTTGCGCAGACTAATATAGCCAGGTGTGGGTTTAGGTATTCACAGTCATTTTCGTGATTGCTAAACTACTTTTGACCAAAACTCCCAATTGCTAACTTCTCTAAGGTTGAAACTATCTATCACGAGGCCAAACACTGCTATGCCGCCGTAGCAGTGTAGCCCCGGTGCTTCTATGCCACGCTGCTGTAGGCCCCGCTCAGCTACGCCACCGTAGCAGCGTAGCTTCGGTGTCTGTACGCCATGCCACTATAGGACCGGTATATAGGCTCCGCCCACACTACCTTATAGTTACACACAGTTAGGCACTGCCTTATAGTTTTAAAGCAAAAAATTTACATTTTACCATTGGACGATAAAGCAGTTACTGGGTGGACTATACATACCTACACGATACGTAGGTATTTAATGGGTAGTTACATAAAGGTAACGGGTAACCCTCCGTTGTTCCATTTGAGGGGCTCATAATGTATTTTGATCTCATGCTCCTCTATAAAGAGGCACATAGTTGACGACGACTCCTTTCAGTGTTCATTACCTTCCTAGCAGGTGGCTGGGACCGACTGGATGCGGAAGGCAGAGGACGGGGTGTTCCACGCACGCCTCTAAGAGATGTCAGCAACAAGGAAGGGGCTCGTAAGGGCCGAAGCCTGCCGGGGCAGCGGGATTGTACGAAAGGGTTACCGCTGCCCCGGAACATAAAGGGCTAAGGAAGGAACACGGGTGGGTTTTAGTCAGTAAGAGTCTGACACTCCCTTCTGCTACACCCTGAGCGGGTGGGGTCATTTGATAATTTCCCATCCATAAAAAAGGGTGTTGTGGCGCAGCATGGGAGAGGCTTGCTTGGATGTCCAGCATTAGGTGGCGATAGGCTGAATTGATTGACCTTCCTACCTATATTATCGTCTTTCTCACATTCCATCCATCTTTTCTTTGGCCTCCCCTGTTATCGCAAACCCACATTCAAACTTATCAATTTCCGTCTCAGATGCTCTTCGTTCCTTTGCATCACATGTCATGTCCTATAATAAAATTGCATAATAAGTAAATCTACCAACTTAAATTGTCCATATATTCGATTCACAAGTATCATTCTTTGATTGTGTGGTCTATAATGACTATAATACGGCAAAATTACGTAGGTTGGAATTTATTTAACAAATAATTCTCAAGACATCTTTTTATAATTTACTCATAAAATTGTATAATATTATACTGTATGCGCAAGGCACCGTAGGCTCTTTGTGTAAAGTTTTCCTACAGGCCGCTCGTGTAAAATGTCTGGCTGTTCTATGAAACTGATTTTTTCTTTATAATCGATGATCAATTTAAGTTTTAAGTTTAATGTGAGAGCTATCTTTGACAGAGAATGAGAATGCCTGTACCGGGAAACCACATGGTAAACATGCATTAACATAACATCACGCCTGTAACTCCCAAAGGGTTTTAGGCACAGGTGTCGCTATAATAAACCCACATTTCGCCAGAGATATTTATGCATTAGGTCAATCAATCTGCCTACCATTTTCCCAACTATATTGGGATCGGCTTCCAGTCTAATCGGCTGCGGCTGCGGCAGCTGAATGCTTTGCCGAGTCAACGATTCAGCCGTGTAAAATACTGGTTATTTTACATGAAGCGACTCTGACCTTTTCTTGGTGCCCAAGATACAGGCTTGCCTAGTTTGGGACCAATGTAAAATCTCTGTAATCTTTTGCGCAATAAAGTTTTTATTATTATATATTATTATTACCTCCACAACCCAGTTCCTACTGGGTAACACAAAATTAGTTTAGTAGTTAGATATGAGCATAGATATGACAAAACTAATAATTAAACCTATAAAAGGCTAAATATAGCTAACCTACCACAACTTTAAGCACTTCCTTGAACAAACAAAAAGTTAAAATGTCAAATATCGCAATGAATTCGACTGTTTCGTTTGAATTTGTTTTCCAGTTTAGTTTCGGAATACCCAGGGCCTTAGTCATTAGTGTGCAAAACCGTCCTTTGTGGTTTGTGTACACTATAAACACGGCTCCAGCTAGTTTCAATAACAAACGAAAACCCCACGAATCTATCCTTATTACTGAACTAACCTAAATCATCATCATCATTTCAGCCGAAAGACGTCCACTGCTGGACATAGGCCTTCCCCAAGCAACTCCACTTCGGGCAGTTCCGTGCTTCTCGCATCCAGCGGGTTCCTGCGGCCTTCACAAGGTCGGCGGTCCACCTAGTGGGAGGCCTTCTAACGCTACGTCTTTCGGTACGTGGTCGCCACTCCAGAATCTTTCGGCCTCATCTGCCTAAACCTAAAAATAACTGAATACAATGCTAGAAATGTATTATTAGCCTTTTATTAGTCCCTAAGTTCACGACATTCGTAGTCAAGGACTAATTGAACACTATTTGTTTTTAGGAATTTCTACGTAGATAAATCAAAGTTCCCCCCCGCCACATCTGTCTGTCTGTATATCTGAACGGAATAAACTCAAAAACTATCGAACAGATTTTCATTAAGTTTCCCCAATGGACTGAGTGATTCATGAGGAAGGTTTAAGTGTATAATTTATTAAGGTTTTGTGCAAAAAGTTATATTAAAATAATGTATTACGGAATTAATACATAGTTTACCTGAATTAACACATAGGATACTTTTAAACCAGGTAGTTCGTTCCCGTGGGATGTTTTCTGACATCCACGCGGGCGAAGCCGCGAGCAAAAGCTAGTATGTAATATTATAAACAGCTTTTGTGAGTTTTTGTGTAGGGGGTAAACTACTAAACTACTGCCACTACTGCTTTCACTAATGTGAAGCTATAGTATTGCCGAGTGTCATAGGATATATTTAATGTTAAAACAAAAAAATCACGCGGACGACGTCGCGGGCAGAAGCTAGTCCAAGATTACGTAAGCAATAAACCACTAGCTAAAAGTACTGTTAAGACATTAGTAAAACCTCAAAATATCAAGGACCACTATTCGTGGAATGAAATGAAATTATTTATTCCAAATAGAATATCGGAATAACTATTACACGTCATATTATAAAAAAAATAAGCTAGATGAAGTCGACATTTACTATCTGACAGCGAAATAAACTGAAGGGTTAAAGTTTCTTTTAAAGTCCAGACATAATCTTGGTCACATCATTTGAGGACAATTTAGATTGGTGCCTGAAATAGTATTTTGAGGACAAAACCAAATTTCAGTGGACCAGTCCAGTCAGTGCAAGCATTTCTGAAAGCATTTGTCAGTAATCAATCTTATAGCTCAATTCAGAACTTGAGGCGCTCAACGTGTGGACCCATTTTATTTTCTAATAGCAATTTCAAATTGGAAAATGTTGTGGGTAGTATATTTGTTAAAATTAGTTATAAGACAACATTGTTTATGCTTAATATACTAAGTACTGTTTGTTTTCCTAAATGTAATAAATAAATCTTTTAATTATGTTTTCGAAGACCGTAACATTAAATAATACTACGTAATTAGTTTGTATCAGGAGCTCAATTTAATTTATTACGCGATTTATTTAAGTCTTTCTTGTGATGGATTGCTTATTAATTAATATTTTTAATAGAAGACATTTTCATGTTTTCTTTTAGACGTTTTAATGTACCTAAGTATTTTGAAGGTAGTTATTTACAATTCAACTTAGGGTCGATCATTATATAACTTTCACTTGAAGAATAAATGTGACGTTTTAACAAATTGTCCATACAAAAACTGTCAAAATGATAATCTTATTCGTCTGATAAAAGTTAACTGTCGATTGAAAATCAGAACCTTAAAGAAATATAAATGAAGTAATTATAATAAAGCTGGTACGTTTTTCTTATTTCTTTTTCAACATATCTTAATAAGACTTTCAATATAAAGGACTGGTCAATAAGTACATGAATTTTCATCTCGCCATTGCGTTGCGTAAATTCAATACAATGTACCTACAAAAAGTACCTTAGCCCTACGCAGAGGCACACACGAACATTGAAGGATCTAAAAAGGCAAGAACGGACGTAAAACTCGAGGGTATTAGTTAAGGAGAAAAGGTTCTTCTAAAGCTAAGTCTACAAAGCGTTTTACTAATTATTTTTCCTGTTATCTCGTACTAGCAACGTAAAGCGATTTTGACAATACGGTGAACAGAAAACAAAGGATGCCCGAATAAAACCGTAAGGGCTCGTCGCCATGATCGGAGCCCCTCTTTGTTTATTATGGTACCAGTGAATAGAAATGTCGGGCAAGATCGCGGACGACTACCTAATATAATTATGTTCTCCTTATCTTTTAAAGCAAATAATTATTTTGATGTTGATTTCTGTTTTATACACCCACGAATGACAATAATGAGAGAATGTAAGCTATATAAGAACCGATTTGAAAAGCAATACTTAATTTTTTTTTGTATTTTTTTTTTTGTACTTGTTTTTTGTATTATGTCACGATAATGTTTCTATTAACTATATTAACTGTAGTGAAACCCGTTTAGTTAATAAAACAGCATTAAAAAATACTTACGAATCCTAATAGAAAAAGTTGTCCACTTGCAATTCAATTCATAAATCACTGCAATTACGAATCAACAAACCAACTCAGAAACCGATTTACAAATTTTGAAAGTTACGATTGAAGATGAAAGTTTTCGTAGACTTGTGTCCGCTACGAGACTACGAGGGGAGGTCTACGAGCGCGGCGTAGCGTCCGCCCTGTTTGAAGGGGCGCGTAGCACTGAGCGCCGGCTCTTGACAAGACAATCTTTGCCTGTACATAGTGGTACTCAACAGACAACAGCAACTTGTGAGCTTTCGCACGGATAACGGGCGTAACGGGAGCTTTGTCTTCCGCCCGTTCTTTTTAACTTGCTCTAGTGTCATATTGTTAATTGGCAGCGCTTTTCTCGCTTTTAAATTAAGTTTAATTTCTTCTTCTTACTCTTTTTATAGTAGATTGGGATCTTCGAAAAACTTGGATGTGGAAAAATTTCCTGTGAGTGCTGTAAATTTTGTATAGTTAACTTTATAGTAAAAATAATAATCAGTGTATAGTGATACCACATAATGCAAGTTTGTGGAGCATAAACGGCCAGTAAAATTTGCATGCAACTCATAAAGGTTATTATTTAAAGTACTCATAACTTTCCGCATAAATGGTCAGAAAGAGAATGTGATAGCATGCTGCTAAAAGCCTCAAAATTACATAAGTTTGCTTTACCTACACGATATAATTAGATCCAGGCACGGTGAGCGAGCTTTAGCTAAATGGCAAGTTACGCGCTTAATAAACTTGTTAACTAAATTATACGACATTTTCACGTTTCTACTTAAGTCATTCTAATTAATTATAACGACACAGAAAGTATACTTAAAACTCTTAATAAACACGTCCAACAAACAATACATCAGAGGGTGACAAAAAAGAATGAAGTAGTATAAGGGATGACAACATTTACTCCTTGTATTCTAAAGATCTTTCTCTAAAATACGTTTATTTTCCTCGAAGGCGTACATAAAAACAGGCAAATCACAAAACAAGATAACATTCGCTAGGTCTTCCAGTGCGGGAATCTCATTTTCAATATGTTTTTATAACTTTCAGTGAGGAAATGAGGTGGTGCTCGGGGCGGCGCGCCATTGTCATCATAAACCAGGCGAGGCCTTCTTCATAAATCCCCACCAAATGTACCTTTATACGCATTATGGCATAACACCGAGGAATCTTTTTGGGCCACAGTACTGTTGAACCACACAATAAAGTATCGTGTTTTGTTTATTGGCTCCCTATGTTGCGGACTTGTATATAAACATGTAAATGAACATATTTGTAATTGTGCTTGTTTTGCAACGTTGTACGTATAGTGAACTGAGTTCGCATTTTGAGGGTCTGGTTTTGTCGTTGCTCGTATTAAATTGAGCAATTAACTTGCGCCAATTTGTAGTTAGTAAAACACTTCAATATTATATTAAGGTACGTGTATTTACTGGAATATATTGCGTATTATTTTCGAAAAAGATTGTGCTCAAAATATTACGCACCATTAAACGAGAGTCTTGTATTAACATATGGTATTGTAAAATTAATGACAGCAATTATTAAAGCCTTGGATACTGGCCAAGTGTCGTGGATAAATTCTTGCCAATCTTTGCCTTTATGTGTAATATTATTATAGCTAGTAAGCACCCACAATCCCACATGAATCACATCCCTACAAAAGATTTTTTTTTTAATATATTTGTAAAGCAAAATTTCAATAATATAACATTGCTATTAGAATATCAAGTTTGGTATAAAATGTGTACAGGGTTTGCTGTCGATAATGTTGTAAGTTCAAAGCAGGTATTGTGTGTAGTATATATCACAGGTCATCAACCCATTGCATTCGATCTATCTCGATTCATCCACGGTTCAGTCAACCTTTGAGACACGAAACAACAGCACATCAATATTTCTTCACTTCCAAGAGATACGCGAAAAATATTCGGCAAAATCTGAAATCTGTAAGCGCTTAAAACCACTCTAAGAAGATCATTAGAAACAACTCCGAGGAACGAGTTGAAAAAACAGAAAAACGAAAATGTTTGTTTAATCGTTTTGCGGATTGAAATTTTAAAGTGTTCCGTGGCGTTGCAGAATGCAAAATTGGTTTTCTTGCTCATTTTTCGCCAGTCTCAACATAATAACTGCTTGTTGGCCCTGCGGCCTGAAGCACTCCACAAGCAATAAGACAGTAAGAAATGTTCAGACTTGATCCTAAGACAAGAACAAAAAGGAATATAATAAGTAGATATTGTGGATCGGTACTTGTGAGAGTTCAATAATATTGCTTCATGATAGAACGTTGCGGTCTCGATCCGTTTGCTTTGCCCACTTATCATTATGAGTTCCAATTGTGACTGTGTGCTTTCGTGCTCGGGGTTCAGAAGTACTCTGGTCTTGTAGGAAAAGCATATCGGTTCGTGGAGCGTGGTATAGGTACGTAATGTATGGCTGAAGATTAAATTATATTTATGTCATTTATTTTTTGATCGCTATGATCTGTCTTTTAAAATTTCCGGCACATATACAGGCTGACGTGGTCCAATTAGAAGTTGTAATATTTTCAATTTATTTTCTTAGTCTCTACTTTAGCTAAGTAAACCTCTCCAGCTTGAAACGGATTTCACTAAATCGAAACAAATTTAGTTTAATTTATTTTAGTAATAGATATGTAGCTAGCGAGTGATGAGCTATTTTTAAGATTATTCCCAAATGGTAATATGATATTTTGTTGTCTATGCTATCCTCACGCCTCAAGGTAGTTTTTTAGACAATTAGCAAATTTCTTGTAAAATATTTTTTTTCATTGGTGTTTTTTAAAAATCCTATTAATATATGTGAAAGTTTGTGAAGATGTTTGTTACTCAATCACGCGTAAGCCGTTGAACGGATTTGGATGAAATTTGGCAGACAGATAGTTTATAACCAGGAATAACACATAGAATACTTTTTATCTATATATTCCCACGGGATCGAAACTAACGCGGGTGAAACCGCGGGGCGTTGCTGGTTATGCATAATTTATCATTAAAAAATTACGAATAGTTCACCAAAAGGTCTAAAACCAAATTACCATTTCGGAATAACCTCAAAATATTTCATTAGTTGTTAGCTAAATGTCTATACTTCTTACTCACCAAATTGGATTCGATTTAGTGCAATCACTTTCAATCTACGTAGAGAGGTTTACATGTCATGACTAAAGTACAGACTTTAGTAAAATAAATTAAAATAATCACAGCTTCTAAACTACTGATTTTCGGGGAACAAATGTTGCACCTAGGTAAACCCATGGGAAGACATAAGCACAAAAAAAAATTTACCACTATAAATGGGCCATCCTGTATTATACCAGAAAGATTAAACCCCCCTCTTAAAAAGCAACAAATAATAAAGAAAACCTTTACTCTCATTATTATAGCATGCTGAACATTACGGTTATTATGGTATTAACATAACAACATAATCATAGTCATAAACAGGGCAATGAATAAATAATTTTCGAGTCGGATGAACGGCAAAAGATCCCCGGTAGCTTCATTTCGAGCAGCGCGGATTATCCATATTATCCGAAAATCTCGGAACGCCAGCCGTTGCTCACTACAATGATCGAGCTCATATAAAATGACTACAATTTTTAGATCGCTCTTTTGTAGTAGGTACTTAGGTTTATGTCAATTAATTGCTTTGCGATTTTTGGATTTTTGCGGGTTTCGGCGGAAATTTTTAGAGGAGGGTTAACAAAATCAGTGGAAAAACTAAAATATTGAAATAAAATTATTTTAAGTTTCAGTTTTTCCAGTCATTTTCAAGCAGGTAACTAACTACCTACGTAATCGTTTAATTCTTAAGACCTAACTACTATCCTCTTATTAATAAACTATGATTAAGTACAGAACTTTGTTTTTTACAAACAAAATAATACAATAATAATAATATAATAAATAATAAAAACATTTAATTCAGACCAGGTCCATGTAGTAGGTACTTAAATCTAATGTTAGTATTGACAACAAAATTAAACAATGACATGAAGCCGCACCCACCTTTGCAGCATGGGGGACTCCCACCGATCAGTAAAAACACCTAGTATAGTGTTGGTACTGCCACGAACACGAGCGAGTAGGGAGGCGCATCTTTTCCTAATGACAGCAGCAAAGCCATCCACCCGCGCCTCAGCGAACATCCCTGACGCACTGCAACGCCATGGCCGCCTCAACAGTACCCTGAGTGCATTATTATATTGGACACGCAGGTCGCTGTATGCCCGCTGCGAATAACTGACCCACAGGCTGCAGGTGTAAAAAGATTGGCAAAATGCTTTAAAAAGCGTGATTTTAACCGAATTCGTACACCGTGCAAACCTGCGGGCCAGCATGTTACAACGGACAGCCAGCGACCTGCGTTCCCTTTCTATGTCAACATTATCATTTAAGTCATCGGTGACCCAGTGACCCAAATATTTACATTTAGACACCCTACGCAGAGGAGTGCCACACAGTGATATATTTGGAAATGCCGCGTAAGAAAAACCACGGGCTTTAAAGAGCATTAGTTCACTCTTCTCAACATTATATTTGAGCCCATGAGCCACCGCATACGACTCACATACCGACACCAACCTCCTCATAGCACTGATTGATGGACTCAGCAACACCATGTCGTCTGCGTAACTAAGATTATAGGTACACACTCCGTCAATATGACATCCGACCTTGGTGCTGCTGAGCTCAACAATCAGCCGGTTAATGTACAGGTTGAACAAGCGAGGCGAGCTTAACCCGCCCTGCCTCACTCCACATTCCAATCGGTACATACTCGACAAGGAACCGTTCCACCTCACACAATTGCGTTGATTGCCATACCAATACTTGAATATTGATATAACATCAATTGGCACAGAAGTTTCAGTTAACAACTTATTCCACATTACGTCATAACTGACAAGATTGAAAGCCTTCGATAGGTCCAAAAAACAGGCAAAGACAGGCGTTTTTCTATCCTTGTAGTACTGCACAGTCTGCTTGAGACACATTATAGCGTTTTCAGTGGACAACCCCGGCCTAAAGCCAAACTGAGCGTCATGCAGTATTAGATGCTTAGCCAATTGTTCATCAAGCAGACTGTCCAGCACCTTGGCTGAAACAGTTGCCAAGGATATAGGCCTGTAATTTGAGACATCAGAGGCATTCCCAGTTTTATTTTTAATAACAGGTACCACAACTGTACACATGAAACTATTTGGTAAATAACAGTGACTGATACACATATTAAAAAACATGGCAAGTACACGTGGCAAATGCACCCCAGCATATTTCAGATGTTCGATACTGAGGCCATCGTGACCTGGTGACTTACCTCTTTTCATTGATTTTACCACCGATGCAACTTCCTTAGGAGTAAAACGAACGCTAATATCCCCAGGAACGGCCTCAGCATCGACAACCCGTGTCATTCCAATAAGTGGTGACTCAACCTTAAAGTGCTGCTTAAATAAGTTCGCTATTCCTGTAGGCTCATGCACGCCCGCCACGCTCACCGGAAAACTCGACCTCGGATTTAATTTATTTGTTGCCTTCCAAAATGCACCAAATTGCTTGTCTGTCTGATTTTTAGCTATAATATCCATTTTTATTTGCTGTTCATTATCCTGGCAATATTTTAGCTTATCTTTGAAAACCTTCCTGGATTCACACATATTTGTGTAAATGCAACCCGACGTGGGTTTGTTATGCAGCAACCACGTCTGATAATGCATGCGAGCCTCTCTGTGAGCGTCACGTACATGCAAATTCCAACCAGTCACATATTTCCTATTACAACGCCGGTTATTAGAACCTTTATACGAAATATCAGCTCCTTCTTTCAAAATACTTATAACTGTGTCGTACATCTCATCTAACAGTCTGTGGTGGCTAGTATCAGAACACATTCCATACGAACAATAACGAAATTCCGTAGGAAAATCGATTAATCTTAATTTCGAATGACAAAAGTTTGAATATTCATCAATTTGTTTAGCATTTCTTTCACCCCAAATGACCTTATTACAAGAGTGGGTATTGTTCACTAACTTGGGTATTATTAAATTTATGTTACATTCAATAACCAAAGGAATGTGGTCCGACGAGTAAACATCATAAAAAACAGCTGCTTTCATTACTAATTGCCTCGCTGCACTACTCACCACACAATGATCTAACCAACGCAGTGCACCATTAGCTGCGCTTTTAAATGTATAAGTATCACTCGGTAACAACTCCATGTCCACACAAGACCATGACTGTTCGATACACACTGTTGACAGTTCACTTGCAAAACGTTCACCCGGGTGTGCGTTAAAGTCTCCTAATATGCACACCGTCTCCGTATCACTATTTTCAGCAATCGCAATAATCTCACTTAAACATGTAGTAAATTCTATTATATTATCACTCGAGTCAGTAGGCATATAAACCGAAAAAACTAACATAGAACGATCCGTGTGATCAATTCTAATAGCAACTAAACGATCACTATTACACGACAATACTGACACTTTTGAGAAAGCCGACTTCCTCCACAGTAGGGGAACCCCTCTGTAGGGTCTGCCTATGAGTACTCCGGCAGACGTGTCGACAGCAGATTTTCCCGTATACGCGAAGTCATCGTGCAATGTGCCTAAGTAGGCTAGATCATGAGGTAACAGCCAGGTTTCCTGCAGCGCGATGACGTCAGCCACTCCGCATAATCTTCTCACACAATCAGCTGATCGAGTGATATTTTTGCAATTAAACGTCGCTAGGTATGTGTTCTTTATTTCCGTACCCATTATTCTGAGATTCATTTATATTCAAAATTCTGTTGTCTTTCCTATTCTTGAAATGTATAAATCTTCTGAAAGCAATACCCTCTGGCCACAAGTTGTCATCTAAAAACGTATCTATTTTGTGCTTAGGAACAAACAACTTGAATGCATTATATTGCCTATCTGCCTTCATATTAATTTTTTCCAAAGTCACCTCCTCGTTAACTTTACTTTGTATATAGTCACATATATCCTCCTCTGTAGTTTCTTTATTTACATATGATATGAACAAAGGTATTTTCATATCTGCAGCACGAAACTTCATTGGTACACTTGACACAGCCTTCCCTGTCAAACCAGTAAAACGATTTCTAGATTTTGATTTCTGCACCAGTGTCCAACCATCCTCTGTTTTATTTTCTTTCCACTTGCCTTTGCTTACAATCTCTGCCATCGTCAGCTGTTTCCCTGCGATCACAAAATCGGTCGGGCGCTGTGGGGCGGACAAGACAGGTATAATATCCTTATCACTTGCGGTGTTAGTAAGCGGCACAGTACTCAAACGTTCATGACTCATACAACTGGGGCTTCGTTGACTCGGGGACGGCGCGCACAGTGGATTACGAGATACATTCAACAACTCTGAGTTACTGTGTAATGTATGTATGTAGTAATAAGTTATTGAGGGTAAATGGATATTGTCGGAAAAAAGTATTGAAGGTAGTTCAGTAGATGTAACCTTTTTTGGTCCAGTCATTATACTTGTGCCGGTACGTTGCTGCGTGTATTATTTATTCCCGTATCCAGAGTGCTCCCAACCCAAGAACTCTTCAGTGGCGACGAGGATAAACTAAACTGTGAATAAACTTAATAACTAGATAAGGCGTGTCAGTGGTGAAAATTCACTAAAAAAAAAAAAAAAAAATGTCACTCGGTAAGATTACAGAGTTCGACATACATAAGGACGATTGGAGGTTATACGTCGAACGTCTTGAACAATACTTTATAGTAAATAAAATAACGAGTGAGTTACAAGTGCCGACGTTAATTACCGTTATGGGTGCAGCTAGCTACGAGTTGTTGGTGAATTTATGTACTCCGGCGAAACCGAAGACAAAAACGTTTGAACAAATAACGATTATTATGGAAAAACATCTACAGCCGAAACCGAGTGAGTTGGCTGAACGTTATAAATTTCGTAATCGCAAACAACTTACTAGCGAAAACATATCGGATTATGTAGCGGTATTAAAGAAAATGTCAAAAACTTGTGAGTTCGGAGCATGGTTCGAAGAAAGTTTAAGAGACCAGTTGGTTTGCGGGATTAAAAGCGAGACCATTCGACAAAGACTGTTTGCAGAGGCAACGTTAGATTTCATGAAGGCATATAATCTGGCCGTAAGCATGGAGGCGGCAGAGAAAGATGCAGCAGCGGTAGTGGAAGGGACAGTTACTGCAACAAGTGAGGCGAAGGGGCCGGTGGATTGTCAGCTGATGATGAGTACGCGGCGGAGCGGCGCCGGCGGATCGGGAAGTGGCCGCGCGGCTGGCCGCTTGCCGGTAGGCGAGCTCGTGCAACGCAGGCGGCCGCAGGCAGGTCGGGCGGCAGCGGCACCCGCGGCGTCAGCGGCGCCGGCATCCGCGGCGATGGAGCGTGAGCGGCAACAGCGAGAGTGTCGAGCGTGTGGCGGGCCGCATGAGATGGCCGCTTGCAAGTTCGGGCGCTATGTATGCCGGGTGTGCAACAAGCCGGGCCATTTGCGGCGTATGTGTCCGCGACTCACGCAGCATTATACCGTCGAGGCCGATTGCGAGGAGGACGTAGTGAACAGCGAAGATAGTGACGAGGTAATAATCATTGAACTTAATGAATTGACAGTAACGCAGTGTAAACCTATTTCTGTATCATTAGAGGTTCAGGGGAAAATAATAAAGTTTGAGTGCGATACAGGTAGTGCTATTTCATGTATAAATGAACACACATATAATGAGCTATTTAAAAACTTAGCAATTATTAAAAGCAATATTGTTTTGAGGTATTACACGGGAGAAACCACCAAACCACTGGGGGTTATTAAACCACTCGTCAAATATAAAGACAAATGTATGCAGTTAGACTTGTACGTGATAAAAAATGGTAAAACAATGTTACTCGGGAGACAATGGATGGCAGCGTTACAAATACAACTGCCTGTATTAGATTATGATACGTATGTAAATAACAGTAATATTTGTAATGGAGCAAATTTTGATATAAACATATTTAGTTCCAGATACTCTAAAGTGTTCGCGGACGGTTTGGGGCGATTCACTGGGGGTAAGGTTGGCATTCACTTGCGGCCAGGCACATGACCGGTGTTCATGCGCGCGCGTCCGCTTGCGTATGCGCTGCGCGAGCCGGTGGAGCGCACGCTGGACCAGCTGGTGCGGGACGGCATTCTCACTCCGGTCGAGCGTTCCGACTGGGCGACGCCTATAGTTCCCGTCGTAAAGAAGGACGGTAGCATAAGGATTTGCGCCGATTATAAGCTCACATTAAATAAGGTAATAGAAGTCGATCGCTATCCACTACCTAGGGTTGAAGACTTACTAGTTCGGTTAAACGGCGGGGAACATTACACTAAGATAGACCTTTCGCAAGCGTATGCTCAATTTGAATTAAATGATTCACGAAAGTACACGGTTATAAACACGCACAAAGGATTGTTTCGATATAATGCACAAAGGATTGTTTCGATATAATAGATTAGTGTATGGGCTTGCGTCTAGCCCGGCCATATTCCAGAGACGATTGGAACAGATGTTTGTAGATTTACCGCAGGTAGGCGTATTCCTTGATGACGTCATCATAACGGGGCGCACAGTGTCCGAGCACATGACTAATTTATGCAAAGTTTTTGACCGATTAGAACAGTATGGTTTGCGTGTGAGGAGAGACAAATGTTCATTCTTTGCTAAATCCGTTGTTTACTTGGGACATGTTATCAGTAAAGATGGTGTACATACTTGTTCGGATAAGGTCAAGGCAATTACAAACACGCCGGCGCCGTCGAACATATCGGAGCTGAGGGCGTTTATAGGCATGGTTATGTATTATGCCAAGTTTATAAAGAATGTCAGTACAATTTTAGCCCCAATGTACAATTTATTGAGATTAGGAGTAAAATATGATTGGAGTGATGAATGTAAGCATGCGTTTGATAAGGTTAAAGCGTTGTTAGCTAGTAGTGGAGTATTAACACACTATTCGGTCGAGTTGCCACTCGTGCTGACTACCGACGCGAGCAGCGTGGGGGTCGGCGCTGTACTGTCCCATATCACACCAAGCGGCGAGCGGCCGATAGCTTACGCCTCGCGGTCACTTAGTGTAGCTGAGCGATCATATTCTCAGATTGATCGAGAAGCGCTGGCGATAGTTTTCGGAGTCAGGAAGTATCATCAGTATTTGTACGGTCGAAAGTTTGTGCTGAAAACCGACCATAAGCCATTGACTTATATTTTAGGGAATAAAGTAGGAATACCGATTATGGCTGCATCTCGTTTACAGAGATGGGCAGTACTACTGTCCGCATATAATTATAGTATAGAATATGTTACATCTAAAAAAAATTGCGCCGACGCATTGTCACGTCTGCCTGATATGACAAACTTACATTCAGATAGGAAAAACAGTACGTATGTACATTTTGTAGAAGAATTTTTACCCATCACTCATACTGATGTTAAGGAGGCTACGCAAAAAGATATTGAGTTAGGCAGAATAATGTCATACGTACAGTCTGGTTGGCCAAATGAGTGTCCAGCTATGGCGGAAATACAACCATATTTCCATAGACGTCGCGAATTATATACGGAATTCGGGTGCCTAATGTGGGGATATAGAATGGTAATACCCTCAAAATTAAGAAATCTTGTTTTAAAACAGCTACACAGTGGGCATATCGGAATCGTGAAGATGAAAGGGCTAGCCCGAAGTTATGTCTGGTGGCCTAATTTAGATGCGGATATAGAAACAATGTGTAAGCAGTGTGAGACGTGTGCCGCGGAGGCCGATGCACCACCGCGGGCGCCGCCCCAGCCATGGCCCTATACCGCGCAGCCGTGGACTAGATTGCATATAGATTTCCTAGGGCCATATCAGGGTACAAAATTTTTAGTGCTAGTTGATTCTAGTTCAAAGTGGATAGAAATTTTTGAAATGCATCACACAAATGCTTTAAGCGTAATTAAAGTTTTAAGAGCAACATTTGCTAGATTCGGTTTACCCGAGGAGTTAGTTTCAGATCAAGGACCACCGTTCGCAAGTGCAGAGTTAAGTTCATTTCTTAAAAAAAATGGGATACGCCAAAACTTCTCACCTGCCTACCACCCGGCTTCAAATGGTGCGGCAGAAAATGCGGTTAAACTTTGTAAGCGGGCCATTAAAAAGGCGTATAGGGACAACATTGATGTGGACACTGCTTTGCAAACATTCCTATTAGCTTACCGCAATTCAGTGCACAGCACTACAGGCGAGACACCAGCGTCAATGCTACAGAGGCGCTCACTTCGTTCTCGGCTCGACTTGTTACGAGGGCAACGGTCATTAGAAAATAGGGTGCGGGAGATACAGGGTCGCCAGACAGACAGCGAGGGACTTAAGTCACGAACTCTGTGCGAAGGTGATACGGTTTGGGCGAGACAATACGGTGCGTCAGATAAGTGGGTGAAAGGAACTGTGAGAGAGGTAGAAGGTACTCGTAGGTATGTGGTGGATAGCGGTGATGGCAGACTTCTCAAAAGACACATTGATCAAATCAGGCGCCGTTCTCGGCTGTCAGATGTTCCTTATCAAGGAAATGAGGATAACAAAGAATCAGGTGACCGAGGTGAGGATGTCGTGCCGTTACAGGCCGATGGATTGGTCGAGGCTTCGGAGTCGAGAAATTTGATTAAAGACCAGCTTGGTAATACAAAAGAGGAAGGTTTGGTAGGCAAGGGTAGTAGTGAGCCTAAAATTAATATCGTGCCTCCGATACCTCCGGCTATTGATCCACCTAGCGGTGATGCTGAGCTGGCGGCGACGCCACCAGTGACGCGCTCCAAACGAATACGCAGACCGGTCGTGCGATTTGAAATAGATTAATTGTATGAGTAGCGGATTAGTTTATTATGTATAGATATGTACATATGTGTATGGCACATACTTAAGTGTAGAATTATTATGTAACTAGTTAATATCCTAAGAATAAGAAGGGAGGTGTAATGTATGTATGTAGTAATAAGTTATTGAGGGTAAATGGATATTGTCGGAAAAAAGTATTGAAGGTAGTTCAGTAGATGTAACCTTTTTTGGTCCAGTCATTATACTTGTGCCGGTACGTTGCTGCGTGTATTATTTATTCCCGTATCCAGAGTGCTCCCAACCCAAGAACTCTTCAGTTTCAACATACCCTCCTCTTTTGACATTCACATTCAAACTTGGTAATGGCTCTGGCGCCGCCGGCGAATTGCTTGTATTCAATCTCATGTTTTCGATCTGATCTTTAGTAACATAATCATTTTTGATTGCGTTAACATCTGACCGTAGAACCAATAAATCCTTCAACAACTTCGTCACGTCTACGTGATTCTAACAGACTGGTGGCAATTTGTGAAGGTCATACGCCACAAACACTGGGATTTGATCGGGATCCATGGTTTTAAACACCGTAATCATGTCCTCTAGGTCTTTCTGCTTTTTGTTCTTACTCCTCGACACGAGTCTTTGGCTTGTCTTTGTAGAAACAAACAATAACTTTTTTGCCTCATCAATATCTTCCTCGGAAAAAGCCGTTGAGCATATTTTTATTAAACTTTCGTTGTCCACTACATCATGCCTATTTCTTAAGAAGGCAAGGACCTCCGAGATAACAACATTACAACTCGTACACTTGACTGTATTTACACTGTTCACCGACATTTTTAACACACAAATCAGCGACCGATAATGAATAAATAATAATATTATAAAAATAGTAATAAAAAAAAATTATGGCATAATCAACAACTTTTTAATACTTTTTACGTCATCAGCTTGAACTGCAACTCTAGTTTCATTAAAAGTTCAATTTTCCCACAAAATCAACATTATTTTCTCATCTGCTAACTGCTCAGCGGATACAAAACAACATAACAGACAGAGCTATTCGAACCGAATTCTAATAAATACGCGCCAAACAAATGAACGTTCAAAAAACCGTGAATAAAAATATAGGTTTCGTAACACAGCACTTGCATCGATAGGCTATGAGCAATTCTAGTTTAATTAAAAGTTAAATTTCCCACAGTATCAATATTATTTTCTCATCTGCTAACTGCTCAATGGAAACAAAACACAACAGAACAAACAGCGCTATCCTAAACACGCGCCAATAAATTAATGTATAACAAACCGTGAATAAAAAAAATATAGGTTTGGTTACACAGCACTTGCATCGATAAGCTTTATTGTCACAGTCTAGGTGAGATGTGGCGGTGCCAGCGAAAGGCGTTAAGGTAAAACGTTTCAAGGGTTTTTGTCAGTTAATGGAAGTTCTTTGTACGGATGTTCCAAACGGACGGGCGGGTCCGACTTGAAATCGGATTAGCGATATCGGGCATACACCGTGATAGAATCGCCGGAGCATTATCTTTCACTGCAGACTTGTGACACAGAAATAGTTTTTAATGCTTTAGTTTTTAGGTAGATGTAAAATAGATTGGTTCTGTTCTGTGATTTTAATTTAGATCATGCGGTATTCGCCATAAATAAATAAATGTTAGGTGAATTAAAACTGTGATTTTAAGGTGAAAGCAAAGAAATTATTTAGTTTTGTGATTAATTTCTGACTTTTGTTAACTGACAAATTCAAACAAAATATTTCTGAAAATACTACCGAAAATGACGATGAAAATGATCACAAATAATTTATTATCTAACGTTGTTTTTCTATATTTAGTTTCAATTCAGTTTTAAAAGGAGTTGTTAAGTTCATTGAAAAAGTAAAAACGTCGATATCAAACGTGATACTGGATGAGATGAACTTATCTAATGATCGGATGAAATGTCAGCTTCAGTGCAAGGCTGATACTGAAAATATTTTTGTCATCTTGATATTGCTTTTATCTAGCATAATCGGCCTATAATATTCCCACTGCTGGGATGCAGGCCTCCTCTCTTTGAGGGAGCAGGCCGTAATCCACCACGCCGCGCCTTTCCAGTGCGCCAGTGTCACATGACTTAAAATTTTTGGTTCTAGGTCCTCACGATATTTTCCTTCACTGGTTTCAGGCCGACGGTGACGAAATAAGTTACACAAAGTAAAGCGCCTGTCTATGTTCGAACTTACGACTTACAAATCGTTACCATTTGGCCACCACTGCTCGTGACAAAATATATAGCTTACTGTAGCTTTCCAGTATCCCTTCTTGTCACAGTCATGACGTGCAGCCGTCGACTACCTCTACTTTGTGCTCGTGTATATAGATATATTTTGTTTTTATTATAATGCTGTCATTAATTACACTAGTTTACACGGTTTTCATACCCCAGCTAAAAGTTGTTATTTTATTATTCATTTAGGTAGAATTATCCAGAAAAAATAATGGAAAAATTCTGTCACGTCTGGTTTGAGAAATATTTATTAACTGATACTGAAATACATAATTATAGTATTAATACAAAAAAAAAAAAAAAAAGAATAATTTTTGCCTTTTTTATAGTTATTCGAACCAGTTTCCCTTATAATGGACCAACAGTAATCCCCTAACATGTTTTCATCCCAAAATCCTTGAATAATGAAGATATGCACTTTTGAACAATGGGTCTTCTCTTTATTGAAAATATAAACTGTCCACAAACATAACAAAAACGATCAGAATTTTGTTTACACTTTCTACTCGACATTTTAAATCACTCGAATTAAGACAGTTGTCGTTTGGAGCGAACGACTAAACAATAAACTGTCGTCATCACGTTAGGTAGTTACAAGAAAACATTTGACTGCAGGAAGAAATTTTGACGTAATAAAATATTTCTGCTAACACTTTTAGGTTTAAGGAAGGTAGATTAACATATTTATATATGTTTATTTGGGGGTATAAGAAAAAGTTAAATTTTGTAAACTAGTGTTATCTTTTTGTTTGCACGTGTTTCTGTGACAAATAAACCTATTTTCCTTTATTTCTTTCAATTATCAGAATAATTTGCCAGCTACCTCAGTCACATTTTGGTGTTAGCCGCAATATTATAAAAACTTTATTAAGGACAATAAGGCTTGGGATTGAGCTGCTCCAATTTAATTTACATATTGTGAATATTGTTTTTTTTTTGCCAGCTTTCTATATACCATATTATATACACATTAATATGCATAATTATTTAAATTATTGTCAACGTAAGAAGTGTTTTTTTTTCCTCGGTGATATTATGTTGCCCACCCAAATGTCCTGTCTTTGGTATTTTCCGTCGAATCGTTGAGTTCTTTTATTTTTAACTTGAGCTGCACGATTACTGATAAATGCGTGCACTGACTGAACAGGTCAGTGCATGGTCCTCATGTGATCAGAGACTTTGACTTCCGTATTTGTGTCGGCCTTCTTTCTCCGAGTAACCGGACAGGTAACGCCGACCTCATCTGGTTTTTAAAATATGATTGACAAGTAAAAGTGTTTGTACTCATGACTACATTATCAAGCTATACATTACCAGTATAAGCAGACTTCTCATTGTACGAAAAGGCTATACAATGCGAAGTCAGCTAAAATTGGATATGTATAACTTGATGTGGCGTCGTGTGTACAAACGAACTAACAGTAATACAATCATTCATCTTTCTCAAAAATTGATAGTTGTTATTACTGTAAAAAGAAAAAAAAGAAAAGGTCAAATCAAAGGTAGTCGGCTCAAAATAGACCACGAAGACACATGGAATAAACGCCGCGAAAGAATTTATATTATTGTATTTCGAATTCTGAAGGACTTACCAGAAAGAAGAAGAATATTATATTATTATAAAGTGAATATCGCTAAAGATAGGCTTAAGTATTAAAAGAAACACTAGCTTTAGCCCGCGGCTACGCCTTCGTGGATGTCGGAATATGTCCCACGGGAACGTACTATAGGGATTAAAAGTACCTTATGCGTTAAGGTTATCAACTAACTGTGTGCCAAATTTCATCCAAATCCTTTCAGTCGTTTTTGCGCCAATTCGAAACATACATCCATACAAACGGACAAACATTACAGAAATTATATTTTTGCCATCAGCGTCGTTCCCACACCTCTTAGCAATTACTTTCTTTTCAAAAATAGTATAATAATATGTATAGGTTTCACTTTATTAGTATTTTATTATATGCATAACAATATTTTATATCACCGTTTCAGCAGGTGTTCTCTTAATTGTTGTCTTTGTCTGGCATAACCAGTATTCTAATTGACAATCATCATCATTATCTGCGTAGCCTTTTATTTATTTATTTATCTATTTATTTCAGGCATCAAGGCCCATGGCCCATACAAACACATACAATACAATATTAATATAACTTAAAAATACTATAAAATAATACATAAACCATTATTATTACACTAAAAACTAACTAACTAACACACACGAAGTGTCTGCGTCCCAACTATGTTGGGGTCGGCTTTCAGTCTAACCGGATGCAGCTGAATACCAGTGTTTTACATGGAGCGACTGCCTATCTGACCTCCACAACCCAGTTACTGGGTAATACGATACCCCTTGGTAAGACTGGTTGTCAGACTTTCGGGCTTCTGATTACCCGTAACGACTGTCAAAGATCCACGAATGACAGCCGGGACCAACGGCTTAACGTGCTTTCTAAGGCACGGAGGGGTCTCGGTATGTAAAGATGGTCACCCGTCCCACAGACCAACCGCGGAAAACGTAGCTTAACAATCAATAACAATCAAATCTAATAACAATAAATCTAATTGAACACTATATAACAAAAAAACCGGTCAAGTGCGTGTCGGGCCACGCGCAGTGTAGGGTTCCGTAGTTTTTATAACAGCCAAGTGCGGGTCGTATTCGCTGACTGATAGTTTCGTACCATTTTTTTTTTCCGGGGTGGAAAATCCTCATGGATGTCCGCCGCCTTGGGGCGGGCGGCGGGGTCTGTCAGACTCTTACTGACTAAAAACCACCCCGGTGTTCCATCTCACACCTACGCTGGGGGTCACGGGAACGATAGTTTCGCACCATGCTCTAACTAATAGCCAAACCTGACTACCTACCTAATTTGACTTCCTATATAAATCCTCAACTGATCCGACAATTTTCGAGTCAAATACAATTGGTCGACTATTACTCGTAAACCTGTAAAGCCCACTTAAGTGTGATAGTTTTCCTTTAAACTTCGTTATATATAAGCACTGCCGTGACATTTGAAATTCTAACTGCAACCGTTTAGTAGAGGGGGGGGACACTTGACTCTAACGAAAATTAGTACTTTAAAGCTTGATAAGTCAAAAACGGTTTACTTAATCAAAAAACCATCTTCGCAAACCCCTAATATTTTTGAAAGACCTATCCAACGATATCCCACACTATGGGAAGGATGAAAAAAAATATCGTCCCCACTTTACATGTAGGGGAGGTACCGTAAATAATTGTTTCTTTATAAATTTTATTTTACCACTTTTTCGGCGTTATTAACGTGTATACTCATGCTAAATCACAACTTTCTAGTACCAATCGTTTTTGAGCTAAACTGCGGACAGACAGACAGACAGACGGACATGGTGAAACTATAAGGGTTCCTTGTTAACTACGGAACCCTAAGGACATTCCAATACTCTATGTCTTTTCTACCATTCGTCTCTTCGTCCATCTCAGCTTTGCAGCCGGTGCTCTGCATGCCCCGAGATAACGGCGCCTCACATGTGCACTCAGAATGTGCCGGATAAGTGCCGTGCCGAGATGTTTGGACGTTAACGAACTATCCGGCTTACGCGTTGAATATTCATTGGTAACTAATAACAGTCATCTTGGATTGTGTTGTATCTTAATTTGATTCTTAGTTGGATTGTTAAAGGAATTTACGTGTTAAGTTTTACTTATCTAGGTATATATCATAATTTAAAGTCACTTTTCGTGTCTGTCTGTGTGACGGCGCTGTTCTTTCAAATTACGCAACAGATTTTGATGCAGTTTCACCATAATTTAGAGAATTTATTCCAAAAGGTATATGTGTAAAAAAATAATATTAAACTTTCTTATATAATTAAATCAATCTCAATGTCCTGTCAAGTCGTAAAACCTTGGAAAGTAAAACATTTGGAATTTGGATACCAAGGGTGACAGTGAAAGTTTAAGAAAGTGCTGGCACCATTTAAAATGTTGATGCTGTATTGACATGGAATGTAACTCATTCAAATAAAATAAATGAGCATCAACACATTATATTCGGATATCAAGTTTTCATTCGTATGCCAGATATTCACAAAAAAAAAGAAAAACAGATGCACTTTAAAAACGTTTTGTAAGTTGCTTAAAAGAATTGAGTGCAACACCTAAACGTACCTTTCCATTATCATCATCTTCAATCCAATAATGGTAAATATAGCCGGCAGTCCGCATCTTCCCTTGGAATGTTGCCCGCTGAAAGGAAAACGAGCGTAAATACGTATTTGATACACAAACAATATTGCTTATGGCAACATTTTGCGATATCAAAATTTCAGGAGCAATGCTAGGGTTGTAAGGTTTGTCTGTTGCTTTTGAGGACCAACAACGTAAAATTCTGGAGGTGGGTTAAAAAACTTTCATGTATCAAAATTACTTCTATGTAGGAATTCGGGCTATTAAAGATTTTGTACTTGACGCAAAAAAACGGTGACCTTAAGAACGAATTTAACGTGCATTTTAAGAACGTTTAGTCTGAAGGCCAATTCTTGTAATTATAACGTTCAAAATCTAGTCACAATCTCATCTCGGCGACAAACAAATGTCAAAAACTTGTCAAAATGTAGGGATTCAGAAGTATTTTTTGACAGATTGAGACTGAGATCAGACTGTGAACGTTCTTAAAATTACGAGATTTACCCCTCTGATCTCAGTCTCAATCTGTCAAAAATCTCTAATTTACCTACATTTTTTACAAGTTTTTGACTTGTTTTTGGGAATTGCCCTTCAGGACTCTTTATTTCTTTGTATTATGAAACGATACTTTATTCCAACAGTTGCTTTCATTAAATTATTTAAGTATCATCATATAACCCTAGCCTTGTCTAAATATCAATGTCGTATACGGACGTCCACTTTGTAGACTCACCAGTGGGTCATCGGCTTAATTGCGAGAAGCCACGCCCTTCGTGTGTTGTGATATCAGTTACCCCCCATATATAACAGGATGATGGTCGGACGTCGCTTCATGTCATCCCCATACTCTGTCACCTTGAATCTATCGTTATCACCTAGTGTTATCAGTTGGGACTGACGGTTTAACGTCGTCAGGAAATATGGGTGGGTGTTAATTATTTACATTGTCCCTTTTGTTTCATAATATAAATTTTAGTTGGTATTTGGATTTCGTTTCTAGTTTAAACTTGAAAAACAAAAATTTTGTATTAAACTTTACGTCACCCTATTATTAGTTCTGTACTGTATTTAACTTTTATCACACTTTAGCCGGACATTTATTTTTATGTTCTATTTCTTAACATCACATGTTTCATTCTTACACCTTACCTGTATTCTATTACCAAACATGTAATACTGATATTCTTAATTGTAATATAAAATTATGATATAACGTTTCACACAATTTTCCGTCTTATATAGGTACAAAAGAATTTCTCCGGTAAAATAGCTTTTATTTTCCAAGAATTTCCTGAATTCTTGCTGCTTTTAACTCGTGTACAGCGTTTTGTATGAATTCCTTGTATGTTGGAATAAATCTTAACAATTTAGATTGCCTTAGATCGATTTCTACACATTTAGGGCGTTAAATTATACAAAGTTGATACGACAGAAAGGCTTTCCTTTAAACTGCTTATACTAGGTACCATTTTCAAGCTCTGTACCAAATATCATTTAAATTGAAACAGTAGTTTAGTCGCAAATGACTTTTTAAGTTTTTGGCCCGTTTGAACATGATGTATTTTTCTTAACAGCTGATTATGTCTATAGGCATAGGTCATGCACCTTAAAACGATAAATCTTCGATACGTTGTTGCCGCTCTTACGCAAGTCATAAGCAAATACGTCCTACAAAAGAAAGTGACAATCCCATTAGCAAAACATCACGCGCGTAAAAGAAATAGAAATAGGTCAGTGTGTTGCTATTGCATCTTTGGTCCTTGCGAGGGGGGCCTCTAAAAACTAAAAAACTTGGTTTTTCAGTGCGCCAACGCTATCCTTCCGGGACGTACATACGTTACGTAACACGGAAGTCCTGTGCCGCTATTGTTTTGTCGAACTCGTGCGCTGACAATTGTGATTTTGTTTTGTTATTGTGAATAGGACACTTCTTTCTTTTTTTTATTGTGACAAGACACGTAACTTGCTATTATAATTATTTAGTGTTAGTGTTTTTTTTTGTGATTTACTGTTTTTTATTGTGATAGGACACGTAATTAAACTTTGGTTGTGTGTGTGTGTATACCTAATTAAAGTGTTCAACAATGCCTCGTCTAACTTACACGGCGTCAGAATACACTGACATGATTTTAATTTACGGTGAATGCCGTGGAAACGCAGCATTAGCTCTGCGAACATACAGAGAAAGGTATGGTGACAGCCGCAATTGCCCTAGGAACGCCCGCACCATACAGTTGGCAGTACAAAGATTACGGGACAATAAACGTGTAGTGCCGCAACAGGAGGGAGTGCCACCGCGGCAAATACCCGCTGCATGGGACGAACGAATATTAGATAATTTTTCCCGCAACCCGACAACGAGTCTGCACAGAGCCGCCCGGCAGTTTAGATGTTGCCATAGAACCATCCACAAGGTTCTAAAACGTAACAAACGCAAACCTTATAAATATCGGAAGGTGCAAGCTTTGTTATCGAGAGACTTACCGATCAGGAACAGTTACTGCCAATGGCTATTAAATAAAACATCCGAAGACCGCCATTTCTTAACAAATGTAATATGGACCGATGAGTGTACTTTTACTCGGAACGGCATCTGGAATCGGCAAAACCTCCGGTACTGGAGTTTGGGAAATCCACACGTGTTTCGAGAATCTGAACACCAGTACAGATTTTCTCTCAATGTGTGGGCTGGTATCCATAATAATAATATTATCGGCCCTGTTTTTATTGACGGCACCCTTACAGCGGCGAAATTTTTAGATTTATTAAGTGGTCCTGTGGCCGAGTACACTGACCAACTACCTTTAGCCGTTCATCGCAAGTTGTGGTACCAGCTGGACGGTGCGCCTCCACATTCTGTGATGGCTTCCAGGGAGCGGCTCACAGAAATGTTTGGGCAGCAATGGATCGGTCGATTCGGACCTGTTCGGTGGCCACCACGATCTCTGGACCTCACTCCCATGGATTTCTTTTTGTGGGGATACATTAAGGGTGAAGTGTATGCCTCCGAGGTAAATACAATTGTTGAACTAAAAAACAGGATTATTTTAGCATTTCACAAATTAAAGTGCTTAGCGACGGACAGTGATTTAATTAGAAAACTAAATAACAATATTCTCCGTCGGTATAATTTGTGCATTAATGTGAATGGAGGGCACATAGAGAATTTAAAAATTTAGTGTTTTTGTTGTCGGCGTACTTCAAAACTATCTAACATAACAGCCAGCGCGAGCGGAGGCCTAAGCCGCCACCCGCGCCACCGCCGGCCGCCCGCTTCGACACGAAACACATGCCGCGCCCCGGCGCGCGTGCGACGACGTTGCCACTTTGTAAGGTCAGTCGCCAGGTCCAAGTTTCTATGAAATTTGGGTTTTTCCTTTATTTACAAAGGGTGGTTGCGTTTTACTCTGATTTGTAAGCTATTTAGTTTGTTTGAAAAAAAAATTCTCAATTTTGGAGCTTTATATTTTTATACCTTATCGAATTAATACTAAACACGTATAGTATACGTAGTGTAATTTAATGCCTCTCTGTCGTATCAACTCTGTATAGGGTGACTGGTAATTAGTGACCGATACCTAAACACGTGATTGTACTCATGATAACAAACAATTTTTACTATGGGACCAAACCTGAATTCGCGAAAAAAAAATCTGCTGTTCAGTACCTACATTTTGACCAGTTAGGCGAACATAAATGACTGAACAGCAGATTTTTTTTAGCGAATTCAGGTTTGGTCCCATAGTAAAAGTGGTTTGTTATCATGAGTACAATCACGTGTTTAGGTATCGGTCACTCTAATTACCAGTCACCCTATATAATTGAACCATCCACAGTTGGATACGGCACCTAAAATTTAATTTCAGAATGTAAATCATTGAGGGCCGATTTTTCAGTCGACAGATAATTTTTATTCATGAAATAAAATTGATGTCTGACAGATTTTGTATGGAAAAACTGTCAAACATTCAAAATTATTCCTCGGATAAAAGTATCTAGCATTGGAAAAATCAGCCTTAAGTTACTGAAATTAAAATTCTGGGACCTTTGTCCAGGGAATAGGAGAATGTTTGGTAGGATCTTCACAACATACTACTCGTACTTCATTCGAAATGACTAGTTACATACTCAGTAAACGTACTAGTCATCTGGACATCTTTGCTAAGCTATTAATATTAGGGCACGCCGCGATAGCGGCGGTAAGACCCCTCTTTGAGGAGTGGCTAGAGAGGCGCCACGGCGCCCTCACCTACCGCCTGACGCAGGTCCTCACTGGACACGGGTGTTTCGGGAGGTTCCTGCACATTATCGGGCGGGAGGATACGCCCGGGTGTCACCACTGCGAGGGTCGCCCGGAGGACACGGTGGAGCATACGGTGGCGGTATGCCCCAATTGGACGGAGCACCGCCGTGTTCTCGCAGAGGCGATCGGCGGCGGCGGCGACCTCTCGCGCCCGGCCCTGGTTCAAGCCATGGTCCGGGGCGAGAGGGAGTGGGAGGCAGTCACCTCCTTCTGCGAAGCAGTCATGCTAGCGAAGGAGGTGGCGGGACGGCTGAGGGAGAGGGCCTCACGTCCTAGCCGCCGCGGGAGACGCCCCGGGCGTCGGGAGCCGCGAGACGACTCCCGGCCACCGTAGGCGCGGGCCTGCGGGCGGAGAGTAATGGGTAACTCTCCGTCCGATCAGGACCAGGCCCGTGCCGGACGGCGCGTACGTGTTCCACGCGCGCCTCAAAGAGATGTCAGCAGCAAGGAAGGGGCCCGAAAGGGCCGAAGCCTGCCGGGGCAGCGGGATTGTCCGAAAGGGTTACCGCTACCCCGGAACACAAAGGGCTAAGGAAGGAACACGGGTGGGTTTTAGTCAGTAAGAGTCTGACACTCCCTTCTGCTCCACCCAGAGCGGGAGGGGTCATTGGATGATTTCCCATCCACAAAAAAAAAAAAAAAAGCTATTAATATTATAATTACATTGGCGATTGAAACCATTTTAGAAAAACGTTTTAATGTTTTAATCCGGTCATCTATTATATTATTTTTCATAATTATATTACTCGCTAGATTTGTAAAGTTATTTACAACAGTTACATTAATTTCATTCAAACAAGTTACAAAGCACTAGACCGTGAACTATCATCTAGATATAAAATAATAGCCGTCTGCGCTTAATAGCTGTCTTTAATCTCTTTGTCCTATTTAGCGCATCAATCTCCTCATTATAAAGAAGTTAAGTCAAAAAAACATCTTAAAATGTAATATAAAACGAAATGAGAGAAACGTCAACAAATCTCATTTATGGAGTTGTTATTTTTTCAGCTTATCTTTGTTTTTCGTACAGTAGCAAAAAAGCTGGGAGAAAAAAAACATTAATGAAGTGAATTAAGCCCGGCACGGCGATGCTAAGAGGAATCCAACTAAGATGGATGACGTAATTTTCTCCTTCATTAACCCATTTACTTGGTCCCAGCAGTCAAAATAGTTCAGATGTCAACATTTTGTGCTTGCACTTTATGTTTTTATTACGTCATGAATACACGCTTCCCTAGTGTGTTGAGGAGCAATTAGCGCCACTAATTGTAACCATGTTAGGCTAGAATGTGTTATTAATATACCTACTTGTATAAGTAATTCATGAAGCGATAGTCTCAGCTCTATATAAAGTGATCAAAAGGTCAAATTGATGACTTATCGTATCGAAGACGCTCATGAAGCTAGCCTGTTAATCGGGTTGAGTACTATCACTGGCTATAAAATGTCAACTACTGAA
Organism: Globia sparganii; assembly: GCA_949316385.1. NCBI lineage: Eukaryota > Metazoa > Arthropoda > Insecta > Lepidoptera > Noctuidae > Globia > Globia sparganii. The sequence continues at coordinate 15,918,187 of OX438653.1, read as the reverse complement.
AATGTAGATCAGTCAAAAATACTTTACAATAGAAAGAAAGAAAGAAAACATGTTTATTCTGCACTAACAAAACGCACATTAAAAATAAAAAAAGACATAAAATACACACATACGACTTAGTCAAAAACCTCGTACTCAAGTATATAAAATGTTGATAATTTTGTCCATTGCTTGCGCTCAGGGCCAGGGACCAAAAGCAACACACATTAATTGACATTGACAGATGACAACAAAGTAACAACAATCAAAACAAAAACAAAATGCCAATTGCAGAGTGGAAAAATAAATACTTTTTAACAAAAAAAAAAAAAAAACAACAAATATTAAGTCTTGTAGGTTTTCTTGTTTATCTCTCATAACTTTTTTGTTTTATATTTTGTTGTTTGTATGAATATTTTTTTTATTTGTTTTCTGTTATTGCACCTACTGTGTATTGTATCTGCATCACCCTAAGGTAGACTGGTAGAAAATGCCCAAGGCACTAAGTCCGCTTTTGTATAGGTTTTACTTGTGCGTAAAGTTCTAATATATAAATAATAAGAACAATTAAGCCGTGCGCCGCATCTGTGCAAGAGCAGGTTGCACAGCAAAATGCTGTAACTTCGGACGAACCTATACCGACATAATAAGTCTGTATATCGGGTAAGTCTAATTTTCCGCGGAAATAAGTGTGATTCTAGCTGAACATAGTGTGTACTTATAAATAAAATAAATAAAAATAATATATCTGTATTTATGTGTAACTCTTATAATTAAAAAATATATAAACTAAAACAATTGTATTAATATGTAAAAATGTGTAATAACTCTAGACGTTGTGTAGAATGTGGTGTGTTTTCCTATTTTCATATGCTATCTTAGTTTTATATCTTCGATACTCCATGATTAAGTAAAGAAGTCTGCATTGATACACCATATTTTTTAGATTGAATGCACCATGGGAAATCGGGATCGCGATGGCGGCCAAATGGCCGCCATCGCGTAACGGCCATGCATCGAGGCATGGCGTCGGCAAACGACAACCATGCTTTTTCCGACATACCTACCCAAGGAATTCAAAACCATAGCGCCTTCAAAGCCTCGATGATCTTAATGGTAAGTATTATCATTGCATTCAACAGAAATAAAGCCTTACATTAAATAAAATTGGTAGTCCTTATGGATACTTCACTAAATATTTTACCTATTGTCTAACTTACATAATACAGATTCAGAAAGACATACAGCAAACACGCCCAAGATAACTTACAATACAACTACAATACTTTAGGTTGGTTTACAGCGTAAAATTGTTCATTGATTAAGATTTAAAGTGGATAAAGTTAGTAATATTTGAAGTGATTATAACAAATAATAGCAGTATAAACAGTGTTTGCTTAAATAGATATAGAATTCCCAAAGTACAGGCGACACAATAAACTTTTCATCCTAAAGGATTCGGCTCTACTATTCAAAAGTTTCAAAAAGAGGTCGCAACTTCCTTTCATTCGAAATTAAGAACTACTTGAGCTGTTAAAGTTCAATAAACAGACAGAGATGAAATACGAACTTAATACTCCACAAAGGTTGGCTCTGATTCCGCTGCCTTACAAAGAGCCAGAAATATATACGCGCAAGTTGCCAATTTATTGGACCGCAATCCGTCAAGCGTAAATCCTTGCCTATCCGGAAGGTTTCCTCCTTTTTCGCAAAAAAAAACACTGCACCTTCTTTTAAAGCAAGTATAAAAAGTCTACCAACGAAAGTATTCTGTTTTTCAAGTTCTTTTTGAACACCATTCTATTATGAAAAAGTATCGAAACTTTTCTGTCTTCTAATTACCTGTATAAAGCATGTAGGTTAAGCTATGTGTACATTCGAGTATCACGTTTTCAAGGGGCGGTAGCTGAGTGCGCATCGGAGATATGCCTTTTACTGAGTGAACGTTTGAAGAGCACTCAAAGCGGGGAGATGTCCGATTTGGGAAATCACGTTACTGGTCCGACCGCGCGCCGTCGATACACGTCCTAACGGTACCTATAAGTGGGTTACGTATAGTTTATTGATGAAAGAAGTAATTTTCACTTGTATTGTTACTGATTCTAATAAAACTAAATGGTGTGTAGAATTTTTGGTTGCTGTTAAGATAATGTTCTTTCTTTTTGTGTAGAAACGAATTGTTTTTGTTTGTTTTTACTTTTGCTGTAAAATTGGTTTTCACTTTTCACCGTTTTTCTTGTTTCTTGACTATATTTTTTGCGGTCATTAGTTCTTTGTCTGTTAAATAGATTGTATACAAAAGTTATTTTTTAGCGTAAGCTTTTGTTGATTTCAAGATCGTTATTAGCTAGTTAAGTCCTTGACTACAGAGCCACAGATGTACCTATGTATTACTAGTTATTAGCTTGTTAAGTCCTTGACTACAGAGCCACAGATGTAACAATGTATTACTAGTTATTAGCTTGTTAAGTCCTTGACTACAGAGCCACAGATGTAACTATGTATTACTAGTTATTACTAGTTATTAGCTTGTTAAGTCCGTGACTGCAGAGCCACAGATGTAACTATGTATTACTGGTTATTAGCTTGTTAAGTCCTTGAATACAGAGCCACAGATGTAACTATATATTACTAGTTATTAGCTTGTTTAGTCCTTGACTACAGAGCCACAGATGTAACTATGTATCACAAAATCAGCGCTCGCGATACAACCGCACGGCTCGATCGAAGGTCAAGCTATGTTTGTCGCGGTCGATTCGTGGATTGGTGACCATTCATTACATATCGACAACAACATAGCTAGGAAAAGGCGAGGCAGATTTTTTGATCACAAAGTTATCTCGGGCTAGTAAGAAAACTGTTTGTAGTTTACATAATAGCCATATTCTAAGAAAATCTTCACAACCCCTCGTTGTCAAACTCATGTTTAGTGCGAATATTTTACAACTTAGACCGTCTTGATAGCTTAACCTCGAAGGAAATTGAATATTACAAGCAATGTTATAATATTTTGTATTGCCATTACAAAGTAATGATAACCGAATGTAGTGTACTAACCCATTACCGTTAGGGTTTATGAACAGTAAAAACTGGAAGATGGGAACATTCTAGATTGTTTAAGAGTTTTTTTTCTGGTATTACAGAAATCGGCTCGATTTGTTTGTTAGAAAAGCTCCTTTGCCACGAAAGATACTGCCTTCAAAACAGTTGCAGATATAAAATATGATTTCACAAGCAACAAAGGTCTACCACAGAAAACAGCTACCAAATCGCAACACACAAACAAGTAGTTACTGAACCAAAGCTAGTGACACGTATCATAAACATAATGCATGTTGATGCCAATATCAGGCGTGTTAGTAACACGGGCTGAGTGACGGCGCGGTGAAGTGCACTTAAGATGGCGATCGACGGCTGATAGCGACGGCCATGATATTAGGACGTGGCGGTACGGAGGATCAATGGAGTTGGATAAATATATCCTCAAATCCATACTTCCATGCTATGCTTATAGTACTAATCTACTTGGTAAAATTCTTAAACAGACTCACAAACAGATTGGGTCTAGAAGCATGCAATTTTGCACTAGAGTTCCTTAGACAACGAAGGCAAGCTAAAAAGGATTTTTGAAAATTCATCCCCGTAAAGGGATTCAATAGAGGATGAAAGTTTGTCTTTACGCCGATGGAAAATATCATCGGACACACGGTTTGTAGGTATTATAAATGCGAAATTAACTCTGTAAGCTAAGCTCAACGGATTTCTATGAAAGGCACAGAAACCATGACCTACGATACTTTCTATCCCGGTAGTACTTACCTTCCTATGGGATAATTTCCGACTTTCACGCAGGCGAAGGCGCGGGCAACGTCATCGCTTTTTAAAATTAATGAGCCTCTTTTTAAATTTCTGGTCTTTTCCTAAAGTTGGTCGCAGTACCTAACTAAGATAATCAAAAGGCTCAGGTTCGGTTAGAACTGTTTTTACAAAATTATTTAACAAAGCCAAGATTTCTTCAGAAAGGTTTATCCTATCCTGAGAAAACTAAATACCTCAAAGCAATTTGGATCAAATACGTCATAAATTCTAAAAACCAGTAAAATTTGATTAGTTTTGAGAAATCAATTAAACAAGACCAGAAATCAGAATTTCTATAAAAGAAGGGAGGTATTATCATTAACATGTGGGTGCATATCTCTGCCTTATCTATCTTATTAGTTCAAGTGATAAAATCTGTTTCAGTATCGTACGCATAGACGTACGATACTGAAACAGATTTTATCACTGGTTGGCGAAGGTTTTTGAACTCGATTGATGAAAGACGGGCGTATGATTCGTAATGTATGAAATACACTTTAAACTCTCTTTATAAATGTTATGGATTCATTGGTTGTACGTCGGTAAGTGATGAGAACTCTATCTGTTGCTAGAAACCCGCCTAAGAAGATCCGAAAAGCATGGATTAAGAAATAGTATTCCTCAGAAATGTGTGCATCGCTCATATTTAATAGAAAAAACAAAATTTTACAGGCCATCCGTCTGAACAACTTTCTCCGTGGGCCCAACATCGTAATCGCGAAAAAATAATCAGCAGTCCCATACATTTGGGTCGAGTAAGTATTGAAGTTTTGTATGGGGCAGTTGATAATTTTTTGCGATACGGTTCCAGCCTATAATGTTCCTACTGCTGGGACATAGGCGAGGAGGCCTATCTATCTTCGAGAGAGAGTGGGCTGTAATCCACCACGCGGGACCAGCGCGGGTTGGAAGATGTTACGTAAAGACGGCGAAAAAGAGAAAGTCGTCCTAATAACGCGTGTGTTATTGACTCACGCGTGTATTATTGACTCAGAGCCAAATTAAGCTACAAGAACCTAATAAGATTGTAAGGGTGAAATGAGCTAAAAATCTGATAATATTAACCGTTAAAGTTACCGAGCAACTCTTAAGACGCAACTGAGTAAAATAGGTTAATACGGTGCTCGGGTCGAGGCAGCTTCCCGCATTATTTGATGCACTCCCGATATTTTATGTTTTGAAGTTTCACCTCTTTTCTTGGATGAGGCTAGTAAAAGAGTTAACAGTTTCGATGATTACTTATAATAGTAGATTGTTTGCCAAGGGAGCAAACAAGTATGTTGAAGGCGATTGTTTCTTTGAATGGGGTTCTAAAGTAGAATCCTGAGCGCAACGAGGAATTCAAAATACGTCACTCGAGCTTAAAATAGTGTTGTTTCCGAGGTGGACACTTTACTTTTATCACCCTCTACGGAAAAATAAGAGAGTGCAACATTTATGAATAAGAATAGTATGTTTATTTATTTACATAGAATTAGGAGCAATACATAGAAATAATTAGAGGCTAATGTTTATATTTGAACAATTATGGAATGGCATCGTAACTATATTTTTTTTATTTGGCTCACCCGCCTTTTACTTTATCATGCAGCCTATTACTTGTTCATAAAATGTTCGTGATTGATCTCTTTGGTGACTGGAACTTTTACTAACAATATGCACATTCCAAATTCAAATCATTTATAGTCTCTATGGATTAAAGAGTTATTTTAGTCCCTGTTTACGAAGAATACACTAACTCTTTTTGAATAGATGTGATAAAAAAAATAATAACAGACATATCTTAAGTATAATATAAGACGTTGCTCTTGAAGTGATTACGCTGAGAAGTATCACAGCTTTTTTTGTTTAGAACTGCCTTGTTGGTCTCGTGATCGCAATCGCGACTGCTGAGCGTGGGTTTAAGGTTTTGGTTTGGGACCTCGGTACGATTCCCAAATCAGTCAATGTGTTATTGCGTTATCCAGTTGGAATTTCTTAGTCAAGCTCGAAGTTTGAAAGTTGACGGTACCCCCGTTCCTTGGAAAGTAAGTTAAGCCGTTGGTCCTGCGCCTGATTTCTCTCCAGCCGTGTCAGATTGCGTGCTGTAGCACCGGACTATGAGAACGAGGGAAGAGAGAGTGCACTTGTGTCTGCACACACGCTTGTGTACTATATGGCTTGTGTCTGTTGAGATTGGCTGCCATGACCGAAATACTGTCTGGAATACTATATTTAGAACAGCTTTAAAAGATACGACGTATTTTTTTGACGTGACAACGTCTTATAATTCGATGAAGCTGGCTGCACGCACAAAAACAGGACGTCATGCGGCGTTACCTCGCTATGAGGCGTTCCATTTAAGGCTTGAAGTGCAAGCGAGAGCGCGGAACGAGCGACAAAGAGGCACAATCGAAAAAAAAAGAATATAAAAAAATTTTTTTTTTTCTTTTTAGTATTTTCTTATGACGTTGTCACGTTCAACTATCGTCAGTAAACCGACTCTACAGACAACCGATTTTTTTGTTTTTAGGAGAGATCTATGGTAAAATGAATCGAAGGCATATTACTAAACTAGTTGGAAAAACTAAACAAGACGAGCGCATAACGGGGAAGAATCAGTGCAAACACAGGACTTCACCTTGCAGTGTTTTTAACAAGACTGTGTACGATAATGATTATGCTAACAAAGATGCGACTTTTGCCAACACAAATCGCAATTATCAAAGCAGGAGTTTATTTATTAACACGCCCGTCTATAACATGCTCCCACAGATTGAGTGCGAGCCTGATTGGTTTACCACAACTACCGATTACACAACGGAACTTGCGGCTCCACGAACAACTTTACGCTACACATTTCGGAACTTGTAAGCAGTGTTTAATCCAATCAGACGCCGATAAACAGCAAATGTGTATCGGGAGGAAGCAACCGTGACTTGCATCGTACGAAAAATTCATTGAGAATCTTCAGCGATTCGATAGTATACAGGGTTATTTGAAAAACACCAGCAACCTATTAAGAGGTCATTGTACTCATCATTATGAACAACTTTTACTATGGGACCAAACCTGAAATCGCGAAAAAAAAAATCAGCTGTTCCCTATATTTTGACGAGATAGACGAAGATAAATGCTTTTATTTCGCGATTTCAGGTTTGGTCCCATAGTAAAAGTTGTTCATAATGATGAGTATTGTACTCACCTCTTAAGAAGTTGCTGGTATTTTTCAAATAACCCTGTATAGTTCGCACAATGACTTAATTGACGTTTCTATTTGCTTCCTAGCTGCGATTGAAAATAGTCATAATGCATAAGCATAATCAGCCTATAATGCTCCCACTGCTGGTCCTCCTATCAGTGAGAGGGAGTGGGCCGTAATCCACCACGCGGGCCCAGTGCGGGTTGGTAGATGTCACATGTCTTCGAATTATTGGTTCTAGGATGCCGGTTTCCTCACAATGTTTCCTTGATCGTTTTGAGAACAGTGGTGATGAAATAATTTACACAAAGTAGAGCGCCTGTCTGAGTTCAAACCTGCTCGTAAGCTCTAAAAAAAAGTCGTATGGGCTTATTTTTTGTGATTTTTAAAAGAACTAATAAAATGTAAGAAAAATAACAGTATATTAAATTTGTTTGTAAGTAATTCTCTTCGCTATCGAAACTAACTGACAGGATATCACAAAGTTTTGCGAAGCACTAATATTCGATACACCTACAAATTGTTGAGCTCCATTCAAATTCAAATTCGCAACACCGCATAGTACGCACACATGCAGACGTCTCACCGTCGATATTATATTAAGATCCTTTGTTGGACGAATACTTGTAGAGAATTAAGGTAATAGAGAACTAGCAAATCGCGTTACGCCCCGGGCTATTATGGCATCCTCGTCCCACCTAAGTGTATTACGGGCTATTTATCGTGACATTGAGACCATCGGCTCATCACGACCAGTCATTGGAAGACTGACAGACCGGCCATGATTGCTTTCTTAATAGACTCTTTATTGGTAATCAGCGACGTAGTGTCAAGTAATTTGTAGGTTATTATTAATTTGCGGCCGGTATTGTAAGTTATATTATTGATAATTGTGAATGTTTTGTTTTTGTTTCGACGCAAAAGTGTATAGTTAGATATTATAAATAACAAAATACATCACCCATTTTGGGATATTTTTTTTGGCGGCCATATTTAATAATCACATATTTTTAAAGTACACATATAAATCATTATCTTTTACTAAGGCGTTAAAGTCAAGAACGATTTGGATTCGGAGATATATTGGAGGCGGATCAAAAGATAAGATCGTTGTATATCTTTGTTCTCAAATTCATTACAGATGAATGTTTCTACTACTGCGACCATTCAAATTTGCGCTGAATCATGCGCTGAGTTCATGGTTACAGTTTGCGCCTGTATTTTTTTTATGTTCTTTTGTTGCTGTCTGATATTTAAATCACAAAAACAAAAAAATAATATCTACGGTATTACTTCTATAAAACAACTTTTGATGCCCGAATCGTATCTGAATAAAATATTTCAATTGAATTTACATAATTTTTACCGGGCTATATTTTTAATCATTTTCTCTATTAGAACATCTCCATAAAACGCAATTTAAATTATTGTTAATTATATTCTTTTACAAAAGAAAAATCTAAAAATAACTTGTCTACTTTTAATTTTTTTGTTTTTGTTTTTTTTTTGTTTTTTGTTGTCTTGGAGTAGCCCAAGACTGAAGGCGACTTTTTTACAGTTTAATTCTGATCAGAACATCAGAATCAAAGTGTAAAAAAATCGCCGTCAGAATGAGTGAGAGCACTCATTCCAAGTTAGCATCCAAATATGAATGAAAATTATTGCACAGTAGGTATTATGTAGCTTGGGTATCTGACGTGCATTTTTATGAATAAAAACAAAGTTATGACCGCTGCAAACATAAATAATATACAAAAATGCAAGTCCAACAATTCTCGTTGAGAGGCAAATGACCCGCAGTCCAAATGTCATTTAGATTCATGTCGGTGGCAATGCCCGGACAATGTGAGGAATCACGGAAGCGTACCAAACTATGAACTAACGGACATTCGCGTTCAATTGCACACAATGTGCATACACGCTCTAATGGAATGTGCTTGACTGTACCTCAGAGTTCGTGTGAGGTCATCAAATTTTATCATGTTCTTAAGTTAGAGGGCGTCTGCGTGGTTTTGTTTATCGGGATATTTTGAACGGTTTTTCGATATGATGTTAGGGAGGAGGTTAAAGACAATCCTACTTAAAAATAATTAGATACTTACTTGTAAAGGGAGGGTACTTATTTTTAACTGACTTCTAAAAAAGAAGAAGGTTCTCTATTCGGATGTTTATATATATATATTTTTTTATGTAGGTATGTTCGGGCATAACTCAGTCATTTACTCGTATACACGGATTTTCAAAATTATTTTTTTGTTCGAAATATGTGTATTTCGAAATGGTCCCATTTAAATTTTTTTAAGATCTGATGGTGAGTTTCGGAGACAGACAACGGAATTCTTCAATAAATCAACCGCGTTTGCTGCTATCGCTTAAGTATGCATTGTTTACGCAATCACACAAAATAACATCACGCCTGTACCCTATAAAGGGGTACGCATATGTGTTCAGTATACCACGGTACACCCTCATTTCTCTGTAGCAAGAAGTGTTATATGAATTTGTGTGGGGTATGTACCTACCACTAAAAAGTAAAAAATAAAAATAAAATATTAATTACCTAGATGTCGGAAAACCGTTATTCACTATCCAAAAAAACTTTTTTACAAAAGAAAACAATCGACTTCCAAAAAAAAACACTACAAAGTGAAATATAACTTTGATTTCGGAAGTCGGTGTCAAAAACGAAAATGTGGAACCAACGACACCGACTTCCGAAATTAAAGTTATTTTTCTCTTTGTGGCGTTTTTTTTGGAAGTCGTTTGTTTTTTAAAAGAAGAAAGAAGCCTCTCATTCAAAATAAAGATTTTTTTCGTTGTGGGAAGAGGTAGCTTACCTATCTATGTACTCATTCAAATAAACTATGACCAGCATCCTAATTGCGTAACACACTATCAATCTTAATCTGAATTATTTTAAAGGATATTGCAATTCCATTGCTTCATAAATGTTATAAAACAGTGCTCGTCAGTGTAAATAACGCAATGAATGTTGTTAAACTATCACAATGAAAGCCATTGCTACTGATAGTGTGTTACGCAATTATCCCGCTGAGTTACCTTGAGAACTTGCTGCTAAAATAACTGTGGACCATATTATGATACAAATTGAGCCTTGCCTAGGTTACACAAATGACCCAAAAAACAAGTACAAACCACATTCAAGATGGTTTTAGAGTTAAAAAGCCAATACAAGAGCTCTTAAACAGTTGAGAACCTCACAAGGTTTACCGACCCGTAACTCCTACGTCTTGAAGACATCTTATAAAAAGGAAGATACGGTCCGGAACAAACAAACGTATTGCAATGTCTTCGCTAGAATATACGACTTAGGTACCAGACGCGTAGAAGTATAGTGGACATTCCTTTGTAATAAGTTCGAGTACTTTTAAAGCTTAGGATTTTGTTGGCTATTCAAGGATTTCCGGGTTACATTTTTTAATCAATATCACTGATTTCTCACCAGGATCAGAGTGTTTTCTTTTGTAACGAGGTTATTTAGGCTTCATTTTTATATCCGCCTTCGCCACTGATTGAATCTTGGTTCCAATTTATCCTTTCGCAGAAAGAAGCACTTGAAAAATGTATTGTTACTTTTCTGTTTTGCTTTTGTCAATTACTAGCGATCTGCCCCTTCTTTGCACGATTTTTAACGAATTGACAGAACATTGAGATTTTATTATTATATATGAATGTTTATGAACGTGCTAACTTGAGTGGCAGTGGGCAGGGCATATTGCTCGCAGACCAGATGGCCGACAGGGCCGAAAGGTTCTGGAGTAGGACCGCGTACCGAAAGACGTAGCATTGGAAAGCCTCCTACAAGATGGATAATTGACCTGGTGAAGAATGCAGGATTCCGCTGGATGCGAGAAGCACATAACCGGTCGAAGTGGCAGTGCTGTGGGAGGCCTAAGTCCAGCAGCAGGCGTCTTTATTAATTTTATAAATTTTCTAAGATGATGAAAACCGCATCCGAATCCGTTGCGTAGTTTAGAACAACGCAGTTAAACAAGGTCTAACCTAGGTAACCAAGGTGTAACAAGGTGCAATTGTGTATAATTAACGCAAGACCTCATACACCTCAATTAGAGTTTTGAGTTAAATGCATAATACAATGACAACAACTATTTTTTTTAACGCTTGCTATATTTATTAAGAAAACGTGTTGACACTAGCATTACTTTATGCATTTAAAATTGAGTTTTATTGCCTTGAAATAAGATTTAATTTTATTGGCTCAATTGAGTTAGTATGAAAAAATACGTAATATAAAAAAAAATACTTGTATTAAAAGTTACTGAAATCGATTCAGTAGTCAATTATGAACAAACTACTTTCAGGACTTGCGTTTATTCTGTTACACCTTGTATAGACAGAAACAAAAAGCCACTTAGGTTTATACTATTTAAAGATAACAACAGCGGCGGAAGATTCCTACAAGGTGGGCTGATTACTCGGTGAAGGCTGCAGGAATCCGCTGGATGTGACGAAGCACAGAACCGGTCGAAGTGGCGGTGCTTAGAGGAGGCCTATGTCCAACCTTGGACATTTTTGGGCTAAAATGATGCATGTCATAAGTGATGCTACAGAAAATGACTTTTAGCGAGATTAGAGTAGGCCCACAATAGAGCTACTGATGTGGAATTAAATCTAAAAACATTTACTGCGTACATAAGTGTTACCTTTTCACTTTTATAAAGAAATTCAAAGGGACCTTTGTATTCTGTCTTGACCTAGTCTAGGCCGAGACCATTAAAGTCAGTTGATTTTAGCACCCCTTCTCCGCTGTAATAATAATGATTGCTGTACTGACAGCATTAGAAAAGTTTAAAATTCGTTTTTACTGTTGCTGAATCTTTTTATAGAAATTAAAAAAAAAAATCTTGTCTATGTATGAAAATATTCTTATTTGAACTTTTAAGAAACTTATTGCAGTTGCCGAAAGGTTATAGAACGTATGGATGGAATAAACATTTGTTATGCAAATTAATATTGTGAAGTACCCACTCATATACAAAGAAATAAAAAAAAATATTTTTCCGACTGAAACGGGGTCTTATAAATTAAAAAAAAATATTTAAAAATTTATAAATTGTTTACCCTTTTTAGTATATTAAACAAATAATAAAATTAAATTAAATTAATAGAAAACCTATATTTGGTGTATTTCAAAATATTTTAGAGATGCAAATCTTAAAAATATTATTTTATCAAAGGATTAAGTAATTAGATATATTTGAAATCAAATTCATATTTACAACTAAATCATTCATTTTTAAATCTTGCATCAAAAAAGATTCTAAGAAAAGCAAGGGCCGATCTAATATAAGTAGTTACTCAAACTTATTCGAAAGAAAAATCTGAATTAAACAAAATTCTAAGAAAAACGATTGACGTCAAAGATAAGTATTAAAAAGGAAATCAAATATTATACGAACACCGAGCATATGACAGCGAAAGACATTAAAAAAAATCTGAGAAAGCCACTCTACGGCTTATTGTTGAGGATTTCCTAAGGTTTGATTGTACTTCTCGGTTTACTTAGCAGTACAAACAAGACGTTTCGTCGTTTCGACGTTGTAGTGACGTGCATATGGGACAATGGCGTACCAAGAGGTACATATGAGGTGAATTGAGAAAGACGTTGCCGTTAAAAAGATCAAGATAATGTGAGCGTCGATTCTTTTTGTCATGAAATTGTACAGATTTTTTGTTGATACCTTTTTTTCTAACAGAATTAATAAGATTTGGGAGAGAATAATGAGATAAGGTCTGTTGTAAAATTAAGTAATTAAATTTGACATTGCGAAGGTTTTTTATTTTTATCCAGACAATAATTTCTTCATTCATTTTTATTCACTCTCTTGTGGCTAAATAATAACAGCCGCACAGGTCGATCGATCAGGTTACGCTACGCTTGCCGCAGTTGGTCCGTGGATGGGGTCCATCTTAACATACAAATGAGGGGTATTCGTATATAAAGATGTGTGCATTTAGCGTGCCTCTAAAAGCACGTTGCCGTTGCTTCCGGCTGTCATTCGTGGATCTTTGAAAGTCGTTACGGGTCATCAGAAAGTCTGACAACTAGTCTCACTCAGAAGTATCGTATTACCCAGTAACTGGGTTGTGGAGGTCAGATAGGCAGTCGCTCCATGTAAAACACTGGTATTCAGCTGCATCCGGTTAGACTGGAAGCCGACCCCAACATAGTTGGGAAAAGGCTACGCTGATGATGATGATGTAGTGATTCATCATCATCTGCTTAGCCTTTTACCAACTACATATTACATATGTTGGGGTCGGCGTCCCATCTAACCGGACTGGTTGTCAGACTTTCGGGCTTCTGACTACCCGTAACGATTGTCAAAGATCCGCGAATGACAGCCGGGACCATCGGCTTAACGTGCTTTCCGAGGTACAGAGGGATCTCGGTATGTAAAGATCGTCCCTCATCCACAGACCAACCGCGGCAAGCGTAGCTTAACCTGATCGACCGACCTATGCGGCTGTTATTATTTAGCCACGGGCCCCTCATGATGATGATGATCAATCACTACATAAAACAAATAATTTGAAAAATTATATCTAGCTTGGTTTCTTTGAAAATGTATTATAATTCCAAAAAGGTAAGGTGTGATGTTTATGTGTGACAATAAACGTACTTTGGTCACGTCTGGATGACGGTATCTTAAGATTCAATTTTATGGACGACTCCGGGCCGGACCGGCGAGCCGGAGAGGATTGTTACGAACCGATAATGGTGACAAATTCTACGTATGAATAGATTTTATGAGTTTTGTGATGTTTATTGGATGACTAGGGAAACATAATGTAAATAAAATAGCAGCTCAGTTATTTTTATAAGTATCAAAGCAAAGATGATAAATCAATAAAAGCGGTTGAAAAGTTTTACATAAAACTTTTTCTCTTGTTGTTGTTCTCGTATATTTTTTTGTACTTTAGTTTCCTAATCAATTGACCTTATATTGTTTACCAAGCCTAGAATCAACAGCTTAGATTTTAAATTAAAAAAAGAATTACCAATCAGACTGTTGCACCTTGACCCTTTTGTTTTCTTTCTTTCTTACTGTTTACAACATATTTATGTAACTATACTGTATTATGTTATATTTGTGTTCGTTTTATTATATGTATTTATTTTAAATTGGATCTCTACGTGGAAATAAACAATTACATTTTTATAGTCAAAAACTTAAGTCTTTGTGACATAGTCTTAATAATTTGACACGCATGGAAACAAAGGAGATGACCTATGTCAAAACTCATAAATCATCACTTTTACATAACTTTAATCAACTTCGATTACTTTTTGCGGAAGTGTGTACACGTAGTTGCAGCAATGAAAAATCCCACTTATCGTGGCAATTCCCGTATGCGGCGCCGATTGTTCGCCAGTACTAGTATCCAGCTGGTCCGTATTAAACCAATAAATATTCATTATGAACTTGCTTAATTTCGTACAACACTATTTTACTATTTCACTAATTTAAGCTTAACGGACTGGTGTGGCCGAATGTTTAGGAATTGGCTTTAGATTGGTTTTGTGTGAGTGTTATTGTTGTTTTATAGTTGTGTTATAGGTGTAATTGGATTGATAAAATCGAATGGGCTACAAAGTTTTGTTGTGAGTTTAAAATCATTTTTTTTTATATCAAAATATGAGTAAAAAAATTATATATATTTAAATATTATACTAATAAAACTGAATAGTTTTTTTTTGTTATTTGTTTGTTTGTTTGAACGCGATACTTTCTGGAACTACCAGTCGGATTAGAAAATTTTATTATAGTATCATGCCACGTCCTTTAGAAGCCGATAATGGATAGGCTACTAAATGTTGCTGTGAGTTTATAAGTAATTATTGGACTTTTTCTTTTTTTTTCGTGGATATCAAACTGTGAGTATAAAATTTGACAATGGATTACGGTACGAGAAAGGACAGCATCATTACCTACCTATATTGTGATTGCTACTTGCGCCGTGTTTATTACACTGACAATGTAGATTTACTTAAATATCAAAATATTTTAATATTATATCAAGTTAAACAAATATCAACTTTATTCTGTATTCTCTTTTTTCTTTTTCCATAAACTCATATTTGTTTACATTTTTGGCAAATAAATCGCGAATGCAGATTATGTGTGCAGGACGAACAATGGAATGATTATAGGTACCCAATGATGAGTGTTCACAAGACGAAAAAAGTATAATTTTATTACGTAACATAACCATCATCATCATCCCCGAAAGATTAGTCAGCGGTCCCTGGGCGTCGGGAATCGACAGTCGATCCCCGGCCACCGTAGGCGCGGGCTTGCGGATGGCGAGCAATGTGCAGCTCGCCGTCCGGTAAAGACCAGGCCCGGGTCGACGGCGCGTTGTGTCCCACGCGCCTCTCAAAGAGACGTCAGCACTAACAGACGGGGTCCGCTAGGGCCGATGCATGCCAGGGTCGCGGGTTGTTCAAAAGAAATACCGTGGCCTTGCCACAGGCAACTGAAGGAACACGGGTGCTCCGCCCAGAGCGGGAGAAGTTATTTGATAATTTTCCACCCAAAAAAGGGTTAGTGAGAGGTGTGCCTATAGTATCCCCACATTTCGCCAGTCATGTTTAAACATGACTGGTCCCATTTAATATGGGGCGAGCCTATTGCTATCAACCGGTCACAAATTCAGTCCTTACTGCTACTGAGAAATTCCTGATATAAGAATGGCTTATTGGAACAAACCCAGGTATAATTTTATATTCCATTTTGAATCCAAACATTATAAATATTATGAAGTCCCTACTTAAAATTCAAAACGCTTCTTTTAATAATTTGCAGTTAATTTTCACTTTAATTATTAAAACAATAGTTTGATATTTAATTTTAGCTTCCACGTAGGCGTAGTATAAATGCTCAGCTATTTCACAGCTTAGCTCGTACTTCGTACTGATCTGGGAATTAAGAGCACAAAGCTTATTGTCTGTTCAGGAAATAAATGTGCTGGGTTAAAGGCCTGTATTTATTGAGTTATTGGGGACGATAGACTTTTAATCTTTTATTATGATTTTAAGTCTTTCCTTCTTCAGACTATGCTGTTTCACTGTTGAGAAAAGTTCTGAACTACATAACATCACGCTTATAATCAACGAAGGGTTAGGTAAATGTATTGCTATAGTGATAGTCCTCCATACCGTTTTTCAGCTAGACGGTCAATCTCACGAGACGAGACGGACGCTAGTTGACGTAGGCTAGCCATCGGCGCAGGAGATATTGTAGTGCACAAGTGTGTGCGCAGACAGAGGTGCACTCTCTCTTCCCTCACTCTCATAGTCCGAAGGGACGGCAATCCAAGCGGAGAAGGATCAGGCGAAGGACCGCCCTTACCGTGCTCGTGTCCCTATAGTACAGACGCCAGCACATCAAGCTACTACAATCTGTCAAATTTCGTTAATAGATTTTCAACTTTATCGCTAAAACATAAGGTTCAAAGTTTATTGGGAAGATTTTACAGTTTTGGGTAGTTTGATGTGCTGGCGGCACATAGGGGGTGAGACTATTGCCAACAACCAGGCACAAATCCTGAATCAGGGCTGCTACTAAGAAATATCTAATAGAAAAACATAATAACACTTTTCCCGACCCGGGAATCAAATCCAGGGCCAAATGCCCGGCAGCAATGCCTGCGATCACTAGATCAACGAGGAAACCTGAACAAGTCGAAGTTCTAAATTCTATTCCTCTGTCGATTCCATTCTTTCATTATTTTTCTGACCATTAAATTTTTTTTCGGCTTATTAGTCGATTAGCACGAATTTACTCACCGCCGAAACGGGGAATCATCTCTTTTAATTAATAATTATCATTTTTTCTGTAGCCGACCCCAACATAGTTGGGAAAAGGCTAGGCAAATGATGATCACTCGCACTAAACTGAGACATTTTGAATTATATGCATTGAAGTCAAGAAAAAACACGATTTTTAGAAATAAATATATAAATTGCCTTTTTCGGGTGAGTAAATTATTGCGAATCGACTAATAAACATTTTTTTCTACACACCAGTTACCGCAAAGGCCTGTAAACCTAAAGTAGTAAAAAAGTAAGTGAGCAGAGCATTATGACTAATTGCTATATTACTAATAGCTAATAGTTATTAATAGCTTCAAACCTTCATCAAAACCTCAATTGGTCATACTTTTACACAGAAAAAGGCGACCTTCTCGGACACCCACAAGACACACACACAAGAACAAGTAAGATTTATTTATAGAACTGTACTTATAGAAAACTCATTCATGTGTACATCTTACCACCCACTCATACAAAGTACCTACACGTATATTTATTTATACTTCATAGATACGTACCACGGTACACAGGGAAAGTATAAAAAATGCTCTCTCAAGGAAAGTGTTTGGTCCGGAAAGGAAATTGAAAATCCGGTTTATTCAGTACTGTTTTGGTCTACAGCAGAACGGAATATCATAAGTGTATTAGCTACACGAGCTTTTTCAGCTAAGGTGGCTGGGTTCAGATATTGAAGGGAAATAAGAAAAGAAGACTGTTTATATCTTCAATACAGGGTCATTTTAAATTGGCTAGCTAAACTCCGCAGATTCTATGGGTTCAACAAGTTGAACCCATCGAACCTGCGGAGTTTAGCTAATAAAAAAAATATATAAAAATATCATCAAAATAATTATTATTTTGTATCTTGATAAAAAATTACCTATATAATTATTTGAATGATTTTTGTGGGGTCATCGACCGCAGTTTACTTGTAAGAACCAGCACTACTAACTCCTACATGCAAGAACAGCGGTAGTTGGTCTTGAAAAAAGAACATTAAATCTACTTATTTATTTTTATTTTATCGTGTTTAAATATCGATACCCAACGCGTCTGCGGAGTTTAGCTAGCCCATTTAAAATAAGCCTGTATATCTACACTACCTAATATTATAAACAGGTAATTTTTTTCAGTTTGGATATAAGAGGTAATCTTTAAAACTTCTCATCCAATTTCAAAAATTGTTTCACTGATAGAGAGCACTCAATCTATTACTGAATGTTATTGGATATATTTTAAGCTATAGTTAGATTCCAAGCGGTCGGAGTCGCGTGCAGGAGCTAGTAGTGTGCTCATGGTTTGTCCAACGATATCTCCAAATAGCTGATTGGCACTTCCCGTGACCCCAAGGGCTGGCTTTTACATTGACCAGAGGCGAAGTATTGCCATACAACGTGGAAATGCCGCCATAACCATATTGCCAATTCCGATTCTAAAAGGGGAAGTGTAATATTAATAATAACTACTAAGTTTGCTTTCACATGATCACTTTTTCACACACTTCATTACACTTTTTCGTCGAATTTTCACTTCGACGACGCAGTTTGCTTTTGCAATATTTATATTTACCATTTCCAAGAAGTTCGCTTGGTAAAGGGAGTTCATATGATGAACATGAATGTTAACTGAACTAGACTAGTTTGCTGTGTGACACGTTCTTAAGGTTCAATTTCCTTTAAGCTTGTCAGAAATGTCTTTGTCTGTTCTTAGAAAAAGTATCTGATATCCTAATAGACAAAAATATTTTTCAAAAGCTCTGCAAGAGCATGTAATAATGTGTTTCAAGTAACATGAAGTTAGAGATTTCATAATTTCAGCTGAAAAACGTCTACTGCCGCGTCTACACCGCTACTTCGATCGGGTCTGTCCTTCTCGCATCCAGCTGATTCCAAGGTAACCGATATAGCCCGAATAATTGCCACTCTTAAGTGGCAGTGGGCAGTACACATTGCTCGCAGAACAGATGGCCGATGGGGCCGAAAGGTTCTGGAGTGGCGACCGCGTACCGGAAGACGTGGCGTTGGAAGGCTTCTCACAAGGTGGCTGGTGAAGGCCGAACGAAAATAACTTTTCATGCTCTAAAATTTCGTCTTAAAGTTGTGCGTAGGCGACATAAAGTCGCTTTTTATGCTCTAGTGCATAAAGTATTTTTAAGATACTACTTCGACTTTACTACCCGCCTTCGCCTGCGACTCGGTTTATATAAACGTCTCGGGGAAAAATGACTTCTTTTATGCACTAGTTGTACAATCTATTATCTCTACAATCTACTATCTATACACTATTATAAATTAAAATCACTTTTCGTGACTGTACGTGTGACCGCGTTGTTTTTCTAAACTATGCAATGGATTGTGATGCGCCTTTCACTTTAATATAGTAATTTCAATAGTTCAACGTGTATAAACTTAAGTAGAATTAAAAAACCTTGATAATTTGTCAAAACATAAAAACCATGCCAAGCAGTTGTTGGTCATTGGTTGACATTATATGACCAAATGATCGATATAAAGCAACTTTCAATCGTAACATTTAATGGAAAGAAATTTAATCAACTCAACCTATCGCAGTCCACTGCTGGACATAGGCCTCTCCCAGGCTGCGCCACAACACCCTGTCCTCCGCCGGGAAGAAATTACGTTAGCAAAAAAATAGTTTCTATGTTAACAAAAATTGAATAAAAATCATCACGTGTCATATTCAAGATATCCTTTATTATATAATGTCTTTAATTTGATAAGGGTGATGAATTTCATCACGTACTTACAGCTGTATCAATTAAATCTAATGTAAGTACAGTCGAGTTCATTAATATATTGGCAGTGACAAAATTTCAAAATATTATAAGCGTTAAAATGTTCTTACAATGCTATACAAACTTAGACATAAATAAAATGTTAACATACATTTAAAGTTTCACAATATTATAAGCGTTATAATGATCATCATTTAACGCTTATAATATTTTGAAACTTTGTCACTGCCAATATATTAATGAACTCGACTGTACCTACATAGATAAGAAAATTAATGTCGATAAGTTATCTAAGTTGTGTCTGGTACCTACTTATATTACAGTTAGTGAATTAATTGTTTATCAATTTGACACACGTTAATTTCCGTCATATTACAACCATTTTATACAACTGTCAAAGAATGACAGTTGCGATTTAAATATATGGAGAATTAAATTGATCATAAGTTGGTAGTAATTTTGCTAAATAATAAATCTTCTAATATATAAAATTCTCGTGTCACAGTGTTAGTTACCATACTCCATAGAAACAACTTGACCGATTTTTATGAAATTTTATATGCATAGATATTCAGTAGGTCTGATAATCGGCTACTATCTATTTTTTTTTTTTTTTGCAAAACGACGTTTGCGGTGTCGGCTAGTTAACTATAAATATTCAGTCTAGGGCTTCCACCACAAATGGTGACTTTAATTCAAAAAACGGCGTGGAAAATGCCATGAAAAAAGAAAATTTACCTACGCAATACAGGCTTCATACAGGTGATTATAGCCACAAGGTCGCATGCTGCGGGTGACTAAAATCGACCGTGAAAATGCTCAGTCTTAGGCAATCGCCCACCGCATGATGGTCGACATTTTGATGGCAAATGTAGTCATCTACGATTTTTACCGACCTGTTTAAATGGGATGGGGTGGTGTAGGTACTTCGGCCTGAGAGTCGATTTCAATCAATCAATCAACTTAGCCTCTCGCAGTCCACTGCTGGACATAGGCCTCTCCCAGGCTGCGCCACAACACCCTGTCCTCCGCCTTCCTCATCCAGCCCATTCCAGCCACCTTTTTTGGCGATTTAGGTGACTTTGTAAGCGAAAATCAACCTAGTGTAAATCCCCATAATACGTCTAACCGATTGGCTTTCAAAATTAGGAGAAGCAGCTAATAACAAAACAAAAGAAAAAATACATAGAAAAAGATGGTCTGCAATCAAACATTTTACCAAAGAAATTTTCATAAAGCTCAGTTATCAAACCAATAAAAATACAGATAATAAATGATGTGGTCAAGTGGACCCATGGATCCAGTTGACCAAAGACTGTGTTCCAGCAGAAAATTTGAAACTCATAAGAGAAAACGCATCACAACAGACCTCTTCAATACCTTCATACAAAGATAACCATCTTTTTAAATTAACAGATCGTTGTAAAAAAACTTTTTACAAAAAAAAAAACAACCGACTTCCAAAAAAACACTACAAAGTGAAAAATAACTTTAATTCGGAAGTCGGTGTCGTTGGTTCCGCATTTTCTTTTATTCACACTGATTTCCGAAATTAAAGTTATTTTTCACTTTGTAGTGTTTTTTTGGAAGTAGGTTGTTTTTTTTTTGTAAAAAGGTTTTTATTTTTCACTTTTTAGTGGGCCAGTTTGTAACTTATCTAAGTTACAATAGCCTAATCTCAACTGCTCATCACCTTTTACAAAACATTGATTTTCCCGATGCAGGGACGTTAATTGTTTAGGAGTTCTCCTTGTAAAAACCAAGAGAACTGGATCTGATTGAGAAGTCACCATCAGCTCCACTTCACGATACGCATTGTGCTTAGCAACCACATTAAAGTACCTAATCGAATCGCAAACCGTGAAATATTTATTATTGAGTAGTTCCGATGGCCATCTGTGGTCTTCATAATCAGTTCCACTTCACCTAATGGTGCTTTCTGAGAGCAAATGCACGAGTTACTATGAAAAATACCCAAATCGCTATAGGTGTGCCAACAAAATTTGAGGGTTTCCCTCGATTTCCAAGGGATTCCCTCATCAGATTCCGATTTGGTGACAATGGGACCACCTCGGGAGCATACCCTTTCAAATAAAAAAAGAATTTTGAAAATCCGTCGACAATTGGCGGAGTATTCGATGAACAAACATACAAAAAAAAAAAACATACAAACATCCGAACATAGTACCTCCTCCTTTTTGTGAAGTCGGTAAAAAGATTTCATTTGGCGCCGTTTCTTATGCGAGAGAGGAGACAGATTTTTATCAAGAAATTAGAATAAGAATAAGTTCATTGTTAAAAATAATAGTTATTTACCTAGTTTTTGTAGCTATGTATGTGATATTAATTATGTTAATCCTATGTTAGTTCTAGTCTTAGCGAAGCCTACACATGTGCAACTAGATGATTGATCGAGGATTACCCCAGTTATAATGTAACATCTAGACTGAGTAATATTAAATCGAGTATGTTAAATTAAATCAGTTTTTTGTGTAATTTTTAGGGTGAAATGTGAAGATTATTTACTGTAGCAACGCAATACACAATGTTTAACTAAATTAATGCACATTAAGAATGTGCATTTTTATCCCAAAAATAATTAAAACTACGTAAATTACAGTCAAACTTTCGCTGTACAGTCAAAACAAACCAAAATGGACGGATTATTTGGATTATTGGATTACGCTAGACCCTCATACATGAAATGTGACCACAATTTTCTCCCACAATCAATGTAAGTAATTCAATATATATAATAGCAAAAAATCAATATGTGTTATGGTTATAACGTAGTATTTGATATTCATATTGGGGCGTTTGGAGGTGGGCGTTAATTCCGAGACATGTTGATTGTAATACATAATTTTAATTGAAGTAAACACTGAAGAATTACTTCAGTATTATTATTATTGATGTAAGTCTAACTAGAAGAGAAACAAACTTGCTAGAAAAAATATAACATATTGGAAATAAATATGGCACTTCAAAAAGAACTGCAATCCCACTGTATCAAACGACTTTTCATACCCCAAAATAAAGCCATCCTCAAGAATAGAATCTCTCAAACTTCTGCTCACATCATAGGGAAAACGGGCGTGAAAATACAAAATATATGTTTAGGGAACTCCATAAACCAGATGTTGCTTTATCTAAAACGGCTATACGCACTCGTCTCCCGAAATAAGTTCGGCTACAATCGACTTACCGGGATTATTGAAAGTTCCCGATAGTTGGGAAATCTTTTGCTACTTAGATACGTGGCTCCCGACCTAAACTTTTCTGCTTTTATAGGGAACTTCGGCGTGATGCCTATTAGCGGCCGGGATCACTTATTTTGAGGCCAACATAATAATTTAAGTGGCGGAACTTTTTTCGGGGTTCTTTGGCTTGTGTAAATGAAGTTGTTTTATGGATTGTTACTTTCAACAGTTTATTTTTAGGGAAGGTTCATCATCTGCCTAGACTTTTCTCAATAATTTTAAGGGTCTAATGTCACCAGTATTTTACGTGGAGAATATGCCTACCTAACCTCCACAACCCAGTTACTGGGTAACACTATATCCCTTGGTAAGACAAAAAAGAAAATAATAATGAATGAATGTTTATGAATTGTCGTGATTACATTGATTTAATTTTTAAAAACATTCATTATTTAAATACCGCATTATACACACATCAAAAGTGTCTAGGGATCAACATATATTTTTGCAATAACTTTTCTCCTGATTGATATTAATTAAAATTTTCTTTAAGGATTCATCAAATAAAGTGTTTTCGTTTGTCACAGTAACGATAAACCAAGTCACCTTTGCATTAATAAAGAAATTTGCCATTTTCCTAATAAAGGGATTTTTGACATTTGAACCACTAACACAAAAGTTCGAAAAAAAGACTGAAATAACAGTTTTCTCTAAAATTTTATTGGGTAACTTAAACAATTAATAATCCGTGTTTCTACCGCGAACACTAACAACACAAGAACATCGGTTTGGCATACTCAAAATGAGTTCATCCAAATCACGCTGTGGAATGGCCGCCCATGTTCGTTGCAACAACAAAAAAAGGTCTTCTTGCGACTGGATACCCTCCATATTCGGCAGAGCTCTTCTCTGTAGCATATCCCATGCATGCTCAATCGGGTTCAAGTCTGGCGACTGAGCAGGCCAGGGCAGGACATTGATGTTAGCTGCGGCGAGAGTCTGTCTTACAACTCTTGCGGTGTGCGGTCGTGCATTATCATGCATTAACTGAAATAAGGGACCGATTTGCACTTGTAGAGGAACGATGACGTCTGATACAATCGTCTCAGCATAAATTTGAGCGTTGAGGTTGCCTCTGATCCAAATCAACTCAGTTCTTCCGCCGATCCAAATACCCGCCCATACCATGATGGTTCCACCACTATAAGGATGGACTTCCTGGCAGGATTTTAATCGCTGTTGGCGTCCAGGGGTTCTCCAGTGTCGTATACGTCTTGTATCCGGTCTCATACCAAAACGAGACTCATCAGAAAAGCACACGAAACGCCATTGTTCTTCTGCCCAATTTCTGTGTTCAAGAGCCCATTGATATCGAATCCTACGATTGTGCATTGCTATAGGTGGTACCCGTAGCGGTCTTCGGGAATGAAGGTTCACTTCATGCAAGCGGTTTCTGACTGTTTGGTCGCTAATTAAGTTCCCTGAAGAGTGATGAAGCCTCACGGCTAACATCATGGCGGTTATTGTTGGAGCTCTTCGAGTTAAGATTTGAATGTATCGGTCTTGTCTCCGTGTGGTGCAGCGATACCGTCCTCCATGGCGCTCAGCCACGGTACCAGTGCTTCGGTAACGTGTCCAAAGTCGACTGATAACACTCTGACTTGTATTCAGAGCTAAAGCCACAGTACGTTGCCGGGAACCAGCTTCTATCATTCCCACGGCTCTGAGCATTTCTTCCCTGCTTAAATGACGTCGCCGCTCCATAATAACGTTGGTTTTAATCAGTAGTAGGGAAACAGTAGCACTAATAATGTCTTCAATGCGTTGTATGTTTTTATAGGGAAAATATTGACAGCTGATTTTCATCTTTTACTCGAATTTGATTCACAGTTCCTGATTCAAATTATGAAATGCACCAAAAAGGATCCATATAAATTTATAAAATCATAAATTTATTACAAAGCCACATCTCAATCTCAAGAAATCCGCATAAAAATGCTTGATCCCTAGACACTTTTGATGTGTGTAATATCCACTGTGGCAACACTGTCAAAGTACAAATTATTAGTAATGTAACAAACTTTTAAAATGTATTTCCACTATGGCAACTAAATGTATTATTCTACTTTGGCAACACTTGGAAATAACTGGGATTCGGATAGTGGCCGCCGAAGGGGACAGACGTGTCGTGTCTTGACCCGCCTTTGTTTTTACTTGATGCAATGTGCACAACACGTGGCTGACTCTGAGCTTGAAACTCGAACGGGGTTTCGCTTGCTGTGTTTTTGTGGGTGCAAATTAAAACACCTTAAAACGGTGGTAAAGTGGCATACGTGTGTACCTGATATACAAGCCTGAGGTCTAGGCCTTCCGGCCGAGAATATCGACGACGTGGATTTGGTGAGATCTTTCCATTATATATTTCAGGGACCTCCGATAGAGGCTTGGAGGCTGTATAAAACTGCGTTTTGCGTTGTTAATTTGGACTTTTGACGCCACGCGTGAATTTAACATCATTGTAAGCTATAAATAGGCTTTAAGGAAATGTCTTCATATTATATTTAGGAGCGAAGGACAAAATAATACACTCTATTATTTTAACCTGAAATACGGTATCGCTCTAGAATTAGTACTTCACGCTTTTCTTAATTTAACATTGTACTAAATTATCAAAACTGCCTTGAACAAGCTACCTATTTCCTAGCTTGTAAAATTTGTAAACCGCGCGCAAAATTGGACCGAAAGGGTAAAAAAAAAAGGTTAAGTAACAAAAAATAGCGAAGCTCATAAATTTCAAGCGTTAAGCTCCCCTGTCAGCTATAGTGGTTCACAAACCCAAAGCTACACAACACATGTGTGCAGAGCAGGTCTTGTAATACCATAAAAACAAAAAGTTTTTTTCTTTTAAAATGGGCACAATTGTGCGTATGACAAAAGACGGAAACTGCCTATTCAGGGCCATAGCACATCAAATAAATAATGTAATGGGTTTAACTTTCGACCACGTGTCTGTCCGTCAGGATCTTGCTTCATATGTTTTAGAGCATCGAGATGACGAAAGAATTCGCTTAGCCCTTCTAAATAATGTACAAGAAATTCTTCCTAACAGCATTCTCTCCCAGGAACAAAGAATAACAAAATACATAACACAGCAGTTTAACAAGACGTTCTGGGGAGGAGAGGATATCTTAATCGCCGCAGCCGAGTTCTATCTTGTAAATTTGCACGTGCACACGGATACAAGACACAACCTAGTGTATTCACCTACCGGCGAACCAGTACCCGGCAACATACACATCCTCTACAAGGACCAGCACTACGATAGCTGGGTCATGACCGACGACAAACACTATAACAGCAACCCGATAGATATAATGAAAAAATCGAACAATGTCACAACAACACTATATAATAAGCCTTTAATTAACCAGTACAACACACGTGAAGAGAAAGGTCAACTCACGAAATCCCAGTCTCAAACGAACAGCCCTCAATTAGCTAGCTCATTAACACAATATGAACAACAAGCACCAATGTGTACACCGTTATCAGAAGTAGTCGCAGATGTCACTGGGTTCACAATACTTAGAAACCAACCGTCTACCTCAATAAAGTACACTTGCCTAGACTTGCGTATTGCAACTTGGAACGTCCGCGGGGCCTCAAAACCGACCAAAAAAGATAAAATTGACGCTGAACTTTAAATTAGGGGCATTCATGTAGCCTGCTTACAAGAAACAGGTATGAACTCAGGAGCATACAACTCTACACACTACGAATGGCACCTCTATGGAACCTCAGGTAAAACACATCGGGGACTTGCAATTCTAATCAGAAAAGATGCTCAAATTGAATTAGTTAACAGAAAAAAGGATACAGACGCGATGTCAGCTACTCTTCAAGTTAACAGGGAAAATGACAAGCCTGCTCATCTGTATATAATCAATTCTCATATAAACTGTTGTACATCTATAGCAAACAGATCCTTCACAGGCTTATTAAACTTGATCAGACAAAAACCAAGGAAATGTACTTTAATAATTCTTGGCGACTTTAACGCACATATTGGTCGACATGATACACAAAGTTTCCAACGCAAAGGGCTGATCCAACAAAACCTACACCATGACTTATCTAACTACAACGGGGAAATGTTAATGGATATAGCCAACAGGGAAAAACTGCAAATAGAAACGACAAAAGCGAGATCATCGTGCAGGATAACGTGGTCAAAGGGCATTCAGAAATCCCAACTGGATCACATTATAACGCCACATGCATCAGAAAAACTTTTTGATTTTATTAAAGGCGAATGGGCCGCTAGGGGCACATCCGACCATAAAATAATCTGGGGTCTAATAAGAACAAATCGAATTTCAAACAAGAAAGAAAGCACCAAACACATTATTACACAAAGACAACAGCAAGCCGCGAAGGAAACAACAATTGCGGCCAAGGATTTTAACTATAAACAATGCTATTATGCCGCTCTCAATAGTAAATTCACAAAAACAAAATACCAAGATTGCATAACAAAAAAACTAAAAGATAAAGGGATCAACTCAACGGACAAACTCATCGAAATACCCTGGAATACCATAACGGAAGTATTAAAATCGGCTGCTCAGGAAACTCTTATTTTTCAGCCAGTTCTCTCCAGAGATCATCGACTAGCTCTTGCTAACCTACAAAAGGCTAAATTCCTACAAAGCAGGCAACCAGATAATCCAAATAGGCACAACCGAGTAAAAGAATGTCAGGCAACACTTCAAAAGGTTAAATATCAGGAAGAGCAAAAAGCATGCAGGGCCTGCCTCAATGGATTGGGGAAAAAACACCCTACAAAACGCATGCAGATGCTATACTTTTTTTACAGCAGGAACAAACTTCAAACAAAACGTCGAAAAAGATCTACTTATATACCAATGACCAAATGGGAGCAAATTTTAAAAAAATCCGAGGGCCATCTTATACCAACAGTTAATATAAAAAAGCCGATAACCGAAGTACAGGGTGAGGGACCTATTACGGACGACGTAATGGCAATCATTAATAAAATGCGGAACGGGACAGCCCCCGGAACGGACCAAGTGGTAATCGAATTATACAAAGCAATGCCCCAAATATTACAAGAAGCCGTCACCAAACACATGAACAAAGCCTGGACACTGAACGAAGCACCTGACACATGGTTGGAGACCGTACAGGTACCAATTCCAAAAAACAATAGCCCTAAAAATGAGAATGAATATCGCCGCATATCGGTTTGCAATGCAATTAAACTAGATGAGATAATAACGGAGTTGGGCAACTACCAAGCGGCCTTTTTAAACAATAGATCAACAGACGACCATATATTCACGCTTAAAAGGGTCTTAGACGAAGAATGGCGTGCAGGTAAAAGAATTTATGTACTCGCCCTCGACATTGAAAAGGCATTTGACAACGTCGACCTCAATGCACTAAGAGATATCTTATTACAACGAACCAACAAATCGCTAACCAACAGGATAATCAAGGTATGCATGAATGAACGAACATGCATCAAATGGTGTAGCAGCAAAGCAGTTGGATTATTAAAGGAAAGGGAGTCAAACAAGGTTGCCCTCTGTCCCCTCGCCTGTTTACACTGGTCATCGACGAAGTCCTTAGAACCCTCGACGAAGAAACACAATTAATAAAACTTGACCAGGATCGCGAAATCTCACTCCCTCTAGTATTATCATTTGCGGATGACCTTATCTTTATTACAGATGACCTAGAAGGATTAGAAGGTATCATATACCATATAAAACCCCTACTAAACAGTGTAGGCCTCCAAATAAACGAAACAAAAACAAAAATACTAATTAGGGACCCCAAAGCTACACAGATAACGACCCACGTGACCCTTAATGGAATAAGTATACCAACATGTGAAGAAGTTAAATACCTAGGTACATACATAACATCTACATTAAGTAGAAAAAGCACTATAAAAAAACGTTGCGAACAGGCCATGAAAAACGCCAAATCGTTACTACCATTCATAAATAATTCAAATATGGACTGGAAATTAGCCAGACTCATGTATCGAATGGTGATCGTACCGTGCATGATACACGGTTTGAAAGTTTCGGCACTTACTAAAGCTAACAGATCAAGACTCAGAAAATATGAGCGAGTTATCATGAGGGACTTGATTAACCACTCTAGAAATAAACCAAGACAAAAGAAAATGCATGAAATATTAGACGGAAAAACAGTAACCAAACGCATCAAGAACCATAGGATGTGCTACCTCGCACATGTCTACAGGCGTCGCAAACCACACCTGCTACATGCAGCAATGCAATACAAAGCCAAATCCAAGAAGGTCGGCCGACCTATTTACACATGGAACGACAATTTAAATCAGGACATGAAGTACTTCGACAAGGGAATCAATTTCTGGATGGATACAGCGGAAGACAAAAGTAAGATCAAGATCGCTGCTAGTGAGATTTACAATAAACCGGAAACGGATAGTAGCGAAACTTCCGAAGATGACATCGATAACAGCAACATCTAACACAATACAACAGAACAATGACATACAAAAGAACCGAGAAAGCAGTAACACTCCGCCAAAAGACTCGCCGATGAAGCTCGACCTGAACCAGCCTGGCGGCAAGGTCGTTAGAAGATGCCCATCCATAGATAATAATTACCCATCTCTCCACTAGTCCAATGCTTGCTCTAGGATGCATATCCGGTAGGCTCTTAAGTCCTTCCCTATCCTACGGGCACGTCCTCCTTACCAATTACCGCGCCCCCCGGTCTATTCCTTGATATGCAATGGCCGCTGTAGCACCATGATCATGAGGCTACAGAAGCTAGTGCGAATCTTGGGGTTCATTCGATTAATCGAGTCTGGTTTAACCACGCTGGGATCGGTGCAATTCATTCATTCATTCATTTGGCAACACTTGGATATAACTGTTAAGATATTAACGTTATTTCTGGGTGGGGCAAATGTCGTTTTAAAATGGTAAACTGTGTAGTGCAAGTTAGTTGTTGATGGATTGTAAAAGAGTACAGCGGTGCGATTAAAAAGTATCAGCAAGGAAAGGGTGTATTTCTTGAAAGAATGTTATCTTACCAAATTAACAACTCCTAACACACAGGTACAACATCCAAAATTGTTGTTGTACTGACGCCAGCACATCAAGCTACTACAATCTGTCAATTTTTTTTTTTTTAGATTTTTAACTGTATCGCTAAAGCATTAGGTTCAAGGATGAATGGGATAATTTGAGAGTTTCGGATAGCTTGAGGTGCTGGCGTCTGTAGTCTGCATAATAATATTACATTACGCCTGTATTCCCCGCCTGTAAAGCCCCAAGGTGGGGCGAGCCTATTGCCATCAACCGGGCACCAGTCCCGGCTGCTACTAATAAAATTCACATTGAAAAACCCAATAACACTTTATTCGACCCAAGAACCGAACCAATGACCTCAGCAGTGGCGTTTGTGACCCCTAGATTAACGAAGCATGTACCATAGAGGAGACTTACATCTGCCAAAATTGAAAACAAAATCCCGTGCACGCTATGACCACATCTGTTAGCAAGCGTTATTATAGCGGCCGAGCGCTGCAAGCAAGAATAGCCTTTACGGTGTATAGATGTAAGTTTCCTCGATGGTACCTACCTACTTGTTGATACAAACCCTGCGCTATCTATACGCCAATTTTATTAAAATAATACCAATTTTATTAAAATAATAAAAGGACACTGGCCACTTCGATGTGGGAAGAAAAATATTGTGATGGTAAACCAAATGGATTTAAACATCAAACTGTAAAAATCGTATCTTTTTACTTTTAATTTTTATTATTTTTTATACCAAAACCAGCTATTTTTAACCGACTTCAAAAAGAAGGAGGTTCTCAATGCGACTGTACGTTTTTTTTTGTATGTCAGTTTAAAAAATAATAATAATAAATAGGGATGCCTCAGGGGTGGTCCCTTATAAATTTTATTAACTTCGCTTGGGTAGTTTTTGAGTTAGCTTCAATAATACGTATTTTTGCCGCTTAGTTTATATTAATGATGTTATTAATGACTTTCTGTCACTGATATTACATAGCAAATAGTATTATATGAATTTGTGTGGGGTGAGTTCAACTTAAAAGTGAAAAATAAAAACTTTTTTTCCAAAAAAAAAATCCACCGACTTTAATTTTGCAAGTCGGTGGCAAACAACGAAAATGCGAACCCAGCGATTATTTTCACTTTGTAGTATCTTTTTTGGAAGTCGGATGTTTATTTTTTTTTGTAAAAATGTTTTTAAAACACAAGATCACACACAATGCATCGAAAAATCTAATAGCTGTTTTCTAAAAAGGATACATTTTATGAGCCTTTAATACAAGAGCAGACAGCAGGTAATAATTTTTACTTAAAAGTTTAATGAAATTTATGGTATACATGGAAATTTATCGCATAAGCCTCTCTCAGCCAATTTCGGAATACCGACAAAATGTTACTTAATTTATGTTTTAAAGCCATCTGTATCAATATTGAATAGAAACTAGACCAGTGCCTGTTAGTTCGGCGACTTATTAAATTAGAGGGAATATTAATTTTTTTTTTTCAGGCGGTACCGTTTCATTGAACTAAATGAGGACATCAATTGGCCCACGTACGCACGGACGCAAAAATATCGCGGCGGGATTTTATCACGCTCTGAATTTTCATCTCTCGGTGTTGAGCCGAGCATTGTGAATCCAACAGAGCGTATCCCAGGCCAGCGTGGCGCTAAGCAGTGCGTTGAAACCCCAATACTCGATAAAAAAAAACCCGCGGGAGAAAAGCGCTCGTGCGTACCTGGGCTTTAAAGTAACCAAATGAGAAATTATTTAGATAGGTAGGTACCTACTTATGGAATTGTAATACGCCAGCAAAATTAATAAGGTATTTGAGGCGTTTTATTCTGCTTATAATAAAGGTACCTAACCTTGTGTTATTAAATCATATTTTCCTGGTAAAGTTATTAACAAGATTGACAAAATGTAGGAAATTCAGTTACCGTGTTACGATACTTGAAATGTAGTTGGTTCTTATCTTATTACATTTATTTAAAAACAAGTCATAAACCACAAACAATTTATTTTAAAATGTAAAAAAATATCGATTTATCTAGCTTAATTACTTTCCCTCCTTGGCTAATGTCAATTTAATGTCATACCTACAGACCAAATCCCACTATCAAAAAAAAAAAAAAAAAAACAAAAAAAAACCTATACAACGAAATAGCAAACACACACAATACAAATAAAAACTGTTAGTAACGCAATCGCAGCGGCTCGTTCATAATTGAAACACGTCATCGAGTCTTTGATGTTTCGGACGCTAGATGGCTGTCTTTGTCCGGACTGATGGACAGATATGTCAGCCGAATGTATATGTCCATCGGCATCATGTCAGCTCTGTCCATACTCGATAGTTCGCATTCAATTTCCGTTGGTGCTATGTGCGAATACCGTGCCAGACAGCGGCGAATTATTGACTGAAACGTATGAAGATTTTGATAGCACGGCGATATACTGGCGTGTATCGAACGTTGTTTTTGGTGTAAAACGAGTTGTGGAATTACGTTGCTTGTGATTTAATTAAGGTAAGAAAATTATATTTTTTTTTATAATATTTAAATGCATAAAGAAAGAAAAGAAAATTGTTTACAAGAAAAAAAAACCGGTCAAGTGCGAGTCGGACTCGTGCACCGAGGGTTTCGCACAAAGTAGGTATGTAACTACAAATTTACGGTTTTTGGTTTTTTCCTTTACTTGTGCTGTATGACCTTTTTGCCAAATTTCATTACTCTGGGTCAACAGGAAGTACCCCATATATTTTGATTCCCTTGAGAGTGTCGAAATCTACGTTTTTGCGGCATAAACGGCCGTATCTCTTTTTTACGCTACCTTAGAAGTTTGATTTTTTTACAGCTTCAAGGGACCGCAGACTTAAATATACAGTTATAATTTCAACTCGATAACTTTACGCGTTCCCGAGATAAAGGGTCTTGACAGACAGACGGACGGACAACAAAGTGATTCTATAAGGGTTCCGTTTTTTCCTTTCGAGGTAAGGTACGGAACCCTAAAACATGAATGATTGATTAAGAAAATTTAGTACATCCTTTTGCTAAGGTGTGCGTGAAAGATAGTTTCCTACTGAATTCATCAATAACATTCTCTTGCCCCAATTTATTTGGGGTCACAACATGTCCTTTTCTGCCATACTTCTCTATTAGTCATTATCTCGGTTGGTCCCCCTTTTTAAACTTATCATCATTCACACTGTTCATCCATCTTTTCTTTGGCCTTCCCCTACTCTTATAGCCATCAACATTTATTCAAAACTTTTCTTATAAGTCATTACCTACAAATAAAACTCATCATCATCTGCCTAGCCTTTTCCCAACTATGTTGGGGTCGGCTCAGTGGCGGATTTACACATTTGCCGCCAGTAGGCTATTCAAATTTTGCCGCCCCTACTGACCTCTACAATACTGGTAATGTCCCATGTCTTTTGTATACTGCTTCGACACAGAAAAGGCGATGGAATTAAGTCATCGCCTTTTCTTCAAAATACTTAAAATGTTCTGGTCCAGCTACAAAAAACTTGCAAAGAGATTGTAAAGATCGGCAACAGTGATCAACGGTAGAAGCCTGAATTTGTTTATTCTTTCCAACAAAAAACATGGTATAGGTATATAAATATTAATCTTTTTAATTTCAGTACGACATTAAAAAAAATGTTAGCCCCAAATTTGCCGCCCCTAAAATCTGCCGCCCTAAGCTCCAGCCTACTCAGCCTGTTGGTAAATCCGCCACTGGGTCGGCCAACTCAGTTACTGTGGGTAATACGATACCTCTTGGTAAGACTGGTTGTCAGACTTTCGAGCTTCTGACAAAAGCCTTTCGGGCTTCTGGTTTTTTTTTACGAATAAAACTATAGCCTTTAAAATACCACGTTATGCTTGTAAACAGCTCTCACGTCTTCCCATACATTCATTTTTATCAAAAACCTAAACCAGTATCGAATATTACAGAGCATTTTTTAATAAAACTTCATAAAGTTAAGTCATAGATTAAAATAACGCGCCGAACAATACTTAGAAAGCACTACTCATAACTTGGACCTCATTGGTATTCAGCATGCGAACGGTGAGTGGAGCAAATTCTTAAAATTGAATCTAGGGTAGAACTCAGGCTTTGATACAGGCGCTGCGAACACAATGCTTTTGGTTTTAGAAAACGCTGATTTTTCTCCATAAAGCCATTAAATAATTATGGGTCGTATAAATAACAGTTTGTAACTTCTATCAACCAGTACTTGTCTCTAAAAAGGAAAAATCAAGATAAAACTACACTTCAATAACAGATTTAAATCGACAACAGAAAATCAACACAAAAATTAGTTAACATATTGTCTAGCGCGCGTCAACTGCCGTAATTGGTCAGCCCTTCCTACCACTTCGAGTTTAATTTTGACGTGTCTATAATGAACTGCGGGGTAATAGCGTAACACACTATCAGTAGAAATGGGTTTCATATTGACTTTCATTGCGTTATCACGTTGTTGAGCAGACACATTTTTCGAACATATGCAGCAATGTATTATCAATTTTCTTTAAAATGATTCAGATTGATATTGATAGTACTCGTATGTTACGCAATTAGGAGAAAATTCAAAAGAAAGGAGGAGGCTATGTATTCGGCAAGTACCTTTTTTTTCCATGTCAGTTCACCGGTTTCACCATGATTACCTACATGTTATTATTGTTGTGAGTACTGTTATATAAGTAGTAATTGTATCACATTATTATAGTAGGTGAAACAACAAAAAAAAAAAACTGGGCCGATTTAGTGATTGTTTTTTAAAAAAAAAAAAAAAAACAGTAAATTGTAAACAGTCAGTTGTTTTTTTTTTCTTTCCAGAATCCGGGTGTAGGTAAGTATGGTGATCAATGATAATTTATTCTATTTGAGAACATACCTTTACCAGCCAGTAGTCTAATCGGGACATTCACATACTAAAGTTGTAAGCTTTTTAAAATTCTATTTATTTATTTTAAAACTTACAGTTTTAAGTGTGTGGTTCTAACGGCTTACAATTAGTATTTTAGGAGCTTTTCTCTCGTACTCAGTTGTTGCAAATGGAAACATAATAAAGACTTTATTCGAAGCCATTAATTTTATTACGTTGTAATTACTGTACTGATTTTTTTATGTACTTTAATTTCACTGAAATATATCTATCTATGTATTATGTAGACAATATACTGACGGCAACGTTGGTCTCGAGGTCGCAAGAGACTGCTGAGCGTGGGGTCCTGTGTTCGATTCCCGGGTCGGGCAAAGTGTTATTGGGTTTTTCCATTCTGATTCTTTTAGTAACACCCCGGAGTTTGGTAGTTGGCGATGTGATACCCCCGTGCCTCGCAAAGCATGTTAAGCCGTTGTTCCAGTGCCTGATCTCTCTCTTTGGTCGTGTCGGATTGCCATCCTATCGGACAATGAGAGTGAGGGAAGAGAGAGTGTTCCTATGTCTGCGCAAACACTTGTGCACCATTATGTCTTTAGCGCAGAAAGCTGGAATGCGCTGAGATTCATCGACATTGCCAAAATTCTCGTTATATTTCTTTCCACGATATAAAGTTTATCGTGGAATAAAGTATAACGAGTTCCAAGAAGTGGTTTCTGCTATATTTTAGCACAAAGTAAGAACCTTTTTGTAGATCTTTCTTAGACTTGTCGTTGTTTTTTTTCCTTTTTTGATGACATGAACTAGATATGCGAGAATTACTCATGCATTGATGGTACAACAAAGATTTATTTATTTAAGACTAG
Organism: Globia sparganii; assembly: GCA_949316385.1. NCBI lineage: Eukaryota > Metazoa > Arthropoda > Insecta > Lepidoptera > Noctuidae > Globia > Globia sparganii. Next base: position 15,882,475 of record OX438653.1, on the reverse strand, counting down.
CTGCGCCCCGCGGTTTCACTCGCTTAAGTGTCAAACGTGGGAATATCGGGATAAAAAGTAGCCTATATATTAACTCGAGGTGTCAACTACCTCCATACAAAATTTTATCAAAATCGGTCCAGCCGTTTGAGCGTGAAAAAGTAACAAACATATAAGAGAAGAAGTAATAAACACACAAACTTTCGCCTTTTTAATATTAGTATGATAACATAATAGAAGGAGCTTTACAGCAAAAAATAACCAGTTCACTTTAGCCACCCAAACACATAATCCAATATCTTTGTTTCCATATCCCTACACCAACCGGGGGTTGTCCTTGGGTGCACTTGCATAGTGCAAACAGGGATAATCGTCGGTCGGTGCCTCATTTCATTAAAAACGTCTAATGGGCCTCTGCGAGTTGGCTTCGGTCCCTCGTACGCCTTCCAAAGGTCCGGGACCCCAGAGACCCCGAGATATGTCAAAGATAAATACTGTTACTGATAGCTTGTATTATAGCACTGCGGGCAAAGGCTTCCCCATGACTTCCAGTGCTTGCGATCCAGTGCTAATGTTCACCACTGGTCGTTATTTTGGTCCAGCACGTCCCGCTATCTTCTACGGGGTCTGCCGCGATGTCTTTTACCTGTCTCAAGGCTCCACGTAGAGGTTCTTTTGGACCACAGCTCATTGAGCATTCTGCAGACGTGGCCAGCCTAACCCCACTTCAACTTTGCGGCTTTTTGAGCAACTTCAGTAATCTGTATTTCGGAGCGCATTGTTGCGAATATGGTCTATTAATTTGACGCCTAGAATACTGCGCTCTGTCACAATAATAAAGACACATGTCTTAATTTCCATCTAAAATATAGAGGTCATATAGACACGCTCAAAAGGAACATAATTATGTAAACAACACTCCAAGCCCTTGTAATATTACGCCAATTCATTAAACTCATATTGTAGGTACGTAGTCCTGATTCATTTACTTTCTCTCATTATGCCCTGACGTAAACGATTTAATGTCTTCATTTACTGCACAAAGAGAAATTAAAGAGGCTGCTAAAAGCTTGACATGACAAAGTGCTCTTTCTATTATAACTTTTAAGACCATAAGCTTACGTACGTGCTGTAATTTTCCTAATTACTTTCGTCGTTTAGTTTGGAGTAATTAAAATTCGTTAAGCATATTTTTAGGTAGTGTGTTGGCGAAGCATCTCTTTGTCTTTTCGTGTACGAGTAGGTGATTAAGGGCTGTTTTTTCAATCATCTGATTAATTTATTCGAGGAATAATTTTGTAATTTTGACAGTTATTTCATACAAAAACTGTCAAACGTCAATTTTACTCCTCGAATAAAAGTTATCTGCCGATGGAAAAATCAGCCATTAAAGGGATTATACATATGAAGGGGGGAATAAACTATAACTTCTATCAAAAACATAGCATTTAACAATAGATACTAGGTACTGCTAAGATTGCTAATCTTTACCACCGTTAATATGTAAGTAGGTCCTACTTGGTCTAGTGGTCGTAAACGCTATTGCTGAGCATAAGGTCCTGGGTTCGATTCCCGAGTCGGGCAAGATTTACTTTTTTCCATCTGGAATTTCTCATAAGCAGTCCAGTCTCAGCTTGTGTCCGGTGGATGGCAGCACGATCTATGGGGTGTACCTACTATAGGTATGTATGTACCTCTACCTAACCTTTGGGACTACAGGCTTCATATTAAAAAAACATATTATGAAGATTTATTTGTGACCTATATTCGCAAAATAAGTTATTTGGTTTGTAAGAAGGCCTTGGTTCAGCTTTCATCTTATCACTTGTGTTTTTATAGATTCTTATTTTGTATTCTTTTATCCTTTTGATAGATTCTTATTTTGTAAATGTTGCCTTGACTTTAGGTCTGTAGACCATTTTTTGTTTTATCAAGTACCAGGTACTTATCGACGAGCCTACGCTGTCCTCCCATACCTACTGTAATTTGAAAACATTGTAAAAGCCCATTATTTTTAAAAGAGTAACCGTGGAGTTACTTGCCGGTTATTCTCCATCGGAAACGACCGATTGGAACCGTGCACCTAGCTTTTGACGTTTCATAAGTGCCCATGTGTGTGTGTGTTATATGAAATAAAATATTTTGATTGATTTTGAATTTTTACGCTTGATGGGATTTAAATAATCATTTCATCATCATCTGCCTAGCCTTTACCTGTTGTAATGAATGTTGGGGCCGGCTTGCAGTCTACACGGATTCAGCTGAGTATCAATATTGTACATGAAGCGTCAGTGTAATACGATACTCCTTGGTAAGACGGGTTTTCAGACTTGCGGGCTTCTGACGACGCGTAATAATTGACAAAGATCCACGAATGACAGTCGGGACCAAGACACGCAGGGGTCTAGGTATGTAAAGATGGTCACCCATCCACGGACCAACCGCGGCAAGTGGAGTTTAATCTGATCGATTGACCCTGGGGCTGTTATGACTTAGCATCGCTCAGTAAGCTTAATTTACCCACACAAGCCCTTCAAATAAAGGGATATTATTACCAGCAGTACCTACTAGCATTTTCCAAAGACTACGATTCACCCATTATGTAGTAAGTCTGCAATAGAGGGGCGTTTCTCGGAGCTGCGTGCTAAAGATACCGCCTGATATTGCTATACTGACTGAATAATGATAAGTAGTGCCGCAACTCAGTGCGGTGCTGTGCGAAAAGGCCATAGCATTATATGAAGCCTATACAGTACACACAATAGTCGATTCCGGCCACACTTGAGCGACCAACATGTTTAGCAGAGTCGCTAAAACTGTATTCTGGTGCAAACTGGGGAGACTTATATGTTTAGATGTGCCTAAAGTAGGCAAATTTGATGGAAATAAAATACAGCTTACCTAAATTGAAATCTGATGAACACTGAGACTTTAAACCTTAGTCTGTAGTGCAATACTAACATAGTTTTACGATTTTGTAATAACCAACTATTATGGATGTACTAACACTAGTGTTTATACTGTGTATGTAAGTACTAACAAATTGGATTTTAACATCTGAAATAAATAAATGATGATGATGATATCAGATATAAGAAGCTAAAAAAAAATGAAAACCTTCCTCTTTTTTGAAGTCGGTTATAAAGAGGGCGTGTGCTTATGATCACACGGTAGAAGCAAAAACTTACGATTAGAGCCGAATATACGCGATTCAGCGTCACCAAACGAGTGGAGCCGAGTGTACCCGATTGAGAGTCACCTACCTGAGCGTTAGGGTTCGTTTACTGTACAGAAAGAGCGGAAAGTGTGTTTAAAGAAGTCACTCCTCTAAAAAGACTTTAAGGTATTTCCCTACCTAAACGGTGCCATTAAACATCACGATTACTACCAACTTTTATCATAAAAACTTTTAGCTGTGGATCCACTTAAGAAATTACCTAGAGGTGAGCGAGTCCATGAAATAACATATTATTTTTCAACATCGACGAAAGCGCAAGCAAACTGTTGACGATCTTGATCGTAGAAACGGTGACGGAAAACGTCGTGAGGAAACCGGCATGTCTCAGAGCCAAAAATTCGAAGATATGTGACATCCACCAATCTGAGCCCACGTGGTAGATTACGGCCCACTCCCTCTTACCGAGAGGAGGCCTGTGTCTCAGCACTGGTAACATTAATGGCTGATTATGTGTTGACGATCGTGTAATAGCTATGAGGATAATTCCTTTTTACTTCGAGCTTCGATAAAAAAGAATAAAAAATATAGATACCTAGACTCCGTACCTCGGCTAATGAAACTCCAACATAAAGTCCAATCAGACTGTAAAAGCATGATTCTTGTAATGAAATTCCCAACAGCGTTTATGAATCGGAAACCAAAGTTCAGTTTGAAATAAGGCAACGTTAGCACTGTTTATATTTCGACGCACGGCCGTGCTTTGCTGGTTGAATATCAATTTGTGAGAATAGTAACGCTATTCGTGGTCAGTATTAGTTTGTGCGATACAGAGAAATTCGGACATCGCTAGTAAGTTTAAATATTAACGTACTTTAACTTTGAATTTAGAGATTACCTGCGGTTTTGAAAGTGTGGAGATTTACGTTGTGTGTATAATTGTGACCTTTTTTAATAGCCAAAATATTATCAAGTCAGTAGATAATAAAGTAGGTATCCAACGAAAACTTACCGTCATTATTTGGTGCATTTGCTTCCTGAAAAGGCTTAAATTTGTTATTAAATCTCATGTTAGCCAAACAATAACAAAATTATGTCGTTTTGACAGTTTTGACAACCAATTTACTGATCAGAGAATCGATCAGGCAGGTCATAAAAACAGTTGCAGAAGCTGCATTTTGATAATTATGATTACTGAAGTTTGTCGTTTACTCACGTGCACTTTTCAGAAAGGGCTGTATCTACTGTTTTTGAAAACAGAATATGTTTAAATATCCATACTAATATTATAAATGCGAAAGTGTGTCTATCTGTATGTCTGTTACCTCTTCACGGTTCAACCGCTGAACCGATTTAGATGAAATTTGGTTTAAAGATAGTTTGAGTCCCGGGAAAGGACATAAGATAGCTTTTATCCCAATATTCCCACGGGATCGACACTTATGCGGGTGAAACCGCGGGGCGCTGCTAGTATCTCATAAACATTTCGTTCACAGTATTTTACTTCGGACATCAGCAATCTAACAGCAAAATTATTGTAACGAGAATAAAGATCACAATAATTTTGACAGACTCGTCAGAGACAGCAAACCAACATCAACCTTATTTGAATAATAATAAAGATCACTGTGATTTGGACAGTGGTACAAAATTGTATGTAAAATATCTGTGAAAGAACTGTAGGAGTTGTCTCAGCGATGTTTTAGCTGCCATCTCCTGTCAAACACTTAACAGCACCCGCTTTACCCGCATCAGAGTCGTTTACACACAGTAATCAAGATTTAATACTCCTCCAGCACTTTTTTCCCGTACCCCGGGAAAGATTGTCTTTTCATACTAGTTGCGAGATTCAACTAGGGGAATGGTCCATTGTGGTGTCCATTGCGAGACTAGCGACCTATTACGGCCTGTTCAATGCTGCTATTGCAATTCCCGGCCTCAAATGTTACGGCTTTCCAGAGTTTATATCGGTCAAGTGGTTTTAACTTGCGTAGATATAACTACTAAAGATAAGTTAGTTTCGAGGGTCAAAGTAAGTTTAGAGGGGTCTAATTAGAGATTTCTAAGTTACCTAACCACCGATGTCCTTATGATCTCCGCAGTAATCCGCTGGAAGTGAGGAGCACAGGACCGGTCGATGTGGCAGCGCTTAGGGGAGGCCTATGTCCAGCAGTGGACGTCTTTCGGCTGAAATGATGACGATGATAATATCTGATATTGTTATTATACAGGGTGGCAAGAATATCGACGCGTAAGGGTCAGTTCACACCGAGACGCGACGCGACGCGACGCGACGCGACGCGACGATACTGGAAGAGGCCAGTGATTTCGCGCTGCGCCGCACTGCGCCGCGAGACGCATCGCAACGTCGCGAGGCGCAGCGTAAAATCGTTGGCAACACGATGCTTCGCTCCGCAGCAAGATGCCGCGCGGCGCAGCTAGACGCCGCGCGCCGCATTGGGACGTGTCTACATTCGCTACGTGCTCCCACCCCGCCCCGCGTCGCGCTGCGCAGCGCCGCTCTCGCGCGCCGCACGTACCGGCGAAGTACCGCTGATGCGTCGTTCTACGCCGCGAGACATCACGAGGCGCAGCGCTACACGGCGCAACGTATTCTGAACTCTCACAATGCAATGTGTACCTTCTCGTGTATAAAATAAAGTTTAATTTGAGTCACTCTTTTAAAGTGTGCGCGCAGCGTCGCGTCGCGTCGCGTCTCGGTGTGAACTGACCCTAAACTGTAACGTATTCTTCGGTTATTAAACAAAAAATTAGCTGTTCCATACATATTTATCGCGTAGGTTTTGCGTTTTTTTTTATTTGTGAAAGAGCAATATTTTTTTTAAATTATAGAATCATGTACCTACTGAATCCATGGTAACCAGTTGCGCGTCAATGTCCCTGCTACTGTATTTTTATTTTCTGAATGATGTAGGACATAACTTTTTCAAAAATGTTCTCATTGGACTTTTCTGCCCCTTACAGTAACATTAATCGTAAGGAAGATATTTATCACTCTATTAGGTGATTTTTCAATCGACAGGTTTTTTTTTTTATTTGTGAAAGAGCAATATTTTTTTTTAAATTATAGAATTATGTACCTACCTACTGAATCCATGGTAAACAGTTGCGCGTCAATGTCCCTGCTACTGTATTTTTATTTGCTGAATGATGTAGGACCTAACTTTATCAATAATGTTCTCATTGGACTTTTCTGCCCCTTACAGTAACATTAATCGTAAGGACGATATTAATCACTCTATTAGCTGATTTTTCAATCGACAGATAATTTTTATTCGTGGAATAAAATTACCGTCTTTGTATGGAAGAACTGATAAAAATTCAAAATTATTCCTTCGATAAAATTATCTGGCGTTGGAAAAATCAGCCCTAAATAGCAGAGATCACCTTTATAAAGAAACATCAGCCTATAATGTTCACACTGCTGGAACACATATCAGAATATAATGTTCACACTACTGGAACACATATCAGCCTATAATGTTCACACTACTGGAACACATGTCAGCCTATAATGTTCACACTACTGGAACACATATCAGAATATAATGTTCACACTACTGGAACACATATCAGCCTATAATGTTCACACTACTGGAACACATATCAGAATATAATGTTCACACTACTGGAACACATATCAGCCTATAATGTTCACACTACTGGAACACATATCAGAATATAATGTTCACACTACTGGAACACATGTCAGCCTATAATGTTCACACTACTGGAACACATATCAGAATATAATGTTCACACTACTGGAACACATATCAGCCTATAATGTTCACACTACTGGAACACATATCAGAATATAATGTTCACACTACTGGAACACATGTCAGCCTATAATGTTCACACTACTGGAACACATATCAGAATATAATGTTCACACTACTGGAACACATGTCAGCCTATAATGTTCACACTGCTGGAGCACATGTCAGCCTATAATGTTCACACTGCTGGAACACATTTCAGCCTATTATGTTCACACTGCTGGAACACATTTCAGCCTATAATGTTCACACTACTGGAACACATATCAGAATATAATGTTCACACTGCTGGTACACATATCAGCCTATAATGTTCACACTGCTAGAACACATGTCAGCCTATAATGTTCACACTGCTGGAACACATGTCAGCCTATAATGTTCACACTACTGGAACACATGTCAGTCTATAATGTTCACACTGCTGGAACACATGTAAGCCTTTAATGTTCACACTGCTGGAACACATATCAGCCTATAATGTTCACACTGCTGGAACACATGTCAGTCTATAATGTTCACACTGCTGGAACACATGTCAGTCTATAATGTTCACAATGCTGGAACACACGTCAGCCTATAATCTTCACACTGCTGGAAAACGCATCAGCCTATAATGTTCACACTGCTGGAACACATGTCAGTCTATGATGTTCACACTGCTGGAACACATGTCAGCCTATAATGTTTACACTGCTGGAACACATGTCAGCCTATAATGTTCACACTGCTGGAACACATGTCAGTCTATAATGTTCACACTGCTGGAACACATATCAGCCTATAATGTTCACACTGCTGGAACACATTTCAGCCTATAATGTTCACACTGCTGGAACACATGTCAGTCTATAATGTTCACAATGCTGGAACACACGTCAGCCTATAATGTTCACACTGCTGGAACACATTTCAGCCTATAATGTTCACACTGCTGGAACACATGTCAGTCTATAATGTTCACAATGCTGGAACACACGTCAGCCTATAATGTTCACACTGCTGGAACACATTTCAGCCTATAATGTTCACACTGCTGGAACACATGTCAGTCTATAATGTTCACACTGCTGGAACACACGTCAGCCTATAATGTTCACACTGCTGGAACACATATCAGCCTATAATGTTCACACTGCTGGAACACATATCAACCTATAATGTTCAAACTACTGGAACACATATCAGCCTATAATATTCATACTGCTAAAACACAGGCCTAATCTCTGTGATAGGGCGTGGGCCATAATCCACCACGCAGGCCCAATGCGGGTTGGTAGATGTCACATGTCTCTGATTTTTAGGACATGCCAGTTTCCTCGCGATGTTTTCGTTCTACGTTTTGAGAGCAGTGGTGATGAAATAATTTACACAAAGTAAAGCGCTTGTCAGAGTTCAAACCTAAGACCTTTAACTAGAAGTCGCAGCCGTTCCCACTGAGCCACCAGTCTACCACTGATCTGCTCTATTTTACGTACTATCAATTTAAATATAATTTGGGTAGGTACCACGTGCTGCAAGAGTATTGCTCGTAAAAAACTTTTTAACAAAAAAAAAACAACCGACTTCAAAAAAAAAACACTACAAAGTGTAAAATAACTTTAATTTTAATTTCGGAAGTCGGTGTCTTTGGTTTTGTATTTACGTTTTTGCCACCGACTTCCAAAATTAAAATTAAAGTTATTTTACACTTTGTAGTGTTTTTTTTTTGAAGTCGGTTGTTTTTTTTTGTTAAAAAGTTTTTATTTTTTACTTTTTATAGTCAGAGTGCATCTCATGACAATTCCAATAAGCCCAAACACGGCTAGAATACATGGTTTTATTACGAAGTTCCGGTACCTACCTTCCAGCTTCATCATCAGATCGGTTTGATGGTACCATTTTCGTCAGAACCATTTATTTAAATTTGCTTGGTCATAGTCGCTTAACTATCTTAATCGAGATATCTTATCGCCACCCGTGAAATACTTATTATCATTGAAGAGTTCCTGTGGCTATCTGTGGTCTCCTTCATCAGTTCCACTTCACCAAATTATACTTTTTGAATGCAAATGCTTGACACGTTGATGAAAATACCAAAATTGCTATATGTATGCCTATAATATTTGAGGAGTTCCCTCAATCCCTCATGGATCCCATCATCAGAACTGGATTTTGACAAGAATGGGACCAATCTGGAAGCATATCCTTTCAAATAAAAAAAAAATCCAAATCGGTTCATAAATGACGGCGTACTGAGGTAACAAACATAAAAAAAAATACAACCGAATTGATAACCTCCTCCTTTTTGAAGTCGGTTAAAAATATTGCAAAGTGCATAGGTAGATAAGTACTTACTTGCTCTAAGAAAAAATAGAAAACATTAACAGACCCCAATTCGCTAATACCCTCACGGAGTATAAGAGCTGAACTGTGTGAAATCACTTTGAGAGCATAATCTCTTCAGCTGCAGTAGTTAAATTGCACAAAGACTAGAATTTAATACCCGTGCCGACTTATCCACGACTTTAAGTTGTAAGACTTAATATACCTTGATTTTTTTCTTGTCCCTCTCTGAATAGTTAAATAAGATTAAATAAGTTCACTCGGATAATTTTCTGATAAGTCTTTGTTTGAGTACAGTATGTTGAGATTTTTTACTTGCAGATATTAAAGGCAGTAAATACATGATGTGAAAAACCCATCACGAAGCCGTCATCTACGCATTCTGTACGTCAAACTTAAGTAACTTTGTGCAAAAATTATTGCTGGAAAACGATTTTTATTTTTGGGTTGCTAATTCTGCTGTATACGGTAGTGTGCTGTGGGCCATGTAGTGCACGCAAAACACTGTTTATAGTTTCATGCAACCGTAACGGGATCAAACCAAAATCGTTTATTTACATAAAATGTGGTAGGTACAGAAGATGATATATAAAATTTCAGTACAAAGACACATTCCGCCATGTAATGACGGCATGCAAATATTTAATACATGAAGTAGGTATGTAAGTCGAGTAACATATAGTACATATACTAATAACGTAGTTAACTAAATCAACAACGGGATCATGGGATTATTTAAAGTTAAGTTACAACACTTAAAACTTTTTTTTGTAAAAAAAAGTCAAAAATGTTTGCACTTTGTCTTTCAATATCGGATCTTACTTTAAGACCACCACTATACCTAAGTACCTAAGTAGAACGCTTCAGAAGCGAATAACCACTGTAGACATACTTGTGATTATACATGTAGGGTACAGATGCCAGCACATCAAGCTACCCGAAACTGTCAAATTTTTCCCAATCAACCTTATATGCCTTAGCGATAAAGTTGAAAATGTATTAAAGAAATTTGACAGATTGTAGTATTGTAGTAGCTTCATGTGCTGGTGTCTGATGATGCATTTTCGTCTATAAGTTGTTTCCATGGAAATGATTATTGACGAAATCAGATAAAAAAAGATATATTTTAAGTTTCTTCTAATTTGTATTTATTATAATCTTGACTATTCTCCTTCTGATTGTTTTCCTTTACATCACTATAATATATATAGTAACCAGTAAACATTAAAAGTGGACGACGACCTTAAGAAGTTAGCTGGGACAACCTGGATGTGGAAGGCAGAGGGCAGGGTGTTGAGGCGCAGACTGGGAGACGCCTATGTCCAGCAGTGGACTGCGATAGGCTGAGTTGACTGATTGATTGAAACATTAAAATCTTGATAAGAAAGAAACTTATTTTGGTTCCCACTGATGAGAATCGAAAATATTTTTTTAGATTAAGACAAAAACACCTAATGTTGAAAAAACTAAAATGTTGTATCTAGTAATCGATTGAATAAGATTACAAAATAAATCCTATATGTTGCGTAGTGTTTATAAACAACAAGTATGTATGTACGATACGTACATATTTATCTGTTGTGTGGATACGTAGATAAGGGAGTTCCTCTTTACATTACGTCGAACGCTATCGACAAGGTTTAGACACAAAATCGTAAAAGCGAAAACACCATATACAGAGTTCCATAGGTACTTATTATATGTAGGTAATACCAAGCGCATCTTAGCTGAGCAAGCAAATTTTTGCATTCGGCAAAAGATATGAAAGTTCAAACCGGTCATATAATGTACCACTTAAGTTTAAGTTTTTGGGTCAAATAGGGACCCTTAATACATCGCTTTCATGTTATTGGGATCTTTAGGATAGTTTGATAAATCTTGGGACGGTAACTTGGACTAACCGGGTCAGGACCTTATTTAACATAACTATCAATGCGTCATACTCGTATCTGTCAGAATTGATACATTATCACGACATTGTTTTAACACGATGTCATTTTTAATAAATAGAAAGTTACTTTTATGTTATAATGACATATAGCATAACATCGCACATGTATTGTTAAATCGAAAGGCAGATTATCTTGTTAAGCACATCCACATTCGCCAGTTGTGTTAAATGCACAAGTCCCGGGAAAAAGGGGACAACTCTGTTATGCCATTAACCGGACACAAATCCATAATTTGTGGTGGTGTGGTGTGGTCAGGGGTGTGGTGTAATGGTGTGGTGTGTGGTGGTGTGGTGTATGGTGGTGTGGTGTGTGGTGGTGTGGTGTGTAGTGTGTGTGGTGTGGTGGTGGTCTCATAAAAAATTAAACAAAACTTAGCCCGACGCGAGAATCGACCCCAGGATCCCAAGCAGACACAAAGCCACGAGACGCTAAACATATAAATGACGTTAAATTTTTTGGCTAGAATATATATGACATAAACGATATAGTTAAACCTAATTAGGAATTTAATTTGATATTATTTTAAATCGGTGTTTACGTTATTGAAAAATACAATGTTTATCATATTAATTTTATCTTAGATTAATGAACATTAATTTAGGAGGTCATATTAAGTGGTCATTTCCACTGACACACTAATTTATCTTGTTTTTGGTTTTTTATATACCTAGTTACTAGCTGTGCCCGCGACTTTGTTCGCGTGCATGTCGGATGTTCTTTTTTTTGCGCGTAACCCTTTTTCTTTTGTAAAATAAAACTAGCCTAAGTAACTTCTTATAACCTCAGCTATCTGTCAGTCAAAATCGGTCTAGCCGTTTCGGAGATCAGCAGGAACAAACAGACAGACAGACAACATTTTAGAAATTGATTTTTTTTGTTGTAGGTACCGTATATACATTCATATGCATTTAGTAAACAGCTGTTATTATGACATTACAAACAGACAGTTCAATTTGATTTATTTGTATGTAAAGATTCATCTTTGATTACGGCAAATTACTCATAACTTTGTTAGTTTTTTTTTTTTAGTTTTTTGTCTTAACACAAACGTAAACAAATTATGAACAACAATAAAATACTATACATACAACTTCAGGAATACTATAAGCACCTAGTACCTATGCCATCTTCTGGAGAAACCTGGCAACAGTACATGCACTGCGCAAAGATACCTCATCAGATGTCGTTCAGTCTTGGTTTTTTGTAATGTGGGTTTTACAAAAACAAGGCCAATGTTAATTTTAGTTCGATAAATATAAATATACTAGCTGAGCTCGCAAACGTCGTTTTGCAAAAAAAACAGATAGTAGCCGATTCTCAGATCTACTGAATATGCATATAAAATTTCATAGAAATCGTCCAAGCCGTTTCGGAGGAGTATGGTAACTAACATTGTGACACGAGAATTTTAGATATATTCGGGAAATATCTCTGGAACCTCATTGCCTACACCTTAACGGCATTATAATAATATGAGGTATACACAATAACCTTTTCAACGACGTATGTTACATTAATGTTGAGTAGGTAGACCGCGTTGCCCATTCATATATTCACGTAAGTAGGTTTTTTGATTTAGGAATAAAATTAATGTCTTTATATGCTTGGTCTTGAAGGACAAAATGTGACAGTACCTATTATTTTTATCCCCATGAAAACATCATTATTAGAACAGTTACAAAGCAAAGGCATTGGTTCCATTCAGTCAATTTGGTCACAAAAAAGCCAAATCCGCAATTACTAAATTCCTAAAAAAGGAAGTATCAACCAACCAGCTAACCAATGAAACTCCTTAAAGGCCAGATTTGTCGTAAAACAATCATAAAAGTCATTGTTAAAATTATAAAAATCTCGTTTCGTTTTTCGAGTTTGTATACCCTGCCGTGTCGCATTCAACTCGTTTCCCAAAATTCAATTTTGGGAATTTGTTTCCTCCAGTCGAACGGTGTACGGAATACTGATGGGGCTTGAGACTTTCCCGTAAAGAAGTGCTTCTGTTGTTTTATTTTTTATTTTAACAACGTAAAATATGTATTTCACTTGGTACACTTGACATTTTAATGTATCACTTAGCTGTAGAGTTGTTTAGTGAAGTTGGATTTTCGGAAACATATTGTGTGCATGCGTATTTTAATCTGTTTTGTTTGCGTGCATCGCAGTCTTTTTAAAATTTCATGAAGAGAAAAGAGAGAATCCATGACCTCTGAGTTTGTTTGTTTCGGTATTTCTTCTCTGAGATCAGTCAGCTAGGAAATGCCGGCGCTATATTGTTTTTAAAATATTGACGTGTTAAATTATAATAAAAAATCTACTTACTTAAATAAATATTTCATTTTATGCTGTGCTGAATCAAAATTCGCGGTAAAATTACACTACTTTAGTTTAAAAATTTGCTTAAGGATAAGACCGGTTAAACTTCAAAAATGTATGGTTAAACAGTCGATAATCATTACTTAACTTTAAACAACGTTTATAAATAGGAAAAGCCAAAACACTAAGTTTTACACAGTTTCAGATAATCAGTTTCTTAGAAGAGCCGTGACCGCCACATAGGTACGGCCGTAATGTCCAAATACAGAGCGTACACCTTTTTTTTTGTGGATGGGAAATCATCAAATGACCTCTCCCGCTCTGGGTGGAGCAGAAGGGAGTGTCAGACTTTTACTGACTAAAACCCACCCGTGTTCCTTCCTTAGCCCTTTGTGTTCCGGGGTAGCGGTAACCCTTTCGGACAACCCCGCTGCCCCGACAGGCTTCGGCCCTTACGGGCCCCTTCCTTAAAGCTGACATCTCTTTGAGGCGCGCGTGGAACACGTACGCGCCGTCCGGCACGGGCCTGGTCCTGATCGGACGGAGAGTTACGCATTACTCTCCGCCCGCAGGCCCGCGCCTACGGTGGCCGGGAGTCGTCTCGCGGCTCCCGACGCCCGGAGCGTCTCCCGCGGCGGCTGGGACGTGAGGAGAGCGTACACCTTAATGTGACAGAAACGCTCTCCTAAGAAACCATAAAAAAAACAATAGACAAATGAATTAATTAAACGTCTTGATAATACCACTGTCTACCTAGCTTATTATCACACCAAGTTTAAAACTCCATCGTTGACCTACAAAAAGAAAGATTATTTGAAAGTAAAATAAAGATTCAGCTGTGGTGGATACTTATTTTTCCGGACTGCAGTGCGGTGAAACGTAGGCAAACTTTATACTTTATGTCCCTGATTTGATATGTTACCCAGTTTTGGAACAAATCTTTAGCTAAATCTTATTTAGTAGTGTAAGCATTTTTAGTTTTTGTTAAGGTTTCATTTTTCTTACTGAATGTGTGTTAGTACTTTGTATTTTTTGGAATTTCATTTGATTTTCTGACTTATGGTGTGAGTCAAGTTCAACACTATGTACTGTTGCCAAATAAATTCTGTATTTCTTCCAAACATACCTACATAACATCACGCCTTAAGATGGGCAGAGGCATAAGCAAAGCTGTACAGATGCCAGCACATCAAACTACTACAATCTGTTAAATTTATTTAATAGATTTTGAACTTTATCCCTTAAGCATAAGGTTCAAAGTTGATTGGGAAAATTTGACAGTTTCGGGTAGCTTGATGTGCTAGCGTCAGTACCTCGTTACGCATGTTTGAGTCTAGGGGGTGAGCCTATTGCCATCTAGTGGGCACGAATCCAGGTTCCAAGCTACTACTGAGAAATTCCTGATGGGAAAACCCAATAACTCTTTAACCAACCTGGGGACTGAATCCAGGACCTCATGATCAGCAGTAGCACCTGCGACTACTAGACTAGGTGCTCTTTCTTTAAATAATCGTAAACAATATAGAATTAAGCTTTACTTATCTTAAATCTATTTACTAAAATATAGTGTTAATCCCGCTATTAATTCTGTAATAAAACTATTTATTAGCGTAATTAGCACTATATTAAACGGTAATTGCAGTTTTGAACGAGGAGTCGTTTTTGCTTTTCTATTGAAATTATACTGTAGGCTGATACATTTTCAAAAACGAATACAGAGTGGTAAGGACACGCAAACTGAAACAATGAATTCAGCAGATGATCCCCCCTAACCCCTAACGTAGAAACTTTTCCGTTGGTTATCATAAAAAAAATCACGTTTCGTAGAAACGTGCAAAATGTACTTGGGGGGACAGCAAATTTTTTTAAAGGATGATTTTCACCAAACGGCTTGCATCGCATCGGATTTTACAATTTTTAAACGTTATTAAATCGTGTACACAGTATTTAAAGTCTTTATTGCCGTGCACAGCAGCTTGACCGCGGGCATCTTCCGCGACCAGCGATCATAGCCGACAATATGCTGCGACGCGCGATCGCCTGTATGTCGTCGTATCCGATTTTTGCCATAAATCATAAACCCAAATATTTCTTTTCCTCTTTTATATTTATGCTATACTTTGTGTAAATTATTTCATAACCACTGCTCTCAAAACGATGAATGAAAACATCTTGAGGAAACCGGGATGTCCTAGAACCAAAAATTCGAAGACATATGACATCTACCAACTCACACTGGGCCTGCGTGGTGGATTATCCACCACGCAGCCACTCCCACTCGCCCACTCCCTCTCACTGAGAGGAGGTCTGTGTCCCAGCAGTGGGAACGTTATAGGCTGATTATGTATGTGTATGTACCACATAGTAGGTATCGTAGTCACCTAAAACAAAGCTATCACGAAATCTAATTTGAACCTCTAAAATTGAATCAACGCGAACCCGCAAACACCTAATATCACAGTATTTATTTAATCGCCCATAGCTAATGTACTTCGGACAAATATACCCTAATTGGGCAAACTAATTACGCGATCTACCTGGCTTGTGGCTAATGACAAGTAATATGCAGTGCATTATCGCAGTGCGACGCAATATTATAGAGTTATCCTCAGCTTTGCGAGTAATGTACGACCGGTTCACACCATCTGAGACCGTTGCACTAAATTAATAGACTATTGTTAATCCCTCGGATCAGGATTGAAGCGTAAACTCACTACATTTTAGTGCTTGCTCGATTTACATGGTTCCAGTGTTTAGTGGAGTGTGTATCGTGTCTTTTTCATATTGCATAATCGGCGTACAATGATCCAACTGCTGAAACACAGGCCTCCTCTTCGTGAGAGGGAGTGGGCTGAGTCAATATAATAACATATTATTATTATTAACATCGACGAAAGATTAAGCAAACTATTGCATAAGCAAGCCTCCTCTTGGTGATAGGGAGTCGGCCATAATCCACCAAGCGGGCTCAGTGCGGGTTAGTAGATGTCACATGTCTTCGATTTTTTGTTTGTGCATGGGACATGCCGGTTTCCTAACGATGTTTTCCTTCACCGTTTCAGATTGAGAATTCCGCTTTTACAAAAAAGGGGATTTTTACCACATTTGGGCAAGTTTTGGATAACTATGTATCTCGGAAGCTCGAATTTTTTATTAATCTGATGGATATTGCCTTTCCGGGGACAATGAACTAAGATAGTTTTTTATTCTATACTTTTTAATAACAAAGTAGAAAACGTTAGGTTAACATTAGTCAAGCCTGTCAGCACGACTCAAGTACAGATAGACGCCAGCACATCAAACTACTACAATATGTCAAATTTCTTTAATAGATTTTCAACTTTATCACTAAAGTGTAAGGTTCAAAGTTGATTGGGAAATTTTGACAGTTTCAGGTAGCTTGATGAGCTGGCGTCTGTATCTAGCTACTAAATTTTATAAAGCACGGATAAGCAGTACCTATGTAACTCTTCTGATTAGTAAAGTTGTGTACAGAGATAGTTCCGTCGGTTAACTCCCTCTCTTTTGAGTATCTATGCAGATTGGATTGGCCAGTGTGTTTGGCGATTCAACCATCTTAGTGATATGATTTGTAGCTATTGATGTAGGTAATTGAGTTATTAGATTTGTAGTGCTGTCTTTGTCTTTTATTTGTTTTGATGTACAGGTACAACCCGTGTGGCTGTTATAATAGGTATAGCAACGAGCGGCTCGCAGCCAAATAATAACAGCCGAACGGGCCGAACGAAGGTAAGCTACGCTTGCCGCGGGCGGTTGGAGGATAGGTGACTATCCATTAGACTAGGGATGAGAATATTGGTTGAAATTATTTATTGTTTAATATTTAATTGTAAAAAAAAATATCGACATTTTTATTGGTTGAAAATATTCGTTAATATTTTGATTCAAGAATCTGTAAAATCTTGAATATTCTATTAACTAATGCATGTTGAAATTGTTAACAACTTAAATCAACCATTAAACGACCGAAATATTTGTTAAAAAAAATATCAATTCCTTTGTTTAGAGTAAAATATCCCCAACAGTAAATGTGTTTTATCGTAAGAGAGATAGAGCATACAACTGAATGCACGTAACGGAATGAATATTTTAAATTATTAGTTTGACGTTGCCAATTTTGCGCCGACTAAGTTGATATGATATTTTTATTCGATAATGTTAATTTTGTTTATTGAATATCATAGTTATTTTAAATATTAGTTAAATTTAATGGTTGATGGTTATATTCATCATCTCTACATTATACCTCTCCCTCCCTCCATGCCTCGGTAAGCATGATAAGCCTTTCGTCCCGGCTGACATTCGTATAACTTTGACAATCGCTATGAGTAGTCAGAAGCCCAGAAGTATGACAACCAGTTTTACCAAGGGGTATCGTGTTACCAACTTACCAAGTAAGTAACTGGGTTGTGGATGTAAGACGTTCCGTGAAAAATACTATTATACAGCTGTATCTGGTTAGACTGGAAGCCAGCCCCAACATTGTTGGGAAAAGGCTAAACATTGATATTGTACAATGTACAGCACATCAAGCTACTCGAAACTCTCAAATTTTCCCAATCAACTTTGAGCCTTATAATTTAGCAATAAAGTTGAAAATCTATTAATGCAATTTGACAGATTGTAGTAGCTTGATGTGCTGGCGTCGGTACAGGCATGTGTAGAAAATATGCAATGATAGAAAAATAAATGAAAATACTCCTTTCTGCTACCTTACAGTCTTTTAAGGTAGGTAGGTGCCTACTTACCTTATCCGTTCTCTTTAAGGGCCTGTGCACACCACGTTTTTTAAACGCACCGTTGACGCGCGTTTTAGAAACGTGCGTCGACGGCGCGCTTTTATCCTACAGAATGTCTACAGGCTGCGTCTGACTCGCGTGCGTATCGCGTCTGTATCGCTACAAACGCGCGTCAACGGCGCGTTTAAAAAACGTGGTGTGCACAGGCCCTTATTTGTTAGTTTTACCTACTCGTAGTGAATAAACTCCAATGAACATTTTAATTTATTCGAATAAAATTTGAAGAACACTTTATCTTTATCTTGCTTTTCCATCAGAAACTGTTTGTTGTGATTCCTGACTACCACAATTGAGATAAGTAAATACATCAAAACTTCATAAATTAAAGAAAATCATTTCTATATTTCAAAATGAATTGTTTATTGTTGTTGAAACACTAGACGGAATAAATGTTTCTAAAATCTGAATATTAACTAGCATTATTATTTTAATAATTTAACAAATAAATTGAATTTGCTTTTTGCCAACGGACCTGATCAGATTGTATAACCCTTTCAACATCAAAGGCTATTTTTTTTTTTTTAATAATTAATTATAGAGATAATATACATCGTTATGTTGCGAAAATACAAATGGAAATGGCCAAATCGTACATTAAAAAGTAAGTTTAAAAAACCAGACAAAAAAGATTTTTTTTTGTTAAAGCTATTCCTTC
The DNA here is from genome assembly GCA_949316385.1 of Globia sparganii. Taxonomy (NCBI): domain Eukaryota; kingdom Metazoa; phylum Arthropoda; class Insecta; order Lepidoptera; family Noctuidae; genus Globia; species Globia sparganii. Next base: position 15,863,456 of record OX438653.1, on the reverse strand, counting down.
GGGAATTATTTTGAATAACATGTTCAGAACACACTTATTGACGATTAATTTCGCAAATGAAATGAATTAGTGCTCATACACACGAGTGACGCGTCGACGAAAAAGACAACTGCATCCGTCGACACCACGCGTCTACTGCATTCGTCGTAGTCGCAAATCATTATGTAGGTGCATAGTAAGTATCAGCATTTTATTTTATTACGTACAGAGGCCAGCACATCAAGCTACCCCAATCTGTCAAATTTCTTTGATACATTTTCACCTTTACTGCAAAGGAATAAGGTTCATATTCAACTGGGAAAATTTGACAGATTGCGGTTGCTTGATATGCTGGCCTCTGTACAATGGAACGTCACAATGTCGACGATGCGTAGCATTTATTGACACCCGGTGATCATTTGTTTTGTTGTGATTGTAATGTAGGTACTGTGCTATTTTTGATTTCCTTCTGTTGTTTTTTCAGTCCTATTATTTTGGATAATTTTCTTAGAGAAATCTATGCGAGTGATCACAGACAAAACCCTCAAAATAGACCATCTTGTTTTTTTAATACAATACCTATCATAAAAGAAATTTTACAAAACATTTTCATAAATACCAACAACCGCTCCCTTGTCCATGTCATTCAAGCGCAAAATATCCTCGCAATACGTACACGTATTTTCTCTTATAAATTCGTTACAAGTATGTAGATATGAATATTTTTTTATTAGGTATAGCGGCCATACCGCTCATTGAAAATTTCAAGTGTCTAGGTACATATTACGGCTCAAAAGATACAGCTGTGTGACAGACAGACGGTTAGACGGACAGCGGAGCCTTAGTAATAGGGTCCCGTTGGCACTCTTTAGGAACGGAACCCTAAAAATGAAAAAAAATCTAGCCGCTATCTCATCTCGGTGACCGTCGAAATTAGAGGTATTTTCACAGATTCAGACTGAGATTAGGAAGCGAACGTTCTAAATAATACGGGAATATTCCCTCTGGATACTAAAAACTGGGGATTAATGATTCCATCTATATCACAGCTAAGTATTACTTTTTCGCCCTGATTAATAATGATGGCCGAAAGCTCGATCAACATCTCTTGGGGCTCTCGTTAGGCGGTTGGATCAAGGGCCTGATTCAGAAGGCAGTACTCCTCGATACGGCTCGCCTTGTGAGGAGGTTCCAGTGTCTGGAGTCCTAACCACCGGTAGCTTGGATCTTGTTGGCAACACAACTATTATTTATATTTTTTTATAAGTAGGTATTTATTTTTACTATACTAAGAAATATTTAAAAATGTATAAGATAAGGAACAAAATTAATAACCGAAATAATTATAATTGTCATGTTGTTTAAATGCTTCGGGCTCCTCATTGAAGAACAAAGAAATAAGAAGCACATCTAATAAAAAAATCCAATAAATTCACATCTTGTAGTTGGCAAACAACTCAAAACGTGGTACCAAGGTCCGGTTCATACTTGCAGATCGTTCACAAGTTAAACTCAACTCCAAGTACACTCACAGGGGATTCTTATAGTTTTATAACGCAATAACGTTACGTCTCCAACACACTCGGATATTACGGCTGTTCCAAACTTTTACAGTACCAGCACTACTTTATGATACACTGAATTGTTAATAAAATGCACTGATGTTGTTGTGTTCATGCCTTTCTTAGAACAAAGTACGGTAGTTAGAATTGGCAATTATTTGAAAATAGCTACTGTGATGGCGTAGGTTCTGACCACAAGAATCGTGAGTAATATACATAATTATGAGTAAGTTCTAAGTATTCGATCATGTTAATTTAAATTATATGAATCCGGAGTTTGGAGTTTGGACCGCGGTCTTACCACGTGACCGGCTCGTAACTATACATTTGACTTCGAAACTGGTTGAACCATCCACGTGTATTCAATTCTCAAAATAATGATGCATCTAAATCTCCTTCCGCGTGGGGTTTGGTATTTTTTTACATAAAGAAAATAGTAATTATCTTAATTTTGCTTTAAGTCTAGTCAAATAGTCAAATATAGACTACACTAAAACAAATTTAAGAGCAAACTAAAAAAAAATATCTATAAATTTTGTCAAATCTTTCTAAATCAACAAAATAATGAAAAAGGCGGATTTTAATTGTATAACTTTATTTAATGTATCAGCACGGGGAATTACACATCTGAAACAAAGAAAAAAGAAACACATCAATATCAAATAGGTATCTAAACGATTCAAGTAATAACATAACATTTTGATAAAGCGCAAAACAAATAATATGGCGCGTTTAATCATAAGTACTTTGTTTTTGTTAAAGATTATCGAATTAAGATTCACTACAATACTAATTTATTTTACTCTTATTAGATTGTAAATAAACAAATATTTTCCTTCACTTTCAATGGAAGTAGGTATTTGTACTTCTTCTATCTTTGATAAACAATGCGCATTTATTAAAACAAATCACATAAATAAAGCCGTGTACGAACATCAAAAGATTTTTTATAACCAAGGATTTCTTTCCGAGCGGTACACAAAAGTTTTTCCTTTAAAAAGTTTCCAAAACTACACACCTTCGTGCACGTCAATGGACTTCGTCCAAGAAGTCTATAGAGTTGTTTCAGTTGTCTATGCCCGAAGTAAGGAGGGGAGTTATTACCGGCGCTTTTGTTCGAAATATAAAAGCGCAAGTTTAACAGAACTGAGTACGCCCCTGGAAACAGCAGATAGCTAGTATTTAAAATGTACTTTGACGAAGTTTATTAAGTGGTTATGCCTAAATATTGTTTTCAAGTGATAAGAGAAATCTAAATAACAGACGAACTTTAGACTACAACAGAACATTGTGAAAGATTTAGTTTCTTTGGCAACTTTAATCTTGAAAACTGTTTATTGAAAATTAAGTTGCTTCTGAATACCTTTGTTAAAAGTAATATTTTAGATAAGATCTTTAGATTATGATGTTACAACCATTAATGACGATACTAAACTTATAACATTTACATAATGTGTGGGTATGTACGAAGGAATGTAAAAAAATATATAGATAGGAGGTATGCTTTCATTAGGAACATCTGCAATTTCTTGTTCAGTAATCAAGTGTGGGTAAGAATTAAGGAACATTTCAAAATTTCGTCAGGTACAAAGTAGGCGTCCGTAAGGGGACGACGCCCTAGGAGGACATAGAGAGAGACCTTATTGGTGATTTTTTTTTATTGATGAATGGGCCCGCTCTTAATCTCGATCACGCCTGATCAAAGGCGATGGATGAGGTCTATGATGGAACGAGCGTGCCCAGAAGATGCCGAAGGCACTGGAACTCCCGCGCAGCGACGAAACACAGGAGGCTGCTTGACGCCTGACTCCGGTGGTAGGGTGGTCGCCAGTCAAATAAGGTCTTGGGTGTGACTGTCCAGGATGCGCCGAGCGCTCGGTTCAATTGAGTAACTGGCGGACCTAACTGCGCTACACGAGGAGGCTTCTTCATGCATCCCAAAATGTTCTTCAAGATGTTCTTCAGAAAAGTCAGGTGTGTAATAATCGCAACCGGCGTGCGTGTATGACCAGATGCATGAACGTAAATGAGGCAAAAGCAGCATGTGATTGTAGCAGGTGGCGATCTGTAGTTTCTGCCTCCCCCATACATTATCAGCCTACAATCTTCCCACTGCTGGGACACAGGCCTCCTCTCAGTGAGAGGGAGTGGGCCGTAATCCACCACGCTCGCCAAGTGTGGGTTGGTAGATGTCACGTGTCTTCGAATTTTTGGTTCTAGGACATGCCGGTTTCCTCACGATGTTTTCCTTCACCGTTTTAAGAGCAATGGTGATGAAATAATTAACAGAAAGTAAAGCGCCTGACGGGGTTCGAACTTACGACCTACAACTCGTAAGTCACGGCCGTTACCACTGGGCCACCACTGCTCCCCCATACCATGCAACAATACCCATGGGAATGAAGCATGAGTTTATTATGTTATGTTACTATGAAAGCTTTTTATGAAGCTCTATCTCTAGAACCCTACCTGCATACTGAAAATCCACAGACCACCGTCACCTATATTTATGCAGATTGCACACAGCTAACATAAATTACTAAGTGAGTGCACAAGACGACAGGAGTCAGCACCAGTGTCAACAATCCCATACCCTCTCGAAGCTGTGACGTCAGCTATCCTAGGCTTGAACCATTCATTGATCTACAATTATTGGTGCAAGCTAGGAGTAGTTAGGAGTTCAGTTAGGTGCGCTCCGAATTTTGGTAGAGGACATATGAAAGGAGAAGGGAATACATTTTTTTTAGAATGGAAGTTTTTAATACTGATCGTATAATGAAGCTTGTATGTAAGTAATTAAAATCTTTTCGGAATTATATTTTTCAATTAAAATACAATGCTTTTTATTTATTTTTTTTAATCATGTAGGGCTTATTCTTGCAAAACCCGATATCTTGTATCTGCGGAATAAACTGTTTAGTATAGAAAAATTGAACAAAAAATCAAAATTATTCCTCGGACAAAGATATCCGACGTTGGAAAAATAAGCCTATAATTAGAGAAACTTTCCTACTAGGTCAAGTTATACAAGGTACAACAGAATAAATACTTGCGTTTATCCTGAAAGTAGTTTGTTCATAATTTACTACTGAGTCGATTTCAGTAACTTTTAATATATACTTATATACTTAAATATTTTTTCAAAAATTATGTATTTATTCATACTAACTGCCGGTTAAGCCAAATGAAATTAAACCTTATTTCAAGGCAATAGGACTCAATTTTAAATTCATAAAGTAATGCTAGTGTCAACACGATTTTCTTAATAAAAATTACAAGCTTTAAAAAATATAAGTTTTGGTCAATGTATTACGCTTTTAACTCAATACTCTAATTTATGTTACACCTTGTATAGGTACACAGGTTAAATTATTAATCTCAGTAAGTACTGTCCTTACTGCAAGGTGCAATGAATAGAGATCGAACCGGCAATCTCTCGCTTGCTTCTAAATCGTTGAGATTGATGTAAGTCGCATAAAAAATTAAGTATTATGTATTACTTTGTTTTTTTTAATAATAATAATAATATAATTCATTTATTAGACATCAGAGGTCCAAGGTTGGGAGTTTGGGTTGGGAGGTTTAATATCGAAGGTTTTATTTTTCAGCATTGTTTGAAAACACAAAGATGTTTGTTTTTTTTGCTTTAAGTCAACAACTATTTTGTGTTCAATTATTATTTGCACCTGAAAATTGTTTTAATAATATTCGACGATGAGTAGGTGTTTCTTTATTTGTTTTTCCCATACAATGCATATCAATTGCTTGAAATAAACGTCCGTTGAAAACAAAAACGAATATGATTTTTTTTACTACGTCTCTTTGTGTTTACACATATGCATTTTGTTTTTCAGTAGGTACTAATTTGAGGACATAAAAACTCGAATTATTTTTATTTCTTCCATTCAACTTATAATTTCAATAGTAAATGATGACTTTACACGTCGAAAGAGTCTAACTTAATGTCGTAATTAAAATTATTGTCAGTAGCGTGTTGTGCTCTTAGTTCTTTGAAATAAAAATGACAAAGACGGTTAGTAGGTATTCACTTTACATAACGTCACGCTTGTCATCCCCGAAGGGTTATGCAGAGGTGTAACTACAGTAACACCCAAATTTCGCCAGTTATGTTTACGTCCCATGTAATAATAGGGAGCGAGCCTATGCTGTCAACAGGGGACAAATCTAGACTCCATACTGCTACTGAGAAATTAACCTGCAGAGATTTTTTATTTTGATATAAAAATATATGTACAGACGCCAGCACATCAAGTTATCCGAAACTGTCAAATTTTCCCAATCAACTTTGAACCTTATGCTTTAGCGATAGAGTTAAAAATCTATAAAAGAAATTTGACAGATTGTAGTAGCTTGATGTGCTGGCGTCTGTACAATAGGTTACCTACTATTTAGTAAGTACTACATAATTTCTCAATAAACCATATTAATAAATAATCAAAATATCGTAACGATGGTACTAAATTTCGGAATACAGCCGAAGCAGTTAACTACAATGTACACTTGCACCAATCACCGAATAGTGTTTTGCAACTGACAGCTCTGAACTACATAGAAGGAGACTCAAGATTAGCACTGCCAATAAACCACAAACGATTCGTTAAGGATTGAAGAACAGTTAATGGGATTGTGGTGAAGACAGATAAAAAATAAGTTAATTGGATGAGATTAAAGGATTAATTGCATTTGGCAAAGGTTTTCAGGCATTTTTTTGTTGAATGTTTCTTTTTAGACCTAGTTAATGCCTGATTTGATAAAATAGCAGTCATACCCGGAGGATACAGCAAGCTGGGTAAACGAATATCGATAAGGTTCTCTTAGTGAAGGGATTTCAAAATTAGTAAAATATGTTATGTAGTGGCATAATCAAAATACTTTTATTTTATGCTAATATATTCGAGGATACTTACAGTTAGAGTATTTTCAGTGTTTGTCCTCTAAAATAGTACATTGCTCATCGAGAGGAGAAAGTGACCGATTACTAACGAGGGTGTAATTTGAGGGCTGAGGTTCAGCCGAAGGCCTTAATACACACGAGTTTGGAATCGCACTTTCTCTCGAGTGTTTTATATATTCACTAGGGTTAGGGGGAAACTGGCCTCTGGTCCGCGGCCCACATTACACGGAGTAGGAGCAATTGTGGAAAAGTCGGCCGATTGAAATTTTGACGAATATACCTACCAGGGAAATAAAAGACAAAATTGATTTCTTACTGCGGAATTCCTCGGATTTTCTTTTAAAAAATGCTGTAAGTTTTTTTTATTCCATATTATTGTATTACTTTTAATATATCATACAAATACCGCAAGGCTTATATTTTTGCGCTTTTTCACTGAAATAAGACAGTAAAACATTTTCAGAAAAAAAAGAAGGCGCATTTTCTCGGTTTTTCTCTTTAAAAAATTCACACCTATGTGTTAATATATTTATTTCTGGATTCCTCGAGCAATAGGTTCTACATAACAACTTGGGTGGTTTCTTTTAATTCTGGCGGCCCGCGGCGTCATCAAAATCTTCACTATCAATTCTAGACGGCATTTCGAGTAGATCGTAAACACGAATTGAAAATTCTGATAAATAAAACATAAGAAAACTATTCGCGCGCGTGCGATTTTCACGTATTCATTCTTTTATTTTATTTTTAAAAATTAATGGTCAGCAAAAGTATGTGGACAGTATCATTTTGCGCTTGGTGGAAAAACTTTTGTCTTTTGGCATTAAGTATACTATATTTAATTACGTTAGCTACTGTGCAAAACACAACAATTTTCATACACTTTTAGACCCGTAAATTTGTGTAAAACAGTAATGACATAATTCTGCCTCAATTAATAAGGTACAGACACCAGCACATGAAGCTACCAAAATCCGTCAAATTTATTCAATAGATTTTCAACTTTATCGCGAAAGCTTAAGGTTCAAGGTTGATTGGGAAAATTTGACAGTTTCGGGTAGCTTGATGTGCTTTTTTTTTTTTTTTGAGGATGGGAAATCAAATGATCCCTCCCGCTCTGGGTGGAGCAAAAGGGAGTGTCAGACTCTTACTGACTAAAGCCCACCCGTGTTCCTTCCTTAGCCCTTTATGTTCCCGGGCAGCGATAACCCCCTCGGACACTCCCGCTGCCCAGCTTGATGTGCTGGCAGCTGGCTAATATATTTATACTACACCTGCTCGGAAAGTTTGTACTTTCCGAGCAGGTATAGTATAAATATATTAATATCACAACCATTATCTTCATCATTTCAGCCGAAAGACATCCACGGCTAGACATAGGCCTCCCCCAAGTGTCGCCACATCGACCGGCACCCTAATTGCGTAACACGGTGACTCATTTTGAAGGATATTGCTAATCCATTGCTTCATATATTCAAAAAATGGGTTGCATATTAGAAAATCAAAACTTTCCTGAGCAAATTTCAAAAGAACAACGTACAAATCAACAAAGTTTAAAATAACGATGGTCATTTGATCAAAAGTTCAGCTGACCAATGTCTGGAATATCAATGTTTAAATTATTTATTACACTATTGACCAAATCGTTTAAAGGTCAAAATGGATCTAAGATCTAAGTTGGTTTACACACAATAATAAATAAGACGTAGTCGAAGGAACCCCGCTTCGCGGGGGGGGGGATTTCTGTCTACAGGGTTTAAAGGAACCTAACCTAACCCAAGTCGGGGTGCCACAAGTCCCAATATCGGCCTTATAGATAGCACCGCAAGTTACAAATATAAGTATACCTACATTTAAATTAATAATTCTTAATAAGAAATCATTTGTGATTATGAAATTTGATTAGTAATGATTTGATATTTTAAAATTACATATCTAGCAACTTTTGATCAGTCGTTCATTTGATGTCACATACATTGGAATTTTAAAATTTTTCTAAATAAAACATTTGGTCATTTAAATTTTGTTATTTCGTTTAATGTTCTTTTGAAATTAGCTCGAGAAAGTTTTGATTTTCTAATATGCAACCAAAAAATGTGTCTGCTCAACAACGTATAAAACGCAATAAATGTTGTTGATCTGTCAAAATGAAAGCTATTGCTACTGATAGTGACTAGATAACTCGCGCCTCTGTGCTTCTCGCGATCATAAAATCACATAAAAAAACACATTCTTACAAAACAGATTCCTCAAAAAAAAAACCTAAACACGATATTGTAACGTTTCCATTCGTAGTCTTTTAACAAAATTGTAACCGACTCTCATTAACAGAAAAATCTGTCGAGATTTTTTTTGCGATAAAGTTGAATGCGAAAAAAGTTGTTTCTGTCGTGTACTTAAACAATCGCATCACGGTTGATTGTAAACTTTTCAAGCTCTCTTCATTGTTCCAAGTTACAATGGCAATCCATTCAAAGAATTCGGGCCAGTTTCCAAAGATTTTTACGCTAAAAATAAGGTTTTTTTTTGTTGGAAATTAAAATAATGGAATAAACGTGACTGAAACTTCATTGGAAGTTAGTTTCGTATGAAATTTTCAGGTCGAATTTTCACTACAAATCCTAGACTAAATTAATGTTAGGGCGATTGTATTATAACTGTTTTTATAGGGTGTGTTCTTTGTGAAGAGTAGGTATCTACTAAGAAAGGGTTTTTCGAAATTCCACCTTTATGAGGGTGAATGGGGGCAGGGCGAAATTTCGCGCGAACGAAGTTGCGGGCAGAAGCTAGTTAGTATATGGATAAGTTAAATATTGAACGATGATAAACATACAAACTATGGAAATTCAACACAAAACAACAATACGTGTTACGTACCCAATGTGTAATATGATTTATGGCTACACATTGATACTTATGATATTATGACATAAAGGTTAAAGATAAATAAATGAATTCTTGTCGAGGCTGACTGTACTCTATAAGTATTTTATAACAATAATACCTACTTACCTACTGTAACAACTGATTTTGTTTTTGTTAAATTAGTTGTAAGTTCTTATAATGTAACTGTTTGCTGTTCCTTTAAATAAAAAATAAAAATAAAATGTTCTAAACTGATCAAGGAGAGGAGACTATAATTAATTAAAATGCTGTTGTGTGTTTATTTAATAAAAAATAATCTATATAAATAAAAATGAAATGCTGTTTTTTGGTAAGCGAATCACTTAAACCTCACTATTCAATGTTTATGAGGAACTTTGGCTCTTGAGATACAAGTATCCTTTTACTTAGTTCAGGAGCCAGCTGTTCAACTGCCTCTGCTCTCTGCTTGAACAATCATGTTTAGTGTATATCTAACTAGCTGCGCCCCGCGGTTTCACTCGCGTACGTTTTGATCCCGTGGGAATATCGAGATAAAAAGTATTCTATGTGTTATTCTGATGTATAAGCTATATTACTGTAAAGTTTCATCAAAATCCGTTCAGTAGTTTTTGCGTGAAAGAGTAACTAACATCCATCCATCCATCCTCACAAACTTTCGCATTTATAATATTAGTAGGAGTCGGATTTTATGTGTTTTTCTTTGTACAATAAACTTGTTATTATTTGATTTTATATATCTCGGGACTATGGGGTCCCGGTCCTTTGGAAGGCGTACGAGGGGCCGAAGCCAACTCGCAGAGGCCCCTTAGGAAATTTTAATGAAATGTGGCACCAACCGACGATTATCCCTGTATGCACTATGAAAGTGCACCCAAGGATAACCCTCGGTTGCTGTATTATTACTTGAGAACAGGTGGGCTGATTTGGCTATTCTATGCTTTTAAATGTTCTTAATGGAATTGGATTCTTCTTCATCCTATAGGATTTTTATATTAACTATTGAAATTTGGACTGGATAACGTCTGTCGAGTCAGCTAGGTTGAAATAATATAATCCATTACAAAAAAAAACATTTTACGAAATATTAAAACTCACTACTAAAACAACAACACAAAAGCCTTTGCACAGAAAATGCAAATGAAGGTTTAAAAAAAAAGAAAAAGTGAGACGCACTGATACCGCACTGTCTGCGAAGTTTGTCTTTGAAAAAGTTTGAGAACAACTGAACAACGCACCTGTCTGCGTCAATAGGCGTTCAAAAAAGCGCTGTCTTTTGAGTCGACTGCAGTAATAGTCTGCCCCCTTGCTGTCATAAAAAGAGCTACAGCTGTTGATGATCCGAGAGTTTTAACGAATTTATTTTTCAGTTTTAAACTTTTAGTTGTTGATATTTATAGACTCAGTTTTTTAAGTACCCAATAAGTAAATGGCAACTCTGCTTTAACTTTGACTCAGTAAAGGATTGCATTTGAAGATCAGATGGTAATTGCTGCGTATGTCTAATTAGATTGAGAAACAGAATTTTGTTTCTCGGTAACTAGAACAGGAAATCTTTAGTCATGATAAGTTATTTCTAGGTAATTTAAACGTGCACCATATTTGACTGCATCATTGCTTAAGCCGATATCATCCATTTTTTGTTCAGTTTTGCCCTTCATTCATCTTTCACTTGAAGTGAAACATAACACAAAATGAAGACGCTTCAATCGGTAAGCGAGTGAAGTTGCCAAGTGCCGAAATACATCATTCCAACGGTTTACTTAACAACAAAAAATAATGGCATGATAATGGAATACATAATAATAATGGTTTAATGTTAGCTACTCTTTAATTCATTTTGCGTTTAGGCTTCGAGTGAAAAATTTAAACAGAACACTAATTAAAGCGTCTGATATCCGCTTTAACATGATGGGATATTTAATAAACATACCCTAAATCTTTTCGTACAAAAAACAATGAAGATCGTGTAACACTATGTACAGCAATGTTAGGCCTATTTTTAAACTAAGTATACACTACACATGGTATTATGTATAGTCCTGATATTGAACCGATATCAATACGCTTTCCCTCCGATAAAATAGTTTCACGCTGTATGCGATAAAACAATGACAGTATTCCGACCGATTCCGTTCCGGAACTGACACCATTTATACTCCTTTCCAAAAAATAAAACGCGTCGAGCAATAATGCTGAGACTAGTGATACGATCCACATTGAATTGAAAATTGCCTAAAGGGAATTTGTGTTGAGTTATTACGTTTACTCACTAAACTGAGCGATTGCGTAAGAATTCACCGTGGACAGGTTTGATACATTTTCATGAGATATTTTTAACACACCATACTTACCAGCAAACACCTTGTGGCTTATTGTTTGATATAATACAATAAAAAATATGTCGCGTAAAACACGTGACTACCTGAAAATCCGCTGTTTATGATGTAGCTACGGAGTCATTCAGTCAGAGATGCGTGGTGCAAACATTCGGTCGCAAATCATTTGCTGGTATTGTGACGCTGTCTCAACAGATAGAGGTCCTATGCTAAGCAAAATAGAGGTATACTGTGTTATATATAACGTGAAAATCATTCAACAAATTAGGAAGGTACGAATCAAAATAAAATACAGTATCTTGACGCACATTTTCGTACAAAATCAGAGCTTCCTAATAGAGAAAGATCTATCACAGTAAATACCTGCTAAATTAGATCAGTAGTTTCTAAGTCCGGACAGATAGTTTCTTGATGACTGGCAATTCGATGTCTGGCTATCTGTAATGGCCGGGTGCCAATGTAATGCAGTAATAAGACACGGCACAGATTAGTGCCAAAAGTCAATACCTAGGTAGTTTCTAAAACATATTTGGGTTTCTCGTTTTTAAGTCTTTCGTTTTTTGTAGTTCAATAGCAAACCGGTATTTTGTATGGCGCAGAGATGGTTTAGAATACTGGACACTTGTAAGTAGTCATAAACTGTTTCGGAAATAATAATGGAACTTAATGCCCCTCTGTAGGTACATATTTCTCGATGGCTTATAATCTGGGAGTTTTCAAACATCCAATGAATCCAGGTTACCTACTGCTAAGCATGCGTATACTGAAGTAAACCTTATTACCTCCTACCATTCGGAGTCTATATAATAAAACTGACAGACGACAAGTGACAGACTACAATCTGACAATCCGACAATTCTGACAACAGGTCATACATTTTCTGCTTCATTATACAGCCCTGTTATAATGCTGTCATTTTTGACAAATATATCACATTGACAGTTATTATGTTAAATACAGCCAAGATGAAGATGATGATGAAGATGAGTGGGAGGCAGTCACCTCCTTCTGCGAAGCAGTCATGCCAGCGAAGGAGGTGGCGGGACGGTTGAGGGAGAGAACCTCACGTCCCAGCCGCCGCGGGAGACGCTTCGGGCGTCGGGAGCCGTGTGACGACTCCCGGCCACTGTAGGCGCGGGCCTGCGGGTGGAGAGTAATGGGTAATTCTCCGTCCGACCAGGACCAGGACCGTGCCGAACGGCGCGTATGTAAGTACGTGTTTCAAGCGCGCCTCAAAAAGATGTCACTCCCTTCTGCTCCACCCTGAGCGGGAGGGGTCATTTGATGATTTCCTATCCAAAAAAAAGCCAAGATGAAAAAGTGGTAAGAGGCGAGATTTTCTCATTAAAAAAGGACAATCATAAACACCCGTTCATGGAAATTTGAGTTAAAAATAGAAAGGTAGAGTTATTACTCACGATGTTATTATTTTCAGAACTTTATTTTAGGTAGGTTCGTCAATCAGTGAAGCTTTCAGCAGTATTCAACGCTGATAGCGTTCTTTGTGAAGATGGTGTTAGGGACTTACTCACCTCCTGAACGAGAAATGATTGACAACCTGATAAGTCTTTCATGTCGCTCTTATCGGTCATCATTCAATCAACACTATCTTTATAACATAACAATGCGCTTGTATTCCGAAAGGGGGTAGGTAACAGTGTATCTATAAGTACTACAGATACGCCGACTGCAAGCTTTACCGATTTTTTTTATTGGTCGGTATTATGTTTACCCAACCGAGTACTCTGCGAAGTAACTCGGTTTAGTTGCAGATATTAGGAACGTATGAAACGCTTCAAATGTTATAGGAGAATGCCATGCATGTTTTTGGCATTGCTACGAGGAATGAACATCTACAACACCGCAACAACGTGAAGATTCAAAAAATGCCAACGCTATGGAGTTAACTCATATTTCTAAGTGAAAATTTATTTCCGCGAGAGACTGATTCTTTAATCAAATAATATGTTCGTTTTTTTTACACGTGATATCTCTGACAATGACTAATCTACATTAATATTATTAACAAGTCAGGTTATGAGTTAATGAGTTCTTTTCGAGTATCTTGGTAGTCAAACTGAGTTATTCGGCCGATAACGAGTACTACCAAAATGACCGAGTATGCCGCGTATCGAATAATAAACGAGGACTCGGCGCATCTCTAGGCGTCTGTACGGTACATCCACAATTAGTTAGTTAAAGCCGTGCGATTGGATTTCCTAGGGGCAAAAATGACGAACTTCCATCTCCTATTTAATCTCTTTATGGGATGAAATTTCAAAAATCTTTCCTTAGCGCTCACTTTCGTTATTTAGCGAACTTTTTTGCGGCGGTTTAGACCGTGTGTTATTTAACTGCCTGTTAATAAATCCGAGATTTTTATCTTATAAATCCATTGTAGGATGGGAAGATTTATTCATCTCGGATTATTTTTTATAAGAGGCACTTTAAAATATATAATAGCTAAGGTTATTGTCATCGTGAGGAAATCCCCATGTTTTAGAACCAAAAATTCGAAGACGTGTGAACCTACCCGCACTGGAGCCGCCTGGTGGATTATGGTCCACTCCCTGTCATAGACTGGAGACCTATTTCCCAGCAGTCTGATAATTCAAAAGTTATTGTGATTAATACCGCTACGCTACTCAAGATTTTTCACACTACGATGCATTTTCATGTTAAATTTTCAGCTGAAATTATAAAATGTCTGACGGTTTCAAACCACGGTACAGCGAATAAACAAAGCGAGCGGAAATTAGACGGTATTTTAAAAATCCTCTCAAGCCGGCTATTCTGATGGCTTCTAAAAATGGAAAATACAGTGCACAGTGTGGCAATTATATAAGTTATCACATTAATTGAAACCACGTACTCTAAATAACGTATTTTAAACATACACAATTTGAATAATTCATAAAAATTGATAATCTAGCCCTGGGACCTTTTTTCGTTTTAGTATTTAACTTTTATGTGATTATTTGTTAAAAATACCATAAACTTTTGTGTTGAATTTTTGAGACCATCGCCCGCGCGTGTCTAGTGCCTTATTATCAAGGGTGGTTTTTTTCGTGCTAATTTTTACGCTATTTATTTTGTTTTAAAAAAAAACAGTTTTATATTATATATTTAGTAAAATTCTTTATTTTATTATTTTAACAGATTGATAACAACTTGTAATAACCGCTGTACTGTTTAATGTGATAACTTAATCGCCACTGTACCTATAAGTGAAATATAGTAAATAACTTTTAACACTTTCAAAAACCGACATTTATAATATAATTTTGGCATAGTATTGTTCCTTAAATAACTCGTCAACTACGGTCTGAATAGCTATCCAACTTCATATTTCGCTATTTCGAAACAAATTGTTCAAAATTGTTTTGTTTGAGAGTAAAATGCATTAAAGTTTCTCTTAGAAGAAACAAATATTGTTGTGGGATAATTAATTATTGGATGTACAAGCTTAATTGCTAAATGCTGAAAGTATTTAGAAACAAGACAAGGGATTGCCAGTCTGTCTGGCTAAATAAGACAATAAAATCCACTTGGATTTCAAAAAGTGGTCAAAGAAATAAAAGCTGTCTTCGTTTACCTACATTTATAGCCATTGTTTTTCTAGCGTTAAGGCGAAAGCGTCAGGCCCGCGAAATTCCAATTTTCTTACGTTTTGCAATTTGCAGGTCAGTATCAGGTTGAGTGTTGATCTAAATAAGATTCACGGCCGTAACAAATATTTTATTATAGAATTACAATCATAAAAATAATTTCAAAAAAAGTAATATTTTTATTTCGCGGGCTACCTTAGTACATTGAATACATCAGTTCATGTATTTATTATGAAATTTAAATTAGATTTTTAGATGTAAATAACTTACAAAGTTACAATACTTGTGAAAACTTGTGTTATTAAATAATTTCAGTTTCAAGATTATATAAAAAAATCAAAATATTGGTCTAACCTTACAATACAATCACTATAAAATATGACAAAACTGTAGCAGCAAGACGTGGTCAACAGTCATTTTTTTTTAAAAGAAACTTATTTCACGTTTGTTGAACAAAAAAACAGCACTTTTATTGAATACGATTCTGATTATGATTGTTTCGATACTTTTCAACTTTATCACTAAAGCATAAGGTTCAAAGTTGATTGGGAAAATTTGAGAGTTTCGGGTAGCTTGATGTGCTGGCGTCTGTGTCTACAGCTAAAATAGGCTTAAATGCATAGGCTCCTAACAAGATCGTACAAGAGTCAAGTGTATGTACTGTTCTGGTAATATATTGTTCATAAATTAATATAATACCGGCCTTATTATGATAAGCTTACATTTAACTAATACCTAGCTTAAGGGGATGTATTAAGTTTCTTCCCCATTTTAAGTTTTATTCCGCGGAAATCTGCTGCATTTTGCACATACAGGGTTATTTTAAATTGGCTAGCTAAACTCCGCAGACGCGATGAGTATTGAAGTATAAAATACTAATTCCTAATCCATTTCTTCATAGTTTTCAAAAAATTGTCTTCTCAACAACGTTACTAACAACATGAAGGGGGCTGGAAACCCAAATGAAAGGTACCTATTGCCATCACTTGCTATTTCATGCGCGTTTCGCAATTACCTCGCAGACCAGCTTTCCCTTAATAATTCACCGTAAAGCCGTTAATAACCCAATGCTTTGTAGTACTAAAGGCCTGAGTCTAGACTTAACTCAGTTAATATAAATGACTATATGCTAATGCTAATATTAACTAATTGTTGCAATGCTATTGATTATGACATACCTAATTGTAGATGTAATTGGCGATTAAAACCAAATACGATATGGATTTAGAGGGATTCGATTATTGTTTATATACAATAGTACGGAATAATTAGGATACTATTACGTTATCAGTTTATATCTTAAACACGTGGTATGAGTACGTGTTCATACACACAAATAAATAAGTATGTACCTAAATACATAAATGTTTGAAATATAAAAGACACAAACTACATAGAAAATTACGTTAGTTTTTCATTTAAACTAGCTGTTTGCGCTGACCCTAAGGAATTTGCAACTAACTGTCTAATATATTTTTTATTTAGCCTGCACTGTCCCACTGCAGCAAATGCCTCCCCCAAGTTCTTCCAGGCATCCCTTTCTAGCGCCACCTCGATCCAACCCTGGCGGTACTCGTCTAGGTCATCTCGACTTTTTGCCTACGTCTTGGATCCCCGTTTAGAAGCGCAGCGTGGTTTTTTGTATTCTGTGAGTTCGTTTAACGCCTAGAATGCTGCGCTCCATTGCTCTTTGGCAAACCCCAAGGCGGAACTTTTGCGACTCGGTGAGCGACCAGGTCTGAGCACCGTAAGTTAGGACGGGCAGGATACACATATCGATGCGTTTTCGCCTCAGGGAGATCGGTAGATCGCCCTTCATTAGCGTCTTCATGGACCAGTAGCTCTTCCAGGCATTTTCGATGCGGCGATGGATTTCCTTTACTTGCCTGTTTTCGAAAGAAACTTATTGGCCTAAGTAGATGTACTCATTGACATAATATTTTTCTTACTCATCTACCTCGACACTAAACCTAGTGCTGTTGGTCATGGCTTTTGTTTTAGACCGCAATGAAAATTAGAATGCAATGAATTTGCGAGTCCAACCTTAAAGCTTGCCGTGCTTCAAAATCAAAATCAAAATATTTTATTTCACATAAGCCTACAAAGGCACTCATGAAACGTCAGAAGCTAGGTGTACGGTTCCAATTGGTCGTTTCCTATGGAAAAGAACCGGCAAGAAACTCCACGGTTACTCTTTTAAAATAGTTGGCTTTTACAATGTTTTCAAATTACAGTAGGTATGGGAGGACAGCGTAGGCCTGTCAACAAGTACTTGACAAGATAATAAATGGTCTACAGATCTAAAACCTACAGGGCCTACAAAGTCTTCACATTTACAAAACAAGAATCTATCAAAAAGATAAATAAAATATAAAAACCTATTAAAACCAAGTGATATGATTTCCATTACAACCACTAATGCTTACGCCTTAAAGCATAGTCTGTTCAAATAATATAAATTCTATTAATATAAAAAAATAATAGCAGTAACTCCTGATCGAATTGCGGCCACGATGACCAATCTCAACGGAGATTAGCCAAGTACCTACGCAGGAGATTACCTACCTGTAGTGCAGAAGGTGTGCGCAAACACATTCGCACTCCACCTTCCTTTCACTCTCATAGTCCGATGAGACGGTAATCCGACACGGCCTTTAAAAAAATAGTAGATAGGTAGGTACCTAATTCCTCAACTCATAAAGTATTCAACGAAGATACTGAGTAAGGGATAATTTCTCAATAGTCAGAAAACTTTTATCTGAGGAATAAATATTGCGGTTTGACAGGCTTTTTATAGAGAATATGCCAAACTGTCACTGTTGAGATAAAAGTTATCTGACTATTGAAACATCAGCCTTAAGTGAGGTAATAATTCAAAACACCCCTTAAAAATTAACATACTTATTCAAAACTAAATTCTCATAAAAACTGAATGACGCATAGTCGGCGACACATTAAAAGAGCCGTCTTGGAATGTTGCTAAATCTCCCCAGACGTGCCATAGGAAATGTTCTCTTTATCTTACACCATCCTGCTTCCGAAGGCGTACCTTCCGCTCTCCGTTCCGCCTCGCCGCACTACACAACGGAACTGACGGGGATTTATTAAGAATAAAACAGCAGATTCTTATTGCGCATTAAAATTTAAAGGCTCCATAAGTTGGTACTGTATAAGTACGAGTTTCTTTTGATAACGAATTGTAGCAGCTAATTACAACCGGATAGTTATTTAAGGCATTGTGTTGGCAGAAACCACGTATTCTACATACATACCGTATTTTAAACATACATAATTAAAATAAATAATAACAATTGATATTCTAGCCGTGGAACCTTTTTTTCATTTGAGTATTTAACAAAATTAAACTTAATTTGTCAAGATTTAAAATAAGTAGGTATACTCATGCCAGCGACACGAAGAAGAAGAAGATTTGATAAAAATACCATACAATGTGTGTTGAGTTGTTGATATCATCGCACCGCGCGTGCCTAGTGCCTTACCATCAAGGGTGGTTGTGTATGTCGTGCTAATTTTTAAGCGATAAAAAAAACTGTTTTTTATTTTTAGTAAAAATTGTATTTTTTCATTTTAACAAACTGATAACAACTTGTAATAACCGCTGTACTTTTTAATAATAATAAACTAACCGCCACTCTGTATTGTGCACCTGCGATGTTATCCCTTCACTATCCTAGGTTGACTTTAGTCACCGCTCACTGCTGAATTCAAAATCTCACGTCCACACGCACATTTCTAACAGCCCAGTTTTTACTAGCAATGTCAAAACCTGCGTATGGATGTGAGATTTTGAAATCGCCAGCGCGTCACCTCCGACTTAGGCGGTAATCATCGGTAATTCCTCTGGTGTGCAGTGTTGCGATTTTTAACTTTGACTGTAGACTTCTAGGAGATACGGTGTCAATGTGTTGCAATTTGCCTGCGGTTTTCGAATACAAATAAAGACTCTATAATCAAAGTTAAAAACCGCACACCGGAGCAATGTCCGGTGCAGTGTGATAATCCCCTTAAGTCACCTACCTAGTAGGCCTTTGTACCTACCTTAATACATAGCAGAGTTAATTAATAAAATAAAGACTGAATGGTATTCCTATTCTATCTTAAAATGAAGATAATCCATGAAAAAAAAACTCGAAAAACAAACGAGAAACATAGCTTCATTCACAATATCAATATCCCCGTCCGTCTAAACGACAAAGAAAATTGATAGGGACAATCGACGCGCCTTGGAAAAATTGTATTAGTACTGCAGACGTGGAGAGTGCATTGTTTTGTCGCCGCACAGATGCGCCAGGGATTATCATCAATCACCAACTGCAAATTGCACACAGCCTTTCGGAATGCACCCTGTGCCATTTGTGTGCCACCGGTCAGGATTAGGTGGCATTAGTTGAATCGAATTCCGTGCTAAGCGCTTTGCGGAGCTATGTGTTACAGTATGCGAGCTTGGAGGCTGTAACTGCACTCAAATAGCCTACACAGTACACACACCCAACTGAAGGAATAAATTATTGATTCCTCCTGATAGCGGTATAAATCGCGTCTAAGTTTATTTTAATTAAACTTGGCCAATTTTCGTATCCTGCTGAATTGCTAAATGGTCTGCGACGAAGTTTGTTGATAACAGATAGATGTAACTTATTTTTATCGGTTTCTTGGACGAGAACACAGTCGGCTTGTTTCGCCGCTATGAAAATCTTAGTTCATTGACTACGTTAAATGTATATAGATCATCATCATCACTCTATTATTATCTTTCCCTTGTTGAGTTATTCCAGCCCGATCCTCTGAACCACCCTCCACTCCTCCCGGACCCCCGCTAGTTTTCTTCTGTTTTAAACTCTGTCTTATCCACTATAAACTTTCTCATTCCGGTCTGATCGCCTTTTTCTTTTGTTTTTATTCCTGAAGGATCGTCAGCAACAAAATATACGTACAGGGTTAATTGAAATTTCGTTATTTTAATTTTGAAAAACATTAAATGTTTATTTTCTCTTGACTGTAGGTACTTTTTTTTTTTTTTTGGATGGGAAATCATCTAATGACCCCTCCCGCTCTGGGTGGAGCAGAAGGGAGTGTCAGACTCTTACTGACTAAAACCCACCCGTGTTCCTTCCTTAGCCCTTTGTGTTTCGGGGTAGCGGTAACCCTTTCGGACAATCCCGCTGCCCCGGCAGGTTTCGGCCCTTTCGGGCCCCTTCCTTTGTGCTGACATCTCTTTGAGGCGCGCGTGGAACACGTACGCGCCGTCCGGCACGGGCCTGGTCCTGATCGGACGGAAAGTTACCCATTACTCTCCGCCCGCAGACCCGCGTCTACGGTGGCCGGGAGTCGTCACGCGGCTCCCGACGCCCGGAGCGTCACTGTAGGTACTTATCTGTCAAAAAGAGTACCTGACCTAAATAATCTGGATAATGCAGAGATTAAAACAGAAGAAGAACTAGCGGGGGCTCCAGTGGGTGGTTTCAGGGGAACAGATCGGAATAAATCAATTTATTTGTGATCGGCTCAACACGTCTTTTTCTTCTATACTTCTCTATTAGTCGTAATCTCGGTAGTCGCCTTCTTTCTAACCATACCTATCATCATTGACACATTCCATCCATCGTTTCTTTGGTCTTCCCCTACTCCTATATCCATCGACATTCATACTCAATACTCTCCTCACGACATTATCCTCATTCATTTCTCCGTAACACATGCCCATACCATGACAACCGATTTCCACACAACTTTTCAATTACCGGTGCCACTTTCAGACTTCCTATAATGTCCTCATAAAAAAATTATATTGCCATATAATATATTGGTTGGTTTTATTTTATTTTGTTCAGGAAGTGCCAACGATTGTAGATTTAAAGAACCTAACGTTATGTTATATTTCATTGTTCAGCTTTATATCGTTTCTTTTTTAATCAAGGTATTGTTTTAAAGTGTACCAATAGGAAAATAGCAGAATAACAATTTTGAACTTGAAATTGCAATATCGAAGAAAAGTAGTTTATAGTTTAATTAACCAAAAATCTATACCCAACATCACGCCTTGTTTGAAGGGTTGAGCAGAGGTACACTTATAGTACACCCACATTTCTTTTAATTTCATTTCATTTATGTTTATGTCACATGTAATCGAGGGCGAGCCATTGCCATCAACCGGGGACAAATATAAACTCCGGATTATTACTGAGAAATTCATGAGTTTGCACAATGAGCAAACGAATTTAAAAATCCAAGTAATATTTACAACATTAACATCAATAAAGTGCTTACAAATAACTGATACAGTTACGGCTGTTTGTAAGAACAATTTTCGTTCAAATTAAGTAGAACGCTCTATACAATTAAAGCCCGGTCACAGTTCATTCGAGTCTTCTTTAATTACAGTTTCCTATGCGAGTAGCTCGCTTAGATCCGGAGTTCCGAAACTATTTGTGGCACTAAATCCAGTTGCCGGTACAGCACTATCTAGTAGCGCAACATGCATACCCATGTAAATTTCAAGCGGAGCCGGCCTCGTTAATTTGGGTCTTGTCACGAGGCACATCCCTTTCTTAGTAACTCTGTACCCGCTGCGTCGCCGTGCTTTCACCAGCTAACGGCTCCTTGGCTGCTCGAAATTGCCTCGGTTTATCTTCGTACGATCGACCCTGAACACATTCTGAATAAATGTTTCACAAATTCGCTTTCCTGTACTCAGAAATGCCCCTTTTATTTATCTTTACGATTGTGAGATTTGCTTCAGTGATTTTGATCATGTTAACGCTTCAGTAATCGTCTTTATCAATGTCGATGTTAATTTGTAGGTATGTCCTAATTTGATTAGATTATTATGTGTAAATGAGGGACGATCAAGTGTTACGATTCTACCAATGATAAAGACTATGCTGGATTAAAGTTGGGTCTGTATTTGTGTGGAGTGTGGACTCGTGGAAGACTTCAGTACATCACTCATTGATGGACTGTGTTCGGTATGAGTCTCATAGAAATGATCTGTTTGGGGTCTAGAGGTTGGACCGACTTGAAATGGGCACAGGCAGGCATAATCTATAAAATTCTGTATCAACCAAATGGTGATGATGCGAAGAGTTTGTTCAGGTTTATGGCCCAAATGTAATCCGTAGCAGTGTGTATTTATGGTATGATGGAACTGTCATACATGTCTGTAAATAAATAAAGACTAAAAAAAATAATAAAAAAATTGGGTCCACTGCGTCAATATCAGCTAGTTTGCAGATTAATATCCCACCTTATAAGTTTTTTAATTATACTCATTAAATACTAGCTTTTGCCCGCGATTTTACCCGCATGGAGATCGGAAATGATCGGGAACGTACTACCAAACGGGCTAAAAAGAAATCATATCCAGATAATAATAATAAATAAATTCTTTATTGTCCAGAAAAAACATAACATAAATTGTAAACACACTATCCTCCACACTAGGATTCCCTGTGTCGTGGAGGGTAGTCTCTTTCGTCGTAACAAACATTGTGATAATTACGGGGATAACAGACAATAAAGTATAAAGAAAAATTAAGTAAATAGTAAAAAAAAGCAAAAGACAAAACAACAAAAAAAAATTAAGTGCGAGTGGTGTAAGTGAGTGAGTTCATGTGTGTGTGTGTGTGTATGTGTGTGTGTGTGTGTATATGCGTGTGTGTGTATATGTGTGTGTGTGTATATGTGTGTGTGAGTGTGTATGTATATGGGGGTGGGTGGAAATGTGTGATTATCAGTTTATGTGAGACGGTGAGTAGGTGGTGTTTATTTATAATTTATTATATTTTGATGTGCATGAGGGTGTTAGTGTCCAGGAATAAATAAGTATATAAAAATAGTACTGTAACTAGTTGATTGTGCGATTTCTTATTTATATAAATTTTTAACAAACGCTTCGGTCTCGTCATAATTTAAGCTTTTTAGAAATTTTTTAACTAATACCTTGCATTTATTTTTTGTCAATTGTAGGATGTTTAGTTCCTTGTTAAGCTTGGAATAAATAAATGGGCCCATAAATTGGAAGCGTCTTTTACCGAATTCGAGTCTGGTTCTTGGTTGCTGCCATGACGCCTTCCTGCGAGATCGGCAACCAGTATGGATTGTAATATGTGCCTTTCTATGGAACCTGAGTGCTACAGCTAAAATATATAGTTGTCTTACACGCAGGACATTACTTTCTAGGTACAAAAGATTGGTAGAGTATCTCATAGGTTTCCTATAGGCTACTTTTAGGATGGCCCGTTGCGAGCGTTCTATTTTTATCAGTTGGCTCTTGTGTGCAGCTCCCCAAGTTGTGATGCAGTAATTTAGGATAGGTTCGCATAGTGTGTAGTAGACCATTCTCAGTATCTTCTCATTTGCAATTTGTCCCAGCCTTTTAAATATATGCATAAGTTTTCTTACGCGCCCATTTACATGCTGTATTTGCTTAGTCCAAGCAATGTATTGGTCGATGTATATACCGAGGTACTTTATGTAAGGTAGATCACACCTATGTGCCAAATTTCAACGAAATCTGTTCGGGCTTTACTTTCGCATTTATACTAAAAGTATGGATTTCAAAGACTTCACAATGCTTATATTAGGCAAACAAGAGCTAATTTTTTGGAAGAAATTAAAATAAATTATCCTAATAACTGAGCACGAGAGCCTAATTGAAAACTCTAAAGTCTGATATACTGACTGTTCTTCTCAAATAATATTCTTTGACGTCATAAAGGACTTCTATTGTCAACTAGGTTTGAAAAGAATCGAAAACCAAGTTTGTTATATCAGTGTTAAGTCATTAGCTGTCACATAGGCACGTGTGTTACACATAATATAATCCGCGATAGTAATAGGCCAATACTGTAGTGATTCATGTGCGCTGTGATTTTCCACAATAGTTTTTGAAGTGAAAACTTTATTAGGCGCATTTTGCGCTCTTTCTGGACAGTGAACGAAACTGAACCGTCACGCTCGGGTCGGTGACGCTGAATCGCGTATACTCGGCTCCAGTCGTAAGTTTTCACTACTATAGTGTGATCATATTTTTAATCGGCTGTCTGTTCAAAAGTAAGTTGTTGTTAATCGTTACTATAAATATTTTGGAAAAACATACTTTCATAATATTTACGCTTCTACACTTGGGAAATAAAGTATGTTTACATTATACCACTATTTTGTACATATTCAAACCAATAAATGTAGGTATTCTTTATTGCTAAAACATTTTAAATAATTACTTCGTAAAATAGGCTAGCCCTATATCAACTATAATGGGTCAGGTGCGTGCTCTTACTTCAACTCTGTCAGCTTTAAAGAGGAAAGGCGTGATGAATGCACTTCGTCAACTAAAGAAAATATAAGTTCTATCTATTCATACACAAAATCTCTTAAGGGATCATTGTATCCATCATTACGAACAACTTTCACTATGGGACCAAACCTGAAATCGCGAAAAATAAATCAGCTGTTCCCTACATTTATGTTCGCATAACTCGTCAAAATGTATGTAACAGCTGATTTATTTTTGCGCAACACGAGGAGGCTTGTTCATGCATTCTTTTCTCACAGTTGGTCGCAGAAAGTAAATTAGGGAACCCCGACCAAACTGGTTAAGTAAGAACTGTGAGCAACGAGTGAAATTGTGTGAAGGAGTCTCGGTGTCGATTTTGGTCATTGAATTTTTGAAACATCTTGCTTTAGATAGGAATAGAATTCGTAGTTTTTGAAAACAATAAACAGCCTGTGTCCGCACCGTCAGCACCGTCCGATGGTTTCATTAACATGGATCAAATTCTGGGAAATGATGAAAAATATATTCTTTATCAGGACATGTAACACTATTGCACAGAATAACTTTTATTCGCCCTGAATATACTTTTAAAAATTGTCCAAATCTGAGTTTCCAAAGTCGTCAGATTTAGGAGAAGCCCACAATTTCTTCAGCTGAATTGCTTATTTATGTCATTATGGGTTAGGCCGCACACGATCATACCAAAATCAATGGCTGTGAAGATCACTTTATTTTTGGCCCTTTTTTGAAATCTGAAAGTGGACTCCTGACCACGGGGCTCCTATCTGAGATTTTTCAAATGTATTTTCGGTGTTCTCTCTTCATGCCGCACCTACTCAGCTATCAAATTTTCGCCCTGCATATGCTTGCTCAAAAACCCTCTGGGCCCTACCACTGGACGGATAATATTTTTAGGAAAGCAAAATGAGAAATATTTGGGGTTTAATTAAATACATGCCATAAATATTGTATCTCTACATAAAGCAACAAAGGAGACACTGCGGTATTCAGTCACAGCAAATAATTCCAAAATATTTTGCGATTACGAGTCGACTAATTAATGATAATCTTCTAATATATAAAATTCTCATGTCACAGTGTTAGTTACCATACTCCTTCAAAACGGCTGGAGCGATTTGTATGAAATTTTGTGTGCATATCGGGTAGGTCTGAGAATCGGCTACTATCTATTTTATTTTTTGCAAAACGAGCTAGTAGTAGATATTTTACAACGTAGATTTAAGTAGAGGATTTCTTATAGTGTCTGCACAGGAGATTGTGTTTTCTTTATTAATATACTAGCTGACTCGGCGAACTTCGTATCGCCTCAAAATCAATAAATGCAAAATGTATGAGAAAATAAATTATCTTCATTACATTTTTTTCTTGAACTTTTCCCATGTTTTAATTACATAATCAGCCTATAATGTTCCCACTGCTGGGACACAGGCCTCCTCTCTATGAGAGGGATGTTTTAATTAGTTATTCTGCTATTCGGGGCGGAGAAAAATCCAACAAACCAAAGATCATAAAAATCGGTCCAGCCGTTCTTGAGTTATAAATGGTGTAACTAACCCGATTTTGTTTTATGTAATACAATAATTATGTATATCTTATCGATTTGTTAAACTAGTGATAAGTGGTCAAGGGCAAAAAGTTGGAAATAATCCACTGTTTTTTTTCACTGATAAATATTAGTTCATAGCTGTAGGTAAAGTCAAGGAAATTAATTGCGAAGCGAATTGACCACCAACATAAATCGTAAGTATATTCAAATTAAAACAGAACATTCATTATTTTAAAGTTGTATGAAATGGTATACATATAACACAACAAATTAACATAGAGTGAACATTTTATTATTATTATTTAAAAAAAATGCCTAACAACTTACTTCTATGACTGTAAATATATATATATATATATATATATTTTGAAATACTCGGTTTAATAGATTCGAGGAGGTGCACTTATTGCTATTCACTTTAAT
Source organism: Globia sparganii (assembly GCA_949316385.1). Lineage (NCBI taxonomy): Eukaryota > Metazoa > Arthropoda > Insecta > Lepidoptera > Noctuidae > Globia > Globia sparganii. Next base: position 15,836,888 of record OX438653.1, on the reverse strand, counting down.
AATAAACATAAATACATATATTAATAGGCTTAAATACTTTGCCGGAACCTGGAAACTAACCCATAACAGCCACACGATTAACAGTCCTGCTGCGCGTTTGCGACCTGCAAACCGCCTCATGTCAACAACTTGCACGAATCAAAAACATTTTTGGTATTTTCGCATGTATTAGTCTGGAAGTATGAATGTCATAAGAAAACAGTTGCTCCTGCATTACTTATGTGATTTTTCCAACGTCCCCGAAATTTCCTGTCTCCTGTCTCGTGGGCGCAGGCGCGATTGCTGATCGTGGGGTCCTGGGTTAGATTCTCCGGTCGGGAAGTGTTATTGAATTTTTCCATTAGGAATTTCTTAGTAATTGCCCGGAGTTCGGAAGTTGGCGGTGTGATACCCCCCGTGCCTCGAAAATCACGTGCAGCAGTCGGTCCTGCGCCTGACCTCTTTGAAATCGTGTCGGATTGCATCGGACTATGAGAGTGAAGAAAGTATGTGCACAGACACAAGTACTCTCACCTGTGCCTGCGCACACACTTGTGGACATATCTCCCGCGCCGAAGGCTAGTTAGTCTCCGTCGTGATTGGCCGTAGCGTAATCAGCCTATAATGTTCCCACTATTGAGACATCTCTCCTCAGTGAGAAGGAGTGGGCCGAAATCCACCACGCTGGCACAGTGCTGTTGGTCTTAATTTTTTTCTAGGACATGTCGGTTTGAGATTTGCCGCCATGATCGATTTTTTTTTTGCTGAGTGGTCCTGCTTTTGACCTAGATCACACCTGATGGAGAGCGGTGGATGAGATCTATGATGGAACGAGCGTGCCCAGAAGATGCTTTAGGCACTGGAACTCCCACGAATCGACGAAACAGCAGGCTGCTTGACGCCGAACTCCGATGGAAGGGTGGTCGCAAACCAGGCGGGCATTAGCCCTACCACTGCAAGAGAAGAATTGTCCAGTTAAATAAGGTGTTGTGTGTGACTGTCCAGGATACGCCGAGCGCTCTGTTCAGTTGAGTAACTGTAAAAACGGTGTGTAAATACGGTCTGGATGACGATTCTTATGTGACTTCCGAAGATACGAAAATACTACGTGTTGTATAAAGATCAACATGCTCCAGTGTGGAAAAGTACTAAGTACCTACCTATACTGAACGTGCACTGTTGCTGTTTGTTGATATTTACGACATACTTATTTACGCAATCAAGCTGTAGAATTAGGTTACAGCTGATGCTGTTATCGATCGTATAAAAACTACAGGTAGGTTACTCATAATTATAAACCATGCCATTGCTGGCTTATCAGTCGGTTCACACGAATTTACTCGCACGAAACGGGCGAATCGTCACTTCACTCAAATGATATTATTTTTTGTATAGGCGACTCGCACAAAGTTAATTTATTTGTGGGCGAGTCGATCATGAGAAATTCGTGCGAGTAAAATTGTGGGAATCGATTAATAAGCCCAATTGCTTTGTAAAAGTTTCAACATGCTTGCTTATCTTTCATGCAAAACCTATATAATTTACAGTGCACCAGACACCCACGTGGTGAACACACTACCTAACACGACCTTACTCAATAAATGATATGGTTACCTGTGTTACCTAATAATCGAAATATTTTGTTACTAAGGCAGATTAGGTACAATTCAACTCGATGAAAAAAAAAAACTGTGTTAATAAAAATATAATAATAGGTACTTACCTCAATCTTGACAAATTGAGGTAGGTACATCACATTTTTATTAAAATATGATAAGGAGATAGATTAGGGTTTCACTCGGGTATGCGCTGGCCGATCATTCTTTAGGTGAGTGACAGATAGCCAAATGCCGAAATCCAACATCGTTGAATAGGTTCGATGAAAAGCCCACAGTAAGACCATGACCAGCACCCTAATAGCACCCTAATAACAATCACAATCTGAATAATTTTGTAGGATATTGCTAATCCATTGGAGGGGCCCGTGGCTAAATAATAACAGCCGCACAGGTTGATCGATCAGGTTAAGCTACGCTTGCCGCGGTTGGTCTGTGGATGGGTTATCTTTACATACCGAGATCCCTCCGTGCCTCGGAAAGCACGTTAAGTCGTTGGTCCTGGCTGTCATTTGTGGATTTTTGACAGTCGTTACGGGTAGTCAGAAGCCCGAAAGTCTGACAACCAGTCTTACCAAGGGGTATCGTATTACCCAGTAACTGGGTTGTGGAGGTCAGATAGGCAGTCGCTCCATGTAAAATACTGGTATTCAGCTGCATCCGTATAGACTGGAAGCCGACCCCAATATAGTTGGGAACAGGCTAGGCAGATGATGATGATGATTGCTAATCCATTGCTCTATATGTTCGAAAAATGTGTCTGCTCAACGACGTAAATAACGCAATGAATGTCGTTGAACTGTCAAAATGAAAGCCGTTGCTAGTGTTAGTGTGTCACGCAATTACCCCGCTGGGTTAGGATTAAGACATAGGGTGCTGTTTATCCCGAAGAGCAAAAGCAAGCAAGCAGTGAATCGCTGAAACCACGATGTACATATATTGCGGTATGCGCCACAATTGACGCTTTAATCATGGACTTATCTTGAACAACGAATGTCACGTTCTTGGCGTCTACCTTATAGATTTTATCAATTATATCACGAGCAGTTTCGTTTTCGGCTAACAACAACATGCCATATTAGCCAATCTATAGTAAAATTCTGCTAAAATTAAGGGGACCACTAAGACCATAGTACACTTTCATAATTTCTAGCAGTGGACGCCTACGATACCAACATGGTATCGTAGGCGTCCACTGCATCACGATAACAGGGATGTAAAATGTATGGAAATGTATGAAGATGATTATAACGTCCATCTGCATGTTATAACGTGACAATATCGTAGCACACCAAACTTCCTGAAATCCTACAGAAATAGAGCCAAAGTTCAACGGTATGTAATTTTTTATCGTGATTTTGACTGATTTATCGTGAACTTTGACATTAACGGTAATATCGTAGACGCCGACGTCCACGATAACGTGACGTGTAGAATTAAAAAGCGCACATTCGTACTAGGTATGAGTATCGCAGTGAAAATATTGCGCGGTAACGTGCATCAAAGTCAAGTACCTAGAAGATTTATCGCGGTAACGTGCATCGAAATATAGTGGCTTCGCAGAGACTGTCTTTCGCAGTAACGCGCATCGCAATTTTGTAGCTTCGTATTAGCATTTATCGATATATTGTGCGTCGAAATTCCTACTCTTGTTGAAGTCGACGCCGATAAATATATATTACCTAATTCCGAGTGATAATAATGACAAAGATCGTTGCAGGTATATTTCCTACGTAAAAACAACATTTTTTCTTCGTAAAGATATCACGACTTGTTGTCATGATCCACTTACTATCTATCTATAGGTATATCCATTGTGCAAATCAACCTCGCAGATTACGTATGTAAGTACTACTAAAACAATAAAACACGCAATTTGATTAAAGGTAATTAAGGTTCCGAACTTAATGGAAAAATGGAACCTTCATAATATCACATGGATCTATGCTACGTAGAAATTTAAATTTTGGCATAAGGTGTTTGGTTTTGGTATCGTTTAAAAGAGCTTTCTACTGAAAATTAAAAATGGCCTGTCCCCCTCTTTATCTCGTGGGGTTCTAAAGCTAAGATTTTAATAGCGTTATGGGATTCTGATCCATACTTTACTGGAAAATAATAACTGTGATACAGAAATAATTCTTGAAAAATAAAAAAAAAAATACTAAAACTAGGTGACTACTTATAAAGGCCTTCTGAACTTTTTATTTTTAATCTTTATTTAATAAAAATTGTTACTTAGCTGAATCATAATTATAGTGCACATATTTTTTCCCTTTAACCCCATAGTGTTGACATATCATTGAGATGACATATCATTGAATGACATATCATTAAGATGTATACTTTAAAAGTTAGCGCAGGTTTATTAATTACGCGCAATATAGTATTACGGCAGACCAGTGATCGTTTCACAGAGTGCTCAGTGTAGTTTGGTTTTGAACGCTAATTCCCTTTATACACGACTAGCGGCCCGTCCCGGCTTCGCACGGGTGGTCATTTATTTATTAAACATTTTATTTTTTTCTTGCAATTTAAAAAGCCTATATTAATCAGTGATAATGTAGCATTCAAATGGTGAAAGAAATTTTAAAATCGGTCCAGTACTTTTTGAGTCAATTCGTTACAAACATACATACAAATCACACACACAGCAAATAAAGCGTAGTTTTTCACGGCAAGAAAAACGTGTGTGTAACTGTGTACAAAGGGGTTATTGTGTGCTGTAAGCCGGACTCGCTCTTGGCCGGTTTTCTTTATGTAGCTGCTGTCCGATTATTTGGTCCACATGACAAAACCGGTTCTCTATTATATTACCTACCTAACTTTTTTATCCATAATTTAAAGTGCCCTAATATTTTTTGTCATAATCATCATTTGTCCGAATGATTACTTGCCCGAACTTAATGTCACATAATATCACATGCCATAAAATTGAAATCCCTAAATATAATATGCCCTAATATTACAATCAATAATATACAAAAGTCTTAAAATCCTAAATTCAAATGATTAAATGTTTATTTATCCTAATAATGTTCTTAAAACAAACGCTTTTGCTATGAAATTCCCTCAGGCGTAAGCAAGCATGCAAGCAAGTATGCAGGAAGTGCAGCATGCAAGCAATCATGCATGCAAGTCAGCATGCAGCAAGCATGCAGCATGCAAGCAAGAATGCAGCATGCAAGCCAGCATGCAGCAAGCGTGCAGCATGCAAACAAGCATGCAGCATGCAAGCCAGCATGCAGCAAGCATGCAGCAAGCAAGCACGCAAGCATGCAGCAAGCATGGTTACTGAAGTTTATAGCAAACGTATTATGGATAATGATTTTCGGACAAACAATTTTAGGAGGAGAAAGGGAGTACCGACAATAACGTTTATGTGCTAGAACGTTTAGTATAGATCACATGATTGCTCTCCGGTAGTGTCCAATAGCCGTCCCAACAGACTATGAGAGTGAGGAAAGAGAGAGTGCGACTGTACACACACACACACACACACACTATTGTGCACTATAAAATCTCCTGGGTCAAAGGCTAATCTCCCCTGAAATTGGTCACCAAGGCCGAAATTTGGTCTGGAGGATTATTATTAATAGCTTATTAAAACCTAATCACTAAGCAAGTTAATGTTTTACCAAAGAACACTCTATTGTCTTCATTTGGTTTTATATCCTGTATGTTTTTTCATGACCACATCAGATATTCGACCAATCGCAATCAGCTAGTAGCATTTGGCTCCAAGGTACAATCACGAGCATTACACGTAAAATTTAAGAGCGATTTTCTGCTAAAATATTGATTGATATGTATTTTATGGTGTTAGGAACATAGTATTATCGAAAACATGATCATTTCAGCCGAAAGACCTCCACTGCTGGGCATAGGCCTCCCCCAAGCATTGTCACTAATTCAACCAGTTCCGTGCTTCTCGCATCCAGCAGATTCCTGTAGCCTTCACAAGGTCATCGGTTCCACCTTGTAGGAAACCTTCAAACGCTACGTTTTCCGGTACGCGGTCGCCAATCCAGAACCTTTCGGCCCCATCGGCCATCTGTTCTGCAACCAATGTGCCCTGCCCACTACCACTTAAGTTTAGCAATTCTTCTGCGGATCTCTTCATTTCTTCACGTTTTTGATCACGTAGGAGAAATCCAAGCATAACCCTCTCTATTGCCCTTTGGGTGACTTTTGATCCTTTTCAACTTTTGGCGCATTTGAATTTTTCAAAATTGTAGGGTAATTGCGCTCGTGACTTTATTACTAACCATTTGTTGGCCACTGTGACCACAGCAGGTCAATCATCGTCAGTAGAAACCAGCTGATATCGTAGTGTGGCTCATTGACCCCGAGTCTCTGAACAGATATGTGATAAATGTACTAATCGGGACTTTAATTTATCGATGGTAATTCCCAGTCTGGGATTCGTAAGTATCGTGCAGAGTCGTTTTTATTGTATTCATTGGTAAATTCATTGATAATAGTTGGCCTATTTTGATAAGGATACCTAAGGACACATAAAAATATTATTGTTGCTCTGTAAGGGGGCAACCCCGCGCCCCATATAATTATGAAGCCCATTACTTAGCAAACAAACAATAAAAATATTACGAAAGGCTAGTTGGTGCTCGGACTTAGTGCTCGTACAGATCTTATTTTTTTTAAATGGTAAACAGGCAGGCCGACCGATCCTGACCAACGCTTAAGACACACTGAAAAAAATAATTTCTTACTACACCACAATAAAGTTATTTCTTTAAGATTTACTGACTTTTTACAGTAAGAAGAAATGTTTTTAAAACAATAAAATACACAGTAACGTTTAATGATTGAACATAGGTACCATTTACAAAAGCTATTCTTTCGCGAATGTCGCTTTGAGGCTAATAAACACAAGTTTAAGCATTGTTGGGTTAAGCACTCTACGATTCTTGTACGCAGGACTGACATATCAACAATATTTGCTATCCGAAACAACAATGATTTTCACAAATTTAAAATCACCGATGATACAGCCACAAATCACAATGTTTAGCATATTATATAGTCTCATTACTGCAACTAATTATATTATACATCTTAGTGAAACAAAAATAGACTACATAAACTCTCCTTTTTTATGCGATCGAAGTTCATGCGAGTTTAAAACGTTTTACCTATTGTTTTTGTTTTCGTCATCTGATACTTACACCAGGTTTAGTGGCAGCATCTTTAAATATCTTTGCAAGCTCTACATCTTTCAGCAACCATGTCAATACTCATCTCCAGCTTAATGGCTGATACACTTACTATTTACTATCAAAATTGTAGGGGCATACGTGGCAAACTTCAGACAATTTACATGAATATTTTAAGTAACTCATACGACATTATTGTATTAACGGAAACATGGCTTATACCAGATATAGCAGATTGCGAGGTTATAGATGAGCGCTATAGCGTCTTTCGTCGCGACCGTGATCGCGCGGCAACTGGTAAACGCGAGGGTGGAGGTTGCCATCTTACGAACACTTCAACCCATATATTTCACCAATATAATTGGTAACTCTTTGCACACCCACATAGAATATCTACTTATACAATTACCCAGCCGTGACCGTGCGAAACGACACTTTATCAGCGCGGCGTATATACCACCGAATACACCAGACGACATCTATTCTGCTTATTTGGACATGCTTTCGACAATTTTATGTAGTCCCATGGTACATTGTTTTTATATAATCGGTGATTTTAATTTACCAAACTTGGACTGGTCTTCCTGTGACAGTGCTGCATGCGACCAGCCCCGTGAGGCACGGTCTTTCAGTTGCAGATATCTGGAGAATTTCATCGCCGAATTTAATGCTACGCAATATCATAATTTTACAAACGCTAACAATCGAACTCTGGATTTACTTATCTCCAATGAACACTGCCATGTTTACCAACCGAGTGATTATTTAGTGCCCGTGGACCTACATCACCCTCCTTACTGTGCTGTGACTTCCCCTTGCTTGAATTATTCATATATGAAACGCTGTCCAGTAATCAAATTCAACTATAATAAGTGCAATTACGACCTTATAAAGGCGGATTTATCTGAAATTGACTGGAACAGCTTGCTTAAAAATTTACCAGCACAGGAATCTGTAAACTCATTTTATAATAGCTTGTTTGGTATCATTAGAAAGCACGTCCCCCAAAAATCGTACAAATCTTCTAGATTCCCCATTTGGTTCACTCGACCCCTTATAAGGTTATTCAAAAATAAGAGCAACGCCTGGACCAAATGGAAAGTGTATAATAACATATCTGACTATGAGCTATTCTCCCTATTACGTCGCAGATTCAACAAAGAATGTCACCTATGTTACTCTAAATATATAGAAACTGTAGAAGAAAATGTAAACAAAAATCTCAAACACTTCTGGGGCTATGTGGCTAGCAAACGGAATAACTCAGGAATTCCATCCAAAGTTAAATATAAGAATACTTCCAGTAGTGATCCACGTGAGATTTGTGAACTATTCTCCAACTATTTTCAATCGGTGTATGAGCCATCAACACTTGATATCAATAAATGGCAACTGCCTTCTAGCTTTTATGATAATAGTGATATTATCAATAATATTTATATCGAGCCTTCTAAAGTCTATGAGGAGCTAAGATCGTTGGACCCTTCAAAAGGACCTGGACCTGACGGCATTCCACCCTCGTTTTTCAAAAGTGTTGCCAATCACTTATGTGAACCCCTACATCTGCTGTTCAATAAATGTATCAGCGAAGGCGTTTTTCCCGATGTATGGAAAGTAGCTCACTTAACCCCCGTCTTTAAAAAGGGATCAAAGGATGACGTAGAGAACTACCGTCCGATCTCAATTCTGTCAACTCTGTCGAAGCTTTTTGAGAGACTGGTTTATAACGAGATTTATGCCACTTTACACAAGGCTATAATTAAAGAACAGCATGGGTTCGTCCAACAAAGATCTACGTATACAAATCTGCTTATTTTTGTGGGCCATGTTTTTGAAAATATGGATAATCGTTTACAGACTGACGCTGTGTACACAGACTTTCAAAAAGCTTTCGACAGGGTGGATCATGAGTTACTTTTACGCAAAATTGCCTTCAACGGTATCCGCGGAAATCTACTGAGATGGTTCACCTCTTACATAACAAATCGTACTCAAAAGGTTGTTATTAACGGATTTCAATCGGAGCTGATTTCCGTCACATCCGGTGTTCCTCAAGGCTCAATTTTGGGCCCTTTATTATTTATAAATGATTGTTTATAAATGATATTAGCGCTTGTTTTAAGCATTCGAACTTTTTACTATACGCGGATGACTTGAAAGTCTACAAAACTATAAAAAGTATTGATGACTGTTTGATGCTTCAAAGTGACTTAAATCGACTGTCTAGCTATTGTACTTTGAATAAACTCTCATTGAGCTTATCCAAATGTAATTTAATTACCTTCACTAAAAACAAAAAGCAGCATACTTATAGCTATCAGTTGCTAAATACACAATTAAAAAGAGTATATTCATTGCGTGATCTTGGTGTGGTACTAGACTCTAAACTTCATTTTAATATCCATGTGGACACCATTATCAACAAAGCCCTTAAAATGTACGGTTTTGTTATGCGAAATAGCAAAGATTTCAAGCATCCATCGACCTATAGATACTTATACATATCGCTAGTTAGGCCTTGCCTGGAGTTTGCTACTATCATATGGAGTCCCTATTACGCAAAATATACCGACTCGATTGAGACCATTCAACGTAAATTCCTTAGAGCTCTGCATTACAGATGCTATCACAGCCATGGTTCCCATGATATGTTGCATAGGAATTACAAACTGTTAACCCTTGAATCCAGAAGACTGCTTCTCGGAGCAATGTTTCTACATGGGATTGTGCATAACAAATATGATTGTTCAGACTTAGTAAACAAACTTTGTTACATCGTTCCGAGGACAGTAGTACGTAGACAAGCGCGTCCATACCGCTTACTAACTATAAATATCAAACACGTCTGTAACTCCAATGCTGGCTTACGCGCTCCTCTGCGCCAACTTGTGGATTCCTACAACACTAAATTCGAAAACATTGATATTTTTAATCTGACAGCATATCAATTTAGAAAATCTGTGGTGGATTCTATCTTAGCTTTAAATCATTAGGTAGTATTTTTTTTATATATATTATATATATATTTTTCCTTTTTCTAACACATAAGTTTTTTTTATTTATTTATTTTTTTTAGAAAGCATTCATTCAATCAATCAATAATAGAATATTTCACTCCATTCATGTACTCTGTTCTTATTTTTTATCTCACGTAGCATAAACAATTAACAAATTAGTAATAAGTGGATAATGTTGTTAGTAGTATAATAAGTATTTTGTTTAATTAGTAAGTTAGTGTGTATAACATTTGATTATACTACTGTTTTTTATCCCGAAATAAAATAAAATAAAAATAAAAAATTTACTGAAAAAAAAGTTAAAGTTCATGACGTAACATTTTGCTGCATATGCATCTCTTTTCTTGTACCCCACGCTCCTGTGCCAGCTTCATCTAGGTTTTTTCCCGCGATGGCAAAAATGTGGTCCGCCCATCTCGCCGCCTGACAACCGATATTTCGTCTACCAGTCCTTGGACGCCACTCTGTCACAGCCTTACTCCGCCTGTGTTACTGCGCCTTGCCAGGTGTCCTGCTCAAATCCATTTCAGTTCCATTACGCCTTCCGATATCGAAGATTAAAGCCGAAGTCACGATCAATGTTACTATGTACATAATGCGTAGATAGCGGCTATGTTATGGGTCTTTCACACCCTGTATTCAACTCAAACTAGAACAAAGCAACGTTGCTTACCGGCAGAAATCAGCATGATGGTGGTACCTCCCTGGAAGAGCTCCTTAACAAAGCCCTAATATTGTATATTAAGCATAATTATAATATAGCTGCTTTGATTTGATAACGACAAATCTCAAAAATGTACTTTTTTCAGGAGAGCAGTTAAAATAAAACAAGAAATTGAATTGTTATTACCTTTTAGTTTAATAATCAGAACCCTTTAAAAATTGCCTAAATCAACAAAATTATAAGTTTAATTGTCGCACTGTCGTATGTTTCGTTATTTAATTTTATTTTAAGTATTAGTCATAGTGTCACTTTTATTTCTATATGCATGTTTTTCCTTTTGTTTTTATATCGGCACCTTGTTTTTTTATATTATATACATGTAGGTAATTAATTATCTTATCACCTAGTGTTGAATTTTTGTGTGTTGTGCTGACTTTTGTGTGCGCCAAATAAATGGTTTATTTATCTATCTATCTATCTTATTCAAATGATGTTATAGATTAGTTTGTGTTGAATGGTAATATTATCAAAATGACACATTTTGTGATGTGCCACTATCAAATTAAAGCAGCGATGTATGTAAAATAGATTGTTTTTCTTACTTATCTCTCCATCTTGAAGATACGTCTAATTATGCTAATATGCTTACTAGGTCTACGTTCACCTTGATCTTGATCGTGTGTATCACTGCATACGTCACAACGTATTCTAGCACAGTGTGCTCAAACATAATACTGATTAAAGTACCGCGAATTGCCGCTGACTCATAAACTATAGTGAATGTTGCAATCGTTCTCTTTGTGATACCTAATATGAGTAGTAAACATTGATAGGTACTGCTCACAGATATTTGTATTGAAATATTTGCTACACAATAGTATTGTGACAGTAAGAGATATTTAAAATATTGCACTATGATTCATCTGTTTTTTTAAATCATTGGCCTAGGATTTAAAAACATTCAAAATCTAGTCGTAATCTCAGCTCAGCGACAAATGATGTTAAAAACTTGTCAGAAATGTAGTACAGTCAGCAATAAAATTCGATTAACACTTCAGTTTTTTTAATCTCGGTTATTGAGCAAAATATTTGTTCAAAAAACTTTTTACAAAAAAAAACAACCGACTTCCAAAAAAACACTACAAAGTGAAAAATAACTTTAATTTCGGAAGTCGGTGTCGTTGGTTTCGCATTTTCTTTTATTCACACCGACTTCCGAAATTAAAGTTATTTTTCACTTTGTAGTGTTTTTTTGGAAGTCGGTTGTTTTTTTTGTAAAAAGTTTTTATTTTTCACTTTTTAGTGGGCCAGTTTGTAACTTATCTAAGTTACAATAGCCTAATCTCAACTGCTCATCACCTTTTACAAAACATTGATTTTCCCGATGCAGGGACGTTAATTGTTTAAGAGTTCTCCTTGTAAAAACCAGGAGAACTGGATCTAATTGAGAAGTCACCATCAGCTCCAATTCACGATACGCATTGGGCTTAGCAACCACATTAAAGTACCTAATCGAATTGCAACCCGTGAAATATTTATTATTGAGTAATTCCGATGGCCATCTGTGGTCTTCATCATCAGTTCCACTTCACCGAATGGTGCTTTCTGAGAGCAAATGCAAGAGTTACTATAAAAAATACCCTAATCGCTATAGGTGTGCCTACAAAATTTGAGGGTTTCCTTCGATTTCCATGAGATTCCCTCATCAGATTCCAATTTGGTGACAATGGGACCACCTCGGGAGCATATTCTTTCAAATAAAAAAAGAATTTTGAAAATCCGTCGACAATTGGCGGAGTATTCGATGACAAACATAAAAAAAAAACACAAACATCCGAACATAGTACCTCCTCCTTTTTGTGAAGTCGGTAAAAAGGACCTATTTCATTTTTGGCTCTAGGACATGCCGGTTTCCTCACGATGTTAACAGATTGAGACTGAAATTAAAAGGCGGACTTCTTCTCTATTGTGTACTTATTTAAAAAAATAAAATAAAACACTTAACATAACGGTACATCACGCCTGTAATCCCCTAGGGTCAGGCAGAGGTATACCTATTAGTACACCCACATATCGCCAGTTCTGCTTTAGTCCCATGAAATGGGAGCAAGGAACCGGGCAAAAATCCAGACACCGACTACTACTGAGAAATTTCTGAAAAAAAAACCAATAACACTTTACCTGACCTGGGAATCGCATCCAGGACCTCATGCTCGGCAGTAGCACTTGTGTCCACTAGACCAACGAGGCAATCCCCTGTGTTGTGTGTTATAAAAACGAAAAAATTAGAGATTTAACTGCATATATGGCTAGTTTAATTGAAGCTAAAAGAAATATATCTTTAAAAGAATATAATTTCTAAATTTACCAGATTCTTTTGTTTATGTTTTATATATTTGAAAAGTTTTCCTGTCTCTTATGGCGTTCGTGACTACTAGCCATGATAACAAAGTTTGTCTGCTCTTCCGACGGTACTGTGTAAGCCCAGAGTAATACTTAAACTTAGGTTTATTTTGTTGTGAAGTCGTATACTTTCAGAATTTTTAACATTTGCTGTCCTGTAAAACCTTGCAATTGAAATTTTGAGACGGGATAAAGCCAGACCTCGCTTTTGAACAATAAACTGCTTTCAAAAATTTTAAAAACATTTTTTTTCCAAGAAATATTCTCAAATATCGTAGATGTTTGCATGAAAACCTAATGCCTGTTTTTAAGCATATTGTAAAAGTAAAATTCTGTAAAAGGCACTACCTACAAAAACGAAAATGATGCAATTGGGAAATGTTTGAGTAAGTACGGTCCACCGAATATCGGTGGTAAAGATTTGACTTTTTTTTGTGGATGGGAATTCGTCAAATGATCCCTCCCGCTCTGGGTGGAGCAGAAGGGAGTGTCAGACTCTTACTGACTAAAACCCACCCATGTTCCTTCCTTAGCTCTTTATGTTCCGGGGTAGTGGTAACCCTTTTGGACAATCCCGCTGCCCAAGATTTGACTTTGACAGCGCCTTTATGTTACAATAAGGGTGGTTTTCGTATTACAAGTGCAGTTATTATCGTCAGTCGTAAAGTGAAGAATCATAGTTATTCTGATATCAAAAAGGGAAGGTGTCATTCATTTTCTATAACTAGCTTCACACGTCAATCCCCCACTAGAACCATGATGGCGTCTTCAAAGACAATAAAGTTTGTTTGTGTTTTTGTAATCTAGCATCCAGCGAAACACACTTTCAATCACAATCATTTTAAAGGATATTGGTAATTTGGTAATTTCATTGCTTCATTTGTGGTTGAAAAATTGTGTGCTCAACAACTTAAATTACGCAATGAATGGTGTTGAACTGTCAAAATGAAACCCATTGCTACCGTTAGTATGTTACAAAATTACATCGCAAGTCATTTCTACGAATGGCGTGTAATTACTATATTTTATTATATATTAAAACACCTAACCTTAGTTTTTTAAACATTTTTTTTTTCGATTTTCCTTCAAAAAAATGTTTAGCTCATTGCAAATATAGTGTAAGTTGAGGCAATGTTCCACGTTTCCTTTAGACCGAAATAACTAGAAGTCAGGAGGGAAGGCCACTGCCCTGTTGTTGATATATCCAAACTGATGATACATCCAAACAGTAACAAGTTGATAATATGTTTCATAGGCAGTTTAACCCTTTGCTCGCGGGTACTGTTCTGAGCCATTTCTCTCGGTTGACCCTTTCGACATGCGCTGAATGATAAGTAGTTTACACACTCGATATTTTTGTTCGTTTGGTATATCTAGTGTATGTGAAAATAATAATATAATACAAGGTGAAATTGAAAACATGCGACAAATCGGAATGGGAGGTTATACTCATCACGAAAAAAAAAAACAGCTGTTCCCTACATTTATGTTCGCAAAACTCGTCAAAATGTAGGGAATAGCTGATTTCTTTCGCGATTGCAGATTGATTGATTGTCCCATAGTAAAAGTTGTTCATAATGATGAGTAGGTACAATCTCCCACTGTCGCATGTTTGCAATTTCAAGCTGTTTACATATAGGGTGGCAGAAACAAAGACGCGCAAGCTGTAGCCATGAATTCAAGAGTTGATTCTGGACTCCCTAGTTTAGAAATGACGACAGTTATTCATTTAAAAAAAATGCTGTTCCATACCTTTTAACCGCGAAGGTATGTATGAAGTCTTTTCATTTTTTATGTTTTTTTTTATATGAAGCAGCAGATTTTTTTTTAGACGTTAAATGTCTACGTTACAGGGTCTAGAATCATGTGCTGCGCGTCGGTGTCCCGCCAGCCTGTATAGTATTTTTGAAAGTAGTCTCTAAAAAGATTCCGTCAATTTTTTAAGGAAAGACTTCTAAAACTAGGGTAACGTCTTCATAACTGTTAATTTTGGTGATTTTTGTCTATTTTAAATTAGCTGGTATCGATAGAGATGTTTAATGTTTATTTAACATGACACTATTGGTGTAGGTTCTATCTATTCATATCAATCAACAGCCCAAATAATGAACTTGCAAGCATACCTCACGCCCTGAGTGGTGAATTCTCGAACCAACCCCAAGTCCCTAGCGTGGTATTGAGATTGAGCACCGTGGGGTTACTTGAATGAAACTTACTATAAGTGCAACGTAGCAAACTTTCTTCTGAGACTCTACAGTGCAGCCGACGAGATGATGCGTTCTTCTTTTCCGTTTTACAAAGTTGATGTCTATTAACTACTAGAATTGTCGCACTAACATGTTTCAGGAACGCATTCTCCCGATGGCCGAACTGTAGGTGGTACTCTTTGAGGTAAAAAGGTACAACAGAAGCGTAATAATGTACATGTGCACGAGTTGAATATTGGACATTGTCTCGTCATAAAAACATGACAAATATCGATATTGTTTGTTACAACACATTACTTCATAATTACGCCTTCCTGACATAAACAGCTGGGCTGATATCAATCGTTGTACACAACTGTGTTATGTAATAAAAACATCATTTATTACAACAGTTTTATCGTAAATTTATGTAATTTAATTAGAATTTTGCTGCTGTGAACAAAATCATTTATGGGAGAATGAGATCCTTTGTTTGTATACTAGTTTCATATATAAACAGCTGTTATAAGAATGATGTTCTCACCCTGACTGGGGGCCTTAAAGTAATTTTTGGCCACCACAGAATAGTCCGGTTAAGCAGTTAGGCAACCTTAGTGAATTGCATCTGCGAGTGGTCATAAAAAAAAATTAAATTAAAATAATGTTCTCACTGTTAGATAGGTTACCTCCGTGTTTTAAGGGCAATGTGTAACATAAGTAAAAGATAGTTGCGTACCTGTATTCAAGTCCCTAAAGGACAATGCCAGAAACTTTGCCCCATTCAATACAATTATTCATTTACAACCATGCAATATGCAGCATCTTATTGTTTTTGTATTACTGATAACTAAACATTTTTCCTAATGCCTGTAGAACTTGTGGTTTCTGAAATGATGGTTTCGGAAATAGCAAAAAGGAATTTTAGGGATTGAATGCCATTTAGCATTGATTTGTAAACCGCAGGTCCTAAGGATAGAAAAATTATTATAATAAGGTCCTATATTCATTACAATTCTTTTCATTAATTTACATTTTCTGTAAATTGCTGGGGTAGGATCTGGCATTGTCCTTTGCTAACATTCCCATCACTTTACATTTTAAAATAGCTGTTTTTGTGAAATCAAATATTCATATTTTTAATAAATCGTCTGATAATATAACACGACCAATTAGAAGGCAGTATGCAAACATGCTACATGTTAGTGGTCATAACACTGCATTATTAAGGAAAAGTGTTCTATGTATGTGCCCGATTATCTTTAACAAAATACCAGATGGAATAAAAAACGAGTCCATTCCACTGTTTAAAAAGAAATTGCCAGTCTTATTAATTGATAAATGTTATTACTCCATTTGTGAATTTCTTAATGATAAAACATTATAACTACCTAATTAATCCTGACATTTTTAATTATTTATTTTATTTTATTGACCATATTATAAGAATGTTCATATTGACAGAATTTTAGACTATTAAGCACTTACATGTTAAATGTTTGCATGCCTAATTTAAGATAGAATGTATAAAGATCTCTAATTATAAAAACTACTGAATTTTTTTGTAGGTACCTACTTTCTATGCAAATAAATAATTATCGCGGGCTACCCTGGGACTTCCCCTTTAAGCCGTTGGTCCTGGCTGTCATTCCTGAATATTTGACAGTCCTTAGAGATAGTTAGAAGTCCAAAAGTCTGATAACCAGTCTTACCAAGGCGTATCATGTTACCCAGTAACTGGGTTGTGGAGATCAGAGAGGCAATTCTCGTAATTTTAAGGACACGTCTGATCTAAGTCTCAATCTGTCAAAAATACCACTAAAATCCCTAAATTTTTGACATATTTTGATATTGATTGTCGCTGAGATGAGAATGAGACTACATTTTGAACGTTTTTAATTACGGGAATTAGCCTTTAGATAGGCAGTCGCTCCATGTAAAACACTGGTAAACAGCTGCATCCTGTTAGAATGGAAGTGGACCTTGGGAAAAGACTGGGCAGATTGTTTGACTACGCATATCCTAAAAACTCATAAATATATTATGTTTAATATTCGCGTTCTTTTTCCTGTTACTAATATAATTTAATATCCGAGAGAGAATATTAAAATAAACTAGGAAACTCCATATTGACTGTGTAATATAAATTTTGCTCACATTTGGAATAGGTATTTTGAGGAAGGAAACTCAAAATGTATCGTTTCAATTTCTAATTAGTTCTATCAACATATATGATTATGTTAACTCCGTACGGCAGGAACAATGTTTCATTAAAATCTATTCATCCGTCAGCCGCCAATACACGTGGATATGTTGACATCCTAATTATCAAGAGTGTAAATACATGAAGCATCACCTGCAAATCTGATCCCAAAACCGGTTTTAACAAGCGGCACTTTTGTGCACATACAAAAACTGGTCCACCAAATGGCGTATAGCAATTTTTTCTACCACAATTTCTTGGTAATACACGACACAGACAGCAAAAAAAAAAAACAATATGAGTGTAATCAGAGGAAGGAACGGGACAGGCGATCTTTTTCAAGCGTGATTCTCATAAGCAAAAGAGCAACAGAGCGAGAGAACCCAGAGTTTAATACAGTGTACTACATAAACTTTAATGCACCCTGTCTAGAATTCAGTATGGGCTTCAATACACTCTCTCTTTAGAATTCTGCATAGATTTTAGTACACTCTCTAGAATACAGCATAGATAGACTTCCACAAACTTTTTCTCTAGAATCCAGTATAGGCTTCAATACACTCTCTAGAATCCAGCATAAGCTTTAATGATCTAGTCTAGTGACCTTGCCAGAGAGTGGTTTTGTAGCTGGGTACAAGGGTTGATTACCAACTCTAAGAAACTACTATGATGTGGTAGAGGAGCCTTCAGCAAGACACATGAGACTATACAGTCGTTCCGAAGTTTTTTTTTTAAACTATAGTAGACAGTTAGAGAGGCACTAGACTTGTTGACAAGCCAAGCTCTTCAATACTTAGCAACAGTCCTGATAAATAATTAAAGGTAAAAAACATCGAGTATTATCGCGTTCGCTCGCTTATTGATATACGTATACGATGTCAATGTTCATTGATGTTAGTGCAGCCACAGTGAACGGTCGTATAAAGAAAACAGCTAATGAGTCAGTGACGGTTGCGTTGCGAACTCGTTGATCGGACCATTGTTATACGTGATACACTTTTGAAGTAACTGTGAGTGTAGGTAAGGGACTATTTTTTTTTTCTTTTTTGTGTTTGTTTCTTTTTTTTATATAATCATGAGTGGCCGGTAACAATAATAACGAAGAATAATGGTTTTTATTTTTCGTTATTCTGGCTAAGTTTTTTTTTTGCGATCATCAGCGATGCAATATTTTGCGTGTGAGTTGCAAAAAGTAAACAAATAAATTGGACCTAGTTGCGATAGACATATTTGCACTGGCAGTATCTATCTCCCATAGATTTAAAACAACATTAATAGATACTTTCTACAAAAATATCTAAAGCCATATTCCAAAAATATTTTAAAATGTTGTACTAACACTAATAAGTTTCATAATATTAAATGGAATGATTTCATCTATCCAAAACTCGCCAAAAGTTGTGATTCATAAGTTATAAAATTAACATAGTAATTCCTTCATTATTTTTAATTGACTAAATGTTAATCATGTAAAATACCTAGGTACATAATATGATGAAACATAAAAGTTTATGAGGATTTTTTCGCACGCGAATATTGGCGCTAACTGTACATTTTGAAGGCCCGAAACGCGTATCCAACATCGCGATAAAGCGTGAAAAAACTAATTACACCGTAACTTTAAGGTCATAGAGTTCGTTTTACACTAAGCATTTTTTTATTTACCAGTAACATTGAGGGGAGAAGATTCTTTAGAAAGGCATTTGGTTTTACTTTCTTTTCTTTTTTTTATGGATTATTAAGAACTATCTACTTACATCGAGTACATCGTATTAATCGTATCAGCTGTTTATCTATGATATGATTTGAAGAATTAATTATATATATCTACTTAGGCTAAGTGCCATTATCAAGATTGCTGGCCGGCCATAAATTTTAAATTACCGCCATTATTATTTTAATTATTTATTATTATAAGAATGTTTTTCATTACTTGTTATTGTTGGATAGAATATTTTAAGTTGCTACCTTACTAAGTATGTAGGTAAATAAATAGGTAATCGTATGAACTCTGTTCAAATCTGTTTCAAATTGATGTTATTTCAAGTTAAACAAATATCAACCATATTAGAATGGTAATTAGGTTGATTTCAGAGTGACTAGCATTATTGAAAAAGTTATAAAAATGTTTGAAGTTGTTGCGTAAATAGAACTTTATTGTGTAGGAATTAAAGTTATTTTTCGATAAACTCATATTCGTTTACATTTTTGGCAAATAAATCGCGAATGCAGATTAAGTACTAATATCATCATACCTACAGGGTGGCAGTCCCCAGTGACACGCCAACTCAAACCACAAATTCAGCACATGATTCTAGACCCCCTTTTTTTGTGGATGGGAAATCATCAAATGACCCCTCCTGCTCTGGGTGGAGCATAAGGGATTGTCAGAGTCTCACTGAGTAAAACCCACACGTGTTCCTTCCTTAGCCCTTTATGTTCCGGGGCAGCGGTAACTCTTTCGGACAATCCCGCTGCCCATTCTATTCTAAAACCCCCCTATCGTAGAAATTTTTCATCGGTTACCTATAGATACAAAATCAGCAAATAGAAAAGTGCAATACCTACGCGGTCAAAATATAAGTGTGGGATCAGGTTTTTTAGCCAATGAAAAAAATGAGGTCTTTTTAATTAAATTGGTTTATTTCTTATTACAACATAGATTTCACACCCAACGTCTTTACATCGTCGTTCCCCATCTTTTTTCTTTCTAGTGTTCCATTCACTTCCTAAGCATTTACGTCATCTCAAGCATACATCACCTGTCTCACTCATTCTTATACTTCTGTCTCTTTCACACATCTCATGCATCCGTCGCGTTCCATTCCTACAACTCGGCCATTCTGACATCAGACTGCCCCAGTCTGATCTCCCAATACAATTAAATAATAAAGCTACCTGCTACAACAATCATAAGCTGTTGGCTACAACAATATTACAACCCCTTATTTTTTTAAATTTCCCATTACCTCGATAACTTAACATAACATTTTACTTGAATCATTTAGGTACTCGTAAACAATTATCTCTCAAACTAATGGTTTTAAAATTAACTTCCAACTATTCAAGAACAATAAAATGAAATTCTCGCCGTAAAGCAATCTCACACTTTACTTAAATTAGTGGCTCTTAAACAAATAGACACCCTGATACAATGGTTTAAACTTAGCATAATAAAAAATAAGAAGTGAGAAATTCTCACATACCAACACTGGATACAACAATAACATTAGATCAAGATTACCTGTAGAAATGATTATCTGTAGGAACCTTAAGTGCTTACTGACGCTCAATACAACAAAACAATAAAAAAAACTAAACTAAACTATCTACTAATCAATTACCATCATTTCCAGGCCATGGCTTCATGATGTCTGCAGAAGCACTCGTCAATCGCGAACCTTCCGACACAGAATTGACTTTCTCTACATCATAGCGATCATTCCCTTTTACCTGAGTTACTTTGTAGGGGCCTAGATACTGCGGCTTTAACTTTAGGCCTGTACCAAACTGTGTACGCTTTATGGCAACTATATCCCCAACATTATATTTACGGGATTCCTTTCGTCTTCGGTTGTAAGTCTTTCGATTTTCTTCCTGTACTCGAAGAATTTGATCCTTTGCCTTCATTCTAAGTTCTTCCCTGTTCTGTAAAAAATTTACTTGGTTTTCCTGCTGGATCAAATTATAAATTTCAATATCTTCCTTGTTTTTCATCTTTGTGCCCATCAGTAGCTCAAATGGAGTGGTTTCAATACTTCGTTGGTAGGTACCATTCAGAGAACGCTGTACACTGCTGACATGCTTATACCACTGTGAGGGATCTGCAATGCAAAGTTTTGTTAACACTGCTTTTATTATTCGGTGTATCCTCTCCACCTGTCCATTTCCTCTTGGTACACCTGTTGTGATTGTGATATGCTGAATGTTTTCACTTTGACAGTACTCCTTGAAGTCATTGCTGGTGAATGCAGTTCCTCTGTCTGAAATAAACCGTACAGGGTTACCAAATGTCTGCTGATGTACCATTAATTTGTCAATTGTCTCTTTACTGGTAGTTCCTTTTACTGGAAACAGCCACACAAACTTTGTGAAGGCATCAACCAAAGTTAAAATGTGATTGTACAGCTTTCTGGTTTCCGAAAGTGGTCCTATATGATCACAATGGATTGTGTGCAAAGGAATGCTCTCCTTATCTATACAATTTAGGAAACCTTCCTGTTTACCTTCCTTCTTAGTTGCCAGTAGACATGGTATGCACGTTAGCATGAATTCTTCTATTTTTTTCTGCAAATTCTTGATATAATAGTCTTTCTGTAATATTTCCATCATTTTCTTCTTTCCAAAATGACCCTTTTCATGTATCCTCCTAAACATATCAATTTCTAGACTTTTAGGAATTACCAACCTTTTATCTGGGCCTTTATACAGCAAACCATCACAGTACATGTAATCTTCGTATGATTGTAATTTTAAAACTTCAATAATAGCTTTGATACCTTCATCCAACATCTGTGCTCGCTTGACCTGGTCATGTAGACTTAACTCGACGACAGCAACAAACGGGTTTCTACTCAGAGCATCCACATGTTGCATTTTATTACCTGGCCTGTGCTCAATAACATAGTCATATTCTTCTAGTAGTAATACCCACCGTGCTACTCTAGTGGTTAGGTCCTTTTTGTTTAAAGTTTTCTGAAAAGCTTGACAGTCTGTTACAATCTTGAAATGCTTACCATATAAGTAATGCCTAAATTTCTTTATTCCCTCGATCACAGCTAATGCTTCTAATTCATAACTGCTATATTTCTTCTCTGCTTCATTAGTCTTGCGACTGAAGTAATATACTGGATGTAACCCACCTGTGTAGTCTCTTTGGAGTAGTATAGCACTGTATGCTACCGAAGAGGCATCAGTATGTAGCTCTGTTGGCAACTGGGGATCATAAATCCTCAACACTGGGCTACTCGCCAATGCATCCTTCAACATATTGAATGAACTTCTTTGTTTATCATCAAAAACAAAATTTACATCTTTCTTCAACAAATCGGTTAAGGGTTTTGCTATTAGAGCAAAGTCCTTAATGTACTTCCTAAAATAGGAGGTTAGTCCTATAAAACTATGGAGTTGCTTTAAAGTCTTAGGTTCTGGGTACCTGGTTACGGCTTCGGTTTTCTCCTTAGAAGGTTGTACTTGACCATCTTCAACAATATGTCCAAGATACTCTACACGTCGGGATAACAATTGTGCTTTTTTCCAGTTCACTTGCAAACCATACTGTGATGCGACTGCTAACACCTCCTTAAGACGTTCCAAAGCCTGGAATTCATCGCAGGCAGGGATCAGCAAATCATCTATAAAAATCACCAAGATGCCTTTTGCAATCAGCTCCTGAAACACTGTAGTTACAAAACGCATAAAATATTTCGGGCACACCGACAAACCGAATGGAGCTCTTAAAAACTCGTACTGCCCATGATGAGTGACAAAGGCAGTATATTTTATACTATCTTCACTCACTTTTAAATGAAAAAATCCATTCTTTAAATCCAGCACACTAAATACTCGGGCACCTTTAAGTCTATCTATCAGGTCTTCGATAATGGGAAGTGGAAATTCATCTTTCACTATCTTTCTATTAATGGATCGGTAGTCCACACACACTCTCGTACTACCATCCTTTTTCTTAACGAGCACCAAAGGGCAAGAATACTCAGAGAAACTTACTCTAATTATCCCCTCTCGGAGCCACTCTGATATCTGCTTTTCCACTGTTACCTGTTCAGCTATCGATATTCTCCTTGGACGCTGGGCCACTGGAATGTCGTCTTTAAGCACTATGCGTAACTCAACTGGAGCATCCTTGGTTTGAATAGGATTATAACTATTCACACAACTTATAACTTGTCGCCTTATCTCTTCATTTTGGATCTCACCTAAAACATAAGAATTATCATGACACACAGAACAACTTAATTTACTGAGCCAGTTTTCAGCACTTGGGGTTATAACTATTGACCCTTTAGACAATACAGTAAACACATCTTTAAGAAAATCTTGACCCAATATTAAACTACAAGGTATGGCATCTCTAGGTACAACATAAAACTTAACACTGTAATCGTGTCCATCTATCTTTACATCAATCATTAACTTTTCTGTTGCGGTCACTTTGCTATACCCTAGCCCTGCAAATGTGGTGACCGTTTTCTCAGCCTCCGGGGCCCCTATACGCACATAAAGTTCACTCGATATAAGATTTACTTCGCTTCCAGAGTCAATCAGCGCATTCACTTCACACTTATTCACAATTACTATCTTGCAGGCATTTTCAAGTTGTACTTCCGAATTTGTTTTCATCGTATTTTGAGTTCCATTGTTGTTAACGAAGTTCGTGCAAATGTTGGGTTGGTAATCCGCCATCTTGCCGCTGCTGTCATCGCTGTCATGTTGGCCAACCTCACCAACATTTGCAGTGAAGTCAGTCACACACAACGTTCGTTTTTGTTCGTTGGTTTTCGCTTCACCGCCGCCATGTTGTTTCGATGACTGTTCTGCCTTCTCCTTACATTGTGTAGAAATATGGCCCTTCATATTGCACTTAAAACATTTTACACCATTTTGACATGCACCCGCTTCATGCCCGACACTTCCACACTTATAACAACGCCTTTGGCTGCCCGTCGCTGATGATGACACTGCTTTATCTTTCGGTCGCTCACTTTTAATGGCACGCTCTCCAGCTTTTTTTTTCATTTTCTCATAAATTGCTAATTTTTCTTTTAACACCGGGAAAGTCGTTACCCCGTACAAAATGACCTTATTTGATTCATAATCTTCGATGCCGTCCACGATATATTGAATTGCAATGTAGTCTGGAAACTTAGCTCGCCGTGCTAATTCCTTCATAGATAGCATGTACTGAAAATATGTTTCGTTTTTCTGCTTTTTCCTGCTAGACATCAGCTCGTGCATTTCTTTTACGTTGACAGAATCAGGAAATTCTTTGATAACGGCAGCTTTTAAATCTTCGTAAGACTTGAAAGTTTTCTCTGACCGTAGCCATAACGCCGCCGTTCCCGTAAGCGTTCTACGTGCTATAATTAACGTCTGCTGAGGCGTCCATTTGAAAATTTCGGCGTTATCGTCGATATCTTGCGCCCATTTGCTCGACGAATAAACATTGTCATCGCCGCTGAACTTCCCTATGCCGGTTAATCCATCTGCGAGCCCGAAGCCCATTGCTGCTGCTTGTTTGTCGTCTGTAGCCATCGTCTTTTCTTACTTCTGCAGTTTTCTTCTTATCTGAGCACGTGCTTGCCGCGCCGGTACTTCGTGGTCGTCTTAATACACCTTGATACACCTTTTGTTGACTTTTATTGGCCTGATCCCGGACGAGCCCCCAAAATTTGTGGGATCAGGTTTTTTAGCCAATGAAAAAAATGAGGTCTTTTTAATTAAATTGGTTTATTTCTTATTACAACATAGATTTCACACCCAACGTCTTTACATCGTCGTTCCCCATCTTTTTTCTTTCTAGTGTTCCATTCACTTCCTAAGCATTTACGTCATCTCAAGCATACATCACCTGTCTCACTCATTCTTATACTTCTGTCTCTTTCACACATCTCATGCATCCGTCGCGTTCCATTCCTACATAAGTATGGATCACCAGTTTTTTTAAGGTTCCGTACCTCAAAAAGAAAAACGTAAGCCTTATAAGATCACTTCGTTGGCCGTCTGACACTTTTTCTCAGGAACGCGTGAAGTTATATCAAATACTCAAGGCTGCAATGCCTTGAAGCAGTGAAAAATCAAACTTCTAAGTCAACGCAATTAAAAGACACGGGCGTATATATTCCGTTTATGCCGCATATTTTGTCATTTGTAAGGGAATCAAACCATTAGGATACTTCCCGTTGAGCTAGAATCATGATATTTGGCAAGAAGCAATGTCATATATCACAAATAAAGGAAAAATCATTAAAACTGTAAATTTAAATTAAATTTAGTAGTAATGATGATTAATAATCAGTCTTACTTAATCACAACCGTACTTGCAACGTATGTACAAGTTGTGAATCCCTGAAACTTATGATTAAATTACCCAAACTTAAAAGTAAACTTTAACTTAAGTAAACTTTGAATCTGCGAAATTTCTAGTTTTGACAATAAATATCAATTGATATACATATACATATTAACATAAATACTTATCAGTTGATATATTTGTATCAACATAAATTTCCAGTGATATTATATCAAGGAACCCTGCTTTTTTAGCAATATACGTACGTACATAGACCAAAACCAACCTATGAGTTTGTTAAAAATAAGATTTGCTGCAATCTAACTTTTTAATTTGAAGCAATTTATAGGAGTGTTTTAATTTTTTTTTTGCCAATTTTCATAAATAGGTGAGGGGCTATAGGATTAAGAGGGGCTCGTGGCTACATAATAACATACGCACAGATCGAACGATGGTTAAGGTACGCTTGCCGCGGTCGGTTAGTTGATGAGTGATCGTCCATTACATACCGTTAAGCCGTTGATCCCAGCTATAATTTGTAGATTTCAGAAGCCCAACAGTCTGACAACCAGTCTTACCAAAGGGTATCGTGTTACCCAGTGACTGGGTTGTAGAGGTCAGATAGGTGGCTCAATGTAAAATACTGGTATTCAGCTGCATCTGGTTAGACTGGAAGCTGACCCTAACTAATGCTAGGTAAAAAGACCACAAAACGCCAACGTAAAATAAACATTGTTTAAAATTAAAATACAACCATAGCAGGACGCAATATATTTTTAATAACAAAGTTTGTAGACACATCGTATTAAAGTTAGCTACGGGAACCATGGTCTGGTAGTTCAATTCTTTACAGTGAGATTATCTCGGGTATAATTAGCTATACGACAAATGGCAATGTCCGGTGTCTATCTGGAACTGTGTGTACGGCGAACAATATATATTTAATTTTGAAGTAACTTGGAAAAATATTATGATAAAATAATGGTTCATAAAAAGTTTAATTTTCTTCCAAAATAATCAAAACCATTGAAATCAAACGAAACTATGTTTATTTCTGTAAGAAGATCTTACAAGACACTTTAAAATATAATAGGTACGTAATTTTTTTGCATTTCCTAGCTGACACATCCTTGAGAAGACAATGCCAAGACAAGAGGTCATGGTCTCTCTTTTTAACACGCTTTTTTTCATTGCTTATGTGGAATCTAAAACACACACAGTCTTAAAAACTCAGCCATTGTAGTTTAATTAAATGTACAGCCGATCGATTCTGTAAAAATCTCACCGTGATAACTTAGGTGAAGTGAGCGTGAAGTGAGTTATTAATAGGGGCAATCCCTAACATCAGGTGGAGTGACAGCTCACTTCACCTTAGTTTTCACGGTGAGATTTTCACAGAACACAGAGTACTGCAGTCCCAATCCCAATACAACAATCCCAATTAAAAAAACATTTTTTTTTTTAGTTTGATATATTGTAACTGACCGCAGTTTTTGTATAAAATCATTTCGATATTGAAAGCGAGTTCTTAATAAATGGTTTTAAACACAATAGATTTTTAAAACAATTCTGTACACGGTCGTAGATCTCATCCATCGCTTTCCATCAGGTGTAACCGAGGTTAGGAGCGGGACCATTCAGCAATTATAAAAAAATAAAGTATTCTTAGGATTTTAGTAATAAGTTTAGTTTAGCAACCTTTCCTTGTATCGAAAGGTGTGTTTTATTGCAAAACTTAGTTTACAGCAAAATTTAGTTTACAGCAAAACTTTTTATTTTGATAATTAGATTAGAATCTTATTTAACAGTTTCAAATAGTTTTTTTTTTTTTTACCAAAGGCCCATTTTACCTACCTACCTACATAACATAATACATAATCAGCCTATAATGTTTCCACAGCTGAGACACAGGCCTCCTCTCTGTGAGAGGCCGTTGGACATAATCCACCACGTGGGCCCAGTGCGGGATGTCACATGATGTCATGTTTTCCTTCACCGTTTTGAGAGCAGTGATGAAATAATTTATACAAAGTAATGTGCCTGCTTAGGTTCAAACCCACTATCTACAAATCCTAAGTTGCAGTTTTTACCACTGGGCCACCTTTGCTGTCTTACCTTTACCTACTTACTTAATTTAAATTAGATAACACTAGTTTACACGGTTTTCATACCCCAGCTAAAAGTTGTTATTTTATTATCAGCTAAAAGTTGTTATTTTATTATTCATGTAAGTAAAATTATCCAAAAAAATTAATAAAAAAATTCTGTCACGTCTGGTTTGAGAAATATTTATTAACTGAAGTGAAATACATAATTATAGTATTAATACCCATTGCCATTGCCCATTGTATGTTTTGTAGTAATAATTGTTTTTTTTTTTGTTAAGTATTTTCTGGTGTACAATAAAGTATATATAAATAAATAAATAAATAATACTAAAAAAAAATAAAAATGACAATTTTTTGCCTCTTTTTATAGTTATTAGAGTCAGTTTCCCTTATAATGGGACCAACAGTAATCCCCTAACATGTTTTCATCCCAAAATCCATGAATAATGAAAATATGCACTTTTTAATGGGTCTACAATGGGTCTTCTCTTTTTTGAAAATATAAACTGTCCACAAACATAACAAAAACGATCAGAATTTTGTTTGCACTTTCTACTCGACATTTTAAATCACTCGAAACAAAATAATTGTCGTTTGAAGCGAACGAATAAACAATAAACTGTCTTCACCACGTTAGGTAGTTAAAAGAAAACATTTGACTGCAGGAAGAAATTTTGACGTAATAAAATATTTCTGCTAACACTTTTAGGTTTAAGGAAGGTAGATTAACATATTTCTAAACATTTATTTGGGGGTATAAAAAAAAGTTAAATTTTGTAAACTAGTGTAATCATCATTATTATTGAATTTTAAGATGCTGTTCGTTATCTTACGTAACCTAATTTTTATTTTATTTTTGTGTACCTACACAGCAGCTGTTAATATAATTTTTACACAGCTGCCTACAGGGGATGTATTAAATTTCGTAAGCCCCGGTTCGCACGGACGATTACTTCCCGCGGCGATTTTATTTCGTGCACTGGATTTTCAACGCTCTCCTTGGTGCCGAGAGTTAAAAATCTAACAGTGTGTTTTTTGACGCGCTCGAATGCGCTGGGTTGGATTCTTAATGCTCGGCTCAACACCGAGAGTTAAAAATCCAGTGCGCGATAAAATCCCGCCGCGATATTTTTACGTCCGTGCTTACTTGGGCTAACGGTACACGGCTGACAGATGCCTATGTATACTTACTGATAAAATCAAGGTAATCATCTTTTTGGTCTCAGTAACGTAAGTATCGGCGAAACCATTGAGTCAAGTCCCCGTTAAGTCTAATGATTCCCCTGGCACTTCAAAGTGTGTAGCGACCTATAATAGGAGGTTATACAAAAAAAAAACACATTGGGTATTTAGTTAATAAATTTAATACAATATTATGGAACACAGACTATAGACAATGTAATTAATTCTTGTTAATGTATGTATACATCTTTTTGAGACTCAACTGACTAAAAATACTTTTATAAAACGACTTATAGTTAAATGTAGATTGAACATTCGTGTTTAAAAAAAAACATACACAAAGTCGAACATATAACCTCCTCCTTTTTGGAAGTCGGTTAAAAATAAGTATCGCGATTCGACGCTATTTGATGAGAAGATTATTCAACAGTAGTTTTTTTGGTAGGTTGTATTGTTACAGATAGGTACTTCGCCACAGGATATGACGCAGAACAAATTTGTTTAAATGAATGTCGGTGACTTGTGTTGGGATCCCGTTACGTCATTTCGTGGAATATCGCATAACATAATCAAACTCATTAAGTATATGATCCTCCATTGAATTCCGGGGCATCTCAGCCAGTCAGCCACGCTATAAAACTTGCAAAAAATTTACCATGGCATGAAATATTTTAAATGTGCTGCGAGAGAGAGAGATGAATGAAGAGGAATGAGGAAAATGTCGTTGGGAATGTTTTGAGCTCGAATGTGGATGGATATACGAGTAGGGGAAGACCGATGACAAGGGCAAGAGAATGATGCTGATGATGATACGTTCAGCAATGGGTGAAGTCTGAATCTGGATGATGATACGTTCTGTCTCAGCTAGCCTCACACATAGTTAATAAGAGGCGGCGAGAGCAAGCACAGATACAAAGAACAGAATACCTTTCGGCAAAGCAATTACCTAGTGTCCGTATATGTTAAAGTATATACCTGCTGGCGATAAACATTTCCCTCATTATATGAAGTTAACAAAAAATGAGGCGAACATCATTAAAAAATTTGTTGGTTGGATAGAAATATGTTGTTTGGTTGGATGTTCCATTGATATTTTAGCATGCAAAAACTTTAGTTGTAGGTAGGTATGACGTGTGACTCATATTTGCACCAATTGCAATGATGATCAGCCTCAAAAAGATGTCATCATCGACAAGAATTCATTTGACTGTCTACAATTTCTGTTACTTATATAATATGAAAGCAATGTGCAGTTACAATTAAGTACCAAATCCTACTAATATTATAAATGCGAAAGTTTGTATGTATGGATGTATGGATGTTTGTTACTCTTTCACGCGAAAACTACTGAACGGATTTTGATGAAACTTTACAGTAATATAGCTTATACATCAGAATAACACATAGGATACTTTTTATCCCGATATTCCCACGGGATCAAAACTTACGCGGGTGAAACCGCGGGGCGCAGCTAGTATCTAATATATCGTCGACCGTAGGTTCAATTGAGGTAAGGGACATTGGGTATTTTGTCCCTTACCTCAATTGAACCTACGGTCGACGATATTTTGTGGCTACACATTGATGCAATACATCAAATTAATTATTTTTAACGAAAATATCTTTTTGATCGACGCATGCTGCGTTTGGTCCGTGGATGGGTGACCATCCTTACATACCAAGACCCCTCCGTGTCTCGAAAAGCACGTTATGCCGTTGGTGCCGGCGTCATTTGTGGATCTTTGATAGTCGTTACGGGTTGTCAGAAGCCCGAAAGTCTGATAACCAGTCTTACCAAGGGTTATCGTATTACCCAGTAACTGGGTCAGATAGGCAGTCGCTTCATGTAAAATACTGCTAATTAGCTGCATCCGGTCAGACCGGAAGCCGACCCCAACATAGTTGGGAAAAGGCTAGGCAGATGATGATCTCTTTGAGGCTGACTG
Organism: Globia sparganii; assembly: GCA_949316385.1. Lineage (NCBI taxonomy): Eukaryota > Metazoa > Arthropoda > Insecta > Lepidoptera > Noctuidae > Globia > Globia sparganii. The sequence goes on along the minus strand of OX438653.1, from coordinate 15,806,384 downwards.
TTACCTGCCTACATAATATCGATTTTATGAAATGGCTTGTTTAGTAGTTCATCATCATCAGCCCGACTTGACCCACTGTTGGGCTATAGGCCCCTTCTCTTGTGCCGATTCCCACGCTCCTGTGCCAGCCTCATCCAGGTTTTGCCCAAGATGGCATCAATGTCGTCCGCCCGTTTCGCCGCCGGACGACCGAGATCTCGTCTTTAATTCAGCCTTACTCCACTTGCAATCACTGCGTCTTGCCCTGCACAACTCCATTTTAATTCCATAATATGTTTTCCGATTGTATGTTTGGAATTCAGTTAGTCATTAATCACTACACACATCTCAACACTATACACACCGTCACCCACAGCACACATGCACCTTGAACTCCACTACACTTCATACTTTAAGATTTTTTTTTTTTTTTTTTCTTATCTTCTCTTCCAAAAAATAGTTTTCCCTTATAACATAATAATATAACTTTCGTTGAGCATCGTTTAAATAATGATTTTGATGATATTTTTGCCTCTAGGGGGTTCCCTGGTGTCCTGAAATACAAGTTACGGCTTAGTTTAGGCACCAGTCCAAATGGACAATTGTCCTACATCATGATTATTATTTTTTCCATTAAGTTTTAGTTATTAAGTGTTATTTGTGGAAGAAAAATAAACATTTTTATTATTATTTATTACTATTATTACAGCTCAGTAAATTAAATTATCATTAGGTAGTGTGTGAGTACACCTAAGTGCATGTGTCCATGATGAAGTTCATATCGTCAAATGCACGTTGTTCTTGCAGCACTTAATTACATAATACGTATACGTAATAACTGCAACAACTTACATTCGTTGCCCTCAACACGTATCGATAAGATAAACATTTTAAATTGGTAGGTATTCAATCGAACCACAAATATTACACGCTTATAATATCAGCAATATTTATCCTACTAATATTATAAATGTGTTAATAAGAACTCAATCAAAAATATATCGAGATTAAAAACAAATAATACCCATACGGCATACGAACGAAGCAAGTTTATAAAAAACCTGCTAGAACAAATTTCTCAGTTCATTTCATAGTTTTGTTTCAAATCAGAACATGATTTATGAATCATGTGTAATAAAACTCTGACGTTGGTTTAGTAATTTAGAGTTTATCTTTATGACCTTAATAGTTATAATCACGCCTCTAATAAAGAACCTTCTTATTGAGATTATAAATACAATGTTTCTTTGTAGTTCAATCATATTCTGACTGTGTGCCATAATATTACGCAGGCAGCACTTATAATCTACAGCTGAAAACGATTTTTTTATTTACTAGCTCCTGCGTGAAATATTTTTGTTTACTAAAATATCGTATAATGCTCAGAAATACTACTTAGAGCTTCCAATTAGTGGAATTTTCGCAATCGGATCATTAGTTCTGAAGATTGTCTCCTACATAAAAACTCATAACCTTTTAAAATATTATTATTATTTTATGTAATATAAGTATATTAATTAAAGATATACCGAAATACCACTTAATCTTTAAAGACAATATCAGTCATCAATGTCCTTTAGATTTTCTCACAGGGAAGTGTATGTGATACGTATTATCACAATATAGTCACAATAAATCGAAAAAAAAAAACAATTTTCTCTAGACACCGAAAGAAAATTTAGAATTTGCAACATGATTTAATTTTGTATCTTTAATTCATACTCTACAAAAATCCCACTAACAAATAATTATCAATAACATATTTACCTACTTTTTTCGTTGCAGTCCAGCTTTCCCCATTTTCCTGGAACGACAGTACAGAATGCCAATTCCTGTGATTTAAAGCGTTCAAAATCTAGTCGCGATCTCATCTCGGTGACAAATGTCAAAAACTGACACATAAAAATCGAGACGAGAATGCGAACGTTTGCAATAAAAATACGGGAATTGCCCCTCAGATCTCTAGCCTCCTTCGTGGCAATCATACAGCCTATAATTATCCAATGGAGAAAAAAAAAACAATTTAATTTATTCCAACTAGTAGAAAAACGATTAGTTTAGTAAAATAATACCATGATTATCATTGTCTAACACTCACCTGAGCAATTATTGCAAATTATCCACTGCTGCACTTTTTAGCCGACTTCAAAAAAGAAGGAGGTTCTCAATTCAAATGATTATATATATTTTTTTTATGTATGATCGGGCTTAACTCCGTCATATACAGACGGATATATAGTAAGTATCACACATGGGCCACTTAAGTATTTTGTTGATCAATCAAACATCAAAATCTTCTATTTTAAACCGTACCAACCTACTTTATTCGCCCAACAACGATATCAAAAAAACAACAGCACCTTTTTGCATCAACATACAGTTCAAATTGCTATACAATATTGTTCAGAGGGCGGAAATTTCAGCAGTACGAGCGAAAAAAAAACCTGAAAAAATTCGTCATATGTACGTAAACGTAAAATATGTAGATACCGCGTTATCAATGTAGGACTGTATTCGTGGAAAAAACAAAAATCTTTATACAGCGTTATCCCTACCGGATATTTTACATTTTCGGGGTCGTAAGAGGAATAACATTTTCATATTTTCCTTTTTCTCCCGGTTCGCTGGTGTCTGTCGGTTTTCTTCGGAGTCTTATAAGTTAAAATGAGATTTGTGTTGGGCGTAAACCGTAAACTACTCTCAAATTCCACGGTTTCATATATATATTTATTTTTATTAGAAGTTTCTCAGGAGCTTGTGACCGTGAAACCGTAACTTGACCGTGCCTTACAGATGATGTTACAGCTCAACATCTACCTAGCCTTTTCCCAACTATATTGAGGTCAGCTTCCAGTCTAACCGGATGCAGCTGAATACCAGTATTTTACATGGAGCGACTGCCTATGTGACCTCCACAACCCAGTTACTGGGTAAGACTGGTTGTCAGACTTTCGAGCTTCCGACGACCCGTAATGACTGTTCAAGATCCACGAATAACAGCTGGAACCAATAGCTTGAGTGCTTTCCGAGGCACGGAGGGGTCCGGTTCAAAAGGTGGTTACCCATCCACGGACCGCCCTGTTATTACTTAGCCACATCATCGTCACATTTTGACTTCTCAAACTATAATGAGTAAAGGTCACAGAAACTATGAACCTATTTAGAATAAAACGGTGCGCAACAATTATTTTTAATATCATCATACTGAGGCTGGCACTGAACATTGGCTCTCAGATAAAGATTACACAAATCTTACATAAACATAGATATTCAATTTTTTATATATTTACATAATAATTGTTCTTACGTCAAATCTTTGTTGAGAACGTACTACGAACGGTCTTTGACCTGATATAAAGTAGATACACAGTACCTATTTAGCGATAGCGTTCAGTGATACGATAGGACCATTACTTGATACTTTGCTCTAGAATTTAGATATCGCTCTGAGAGTTGATTCATTAGGTCTCATGGCCACTGCCAGCTTTAATAAATCTTGACAAATGATGCAAAGGTATTTAGAAAAGATTATCCAAAGGAATAAATAATTAAATCACGGCTATTTGCGGTAAAACATGACACAAACAAAAAAACAGAATAACAAAAAAAAACCAGCCAAGTGCGTGTCGTATCATGCACAATGAAGAGTTCCGTAGTTGGAATGAATTTATTCCAAGAAAAAACTTAACATTATAGTTGAAAATCATGTTCAATAACATTGCAACTGCAAGTTTAAGTTGCCCGAATATTACCCGTAAACTTGTAAAGCTTACTTAGCTGTGACAGTTTTCCTTTTAATATCGTTATAGATATATACTACTGACGTGATTTTTTTCACATATCCAAAAGCAACCATTTAGCTGGCAGGGGGGGACACTTAACTCTAACAAAAATTTGCAATTAAAGCTTAATATTTCACAAACAAATCCCTGAATCGAAAACATTGACAAACCCGCAATATTTTGAAAGAGCTATCCAACGATCTATCCACACCATGGGGTAGACGAGAAAAAAAATCATCCCCACATTCCCCGCAATACTTTCACAGAACCTAACCTAAATTTTTTTTTTTCATAATTTAACTTTACCATTTTGCCGGCGTGATGCCATGCCAAATTATAGCTTTCTAGTGCGAAGAGTCTCTGAGCTAAGCTGCGGACGGACGGACAGAAGAGGCGGCCATATCGAAAGCGAAACTATAAGGGTTCCTTGTTGACTACGGAACCCTAAAGAGGAACAATTCCTACTAAAATCTCAAATCTTAATAACCTTAGTCAACCAATATGACGCGCCGCTTGTTTCTAGGAAGCAGATCACAAAAATCGACTGAAAGAAATCCACTTATGACTATTAAATTTACCTTAAATTAAAAAAAAAAATACCGCAGAGAGCACTGTTTGTTGAAAGACGCAATAATCAATTATTTATAAACGACCCCACACGATCAACATTGTAATAACACATTACAAAAACAGAGCAGCGATTTACTTTTGTTTTCTTCAACACAAACACTGATATAGGGTAAAAACTGTATAATTCCGTTATTACTATTGACACAAGATAAGAGGTCGCAAATGTGAACTCGGTGTAATTATAACAATTTCATATCAGACACACCCCACTCGTAAAACGACGTAACTGTGCAAAGATTCATATCTTTCACGTAAATACACGAAATTTTTATTATTTTCACGTATCAAAATACAGGTTGGGATGATACGAAATGTTTGGTTTGACAGAATTCAACACGTGGGTAGAATTTCATTTGTTTACATTATAAAGTGGGTGTGGCTAGGTAATTATCAGTAGGTATATATGCACTTGAAACATTTTTACTTCATTTTTATTAGCCGACCTACCTACTTGATATTTTTTCAACCTTTTAGTTTTGTTAATGAGTGATTCTCAAATTATCTCAAGTGACACACTGAGTCCCGTATTGCAGAACGTCACTCAATACTCAAGCATTACTTAACCAATCAAATGGCTTGAATCTAGTTTTAAGTAATGCTTGAGTATTGAGTGACGTTCTGTAATACAGGTCTTAGTATTAAAATAGCATGAATCAGGATAATGTGAATTCCTTACCTACCTGCTTGAAATTAAACGCATAATATGTACCTTTCAGTGAGTTGGAAACTCGCTTTTTGAGATGTGCAGCAAAATCAAATTATGAACCAATCGTCTTTAAAAAATTGGAATAAAATAGAAAAAATATGTAATAGAATAGAAACAAAAGTAGAATAGAAAAAGGAAACATTAAGAACATAATATCATATGAATTGAGAACGTTACGGGAGCTTGCACGGGCGCCCTCAGACGGACGGTCGAGCATCCTCTCTGGGTTGCCATGATAGCATTTAAAACTTCTGCCGCACGCTATACAATTTCTTTTTTTTAGCCTGCCTGCCTGCCTACATTTATTTTTCAACCTTCTATTTTTGTTTCAGGAGCCAGGAGAAACATTTGAAAATCAAATTATGTTAAGCTAATTTATAGACAAAACAAAACCAAATAAAATATGGCGATAGAAAAGAACGCGTTGGTGGTATCTCCAAAGACACAGAAAGTCATGAAATTAGTACCACCCGACGGAGGATGGGGGTGGATGGTTTTATTAGGGACAGCAATGTCTAATGTAAGTATTATTAAGTAACCTACCATTATATCCCATCAACACAACGGTCAATATCGCAGACAAGAACAAACGTACATGTTCATAAGCTGTATTTTGTATAACATTCGTATGACTTATTGACTTGATTTGGTACTTTTTAGAAGACTGTTTTCGCCGTGCCAATCTACTTTATATTGACTGTCAATTTTGCATAATAAAGAAACAGTAACGCTGAAAGTATGATCTTAATTTTCTCTACTCCATCGTAAATGCAATTACCAATAATGCAATGCTTTTGCTTCGTTGGTCAAGTGGTCGAAAGCGCTACAGCTGAGCAGGTTCTGGGTTCGTTTCCCGGGTCGGGCGAAAGTGTTATTAGGTTTTCCAATCTGGAATTTCTCAATAGTAGCCCTAAGTTTGAATTTGTTCTGGTTGATGGCAATAGGGTCGCCCCTATTACAGGCTTAAATATAACTGTAAAGAATATAAATGTGGGTGTATCTACTGTGGTTACACCTCTGCCTCACTCTTCGAGGAAAAAAGGCGACATGATATACAAAAAAAATTAAACAAAAACGAAATAAAGTGACAAAAACAACAACAGGATATACTGGAGCGTTATCTTTGGCAATATGGCCTTCTAGATAGAGAAGGCCGTTTAATTTATAACAAAACCCCACATTAGAGAAGCTACCAATTTATCAGCAACTGATATCGATTGGCCGGTAGATAAAAAAAACATTATTAGTATTAGTAACGAAATTACGCTCACTTCATGTCATGATAACACAGATATATGTCATCATCATTTATTAGGAAAACAGGATAGAATATAATATAAGATTCTTTTTCATGTACTAATATTACAAGTATAAATGTAGAAATTTTAGAAAGGGTGAAACAATGGACGGTCTTATCGCTAAAAGCTTTGCATGGATTTAGAGAAAAAGGAGAAGCAATACTGCTGACGACAAACAGCGACATAACATCAGTAGCAATGGCTTTCCTTTTGACAGTTCAACAACATTCATTGCGTTATTTACGTTGTTGTGGAGACTAATTTTTAGAATATATGAAGCAATGGATTAGCAATATCCTTCAAAAATATTCAGATTTAGATTGATAGTGTGTTACGCAATTATAGGCTGCTGTTTCTATCCGAGTAGGAAAGGTCACAACACAACTAACATAAAACTCTCCATTACAGATTTTCAATCAATCAATGCTGTCTTTATTCAGTTTGCTATACGGAGATGCGTTAGAAGCAATGGGGCACAGAACTCAAGGAGCCGCCATAGTAATGAGTACAATGTTGTTCGTCACGAATTTCGGCGGCCCAATAGCCGGGGCCGTTGTTAAGTTGACATCAACAAGATTTGTAGCGGTAACAGGAGCTTGTTTCTGTACTGCTGGAATTTTCTTCAGCGGATTTTCGACAAATATCTTTCACTTGGTGTTAACTTACGGCATCCTATTAGGTAAGACAGCCTTGTTTGTTGTTCAATGTTTATTGTTTAGCATAATGCGGTATAGTGGAAGTGTGTAGGCTTGGAGCTAAAGTGCTGTAATAATGTAGCGGCCAACTTTTGTTCTAGATTTTTCTGTTTCAAAAAAGCATATTATGTGACATTAATAAATTATTAAATGTATTATTAATTATTTAATACAATTATTAAATTGTATTAAAATATGATGGCACTTTGACCCAGATAAAACCATAATTCAGAAACCCATTCATTAATATTTAGAATGGCCCAAATCCGACCACGGGTTTCGGTTATTTTATACATAATCCGTATTGTTTGGTAAAACAACTAATCTATTATGCTTGTTCCAGGTTTGGGTTTGGGTTTCATCCAAAACTCGTCATTTGTGGCTATAAATAGCTACTTCAAGCTAAAGAAAAGCCGTGCAGTGGGTCTCGCTAACGTGGGCACAGGTGTGGGACAAACCTTAATGCCGCACTTAGTGAGATATCTCCTCGAACATTTTGGGTTCCGTGGCGCTTGCCTGCTGCTCTCGGCTATGAGTTTGCACGGGGTTAGTGACTATTTTATTACTTCTTTACGTAGAAAAGTTAGCTTCTGTAATTATTTAAATTTCGGAGTAATTTTTCATCAGTTATTAAAACCATCTGCTGTTCCATACATTTTTACTTTGAAGGTTGGACTTTTGTATGAAACAGCAGATTTTTTTTTTATAATCACACTATCACTATCATGAGTGTGTGTGTTTATATGTTTGTTACTTCTTTACGCTGAAATCTCTGGACCAATTTTGATGAAATTTTGTATGGAGGTAGCTGGCATCCTGGATTAACATATAGGCAACTACTTTTTATGCCGATATTCCCACGGAATCGACACTTACGCGGGTGAAACCGCGGGGCGCAGCTAGTCTCCAATTAATTTCTATGCTGGGCAGCTTATAATCACGCGCTGAATGAGTTACCAGTTACACCAAATAAAAACCATTCATATTTTAATTTTTTATTGAGAGTATTATTATTCTTACTGTTGTAGATTGCCGGGACCTTGCTAATACAACCAGTAGAATGGCACATGAAGGAAGTAGAAGAAGAAGTACCGGTAGATGAAAATCTACACTTACTGCAAGAGAAACCCAAGGATGCGATCGTAAGAAAAACATCTCAATCCAATGGTGACTCACAAAATGGTAAAGAAAACTGGGGAAGCAAAAAAACGCTGAGCAATAAAGAACTAAATGGAGGAAAAATAAATAAATCAGACGCAAATGGTCTAAATGGTAAGTAACGCAATGTTTTTGTGTTAATTTAAAAGTCTAACATTCGTTATTTTTAGGCCAATTGCTTTCTGATGTTGAATTACTAGAACACAATGTGACGTTTTCAGGAAATACTCATAGACAATGAAATCAATAATGTTCTCACTAATGGGACACAGGCTTTCTCTGTTCGAGAGGAAGTGGGCTGTAATGTAACCAAGCGGGCTTAGTGCGGGTTGGCAGACGTCACATGTCTTTAAATTTTTAGTTCTAGGACATGCCGGTTTTCTCTCGACGTTTTCCTATACCGTTTTCAGAGCAGTGGTGAAGAAAATTATTTTAAAAAGTATATGTTACCTGCCTAGGTTTGAACCCACGACTTACACCTTGTAAGTCAGGCCCGTTATCACTGGTCCACCACTGCTTATACTCATTTGCTCAGTTGCTTCTATAGTATTTATTTCAGTCATAGTCTTCGTCGAATTCATTTCATCTATGTGATCAAGGTCATTGCCATAAAACGTTTCAATCACAGATCGTTACTTATTTGCAGGCTTTCAATTAACTGTGACAATACTGACTAGGTATCCAGAATTTTTCTAGGAATCTATCTAAGTTTAAAAAATCTTTTCTAAAGTACCAAATCAAGACCCGCGGCAGCGAATCAGATAAAATTAAAAGAAAAAGATCAAATTAAATCTTTATTTCTAGATTAGTGCTACATTCATAACCACTAGGTATAGATTAATTTATTTAATTCAGTAGTGACAAAATAATTAGGTATTAATTATTTATGGAAGTTTTTTTTTAATGTACTAGCAAAATACTTTATATAATTTTTAAAGTACATAGATAGACACCTAGTTATTCGAAAGTTTCCGATTATTTTTCTTCTTTCAAGTTTCTAAGCTTCAACGTGTGTAAGAAAATGTGATAAATAAATACAAATATGTTGATAGTAATATATCTTTTATCATCACTACCGGTTATTTCAAAACTTCAAAGTTTATGAGGTAATGATAAAACTATCTGTTTTCGCACTCAAAATAAGCACGATGCGATGTTATTGTACATAACGTGACGCAAACAACAACTAGGTAGTTGTAGTTACATCACATATATCACATCAAAAAATATACGTCTAATTGTTTTTTAATGATTATTATGGTTTTCAAGGTAACGTGAATCAATGTAGTCTGCGAAACTCAAAATTTCACACGGTTCGTTGATGCAAATCGTCATATTTTTACGGCATATTTAAAGTCTTTTATCCATTAAATATGATTTCAAGAACTAGGTATATTGATGTTTTAAATGATTAGATATAATAAGTTAAGATAACATAATTGGCAAGAAATTATTTCACGGGATATCTTGACGGATCCACCTTAAACCTAATACGTAGACAAACAAATAAATTAATGTAGGTCGTAACTTTAGGTTTGAAAGCTTTGAAAGGTATGAAAGGTATAAGCTTTGAAAGCTTTGAAAGGTATAGAATGCTGGAAGGTGCAGTACCGACTAGAGTAGCCTCTTAAGTGAATGCAAAAAAAGAATCATTTCTAGTCGGTACAACACACAGAGCATGGCAGCACCATGGGTGGCAGCATCTAGAGACGGCTGAATACGGCAGGATTCTGTTATGAACACAGATATATTGACCAAGATAACGCAAGTATCACGATCTGTATGAAAACCAAGCGGGCCATTTTTTGATTACCTACTATGACGCCATAAGCGCTCTTTCTCACTCACGCTCACCCAGTCAGCAGCACACAGGACTGACCGCGAAAGTGGCGGTTTACGATTTTTGAACGTAAGTTGGTGCGATTTCAGCACGCGAAGTAGTTGCTCTTGCGTTATCTAGGTGTATCTAAATCTTTGGTTATGACCGCCGTTCAATGACATTTTCTATACATCATTCAAAATCAAAAGTAGTTTATTGAAACTACGCTGAGAGTCAGTACTTTTTGAACGACAACATTGCATAAGTCAGTCCTCCAAAACGTCCGCCCTTTGACACTTACTAGTGCTTTAGCTGGGAAGAAGAAGTGGCGCAACAAACTCCCCAGCAGTACAGCTGTCTGTTTAGTTAAAAGCTTAATTCTATACAACATTAAGTAATTAACATTACGAAACACAAAACATTAAATTAAATTATCAGCTAGCACATGCCAATATACATACAAAACCATTGAAAACTATGTATCACCATTCATATCGCAGTAGCATTTAATTTTGTGTTGTAATGCGAGTGATACGCTTAATCTGTATGGAAAGTGTTGATAATGCCGGCTCTAGCAGCGACCGCCAAGGCGTCTTCATACTCTGTGGTACACGTACGTGATTTACTCAAATTCAACCGTCTTTTGTTTCAGGAGCCACTCATGTATCCGCGTCACCACAAAAACAAAATTTGCTTAGTAAGCTGTATGACCTATTCGGAATCTCCTTGCTGTCGAATATGCGGTTCCTAAACATTGTGATCGGCACAGCCCTAGCTGTCACTTCCATACAAAACTTCAGTATGCTGTTCCCATTCTTCCTACAGGTAAATATGTTTTTTAAGAACAAACACTACAACTCGGCAAAGTATTCTGTAAAGCAAAATGTGGTCTACATTTTAATAAAATGATGATCATACACATTTTTCACGAGTCTCTCGATAAAACTTCCCTACGAAATATAATTCTGTAAATACGCACCTGTTATTGTCGCGAATCATACTTTGATCAAGATATAACGACACTGACCTGCAAATTGCTAAAAACGTAAGATTTGAATTTCGCGGTAGGTATACCACTGCGCATTCATCTTAAGTGTGAATTAATCACATTAATAATGTTATTTCCACAACATAAAGCAAATGAGATTATTAATGGAAGCTCTTTTATCGTTTATAAATTAATACCCACGTACCTTACATTGTTCGCACATATTATTAATGTGCACAATAATAATTGATTCATTCAGACTATTAAAATTACTATAGGCAATGGGTTCATTGTAAAAACGTTATTTGTTTACTTCATTAGACCAGAAATTAGATTATAGCTGCATAAATTAGGTATCAATTTTAAATTATGTGAAATTGATGTTAGCATTGATACATGTCCTGGAATTAACGCACACCACCAAACACCCCAATTAGAATATTATTTATAATCATAATACATACACTGAACATTTAATATTATTATGTATTTTTTTTTAAATTTTGTTATACTAATTGTGGGAGTAGGCCCCAGATATAAATAGACCTAGATAACGAAAGTATCTGTATGATAACCAAGCGTGCCATTTTTTCGACTACCTACTATGACGTCACAATCGCTCTTTCTCACTAACGCTCACCCAGCCAGCAGTACACAGGACTGAGCGCGAAAGTGGCGGCTTACGATTTTTGAACTTAAGTTGGTGCTATTTTTGGCACGCGAAGTAGTTGCTCTTGCGTTATCTAGGTGTGTCTATATCTGTGGAGTAGGCACTTCATTCATTTTGGTTGGTTTGACTGTGCAGCGGAAGTGCGACTGTAATTTACGTACTTTTAATTATTTTTAGGATATAAATTATCTTTAGGTATATTATAAATGACAGAATTCGATTCAGTAAACGATTCTGAACAAACACTTTTATCATACACATTGTATATCCAAATTAGCCTAGGAGCGAAGGGCTCGTCTCATACAGAAAAGGCATTGCATGTAATAAAATAAAAACCACGCTGGCTTGCATGTCAACGATTCCAAGAGTATTCACCTGTGCACGTGCAGATATATAATTCGATCACAACGCTGATATGAACTAATTCTTAAGTGATTACCAATGTAGTAATCACATAAGAATTACTTCATCAGTATTTATAGTCTTCTCTATTTTTCATCTATTTACTATGCATCCAGTAAGGCTGTGATCATCACTGTATCAATAATAGCTGTGAATAATTTTACAATCTGATAATATATCTGATGATGTAGGTATGCAACTGATATAAGCAGACAAGATCTAATCTACCTGACAATATTATTATCACCTTGTAAGAAAATAATAACTTTAGTGTATATCTTCACCCGTTTTCTTTATGACACACATGTGCTGACTATAAAAATTAAAGATACGGAATACTCACCTAGAGAATCGCTTCTAAAATTGGAACACTAGTAGAAAGTTCTTGACGGGCACAAACAAAAACCAAACGATTATTTCTAGAAACTAATTCATACCTAAATCTATAATAACATAATTTAAAGTATAGAGATAACGCAAATGATTCAGTTCCCAAAACGGATGTAACTCGTACAGTTATTGGAACAGGGTTTATTGATGACATCATTGTTTTTGCAGAAAGTAGCGTCGATGGATAAGCAGCAGACTGCAAACTGCATGTCAGCGGTCGCTAGTGCAGATATAGCGGGACGTCTGATCCTGCCAATCTTCCAAGACAAATACAAAATAAAGGCCCGATGGATGCTCATCATGACAAGCACGTGGCTCATCGTCGTCAGACAAGGTATATCACACACTCATCTCTTCGAGTACCTAATCTAACATATCTTAACCACTTAAGTCCTGAACAAGAAAAATGGAAAAATTATACGTCCATGATAAACTGTTATCGATTGGAATTTGATCTTCGTTATGTACCTATATTCACCTCAACGGTCACACCCGTATCTATTAGTTGATTGAGTATCTAAAATTCAATTTTGTTTTCAGTTTTGGCATATCAAACTAACATTGAAGTATTGATCTTCATGTCTTGCCTCTACGGTGTTGGTAGGAGCATGATCATCGTCGCGAGGAACATCGCGATATCTGAGTACTGCAGGATAGATCAAGTGCCCGAAGCCGTCGGTCTTGGGATGTTGACCATGGGCATCATTGTACCCCCAGTCGGATATTTCCTCGGATGGATAAGGGATTACTCTGGAAGCTACGTCACATGCATAACAGCGCAAAATATTCTCTTAGTCATACTCCTTGTTGCGTGGATCCCTGATATGTTATACTTATTAATGAAAGAAAGAAGACAGAAGAAGTTAGATGCAGAACATTCACAAACGTAGGGCCTGATTACTTTGTAGGTGGAATTAAAATATTAAGTATTTGGAAATACTCTCAAGTGCTTTGCACTCTTTTGCCTGGAAAGGCAGAAGTTTAGTTTCATAAGAAGAGCCAAAACGACAAAGGGTTTTTAGTTCAAGATATTAATTAATTATCAATTTGTAAAAAAAGATATTATGTATGCTATTTGATTGGGAAAATATTGAAAGTAATTGAAGAACAAGAGAGGCAAGAATAGTTCCTACCTCTAAATATTACTGGGAGTTTTGCCTTGTTAAAGTATAAAGTTTTTTATATTCTGTAATATCATAGAAACGCTTTAATGTGAACAAAGATGGGTCCATTGTATTTCTGTGAATGGTACGTCTTCCATAAGTTGAAAACATTTATGGAACTTCAAAGTTTTTATACTGTGGTCCAGTGGTCATTGATAGACTTAAATATAATTTGTCTGTGACCAAAGTACCTGAAGAATTTAGCGTCGCGGCTGTGAATTCATGTTAATATTTATTATAATGAAAATATTTATAGTTAACCAGTTAGTACTTATTTTAAATTGACGAGAAGAGAGGTACAAATGAGGTTATATGTATTACTTCCTAATTAGTTTAATGTTTATTGATAATATCTGTCAGTGAGTGAGGTAATTACATGATGGAGCAATCGATTCCATCGTGTAGAAATAAAATAAAATGAAATGCAATGTTGTATATTAGGTATGTTTAAAAACCTAGCAATGTTGAAAACAAGACTTAATTTATTAGATAGTATGTAATATTTTTTGTATAGTATGTTTCTAGTCTAATTATAATTGCGTAACGTTATTATGTATGTATATCTGAGTAACATTTATGATGTTGATTACAGTCTATTTAATAACGTTTATTTTTATTGTTTTACTGACGGAGAGATCTGTGTGAGTTCAATACCTCTATGTAAAGCTGAATTCACACTGACGTGAATCCCACGAGGCATGACGATCGTTGGTGGTACGTACGACGGTGACGTCTTCTACATCTATGTATATCTTAAAATATATTAAAAATTAAAGTCGCTTTTGGTGTCTGTCAACTGTGACCACGGTATTCTTCTAAACGACGCCATGGATTGTGATGCTGTTCATCATTTCAAGAATTTATTCCGGTCTATCGACAATCAACTCAGCCTACCGCAGTCCACTGCTGGACATAGGCATTTCCCAGGCTGCGAACAGTTGTCCTGTCTGTGTTTTTTATTCTTGACTTCCGACATTAAAGTTATTTTTCACTTACCCTCTTCACTGTAGTCAGTTGGTTTTTGTTTTGATAAAATAATATATAAAATATACATTATTTATAACTCTTTAGTTGTGGTACCTATCCCACATAGATTCTTATTCCGGTTATTAATAATTATTATAGCGTAAATAAAGAAATCTCGAAGTTTTGCCAAGTCGTAAAAACTGTGCGAAGCAGGGGTGGGTCGCTAGGCTTCGTGCTAAAGAAACGCATGTTGTGGACAAGCCAAGCCAAACTGTCCAATACTGATTCGAAAATTTTACTAGGCATATCACATAAAGAAAAGAAAGAAAGAAAAAATGTTTATTCGGCACAATTATAACGTACATTACAAACAAAAAAAAATTACACATACAATTTAGCCAAAAGCCTCGTGATCAAGCAATAAAAGGTTGACAATTTTATCCATTGCTTGATGTCAAAACCCTCCAAGGATAATATACACACATTAATCTGTGTTGCGGCAGGCAAATGAAAATAAACAAACAAATACAAAATGCCGATTGCAGAGTGGAAAAATAACTACTCATACTCGACATCACGTACACACACATACCCACATACACATTGCCATAATTGGCATTTCGTATTATCATGTTTACTTGACCTTATTTTGATAAAAAAAAAACATTCTTATATTTAAACTACCGTAATTGTAGCCACAATCAACGGTTATCTGAAGAAAACAGCTGAAGAATAATTTCTATATATATAATAATAACTCTTAGAGTAAGTATCTAAGTACAGACGCCAGCACATCAAGCTACCCGAAACTCAAATTTTCCCAATCAACTTTGAATCTAATGCTTTAGCGATAAAATTGAAAATCTATTAAAGTTTGACAGATTGTAGTAGCTTGATGTGCTGGCGTCTGTACATCCATGAGAAATCTATTATCGTTTTCAAACAGTCACAAATAAATTCTATTAACCGATTCAGCAATTAAAATGCATTTTTTTACAGTTATCTCATCTGATATTGGAGTGTTGATCGCCATGTCTTGCCTCTATGGTGTTGGCAGGCGTATGACCATCGTCGCGAAGAACATTGCGATATCTGACTGCTAGGTGGGTCAAGTGCCTGCTGCCGTCTGTCTTGGGATATTGACTGTGGGCATTATTGTATCCCATAGTCGGCCATTTCCTCGAATGGATAAGAGATTTCTCTGAAAACTTCATTTCATGCATAACAGCGCAAAATATGCTGTTAGTCACACTCCTTGTTGCGTGGATCCCTGATATGTTATACTTAGGGCTGATTCTACCAACCTCAGATATCTTTTATCCGTTGAATAAAATTGACGTCTGACAGTCTGTTCTAGCATGGACGATCTGTCAAAAATTCAAATTTTTTTCTCAGCATAATACTTATTCTAGGTATCGAGTTTGGTAAATGCGCCCTTAGTAGTCAAAGAAAGAAGACAAGAAGATGAAAGCGAAACAACTGCAAACATAGCGACAACTTGATGTTACTGTGTAAATGAAAAATGAAACTCAATCACTATTGCGAAGCTATCATGATAAGACAAAAAATTGGAGTACCATGATCGTGAAAATTTTCTCTTTAAGACGCTGAGAACCAATATTGAGCTCCGATGTTTAGGTATTTTTAGCCACGCCCACTATTTCTCCGATATCCTAGCGCCATTCCTAAAAGGATGTGATACAGCGAACTACCAAGGATGAAACAAAGTGACGCGGTCAATAATAATTACCAATGAACCAATAGAGGGCGCTCTTATATATTTATTGTTCTGTATGAAGTGCTAAAATCAAATTAGACAAGGCGATTAAAAAAACAAATGAATATTTTTACCCCTTTTTTAAAAATATTTTAAGTATTTACACTGATTTTTTTTAACTATTTACACTGAATTAGACGCTGACAAGAACCAAATAGGCTTGTCTCAAACCATTTTTTAGCCAAATCTATACAGTTTGTAACGGCGAAAAAAATATATGTTAATCTTGAACATATTTCTGAGAACCCTGTTGTATTCAAAACAGGTTTTTGAAAAGTTTTCTTGATACAATAAAATGGTAAACTAACCTCTTAAAATGATCTTTTAACAAAAATATCTCTATTAATTATCGATGTACATTGGAAAAATTTATAACAATAACGTATCATATTTAAATACAGAACTTGGTTGTTTTTTATTTTTGACTACTCAACCTATTTTTAAGTAATTAATTATTTTTTGGTTTGTATAAAGTTACGAGCGTCGCGTCATCGCGCTTCTCTTTCTTATGTATGCAATCCGACAGTGATCGCATAGACGCGCGGCTAGACGGATGTATGTCGCTTTGCCCCGCTATCCGTTCATTTAATATTTTGTTTTTTGAGAACTTATTTTATTTTGTTCTTTTAGCTACAATAAATTGTAAAAATATTAGCATTAGCACGTAGACATTTGTATAGGTGATTTTATAAGTTGTACAGGTACATATAGTTCTAAGTTGTGTAAATATTTTCTGTGTAAAATGGGAATCAAACAAAAATGCCGGAGGCCAGCAAAAAAGTGCTTCTATAATAATAAACAAAAACATCTCATGGAAGTAGTAAAGTAAGTAATTTTTGTAATGTAATATCACAGTATAATTATATACAGTATTGTAACTCGGCCGTATCTTGGACATAAATGCCTACAGCCGCGCGGTACGTAAACATGCGATAGGGCTGCCCGCCTCTAGCATTTGAATTACATTTGCCTACTTTGCGTTTCCATTTAGTTTTGTGATTGTAATATACTTTATTTTATATAAAAAAATAAAATAAGTACTTTGTGAATTGAATAGAAAGTGTTCAACAAAAATGCATGTTGTTTTTTGATTGGTAGATTTAATTAAAAAACCGTTTATGTTAGAATAAAAATCGGTCTTATAAATTTGCGACCGAAAAATATTTGCGCCTTGACTGAGACGTACGAAACGCTTTATTATCAAATTTTAAAGTATAAAAAATCCGCATTCTAATATAAAGCTTAATTAAAAATTGTTTTGGGAAACATGGACAAGGTGGGGAATTCCAATCTTTACAAACTTCAACACCTACCTACTCAACTACAATGCAAGAAACAGCTGACGAGTAATTTTAATAACTTTTTATCTCAGCTTATTAACGTCTCTATAAATTAGGTACCTACAACTCGCAACAACTCAAAACAAAAATTCTTTGGTCACCAATGCCAAGCTGAACAGCTGGCTACGAATGTTTAATCACAACCCTCTCAAACATCTAAATATTCTGTGAATATCTCATGAGTCTAGCTGTTGTTGTCGTTATTAATACCGAGAAAAAAAAAACGGTTTTTTGTGGTATAATTGTTGTTATAGCAGCAGCAGAAATACTTAATCTGAGAAAATTTCAACTATTTAGTGACAGACAGATGGTCAAATTTATTTTTTTCTAGTATTATTCATACACACAGTACAATAAACAACTATTATTAATAATAAAATACCACGTCTTTACTTTGAATTATACAAACTAACAAAACAAAACACACATGTCCCGAGGTTTCTAACACAAGCGTAAGTACCTACCGTATCATGATTCATGAACTGCCTATAACTACCTATTTCACTCTTGTCAATCACTTTCCTTTACTCTATTCACTTTACACCAGACATCGTTTTTTTCGGGAGATAAAAGGAAATACTTATCCATTAAAAAGACACATTATGTACCTACCTACTAGTAAGTAAAATTATTTTATAGTCTTACCTTTCAAAGTTTCCAGGTAATCTAAAAAAAGTTATCCCTGGACGAATTCATGCAACCAAAAACAGCACAATTTATCCTACTCGTCATATTAAATATGTACTTGAACTTATTTTTAGTGAAAAATCCGCGGTTATTGTTAAAAAAACAACACACCGACCGTTCGTCACTGCGGCACAGTCGCGACTGTCTGCCTGCCGAGCGAATGCCGAGATCGAGGCGCGTAGGCATAGCTCGCGCATCGTCCGTTTGTATGAAGATAGAATACTGCATATAATTATACCGTGGTAATATTGACAAAATAGGTACGAGAACAAAAATTAGATTTTTGTACAACCCATAGCGTAAATTCGACTATAATAATATCGTTAGGTTGGTCTAGTGGTATTAGCTTAGGTTCTAAAGAGCGAGTTCCGAGTTCGTAGCCGGGAGAATTTTTAGCAAATTTGAAATGGTTTCTTTTTTTTATTTATTTGTAATTTTGAGGAAATTTTCATTTTTTTATATTTATTTTTATATAAAAAAAAATATATATACATATAAATATTTTAATTATTAATTTTCTTTACAGTAAAAAGAGACGTTTGGCGAACAGTTTAGAAGCAGGTGAAGCTTCGGAAATTGTTTTTCACCAGTAAGTTTGTAATAATTACAGACGCCAGCACATCAAGCTACCTGAAAGTGTCAAATTTTTCCAATCAACTTTGAACCTTATGCTTTAGTGATAAGGTTCTAAATCTATTGAATAAATTTTACAGATTATAGTAGCTTGATGTGCTGGCGTCTGTACATACTTATACAGGTTGAAATTGAAAACATGTGACTAAACGAAATGGGAGATTGTACTACTCAACATTATGAACAACTTTAGTAAAGGGACGAAAACTGCAGTCGCGAATAAAAAAATCAGGTGTTCCTTACATTTTGACGAGTTATGCAAACATAAATGTAATGCAATAGATTTAGAACCTTATCACTAAAGCATACGGTTCAAAGTTGATTGGGAAAATTTGACACTGTCGGGTAGCTTGATGTGCTGGCATCTATACTTATTACAAACTTACTGGTGAAAAACAATTTCCGAAGCTTCACCTACTTCTGAACTGTTCACCAAACGTCTCTTTTTACTGAATAAATATATATTTTTTTTAATATAAAAATAAAACAATGAATTTCCTAAAATTACAAAATAAAAAATGGATCCTATTCAAATTCTGTAAGACTTGGGTTGGTTACGAACTCTAAACTAATTCGCCAGAACCTATGCTAATACCACTAGACCAACCATGCGTTATCGTTGTTGATGAATTTGCGCTATGGGTTGTACAAAATAGCCTTTAAAGTACCTATTTAATTATAATTTCATTTTTGTTCGTGTACGTGTTTTTTCAATATTACATTATAAAAAATTACTTATTTTACTACTTCCATGAGATATTTTTGTTTATTAGCTTAAAAGCGCTTTTTTTGCTGGCCGCGGCATTTTTGTTTGCTTCCCATTTTGCACAGAAAATATTTACACAACTTAGACCTATAATTATGTGCAACTTATAAAATATCCTATACAAATATGTTTACGTGCCAATATTTTTACAATGTATTGTAGTTATAAAAACATAATAAAATAAGTTGTCAAACAACAAAATATTAAACGAACGGATAGCGGGACTGCGGGGCTGCGGGGCAAAGCGACATACGTCCGTCTAGCAGCGCGTCTATGCGATCACTGTCGAACTACATACATAAGAAAGAGAAGCGCGATGACGCGACGCTCCTAACTTTACACATATCATAAAATAATTAATTACTTTTATATAAGTTGAGTATTCAAAAATAAAAAACAACCAAGTTCTGTATTTAAATATGATACGTTATTGTTATAAATTTTACCAACGTACGTTGATGAGTAATACAGATATTTTTGTTAGAAGATCATTTTAAGAGGTTAGTTTACTATTTTTTTGTATCGAGAAAACTTTTCAAAAACGTGTTTTGAATACAACAAGGTTCTCAGAAATATGTTCAAGATTAACATATATTTTTTTCGCCGTTACCAACTGTACAGATTTGGCTAAAAAATTGTTTGAGACAAGCCTATTTCGGTCTTGTCAGCGTCTTAACTGCTGCTACCAAAGAATCCACTAACGCTAACTTTTTTACTTATATTATCAGTTGCTTATAGTTAAGCATACATTAATCATTACGTAACTTTTAAACGGTATGTTGTGATTTTAATCTACTTTAAAAAATAATGCAAAGTACACTTTTTGCGGCAAAAGTACGATCACATAATTATATTGAAATTATTTGTTACTAAAATAATGATGTCTCCAGTCTAATAATTTGAATAAACAGGTGTGTTTCTCATTTTGTTTAAATAAACGAATGCCTCTATACTCTATTATAAGGTCGGGTACAGACGGAGTTAGCCGCAGTGACAAGTGGCGTTTTGGCGATGCGCTGTATATTTTCGTGTATTTTAGACGTCGTCTATGCAAATGTGGACATGAGACGAGTCTACAGGAGACATTACGCTTACGGCAGTGACCGCAGCTCCAGCGAGCTGTACAAAAATAACAGGCACTGGTGTGAAAATTAAATTAGGTTGGATGAACTGACCTTTTCACGCGAATTTCTGTGAAATTTTCACTTTACACATGTACACAGCTACATGGCTTTATTGGCGCATTAATGACATTGACAGGGCGGCGATTTCGGTAAGCATTTGTGGTATTGAAAAACAAGATGGCGGCATTAGTTTCGATTTAGGCCACGCGCCAAAAGATTCTTGTACAACCTTAATTAGTGTTTTAGACGCCATCACAATTTTTGGAACGAAGTCCCTAATCGCACGTTAAACTCTGCACACACACACACATTACACATACATAACTAGGTACTCTATAAAACATCAGTCCGCTACTACCTCATTCCTGTATTTTTTAGTGATTACTTTCTATTTTATTTTATCTGAAAATGTGACATATTATAATGTAAAACTAATCTATTGACATTAAATTAACTGAGATAATAATCACATTTAGGCTCATTGCAAATGATATAAATTGTAGTAAGTATGAGATTATAATATGAAAATGATAATTTGTTTATTTTATTTAGTTTATAAGTATGACATAATGTATAATAATAATTAATATTTTTTAAATTAATCTATATCAACAAATTATATGAATAATGATAGCATCTTAAATTAATTAAAACCTATCGCCTATATATTGCTGTGCCCTAGCAGGGTTCATTGTTTGGAACTATCATAATGTAACAACCTGTAAACAACATGAAATGCAATAAATGAATGATTATGATTATGATTATGATCACACCTGACAGAATTGGAACATTGTGACATTCACGACACTTTAGCTATAGTATGTTTGGGTACGTGTGATATAAAAGAGCATCGCTAGAATAATGTGGTCGTTTTAGCGCCTGTTATTTTTTTACTAGAGTTAACTAGATGCGCATTTTGGTCGAACATTTACCTTGCCACTTACTATTTCTCACCGTGAGGAGGCCAGTGACCCAGCAGCGGGAACATCATAGGCTGATTATTGACAATGGCAGCTCTTGAACGCAGTTTAGATGTGCTGATCGCGTTCAGTTTCATTAGTGCAACCCGCACTTAATCACTACCACTCGATAAAGCAGGTAGACACAGGAAACCGCACTTCTAAAAACTAGTGAAAGATCAAGACTTTTGTGAGCCTACTAGAGAACTTAAGGTGATTGCGCAGTGGTAGACCGCGAAATTCAAATTTTATTGCGTTTTTTGCAATTTGCAGGTCAGTATCAGGTTGTATCTTGATCAAAATTTGATTCGCGACTTTAACAGGCATGTATCTAAAGAATTATAATCATTAGAATCATTAATGCATCTTCCTGAGTGAGATTTGTACCACAAGCACTTTTCCATAAGAGATTTCTTCTTGTGGTACAAATCTAAGTTATTAGATACGTACCTGTTATAGTCGCGAATCAAATTTTGATCAAGATACAACCTAAAAAAGACCTGCAAATTGCAAAAAACGTAAAAAAAATTGAATTTCGCGGTAACCACTGCGCATTCACCTTAATGTTTTTTTGTAGAAATGAGTACTGTTTGACTCTTGATTACAGAATAAATTTAATTATTCACCTCGGAAGATGACAAAATAAATTACGATGCTGACGTTGAAAATTCCAATGTTATACTTGGCAAGTATAGGTCACGAGGCATAACGAATCCCATTTTCCGCCCTCCAAGGGAAAAGAATGAACGAAAAAAAACACGAAAATGAGTTACAAAAAGGAGCAAGCTCTAATATGGTTTGAGTCATTTACTGTTTAGATGAAGTAAAAACCCAAAAGTTGACTGGTAGAAAATGCCTATGGCATTAAGTCCACCTCTGTACAATACATGTATGTGCTTGAAGTATTAAATAAATAAAGTAGATTGACTTGTGGGTTGTCTGTATAGTGTGTGGACCTTTAGCACTAATTATTTTGACGTAAGTATCCTTAACGTTCATCTGCCTAGTTCTTTTGAATAATACTTGTCAAAAAATAGTGAACTTAGCAAAGGACCTAATCTGCATTCGCGATTTATTTGCCAAAAATCTAAACAAATATGAGTTTATGGACAAACAACTTTAAAACCTACAAAATAATGTTCAGTTTACGCTACAACTTCAAACATTCTTATAACTTTTTCAATAGTGGTAGTAGTGATATTTGTTTAACTTGAAACAATAATAATTTAAAACATAAGTTTGAATAGAATTTACAGTCAAGCAAATTGACTCTACGTCAATACAAACAACTGTCAATACAACGGTCGGACAATTTAAACTGGTACGCAATTTTCTTGAGAAATATTTTCCCTGATTTTATCTACGCATTATCATCAGTCACCCTACTGCCATTTACTCAATTTACACAGAATGGCATCGACATCGACGCGCAAACTGTAACCGTGAATTCAGCACATGGCACACAGGGGTATTTGACTCCAAAATACGGACAAAATTATTTTGCGGTTGCCATTTACTCAATTTACACAGAATGGCATCGACATCGACGCGCAAACTGTAACCGTGAATTAAGCACATGGATGGTTCTATAGGTATCCCCTAGCTTAGAAGTTTATCGTCGGTTATCCAAAAAGACCTACGCGGTCAAAATGTGTGGAACAGCGAAAAATTTTTAATGCAGGAGGGTGCAGAATTATTTATTGGATCCATGGTAATGATCCCTGCCACCCAATATATGGGACTGGCCGGTGCAATGTCTATTCTTCTTCGCAACGGACGGTATTCGAATTGACGACTAAAGGCCGACCGCTTAACTGAGACGTTGCCTGAGGTAGCAGCGCGGTACGGGAGGGGTGTGGTGACGTGATGCGAGAACTCAGTGATTCGTCAACTTGTCACAACTATTACCCCTCCCGCACCGCTCAGCTACCTCAAGCAACGTGTCAGTTAAGCGGTCGGCCTATAATTCTATCTATCATTAAACACAAATCTCCTTTCTCATTCATTCTTTTCCTGTTATATCCAGACGATTATAAGAATATCTGGTATCAGTAATAGCCTCTTATCTCTTGTGTTTCAATTATTCAGGAACAGATTTAGAAACGAGGAAAACCATCGCCTCTGTTGTAATAGATATAGGCAGATATAAAGTGAGTAGATAGAATTCCTTAAAGCCAGGCTTAGGATAAGATAATGCTAATCCCTGCTGTAAGGAAATTCTGTTTTGTGAAGTCATAAATACCAGAGGACTTAAAATATCGTAACATTATTTTGAGATGATTTTTTGAATGCTTGGTCGGATTTCCGTCGAGATTGTAAGTTCTGTGGGTTTTCAATTCTAATAACGGGCTGCGATGATGAAATTTTTTTTCGCTAAATTTTTCCGTTATTGCTTGTTTCTTAGCCGTTGGTGCTGCGCCTGATCTCTCTCTGGTCGTGTCGGATTACCGTCCCATCGGATTATGAGAGTGAGGGAAGAGTGAGTGCACCTGTTACTGCGCACACACTTGTGCACTATAATATCTCCCGCGTAGATATGCTACCCTCCGCTGAGATTGGCAGCTTATAGCCTTTAAGGAATTCGGTCTAGAGGACTTTTAGATCCATCAAAATCAGTCTTACTACTACGTTTCGTGTTACCTAGTAAGTGGATTGTGGAGGCCAGATCTAGACTGTAACTCCATGTAAAATACTGGTATTCAGCTGCATCCATTTAGACTGGAAGCCGACCCAAAAATAGTTGGGATAAGGCTAGGCAGATAATGATTCATGTTGTAATCAGACAGTTTCAAACCCACCACATCTAGCTCTTCAGTTCAGAATTTGTCGAACGTATCTTATTGCAGATTCTACCAATAATGATGACAGACTAAAGACTAAACTAATATAAGACAACATAGCATAATCAGCCTATAATGTTCCCGCTGCTGGGACACAGGCTTCCCCTCTTGGTGGAGGGAGTGGGTACGTAATTCACCACGCAGGCCCAGTGCGGGTTGTGTCATGTCTTCGAATTTTTGGTTCTAGGACATATCGGTTTCCTCATGATAATAATAAAGCGCATGTCTGGGTTCGAACCTACGAACTACAACTCGTAAGTCGTGGTCGTTACCAACACTGCTCCACAAGAGAACATATACAGGGTTATTGGAAAAACACCAACAACCTCTTATGAGGTCATTGTACTCATCATTATGAACAACTTTTACTATGGGACCAAACCTGATATCGCGGAAAAAAAATCAGGTGTTCCCTACATTTTGACAAGTTATACGAACATTAATGTAAGGAACCGCAGATTTTTTTTTTTCGCGATTTTAGGTTTGGTCCCTTAGCAAAAGTTGTTTATAATGATGAGTACAATGACCTCTTAAGAGGTTGTTGGTGTTTTTCCAATAACCCTGTATACCTACTTACAATTTCATCACAAATGTAACGAATCTCACAAAAATCCCTCAGATATAGCTCAATAGCTAAACATAAACGATCTCTTCCAAAATACCTCATGTATAATGCAGATAGCCGCACAGTGCGTACTTACATCGTGCCACGTCGCAGCCAGACGGTCACCGACACGCATACAAGATGAACAGATTTGTCTTGTAAACACCTCGATCTCTTACAAAGAATTTGATGAAAATATGTTTTATATCAGAAAGCTTATAAGAAGTCGTTTTCTGTGAATGTTATGTGAAATTATTATTATTATTATTATTATTATTTAAGCCTTTTATTTCCCAAAACTTTTAAAATTAGTTACAATATTATTATAAAATATACATAAATCGTTCATTATAATCTAACTAATAATATTTAATCATGCATTTTAAGAATTTGAATAAAATAATATAAATAATCAATTTTATAAATTGAATAATGTAAAATAATTAATTTCTTGCCTAATTAGTATTGGGTGCCCATTTAAGGGCGAAGGCCTCCTCCATCTTTCGCCATTTCTCTCTGTCTTGGGCCATTCTAGTCCAGGCGGGGCCGGTCACGGCCTTAATATCATCGCACCACCGGCGCCTGGGTCGGCCTCGGGTGCGTGGTGTATCGCGAGGGTACCAATGGAGGACCCTCTCACTCCATCGTCCATCTGTGGCTCTGGCTACGTGTCCTGCCCATCGCCATTTCAACTTGCACGCTAATTCCACAGCATCTATTATTTTTGTGCATAAACGTATGTCTTTATTTCTTTTACGGTCTCGGAGTTTAATTCCTAACATACTCCTCTCCATTGCTCGTTGGAACATTTGAAGTTTGTTTGTAACTGCCTTTGTTAGTGTCCAACTTTGACAACCGTAGAGTAGAGTAGGTAGTATAATGGTGTCCATAGCTTTCTTTTTCAAGCGAAT
This sequence comes from Globia sparganii, assembly GCA_949316385.1. Taxonomy (NCBI): domain Eukaryota; kingdom Metazoa; phylum Arthropoda; class Insecta; order Lepidoptera; family Noctuidae; genus Globia; species Globia sparganii. The sequence continues at coordinate 15,780,094 of OX438653.1, read as the reverse complement.
CGGGATGCGTGATTTAAATACTTCTTTCAATGACCAATATCTTCTCCATGCCCTTTTTATTCTGCGATCCACTTCAGTTTCTGTCGGTTTGTTAAATGTAATGTTTTGCCCAAGGTAAACACAGTTATCTACGTATGCGATTGTCGTGCTTTGTATCACCGTTGGAATTCTTATGCAGTTGGTTAAAAGGCACGTCTTTTCCGCGTTCATGTGGAGACCACATTTTCGACTTTCCTTATCTAAAGACTTCAGCATGCTCTCAAGATCTGCATGTGTTTCGCTCAACAAAACAATGTCATCTGCGAAGCGGAGATGATTGAGAAACTCGCCGTTTATTTTGATACCGACATCGCGCCAATTTAGCTGTCTGAAGATATGCTCCAAAACTGCGTTAAATAGATTTGGTGAGATAGGATCACCCTGTCTGACTCCTTTTTGGATGTTAAATGGCTCTCCCTTTTTCTCCAGTTTAATTATTGCTTTGCTGTTTTTGTAAATTTCTTTCAAAATATTTATATATTTTGTGTGGACTCCTTGTTCACGAAGAGAGCACCATAGAGATTCATGGGAGATAGAGTCAAACGCTTTGGAAGGCTACGTAGAGCTCTTTATTGTGTTCATTGTACTTCTCAATTATCTGTGTTAGCGTGAAAATGTGGTCGTTTGTAGAGAAGCCCGATCTGAATCCAGCTTGTTCTCTAGGTTGGTTTTCGTCTAAGGTCTTTGAGATCCTTTTTAGTATTAGGCTGGTAAATAATTTATAAAGTGTCTGTAGCATACTCAGTGGTCTGTAGTTGTCTATACTGCCTGGATCCCCTTTTTTATAGAGTAAGGTTATGATCGCAGTATTCCAGTCAGGTGGTATCGACTCTTGTTTCAAGATTTCGTTGAATATTTTGGTTAATATAGGTGTTATTGGTTCTCTAATAGCTTTTAATATGTCATTTGTTATTTGATCTTCTCCAGGGCTTTTCTTTGTTTTCAGTTGATGTATGGATTGGCTAATTTCGTACTCCAGAAATTCCGGTACACAGTCTGAATCGAGTGGTTCTAAAACTAGGATTGAGTCTTCGTGCGAGGCAGGATGTTCATATAACCTAGTATAAAATTCTGTCGCAACTTTTAATATATGGTTTCTGTCCGTTACTTGGTGACTTTGTTTTGTAAGTTGTGTAATCCATTTTTTGCTGGAATCTAGTCTTTTGTAAGCTCTTCTGACTGATGCAAATTTCTCTAATTCATATTCAATAATATTATATCTATGTTCTTTTGATTTCCTTTGTATTTGCTTTCTAATTAATTTGTATAATGCCGATAAGTGTTTCCTTTCTATGCTAGTTTTATTTTTCTTTTCTTTTAACAGTTATGTGAAATATTCTAGGAAATTTGGATTCTGCAGCTAACTATATTTTTTTCTCTCTGTGAGAAGGTATAGGCCTTAAACGTGGGCCGAGTACGGGTTGTTAGATGTTACATTTCTTTGAATTGTTGGTCCTAAGCCATGCCGATTTCCTCACGATGTTTTCCTTCACCGCTTTTGAGAGCAATGGTAATGAAATTGGCAGCGGGATTGTCCGAAAGGGTTACCGCTACCCCGGAACATAAAGGGCTAAGGAAGGAACACGGGTGGGTTATAGTCAGTAAGAGTCTGACGCTCCCTTCTGCTCCACCCAGAGCGGGAGGGGTCTTTTGATGATTTCCCATCCTCAAAAAAAAAAGTACATTAGAAAGTATACAATTATGTGTACGCTTTCATTATTATAGCATCTACCAACTTTTGCCCGAGGCTTAACCCGTGCAGTTCCAAAATTACCCCACGGGAACGTACTACCGGGGTGAAAACATGTCTTATCCAAGTTCATGGTTTACCTCTGTACCAAATTTCATTCAAATCCGTTCATTATCATTGTAAACGACTAATTCGGTTTTCTAAGAACCTACCTTGTAAGTGACCAAGAAATTATACTCGGCTAATCCGGTTCTCTATAGACCAACAAATCAGTCGCGTATTCGGGTGCATGGGTTGATGGTAGCTGTGAATATAGCCAAATCAAACACGTTCTCGAGAATAAAGAAGTATTTGTAATCAGAAACACAACACGGGTAATATACAATCGGTCACAACACAATAATCAGCCTTACATGCTTAAACAATTCACAGTCATAACAACAATACTCACTTATATAACTTTAAACTATTCGCACAAGGCGGAGCACGACTCAAGCTAACACATTTATACAAACAGGGCCCCACCGGTACTAGGCAGAGACATGTGTTGCTCGGTTGGAGGCTAACTGTTGACTACTTGAAGACTTACTAGAGACTAACTGGAACACACTGACTCAACTGGCCGGGCGGGTCTCTTATATAGTCTCACCGGCACAGCGCACTACGTGGTATGAGCTTACAATAACATTTTTGCTCCCAGCCAATCACAACAGGCACACCAATGGCGAGGGGTGTTGAAGGGGAACGGGGGACGTGGTACGGAGGCGGGGTGCGGGAGGAGTGGAAAACCATTGTTCGGCGTGTATTTCTTCTAGCGTGTACATATATGTATCTGAGACTTATATAATTATTATATTTCGGTACACACCAGTCTGACTGACAGGAATAACTAATTTTTACAACTCTAAGTAGTCAGGTTTTGATGATAAAGCCACTTTTGAAACACTATTGGGCGAGTCCAATATCAGACAGGTTTCGACTTGTCGGTTTCAAACTATTATTGGCGAGTCCAATCTCAGACAGGTTTCGACTTGTCGGTGGCGATACTTTATGACGAAACACAATGGAATTTTTATAATTCTCTTGGTCTTTTGTTATACAGACATACTTTATAATAAATCAGTTACTTATTTATCACTTATAACTATAGGTTGTTGTGCTCATCAACAATCCCACCCCCCGTAAGAGGGTTCAACCGATTACAGTCCCGTCGGTAGGGAGTACAACAACCTTTACAACGGGTCGACGCAGGACTCCGTGATTAGTTCTTACATCTACCACTCTTATTACTGAGTCTGCACCGGGGTACACATTTTCGATTACCCCTTTAGTCCACTGATTTCGAGGTTTACACTGATCTATTATTACCACTACGTCACCCACTTTTACGTTTGGCACATCACTTGTCCACTTATTTCGTTGCTGGAGCGTAGGCAGGTACTCGCGCAGCCATCGCCTCCAAAAGAGGTCGGCCAGCGCGTTCACTTTCCGCCACATACGGCGGGAGTCGACGTCGATAGCGTGCCCACGCGTGCACGGAGCATCCCCTGCGGCAGTGCCCAGCAGGAGATGGTTGGGGGTCAGCACCACCGGATGCTCGACGTCACTGCTCACGTACGTGAGGGGTCGGCTGTTGATGACGAGCTCGGCCTCAGCGAGGAGGGTGTACAGGACCTCCTCGCGAGGGGCTCGCTCTCGCAGCGTGGCCTTTAGCGCGTTCTTAACTGAGCGCACCAGTCGCTCCCAGCACCCGCCCATGTGTGGGGATGCCGGGGGATTAAAGTGCCATGCGATACCACGGCCTGTGGCTTCGCTTTCCACCTTGTCGTGGTTCATGTCGCGCAGAGCTGCGCGCAGTTCGGCGTCCGCGCCGACGAAGTTAGTGCCTCGGTCGGAATACATGTCCGAGGGTTGCCCGCGGCGCGCAATGAGGCGCCGCAGGGCCAAAATGGCTGAGTCAGCGCTCAGCGATGATGCCAGCTCTAGGTGGACAGCGCGGGTGGCGAGGCACGTGAATAACACGCCCCACCTCTTCTCCCTACGGCGCCCGAAGGCGACCTCCATGGGGCCAAAGTAATCGACCCCACAGTGGACGAATGCTCTCCTGGTGACCTCCAGCCTTGCGGCCGGGAGATCGGCCATCTTCGGGTTCACCGGCTTGGCCTTCTCTAGGCGGCACTGTTGGCAGCTGGCGGTGACTGCCTTGACTGTTGATCGTAGGTTGGTCACCCAATATTTCTCACGGACTCTGTTAACTATAAGTTCCTGGTTAGCGTGTAGAGCCGCGGTATGATACCTGTATACGAGACGGCGTGTGAGCGCATGCTTCCCATCCAAGATGATAGGGTGGCGTTCTCCAAACTCGAGCTCACTGCAGGCGCCCAGCCGGCCGCGTACCCTGACTAGCCCATCTTCGTACAGCATGGGGTCTAACTTGTGTAATTTACTGTCGTTGGGTAGCAGGCGGGCCTCCCGCAGTGCTGCGATGTCCGTTTCGTAGCTCTCCGTCTGTACCATCCGCAACAGTCGTGTCTCTGCCTCGCGTAAGTCTGCGGCTGTGACGGTGGGCGATTGACGCCGCTTGCGGCAGCGATCTGCAAAGATAAGCATACGCGCCACGACATATTGAGCGCGTGTCCATGTCGCCAGCCTCTCATATTGTAACAGAGGTTCCGTCAGGGTCCCCGTCGCGTGTACTCGCTGCACTCGTTCCAACTGCGCCTCCACCACCGCTTCGAGATCGACGCTCGCCGGCCACTGCTCCTGTGGGAAACGGAGAAACGAGGGGCCCGACAGCCACTCGTTGCCATTATTGGGCCAGTCCATGCGGGTGGCTTTGTCGGCGGGGTTCATCGCCGAGGGAACCCAGTGCCAGTCGGCTCTCTTTGACCGCCTATCTATCTCGGCCAGGCGGTGTGACACGAACCTTTGAAATTCCGATGCGTCTGAGTGTATCCACTTTAGGACGGTTTTGCTGTCAGTCCAAAGATATTTGGAGCTGATGGGGATGCCTAATTCCTTTTCTACTGTATCGGCCAATCTACAAGCCAATACGGCCGCTTGTAACTCTAGCCGTGGGACGGAAACTATTTTCTGTGGAGCTACTCTGGCTTTACCTATTACTATTGCGACATCTCTGTTTTGATTCAGATTTACTCCCGCTAAATAAGCTACTGCGGCGTAAGCACTTTCGCTTGCGTCGCCAAACACATGCAATTCTATTTCTTCTGTTTTTAGACCGTACCACCGAGGGATGGTCAGGTCGGTTAGATGGTGCAGTTTTTGCAGCCACTCAAACCACATTTTAGCCTCAGAGTCCTGTAACTTTTCATCCCACTGTATCCCTGTACGCCACACCCGCCTCATGAGTATACGTGATTGTATGATACATGGGTACAGAAAGCCTAGTGGGTCGAAGATCGACATTATGAACCTAAGGAATTCTCGCTTAGTGGGTACTGTTTCCCCTTCTATTATTTCTTTAGGAAGCCGTTTAAAGGATAAATCGAACGCTAACTGGTCCGTACTCGGCGACCAAATCATACCTAGTGTGCGTTCTGTGGTACCCTGACCCTTTTCTAAGGCCACCCGATCAGGCATCTCTACTTGTAGTCGGTCGCGTAACTCTTGAGAGTTGGTGACCCACCCCCGTATAACAAACCCGCCATTGGCGTGGATGTGGGTCACTTCCTCAACTAAACGGCTAGCTTGCGCGACAGACCACGCGCTGTCAAGGTAGTCGTCCATATAGTGTTTTGTATTTATGGCCGCTACTGCCTCGGGGTACGCTTCCTTATGTAGGGCGGCGTTTTTATTTAAAATGAAAATAGCTGATGTTAGAGACGACACGGCACCAAAAATCATTGAGTTCATAACGTAAACGTCAGGCTCCTTATTGCCGGCCGCGTTCCACAAAAATAATTGGGCCCCTTTGTCCTGTTCTCTGATCTTTACACGGAGGAACATGTCGGCTATGTCCCCCGTGAACGCGACGGGCCCTATTCTAAAATTAAACAATACGCCTAACAGAGAATTTAATAGGTCAGGACCCGCAAGTAGATTATCGTTCAAAGCGGTTCCGTTGTAAGTTGATGCGGCGACAAATACTAGTCTTAACTTTCCCGGTTTATTCGGGTTCTTTACTCCGAAGTGAGGTAGGTACCAAACCGGATCGTACCTGGTTGTACTTTCTACTTTACTAGCGTATCCTTCTGTTATTAGCCTATTGATTTGCGCCGTATAGGCGGTAGCGTACACCGGGTCTTTGTTAAGGCGCCGCTCAATGCCGGCTAATCGCTGGCGCGTGTGTTTGTAGTTGTCGGGCAACTGCGGGTTGTCTCGACGCCACAACAAACCTACTTCCCAGGTGCCGCTTTCTGACTGACGGCTAGTGGACTCCAGGATGACTTTTGCTCTTTCTATATCCTGATGAGTCCGAGGTACCTCTGATATTCCTATTGCTTCTAACTCGAGTTGACTTTTAATTAAGTTATGCAAATCGGTATCTGTCTCTATTACACAATTTATGGAATCTTCACTTGTGTGACTATTACCTACTGGTCCGTGCACTACCCACCCTAGACTGGTCAAAGAGGCAACCGGCTTACCTGACTTCCCTCGACGAGTATCCTGGCTGACAAGCAACTCCCAGTTGTCCTGCCCTAGCAACAGCAGCGGTCGGGCACCTCTCATCTCCTCGCATCCCAAGTGGCGAAGGTGGGCGTGCTCCGCCATCAATGCGGCGGGCACTGTTTGCTCGGGTAGGTCCAGTTGTGTTATGGTGCGGCACTTTATATTATATGACTGTTCGTTCGGTCCGCGTACTGACACACTGATTACGCGCGAAGAATTGTCCACTATTTCGTGACCGCGCGCACTTCTTAAAACTAATGGCACTTGTTTACCTTTAACGTTTTTGGCCAATGAGTCATCTATGAGTGACACGGTGGCCCCATCGTCCAGTAGGGCATAGCACTTTTTGTCCTCACCGTCCACTGACACACACACTGGTATCACTTTTAATAACGCCTTCCCATTGTAATCACTGACGTTAGTGACGCTCTCAGTACTTCTGTCGGCATGCAACAATGTATGGTGCGCGTAATTACACGAAGCGCACTTACTTGCACGACAGAAGTTCTTACTATGTTTTTTAATTATACACTTGAAACATAGTTTGTTCTTTTTCACGTGGTCCCATCGCTCGTTGACCTTTAACCCTGTGAACTTTTCACACTTTGTAAGCTTATGTAGCTGTCCACACAAAGTACATGCATCTGAGTCGGTCTTAGCCTGTTGCTCACTGTCTGTAGTTACATGTAAGCGTTGTACGTTTCTATTCTGTTTAAATGGTTGTACATTGCCTCGGGGCTTATTGGCATTATTAAACATTGTGGGCATGTCTGAGTTCATCTGTACATAATAGGATGTGGCTCGGGCTAGATGACTTAAGAAATCCGCGAGTAGTTCCAAGCTTGGTGACACTCGCACATCTATGCCCCGACTAGCTTCCATGCCCATCGCAAAGTCCCCGTATAGAGCACGTTGTATGGGTGTGAGTTTACTTAAGAGTTCACTTACCAGCTGTGGGTTATTCAGGTATCCATTTGCACGTACACTTTTCAGGAGCGATACACAATTACGCACTGTCGTAGAGAACTTTCTAAGTTCGCGCCCACTTTCTGTTACTTTAGGTAACGCGCGCACTTTCTGTAAGGCACATTCAAGCACTAAGTTTGGATGCCCGAACTCGTCGTCTAGTGTTTTCATTATTTCCGACGGGTTAGTACAAGTACGTAATAGGTCCTCCACTGCTAGCTTCGCTTCTCCCTGTAGTGAAGTCTTCAAGCGAGCTAGGTTTTCGTGCGTCTTAAAACTGTACAAAGTTGTTGTGTCATAGTACATATTCTTGTATGACAGCCATTCCGCTGGGTCCCCGTTGAAATATGGCAACTCGTATGCTTGCCTCGGTACTGGCCGTGGCCGCGCCAACTTGGTTATAGCGTCCGCTAACTGGTCGATTTTTCTATCCCGCGACCTACTTCTGTCCGTGTCGTCGGCGAACGCGTTATCCCACTCATGTGGTTCTCTATGCGGCGCTCGCGTGGTACCGGTCGTCGCGGCGGTGGGCGTCGCATGGTACGTGGGTTCGCGAAACTGCACGGACGCGGGCGCATACTGTTGGGGCACAGGCGTATTAACGGGTGGCGGTACTAACCTTTGTACATTTCGTGGGTTCGTGGGCTCGGGCGCCGGTTGCAGTGGCGGCGCTTTGAGTGTGACAACGGGCGTCGTTTCTTCAACCCATTCTTCTACACGCCGCGTTGTTTCTTCTCCTTCTGAACACGAGTCTTCTTCTGCGGCAGCGTCTATTTCAGCGAGGTCAACTTCGAGCTTCTTCTTAACCAGGTTTTCCTTCAGGCGCACTAACTCTCGTTCTGCCTCGTATTCAACCCTCCGTCGAAGATAGTCGGCACTTCTCTGACCGCTTTTCGAGGAGACGTGGCTCACTACGGATCTTACCCTCTGTACTATTTCCGATCTCGCTGGCGTGACATTTTCACGATGGTCGATGACGCGACCAGGCCCAGCCAGCGGGATCACAGGGGCAGGAACCGACGATGTTGTAGGTGCGATTGATGGTGACCCGGGTGCCATTTCAGACGGCACCCCTGAATCAGCTTCTAAACCTCGACGCTTATTCATTTCAGCTTCCAACTTTCGTACTTTGCTCCGTGTCGTGACCGTGCTTCTCTCACTCATGGCTATTGACAGCTAATCTGGCTATCGAAGGACCAACTTTGTAAACGACTAATTCGGTTTTCTAAGAACCTACCTTGTAAGTGACCAAGAAATTATACTCGGCTAATCCGGTTCTCTATAGACCAACAAATCAGTCGCGTATTCGGGTGCATGGGTTGATGGTAGCTGTGAATATAGCCAAATCAAACACGTTCTCGAGAATAAAGAAGTATTTGTAATCAGAAACACAACACGGGTAATATACAATCGGTCACAACACAATAATCAGCCTTACATGCTTAAACAATTCACAGTCATAACAACAATACTCACTTATATAACTTTAAACTATTCGCACAAGGCGGAGCACGACTCAAGCTAACACATTTATACAAACAGGGCCCCACCGGTACTAGGCAGAGACATGTGTTGCTCGGTTGGAGGCTAACTGTTGACTACTTGAAGACTAACTGGAACACACTGACTCAACTGTTTTTTTTTTTTTTTTCTATATGGCATCTCGTAGTTGACCTTGAGAGGTCGTGACTACTTAACCGGTCTATCCTGTGGTTGCCTTAAGCGAACTCAAAGCCTCCAGCCAGGGCAAGACTCAACTGGCCGGGCGGGTCTCTTATATAGTCTCACCGGCACAGCGCACTACGTGGTATGAGCTTACAATAACATTTTTGCTCCCAGCCAATCACAACAGGCACACCAATGGCGAGGGGTGTTGAAGGGGAACGGGGGACGTGGTACGGAGGCGGGGTGCGGGAGGAGTGGAAAACCATTGTTCGGCGTGTATTTCTTCTAGCGTGTACATATATGTATCTGAGACTTATATAATTATTATATTTCGGTACACACCAGTCTGACTGACAGGAATAACTAATTTTTACAACTCTAAGTAGTCAGGTTTTGATGATAAAGCCACTTTTGAAACACTATTGGGCGAGTCCAATATCAGACAGGTTTCGACTTGTCGGTTTCAAACTATTATTGGCGAGTCCAATCTCAGACAGGTTTCGACTTGTCGGTGGCGATACTTTATGACGAAACACAATGGAATTTTTATAATTCTCTTGGTCTTTTGTTATACAGACATACTTTATAATAAATCAGTTACTTATTTATCACTTATAACTATAGGTTGTTGTGCTCATCAACAATCATCATCACCAGCCTGTAGTAGTCCACTGCTGGACATAGGCCTCTCCTATTGCAAGCCATTCAACTCGATTTAACGCAACTCTCATCCAGCTGCTACGAGCCATCCTGCGAAGATCGTCGCTCCACCTTGCTCTGAGGGCGTCCCACTTTACGTTATAGCTAGCTGTGCCCGCGACTTCGTTCGTGTGCATGTTGGAACACAAATTATGTTTTTTTTTGCGCGGCACACTAATTTTGTGAAATAAAAGTAGCCTAAGGTACTCAATATAAAATTCTGCTCATCAAAATCGGTCCAACCGTTTCGGAGATTAGTCAAAACAAACAGACAGACAAAAAATTATGCATTTAGCAAAAAGCTGTTTTTGTAACATTACAAACAGAGACTTCAGTTTTATTTATTTGTATGTATAGACTGTACTTATGGATTATTTGGTAACAAAGATAAACTTTCCGCATCAAATGACGCGACAATTCCTTCAAAACAACCTCCGTATTTGAAGCAAGTCACGAGGTGTATTGTTCTCAACAACCATAATTACACATTTTGCCCAACTGAGCAACAATTGAGAGGCAACTGCCTCTTCTAGGTAAATGGGAAAGAACTTTATTTCACACCCACATTATACTATTAAATCAGCACCCTAATTGCAAACACACTTTCAGTCACAATCCAAGGGTTTTGAAGGCAATTCCTAATCCATTGCTTCATAGGTTTGAAAAATTCGACTGCTTTATAACGTAAATAACGCAATGAACGTGGCGGAACTGTCGAAATGAAAGACATTGAGATCAACTGTCTTTTTATTTAATGCCTTTACTGAATGGCATTAAGGGAATAATCATCATGACTAAAAAAATCTAAATGTAAGCAAAAAAAAAACTAGTAGTTGTGCTTCTTTTTAATAATTAAAAAATAAACATGTAGACTCCTTTTATGAAAGTAACTAACACACTCTTGCTTTCCGAAAATTGCACAACCTCACCAAGCAGACCTCGGCGTAATCGAAGGGTTTGTATTTTTTTGGATGACACTATTATCTATAAAAGACCAAAAAAAAAACAATCCACAAATACACACACACACACCCTCACAACACAAACATATATCCAAATCTGCCGTTCATTGATGGTTACTTTAATTTTAATTGAAAGTTTAAGCAGGAGTTGAGGCTTCGAATCATTGTAGTGATGTCTTTTTGGATCTTGACGGAAATAAAAATGCAATTACATAGAAGGTACCTTAAAGTGAGCTGTCATTCGATCTAATGCTATGCATTGACAACTCACTGAGAGAGAGAGTGTGAGATTTTTACAGAATATATCGGTATTAAGTATGTAATTGCATTTCTATTTTCGTCAAGATACAAAAATGATTGAATGTGATTTTAATATTATTAGTTTTAAGTTATGTTGCTGCGCCCTAACAGGGTCATGTAAGTATGGTTGTGTACATTGTGCATTAAATAAATAAATAAAAGACATTACATACAATTTCAAATTCTCAGTTCCGTTAGTTTAAGCAGGAGCTTAAACTAGGTTAGAAGGCCGCCTATTGTATATTTTCGTGTTCGATCAATTTTTTTTTTTCTGTGGTGTACAATAAAGTACATATAAATAAACTTTCAATTAAAGTAACTAATTAGTAACCATCAATTTGAAGAGATACAAACATCTTCCATTACGAGTAGTACAAACAATAACACGTCCTATCTAGAGATACCTGAACAAAATAATATCTGCTTTAATCTATTTTATTATTATTAATAAAATAGATTACAGTAGAAACTACTATTTACTACTACAGACTATCATGGTACCTTGAAATTACTACATATATTGTTGTAACGTCAAAGTTCAATAATACGGAAATAATTTTAATTAAGAGGATACGCGGGTGGTCTTTTCTTCATAGAAACGCTCTCGCCTGTTTTTTTATGATTAATGACCATAAAGCAATGATTTTTATAGAATAATAAATATTAACTACTTGTATGTCCCTATGTTTTCTTTTTTGATGATACGTTATTTTTATGAGCACTAAAACCCTAAAAAAGTGTACAAATTTGACCACTATTAATAAAAAAGAAAAACATAGGGACACAGTATATACCTTCTTATTCAGTTTATCAGTTTATGAAATATCTTTTAAATTGGTCTAATATTGGAGGAGGAAATAGGCGGGAGCCAAACCTCGAATTATGACTTTTGACTTAGGCTTTTTCAAGTCTCTCCGAGCTCATTCAGTTCTATGCTATAACACGGGACGCTCAAATTCTTGACATCTACGCACATTCAATCTCTAGGCAAAACAGGTTCAGCTGAAAATCTATATTTTGACTTTTGTACTTATCTAGAACGGTAAAGTACCATAGTACCATCAATGTTAGAAAGGCTTTATTCATTTACCTACTAAAGTTAAATGTTAACCCCAAAAAATAAAAATACCTTAATAAATTGGCCCGAATAAATAAATTACCAGTATCATTTATTTATTATCTATTTATATACCGTCAAACGGGGTGAATAAGAATGCAAGGGTGAATTGGGCCGAAACATAATTTGTTTAATGTCAATATAGTTTAATATAGTTTGTTGCCAAAAAGGACTCTAATGTGTTTGTTGTGTAATAAACGATTGAGTGCCTTTTTTGACAACAAACTACCTATATTATGTTAACGTTAAAATCCATATTAAAGTTTCGTCCCGATTCACCCCTGCATCCCTATTCACTCCGATTGTAGGCATACTTTATTGTAAACTAGAAAACATAGCAAAAAATATATTTAACACTACAAAACAAACAATGGGCGTGGGGCGGCCGTATCGCTTTTGTTCTCATTTAACATGCATTTACTAACTGACGCTCTATCGAACGAACAACTCGATTGTCGCTTCCAAACTCCTTTTTGCACGAGTAGCGCGATCATGCACAACTCCCGCAAAAAATACCGACTTATAAATTTCAGGAACAGCGAAACCCGCTTACATTCAGAGTGCATTATGAATATATTTGTGTTTAATTTTGCCGTGGCTAAATAAATTCATTCCCAGCTTCGCGTGAATCAGGAGGGTTCTTTTCCTATTTTCAGCCAAGATACAAGGATTATGCTTGCGCCCATAATTTTATGTATTTCGTTCTTTTTTGCCATATTACACCGTTTGCTATTATTAAAATACTGGGTTTAATAAGTTGCCACTTCTTCTCTAAGATTCGTTTCTTTATTTATTTAGTTGTTAAATTATTTTATCTGCGTGAGTAAGCCGTCTTCAGCTTGGAGGGTATTGGTATTGAATATCTTAGATATCAGGCTTTGAGTAGGTACCTGTCTTGTCAATAATGCCTGCCTTCATCAATTTGTAATAGACATTGATATGAGACAAAGGCGAAAGTCTGACAACCAGTCTTACCAAGGGGTATCGTATTGCCCAGTAACTGAGTTGTGGAGGTCAGATTGCAGTCGCTCCATGTAAAATACTGGTATTCCGCTGCATCCGGTTAGACTGGAAACCGAACCCAAGATAGTTGGTAAAAAAAAGATACTTAGTAAAGATGATGATGAGGCAAAAGTGATGGTTTTTCAAATAATTGTTTTTTTTTTCATTCTTAACGAGAAAGATTTCGTAAATTGTCACATGTAACACTATGACTTGCGACTACATTTTTTTAAAGTCTGAACTTAAGCAGTATGTATGGACCGTAGGCAGGCGTTGTGTAGTTTCTGCCTACCCCTATGGGGAAAAAGCGCGAGTATCAAACTGAAATAAAAACAAACAAACAAACGTTTTTGTCGTAGTTGCCGTTGTTTTTTTTTTCAAACTCTAAATGAAACACAGCATTTATTTCAATTAAACCATTTACATGTACTTTTAACCCTTTGGCCGCCACGGTCGTGTATAGACGACAAATGAAAACGTGCCCAACACGCCAATGCCGACAAGAAAACACCATGTTTTAAGTATAAACACAGAAAACTGAATTTAGTTTATTTATTTTGTACTTAAAACATGGTGTTTTCTTGTCGGCATTAGCCGACTGTGGCGTGTTGGGCACATTTTCATTTGTCGGCTATACACGACCGTGGCGGTCAAAGGGTTAAATAATCAAGGAGCCGGTCGGTACGAAAGATGAAGCTAGTTGCCCATTCCAAAGCCTAGTAGGTAGTTTCCTTTATAGAAGAACTCTTATTCAAAATAACAAATGCAGCCATGTAGAGCACACCCCTGCAGCTGACGTCACTATTTCCACAGTAAAGTATTGTGTTAGACAGAGGGCACACGAAATAAGCCGGCGGTTTGCAAACAGTGGGTATATTGTTTCTCCGTCCACAATGCTCTAAAGTACGCTCATACAGATTTAGGTTAGGTTTAGACAGATGAATCGTATAGAAAATTGTGGATTTATTTGAGTGGCTTTAGGTTTAATATTGGGTGATTTTCAAAATTTTTGTACAGTTACAAAAATGAAACAAAAATGAATATCGTTACAAAAGTGACCAATGTTACAAAAAAATAACAAAATGGAAACATTAGGGCTATTTCACAACACTATTAAAACTATCAAAGTCAAAAGTCAAAGTCAAATCATTTATTTCAAATACGAGTAGGCACTTAAAAGGCACTTTTGAACGTCAAAATTAAAAAATAGAATTGATTCTAGTCGCCCCTTCCAAAATGTAGTTTTCGTGTGGAGAAGAATGGGCAAGAAACTCCACCGAATGAAATTAGATCTTAATCGTTTATTGATAACATAAGCAGTCTTTTTAATTACAAAATCAGTCTCAGAATAAATTGTGCATTCCGTTTGGTCATTAAGTATTTATTAAAAAGTTTAGCCTACAGAAAACAAACCATTGGTGATGGAACTTACGGTTAAAAATTGTTAATTACTTTCACATAATTCAAAAAATAATTCCATTTTGAAATCGGCTTTGCTTCATATTTGTTACATCCTTTTTGTTACGCAACAAAAATATGTAACAAATCGTTACGAAAATGAAAATCAACGGTTTGTTGAATAACGACCTTCAACATTTGAAGGTTAAAAATAATGTTGTTGGACTTGTCTATCACCATAATCAAATTGAATTAATATTATTCTTTGAATTTACGCAAAAATAGTAAGACAGAGACTTATCGTTGTTTTTATAGCTGATCAACTAAAATGAAAACTTAATTGTGGAAAAAACACTACATCGCAAGAAGCACACGTTTCACAACAATGACACCTGCAGACGAAATGGCGGAGTAATATTTTCTTGTCATCTGATTGGATGTCTTTGACAAAAATGTGTTTCCATTATAGAATCTCAAATATCTACTAATATTTGTGTTACAATAATGATCAACAAAATTGAATGAAATAGAAGACACATTTTGAAAGGCTTATATTATAATTATTACATTAAGTTTTTTATTACAATTTTGTATAATTTACATAATAATTACCCATTAAGATATTGCGAAAAGAGAATTTACAATAAACATGAGTAGTTTAATCTTTATGATGGTTTTTGTAACGCACTCTCGCTTAGAGACACGAGGTAGATGTATGGAAATATTATCACACTAAGAGCATAAATGTCATATATTTCAGACTACTTATTTTTTTTTTAAACTGAAATGTTGAAATCCTTCTCAATAAACTTTTATTCAATGATAATAAAAATAATTTGATCGTTTCATATGTTATGCCTGGACAATATTCCGGGGGACGTTTTCACGTCCCACAATGTACATAAATTTTGAAAATCACCCTATTATGTTTTAAAACAAGGTCTATTTGTCAATGTTTATCGTAACTTAAGAGTTTTTTTTTTAGGAGAGAGAAGAGAGTGTTTTAAAAATCTATTTTTATAAAACTTCACTAGTTTGCATTAAACAGTCAGGAATATGTGGCAGACACATAGGAACCTGATTAGTTGCAAATATTTACGTCTAGTTGCACTATATTACTGGTCAAAATTGGCCTTTTTCATCGAAAGCGACATTAACATCTTGCCGGTTTTAACACCTCAAGCAGTTGGAATACTCAGTAGACAAGTAGAGGGAGTCTGTATTTAGCTGTCTATGTGAGATTTGTGTGTGTTGCACATGAAAGTTACAAAATAAATCTAACTGAACGCCGCACTGAAGTTCCGGTGTTATTGCAATAAAACGGAAGCTGCAAATTATCCGCAACATCATTATTATACAAACACTAGGAAAATGCAAGTTGGAAGGTAATTGTATCATATTCTGCTTGCTTTTGAGTGTTGTTACAAACAGTTGTTGTACAAAACTACATGCATGCGCAATTATGTGAGCTTTTCCTTAGATAAACTTGTTTCTCTTTAATTAAAATATTTGAATTCTTTTGTTTATTTTGGAGTGAAATGAGTAAGTTAACAATAAAACTGCCTTTAAATTTTGTGAAAACGTAAAGACTATTATTTTATAAATGATTGCTCATTTGCTATTCTAATTGGCTAATCTAATCTAACTAGCCTGTATTGTCTTATCGCGGGTCAAAGGCCTCCATCTCGCTTTTCGTAAAAATTCTGTCTTTTGCGAGTGCAGGCCAGTCTTTACGGTAAGATTCAAGCTCGTCCCGCCATCCTCGTCTTGGCCTGTCGCGATGGCGTCATGCGTTTAGTGGGACCAGTGGAATCGATGGTTCTCTTAGCCCAATTGTCGTCTGACATGCGGCAAACACTTATTACCTAATTATTTCCTTATTAAATTCAAGATCTGTCTGACAAATAACTAGCTCTTACTTATCTACCTATGTTTTTAATGAGCAACAAAATAACTAAATCTAAGTAGGTATTCATAAGCGAAAGAACCATTTTGCCAAATGTCCACGATTAATTGAGTTTGCTTCAGGAGAAACCCTAAAGCAAATAACCCTGTTTTCATAAAAGTGCACAAACTTTATTAACAATGAAAATAACAAACAATAAAAATTAACTTTTGATTAAAAATCATATTAGTTCGGGACGCTGACACGTGAGTATTAAACTAGCAAATTTGGGAGCACTGTGCAGTATTTTAATAATTTCATTGAGAGTTCTAAATAATTTATAAAGCTTTCGCACAGAGGGCGATGTTGGACGAACGTAAAACAAAACACGTAGTGTGTAACTGAATATAAATGGCCATATTATATGCAAGTTGAAAATTAATTACCTGCCGCGTCGTGTTCTGCTTTTCATAAAAGTATCTATGCGTAGGTACACATACCTAGTGAGCAATTTTATTGCATCTCATCTTTGTAATTAACAAGATGTTTTGTTACCAAGTATTGTTTAACATTACAGAAACATCAGTTTCTGTTTTGTCTCGTGGTAGTGCGAACATCACCTACCAGAAGGCAATTTATTAAAAACATTTAAATTCAAGTCTCAATCTCATTTCAGCGACGATCAATGTCAAAAAATTGTCAAATAATTTGGCATATTAGAGGTTTTTTTGATAGATCGAGATTAGAAAGAACTAAGAAAAACAGGTTTATTTTTCACAGAAACACGTGCATACTAAAAGATAGTTATTATATTACGAAGATTGCTAATGATAATTTTATAGATAATAACAGATGATGAACATTATAAGTACAATAATTTATATGAGACTGTTTCCACAAAAACTACTGAAGTTGGCAGGAGCATTGTGTCACAGAAAATCCTTTCGTTCATTATTAAATAAGAGAAATAAACTGAAAACTGTTCCCAAAACAAAGGAAGTTGAATTCACTGGTTTATGAAATTGACTTATTTACTTACCTATGTGTACCTACCTAATGTTGCTTCTAGAAGTTCGATAACGCGCTACTTTCCAGGTCAATGACCTGTATGTTAATAATGTTGAACACCGTAGTGCTAGATAACGCAATCAGTGATTCGATGGGAATCAATACAATCGCACGTTTCTGTGGTAACTAAAAGGAAATTATTATATCTACCTTCATTCATTTTCCCCGAACAAGTGATAAGAACTCTTTCTTATCACTTTTTGTAGCTTTTCCGTGTAAAATTGTGAGTACCGTTCATGTTGTTTAGGGCAATTCTGAGAATTGTGTAGGTATAAAAAACATTCATCTATGTTTCCTGACTGGTAACCTAAGCTAAGCTTTAGATGTCTAGCATCATCTTATGAATTGATGGACAAGTTTAATTATTATTTAGGATTTAGACTACATTCTTCTGTTGATCAATAAATATGTGAAGTTAGGGAAACTAATTGTTAAGAAAATTGACACCCTACGTTAAATTGCCGTGTTATAACCATTTCATACAATAAACGGACAAGTTTCGTTGGTAATCAATTTGATATACAGGGTTATTTGAAAAACACCAGCAACCTCTTAAGAGGTCATTGTACTCATCATTATGAACAACTTTTACTATGGGACCAAACCTGAAATCCCGATATAAAAATCAGCTGTTCCCTACATTTATCTTCGTCTATCTCGTCAATTGAATTGAGGACGCTATGTGGCGACCACCACAGTCTTAGAGAACCTTAGCTTAATAGTCAAATCGAATTTGATTTGACAGAGAGCTTTGTACCTACTCGAAAGAAAAAAGTACATACTAATATCATGAAAACTTAGGGCTCTTTATTTATTTATTTAATACTTAAAGCACATAAACGTACAGAGGCGGACTTAATGCCATAGGCATTTCTGCGAACGTCAAGTCGATTTTTTCCACACAACGTATGCACAAAACGCGCAGTGCGGCGCCGCGCCGGTGCCGCGCACACCCGACTGCAAGACGGCAACGTTGCAAATTCTAACTGCAATAATTGTATGGCAAAAATCGACTAGCCGTTCGCAATACGACAACCGCACTGCTGCGGTTCCGCAGCAGTCCGACACGAAACGTCTAAATTGAAAGAGCCCTTAAACGAACAGAAACTGAGAAAATGTCAGTGTTTAATAATACCTATTAAGAAATTCAGGAAGTCCAAAGTCAATTGAAACTCAGCAATTAGCAAGCGTAGCCTCGGTATTCATTCATGATAGCTATTATGACCACTTTCTTTTGATTTTACTGAGTTACTGAACTATTAATCGATTGTCGATATCGATTAATAGTTCAGTAACTATTTTATGAATACTGAGTTGCCCGCGACTTCGTCTGTGTAGCGTATTAAATAGCCTTTCTTATGGCGATATCAAATGACAGCGACCTTGCGCGAGTGGGAGGAGCTAGTCGCTAGCGTCACTCCCCGCGACCCCGCAACTGCACACACGTAGGGCGCGTTCCGAGTTGCGCTGTAATCGATATGAGCGTGCTTTAACGCGTACCGAATTAGCGTGAGCGCGATAACGATGTCCCGTGAATCGTCATAAATGACGTCATGACATGCGCCATCTTGCGATAACGCCGACCATGCCTTTTATTAATATCACCGTGAGCGCTGTCAAAAACGACAGTGTGTGCGTGTGTTTGTGTCAGTGTGTGTTTTGTTTTGAGTTGTATCTTATCTTTAAATTAACGTGGCATTTTTTAAATTGTGCTTCTGGCTGACAGTCGCCACCTAACCAAAGAAGAAGAAGAAATATGGTGTTTAAACAACAAAGAAATACATAGTTATCGTTTTGACATTGAGTAAGCATTGTGAGCGCGTTCACGAACATTCCGAATTGCTGACAGCTCTCAGCTGTCGTAATCGTAATATCTAAATCGGAACGCATGTGAGATGATGTGAGTGCTGTGAGTGATTATAGCTAATTCGGAATGCGGCCGTAATTTTGTAGGGTAACCACACATTTCAGATGGTGAGAATAATCCTACCTGATTTTTTGATCATCTATTTTTATTTCAATGTAGTGTTTTTAAATAAGGTATTTTGAAAATTGATTAAGATTGTAATCATATTATTTTAATAATAATATGTATTGAATAAGTTGGTTTATATAAGGTCTATATATTCATACACGAAATCTCTTAAGCCCCATTGTACTCGTCATTACGAACTACTTTTACTATGGCACCAAACCTCAAACCACGAAAAAAAAATCAGCTGTTCCCTACATTTTAACGAGCTACGCGAACATAAAATGTATGGACCTGCTGTTTTTTTTTCACGATTTCAGGTTTGGTCTAATATTAAAAGTTGTTCATAATGATGTTTAAAATGATCACTTAAGAGAAAACGGTGATTAAAATTTCACCATGTATTTACGTAAGTACTTATCAAGTAAATGTGTCCATACATTAATAGGAAATACTAATTAAATATAGACATATCTACTTAAAATAATAACAGAAGATGACGAAAACATAAAACAAAGATGTGTGATTTGTGTGCGTGTATGACCAGATATATGAACGTAAACGAAGTAAATAGAATCGGCTTGTAAGGATCGTAGCAGTTGGTTTCCATGGGAAAAAGGCGTGAGTTTATGTGTATGTTCGTTTATATATAGACAGCACATAAAGCTACTACATTCTGTCAAATTTCTTTAATAAATTTTCAACTTTATCGCTAAAGCATTAGGTTCAAAGTTGATTGGGTTAATTTGACAGTTTCGGGTAGCTTGCTGTGCTGGCTTCTGTACGAAGATTTAAAATGATCAAATTAAACAAAAATATGTGAATTATATAATGACTGTTATTTTAAATTGAATTTAATATTCCTCAAAATTCAGTGTTTTTATAGAATCATTCGTTCGTTTGTATTACAAAGTGTCTCTTAGTTGTTTGTATTGACTTTGCTATTGTCTTCCACCATCATTGCTCGTTTTTTGGTTTGAATTTGTATTCTCTTTCTCCTCTTCTGGTTTTCTTTTGCGTCCCTGTATAGCACTAACTATGTAAGAGGGGCTCCTTATCACCGTGTTCCTTGCATGTCTTGGATCGACCAGTTCATTTTAGTGTCCCAAAATATGTCATCCTTGAAAATAATTTCTATTTTCACAGGAAATTTTTCCCCAGACCAAATACCAAGCATACATTTAGATTTGTCAGATATGTGTAGTTGGCCCTGTATTTGATAGCACCAATTATATGTTCCTTGTTTATTATATAAGATGTTAAAAAATTAACTGTGGACTTTTTCTTGATCAAAAATTAATTAATTATTGATGTTAATTAATTATAATTATTAATTAATTTAAGGGGTGCTTAAGACCATCGAACTGAACAATTTTCACTGTGGGAAAAACTCTGAAATCACAAAAAAAAAACTGCTGTTTCATACATTTTGGTCAAGTAGGTTTTGAAGTTTTGTATTATTAAGCAGCTGATTTTTTTTTTCGTGATTTCAGGGTTGGTTTCACTTTCTATAAAATAATTACCATTTGGCATTTTTTATAAAACAATTTTTTTTTCAATGGAATTTCTTTACCTTAGTTTGTAAGCTGTAATTGGACATTTATTTCCACAATAGCATTTTCATCAATCAAGCATCAAGCACCGTCTGGTGATGCGCCTAGAAATGGTATTTTTTGATCAAGAAAAAGTCCACATGGTAGGACCATGTGGACTTTTTCTTGATCTTAACATTCTCTTGTATTGATAATTAATTGTTCTTTTGCGATATTTTCGTTATCTTGTCCGTGTTTTATAGAGTGGATGTGTCCTATCGACTCTCAAAATATCTTTTACTAAATTGCAGCAACTTACGTCATTGCGTCTTTTCGTCACTATACTAATTTTTATTTATCTCCTAAACGCGTGGACCGATTTATATGACTTAAACCGGTAAAATAGTTTTAGACCTAGACCTTTAATTTGACACCAAAATCGTTAAGATATCTCAACAAACAAAAAATCACATTTTCAAGTTGCTCTCGTAATTATCCAACATGTATGAAACGCGTAACAATTCTTTTAAAAATTACTATTTGAAACTTATTTATAACATTACGCATGCGCGAACTCTGCGCGCGAGCGGTGACAACCGACTGGCGGAGTGGCGACGGCACTACGCGAAAGAGACATTTATCGCTGTAGGTACGGCCGAGTGAAGGAGGCCTGCCACAACTATGTCAATAACAGCATTCAAGTATTTTTTTAAACTGATCCGGACTGTCCCTACAATGATGCAGTATGGTTATACTACATTAGAATAATTAACTCGTATCTGCATTTACGACTTGAGAGTCTTCGTTATTTGGTATTTTTCCTAAAACAAATAACACAATTATTACAAATAAAATAAAAGTATGTTTACTATTTTTTTATTTAGTTACAGACGCCAGCACATCAAGCTACCCGAAACTGTCAAATTTTGCCAATCAACTTTGAACCTAACGGTTTAGACATAAAGTTGAAAATCTGTTAAAAAAAATTGACAGATTGTAGTAGCTTGATGTGCTGGCATCTGAACACTAATTTAAACTTTCGATAGAGATTAATGATAATTTTATTTCGATTAAAATACGTTACTTGCCTCAATAATCTATTTTTTCTAAGCATAAAGCGTTTCTTTTTTAGTCATTTACATATTTTGCCAGCCATTTTCAGCACGAAACTCAAAAGCGAGTAAAACTATGTTTTAATTGCTCCGAGCGTTAGCGTCTACCCGTGACAGTGGTCAGCGATGCACTGCCGCCCGTCGCCCGCTAGAGTCCCCGCTTCAACGCGCATTAAGTTTATTCGAAAATAGAACCAACGTTGATTTATTAAACACAAAACAAATAAAAACCGTATACTAAAATTTAGGAAATTAAATTGTCTTTTAGATGGTGTAAGTTTTATAAAAATACACCCGATAGTGTTTGCGTGATTATCGATTTTTTGTCCGCGTTAGACATTACTTCACAAATTAATTACACTATGTTAAAAAAATATAATTTCAAATATTCACATATCAAATTACGAAGAAGATTGTCTAGTATAACATATTATTTTTTCAAAGAAATTAGTCTGGTCGTTTAGACGTGATGTTGAATTTAAAATCATTAGAAGTCATATGTCTGCGCCTTAAGAATTGGGCTATCAAACACAAAAATAATTTTTTTAAATCCAAATGGTGCCTAGTTCCCGAGATTAGCACGTTCAAACAATAGTTATTTGTGCAACAAGAGAGCAAAGTCGTTTTTTGCTGCGAGTGCTGATTTTGAATCCTGAGCAAGCGAAGTATTCAATGATTGAATCACGAGCGTAGCGAGTGATTCTAAAGTTGAATCCTGAGTGTGGCGAGGGATTCAAAGGCACGAGATGCAAAAAACTTTGCTCTCGTGTAACACACATAACTTCTCACTTCAGCAGCGAGAACATTATGAGATAAATTAAAGCGTATTCGGAAATAGCACCCATGATATTTTGTTATTCAAAATATATTACGTAACATTATTTAAACTAGAAATAAATATTTACAGGTTAAATATCAGTTTTATTTGCAGTAAATACTTATTTTCGTTTAAATACAACAATAAGTTAAAAATTCAATAAATAACATTAAAAGACATAATTAGCTTTTTGACAAATTTCTTTATTTCGTACGAAATTCCGAACGTGTTTGTCTTTGAGGTCGAATTAAAAATCGGAACTTTGAAAGGGCTGGTCTTTGTCTCTCTCTCTTTCTAATGGCGGGAAAGAGATAGAGTGTGAATGTTTCGAATTGTATGATTAACCCAAGGCTGAGTAAGATGTTCGCGGCTTTCTGAAAAAACAATTAAAAAGTTACTTTGTCTCACTCAGTGAGCAAAATCGGATTTTGCTCACTGATTTCAGGCAGCAAAACCTGCATGCACTATTCAGCTTTATTATTAGCATAGAAGATATATATAGATTGTAATTTTATATGTAATAAACATTATTGCATCTGTGTCTCTGCAGACATACTTGTACCTCCCTCGTCAATGGCTAGGTCTCCGCTGAGATTGGCTACCATGGTCGAAATTCGATCTGGAGGACTACCGTTACGTAGGTACCTACCAAATAACATAAACTTTTCGTGTTGCTCTTTAAATTTCGGACCATTTTTGTAACTCTAAACGTCCACGTCGTCTTAAACGTCACCAATGCGAGAAAAACTATCAATCATTCTCAAACAAAGTCCACTATCTTTCCAACTTAAATTCGCAACTAGTGTCCTCACGTGGCCTCGAACAACATCTTAACGTTCCCAAGAAAAATAAAAACATAGTCAAAAAAACATCAAAATCTCATTAGTTCCATTTCATGCCGAGACGACACTACGGAAGCTGTATAACTAATGTACAGTAATAAACAGAGACGGAGGAATGTCGTATTTCTTTTTATAACTTCTCTGTACCATCCATTTTCTGGTTTAAAAGGTATCTACTGAGTGGCGACGTGAAAACAGTTGGTATTACTCGATGTTAGTGCTGACGTAAAATACTTGGGGAGTTATAGCCGAATGGAGGTTGTGTGCCGAATGTACTGTTGTTCCGTACCATATTAGGATGGTAAACTCTTTTGGATAATGTGTTTGAGAATACTCGCTTTTGATGTTTGCGTTTTGTGATTTTATTTTGTTTTTTGACACGTGTAGGATACATACTATTACCATAGCATAACGGATTTTAATCTGTACTTATGTGATTTCCATGGAGATCTAGTGGATTGACGAAAAACGTCAGATAAAGAAAAATACATTTATATTTATTATAATCTTGTCTATTCTCCTTCTGATTGTTTCACAGGGTTTACATTACAGTACTACACACACTATGCCTCTGTCAAAGTACAGTAAGCCGCACTTCAGTGGTAATACGGGCTTCACAGGTGACTATACCCGCACGTCTAAATGGTAGAGTAGATTTCGACTTTTTTCGTTCGGCGACAGGTCGCATGCGGCGGATAACTAAAACCGACCGCAATGCTCAGTCGCAGGCAATCGCCCGCGTCAATAAGGTCGATATTTTGGTGCAAAATGAGCTGCGATTTTTATCGACCCGTGTAGGTAAATGAGGTGGCGATTCGTCTTGTGAGACGATTTGGTAAGCGACCAGCCGTACGGCGAAAATCGACCTTGTGTAAATCTTCCCATTACACTTTAATGTTAAGCTGGCTTAGTGTAGAAGGTACGGAGTTTTAATAGAATAAGAGGCCAGATTATTCGTATGCTGGTTTTGTGCTGACGTGTGACCTTAATTCTTATTAAAATCACAAGAAGCCACGGGTACTTGTGTAGAAGTCTAGAACTACGCAACACTAAGCTCTTTCAGATCACCAAGTAACTTAACACAAAAGGTGTTCTACCAGTTTTTAAATAAACACGTAGGCAGGGTAATAGAAATAAAGGCTTAACGCCTGCCTAGAAAAAGAAAGATAGCTGTTACAAAAAAACTGGAGTCTTGTAAAGCAGGTTTAAAATACCTATAGGTATTTATTTATTTATATATAAGTAAGTAAGTAATTTATTTCATAACAATATATAGGTACATTGTGTTGAAAAATTAAAAATTAACATTGTACAATTGCAATTAAAATAAAATTATTAATCATTAAATACATATAAAAAAGTCAATAAAAACAACAACTTACTATACTTTATTGTACATACACCAGAAAATACATAACAAAAAAAAAACAATTATTACTACAAAACATACAATGGGCGGCCTTATCGCTTTCTGCTGGTATTCCGATGTTTAGCTAATTTTCGTTGTCTATTATTACGTTGTCACTTTAATTCCAATGAAAATTGCAGAAACCATGATAGAACTTCATAAGTACTCTCGTACCGTCTGGGTCTGACTAAGGCTTAAAGGTAGAAAAATATAGCCTTTGTTTTGTGGCTACAGTGTTTAAAGGCTAAGACCTAGACGTTTCGGTCAGGTAAATGGAATTCTCTTGCTCGGCCGGCCCGCTATCGTGCTTGTCTGTTTAAATTTGCACAGGCGGGGTATCGTCCGCTCCCAGCGAACTTTTCACTACTTTCGACGTAAGCCCCACTTGATTTTTCTAATCCAACTTTATGTGATACAAGTAAAGAATGAGGAAGTTCTATAGGAATCATTTTGATATATTAATCAAATTAGTGTCTCGCTACTTTTCATCTGTGTAAAATTATGTTTAGGTTAATTCGCCCAAATTTAGTTTGTAATCCATGCGACCAGAAGTTTAAATAAACTGTCTTGTGAACATAAATTTTTATATTTTAAATACCAGTGATTTTCGGCGTTGGTAAAAAGCTTCTTCACGGGAAGTAACTATTTATGTCTGAAAGATTATTAGTTTTGTATTAGTGTATCGTCTACTATTTATTTTCAAATTTATGTTACCTAGAACTCAGATATGTTTTATACGTGGAATAAAATTGACGTCTGACACTTCTAGTTTGGAAAAACTTTAAATTTATTCTCAGGATAAGACTTATTCTAGTAGTATTTTGTATCAACCTTTCTTCGTTTTTATTTTAATGTTTATCAGTGGAAACTTGTAAATGGCCTTCAATTTCATATTTTTTACACTAACTTGTACACTGTATAAGTTAGCTGAACGGATAACAGTGGCCACTACATTCCGTTTTAAGGATTATAATAAAACTAAACAATGTAAAACTACCGTTTCTAATAATATTAACATATAATCTTGTGAAGCACAACTTAACGTGCTTATTTTCTGAATTTTCATTCTAAATTGTATGAAATAACCAAACAAAAGATGAGGGCGCCACTGTGCGGTCGGCATAGTCTTAAGGGGACTACCATAACCTGAAGCGCGGTCACTATCGTACTGCGTAGAAAAGAAAGAGAAGCGCGATGACACAACGCTGGTAATTTATTGCAAAATATGAAGCAATTATCTATTTACAAATAATCTATTGTTTGGGCTACAAAATTAAAACACTAGTATGTTGCTTGTAGAATAATCTGCCAAAAAACCAGAATGATTGTATGTATATTATTATGGTTTTTATTGTAAAAAGAAAGTTTTTATAGATATCTTCATGATTTTTTCTATCACAACAAATTAGTTGTATCATGTTTTCAACGCACTATCTACCTAGTACATATCCTGAAGAATATCATAATTATATTTTTCTGATTTTGTTTACTGTAGTCGATCATATACTTTTAATGCTTTTAAAATTTGCGTTTTTTGCATTTAGGTCCTGTAATCCCCTTAAAAGGAAAAAAAATAAAACGTACAAGTGCGGTTAAAAGACAATCAAAATCTAAAGTCATTTACTCAAACTTGGCTGAGAATCGACAATTTTTTAACATCAAAATTACATAAAACAGTCTTCAAAATGCCCGCCCTTCAGCACTTCCTAACTGGTGCGTTGGCGCAACACACTCCCCAACAGCACAGCGGTCAATACAGTTAGAAAAACTAGAATCTATACAATAGTAAGTAATTAAAATTATTAATAAAATAAATTTATAAAGAATGTGTGCATTGTGGTCTGATTTGTGTCAGTTATATTGGTGTTGTAAGAGTGTGTGTATATTAAAATTAGCTTACTTAGTGTGAAGTTAGTTACGTAAAGCTTATCTATAAGCAATGGGCAAAACTGCTCAAACACAAAATACCAAAAAACCAATCAACACAAAAAGCATTTACGAAATAAAATAACCTAAAAATAAATAATAACAAAGACGAGTAATTATTATTACGCAATTCCTTAACGAGAAGAGAAATGTTTAATCTTTTGTCAAAGTAAGTATAGTGAATTGTGATTATTTTCCTTGACTGCCTGCTGCTGAAAGAATTCCACAGGGATTAATTACCTGAAACGACTTTTGTAACTCCTTTGTCTAAACGAGAGGCATTTCTAAAGAAACCTTTCAAGGTATAATTGAAATGCTTAGATACGATTTTTTTGGACGGACACTGGTATGGGATGAAATTATTTCTTTTATGTGTTACATGGCTACTTATATGTGTTTTTAATTTAACTGTCATCTGTCTTTGATCGTTTGAATTGGAATGTTCTCTTTTTGATAGATATTAGATCCCAAATGGCTAGCTAGTTTATCGATGAAGGAATACTGTTTCTTTATGAATTTTGTGACAAAAAGATATGTCTTAAAAAAATCTATGTATCGATAGGTAAGTAGTATATTAACGTAGCATCACGCCTGTAATCACCGAAGTGTTAGACAGAGGTGTACCTACAGCACACACACACACATTTCGCCAGTTAAATCCCATGAGGCGAGCTTAGTGAGTTGAAATTATGAATGGAAAAAACCCAATCACAATTTTCCGTGCTTGGGAAATGAAACCCAGAACTTCATATTCAGCAGTAGTGCTTGCAACCACTAGACCAGCGAGGCAGTAATCGATATAATGTCTTGTTTTATTGAAACAGTGACAGAATAATTGTGGTACCAATGAAATAATGCATTTACTCAAAGTGGGTTACACCACAACTAATAAGGAACATATTTTTACGGCTCTCCCCTGTTGCGCCAAGGGCTTGGTAATTAAACAGGGTATATATCATTCCTTTATATTTGCAGGGAATTAGTTGCCCAGTTCAACAGTTGAACGTTTATTACCCCCCAGCAATAAATTACTAAACGTATACATAATCAGCCCCTACTGTTCATTTACCAACAAAATTATTCACGCAAATTGAGAAAAGATAAAAATTAATTACTACGCAAAAAAGAAACGTGGCAATCCAGTTCGCCCCTAAATAAATGAGTGCTTAAAAGAAACAAATAAAAGGAAGGGAATAAAAAGAGCTGCATATTGTGAAATGCTCGCAGTCAATGGTTAACCGTAGTGTTTTACTGAAAACGAGTACTCGCCCGCCATTGGAACTCAGGAGCTTCTGAATGGAAAACGAAACAAATCCAATCAGCCGCAAACATTCCAGCTGCAGCGGAAAATGTTGTTACCTTTTAAAATTTCCACTTCTATTTGAAACATCTTTAACTAATTAATGGGATTATTTGGTAAGCTGTTTTTTCGAATGACATGCATAGGTATTAAACATAATCAGCCTATAATATTCCCACTGCTGGGACACAGGCCTCCTCTCAGTGAGAGGGAGTGGGCCGTAATCCACCACGCGGGCCCAGTGCGGGTTGGTAGATGTCACATGTCATGCATAGGTATTGGCGATTTACAATTCGCGTAACAAGTTTTGATCTGTCAAGTTGGAATGAATAGAGAATTTTTAGAACTTCTTTTTAAGATTATGGAGTCATTTTCATATGAATTTTAATGCAACCTAAACATGAACATTTAGGTACTTTTGTATCGTTGTCGTTAATGAATCTTTTCACTACCCAGAACGGTTCTGTTCGTTATTTGATTTAAAGTTTGTAAGTTTATTTCTTTACAGATTTTTTTTTTGTATTGTACTTTGTATTTACTAAAGGTATATCTATGAACTTAATTTGCTATCGTTCTATCTCTTTTGATTTAAAGTATATATATTTATTTATAGTTATCAATCAATCAATCCACTCAGCCTATCGCACTCCACTGCTGGGCATAGGCCTCTCCCAGGCTGCGCCACAACACCCTGTCCTCCGCCTTCCTCCTCCAGTCCATTCCAGACACTTTCTTTAGGTCGTCCGTCCATCTAGCTGGGGGGCGTCCTACACGACGTTTGCCAATACGCGGTCTCCATTCAATGACTCGTCTGCTCCACCGGCCATCGGTCCTTCGACAAACATGGCCAGCCCACTGCCATTTCAGTATGTATAGTTATAGTGTCACTTTATTTCTTTAAACTAAGTTTTATTTTTAAATTGGTACCTTGTATTTTTTAATTTTTATGTACAGTCAACAAAAGAGAAGTATACAGGGTCGGCGGATTTGGTGCGGAAACCGATGGATGTTCTCCAATAAAATTTAGTTTTATTAATAGAAAACAAACACTTACTTATCTCTTTTGTTGACTGTGCCTAATTTGTTATCACTTAATTGTGCATTTGTGTGTTGTGCTATTAGTTTTGCGTGCACCAAAATAAATGGTTTATCTATCTGTCTATCTCTGTTTTAACTCGTATTTGCGATATCCATAAACAAAATGACAGTGAAACCTTAAACCATCATTTGGCATTAATATGGGTCTGCGTCAGTAGGTACATTGTGTCTGTACTGTCGCAGGTGTGAAAGCATAATTTATCATTTAAAGGCTCATCTCCACTATCCCATTTAGAATCTAACTATTAATTATTATCGATCGCTCTATGGTTCTGACTAAGAATAGAAGAGCTTATCCGTTTCGTGGCATGAGAATATTATGTCTTCCTATATATATATCACTACATAGTATAAAACAAAGTCGCTTTCTCTGTCCCTTTGAACGCTTAGATCTTTAAAACTACGCAACGGATTTTGATGCGGTTTTTTAATAGATAGAGTGATTCAAGAGGAAGGTTTATAACTATATATATAATACATGCATGCATGTGATGTAGTAAATAAACACATTTTTTTGCGCTTACTTTTCAAACGCTGGCTGAACCCTACGAGATAGGTCAAAATAATGTACTACAGTATTGTACACCTTAAAAAGGTCTACAAAAAAGTCCGCAATAGTATATGTCTATCTCTTAGGGATAACCCACAATAATCATTTTTTATCCTTTACTTTTTACGAGAAATAATGGCTTATTTACGAAGCGATTTTAAGCAATACAGCATAAATCCTTATCCAATTAAGTACCTTAAATACATTGTGCATTTAATATAGATAAACATGGCCCTTTACAGCATGTAATTTAAATGAATATTTTCGAAGATATTACAGATTTAAAATGCAGGGACATAACGGTTGCTGCGGTACCGGCCGCGGCGGCGCGTGCTGGCATTCTTGAAATACCTGTAATTAGTATCAGTATTGCACCCGTGCAAAGCCGGGGCGGTTCGTATCTTCATTCCATTTTCGTTACATATATTCAGATTCTTTAATAACATAGACAGAAACTTCACAAAGCTATACGAAAGATTTGTGTATCTTGGAAACGTCCTTTGTATTAATGAACAATAAAGTTATAAAATAAACTATTAGAATTTTAATACCAACTGGTTTTACATTTTCTACAAACAATGGTAATAATTTTGAGACGCTAATTCTGGAACTCATAAAGTATTTCTAAATTTGTTTCATATTTATTCTACACTTAAAAGTTATCTGACTATTGAAAAATCCAACCTTAGTTAAATTTCCCATTGATTGACGAGTAAAACATAAAATTGAGACATTGTACAAATAATTATATTCGCGCCATTTCAGTTCGCACTAATTGTGTCGGTTTTAAAATAATGAAATTGTCTGTATATTGGCGATAAAGGCTAAGCCTGTTGCGGCCTATTACACTAGCACGTTTTTCGCGTCTGCTAACAAGAGTAACGAAACGGAAAAAATGGCGTCACGACATCTTTTACGTCACTCGTTTTACAAACAGATAAAGTTTAAAATAAGGCCCATTTGGATCCCTTTAAAGTTGTGAAAAGTTTCTAGTAGAAGCGCTCGCGGGCGATACCGGTGCAAATTTAAAGTATGTATTACTAGCGCCGCAAACCGTGAGCGGGGCGAGCATGAGAATTCCATTACTGGTGCTGAAGTGACACGTTCGCCGCGTAACCCCGTCGACGCCACGCCGCCCAGGGACGCATCACGTAACTTGCGATTGCGATCCGCAATTACTGCGGTGACGGTTGCCGAGTTGTGAATTTTATGCGGGATTTTCTTTTATAAAACTTTAACCATTCATAGTGAAAACGTAAAAAACCTCGCCGACGCTTTTGGAATAATGGAATGTAGGGATCAATTTTATCAATATAAATGCAAGCTACGGAATGGGAATAATATAGATTCAAGTAGGTAAATAATAAAAAAAAATATAAAATTATATAACATTGTAAAAAAACTTACAAAAAAAAGTGTACTGATATCTACACAACACAATTCAATTGTTTTAAACACAACTACCATAAATTCTAAAGTTTATTTCAATCCTGTTTATTTAGGAAAAAAGCTGAATCAAAACTTAATTAATTGTCTACATACAAAAACATTAACACAGACAGAAGGTACAAATAGAGCAATTAATCTAGCACGCGCATAGGTTATCAAAACTGCAACACAAATTACGAATTCATCGATTTAGCAGTCGCAATTGCTAGTTACGTGATAAGTGCAAGGGAACGTTCGAGCGATAACTAGTGGATTTATTTAAATCGTCCATTGACGTTACGCGTTTACACAGGGAATTATAGATTACCACTGTTCTGTTTCAGTCGCGTTTGCCAGCATTTTCTGCGTCATAAAATACGAACGCTTTTGTTAAAGTGGTGATATTTTTTGAGTATTTATGCATGTGGAGTGTTAGCGGATAGAGTGATGCAGCACTTTTAAGCTGTTTTTTTTTTAAGTACGTCTGAGTTTTTGATGCAAAGCAGTAACGGCCTCGACTTACGAGTTGTAGGTCGTAGGTTTGAGCCCAGACAGGTGCTTGACTTTGTGTAATTTATTTTATTGTCACTATTAAAATGGTGAAGAAAAACATCGTGAGGAAATCGGCTTGTCTTAGAACCAAAAATTCGAAGACATGTGACATCTACCAACCCGCACTGGGCCCGCGTTGTGGATTACGGCCCACTCCACCACACCAAGAGGAGGCCTGTGACCCAGCAGTGGGAACATTAGAGGTTAATTGTGTTATGTTGGTTTTTGGGAAACAATCCTACTAATTCCTACTAATATTATAAATGCGAAAGTTTGTGAGGATGGATGGATGGATGTTTGTTACCCTTTCACGCAAAAACTACTAAACGGATTTTGATGAGACTTTACAGTAATATAGCTTATACATCAGAATAACACATTAGATACTTTTTATCCCGATATTCCCACGGGATCGAAGCTTACGCGGGTGAAATCACGGGGCGCAGCTAGTAGACTATAATTCCCTTTTTTTTTTTCATAAATATTGTCCCACTTCTTTTTGGTCTTTCGGTGTGATTTAAATGATTAGCCAGTCAGCAGGGTTGGTAGTTATATCTTTGTATACATTATGCGATAGTAACTCGATAATGCGGTAGCGTGGAATATTCTACGTAACTATATATCTGTCTATCTAATGCCTATAATCACTACGTTTTTATTCTCATGTATTGGCTAATGTGATTAGATAATATTTACAGGAATATGAAATGTTATTATTGTTTTTATTTATCCAGTTTACGTTTTTCGCTTTTTTCATTACAGGTTTTACCTAATGCAATATAGTACATATATACAGTGGACACATGTGGAGACGACAATAAACGCAAACACTGGTAATACTAAAGCATACGAGTATTTTGAAACTATCAAAATTCCTAATATTGATATTAGAAAAGTGTTTTTTTTTCTAACACACTAATCAGTATAGTAGGCTGACTATGTGTTTTGCTGATCAGGCGGCTAGCTATAGTGACTAAACTATTGGATATATTTCACAGATCTGTGATATATTTGGTTGATTTCTTGTATGCAGACTGGGAACGTCATGGGGAGAAATTCTCGTAATTTTAAGAACGTTCACAGTATGATCTCAATCTCAATCTGTCAAAAATACCTCTAATTTCCTTGCATTTTGTCAATTTTTTGTTGCTGAGATGAGACTGCGAATAGATTTTGAAAGTTTTAAATTACGAGAATTGACCTTCTGATATACGCAGTTTAATTTTTGTAATGTTATAGTGTCGCCTCCACCTTGTATATTTGATATCAGCACGTCCAAATTATAACATACTGAGTACATAATGCAATGCAACGTGGTGTCATGGTCGATGACCGAATGAACGAATGAAATGCGGTCTGACATTGCAGACTTCACAATTGTATTCGAACAGCGTACAACATTACAATAATGAACTCTACTGGTTGACGCTCGCGTAATGCACTCATACTGGTTGTTTACATTATGTACAGACGCCAGCACATCAAGCTACCCGAAACTGCAAAGCAGCAATTTTCCCAATCAACTTTGAACCTTAACATTAGTGATAAAGTTGAAAATCTATTAAAGGAATTTAACAGATTGTAGTACGTAATGCCTACCTACTCTATTTGGTCAGTGGGTTGTCTTAGGGGTATTTAAAAGGAAAGAAGAAGACAGAAATATAGGTTTATTTGTCTCAGAAACACGTGCATACAAAAAAATAATTAAGAGCTGATTTTCCAAAGCCAGATAATTTTATCGGAGGAATTATTTTAAATTTTTGACCAATATATATAATATATACAAAGACGTCAATTTTATTCCACGAATAAAAATTATCTGTCGGTTAATAAATCAGCCCTAACTCGAATAATAAAGAAAAATAAAAACACACTATACAAGGGTAACATAATTAATGCAATACTTCATACGCCCTAATTAGAGTATTATGCTAAAGTTAAAAGATAAAGATACAGGTGAATACCAGTAAAAGGCTAAAGATACAGCTGAATACCAGTATTTTACATGGATCGACTGCTTACTTGTCCTCCACAACCCAGCTACATCTGGGTAATACGATACCCCTTGGTAAGACTGGTTGTCAGATTTTCGGGCTTTTGACGACCCGTAACGATTGTCAAAGGTCCACGAATGACATCCGGGACCAACGGCTGAAACGACAACGGCGGAGGGGCCTCGGTATGTTAAAATGGTCACCCATCCATGGACCGATCTATGTAGGTTCTTGGGTAATACAAACATTAATTATTTACACAAAATGAAATGATTGAATAGCCCTAATTACATCTGTATGCGATCAAAAAATGTTTTTCCAATACTTGACAACAGTGAGAACTCATTAGGTTTTTTAATTAATTAAACAGTTTCCATATGACGTGGTGCTACAAAACAAGTAAGTGAATTTGCCCGACAACCTGTATGTCAGATACAGGATAATACGCAGGCATGTGGAAATACACTGGGTGCGTATGTGCAAAGTGTGTGTAGGAATGGACGCGAAATGGGTTAGGATTTTCTGTCATTGAAATGAGTTTTAGTAAATTCACTCACTCATTTTTTGTAGTAGGTGAGAGATGAATTCTGGACCAGATTCTGTGGAGTACCTATCTAATGATAGAATATAATAAATTAAATAGTGAATAATTACAGTTTTAATAATAAAATTACGGAGGGGCCCGTGGCTAAATAATAATAGCCGCACAGGTCACTCGATCGGGTTAAACTACGCTTGCCGTGGTCGGTCTGTGAGTAGGTGACCATCTGTACATACTGAAACCCCTCCGTGCCTCGGAAAGTACATTAAGCCGTTGGTCTCGGCTGTCATTCGTAGGTCTTTGACAGTCGTTACGGGTCGTCAGAAGCCCGAAGGTTTGACAACCAGTCTTACCAAAGGGTATCGTATTATTAGTAACTCGGTTGTGGATATCAGATAGGCAGTCGCTCCATCTATAAAAATATTATATAGAGGTAAAGTTTGGTTAAAATACATGTATTCAGCATCCGGTTAGACTGGAAGCCGACCCCAACATAGTTGGGAAAAGGCTAGACGGATCGATTTTTTGAATTACGGTTTTATTTTAGATTAGACGTTCTCGTACTTTTATACATCTACGTTATTACTTTGCATCAGCATCCTTTGAAAGCTCGATAAATTAAATCTTTTTCCACTCCTAGCAGAGAAGCAGTTACAATACTTACTTAAAACATGCCTCATTCTAGCCACACTAATCTCGTTTCATCTAGTATTCGAGTAGTTTCTACATACGCGTCCCATAGGTACTTGCATGAAGATGAAAGCCCGTGTGAGTGCGCTGCACGCTCAATAACACAGATTCACAATTAGACACACTAATTATTTTATTTGAGTTCGCTTGTTACTGTCGTTGAGGGCAGATGTGTGTTCGATTTGATCTCCTTACTAGTGCCTGATTGGTGAACAAGTGTAATTTTAATTCTCTGTCTTTCCTTAAGTGCTCATATGGACTGTTAACGCCTCTGGGGCGTGTCTAGAAAGGGACATACATAATTCCGTGTGGATCTGTTTCCAAATTTTTTGCTTCGGCCCCTTTTGGTAATTGGCGGGATTCGAACTGCCGGACACGGGCGCTCGGTTCAGTGAAGTCGTCCTTGTAGCCACCCAAGTAACACGTAATCTGTATATTCACTGAAGTAAAGACTGATTTACGTTTTAAAATCAGACTATCACTTTACATCAGTTTTGATTTAGTTTAAATGCTTTTGAGTAGAATGTGGTAAAATTTATAATGCATTAAGCTATTGTATGGTCTAAAAAATAAAGTTCATTGGCTTATAATCATACTAAAACATTAATTACTTTTAATATACAGCACCTTAAACAGCATTTATACTAACACAAAGGTTAAGACCTTATATTAGTAAATAAGAAAACCTAATACATTAAATAAACGTTGTCGAAATATTTTATAGTGAACTTAGATTTATTAACTCATTTTTAAGATTAAACGCATTTTTATGATCTTTTCTTATGCTTATTTACAGCTAAGCTTTAGCCAAACATTTACTAAAGTTTTGGCTCTGTTATCTCCTTATTTTATTGTTACTTTAAAGCTTTCAGCACTATTTAGATAAATAAAAATGTAATTTTATTACTATAGGTCATAATTTGGCCATAAAACCGTGAGTAGTATGATTATTTTAATATGTGCGTTAGTATACTCATTAGTAAATTTATGTCGCACGTGTCACGTTGTTGTCATGAATAAACAGTGGAAAAAGACTAAGAGAACAGGTGGAGTAAAGAGAAAGATAAAAACGGAATATTCAAACTTTTTATCTGGTTTAAGTAATGAAAAACGTGTTCCAAACAAGAGCCAAGCACTAGTCAAGAAGTTCCATCAAGTGGTTCCGTAGTACATTCAAGATTTGAAAATGAAAATTATTTTCGTCAGCCATGTTATTGAAATCTGGTAATCCTGACATTGCGAGCTGGGTTTCTCTTTGGGCTTCATAGATATCGGGGCCGGTATCTGTGTCGCTATGCTGCATCATAATTGACAATTGCTCTTCAGCATCGGCATAGGTTAAAAAACCCGTCCGTTTCACTTTACAAGGCAACACTGGCCAATCTGCGCGAGACTTGGAATTTTCATTCCTTACTAATGCAGACTCATTAGTTTTTTTGGATATCGCATTTGACGCTGACTTTCCCACCCGCTTATACAATGAACAGTTTAGTTGATCCCCCCCTTTCGGTCGTTTGCACTATTTTAAAAGGCATCTGAAAAAAACAATTGAGCTTATTTAGGACTTAATAGAGAAGGTAATTTACCTGAAAACTAAATAAGTACAAACTAAATTATCACTAAAACTATAATAAATATATAAATATATTATTATTTTATTATATTATTTGAGTTTAATTTAGTTTTTTTTTAGTATAATTTTTTATTTAAGTCGCACGTCCCTTTCGTTCTATTCGGGCACATGATTCAGGGAATTCCCCAACTCATTTATATATATATTTTATATTTATATTTATTTATATATTTATATATACTTAATGATTTCATACTTACACTTGTCAAATTACCTAACTGGAGACAGATAAAATATGAAAGACGTGGAGTAGGGTATCATGTGATTAAGGGATTCTAAATTATTATTTCGGTACCCTGATTAACACTATTGCAATCCATTTTTATGACGTTTAAGGGTAATGAACATTATAACATGCCTAAAAAGTGTTACTATAATGCTAAAGATATCAGTTAGATATTTTATATGTAGGTTGAATGACTTAAGCTATTTTTTTATAATATAATAAGACTGACAACATTAAAAGACACTAGTTGAAAGTTTAAAACATTAATATTATATGACGCCATATGCTTTCTATTTTCTCTAACATAAAAAATAAAATTATAACACACATATGAATGAAATACTACTTATTATGTTTTTCTTATAAGCGAAGTATCGATAGAAGCAATTTTATAAGTTAAAATTAATGAAATCGCTAAAAAAATGACAAAAGGTGTCAGATATCGATTCTAAATTTGTCCCTATTTTTATTAAAAAAGCATTTCTGTGAGGGCGCGTGAATTATAAGCCACAAACATATATATATTTTCACATAAGACTAATACCCCCAGCTCATTCGCATTCAAAACAAAATAAAATTGATGATTGACTTACCTTATGATAAATTATTTTCAATGAAGACACATTAAAACATCTCGCACAACAAATTGGACATAAGTTTCGATAAGTTTTTCAAATACTTTTATATAAAGAAAATAAAACGTTCAGCCTTAGAATAAAACGTAACTTTGATATTGTAATTCAAAAAACTGTTTATAAGCTGTAATAACGTCTAAAAAAATGCTTTTTACATTAGAATATGCTGTCTAACAACTTTACTAATGTCTGTCTTCAATAACATTATAAGCGCTGGTTAGCAGCACTAATAATATTTAATAATGCTCAACGCTGTATTATTTGGGGCCCAAATTGAGCTTATAAGACACTTATAGACTTTTATATGACTGATATAGTGCTACATATGCTGCTCATATACTGCTTTGCACGTAAGTCCATGCTGTTGTACGCTTCTTAAAATGTTGTTTTGTGTTACTTGGGCACCGAGTCATATCAACATTGAGAGCTAACGCCAAATTAGCGGATAACCTACGAAGCGGTATCTGCTACGACGCGCGGCGCGACGTCTCAGTGCTACGCGCACGGACACGTCATACACTTGCTACGAGCTACGGTCAAAGGTGTCCCTCTCCACCGCTTGACAGTGCTACGAAACGACTATCTGCTACGCAAAACACCTATTCGTGCGTGCAGCGTGCTGCACCCGGAAGACCTTGTATTGCTAAAATACTTGTATTAACTTCATGGCGTTTGTGCAGCATTCTCCGCGTAGTAAAGGTACGAAAAGTCCAATTGCTGCGATGACGACGGATCAATCGCAGTCTGTCCCGGACATACCTCAGGCTGTAAGCGA
Organism: Globia sparganii; assembly: GCA_949316385.1. Classification (NCBI taxonomy): domain Eukaryota; kingdom Metazoa; phylum Arthropoda; class Insecta; order Lepidoptera; family Noctuidae; genus Globia; species Globia sparganii. The sequence continues at coordinate 15,741,640 of OX438653.1, read as the reverse complement.
CCCAGAATTCATCAACGTAACCGCACGCCATAAGCGCCCGAGGCTAGACGAATCTTCGATTGACCAATTCGAGGAATTTAAACTTGAAATAAAGCAAATGCTGACGTCATGGAAGAGTGACCATGATGACGCAGTGGCGAAAGTGATGGCAGAACAGACAGCACTAGTCACAAAACTGGTTTCTGAGGTGGCAGAATTGAAAATACAAAATCTACAGATTCAAAACCTAAATAAAGAAATTGAAAAATCCATTACTACTACTAGTGACTTGTACGACGATATGAAGAACCAAGTAAAAATATTGCAGGATGAGTGTAGAGATTATAAGAAATATACGGAGTCCTTGGAGAAAACCGTAAGAGATCTTCAGCATAAATCGCGATCCTCCACTGTTGAGGTTCGTAATATACCTTTACTGTCTAATGAGTCGACTGCAGATCTCACAAAAATTATAACGAATATCGGAAACGCTGTCGATTTTCCAATCCTTTCAACGAGTATCCGAGACATATACCGTGTCCCAGGCAACTCGTCCAACAAAGCGATTGTTGCAGAGTTTACGAGTGTGCAAGTCAAGACTGAACTGATTTCCTGTGTTCGTGGATTTAATAATAAAAACCCAAATAAAGACAGCAAGCTTAATTCACAACTGGTAGGACTTCCAGGACAAAAACAACCCGTATTTGTGGATGAGCACCTGAGTCTATCTGCAAAGAAACTCTTTTATTTGGCAAGGCAGTTCGCAAAACAGTATGACTATAAGTTTTGTTGGTCTACTAACGGCAACATCTTCCTACGCAAACAGCTAGGACATAAACAAATACTTATTAAATCTGAAACTACTCTACAGGAGCTGCAGGAAAACAAATGACTACCACTCGTATCGGTAATAATAGTTAACTTATATTGTCAACTCATATTTAATAACATGTACAACATTCCTCTTTTTATACTGCATGATATATCTTTCTATATAATGTTCTTAATAAGGAAATTTATAAACACTAACGGTACCCGTGGTACTAAACGACACACACTAACATATCTCCAACCCACACATACACAAATCCCTTCTCATCATACCACCTACTTAACACTTGCACGTATCATTGCACATAACCATAAAAATGTTAAAATCTCACCTGTTCGTTGGTATGCGCCTACTTTATTTTTAGTTATTATTGTATTCAACAGCATTGGGTATTACTTATTCTACAAATGGCTAATCTAGTTGAAAACATTATCGCTGACTTAGACGACATTGAAGTCGCGAAGGCCTATTCATGTATTCCGGAAGATTGCAATAAGTATTTTAATGGTTTAAACGGTTCTACTACTATTCTTCATATCAATATACATAGCATAAAAAGGAATTTTGATGAATTATTAACATTGTTAGCAATAATTAAAGTTAACTGCGATGTGCTTATACTGAGTGAATGCTGGCTGAGCAAAATCACAGACTTACCCGTATTGCAGGGCTATAATTCTCACTTTACAAAACAATCAAAAAACCAAAACGACGGTGTAGTTTTATATATCAAAAATCAAATCCAATACACAATTGATGAACCTGATTTCATAAATGGCAGCTGTCTCACCTGCCAAATTAGTAACGAATTAGCAATAATTGCCATATACCGATCTCCCTCATACAATACAAAGCAAGGGTTTGAGCTCTTCCTAAATAGTCTGGATAACGTATTTACCTCCCTTAATAAATACAAAAATATATGTCTTATTGGTGACGCCAATATAGACATCAGACCCTCCAATATAGATGAACGCTCAGCCAACTATTTAACCCTCAACGCTACTCATGGCCTATTACCTGCACATTCTTTTCCAACAAGAATAAACTCCTGTATTGACCACGTTATCTTAAAAACTAATAAAACTACAACTGTACTTATCTTAGATTGTCACATCACCGACCACCTTCCGCTACTTGTAAAAATCGATGACACAAAGCCAGTAAAACAAATAGTCCCGGCATACAAAATTCCTATGATAGACTACCCAAGTGTCAAAACAGATATGGAACATCAGGATTTTTCCCAAGTCATAAATACTGATGACCCTAACGTTGCCTCCACTGCTCTAATAAGCACAATTCAAAATATTATTAATATGCACACAAAAATAATCCAAGTTCCCAAAATAAACAGAAACCTAAAACCGTGGATCACCCCAGGTCTATTGAGGTGTATTCGCTACCGCGATAGACTCCACAAAAAAGCACGGAAATCTCCTGATAATCTAATCCTCCAAATTACTTATAAGAGGTACCGTAACTATTGCAATGGCCTTCTTAGAAAACTTAAAACACTACATGACAAACACGAACTAAATAAAGCAAAATATAATCCCAAAGCACTTTGGAATAAAAATAAAAGACATCTCAAACACAAAAAAGATATGTGCACCACCTACAGAACTGCTGAATACCAAACCTGATCCAAAGGCAGCAATTAACACTGCATGTCATTTCTTTGCCACAATTGGAGCTGAGTTAGCCTCTAAAATTCCTGCAACCTCTCAACAGCCCACTACACAAAAAACCTCTAATAATTCCTTTGTAATCCTTGAAGTGGACGAATCAGAGGTGGAGTCCACCATCATGAACCTTAAACAGGATTGTGCGACTGGCTGGGATGGAATACCGTCTACTCTGTTGAAGGTTTGTCGGAACACCATTGTCCCGCTAATAACACATATTATTAACATTTCTATTACAAAAGGAGTGTTCCCAGAACCTTTCAAGAGGGCCATAGTCCACCCGATACATAAGAGTGGGGCCAGAGACTGTGTCAACAATTATAGACCCATATCAGTACTTTCGGCTCTCTCTAAAGTTATGGAAAAATTAATTAACGGTAGACTTGTTAATTATCTTAACAGGAACCAAATTATAGCACCCAACCAGTATGGATTTAAAAAAGGAATTTCTACCGAAGACGCAGTTATCGACCTAACTCAGTTTTTATCAAAAAAACTAGACGAGTAACAAAAATGCATCAGTATTTTCTTGGATCTAAAAAAGGCGTTCGACACAGTCTCTGTTCCCACCCTTCTCTACAAACTAGAATGTATAGGTATTCGTGGCAAACCTCTTGAACTCTTCAAGGACTACCTCCAAAACAGAAAATTGGCTGTTAAAATCAACTCATGCCTAAGTGACGAAGAAACTGTCACATACGGAGTCCCCCAAGGCAGCGTGCTGGGACCTACCCTTTTTCAAATCTACATTAATGACCTATGCACGCTGCCTTTACATAAATCACAAATCTTCACTTATGCAGATGACACCGTGATTGTGGTCTATGGTAATACTTGGAGCGAGGTAAAGAATACTGCAGAGCAGTCCTTAAAAACTGTTATGAACTGGCTGCTATTCAACCTACTCACTCTGAACGTGGCCAAAACAAATTTCATTCCCTTCTTTATGAATTATAGGAACAAAGCTCCACCAGAATTTGTTATCACGGCACATACGTGCTCTGTTCTTAGTTCTTGCTCATGTGCGACGCTTACCCGTGTTAATCACACGAAGTACCTGGGTGTAGTGATTGATGACGGACTGAAATGGTATAACCAAATAGATAACACTGCTTCAAAAGTCAGAAGACTTATCTACATTTTTAAATCACTGAGACATTGTGCAGACATTAACATTCTAAAAATGGTTTATCTTGCACTCTGTCAGTCCGTTATCACTTACTGCATCCCGGTATGGGGAGGAGCTGCTAAAACCAAGTTTATTGTAGTGGAGCGAGCACAGAGAGCTGTCCTCAAGGTGATGCTTGGGAGACCATACAGATTCCCTACTACTCAATTATATGCAGACTGCAAATTACTTACTCTGAGACAGCTCTTTGTTCTTCGAGCCACTCTCAGAATACATAAGCAAATTCCCCCATCAGATCCTACTAAGCGCAAAGCAAAAAATGTATGGCCGACAGTAAGCCACAAAACTGCATTTGCGAGGCGCCAATTTTACGTTCTAAGTAGGTTAATTTATAAAAATATATGTAAAGTCATTCAGTTAGCTGGGCTAAACAACCATGAACTTAAGATCAATGTACAAAGTTGGCTGCACGATCAAGACTACGCTCAAACAGAAGAATTACTACACCACCAGCAGTAGGCATATTTAATATATAAACCTGTTCTACTGCTGTTTGAAAATTTTCCCTTTATTTGGAACATATCAGCAACACATCACATTCTCAAACACTTCAACACACCCTCAAGCAAACGCTAAACACTACTACACACACACCCTCACATACATACCTCACATACATCCCTCACTCTCATATATACACATATACACTGTAAAAGTCGTTTGTTATATTCCTTATTCCTTCGTTTTTGCTTGTATTATACATACTTTGTTAACCTGCACTGTCAATGACTATTTTTGTAATGTTAAGAACACAACATAAAAGCTTTCTGGTATCACAGTGACAGCAGAACACTGACTCCTAAGTCACAGGATCACCTAGTTTAGGAGTCAGGGTTTACCTTATCTATATGACCTTTTGCTAACCATTTCATGTATCAGTCTTAACCAATGTCAAAGGTTTTTGTATCAATAAAGATTTTTATTTATTTATTTATTTATTTGTTCGCAAAATCAACGACGAAAGGTTTCGACATCGGTAACTATAAATGTCCGAAATAAGTTGTTATTTCTTATTGATTGGTTACGATTGAGGAATATTTGGGGTCGGCACTTATTAGTGTTGTTGTGATGAGAGAATTGTTATTATTTTCTTGACTGATTAGAAAAGAGAATCCAATTATTTATATTAGATGGTGCTTATTTATTACTTAGTCACTTAGTAATAACAGCTGCACGTGTCGATCGGGTTAAGCTACGCTTGCTTAAGTCAGTTTGTGGATAAGTGTCCATCTTAATATACCGAGGCCCTTCCATGCCTCGGAAAGCATTTTAAGCCGTTGGTCCCGACTGTCATTCGAGGATCTTTGACAGTCGTAACGGGTTGTCAGAAGCCCGAAAATTTGACAACCAGTCTTACCAAGGGGTAACCGGGTTGTGGAGGTCAGATAATTATGCAGACTGACAGGGGACAGATGAAGGATGGAATCCAACTACAATATAGCTGGCAAAAGGCTGGGTAGATGGCAGACGATGATGGTGAAGCATTATAAGAATAACGAATTTTCATCCTAAGAGTAAGTACAGACGCCAGCACATCAAGCTACTACAATCTGTCAAATTTATTTAATAGACTAGCAGCGCCCCGCGGTTTCACCCGCGTTAGTTTCGATCCCGTGGGAATATCAGGATAAAAAGTATCCTATGTGTTAATCCTGGTTATAAACTATCTGTGTGCTAAATTTCATCCAAATCTGTTCAGTAGTTTTTGCGTGAAAGAGTAACAAACATCCATCCATCCATCCTCACAAACTTTCACGTTTATAATATTAGTAGCAAAGTAGGAAGTAGGATAGTAGGATTTTCAACCTTATTGCTAAATGATAAGGTTTAAGTTGATAAGGAAAATTTGACAGTTTCGGGTCTTGATGTACTGGCGTCTGTACGTAACCCTAGTCACCACTCAAATAAAAGATTATAACAATAGTCACAGGTTGATACCCAAATGCATATTTGAATAAGATTTTAATTGTTTTCGGGCCCTACTTCAGAATACCAGCGTTGCGACATTTATTTTTTAAATGTCGCAACATCATGCTGGGATATGAGCCTTTTGGTCTCATAGGACTTTCTGTTTCATTTTTCTTTTTGGTGCTTTTTAAAAATGTAATTTGGTTTTTTATTTTTGACTGTGTTCAGAAGGCCAATTCTCGTAATTTTAAACATTCAAAATCTAGTCGCAGTCTCATCTCGGCGACAAACAAATGTCAAAGACTTGTCAAAATGTAGGGAAAATTAGAGGTATTTTTGACAGATTGAGACTGAGATCAGACTGTGAACGTTCTTAAAATTCCGAGAATTACCCCTCAGTATAGTTATAAATAACGTTACCACTGCTGGTCGCCGTAATCCACCACGAGGGCCCAGTGTCGGTTGATAGATGTCACATGTTTTAGAATTTTCGTTTTTAGGACATGCCGGTTTTTTTTTCCTCACGGTGTTTTCTTTCACCGAGTTCAGAGCAGAGGTGATGAAATAAATTACACAAAGTAATTCGCCTGTCTGGGTTTGAACTTAAGTAAGTACGTAAGTTACTAAGCCACCTCTCCCCACTGGGGCGGGAAAATGATATTGACCTATTGAAAAACTTTTATTAGCTAAAAAATCTTATAAGATCGTGAAATAAAGTCGAAAGCTATTCGAAACGTTAATCCATTTCTACATTACCGGGAAATATAGGCAAAAACTAAAATATTAACTTTTTATTAATTCGATCTTTTTAACTTAACAAAAAGAAAGAAAGAATATTAATTAGAGGTTGAATTTAGCTTAGTTTACTTAAATTACTTTGCTTGTATTATTCGATAATTCTACTTCCTACTAAAAATAATAATCACACTAATATTATAAAGGCAAAAGTTTGTGAGTGTGTTTGTATGTTTGTTACTTCTTCACGCACAAACGGCTAACAGGATTTGGATGAAATTTGGCCAGAACACCCTTCGGCCAGAACTCTTCCACACAGACAGTTTATAACCAGCATCCTAATTGCGTAACACACTATCAATCGGAATCTGAATCATTTTGAAGCAAATTGCTACTCCATTGCTTCATACGTTCGAAAAATTTGTCTGCTCGACACGCAAATAACGCAATGAGTGTTGTTGAACTGTCTAAATGAAACAGATTCCGATTGATAATGTGTTACGCAATTGCCCCGCAGGATTAACTCATATGATACTTTTTATCCCACGGGATCGGCACTTATGTGGGTTAAACCGCGGGACGCAGCTAGTACAAAATAAAGATCTTCTTTGATACATTCTAGGAATTTGAACAAAACCGGAGTTGAATGATTTTTCTAAATAGGTAGTACATCCCTCATTCTCGGCGAAATGTGGGTGTACTGTACAGACACCTCTGCGTCTCCCTTCAGGAATACGGGCGTGATAATATAATCTATACATATATAAATTAAAGAAGTTTTTCAAGGCTATCTGTGTAACCACGTTGTTCTTCTAAACTACGCAACGGATTCCAATGTGGTGTTCAACATCATTAACCCTTTGACCGCCACGGTCGTGTATAGCCGACAAATGAAAACGTGCCCAACACGCCACCGTCAGCTAATGCTGACAAGAAAACAACATGTTTTAAGTACAAAATAAATAAACTAATTCAGTTTTCTGTTTTTATACTTAAAACATCGTGTTGGGCACGGTTTCATTTGTCGGCTATACACGACCGTGGCGGTCAAAGGGTTAATGAAATTTCCCATTTATTTACTTAAAAACGTTGTGAGCAGTGGTGCCTCAGTGGTAACGGCCGTGACTTAAAAGTTGTAGGTCATAGGTTCGAACCCAGACAGGCGCTTTACTTTGTGTAAATTATTTCATTTCTCATAAAACGGTGAAGGAATACATCGTAAGGAAACCGGCATGTCCTAGAACTAAGGATTCGAAGACTAATGACAACTACCAGCCGTGGTGGATTACGACCCACTCCCTCTCATAGAGAGGAGGCCTGTGTCCCAGCAGTGGGAATATTATAGGCTGATTATGTTATAAAAGTTGTTTAAACGTCAAAAATGTATGGTTTAAAATTGCAAATCAGTCTATAAAATAAGACAGTTATTTCCGAAAAAATTTTGTTTTTAATATAAACATCCAAATTGAGAACCTCCTCCTTTTTTGAAGTCAGTTAAGAAGATAAACGGAACTAAGTCCAGTCTTCACGGTCTACGAGTAGGTGTTACTTTTTAAGCGTTCTTTTGTTTCCCTCATTATAATAGAGCAGATATAAAACAACAATCAAATGCTAGACAAAAGAGGAGATAATTGGTTTTCTGTACAAACCTATGTAGTGCACATTCGCTGTTCCCGCACAGAAACGACGTGGCGAGCTCATAAAACCTTATCTGTACCCTTCGGGGAGCGTTGCCAATGATTTTGCTACTTGCCTGTTTTAGAAATTTTCGGGCGAGTGATTCGTTTTTAAAACATTTTTCTATAATTTACATTTGAAAATGCCGTCGATCCGTTAAGAAGAGATTTAAAAATCATGTAAGATATATTTAATACAGAGTGTAGGTGTATTTAGACTAGATTTTCCTGATCTCGACTCTGAGTGAGTCAACGGTGCATATGAATCTGTAGGTAAGTGAACGAAATCGCAGGCAAAAAAGGGTTATTATCAGTCTGTTGGTCATCCGTTACCTATTAAGGCGTATATAAAAGAGAATTGATCTTTAAAGCTTACACGTAAAATGGTCTACTTGGAGGACTACGTGTGGAAACCAATCACAATAACATAGAGGTATCCACATACACAGGCAAGTTGCGCTGCCGCCGCACTTGCCTCAGGCCAAGCCTACATAGCCCTACAATGAACGTGCTCGTATTGATGGGCACCGTTTGAAGCCGCGGGCTATAAGGGCCATGCTTGTAACCCACCTGCCGTGTCCCCTGACAGGGATGTAACGACTACCCACAGAACATAGAAGTAAGCATTCGATGGACGTTTGTTTCGTATACTTCACGTTATGTGCCTGAACCTATGCATATAGCAAGTACTAAAAATAAGTATTTCTGTTAATGCAGTTTTAATGTTTATAATAATCAATAAATAACGTACGGCTTTGGTAAGTACCTAATTGATTCTGCTGAGACGAACCAACTCATAAATATCGAACAAATGCGAGTAAGACTCGTGCTCTGAGGGTGCTGCCTCAAAGCTGTGCCCGGCTGCCTGAATTTACCAATTCCGGATCGAAGGACAAACTTAACGTTGCACTCATCGTTTTTTTTAGTTGTTATAGCACAGACGCCTATGGGGACAGCCACACAAAATAGAATTCTCTTAACTTATGGAACGGACTTTTTCTATTATGAAAAGAACAATTCGCTAAGTCAAAGCATCATTTACTTAATTATAATTTAATTAATAACAGCAACATTGATACACAGCGGTCTTCTTGTACAGAGGCCAGCACATCAAGCTACCCCAATCTGTCAAATTTTCCCAATTGAATATGAACCTTATTCCTTTGTTTTAAAGTTTAAAATCTATCAAAGAAATTTGACAGTTTGGGGTAGCTTGATGTGCTGGCCTCTGTACTTGAGAAAGATGCATGCTAAAATTACTGTTATTTAGTACCTGAAATTATTCTAATAGGTAAAGAATGGTTACTGTCAGGCTAAAAATAAAATAAGTCTCAATCATAATAATATTTTAGTTTTAGTTTGATATTAATATAAAACTTTTATTTTAGTCACGTGCGTACTTTAAAATGTATGACAAATCAAAAAAATTCATTGCGTTAGACGTGTAAGTTTCAAAACACTTACGAGTTCACAAAAAAAACATGTAAACGCTACGGATGCGGTTCACAATGTCAATCCTGCGAATTCTAATTTCTGAAAAGCTAAAAGCGTGGCTTTGAAAAGACTAGTCGCAACGAACCTCTTAAAATATACCCATACTACTAGCCATTACCGCTGACTTATCGTAAGCTACATGTTTACCTAAACAACGTTTTTCATAGCAAACAACATTTTAAACTATAACGAACAATGGCTTTGGCTTTTTTGGACTTTCCCGCCAAAATACAAGAATTTTATTATTAAAGTAATAAGTAGTTAATCTTAAATTTCAATTTATTAGCGCCACTATTAGTAAAACTAATTTAAAAAAAAACCACAGAAAAAAACCTTATCCTGTATATTTAGATTTTTGTCGCTTATGATAATTCGGCGGTAATGGCCCGACTAGTCAAGTCAACTCGCCCGTTCAAACGCGCCAACGCGTCGGGGATTGAAGTACCAGCAACAATGACGGTCTTTGGCTTTTGTAATACTTTATTATGTGCCGGCAAAGATCCCCTGACAAAACTTTATTGGAACATCGAGTATGAACACTCGGCCTGATATGAGACACTAGTTATAATAGACTGACATTATTCGATAGATTTTCATGACTTAAGCCTTATAGAGTTACTAGCTTCCGACCGCGATTTCGTCTGCGTGATATTTCTTGTTCCTCTGACCCACCCAGTCGCAATGCATAGCCTGTCCGCGTTACTGCATCGTTTTCGCTTAGTTTTTATTTATTTTATTATTTACTAGCGGCTTGTCCCGGCTTCGCACGGGTGGAAATTTATTTTTTAATTTTTTTTTCTTGCAATTAAAAACGCCTGTATTAATCAGTGATAATGTAGCATTCAAATGGTGAAAGAATTAATTAAAAAAGCATACTACTCGATAAACGAATACATACATGACAAAATAATCTGTTGAACACAAGCACACTACACACAGTTAGTCATATAGAGACATTCATACATACACAAATAAATATTATATAATATGATAGGCATAATTATGTTTAATAACCTCACCAAATAATTATTATGTAGGTACCACAACCTGGCTGATCTCAATAAAACAAAATGTTATTTAGTTATTTTAATGTTAATAACATATTTTAAATTTTATTGTTAATTTGTGTCCTAGATTATAATATTTTTTAGTTCTTGCTGTGCCCTACAGGATCCATAATTGCACCTTAGCTTTAAGCCATTGTAACACCTATACTACATTATGGTGATATTGTGGGGAAACGGCACAGATGCACCGACACTCTTCACATTGCAAAAAAGACTTATAAGAATCCTAGTAAATATAGAAGATACCGACAGTTGCAAACCACATTTCCAAGAACATAAAATACTTAACCTCCCCTGCTTATACATTCTAGAAATATGCAAATTCGTTTGAAATTACCAACACTTTTACACAACAAGAGAAAATATACAGTCAAAATATACATTACGCCATAAAAATAGGTTAAACTTACCAAGCTCTAAGTTAAAATGCACTCAACAAGTACACAAGTCATGTCAATTAAAATATATAATAAATTACCAGAAATAATTAAACAAGAACAAAAATTTAATACATTCACAAATAAATTGAAGTAATTTTTATTATATAAATGCTATTATAATATCAATGAATACCTAAATGACAAATTTTAAATTACATGTTTTTATAAAATAACAATATTTATAAATATAGTAAGTAGTGAAATAAAATCTCTCTTCTTCTCTCCCACTGTTGCTGTGCCCGACAGGGTCCACAATGATCATATTCTGTAAAACCTACCACCTAAGTTCACATGTGGAAGCAATAAATATATTGAGTATTGAGTATTGGAATGCAAATAAATATATGAATATGAATTTTTAAAATCGGTCCAGTACTTTTTGAGCCAATTCGTTACAAACATACATACAAATCTTTCCTCTTTATAATATTAGTATAGATGTATACACACAGAAAAAGGATACAGATAGTTATGACATATTAATATTGAGTACAAAGTGTTGTTTCTTTTCTTCTTTTTGCTCAACTCCTAAGGGTCACAGCATTTTGTTACATAGCCTGTAGAATTGGGCCTTCCTCAATAATTGGACTACCAAATGCAAAAAAAAACAATTCCGGCTGGTAGTTCCAGAGCAAACAAAAAAAAAACAAACAATCTCTTCAGCTTTTTAAGGCCAGGATATTCGAGCGCAGTAGGCATTTAGCGTTACCCCCCTCCTCGCGTGGCAAGTGCCGCGAGCGCGCAGTTCAAATGAACTCGCTGACCCCGCTGTGCAAAAATTTTGCGTCACAGTTTAAAATTGTAACAGTAGGAACAGTTAACTTTGTTTTACGAAATTCATGTTAATATTTCGAGTGTTTAGTTTTTAGGGAAATATAAGTATACTTATCAACATAAATCACTTTAGGTATTACCTACCAACAATTGTTTCTTTTTTAATTGTTACCTCTTTTCTTTCATGACTGTTACAGCGCTTCCTTACGATCCAGTTTTTAAAATGTTTGTCTGATAATAAATTACTGGAAGGATTTTGACAGGAGTTTATATTCCGTAGCTTTAGTTTTCACCTACCACATAGGGTATGTTTTATAACTAATTTATAATCCACGCGTACGAAGTCGCGGGCATAAGCTAGTTATTTATTATTAGTTACATACTTACTTACTTACTTTGGACTAAATAAATTCTGATAAAACTCATTACAATATAATACACAGGACAATAAATAATATTATTTATTAGAAATAAGAAATAATTTTTAAAACATATAATAATAACTTAATCATTTACTCAAAAAATAATCAAAAATCATAAATATTAATCACGAGCGTGCTTGGACCTGCAGGGTAATTGCGTAACACACTATTAGTAGCAATGGGTTTCATTTTGACAGTTCAATAACATTCATTGCGTTATTTGCGTTGTTGAGCTGACACACGTTTCGAACATATGGAGCAATGGATTAGCAATATGCTTCAAAATGATTCAAATTGAGAGTAATAGTGTGTTACGCAATTAGGGTGCCTGGTTGCTGCAAATCAGCGGGGTAATTGCGTAACACACTATTAGTAGCAATGGGTTTCATTTTGACAGATCAACAACGTTCATTGCGTGTTTTACATTGTTGAGCAGACACATTTTTCGAACATATGAAGCAATGGATTAGCAATATGCTTCAAAATTATTCAAATTGAGATCGATAGTGTGTTTCGCAATTAGGGTGCTGGTTGAGACAGAGAGTGTGTACTGGATGCGCATTTATCTGGTTGCTCATTTTCCTTGTCTTGCCATACACGGTTTATAATTGGCATGCCGCGTTCATTCCTACTTTTTATTTATTTATTTATTTAAACTTTTCGCACAAAAAGATACAAAGGCGGTACTTTTTCTTGCAGTTTTCGCAAAATAAAATTTTTGTCGACAATTCTGTGTCCTGAAACAGGTTGAAAGTCATCTTCCTTGTTTTCCACTTCAACAGTAAAATCATATGAATCATGACTGTCACTGAAACAATAAAAAGAAAAAAGTTGCTTTTTATTTGACTCAAGATATTACAATTAAAACTAAAACTAACCAAAGTCGTTAAGTCGAGTGGTAAGTCAGGAGGTAACAGATATATAAATACATTCTAGTCACTATCTATATATATAAAAATGAAAGCCGTTTTCCGTTGTCACGACATAACATGAAAACGGCTTGACCGATTTGGCTGATTCTTTTTTTTGTAGTTTTCTAATACTCTGTACAAGGTTCTTACGGAAAAAAATATAAAGAAAAAAAATCTAAAAAAAAAAAAACTGAAACTCCAAGGACACTCTTTTAAAAAGATATTAGAAAATCTTGGGTACATTATTCTATTTAACATCACGCCCTTAGGAGCCGAACAAAATGAAAAAAGTCACAACGATAATAACCGCCAAAAAAGTAGTAGCTCGGGCTGGTATCGGATCCCACGCGGTGGGAAGGTTGCAATTTTACGCGGACGAAGTCGCGGGCAGACGCTAGTTTTGTATAAAAGTACAGACGCCAGCAGGTCAACCTACCCCAATCTGTCAAATTTATTTGATAGATTTTCAACTTTAGCACAAAGGAATAAGGTTCATATTCAATTGGGAAAATCTGACAGATTGGGGTAGCTTGATGTGCTGCCCTCTGTACAACAACATCAACAACCTTGCATTATTATTATAATTTGTAGAATAGATACAGTAGGCGCGCGACTTGAGTTGATGCATTAGGTAAGTACATGTCTACCTACCTATTGCGCCTGAGCGAGAAGCAAATACTGAATAAAAAGTCGGTGACCTTGGTTCCGCATTTTCTTTTATTGAGACCGACTTCCGAAATTAAAGTTATTTTTCATTTTGTAGTGTTTTGTTGGAAGTCGGTTGTTTTTTGTAAAAAAGTTTTTATTTTTCATTTTTTAGTAGTCCACTTTGTAACTAATCTAAGTTATAATAGCCTAATGTCAACTGCTCATCACCTTTTACAAAATATTGCTTTACCCGATGCAGGAACGTTAATTGTTGAGGAGTTCTCCTTATAAGAACGGGAGCTGATTGAGAAGTCACCATCAGCTCCATTGTGCTTAGCAACCACATTAAAGTACCTAATCGAATCGCAACCCGTGAAATATTTATTATTGAGTAGTTCCGATGGCCATCTGTGGTCTTCATCATCAGTTCCACTTCACCGAATGGTGCTTTCTGAGAGCAAATGCACTAGCTACTATAAAAAATACCTACCCAAATCGCTATAGGTGTGCCTACAAAATTTGAGGGTTTCCCTCGATTTCCATAGGATTCGCTCATCAGATTCCGATTTGGTGACAATGGGACCAACTCGGGAGCATACCCTTGCAAATAAAAAAAGAATTTTGAAAATCGGTCCACAGTTGACGGAGAATCAGTGAACAGAACATACATAAAAAAAAAAAACATACATAAAGTCGAACATAATAACCTCCTCCTTTTTGAAAGTCGGGTAAAAAATCAAATTGTAGATTTAGGTACTTACTGTTCGCCTGTGCATTTTTTTGTAAATACGCCTTTACATCTTGGTATAGATGAACTGCAAAGATAAAAAGTTTTATTAGCAAAAATTATCTTTGTTGTAGTTGTGCTACTGTTTTGTCCATAAAAACTAAAATATCAACTATACTCCATTTACAATAAGATAAGACATTTCAACAAACATTTTTTACCGTCTGTTCAATCGATTTTGACTTCTATTCCGTAGGCATAAGGATGTCATTAAAAGCAGTAAACAGTTATTATTGTAAGTACTTTTTTGCTTTTAATGCCATCCTTATGCCTACGTAATAGAAGTCAAAATCGGTTGAACAAGCTGTAAAAAGGGTTTGTTTAAATGTCTAATCTTATTGTGAATGGAGTAGTAGTTTATATTTACTTTGATATTAGTATAATTGTAAATTTATGGTACCTAGTTATCTACCTGCTACTGCCTGCTAGTACTGTGACCAAAGCAAGTAGGTAAGTACATAATTACCTATACAACTCCAATATTGCTCTGTCGCGTCGTTTTTTAAAAGTAGATAGGTATAACAACGTAGAAAAATAATAATCAATCTTACCTTTTTTTTTTTAATCTTCCGCAGTTCAATGCTGGATATTTTTTTCTTTCTTCTGTTTTTATTCCCCATAATTTAATCTTAAATACCACTATATTTTACAACATAAACTAATATCTTGTTTAATTATTAATACTAGAACTTAAAAAAAATATTTACAGGCTTATTTTTAAAATTAATATACAAACACGGAAAATAACAATAATATAACGTATATTTCGATCGATTAGCGGAGGAACGCGGCGAGCCAGTAAAAGCGACACAGGTCCTGCCTCGGAGACGCCTAGCCGGCTACTAAAGCGAAGCGCGCGGGCCGCTTTGTTATATTATATCTTGTCAAAACAATAAAAATCTGTTTTGAAAAAAAATAGCCGTACAATATTCTTCTAAACAACATTGCCTATTTTTTGACATATTTTTTTAGAGTAAAACTTTGGTCTACTTCAAGTACGACTTGAAAAACGATAAAAAACTTCCCTATTTTCGATTTGTTTGCGATTTTTTATGATCGAGTGAAGTTGTAAATATCATGTTTTGAACCATAGAATAATCAAGAATGTTTATTGAACTACAACATATATTTTTATCAGATCAAAACAAAGAATATTTGATTGTTTAATGTTGAATCAAAATAGGTCGATTCTGAGAGTCCTGGCCTTAAATAGTATAGATTATTACTAGCTGACCCGATGAACTTTGTACCGCCTCAGAATCAATAATTAATCTTCTGTCCTTTTTCTAATGAAATAGAAAACAAAGATGCGCTGAACTTACATTTAGTTTACCTACTTTGTGAACAAGGGAATCAGCATAAACGTCATTCATATCCGACCTTTTTGATGTTTCCAGTAACTTCGTAACACAACGAGGTGGCGCCACTTGCTGCGCCGTCTTATGTATTCAAGTAAATGGTTTTCTCCATTTCAATGATGTTTAAGTAGTATTTATGAAGCAAAATGTATCTTACGTAAAGTTTAGTATTGATTGTATCACGTTCTCGCAGATCAAACAGGGATCCTGCTGACTCTAACAGTTCAACGTTAAAAAAAAATATGATGTATTTTTAGTAGAAAAAAAGGTAAAATAGGTTTCATTATTACAGAGGGGCTTGGGGCTAAGTCGTGAAGTAAAATCGTGGGGTGCGTAAATGCTATTTACATATTTGCTCAGGTTAAGCTACGTCCCACGATTTTTTTTTGTGTCTGATCAATGCCATAGATTGATGAGGAAAATGGTGTGATGACTGGTAACTAGGACCTACCAAATATATTTTTTTACTTTAAGTATATCATTATTTTAATTAAAAACGTTTAACAAAAAAATTTTTGTTTAACTTATTTTATTTTCAAGTTTTTAGTTTTTTTTTCATGCACTGTGTTCTACTTGTAAAACTTTTTCATTTAATACCCATTGAATCAAATATGAAATTAGAATTATTTAAACAAATATTAAATCTAGCATTTTGTGCCGGCGGCCATCTTAGATTTGAATTTTTTCATAGTGTGCAGTATTCTACTAGTCAAGCCCTTTAATTTAATACCCATTAAGCCATTTAATTTAAAAATATATAATGCGCCATTTTATAGCGGCGGCCATCTTTTTTTTTTTGAGGATGGGAAATCATCAAATGACCCCTCCCGCTCTGGGTGGAACAGAAGGGAGTGTCAGACTCTTACTGACTCTTACTGACCCACTCGTGTTCCTTCCTTAGCCCTTTATGTTCCAGGGCAGCGGTAACCCTTTCGGACAATCCCGCTGCCCACCGGCGGCCATCTTGGATTTACAATGATACTGATTCAAAACGAAAGGTGTGTACCAAATATCAGATCAATCTGCCAACAGGAAGGGCTAAAATTACAAGTACCTACTAAATTAGACCCAAATAATAACAAACAGGGCAAGTTAAATAAAACCGTTTAGAAAATAAATATAGGTGATGTAAAACATAAAATAACCAAGTCTACAGTTCTACACCAAACACCACAGAAATATTGTTCAAAGTGAAAATGTTGCATGATTTTTGCAATATGTTTCAATAGGTAGGTGGATGAAGACGAGATCTGCGTATGAAATTAGTCACTGTCATAGTAGGTATTGTATTTATATGGCAAACGATATTCCGTCGACGTCGAGTTGAGCGCACTTCCTACTGTTTGACCTGTTATTTTGGGTTCAATACATCGGAACGATACTCACTACGCGATTTTGATAGGGTGTTTTAACCTTCTATATTTTAAATGATTAATTTACACATTTTGAAAACCCCATGACTGATTCTGATTCGTTTCACGGATCTAGCTACCTCTGTACGTAGGTATAACATAATAAAACATCACGCCTGGAATCTCCGCAGGGGACATAGGTATCTAGAAGGAGCATTGGTCGGTTTCCAATTTCAGTCTTCGGTGGTATCAAAAAGTACATGACTTTTTGATACCACCGAAGGGATACTAGGTACTTATAGAATAAACTCCGTGACAAATGACAAATTTATACTTTTGTAGCTTTTGCCCGCGGCTTTGCTCACGTGGATGTTGGAAAACATCATATGGGAACGTACTATCGGAAGAATAATTAAAGAAATAATTCAGTAATACATCGTTTTTTTATTAATATATTAGTTTACGCAGCGCATGCCAGATGATTTTTTTCCGACATCTTTAACAATCATCGCCATTTTCAGTCAATTTACACAAAACCATAAAGAATAATGTATAATATTATACGTCTAGATCTTTCTCATGAATCACTCCGTCTGTTGATGAAAACCGTTCTAGTGAGTTTATAATATATGTATAGTGATGCAACGCCTAATTTCCATCAACCCAAAAAAAAATCCCCCAATTTAAAATTTCCATAACCACCCCGTGTGAACCGACTAATTCTTGTCATGTTACAACCACCATCGACTGGTCATTCCTCCTACTGCCGCCATGTAGTCTAGTCGCAGACGATATAATGTCACACTCCAGTGCATTCTCAAAGGTAATCTCGACACTTAACTTGCTTATTGAACCCTGTGGACCTGGCACGAACGCACGGAGTAAAAAAAACGTTTAAACTATTTTAAATTAAAAATCAAAACATCACAGAATATTTAGTTTTAAGACCATTCATATCTATGGGTGATAATAGGTAGTGTGCTTGTCGCAAAAATTAAAACCAAAATACAAAAACCAAAAACCGTTAAAATTGACGTTACGTTTACGTCGTCGGAAAACATCGTGACGAAACGAGGAGGCATGTCCTAGAACCTAAAATTCGATGACATGTGACATCTACCAACCCGCACTGGGCCCACGTAGTGGATTACGGCCCACTCCCTCTCACAGTGAGGAGGCCTGTGTCCTAGAAGTGGGGACATTATAGGTTGATTTTGTTGCTGATTGCTTATTATGCTTTTGCTTACGTCGCACGTTCGTACTAGGGCCCTTGAACATACACTAACACTAAGTAAACAGTTCAACTTTACGATGCAAAGATACTAAGGTAGTAGAAACTACATTTTTTCTCTTAGTTTTCTTATTTTGTGCTTCTAGTTCCTGGTGGTGGGATGGTTGATTTTTTAGGATTGTGGTAGCCGCGGAAGTGATTGCAGTTCGGGAAGTAATAGCTTGCAGCCTGATAGCTTGTCGGTTTTCTATCCAATCTATCATGGATGAGGCTAGTGTTGCAAGATGCAATATTGTAAAAAAAAAATGTAAAAGTATTTATTGCGATTCGCACAGGAAGATAATTACACAAACATATATACAGGGTGTTAGTAGAACGCTTCCGAAAACGAAGACGGGTGATAGGGCTAGTGATTCTCAGTACGATACCATCAAAAAAACTAAAAAAAAAAAAAAAAAAATTTACTAATTTTTTTTGCATTTTTCGTACACTATGCTGTGAGAGTAGTTAAATGAAACCATTATTTGTGATTAAACTCATTTTTTTCTTTACTACTCAAACAAGCAATGTATTCGTAAATAAATATCAGCTGACTCGCGCATGACCTCTAAGTTCAAAGTGCGCGCGCGCTGGCCGCCAGCCGTACGTACGACGACCCCAAACCACGTGACGCGCGACGCGGCGGCGACCTTAGGCATACTTTGTAAAGCGCCGCCAAAATAAATAAAAAGAAACATTACAGAGGCGTCAATAGTTTTAAATTGATGCATTGTGTCTTGCATTTAATAACAGTTTTGTATGTAAGTCGATAATCGATAGTGAATGAAATAAAGTAAAAGATCGCGACTTTAACCGTGATAGACTAAAATTTTTTAATAGAGTTTGCAGCAACTAGCGCGCGTGAATCAATTGAATTTGAACTTTATGTCAATGTAATTAGAGTCACAAATTAATTTAATCTAAGAAACCCGTTAAATCTTATTTATAAGTTAGAAAATGAAGACAGTTAGTAATAGTTATAAGGCATAAGTACAATGTACTAATAATTAAAATTAATTGGTTTCTGGTTTCAAAATTATTCTTTTAAAATTTTCTCCTCTGTAATTTGTTGATCTTTGCACATCAAAAGACACCGCGCCGCTATGTGACTCCACGTTGCCGCATAGGCGGCGTCCGCGCGGCGGCGGTATCGTTTGTCGGCCGACACCACACGCAGGCGGCGTGTTTGATCTTCATAGTACTTCTTTAATAATCTAGCTAAGTAGCTAGTTAGTTCCTTTCTGACCGTTTCATGAGCGAACGTGCTTTACGTTTAATCGATCGATCGAGCTATTGAATTGTATTTAATACTGTTTTGTTAGTTTAGTTACCTTAGTATTGTTAAATTTTTAGTGCTGTTTTATTGATTTTAGTTATTATTTTTTGTTGTATTAAACAATGCCTGAGGCATACGTGTACAGTGCTCGTGATTACGGCAACATGATGATCGGGAATGTGACAGTGCTGATGAAATGCGGAATAGTGAGCGTTTTTAATAAACTACTTGTGTTGAGGATCCTACACTAATGCCTCGTGTTCACGAGTCAACACAGCGACGGACGGGCCCGGCTTTGAATTGAAATGGATGGAGCGCAGGTCGAACCATACTTCATAAGATCGCAATGGATTTATACAGGTACCTAAAATGCCTGTCAACTTTAATGTTTAACAGTGGGCTACGAATGCGATTAAAATTCATAATTTTGTGAAGTGTTGTAGGGGTAGGTATTTTGAAAGGGGTGTTTGTAAATTCCGTATAAATAAATCCCGCGACTCGGCCGTACGGAGCGCTCGGCGCCCGCGTCGACACGTGGGCGCGCGCCGCCCGGTGGCGAGACGTTGCCATGCGTGTCAGTGACCTCACGTTTTGTACGGTTTCCATTGCGTGCTTACGAAATGTGAAGTCTTGAAAATAACCAATTTAAAGCGAAAGGTTATTGGTATCCGTTTGCATTTGGGTTGTATATAATCTACGTTCTGGCTTAGGAAGCGTTCTTCTTACACCCTGTATACAGGTGTCCGGTAATTAATGGATAACCTCTTCAGGGGTCATTGTATTTATCATTATGAACAACTATTGCAATGGGACCAAACCTGAAATCACGAATAAAGAATCCGCTGTTTCCTACATTTTGGTGAGTTAGGCAAACATAAATGTAGAAAACAGCTGAATTTTTTTCGCGTTTACATGTTTGGTCCCGTAGTAAAAGTTGTTCATAATAATAAGTACAATAACCTCTTAATAGGTTATCCATTAATTACCCGACAACCTGTATATATATTTGAAAAAAAAAAAAAACATATGTAGGGAATGACTTAGAGTGCAAGTACTTGGCAAAGTTTATAACCTGTAAATTAAGCAGAATGTGAAGATTGCGTTTATAGAGGACAATAAAAGCTAAAATTATGTACCAATAAGAGCCGTAGTCTTCTATGTTTATGCAACCTTAAACATTAAAACCGCTTGTCATATACGTATATATCTGTCTGTGTAACCGGCACCCTAATTGCGAAACACACTATCGATCTCAATTTGAATCATTTTGAAGCATATTGCTAATCCATTGCTTCATATGTTGGAAAAATGTGTCTGCTCAACAATGTAAAAAACGCAATGAACGTTGTTGATCTGTCAACCTGAAACCCATTGCTGCTAATAGTGTGTTACGCAATTACCCCGCGGGTTGTCTTTCTGATTTCCGCAATGGATTTTGATTTGGTTTACGCCATCATTTTAAGAATTGATTCCGGAAGGTAGGTATATTATTTTTACACAATATAAAGCAAGGGAGGGGGGTAAGAGTATTCTATTCTACATATATCCGCACAGCCACACAGCCGCACAGGTCGATCGATCAGGTTAAGCTACGCTTGCCGCGGTTGGTCTGTGAATGGGTGACCATCTTTACATAACGAGACCCCTCCGTGCCTCGGAAAGCACGTTAAGCCGTTGGTCCCGGCTGTCATTCGTGAATCTTTGACAGTCGTTACGGGTAGTCAGAAGCCCGAAAATCTGACAACCAGTCTTACCAAGGGGTATCGTATTACCTAGTCACTGGGTTTAGGAGGTCAGATAGGCAGTCGCTCCATGTTAAATACTGGTATTCAGCTGCATCTGGTTAGACTGGAAGCTGACCCCAACATAGTTAGGAAAAGGCTAGGCAGATGATGATGATGATGATGGTATAATAAATAAATCTCAATGTTTTTTCAAGTCGTAGTCCAAAATTAAATGGCCACTATCACCAGTGTTGCAGATGAATTAGCGGCCACTGTTTGTTGAATATTTTCAGACAGAAAACTGCTACTCGCACACTCTTTTTTTTTTTTTATGGATGTGAAATCATCAAATGACCCCTCCCGCTCTGGGTGGAGCAGAAGGGAGTGTCAGACTCTTACTGACTAAAACCCACCCGTGTTCCTTCCTTAGCCCTTTGTGTTCCGGGGTAGCGGTAACCCTTTCGGACAATCCCGCTGCCCCGGCAGGCTTCCGCCCTTACGGGCCCCTTCCTTTATGCTGACATCTCTTTGAGGCGCGCGTGGAACACGTACGCGCCGTCCGGTACGGGCCTGGTCCTGATCGGACGGAGAGTTACCCATTACTCTCCGCCCGCAGGCCCGCGCCTACAGTGGCTGGGAATCGTCACGCGGCTCCCGACGCCCGGAGCGTCTCCCGCGGCGGCTGGGACGTGAGGCTCTCTCCCTCAGCCGTCCACCTCCTTTGCTAGCATGACTGCTTCGTAGAAGAAGGTGACTGCCTCCCACTCCCTCTCGCCCCGGACCATGGCTTGAACCAGGGACGGGCGCGAGAGGTCGCCGCCGCTGCCGATCGCCTCTACGAGAACACGGCGGTGCTCCGCCCAAGTGGGGCAGACCTCCACCGTATGCTCCACCGTGTCCTCTGGGCGATCCTCGCAGTGGTGACACCCGGGCGTTTGCTCCCGACCGATGGTGTGCAGGAACCTCCCGAAACACCCGTGTCCGGTGAGGACCTGCGTCAGGAGGGCGCCGTGGCGCCTCTCTTGCCACTCCTCAAAGAGGGGTCACCACTATCGTGGCGTGCCCTACTCGCACACTCTAACAATCTAAACAGTACGCCGGATTATTGGCACAAAACATCGATTTTTACATAATTTCTTCTTTGTCAATCTGCCTAGCCTTTTCTAAATTATGTTGGGGTTGGCATCCAGTCTAACCGGATGCAACTGAATACGAGTTTTATACATGAAGCGACCGCCTATCTGACCTCCACAACCCATTTGGCTGGGAAACGCCCCTGGCTAAGACTGTTGAACTCCTTGCTACCCGTCACGACTGTCAAAGATCCAGGATTGACAGCCGGGATCAACGGCTTAAAGTGCTTTCCGAGGTACGTAGGGCTCTCGATATCTAATGTATCTAATGTATGTATGGTAAATGTATGGTATATCCACCAACCGACCGTGACCAGCGAAGTTAACCAAATCGACCCGTGCGAGCCCCATTTTTGTAGTCGTAAAAATATTTTAGTGGAGTTCTGATTTTCAAAGTAAGCAAAACAATTTTCAACGTAAAAACGACCAACAATGAACAGCAAATACCACTTAAAAATGATTACACTTTGTTAACTTCATCTCATCCGAAATGGACCACAATTAATTAATTAGAAATGTTAGTTAGTACACCCAAGACGACATTCAGTGAAATAGGTACGCAGCTCCATTTATCACACAAATGGTCAACCCTAATTATGTAGTGACCAATCACTACACTACACTCTACCTACTAATAATAAGCAATCACTACACTCTACCTACTCCAAGAGTAGGTAGTCCAAGAGTAGGTAGAGTGTATCAATGATTTCCGAGTGTTTTAAATATAAGTTAGCCGTTCACGAGTTCACGACCTTTTAAACAAGGTAAGCATGCTGTACTTTTATATCCACTTCACATACAAAAAAAGCGTTTATTAACCGGCTATCCATTATCCGTCCGACCGTCCCTTTGACTGTCAACGGGCTGTATCTCATGAACCGTAATATGTAGACAGTTGAAATTTTCACAGAGTGAGTTTTTTTATTGTGGCTCTAGCAACAAATAATAAAAATAAAATAAAGTTAAAAATATAAAGGGTCTCCATACAAGAAACGTGTTTTTTTTAGCGTTTTTTTTGCCTTGTGGTATAGAACACTTCTTGTGCGAGTTCGGCTCGCACTTGACCGATTTTTTAGCATATTTTATTTAATTCCCAGAAAATACTTTGCTGTAATGTAATTAATTCTCTACTAATGGTTTATGCTGGAACGTGGAAGTCAGGCATCGTTTAAAACAGGTTTTTGCTCCGACTCGTTTCGAGGAATTTCTTTGTTTACATATTAACGAAAGTCTATCATGCGGCCATCACATTTATTTATTTACCAGTATTTTTATTTATTTTTGCAATGTTACTCAATATCAGATTATTTATACATAATTATTCATTACCATGTTCTGTTAAATTTGTGTAAGATATATTATTTTTAACCGATTTCAAAAAAGGAGGAGGTTCTGAATTCGGATGTTTATATTTTTTATACCAACAACGACTTCCGAAATTAAAGTTATTTTCCACACTGTATGGTTTTTTTGGAAGTCGATAAAAAAGTTTTTATATTTATTTAATTTTGCATACACACGTCAAGTTGCAGTATAAAACTGATTTACATCCGTCACCTCACACATCAGGTCCAGTTAAAAATCAGCGTCAGGCACTAGTTGTCTGGCATTTTTGCTGAAGTGGGCCTTTTTGGCGCAGTAGTGAGGCACACTTTCCTGCTAATTTCTTACATCGGACTTTACACTTTTTTATTTCATTTTTATTTGTTTTTATCTTATGTATGTCTCTAGTGTACTGTGTGTCTTTTAGTCTATGCTAAATAAATATATTTTCTTTCTATCTTTCATTCTCTATTAACGAAAATATTTTTTTTTTCTGTATACCTAGTTACGAAGTCTATTGTAATCCGTTCCCCGGACAACTCTTCACGCATTGGGGGGCATAGATAAACAAAACGTAAAAATTCCGAGTATCGAATACACGTGTGGTTTCCTTTTAAGGTTACGTAGCCAAATGACAAAAACAGAATCCTTAGGTATATAAAAAAAAAATCTATTCGGAAGTCACAATTCACTCAGAGACTATTTGCACTATATATCGATGAATATTGGAATGAAGGTGTTGGACGCGAAGTGTCTACCCATGTTTATCCTGGTGTGAGGGAGGGCTCTCCCAGTCCAGACCGCACTGATGTCTTGCATCTATAGTGTCCGGGTATCTTCGTGAATCAGCTGAGGCTAAGTCTTGAAAGGAAGGAACTTCTTGACGTAGAAATAACAACAACGAAATGATAAGTCTTCCTAAGTGTTCGCGCTTGCGAGAGTGTTCAGGAGTACTAGTTTAAGTATTATTAACAATAAAATACCTTGTAAATACCTTATCAAGAACCGCAAATCGCAAATATTATTATTATTATTATTATTATTTGCCTAGCCTTTTCCCAAAAAAAAAAAACTATGTTGGGGTCGGCTTCCAGTCTAACCGGATACAGGTGAATATCAGTATTTTACATTGAGCGACTGCTTACCTGTCCTCCACAACCCAGTTACATCTGGTTAATACGATACCACTTGGTAAAACTGGTTGTCAGACTTTCTGGCTTCTGACTACCCGTAACGACTGCCAAAGATCCACGAATGACAGCCAGGACCAACGGTTTAACGTGCTTTCCGAGACACGGAGGAGTCTCATTATCTAGAGATGGTCACCCATCCACAGTCCAACCGCGGCAAGCGTAGCTTAATCTAATTGATCGACCTGTGCGGCTTAAGTATTTTACAAGTATAAATTCAATGAAATAGGCTTTTCTGAAGGACTAGATATCTGAAAATTAAGTCCACGGCTAGGTCTCGATCACACTAAACAACCACTACTGGATACACTAAAAAACCTTTAACATTACAGTACTTACGATTTTTACGTAAAATCACGTATTTGAGCACCATTTTAATGCATAGCATAAGTATACCTAAGGATAATCAGCCTATAATGTCCCTGTTGGGACACAAGCCTCCACTCTGTCAGAGGGAGTCGGCCGTAATCCACCACGCGGACCAGTGCGGGTTGGTTTTAACGCTAACTAGTACTATTTTTAATTTTAATGAATTACTCTAAGTAAATATGTGGGAAATCTAGGTTCTAACACTTAAATAAAACGAGTTATGGGCTTTATATAACTGTAAGTATATTAAAGCCAATTGAAAGTCACTAGGAAGGTTATACGTCCGTCTTTACTAAGGCGCATACAGCAAGTAAGATAAAAAAAAAATGGCGGTTAGAAGAGGAGATTATTTTGATTAAATAAGTACCTACAACATATCGATTATTACAGAATCGACTAAAGATTGATTTTTGTAAATAAGTAAATCAAATAAATCAACACGCCCCCTCAAAAATTAATCTACCAATTATACAAATAAAATAAATCAAAGTAAATACTTAATTGACCGGAACATATTCACTTCCTAGTGTTTGCTGGGAAATACAATTAATGGTCTAACATTTGTTCTAAGGATTAAGGAAAACCCAGAGAAAACCTTAATCAGACCACTTCATTAAATCATTCTAAATAATAATTAAATTAATAAAAAAAATATCAGAATCTTATTCTAAGCCCATCATGCTTCTCAACGTTTGAAAAGTGATAGCAGGTAATGGCTTGGTCAGAACATCTGCCAATTGTTGACCTATTGGAATGTAATTTAGTTTTATTACATTTTTCTCAATCTGTTCCCTAGAAAAATTGTACTTTATATCAAAATGTGTTGTACGTTTGTGATTGGTTGGACTATTTGCAATTCATATACCTACAGCCATTGATTCAATTCATATACTTACAGCCTCATAGATTATAATAGATTTATCGATATCTATCTGAATACTAACTGCTAGTGATTTAGGCCATAATGCCTCCCTAACAGCTTTATATAATGCCATATATTCCGCCTGTGTTGAAGAGGCAGCAAATGACATTTGTTTCTTTGTACTCCAGGCTACAGAACAGTGCTCAAAGAGCTTAACTAAATATTCAGTTGTACTTTTCTTGTCGTTTGCATCACTGCCACCCCAATCTTAATCTACGTAACCACATAGAATATTATTGTAAGCACATCTTTTATAACTTAATTTTAAAATCAACAGTACCTTTCAAGTACCTGAGCACTCGCTTATGACATTGCCAGAGTTATTTATTATTTTTGTTCGTATCCCTACTCAGTATATTAACGCTTGTACTTAAATCTGGACGAGTGCATAACATAACATACATTAAACATCCAACGGTTGTACTTAGATCTGGGCGAGTGCATAACATGACATACATTAAACATCCAACGCTTGTACTAAATCTGGACGAGTATATAACATGACATACGTTAAACATCCTATAACGTCTAGACATAAGCATTATATTTTTCTTCAGAGTTGAATGCGTCAAAATTAAGTTTATTTTCAATAGGTGTATTGACAGGTTTAAATCGTGCATATTAAATTTATTTAATAACGTTTTTATGTATGCACTTTGATCTTATGTAATTTCATTTGCATGCCTTGTAATTTTATACCAAGAAATTTTTTTTTTTTTTATCTCTTTTAAATCAGTCTTTTTACATTTACTCATTAAATACCTTTTTAAAATTATTCATTGTTTCAATATCAGCGCATAATATAACTAAATCATCTACGTACAGAATGACATACATATTTGTTATGTACATCTCCACTGTCTAGCAAATACACATATTGACTGAAGAATTTTGAAAACCTTCTTCTTTATAAGCTTTTTTGAAAACTTCAAACCAACATCTATATAATTATTAATATTATTATGCTTTATTTAATTTACAAACATAATTATCTGGATAAAAGACGCTCTCAGGGACGTTCATGTAAATATCTTCCTTTAATTTGCCATTTAAGAAGGCGGTTTTGACGTCCATATTATGATGAACTAGCTTTTCCAAAGGTTTTCCAAATTCATCATGACAATGTTTTTATTTTCAGGTCTTGGTACGAAAATCCAAGTATTATTTAACTTTAGAGAATTTAATTCGTCCCTAATTGCGCTTTCTCACTGAGATCTGTCGTCTCGAGTTTTGATCTCTTCTAATGAATTTGGTATTTTACATAGAATATAGACTGAGCACACAAAATGTAATAATCATCATCATCTTCATTACCTATACGAAATAGGTGGACGATTTTTGAGCCTATTGCTTCTTCTAACTTCAGGATTACTGTGTTTTCTTTTGGTGAAGACGAAGAAGGGTTATCAGAGAGTGTATCAACTATTTGCTCCGATTCAATTAAATTATCATGGTTTAATTTGCGAATTTTACTAGGACACTTGTGCCCATCAGATTTAGGTGTATCTGATTTTAAACTGTCAGAATTATGACACTATACCGGCACTGATTTGGATTATAAATCATCAGTTTTGCCGTGAATTTTTTTTTTTTAATATTCCCTTCAGACTTGAGGTCTGGCCTGGATTGAAAAAAAACAGTCTCATCAACAATAACATCTCTGACTAGTACGTATTTTTCGCATTCCGGGTTTCCAAACTTTATAGCCGTTTGGTTCATAACCCACTAGTATAGTTTCCATGATTTTTCATCAATCTTGGTGTTACTGATTTTATTATGAACGTAAACAGTTGAACCAAATACCTTCAAATATTTAATTTGAGGGTTTCCTTTTTTTTTTTTAATCATGTCACATTTCGAATGGTGTTTTTGAAAGTTTCAAAGCTTTAGTTGGGCTCAAATTAATTAAATAAACAGCAGTCAGTAAGTACTTCATCGCCCCAAACACTTTGTCTAATTGAGCACCGTTTATCATGGAAGAAGATTTTTCAGTAATGGTTCTGACCATACGTTCAGAAACGCCATTCAAATGTGGTTTTCTCGAAACTGTTCAATGATAAGACATCCCTCACTCTACACAATACATTTTCATTTCAGTCTATAAATATTCGCCACCATTATCACAGTATAAGTTGACTAATCTTAACTTAAACTTAGCTTCGCTTTTAGCCACGAAATCTTAAAAAGTAGCGAACACGTCTGATTTATAGATTAATAGGTAGGTACGTAATACAATAACGCGTATACTCGTCAACAAAAAGTACAAAGTAGTTTTTGTTGTTGTTATACCTACCTATTACTCCCCAAGAGTAATAGGTCCACAAACATCTGAGTGCACAATAAATATTGCCGTTTAACATGACTTTTATCTTTAACCTGATTGAATGGAAGTCGATTCTGTTTCTCATTTATACAGGCCTCACACAGCTGATCATCTGGCATTACAGTTTCGATTTGTCTGGTGTCATCAACCATTTTATTATTTTTGATTTCGATTAATTTATTTTTATTAATATGACTAAAGCGTTGATGCCATACTTTGTACATATTTTTATTACTGCATACTTGAGAAACAGATTGACACTTAATTACAGATGCCATTAAGTCTACAGCAATTAAATTATTTTTCAACATACCTTGCATAATGGTTTTATTATCCTTACTTATGTGGGCTCCATGCTGGTCAACAATGACTGTCCACCCAGCACGTTGCATTTTTGATACAGGCAGCAGGTTGTAGGGTACCTCAGCACAGAAGAACACGTCCTCTAAAACTCCTTGAACGCCCATGTCGCTGGTCACATACATCGTTCCCTTTTTGGTATCTGAAATAAATTCATAATTTGTAGCAATAGAAAATTTGACAAAAACAGTGTGACTAATTAAAAGATCTTCCCAGTTTATGATATGGTCTGATGCTCCAGAATCCAACAGGAAAGTAATTTTGCTTTCAAAACCATCCTCTTGATAGTCTCCCATCATAAAAGCAAATCCAGAAAAATTGCTCGACGTGGATGGTCCACTGATCTTAACTGCCGAGACCAGCCTTGTTTTGTTTTTCTGCTGCTGCTGTTGAGCTCTTTTGAAGTAGAAACAGTCGTTTTGCACATGCCCCTTACGGCCACACTGATGACACTTCAAGAACTGAGACTTCTTCTTCTGCTTGTTATTCTTCTGGTAGTAGCTATTATTCCCTTCGTTATTTTGAGAATTATCGAATTTTCTTTTTCGGAATTCGTGTACATTTTTTTCCGTTCAACTTGCAAAACTTTGACGCTGGTATCACTGGACTAATTTTTCAACTTGACTTCATAATCCAAAAGCCTTGTTTTAACGAATGCTATCGTTAAATTATCCTCCGTTTCGATCGCAGTTATCACGCCATCATAAGTTGCGGGTAGGATGAGCAACAAATGAGCTACCATAACGGTTTCTTCCAACTTCGCACCGGCGGCTAACAATTCGATTCAAATCGTAAAATGTTTTATGAGTATGACGTCACCTTGCAGTTTTAAAATCAACATTTTTTTTTTTTTCGTAAAGCCGTCTAAACAAAACATCCAAACTTTTCAAAATTTCTTTCGTCGTATTCTTTCTCAAAACCGAGGCAGGAATCTGATAAATACTCGACGATAAAACTTTTTGATATCCGGTTATTTTTCTCCCACAAGTTGCATCGAATTATCGGATCGTCGTCAATAACTTTTATCACATGCATTTCACTGTCTTAATAATGCCATATTCTAAACTTTCAGACACTGTATTTTTCCCAATCGAATGGCTTGATATTACGTTTAGTTTTTAAATTATTCATCTTATAAAAAGTTCGTAACGGACTTACTTTTAACTACTTATATTGCAGTAAAAACGTAACCTGGGCCCATAACCTGTAGGAAATCTAGGTTCTAACACTTAAATAAAACGAGTTATGGGCTTTATATAACTGTAAGTATATTAAAGCCAATTGAAAGTCACTAGGAAGGTTATACGTCCGTCTTTACTAAGGCGCATACAGCAAGTAAGATAAAAAAAAAATGGCGGTTAGAAGAGGAGATTATTTTGATTAAATAAGTACCTACAACATATCGATTATTACAGAATCGACTAAAGATTGATTTTTGTAAATAAGTAAATCAAATAAATCAACAAAATATAAATAAAAAAAATATATATATAATTAAAAAGATTAGAGGGGCCCGTGGCTAAATAATAACAGCCGCATAGGTCGATCGATCAGGTTAAGCTACGCTTGCCGCGGTTGGTCTGTGGATGGGTGACCATCTTTACATACCGAGACCCCTCCGTGCCTCGGAAAGCACGTTAAGCCGTTGGTCCCGGCTGTCATTCTTTGATCTTTGACAGTCGTT
Organism: Globia sparganii; assembly: GCA_949316385.1. Lineage (NCBI taxonomy): Eukaryota > Metazoa > Arthropoda > Insecta > Lepidoptera > Noctuidae > Globia > Globia sparganii. The sequence continues at coordinate 15,710,806 of OX438653.1, read as the reverse complement.
ACGGGTAGTCAGCAGCCCGAAAGTCTGACAACCAGTCTTACCAAGGGGTATCGTATTACCCAGTAACTGGGTTGTGGAGGTCAGATAGGCAGTCGCTCCATGTAAAATACTGGTATTCAGCTGCATCCGGTTAGACTGGAAGCCGACCCCAACATAGTTGGGAAAAGGCTAGGCAGATGATGGAATTAAAAAAATTAAGATGTTTCTTTGGTGTGAAGCGACTTTGCTATTAGGTAAACTCAATAGTTTTTAAGATACGTGATGTTTTCGGTTACAACCGCAGAAATAACTTTGTTTTCATAGTTTTTTCGTAAAATATCTACTACGTAATAGAAACGTATTTTTGCGGTTAATAAAATCAATACTTACTGTGTGTGCATAAATATTCATCCCAACTACGGAACCCTCTTCACTGTGCGTTTTATTTTATTCTTAAACTCACTGTTGTTATTTTATTCTTACATCCATTGTCAACATTGAAGGACCACGTGTATAAAGTTGTTTTCACACCTCCGAAAAGTATTTTTTATAGCTAAATTTATTTAAAGCGTCCCTTTATCTGCTTAGGAAGAAATGCGGATGGTCTTTTCTCCATAGAAACGCTCTCGCCTGTTTTCTTTGTGGTTAAAGACCATAAATCAATGATTTTTTTACAGAACAATAAATATTAACTATACTTGTATACCCCTATGCTTTCCATTTTGATGATAAATTATTTTTATAAGCACTAGAACCATTAAAAAAATGCCAATTTGAACCGCTGTCAACAGAGGCCTATTATACAAATTAGACAACTATTAATGAAAATAGAAAAACATAGGGACACAGTATATATTCTTCTTATTCAATTTATCAGTTTATGAAATATCTTATAAATTGGTCCAATATTGAAGGAGGAAATAGACGAGAGGTAAACCTCGAATTATTACTTTTTACTTAGGCTTTTTCAAGAGTCCCTGATCATGACTACTCGAGTAAAAATTATGAAAAAAAAATCTAATTTTTTTTTTGGTAATTATCTACTAAGTGGACTGAAAAAGAAAGAAAAAAACTGTAAATTTAAAAACAAATTTTTTGATTGATGTTTGTGTTTTACACAAAAATCAATCAAATTTTTTTTTACTACAGGCATTCTGGGATTTTTAAGGGTTGTGGTGGATAGCTGCAGTGCTACTTAGGTTGCCGATACAAAAAAAAAAAATACAGAAACATTTTAAAAATTGTGATCATGGTAGTTAAAAATATCTTAAGGGGTGGATTTCAATGTTTTTGTAATAAATTTTTGTAATTTCCAAAAAAATAAATAGATATATTTTTTTTTCTCGAGTAGTTATGAGCAGGTCCACCCTCTGGTGCCCGCTTATCGTTGAATTTTGGGACACATTGCGAGGGGTTTTCTTACTGTATCTGCTGTTTCATAGAAAAATGCAATACCTACGCGTTCAAAATGTATGGAACAACATTTTTTTTTTTTATAACCGACGAAAAATTTCAACGCACTGAGGTTCCAAGTCATGTTACCTACATGACTTGGAACCTCAGTGCGTTGAAATTTTTGAATCCATCGTAACAAGTTGGGCAGCGATGTCTTTGCTATCCTGTACTATTATTTACCTCCTAAATTAGCCTGAGAGACTAAACTCACAGGAACCGTAACAAAAAGTGAGAAAACAAAAAAAAACCGCCAAAATTATATTAAAAATGCGAGCAAATGGAGTGACGTGTGCTGAGTTTTACGGCGGCAATAACTCATAAGTCATGGACGTAATGTGCGTGAAATAGATTCCGCGCGCCCTCTGGCAGATTCTAGAAGAAATGTTTAAATTCAGCCAGCCGCGGCCCGCTGGCTCGGAACGCTAAATTAGTCTGCCACACCGCAGAGAGCGTTGTTTGAAATATTATGTGAAATGATATGAGTATCAGCCTCAACGTGGTTTATGTTGACATTACTTTATTCTCATTATTTTTTGGAGTATCTGCGGATCTATTTCTTTGTTCTTGTGTATGTTACAGATAAGGTAGATGATTAATGAAATAGAGAGCAGTGGTGACCCAGTAGAGACGGCCCCGACTTACGAGTTGAAGGTCGTGGGCTTAAACCCAGGCAGGCACTTTAATTTGTGTAAATAATTTAATCACCCGGCCGGCATGTCCTAGAATAAAAAAAAAATCGAAGACATGTGACACCTCTTCCAATCCGCACTGGGCCCGCGTGGTAGATTATAGCCCGGCATGTGTCCCAACAGTGGGAACACTATAAGCTTATGCAATAGGTATTGAGATTCTATCGATAGATAGATTTTTCAGAAAGGAAACGCCGACCTCATCTCGTTTTTAAAAAATATGATTGACGTGTAAAAGTGTTTGTACAAACCTACTTACAGAAATAAAATAATTTATCATTTATTACCTACTTTTTCAAGTTACACGTTACATTATGTATTTTAATTGGAGTTTGTCTTTTTCGTTACAACAATACCTACTTAGTTACATGCTGCAGTTTAGCGGAAAAAAAAACATTAAATTAAACCCAAGACGGTAATTTTGTATGACTTTTTAAAGTCACAATGAAATGATTTCACTAATAGATTTATAAAGTATTGCATTTACATTATATAGTTATTAGATTGTTATTATTTATTCACTTGTAGTTTAGTTAGTATATATGTATAATTTTAATTTATAATTACTTTGGGATTAATAGAAAATATCTAAACATGATTTTGATAAAATATATTTAGTGTTCCCGTGGGTGCAAGTTATTCAAATAACTGTTTCAAATTCGGAGTGCTTTAATTAGCTCTATTTTATTTTTCATATATACTTATTGGTAAACGGAGCAAAAGGAGTAAACTATGTAAAGGATCCTAGCAGGTGGCGTTCTGTAGTTTCTGCCTACCCTCATGCGAAGAAGCTGTGTTTATGTTAAATAAATAATAATAAATATTTTAATTCTCAATAAATGCATTCACATTATTTTGGTCTAAAATTACTTAAATTTGTGTTCCAGAGTAAAAAACCCTAACTTTTAAACTAGGTACGTAACGTGTAAACTAGTTATGTAATGTGGTAAGTAGGCTATGTATTTGTATCTTAGAAGCTTTATCTTGGTTTATTAGTAGACAGAACTATACTTTTTTATAGAAACAAACTAGAGTATTGAAATGTCGATAATGATAAAACTGAATCGCATCTATACGGCACCACAAAAATATCTGCTGTAGAAAATTTCGCATAATTTACATTCCTATTAAATATCACATTTATATTCATCAACGTAATATTGAAACATTTCGCCCTAATTCGCTAAAAAGGTATTGTGTAAATTGGCAACGACGGCGAATTTCGCATCGAAATCAATTCGTGCATGTTGAAAAACCACAACAAATTGAAATACACCGAGACCGCCAAAGCTCGCAATATTATTAATTGATCGAAGTAGACAGTATGGGAGTATTTTGATCTGTCTGATTGTAGATACACACTACTTAATCACATAACCCAATTTTAGAATGTTTCAATTCCATTTATGTACAAAATTAGAAGATTTTATAGCGCTGTGTGACCAGAGGGGCAATTTCCGTAATTTTAAGAACGTTCACAGTTCCTCAGTGTCAATCTATTGAAAACACTTCTAATTTCCCGACATTTTTGACAAGTTTTCGACATTTTTTTTCCGAGATACTGCGACTGCGACTAGATTTTGAATGTTTTAAATTACGAGAATTAGCCTTCTGAACCCGCCCTAAGTATCGCTTTTCTGTGGCGTAGTCCATTCTTACACAGAAAAACGCGACTTAAGTGCGGATATAGGTCACACGATAAAATAGTATACGATACGTGTTACTTAAGTAGTCTAAGTAGTAATGTACTATTTCCAACGTTAGAGTTCTAAAACAAACTCCAGCACATTACGAAACTATATCAACATTCAATACTGCTTATTAGACCAGAATCCTAACCGAAGAAGCAGTTGCTATATATCAGTAAAAGTTAAAACGGGCTAAAAAGGCCGGAGCGATCATAAAAAAAATCCGCGCGGAATAAAGGCGCGACGAAGCGTTGGCTCTGAAGCGGCAATGAATAATCCTTGCGTCAGCACCACGCGAGCTCACTGCCCAATTAAAAACGTACTCTTTCCACGATTTTTAGCTTAGAATATTGTATAATAAGCCAATAAAATACCCCACTTAACGCCCTCCGAGCCCCGTCGCTATGAAATATGCACTTCTCAACCTCATTATGGCAAGCTAAAATTAAATGCAAGAACTACGCCTGGAACGTCGGTTACAACTTAACTAATTGAAATTTAACGTTTTCATTTATATTTTTGAACGGGTTGTTTGTGTTGAGATTAAGATTTAGGTAAATCTGGGAGAAGATTAATGAAATACATGAGATTACACCTCTTTACAAATAAATAAAATTTTGTCTGTCTGTCTGTTTGTTCCGGCTAATCTCACTGGCTGATCAGATGTTATAAAGAGTAACTATTTAGGCTACCATTATTTAAAAAAAAAAATTGGGCATTGCGCAAATTAACCCAGGAAATCTAATTGGTATGCACGCGAACGTAGTCGCGGGCACAGCTAGAAAAACATAGTTACCGCACGTAAGCTTCAATGTTTTCTCAATTAAGGTAGGCATCATTATTATTAAATACCTAACACGCTGATTAATCACCAACTGGGTACAGGTTAACTACGTATCTATGCACTAAATTAAATGCCAGCGATTACAGAGTAATGTGTAAACCAGAGGCTTCAATTAACAGCGCTACATAATCAAATTTCACACTCTGAAGGAGTAGCTAATCTGCGCTGGGAACACATCCCTGGCTTTGACGTGGCCTTCTGGGTGATTCGAGTATGAACAGCATATACGTTGTGTAAACTTGGCTTGATTACATTCAACTTACTCGTGGGTAGGATACTTTGTAGGTTAATAAGACATGTCAGCAAAGTTTTGAGTTTCGTGATATTTTTGCGTTACGTGTATCTATCGTGTTTTTAAATATTTATTATACTTAATTATGGTTTTTATTTATTTATATTTTTTTTATAAACTATATTTTACAGGTTTATTTTTAAATCTCCTAGTGGGATTTATAGATGTCTTTAGTTTTGCCCGTGGCATCACAGCGGGCCCTATCAGAATACCAGGGCTGCGGTAGATATATATTTTTTAAAAATCGCAGCACTTTGCTGGGATTAGCCTTTTCGGCCTCGCACAAGTCTTTTGCTTCTGTTGTTTAATTTTTTGAAATGTAATATTGTTAGTTTTCAATGCTCCTTTTTTACTGTTTGTATTTCCTGTGCGTGTCCCAAACAAAATATGTTTCTTTCTTTTTTACTTTCAAAATTTTCATATCTTGAAAAAAAAAAAATATAAATAGCAAACAATATTTTCTTCACAGAAATATTTCAATTTCAATTGAACACTGCAATAACGGCTGTGTGTAATTTTCGGTGTTACCTCATCATAATATTTTAATTTCAGTTCTCCGTCAAACTGAAACAATAGTAGAAAAAACCGGTCAAGTGCGTGTCGGGCCACGCGCAGTGTAGGGTTCCGTAGTTTTTATAACAGCCAAGTGCGGGTCGTATTCGCTGACTGATAGTTTCGTACCATGCTCTAACTAAAAGCCAAACATGACTACCTACCTAATTTGACTTCGTATATAAATCCTCACCTGATCCGACAATTTTGCACGGAAAGTTTTAATTTTATTTAAATACAGGACACAGAGCTACACTCGTCACAAAAAAATAAAATTGAGGAAGTAGTTTACTATACCTGGGGAGCTTTGTGTTTGATACTATATAGCAAAATAAAAAAACGAAAAAAATCGAAATTTTCGAGTCAAATACAATTGGTCGACTATTACTCGTAAACTTGTAAAGCCCACCTATATATATAGGTACTATTGCCGTGACATTTGAATTTCTAACTACAACCGTTTAGTTGGTAGAGGGGGGAACAATTGACTCAAACGAAAATCGGTACTTAAACTTGATAAGTCACGAACGGTTTACTTAATCAAAAAACGGTCTTTATATATATTTTTGAAAGACCTATCCAATGATACTCTACACTATGGGATGAACGAAAAAAAAATTATCATCCCTACTTTACATATAGAGGAGGTATCCTAAATAATTGTTTTTTCAAAATTTTATTTTACCACTTTTTTGGCGTTATAAACGTGTATACTCATGCCAAATTACAACTTTCTAGTACCAATAGTATTAGGGCTAAGCCGCAGAGAGACAGACAGATAGACAGACGGACATGGCGAAACTATAAGGGTGTCTTGTTGACTACGGAACCCTAAGACACGAACGGTTTACTTAATCAAAAAATGGTCTTGCCAAACCCCTAATATTTTTGAAAGCTCTATCCAACGATATCCCACACTATGGGATGAACGAAAAAAAATTATCATCCACACTTTACATGTAGGGGAGGTACCTTAAATAATTGTTTTTTTCAAAATTTTATTTTACCACTTTTTCGGCGTCATTATCGTGTATACTCATGCCAAGTTACAGTTTTCTAGTACCAATAGTATTTGAGCTAAACCGCAGACAGACAGACAGCCAGACAGACGAACATGGCGAAACTTTAAGGGTTCCTTTTTGACTACGGAACCCTAAAAATAAGATGACTTATATCAGTTATTACATTCTAAGGGAAGATCACACGCCCAAAAATGAAAATACAAAGATATAAATCTTCAAAATATGCAGAGATGTTGCCAAAACGCTATGTAAAGGAACAGGTACTTATTTCGCTCCAAAAATCATGAAAGGAACGTCGGAAGCGTCTTCTTTAATTCATCGCGAAAAATGGCCACTTAGGTACCTACCTGCCTGTAATTACGTTTCAATTTTCTTTGGCGACTGCTGAGGTGTCTTCTGAGGTTATTAAATTATGGTATAATACACGCCATTGCTCTCGCACGGAGTACCTAAGTTTTGTATAAATTAAAATTCGTGTATAAGAATCCAGTAAGCTCACTGAAACTCAAACTATCGGTGTTATGATTTAATAAGGTAATGCACCTCAACTGTGATTATAGGACGTTGGACAGACGTGGCAGGCATGGCGCATCCTGAGCAGTTAGTCAAACTCAAACCATTTATTTAAATTAATCTAATAACGCGTTCGTTCCGTGCGTGCATGACCAGATGTATGATCGTAAATGAGGCATAAGGAGTATGTAAGGATCATACAGGTGGCGTTCTGTTGGTTCTGCCTACCACAATGAGAAGCGGGCCTGAATTTATGTATGTAAACCAATTACTTACAGACACTTTGTCTGTGCCCTGAAGGGTTAGGTAGAGGTGTACGAGTACCTGTCGTACACCTAAATTTCGCCAGTTTTGTTCCAAGTCTCATGTAACAGGAGACGAACTGCCCCGTTGGTCTCGTGATCGCAAGCGCGACTGCTGAGCGTGGGGTCCTGGTTTCGATTCCCGGGTCGGGCAAAGTATTATTGAGTTTTTCCACTAGGAATTTCTTAGTAAGAGCCCTGAGTTTGGGAGTTGGCGGTGTGATACCCCCGTGCCTCGGAAAGCACGTTAAGCCGTTGGTCCTGCGCCTGATCTCTCTCCGGTCGTATCGGATTGCCGTCCCATCGGACTATGAGAGTGAGGGAAGAGGGAGTGCACCTGTATCTGCACGCACACTTGTGCACCATAATATCTCCTGCGTATCCAGTTAATCTCCGTTGAGATTGACCACCGTGACTGAAATCGGTCGGGAGGCTATTATTATTAATAGGGGGTGAGCCTATTTTCCATCAACCGGCCACAAATTCAGATTCCGTGGTGCTACTGATTAATTTCTGATGAAATAACACTTTTCCCGGCCTGAGAACTGAACCCAGTGCTTATTAGTATCGCTTACGACAGTAGGACCACTAGACCAAAAAAAAAGGATTGCTCAAAAAAAATCTTGTTACGAATCCATAATTTCTTCAACACTCCGTATGTGATTTGTTTGTTTTCCTTCAAACGTCTCGATGCGGCAACAAGTGGCTAAAATAAACAAATACCGGTTATAGTTAAGTATGTTTGTGTTATGGTTCTCACACACTACACGTGGGTCGCACCGCCGCGCCGCGCCTCACCGCTTATATGATGAAAAATGACGCAAAATAATACCAACTTTAAAGTTCAGTCAGTGGTTAGATTTATGTAATTAATAAAATTGCTAACTAGAAATTTTTAGTTTTTTACCTTTAGTGAGGCCACAGTTTTAAAAAACAAACCAAGGGCACACAATAGGTTTTTATTTAGATACCTATGCGTACTTCACTACCTGTGATAACAACACCATTAATTTTAGATCCTGCTTCCTACCTGTAGATCCTGTTTTGGGACCACTAAAGCATACAGAATGGTACATACTATATTATGATGCTATACAGAGGTCAAATTAGCTAGCGAAACTACACACACTCATCATCATCTACCTAGCCTATCCTCAACTATGTTGGGGTCGGCTTCCAGTCCAACCGGATGCAGCTAAATACCAGTATTTTACATGGAGCGACTCCACAACCCAGTTACTAAAACCAAAAAACGAAACTCCACACACTAAACATGATATAATAAATTAAAATTGTTTTTTGGATCAGAAAACGCTGATATAATATGTGGAGCCCCTGACTCTCAAAAATATCAATGTCGATACCCATCACATATGTGGAGTTTCGCTAGCTAATTTAATTTGACTCAGTATCTATATGGTAAGAAATAAAGTTATCCTTCATTTTAATGCCACAACCCAGGTATGAACCGTCTACGCTCGCCCTAATTCATTGGTAGCGCAGAAGTTGTAAACAAAATGGAGTAACACATTGCTCTCTTGAAGTGATGACAGGTGGTGAGAAATATCGCATCTTCCCCTAAGTTTACGTATCTTTTTTATTCCAGGGTTTTTGAACACGCAATTTTTGTAGGGTTACTATTCTTGTGTGAATTTTATATACGTATACTTAATTTTCAAAGAAAGAAAATGAAAAAGAAAGAAAGAAATAATTTTCGGAATAGGATCTACAGATCCGTTTCCGAAAATTCTTTCACGAATGGAAAACTACAGCATCGCCGGATGTCGAATAAATATATTTTATGTGTAAACAAGAAACACGCAAATAAGAGAGAGGGGGGTATAAAAGTGTGTTTAGTTTATTGTGATATTCCTGTGCGACTCCCAATAAAATTTTTTTTTTCAAGTTTAAAGTAGAAAGAAGAAAAGAAAAAAGGTTTATTTGGACACATTTCGTGAAACTCAAAGTTTTGTTTTTTTCAGAAGCTAGTTTCATCTGCCTGGCCTTTTCTTAAATATGTTGGGTTCGGCTTCCAGTCTAACCGGATGCATCTGATTACCAGTATTTTACATGGAGTGACTGCCTATCTGACCTCCACAAGCTAGTTGATAGGTAATACCCTTGGTAACACTGGTTGTCAGACCCTTGGTAACACTGGTTGTCAGACTTTCGGGCTTCTGATTACCCGTAACGAGTGTCAAAGATCTACGAATGTCAACCAGAACCAACTGCTTAACTTGCTTTCCGAGGCACGGAAAGGTATGTAAAGATGGTGACCCATCCACAGACTAACCGCGGCAAGCGTAGCTTAACCTGATCGATTGACCTGTGCGGCTGATATTATATAGCTACGAGCCCTCTTTTGAGAAGCTAGTTTATTATATTTTGGTAAGCAATATAATATACTACTCATTTTGTGCATTTTTAATGTTTTATCAAATAAACAACAAAGGATTTTATCCATCTCCAAAATCAAAGGTTTAAACATTTAAAATCGTTGTTTCAGCAAGTTTAATTTTAAATGTTGTCCGTAACAGCATCATTACACCAACTTAGTCCATTATTTACACAATTTAATCAATATAACGACGCCATTTAATACTACGTGCCAATTACCAAATTGGATGAGTGCGCTTAGAGCTCTTTAGTGAATCCATGGAGACAATTTCTTTAAAAGCCCTTAATATCTTTTTAAGAGTTCTTATCGCGAAAGGGGTATTAAACAAGGCGAGTCGCGAACATTATTTAGAAAAAAAAAAGGAAACCGCAAGGAGTTTACTTGTTTCAAAAAGGCCGGGGTTGCGGGATCAGATAGCGGCAGATTTGCGGCCGCACCATTAACAAATTACCTCTATATAGCGCTCCTTTAAAGGAATGTTCAAGCTTCTTTATTTCTCCATTATGAGTATATTTAAGTTAGTTCTTTAACTTGCTTATAATTGTGTTATGTAACATGTATGTAATGTAACATGGGTAGTTTTGTGGCGTGACAGCAATCCTTACACGAGATCAGTTACGTAATTGTTTACAGGTAATAAACTTATTGTGATTATGAAGGATTTATTGAATACTTATTTGTTAAAAATGACCAAGATCAATCAAAGTCAATGACTAATTATGATCATTATGGATTAGTAAATGAGAATAACTTTAATTGTGAGAAATGTACTAATATTTCAATATGTATGATGTGTATCCAACGTTTGTTTTAATAGAGTGCCTATGAAGTTTTTACCAATTCTTTTCCACCTAATAATAGTCCTTCAGACCGAATTTCGGCCATGGCAGCAAATCACAACGGAGACTAGCCTTCACCGCGGCAGATATTACAGTGCACAAATGTGTGTGCACTCACTCGCATAGTCCGAAGGGACGGTAATCCAACACGACCGGAGAAAGTTGCTGAGAAATTTCTATGAAAAAACTCAATAACACTTTGCCCGGTTTGAGCATCAAACCCAGGACCCCAAGCTCAACAGTCGCGCTTACGACCATGAGACCAACGAGACAGCTTTTATGCCACCTACTATGCTTTAGAATGATCAACTAGCTTCATCTTTATGACTGACCGACTCTTTTGACAATTTAAAAGTGCCTGTAAATTGTTTCAGTTAAATAAATGCTTTGAGTTTCGAGTTTGAGAACTAGTAATCTACTGTGTACCATCACCAGCCAATAATTGTATACAGTATGCTCTGTAGACTTACCAGTGCGTTCACCAATTTGTTGGCGCAATGGTTTAAAGCTCGTACACGGTTTCGAGCGTCCCTGAATTCAATTTCCATGTACCTACGGCTAAATTTTATTTATTTAAGGGTTTTTCCTTTATTTATTTTTTCAGCAGCCATTCAAGTTGAAATTTTTTCTACTACGTACTGAATGCCAGGTATTGTAGTAGATCAAAACGTGAAGCAAATTGACATTCTACGACAAATAAAAAAAATAAAACATTAGCTATAGAGAGCCTCCCACCCGGGCACAAGTAACCGTGGCCCATTTGGAAAACCCTAGATAGATTTAATATCTAAGTAGGCCGCAGCAAGGGCAACCTCCACAAGTATGGCTTCATGAACGGCTCAACCTCTGGTGTGTATGGCGTCTCTCCATAGACAATGCATCACCTCCCATCTTGCACCGCATGGCCCTGTCACACGTGAGGAGCTAATGGCTGCATCAGGAAACGATATTCGCGTTGCTGAATTTTGGGCCAAACAAATTTAAAAGACGATGTATATTTTTCGTGTTATTTTTGTCATCAATACGCTAAGAAGAAGAACAGCCATTTCATACAACTGTCGAAGTATGTATTAATTTGAGTTGATAGCATTTGCTCAACAATAAATTTCTTTGAATTTACTACTCATAGTATGAAATCACTGTCTCTTCTAATAATACAAGCAATACAGACGCATTCATATTCAAAATCAAAATATTTGATTTCACTTAAACCTGCATGAAACGTCAGAAGCTAGTTGCACGGTTCCGTTTGGTTGTTTCCTACGGAGAAGAGCCGGCAAGAAACTCCACGGTTACTCTTTTAAAAATAATTGGCTTTAGCAATAGTTTCAAATTACAGTCTTAATACATATGATAGGAAGGACAGTGTAGGCCTATTAACAAATACCAGCTACTTAATAAAATAGAAAATGGTCTACAGTCTACAAGGCCTACAACATTCTCACATTAACAAAATAAAAAAGAATCTATCTAAAAGATAAATAAAAATATGAAAACCATTACAACCAAAAATGAAGAGTTGAATTTAGAATTGTAGTATTATCTACGATTATTTTGTCCTTAGTTTTATTTCCACATACGCTTGCGTGATTACATGCAATAATACAAAAATGTATACAGACATTCTGTATAGAATCTGGTATATAAATAAAGCACATACATCCTCCTCGTGTAGAACTCCTTTTGTCTAGGATATTATCATAAATATCGTCCGCTTCTTTCTTTGCAAGACCTACATAGATAGTCACGGTCAACACGGACTTATTATTTCTTTTTAGCCACGTGGAAGAAAGTTGTTTAAAAGGTTTCAGGTTTTTAAAAGACTACGAGTTGTTTAGAATGAATGCAATGTTTTTTTTTCTAATTATTATCAAAGTGAACGTTTTTATTTCTAAAAAAATGAGTAGATGTAAAGGTAGGTACGTATCTTCTATACATATAGATACATAGTGCATACAAATAAATACAATTGGAGTGTTTGTAATGTCAAAATAAGTTATTCAAAAACTTATAATAAAAAAAATCTGTTTGTTCCGGCTAGTCTCTGAAACGGCTGGACTAGTTTTGACGGGACTTACACTGGAAGATAGCTGATGTTATAAGAAGTAACTTAGTCTACTTTTGTTTAAGAAAAATATAAAAGAATTATCTAAGAGACACATTGTTGTTTTTCGACATCCATGCAAACGAAGTCTCGGGCAAAGCTAGTTGTAAATAAAATACGTCTTACGTTTTACCGCGACTGCGAACAAATGTCAGTAAAAATAAGTCTCTAAAATTACAAGACTGCATTACAAAGGAGTTTGTTAAATCTTGTAATCTATAGAGATTTGTTTGTGACACAAAATTAATACATATCCCCCTGATTTATAAACTTTGCTTAAAGTTAAGAGACGTTTAAACGTAAAAAATGTATAGTTAAGCAAGCACTAATCATTACTTAACTTTAAAAAGTTTTTATAAATAAGGGGCTTATATACTCGTAACCTTGTAATACCGCATGTGAATTTCTATTTGTATGTGTATTTCTTTTTTTATTTAATTTACATTAATATAATATGCACTCAACAGCAGGATTGTATTTTATGTAATTGTGATCTATTCTCGGCCGTTTTGCATCTGGATATGACGCATATTTTCCTCATGTTTATTTTTTTTAATTTTTACATTATGTCCAGGCACAAATAAACGTTTTTTTTTTAGCTTTCTATTTATATGAACGTAGGTTGGTACTTAGACTGTGGAATTGTGGATTTACTGTTCAAGCAGTAAAAGGGCCGTTGGCATAAGGTGAATGAAAGAGCAGCAGGGCGCAGGGTACTTGTTGTGGGGTTTACCAAAAGCTGTAATAAAAACCCGATACAGGTGCACAAAGATACGGCAGTCAGATAACTAAATATAACAATCATTCCTCCTTCTATATCCTGACACCAAATTATATAAAATACTATGGGAACAAACACACACACCACAAATTCGAAATTACCTCACTAGTCTCCACTCTTAAAATCATATCCCGAGCTACAGACTGTCTATAAGTATGGGGCTTACTACCAAATACTTGACTGCCTCGTTAGTCTCGTGGCTGCAAGCGCGACTGCTGAGCGTGGGGTCCTGGGTCCGATTCCCGGGTCTGACAAAGTGTTATTGAGTTTTTCCAATAGGAATTTCTTAGTAACAGTCCGAAGTTTGGAAGTTGGCGGTTTAATGGGTGCCTCGGAAAGCACGTAAAGAAACAAAAATTGGTCATAGTTTTTGAACCGTAAAAAAATTCATCGACATTTGAGAATGTCGATGTCGATCCATACTTCCAGGGACATCCTATACCTATATCATAAGCTATTTGTATTTCTCGTGGATAAATAATAACAGCTGCACGGGTCAATCGAAGGTTAATCCCAAGCTTGTCAAGGTGGGTCCGTGGATGGGTGACCAACCATTACATATCGAGATCCCTCCGTGCTTCGGAAAACATGTTAAGCCGTTGGTCGAAGCTGTCATTTGTAGATCTTTGACAGCCGTTACAGGTTGTCAGAATCCCGAAAATCTGACAGTCTTACCTAGGGCTGTCGTGTAACCACTGAGTAACTGGGTAGTGGAGGTCTGATAGACAATACTCCATATAAATTACAGGTATTCAGTTGCATTCGGTAAGAGTGGAAGCCGATCCCAATATGGTTGGGAAAAGCCCTGGCAGATGATGACTCGTTTTGTTTCAATCTGTGTTAAACCAATGTCCCTGCATACATCACAGTGGATAATAAACTATTTCTATATTCTATCATAGCTTATAGTACGTTGTCCTAAGTAGTAACAATAATAGCCATTTGGTTAATCTATGGCGTCTGCATTACGCGCAGCGGCCATCTTGTATGCAACTGACTAAACCAGCGTAATGGTCGATCTGAATTTTAATGACCCGTAATTTGTTACAGGTGTATGGTAATTTAAAAGTTTTAAAACAAGTTGTGTACCTCTCTCTATGTATCCGTGTAGTAAGAGTCTACAAGTACCTTCTGACATGTTCAAACAAGTACAAAAAAACTTACGCTAAAAAAAACTCGCCGAATTCATAACCTCCTCTGTTTTTGAAGTCGGTAAAAAATAACATGAAATGAGGAGTAAGTTTAAATGTCTCATGTAATAGCGGGTTTATAGATAGTGCAATCCACGAAGACGCGCCTCACTCTTCTTCCTAACCGTTAGCGGTTATCGCTAGTCAATTCCGCTAGTGTTTTAGTTTTTTCGATACACACTAATTAGCCACTAATAATAATTAGTATTTATCGGCAAAACTAAAACACTAGCGAAATGTTGCTCACTTGTGTTGTAAGCATTAGGAAAAAGAGTGGGGCGCGTCTTCGTGGATTGCACTATCTGTAGCCCATTGCCATCAATCGGGCACAAATCCAAACTTCGAGCTGCTACTAAGAAATTCTAGATGCAAAAACCCAATAACACTTTTGCCCGACCTGGAAATAAAAACCCCGTCAATTTTTACGAAAAATATAAAACTGAAATTTTTCAAACAAAATAAATCGCTTAAAAATTGGCACGAAATAAACCACCCTTGATAATAAGGCACTTGACACGCGTGGGGCGATGGTATCAACAATTCAAAACCAACTTTTTGCTATTGTTACCAAATAATCACAAATCAAGTTTAATGTTGTTAAATATTAAAACTAAAAAAAGGTCCCACGGCTAGAATGTTCATTGTTTATAATTATTTTAATTGTGTATGTTTAACAAACGTCATGTAGAATACGTGGTTTCAATTAATGTGATAACACTGTATAAAAAGTATTCAGCGTGACTCAAAAAGCTTTATTTCCTTGTTTGCAACCCTAACTTGCCAACTTAAACCCATTTCACTGAGTTGACATTTACAACTACACCAAATAAACAGCTGACACTTTGCCGTAAAATTAAGTCATAAAAACTCTATACTACCTACTTACTTCTTGCACAAGAATATATATAGGCCTATCCTATATAACTATGTTTTATAGGTATATATATGTTACTATATGTATATATCATCATCTGCCTAGCCTTTTCCCAACTATGTTGGGGTCGGCTTCCAGTCTAGCCGGCTGCAACTGAATACCAGTATTTTACATAGAGCGATTGCCTATCTGACCTCCACAACCCAGTTCAGTAACTGGGTTGTGGAGGTCAGATAGGCAGTCGCTCTATGTAAAATACTGTGTAACCAAGGAAGAAACCAAGGAAGAAGGTTAGTCCTGGTTGTCAGACTTTCGGGCTGCTGACGACCAGTAACGATCGACAAAGATCAACGAACGACAGCCGGACCAACGGTTTTACGTGATTTCCGAGGCACGGAAGGGTATTGTTATGTACAGATGGTCACCCATCCACGGGTCAACCGCGGCAAACGTAGTTTAACCTGATTGATCGACCCGAGCGGCTGCAATTACTTAGCTACACGCTCCTCTATGTTACCATATATGTATATATACTTACCCCCTTACTAATAAACGTATATATCAGATGAATAGTTTCACACCGATATTTCTCTTTCAGTCGTCAGTAATTTGACTTTCGAAAGAAGAAAACAAAACGTCTAACTATACAGACGCTATACAACGTTTATTAGTAAACGGGTAACAATAAAGCTGAAGAGTTTGTTTTTTTAAGCGCCCTAATCTCTAAAACTACCAGTCGTATTTGAATATTTTTTTAGCATTTGACAGCCTAATTTTTGAGGAAGGCTATAGGCTACTTAACATCACACTAGGGTCATTAATAGCCGAACTAAAACAAGTTAGAACGCTAAGCGAAGACGAAGCAAAAGTGCGGGTTGCGATGGGATGCGAGGCGGTGGGCTGGGGGCCGACGCAGAGGAAGTCGCAGGCAGAAGCTAGTAATATAAAAAAGCTGAAGAGTCTGTTCGCTTTAAGGTGCTAATTTCTGGAACTGCCAGTAGGAATTTTTTTTTTTGCATTTAATGGCCTAATTATTGAGAAAGGCTATTTAACATGACACGACATAAGACGCTATGAACATTAAAAGCCGAGCAAAAAAAAGAAGAGGCAGAAGGAACGCTAATAGAAAACGAAGTAACGGGACACAGCTATAGAATATATTTTATGTTAAAACAAGAAATTTCACGCGGACGAAGTCGCGGGCAGACGCTAGTAAAATTATATGTATCAGTAACAAGAATTTTCCACAGTCCCAAGTATGAATAAAAATAATATTTCTTAACGTTCGTTGAGATATTTCCATTTCGGGATAGAAATATTTTACAATAAATCAGTCTGTTAAAACGAAAAAACGGCTCGCAATAATTTACGGTCTCGTGCCATGGCTCACTTAATTTCTTTAAAATAAAATCTTATTTAATACTTTCTTTTCTTTTTTTGAGAAAAAATATTCGTATGGTGAAGGCAGAAAAGGTTTTGTAGGTTTCTTGTGAACCACAGCTGCCTGGTACTATTTTGTAGATAAATTGGGACAGCATGCACTATATAGCATGTATCAGAAAGAAGTGTGGTAGTGACCATCAAAATGAACAACTTTCTCAATGGGATCAACATCGTAATTGCAAAAAAAAAAATTCAACTGCCCTATACAAAACTTCAATACCTTCTCGACCCAAATGTATGAAAATTAATAGCTATTTATTTTATACTTCGATCGGTTCTCGTGCTTACCGAAAACAAAAAGAATTCAGTAACAGTAAGTAAAAAAAACCTACTGATCACAATTCTAATCTCGTGCAAAAAAAAAATTAATAACCGTAGAAAAACTTACTATTTTTTAGGAATAAAAGTAGACTCGTCCAACTAAGTTACTCAACGCGTACATTTTAGTGAAATTAAAAGAGCATTGCTGGCTAGAACTTAATATAATAATTTTAAAAGCAAGGTCCGTGCAATATTAATATTTTTAAGAACGCGTCCGCTTACATTAGAGTGGTAGGGTTCAGAATGGCCGCCGCAGTCCGTTGCGGCCGGAAAGGAAGATTTACCCAAATTTTTGGCTACGTTAAACACCCAGTTTCATTTCTAAATATTTCAATGTACTCGCCGTGTGTGCTGGTTGAATGTGAGGAGATATAATATATTATCTACTGTGAGTATCTTAGATGTGTTTGGTTTTTCAGCGGCTTGATAAAGTTGAGTTTTTTTTGCTTTGATGTGTGTTAGGCGTCAATATTGCATAATTACGCAAAAAGGCGTGTTTGATGAATTTTTTCTTGTTTTTTTTTATTGTATTATATTTAAATATTGTACCATTTCTTTCCCTAATAATTTTCGTGGATGTATGACAACCGTTGTTCTTATTTTAAATGGGGCGTAGCACTATGCGGAAGTGACATGCCGTGACGTCGCATCCGGGCGGTGTTACGCACAGCGCAGGCGCAGGCTTACCACCGGAAGCAGGAAGTTGTGGTGTTGCGGCGCACAATCTGGAGTTGGACGGCGGGAAACACTGAATCAAGTGCAGCCTGAGCTTTCTGTTTTATATATGAGAGTGTAAAAGATATATGGGTACATTTTCATTTGATATCATCTGTGGGAGAGGTAATTCTCGTTGTTAGGTTTAATTGTTCTTACATGCGTGTATCCGTTGTAGTGGTGTGTGGTATTCATGCGTATCTAGGGCATGCGGCTGAGTCGGTAGGTATGCCGATGTTAGGTACATACAGTGTGGACTGACGTGTGGGGGATTAGTTTAGTGCCGGCGTTTAAATCGATACAAACTATTAACGTTGATTACTGTCTCTAATTTCACAAGTGATTGATTAGTTACAACGAGTTCCATATTCCACTCTAATCTGGAATTTCAATTAGGTATTCGCTAACAGCAATAGATAGGGATAAGTGGAAGGAGGCAAGGGAGGCCTTTGCCATGCAGTGGGACCCAAACGGCAGATAATAATAATAATACGCAAAGCATAAACAGCATATAACGTTCCCATTACTGGGATAGACGGCCTCCTCGCGGTGAGAGGGAGCGGGCCATAATCCACCACGCGGACCCTATGCAGGTAGATGACACATATCTTCGATTTTTTTGTTCTAGGATATGCCGGTTTCCTCACGATGTTTTGTAAGCAGTGGTGATATGAATATATTACACAAAGTAATGTGCCTGCCTAGGTTCGAAACGACGACCTACGACGTAAGCCGGGGCCGTTACTACGGGGCCACCATTCCTCGCAATTCGCAAAGCTACGACAAAACAAGCCATCTTTAAAAATACGATACCCTACTTTAGAGCACAACAAATTAATTAACACTTCTTATTAGACACTTGTAAAATAGTTTCACCCTAAATCTTCATAACACAATTCGCTTCAAAATTTATTTGTAGACATGTAACGACGCGGATCCGAAGATCCGTGGATCGCAAGACTTCCGAGACATGTGTCGGAACTTCTACTCGAAAACTTTAACGGAACAAAGAGTAAAGTCCTGTTCCCGTAACGTGCACCAAGAAACGTTTTATATCTTCATAATTTGAGAAAATGAGTAATATGAGAGCTTTTATTATAATTAAGGTTCTTATTTCTCAACTATTCTGTTTGTAGGAATGTTTCGCGTTCTTGTTTCTTAAGCATGTTTTGTAGTGGGTAGTACGTAGTCGTGTTTGGGTATCCTTATCATGTAATCTTAATTCAAGATTTTAGGAAACTTCAGTCATCTCTATGTGTTTTTCTTTTTTAAATAGCAAAATTTTATAACATTGAGATTTTTTTATTATACACGAAAGTTTAATAATACTGAGTTATTAACATATCTAGACTAGATTATCTAAATGATGATGAAACCGCATCAAAATCCGTTGCGTATAGTTCAAATGAAAAACGCAGTAACACAGACTGGCACAAAAAGCGACTTTATTTTATAATACATATGTATAGATGTAGTTAGAAATATTGTCCGACGTATTATCATTCTGCTATTTAGCTCAAGTTTTAATCCAAGCTTTACCCTTTCAATTTAGCAACAAACGCGCTCATAATTTATCAAAACAAAACCAAACTTATGTTATTTTGCTCACCAGTTAAACATAAGCCGTAAATCAGTCACCACTTTTAAACTATAGATAGTTTGTATCATCTGAGTTACATAGAGTGAGTTACCTAGAGTGCCTAAAAATATACAACGTGTAACGTTGTGCAAAACCTGAAAATAGTTTGTTCATAATTGACTACTGAATCGACACCAATTGAGCCAAAGAAAATTAAGTCTTATTTCAAGGCAATAAGACTCAATTTTGAATACGAAAGCAATGTTAGGATCAATATGATTTTCTTAATAAAAATAGCTTTAAAAAAATAGTTTTGTTCATTGTATTATGCTTTTAACTCAATGCTCTAATTAGGGTGTGTGAGGTTTTGCGCATTTAACGTTACACGTTGTATACAACGTGGCGCCACAATGGTGACATTAATTTAACAAACATATACGTTTTCACATTTTCGTTTCATTTAGAAATTATATTTCTATTAAACGTTATTATTTACGGATTTATTTTAAATTTTAGAAAATGGCATCTTAGAGCAACCTGTATTTAAAGAACTGTCGCGCAGCGGTCATTTGCCGGGGTCACGGATCATAACATCGCATCAATGAAATTAGAACGAATAAGCAATACTATTAGGATGAAACAAATGCAAAGAGTACCCAATTGAAGGAAAGAGATAGCCCTTTGTCGGCGAGCGGCGCAGGCGACGCGCGCCCTCCCTTCCACCCGCCGCCGCCGCCGCACCGAACTCGAATTCTTTTTTTGCATTTCTAGTGATAGCCGAACCCGTGTCCTTGATACACTTCTTCACACTATGGTGTCTAATATTTTTTGCTTTATTTATTTATTTTTGTGTAATTAGATACTGCGATAAAGACGATTTGCTTTGTTTTCGTTTTGTAATCTAGTAGGTACGTTTACATCTCTTGCGATACGGACGCTTTTATTTGTGTTATTTTATTAATGCTTGTGTAAACTTGTGATCGTGATGGCAAATACACATCCGAACTACACAGCAGCTGAATATGCGGACATGATCCTAATTTTCAAGTCCATCACAGAGCCGTCCATAGGATATTAAAGCGCGAAAAGTGGCACCCATTCAAATTTAGAAAAGTGCATACTCCGTTAGACACTAAGCACCTCCGCTGTAGGTACCACTTGCGTCGCTCGATTTCTTTGATAAGCCGTCAAAGAATCGGACCGATCACGAGTAGGTACATACAAGACGCGTTGCGCGATTGTTAGCGCGCGAAACGACGCGTTGCCGCTCCGAGTTAACGTAAGCCAGCAGCTATACACCTTTTTTACAGCTTATTCAACCGATTTTGACTTCTATTCCGTAGGAATAAGGATGGCATTAAAAGCAAAAAAAGTGCTTACAATAACAACTGTTTGCTGCTTTTAATGCCATCCTTATGCCTACGAAATAGAAGTCAAAATCGATTGAACCGACGGTAAAAAAGGTTTGTTTAAATTTCTAATCTTATTGTAAATGGAGTATAGGTAAGTGATTTCATGAATGAATTTTTGCAAGGGTGATCCCAATTTTAGTTACTTTTTTATTATTTAGTTTGTTTGAAAACATTTTTTTTTCAATTTACGAATTATTTTAACCTATCAAAATTTATATGATTAATAGGCACTAGCTCTACCCGTGTGTTAAATTAATGTCGCCATTGTAGCGCCACGTTGTATAAAAAGTCGACCAACTAATTACCTTTTTATGACTGGTCTCACAATCGATCAATGGATTTCATGAACCAACATGGTTCAATATACCGTTTTCAGATAAAAACAATGACGACCCAAAAATTGCTATCTCTTTTTATTTATTGATATTAAAAACCCATTACAGTAAATCCTGATTTCGATAGACATAAAACCTTCAAAGCCATCAGACTTATCGTTTTAAATTATCTTCGATATTGATAAAATCACTACAAGATTCCTTACCGAGCGAACACCTCTCGCAGGCATCCACCTGCATTTTATTCGTTATAAAACAGAACATAAAAGTTTAATCAAAAGCAGACTTTGGCACCTCAATTTCAGTTAAAACAGATGTTGGAATAAGAACGTTATTTAATGAGAAAGAAATTAGGTACTTACTATATAATAAAAATACCCACCTATTACCTATCGCCCCACAGTAGGGCAAACGCCTCTTTTCATACAGAAAAGGCATGAGCAATGAGCATTGATCTCCATGCTTGTTCAAGGCGGATTGGCGATTGCAGGCTTAGGACGCATATTATTTCTTTCTTTTTTTTTTTTCTTATCATTTAAACTCAAATACACAAACAGTCAGACCCGGAACAACTACTTGTAGGTCAATCATTTCATCCGTGATCATTTGTTCCGTTCGGGAATCGAACCCGCGACACGCAGCGCAGCAGTCAATCGCTTAACCACTGCGCCAACCGTGCCGCTAAACTTTTATATCTAGTATAAGTCTTATCCTGATAATAAATTTTGAATTTTTGTCATATTTTCCATACCAGAACAGTCAGACGTTATACTTAATCCACGTTTAAAAGATATATGACTTTGATAAAATCAGCCCTTAGTATATCAATTTATAAGTCCAGGTTTCCTCACGATGTTTTCCTCCACCGATGTCAGTGGTCTGATAATTATTTGGTATGACCCAACTAGAGGACTAACAGAGGACTTCATTATGAATCTTATTTTAACACTTAGTGGAAACCCAATTGACATGATGTCATTCTAAACATAGTTCTAATTTTCAGGGAGAGAATTTCTTCATATTTCAAGTCTTGTATCATTCTTTTACGACCTTATACCTAATACGAGACACAGTGGCCCAGTGGTACTGACTCCGACTTACGAGTTGTATGAAGGTCGTGGGTGTAAACGCAGACAGGCGCTTTGTGCAATTTATTTCATCACTATTGCTCTCAAAACGGTGAAGGAGCACATCGTGAAGAAATCGTCCTAGTACAAAAAATCGATGACGTGTGAGTGTGTTATTTACAAACCCGCAATGGGCCCGCGTTGTTTATTATGGAGAGGCGTCACTCCTTCTCCCAGAGAGGAGGCCTGTGTGCCTACAGTGGAAAATTATAGGCTGATTATGCATAGCTATGCATTGTATCTAATTTGTAGTCCAAATAATAATCAATAAAAAACAATGTATTACGTAACACTGCCATGAAGTATGTCACTGTGATGGTATGAGCTCCATGTTTCTTATCAAGTCTGCCCCAGATAGGCTTTTCCACTGTTTTCGTTCCATACCAACTAAAGCATCACTCAAAAATTAGTGCTTTACGCTAATACTTAACACACTCGATGAAGTTCGTACCGTAATAACAATATATTGCTCAATTATATATTAGTTGCAGCCTGCACATTTTGGCTCGTTGCACAAAAAAAAAATGTCAACTTTGCCTTGCGCATTCTGTTAAGACTGTGCCGACCCTACAGTGGCGCCCTCATCGTTTGTTTGGTTATTTCATACAATTTAGAATGAAAATGCAGAAAATAAGCACGTTAAGTTGTGCTTCACAAGATTATACGTTAATATTATTAGAAGCGGTAGTTTTATATTGTTTAGTTTTATCATAATCCTTAAAACGGAATATAGTGGCCACTTTTATCCGTTTTAAGGATTATAATGAAACTAAACAATATAAAACTACCTTTTATAATAATATTAACGTATAATCTTGTGAAGCACAACTTAACGTGCTTATTTTCTGCATTTTCATTCTAAATTGTATGAAATAACCAAACAAACGATGAGGGCGCCACTGTAGGGTCGGCACAGTCTTAAGCAAAAGTTAGTGTTTCAATCGCAACAGTTAACAGTTGTGCGACAAACTACCGTTTCGTGGTTAAAAATTGTATCAGTTAAGCAACTGTTCGTTTGAAACAAGTTTTTCTTTTTATATATTTGCATAATTTGATTCTGGCCCAATTTATATTTTTTTTTTAAATCCTAGCAATTATTATTTTAATCTGTGAAATCAAGTATCCTATAGTAAATATGTGAACAGCGTTGTCGAATGCAACATTGTCTTGTTTTGTATATTTCTTATTTCTGTGTATTTTATTATTATAGCTATTGGTTGTACCTTTTGAATAACAAAAAAATATTTCTAAATATTAAACTGTATAGAAATATGACACATGCCTACTTATTTATGTGTTAAGCAACCTTATTTTGATTTGAACTGAATTAAAAGAAAAAGTTACACAACTGGCAATTGATGTCAATATTGTTTTCGTGACATATTGTATTAGATAGAGTTTTGCAAATCAAGTACATTATCTTATTGAATTATCTTAGAAATCATGAAATATTTGCTATCGAAGATAGTTAAACCGTACCTAGCAAGAGCTTTAACGCGGAAAATTCACACGGGCGTCCCTGTTTTAGACAAAAAGATAGATGTGAAGGTCAAGGAAAAGGATCCGTTCTACATCAAACCACTGGAGCGACCTCATCACACCCTCAGGTGCCACAACAACGCGAGGCGTCAACGTCTGTACGAGTTCGGTATGTATGTCGCAACATGTCTGCCGAAATATGTGCAGAAGGTTCAAATGCAGCCAACTGACGAACTGGAGATACTGGTGGCTCCAGCTGGCATGTACCCGGTCATGAACTTTATGCGTGACCACCAACATGCCTGCTTCGCTCAGTGCTCTTCAGCAAGCGCTATAGACGTTCCAAGCAGGCAATACAGGTTCGAGGTAGAGTATGATCTCCTCAGCTTCAGATTTAGCGAACGAGTTCGTCTCAAGACGTACACCGACGAACTAACGCCTCTCCGCTCCGGGTATGGCGTCTGGAAGGCCTGCAATTGGTACGAAAGAGAAATTTATGATATGTTCGGAGTCGTTTTCACTCATCATCCTGACTTAAGAAGAATTCTCACAGATTACGGGTTCACTGGACATCCACTGAGAAAGGACTTTCCGTTGGTCGGGTATATTGAAGTTCGTTACGATGACGAGCTAAAGAAACTGGTTTATGAACCAAACGAGCATCCTCAAGAAGCGCGGCAGTACCAGCTACAGACACCGTGGCACTACTTGAATAAGTTTCATGTTCCATATAATGAACAAAAGCCTCCACCACCTAAACCTAAGGTAGAGGACCCTTGCTCTTGTTAATACGCTAATATTAACTATTTATGTATGTATTTTATTTCAAAATAAAAATATTATTTTCTTTTAACACCTTAGTATTAATTACAACGCGCATAACTCTGCACTAAATGTTCTACAATAACTAATGTATGGTGAATGCGACCGACTTCCTTTCGGCGATGCCTGGTTTGAATCCAGCTTATTCCCTAATGAGCTTTTGTCTTGACACAATGGGACCGTTTAGAGCGTCACACATAGCTCAAGATAGCTCCCCGGCCAGATGACGGCCCTTTCTAACGTCCCAATTAATAACTTGGAAATTAGCGGAAAGTGGCTAATTATTCTATCCCGGTTTCATTAAGTGGCTTCGTAAGTTCAACTGGTGTAACTCAAATTGGATTTCGATTCCTCATTATTATGCAGTTAAAATGGGATTTTAAATTGGTGAACTAATTCTTATTAGAAAGTGTGCCTTACTTTGTCTTCCAATCTCAAACTGCCTGGACTCTACCAAAGGGGAGATGGGCGGAGATGTGTGAAGCGTAGAAGAGAGGAAATGCTTAACAGCTAGTTCACCGAAAACTGTGTAGATGCTTACTGGCTAGACCGTACTGTACCGACTAGAGCGGAGCTGCGCTGTGTACGGGGTGCGTTGGCTGTAGAGTGGGCGCGGCGGGCGAGTTGCGCCGCTCGGCGCACGTTGCTCCCGTCTCCTCTCCTCTCGTCTCGTCTCCTCTCGTCTCGTCTCCTCTCGTCTCCATTTTGGTTTGGTGGAATCTCAGGCCTTAGTCTTTTTGTTACAAATAAGTTTTCTTTATGACATATACCTTCAGACAAAAAAGCGGACGGCCCACCTGACCGTAGATAAAGAGGTTAGTATGTAGTTAACGCTACCTTAGGATATTTTTAATTTTTAGGGTTCAGTACCTCAAAAGGAAAAACGGAACCCTTATAGGATCACTTCGTTGTTTGTCTATCTGTCACTCTGTCAAGATCGTTTTTCTCAGGAACGCGTAGAGGTATCAATTAAAAATTAATATCAAATACGTAGGTCTACGATCTCTTGAAGCTCTAAAAAAATCAAACTTCTAAGTCAACGCAATGAAAAAATACGGCCTTTATGCGACATATTTTGATTCTCTGCAAATAAATCAAAACCTTTAGGGTACTTCCTGTTGACCTAGAATAATGAAATTTGGCAAGAAACAAGAATTCACAGTACAATTAAAGGATAAATTCGAAAATCGTTAGTTTGTAGTTTTATCACAAAATGAATTTTTTTTTTTGCGATTACAAACTTACACTTGTAGTTGGAGAATTGACCATGACTTATATCGATGTATGGGGGAACATGTTTTTCAACTACAATGTTTATTTATGTTTATTCTTGGGATAAATTCATTCCACCTGTGGAACCATTATTGAACTCTTCATTGCACGTGGTCCGACACGCACTTGGACTGTTTTTTTAATTTTAATTATTTATATGGCACTTCTACGACTTACTCGCTAAAACATACACAAACAAAAATCACATACAGTTTTAGGTATTGTTAGTTCGTAACTTACAGAAGCGAGCAGCACTAGCAGAAACCTTTATGATATAAGGTCGTTTAAGATACCTTTAACAGAATTAGTTACAAGCTATTTAAAGCAAAAATGAGCTGCAATATTTAAGGTGCAGCTCATTTACGATTATTTTACCTTTGATATTGCATCACTGTCAAAATCAAAGCGATCTTTGTTCTCGTTACAATTAGGTTGCTTTTAAGTTGATGCCACTAACAAGTCTGTCAGTATCATAGTGACCTTTATTCTCGTTACAATAAGGTTGCTATTGGGTTGCTGCTGTCAGAGGTAAAAAAGCTGTGAAACGACTGTGCCACAGCTGCACAGATATGTTTTGGTAGGCTTACTTCTTTGTTAAATGTGATTTCATCTGTCAGTTTTATAGGCTAACCCCCTTACTAATAAACGTAATATATTAGATGAATAGTTACACACAAATTTCTCTCTTTCTCGTCAGTAATTTGACTTTCAAAAGAAGAAGACAAAGCGTTGTGTAGCTATACAGACTCTATACAACGTTTATTAGTAAGGGGGTAAATAAATACCTTATTGGTTTAAAAAATACAAAAAAAAAACCGTTGTCGCAAAACAATAAAGTTTCAAACGATTATAAAAAACTAAACAAAATCAAACAAACGGTATTGAATTTCAAGAAGATATTAACTCAAAGTGCTCTATAGTACGAGTATCTGCCTATTCTAGTTTTGAAGAACAGACAATCCATGCTACGCAATTAATTACTGCGCAAACTTCAATATCTGATATCCAAACGAAAATCCACACACAGTCATGATATAATTATTAAAAGTATTTACAGAATTATTAATAAAAAAAAAACTCCCTGGAGTAAACACCGCTGTTGATTCAAAATATTGGATATTAAAAACGCTACATAGTTATATAGAGAAAGATTGTTCGAATTTTTCGAGGGATACTATCGGCTCCATATCTGCCACGATCATACGGACATCTGCGTAAGAATAACGACGGAGTGGAGGAGTGAATGAACAATTGGTTCAGTGTGTGTCGTGGCCTTGCGTCGAGCGCACGACTGCGCTCCCCCGAGACCGGGAAACTTCACACGCGCTCGGAAAACT
This sequence comes from Globia sparganii, assembly GCA_949316385.1. Lineage (NCBI taxonomy): Eukaryota > Metazoa > Arthropoda > Insecta > Lepidoptera > Noctuidae > Globia > Globia sparganii. Next base: position 15,683,443 of record OX438653.1, on the reverse strand, counting down.
TTTCGCAAACAACGCGAGTAACGCACAATATTAAGCGGGAATAGGGAAAAGTTTTCTGGATCATTCTAAAGACTTTTGATTGGCTTTTCACTGTTGATTGACTTGTTGAGGTAAGGATGTTACTGTTTTTCAGTTTTAATTTCTTTTTGTTGTTTTTTTTTTTTTTGTAGTTGATTTGTGTTTTTTGACAATATTTTACGTGTGAACGTAACGTGTTATTGCAAAGTATTTATTTGTATTACTTATTTTAGATATTCTTTTTTTAAACACCTATCTAATTATTGAATTTATTCACCGCATGATTTCTAATTTATAAAATAAGTTATTAGTACCATTTCTAAAATTTACATTTTTTTAAGACTTCTAATTTCATTCAAATAATTCAGGTATACCTACAAGATATAAAATCATGTACAAACCTAAATTAATTTAATTTTCAACTAGATTATGCAAGATCTACTTAAATTGATTGTGGTATTCGAAGAAAATTAATCTAATTATTAATTAGCTTCCTTTGACGATATTCAAGAATTTACTTAATCAGTATGCTACAATATCTACCTAAATAACTTACCTAGTTAGATTTAAGTTTGTAGCATATTTCCTAGAATTTTCGAATCCCTTATTATTCTTATAATGGAATACTTCATAGATGGTAATGGTTCCAAAATTACGAAACAATTTGGTCCCAGAATGTACCAAACCAGTGGGTTTGGTACATTCTGGGTCCAAATTGTTGGAGTTGGAGTCTCAATTATTGGAGTGCCAATAATTGAGTTAGTTAGCAAATCTGATATCCAAAAATTTTATTTATTTATTAGGCTTTAATTAATTAGATTAAGATTAGATTAGATTTAGATTTTAATTTAACCAGGTATTTAGATTTGTACTAAAAAACAATAATAGCACATTATACGTAAGAATATTGTGCTGATTTTGCTATTAAGTACCTCAGATTGTAGTCAGTTTTTTCTTACCTTTGCTAAACAATAAGTTTTGAATCGTTTGGCCTGAAGATCCAAAATCTTTTAATTACCTAGTTTGAAAATTGAAAATTAGATATCTGTATGAGACATTTTGACGCAACTGGTTAAAATCTCATTCATCTATAGGTACATAGATAAACTGGGTAAATAAAAAAAGTAAACTAAAGTTATTCGTTCCTTTCAAATACCTAGTAATTCTTTAAATATTTATTTCCGGCCTACTCAACAGAAGTTTAACACTTTTGGTGTTAATTAAAGGGTTTCTTACCGGTACATCTGTAAAGCTATTTGGTACTTTATTAGTACTTATTATCACCTACTTTCTTGTTATACCTAAGAGCAAGGCTGCCCAATCAATTTTGAATGTGGGCCATAGTTTTAATTATGTATCAGCCTGCGGCTCATTTAGTAAATAAAACTTGCCTACAGTTATGGTTAATGCTAAGCTTTTACAATTAAACAAAACATTAAGGTACTTATAGTTTAAATAATTTTTATTTAATAACTTTACTGATCTTTGAAGACTTTTTTAATGCTAACAACTGAACAATATTAGGTGACAAATTTGAGGTGGACAATAAAATCAAATCTGAAAATATGTGTTATTGTTGGCTACTTGAGAATGGGTTTAGAATAGAAGGAAATATTTTTTGACGTGGTTGAAGTAAGTACTGAAAACTGTTCTCAGAAGCTGTTGCTAAGCTTATAGCTTTTGGTGGGTCAATTCAAAAGCGTGGCCCGCGGGCCTGGAGTTGCGCAGCCTTACTTTTTAGAGCGTCCACAGACGGCATATAATCGGTGGCCGACTTTTTGCACGAGCTAAATGAAACAGAAGAGATCAAATCTATAAACGCACATGTTCTACAAAACGCAAGTCATACAAAAAAAAGGGAGCGATTGTAGGACCTACAAAAAGTATCCGTGCGCTTTGGAACACAGCTATGGCTGATATTCTTTTGTCAAACTATGTTCAATACAGTTAGTACTTACTAAAACTTATGAATAAGATTTTGAAAGAAAAACAAACAAATATTTAATTTGGGACACGCACAGGAAGTACAAACAGTAAAAAAGTAACATTTCAAATAAAAAAATATACATTTTTTACGAATTTTCAAAATAAAAAAAAGACGTGTGAAGCCAAAAAGATTCAGATTCTCAGCATAATGCTACGATTTGCAGGAGCCTATACGGGATACCTAACGCTTTACTTTTGATAGAATTTTATCAGCGAAACACAACGTAAACTGTTTACATAATACTCATAAACATTAAAATTTATAAACATGTTGCATTATTTGCTAATTTTCAAAGATCTACTAAGTTTCTTTTGTTGATCACATAGATACTTAAAAACCAATAGAATGATTATAATATTTTTCTAGGGCTTATCAAAGAGAACCTAACTACTTCATTTTACTGATAATAGCCTCTCGACCAATTTCGGTCTCCGTGGCCAATCTCCACGGAGATTATTAGCCAGGTACGCAGGAGATATTATAGTGCACAAGTTTAGTGTGTGCGTAAACACAAGTGCACTCTCTGTTCCTTTACTCTCATAGTCCGATGGGACGGCAATCCGACACGACCGGGAAGAGGTCAGGCGTAGGACCAACGGCTTTATGTTCTTTCCGAGGCATGGATTTTGGCGGTTTAATACCCAGCTTCCAAACTCCGGACTGTTACTAAGAAATTCTTAATAGAAAACCCAATAAACTACTGATATAACTAAACTAATTACTAAGCAGGCACTTTGTGTTTTTTTTAATAATAGGTAATCTCTATTTCGCAATAATTAACATTTGCCACTTAAAGTATTTTTTATTGATAACATAACATGAACTCAGGCTTTTTTCTCATGATGTAGGCAGAAACTAGAAAACGCCTGCTACGATCCTAACTTACTGCTGTAGCTTTTTTTAATAATATTAATACTGAATTCTGAATAGCATAATGTTGTTGTGAGTTGCTATTACGTCCTTACTTGGCATTCCATAATGTATTTTGTAAACATTTTTTTTTTTTTTTATATTTTGCAGGTAGGTGGATGTTACTTCAAACTTAATACTGTGGGTACTCTCACCTCACTTGTAATAAATTTATCATGATCAACTAACGATCTGTCAAACACCATATGCCTTCCCCTATAGCAGGGATCCCCAAACTATTTTGGACAAGTGACCCCTTTTCCAAAATGAACTGTTACCTTTAGACCCCATGGCCAAATTACCTACTTTTAAGATCAACCCCGTCGACCCCCAAAATCAGTTTTCGTTTATGTTGACCCCTAAGAAACTGATATCGACCCCAAGGGGTCAATATCGACCACTTTGGGAATCCCTGCCCTAGACACATTGTGAATGTGTGTAAGCGCAAGAGCTCTCGGTACCGTCCGTTCGAGACACGGGCGAAGTCGGGAGTGTGTGTGTGTGTGTGTATGTGTGTTACGTGCTGACACTACTCGTCTTCACGCACACATTCACAGCGTGTTTGTACACTTGGTTACCACAAGTAAAGCGCGCGTCGCTTCGTGGGATAAAAATACTGTACCTACTTTATACCTAACTAACCTAATATATACAGTGCCCTACAAAAGTTTGTTGAAACCCTTAGGATTACCTATTTTTTATGGTAAGTCATTGGTAGTTAAATTAATCAGTAAAAATGTTATAGGGTGTAGGTCAAACATTTGAAACTAAAATAAAACATAATGTGACATCATAGCACAGCTGAAGTAAAAAAATATCGTCTATCTTTTGTAGGGCACTGTGAATCACTGTTATTATTTTCATTACATATTGTGTAACATGATCTGTCAAACACCACTGTTACCTGGTTATTATTTTCTATTTTTATGGGTAAGATTAGATCATTTAATATCTTGGCCATTAGTGTAATAATCTTGGAGTATTGTCACACTAATGGCCAATATTTTCCACAGATTTTTGTAAACAAGCTTATGATCCAGTCCTTTCGGTAGGAGTTAGGCTCTAGCCGCCATTTTGTCTTGGTTGCTTAGAAATTGCCAAGCATTAGTGGGTCTTATTAATCCATTAAATTATCTTCTAATATATAAAATTCTCGTGTCACAGTGTTAGTTACAATACTCCTCCGAAACGGCTTGACCGATTTTTATGAAATTTTATATGCATATTCAGTAGGTCTGAGAATCGGCTACTATCTATTTTTTTTTTTCTAGTTACTATATATATTAGGTCGGGGCAAAAGTATTTTCGTATTTTTCATACAAAAAAAAAAATTGTTTTAGGTTTAATTTTTTATTTATTTATAATATGTATGTGCCGTTTTGATCGATGACTTGTTGCCATCTTGTGGGCAATGCCATGATCCCATTGCTGTAGAAGTTTTGAGATTTTTTATCAAAAAAATCTGACAGGTAGTTTTCACAGTGTTCTTTTGAGGTTAACTTTATGCTTCCTAAAGAGTTCTGAAGTGACCGAAACAGGTGAAAATCTGATGGAGCAAGATCAGGGCTATACAGAGGATGCATCAACACATCCCAGCCAAGCTCTCTCAATTTTTGCTGAGTGGCTATAGATGAGTGCGGTCTGGCGTTGTCGTGATGAAACACCACTCCCTTCCTATTCACCAGCTCCGGCCAGTTTTTCTCAATAGCTTCTTTTAACCTCATCAGTTGTTGACAGTAGAGGTCAGAATCGATAGTTTTACCCGGCGGCAAAAGCTCATAGTGGACGATTCCTTTCCAATCCCACCAAACACACAGCATCACTTTGTTCCGAGTCAGGCCGGGCTTTGCCACGGTCTGTGGGGCTTGCCCATGCTTCGACCACGATCTTTTTCGGACATTCTTATCGTAAGTGATCCATTTTTCATCACCCGTAATCAACCGCTTAAGAAATGAGTCGGAATTATTACGTTTCAACAAAGAATCGCAAATGGAAACACGTTGCATTAAGTTTCTCTCAGTGAGATCATGTGGTACCCAAATATCAAAATATTATAATATGTAAATGCCGTAAAACTGTTTTGTGATCAACATCCAGTTCTTCAGCAATATCATAACTACTAATATGTCGATCTTGCTCCACTTTTTCAAAAATGCCACTGATTTTATACGTGACAGGGCGTCCAGAGCGAGCTTCATCCTTCACACTAAAATTTCCTGACTTGAAACGCTTGAACCACATTTGTGCTACTCGTATTGATACCGCATTAGGTCCGTAAACCGCACAAATTTTATTCGCGGCGTTCGTCGCATTTTTGCCTTTTTTGTAATGAAATTTTAAAATGTACCGAATTTCTTCGTCACATACGTTCATGTTGCTTGCTTGAAAAACAATTGAGAAATGGCGGGAACTAGTTTTTTTTTTAAATTTATTGCATCTTTAGAATGTCAACATTTAATAGTATTAAAACCAGCCAGTTAGATTCAGTACTGCCAAAGAGGTTTGATTACTAACAATAGATTCAAAATACGAAAATATTTTTGCCCCGACCTAATATATATCAATTCAACAAGAAACAAAACACTGAGGAAACCGTCATGTTCTAAAACCAAAATTGGACGACATGACTGTGATATCTACCTGCCCGCGTGGTGGATAATGGCCCGCTCCCTCTCATAAAGAGGAGGCCTGTATCCCAGCAGTGGGCCTGGCTGGCTATTGGCTGGTTACGTTATGTTATATCAAATACTTGGTAGTTTAATAACCATGTTTTGGCTGTCGCACATGTATTAAATACGCTGGTTGAATTAATTGTTAATTAATTCAATTTTATTTTTAATTTATTAATTGTTTAAATATTGATGTTGAACAGGGTTAAGGATTTTTTTATTACGTAGACTATTTGATGAAACATGCAGGACTAGCCCAGATTTGAAAAAGTTTTAAACTTACAAAAATATCAAATAGATAATATTAGGTCGGGGCAAAAGTATTTTCGTATTTTTCATACAAAAAAAAAAATCTTTTAGGTTTAATTTTTTATTTATTTATAATATGTATGTGCCGTTTTGATCGATGACTTGTTGCCATCTTGTGGGCAATGCCATGATCCCATTGCTGTAGAAGTTTTGAGATTTTTTATCAAAAAAATCTGACAGGTAGTTTTCACAGTGTTCTTTTGAGGTTAACTTTATGCTTCCTAAAGAGTTCTGAAGTGACCGAAACAGGTGAAAATCTGATGGAGCAAGATCAAGGCTATACGGAGGATGCATTAACACATCTCAGCCAAGTTCTCTCGATTTTTGCTGAGTGGCTATAGATGAGTGCGGTCTGGCGTTGTCGTGATGAAACACCACGCCCTTCCTATTCACCAGCTCCGGCCGGTTTTTCTCAATAGCTTCTTTTAACCTCATCAGTTGTTGACAGTAGAGGTCAGAATCGATAGTTTTACCCGGCGGCAAAAGCTCATAGTGGACGATTCCTTTCCAATCCCACCAAACACACAGCATCACTTTGTTCCGAGTCAGGCCGGGCTTTGCCACGGTCTGTGGGGCTTGCCCATGCTTCGACCACGATCTTTTTCGGACATTCTTATCGTAAGTGATCCATTTTTCATCACCCGTAATCAACCGTTTAAGAAATGGGTCGGAATTATTACGTTTCAACAAAGAATCGCAAATGGAAACACGTTGCATTAAGTTTCTCTCAGTGAGATCATGTGGTACCCAAATATCAAAATATTATAATATGTAAATGCCGTAAAACTGTTTTGTGATCAACATCCAGTTCTTCAGCAATATCATAACTACTAATATGTCGATCTTGCTCCACTTTTTCAAAAATGGCACTGATTTTATCCGTGACAGGGCGTCCAGAGCGAGCTGAATCCTTCACACTAAAATTTCCTGACTTGAAACGCTTGAACCACATTTGTGCTACTCGTATTGATACCGCATTAGGTCCGTAAACCGCACAAATTTTATTCGCGGCGTTCGTCGCATTTTTACCTTTTTTGTAATAAAATTTTAAAAATGTACCGAATTTCTTCGTCACATACGTTCATGTTGCTTGCTTGAAAAACAATTGAGAAATGGCGGGAACTAGTTTCTTTTTAATTTATTGCATCTTTAGAATGTCAACATTTAACAGTATTAAAACCAGCCAGTTACATTCAGTACTGCCAAAGAGGTTTGATTACTAACAATAGATTCAAAATACGAAAATATTTTTGCCCCGACCTATTATATAAAACTTCATTGTTTTTTGATTATGCATTTTCTCTACGATTAGAGAAGAGAGTTTACAAAATTAAATTATATCAAATCTTAAATTAATTTATCTGTCCACAATCTTTGTTCCTTATTCTTGTTAAAGTGTGACTACAAAACATTACACATAATAATATAGTAACACATTGATACAGCATTCTGAAACACATAATTATTGTAGGTAATTAAATGAACTCTTGTCGATGTATACCTACTCGTACATATTTTTGAGGCTGACTATATACCCACTACGTAAAAGCTTTTGTTTGTTGCTCGAGGAAATTCGGTGGCAGTAAAACTTTTAACAGACAAAATTAGAATGGAAGGACGCTGGCTGCGACTTCTAACAACTGCATAAGAATTTTATTTCAACTATGATAAAATTCTTCCTCTTTTTTTAAATTTTACAGTTTTATCTAAGCTTAATTTCATTACACGATTTAGCTCTTTCCATGTCTCATAGCTTTGCCTGTAGTGATGGTTTAAACATTGGTTGGAATTCGCGAGAAGTGTAAAATTCGTTCTCATACTCGCAAGTTGAATTGAAAAGTCAGGAGCAGGAATTTAGCAATAAAATTTAAAAATGCAACGTAATTGACGATTAGTAAGTTTTATATTAGGTAGTAAGTAGCTAGGCACTTTCAACAGTCAATGGAATTAGTATGTAATACAATAATCTAATTATAAGTGTGTTGCCATAATAATTAAATAGAGGTAGGTACACTCGTAAAAGCTAAAAAAAAAACAAATCTAATATCTTGTTACACGAGGTTGTTGACATGTGGAATGTCAGCTCGGCTATCATTAAGCCGATTGTCATAACGACCAGAATGACTTGATGACCGATCAACATCTTCCCTTGATCAACATCTCTCGAAGCTCGCTTTAGGCAGTTGAAGAACGCAGAACTCTTCGATACGGCTCGCAACGCAACGTGAGGAGGAGCCGTAACGACGAGTCCTGTCTGTCCTGTCTCTGGAGCCCTAACTATCAGTACCTAGTAGACCCGACACCAGCGTACCTCTATTTTGTATGGAAAAAAAATATAATAGAGGTACATATTAAAAGTTAGTTTGCAAATTGATGAACTCTCAACAGACATCCAAACTTCAAACTTCAAAGTCTCAGCTAACCCACGTTATACATCCAACCACTTTACAGATTCATGTGTTGAACTTTAGAATACCTGAACATCAGCCCAGCAACACTTGAAGTTACGCGTTCATAGTAAATCTACTTAGTATAAATGTTTAGGGTATAGAGAGGAGTTTGCCGGCCGGCCGGTATGAAATTTCCGACAGAGCATTTGCAAACTTTGTTCCGACTAGGAAGTTGGTAGGGAGTCTGAGACAGGTCGTCCAAGACAATGCACATCAAACCAAGGCCTAGAAATTATTGCGATTATAACAGCTGTTTGCTACTTTGGTTTATTTTAGTCAAAGAAACTTATTGGCGTTATTTATCAATAGGGAGTTGTGCGTGCTGGGAGTTTGTTTTACCCACTGGTGGAGATATGATATAAATGCCTGCTAATTAGAGGATGTTTCTGAAATTTTGTACCATATTACCTGCTGACCCATTCTGTAACAATCTTATCATGAAATCTTAGGTGAAATAAGCTTGAATGAGGTGCAATGCCTGCTCACTTGAAACTCACTTCTTCGAGCTCAGTTTCCATTTTTTTTTTTCAGACTAAACCTGCTGGTTTTTATTGTTTGTTTTTTTTCACAAACATAATTAACCTATAAAGTTACCACTGCTGGAACACAGACGCGAAGTGCGCTGTGATTCAATCATTTTTGTGCAAGAATTAATATTTTTCTTATTTTTTGTAATACGTACTTAATAAGAAAGAAGAAAGAAAATACGTTCATTTGCGGTAAACACGACACATAAATAGAACACAAACGCAAAAAAAAATAACAATTTGGAGTAAAACATGCAAAACTCCCAAACCGAATGATCCTATTCTAATTTATCTATAAACCTGCAAGGAATACTTTAAGATTTAGCAAAAAAAAAGTTACACAGTAAGTTCTTACGCATCTGCGCGCCATCAGTTTCCCTTCACGCGCTCCTAAAAATGTCTATTTTTTTTTTTATAAAGTTAATCATAATATCGAGTTGATCGAGTAGGTTACATTCTAAGGACTTAGGCACCTACGCGACTTTAAAAAACAACCTTACATTAAGCAGCATAAATTAAAAAAAACTCGTGCATCGAATAAGTAGCTCATAAGACCATTGACTTGTAACTACTGTAAGTAATCCTGAAAGGTCAAGAGTGAAGTTTAATAACAAGACAAGCGAATTACACAACTTATAAATTCAGCTTGCACTTAGTGAATTTAATACCAAACAATGCACCAGCTAGTGTAAAATTATTTCTGTCGCCAAGTAACATTTATGTGTTCCGGGTTGAAGGCCACAAAATGTTGGTAAATGGTTGGAAAATGAGACCGTTTAAGATTGTCTCAAATATTTTTAATACTTTAATATGTTTTTGAAACCTCAAATAAAAATAACTAAATTAAAGGACATCCGCCAAAATTGCCCCAGGCCCGGCGCAAAAGAAATGTATCTCAGATTTCAGAGTAATAATAGCAAAAGTATTGTAAAGTATCGCTGTTTCAAAATTCAGTGGCTAACATAGTTTTTTTGCCCGGTGACGTTTTATAAGCGCTAGATGTAAAAATGAAATTCAATTCCATGGATAATCTGACCGAAATGAAAGTAGCAGATTACATTCACGCCAGCTTTTAGCCTATTATTTTATACTTTTTTATTAATTTTATGTAGATTTATTACCTAAACAAGATCAAAATAACCAACAATATGGAAGGTAATTTCCCTCCAATGTCTGTCTTTATTTCCCAGCCTGTATGCTTTGAAGAGCATTACAACAATAGCGAATCTTTTCTGTAAAAATCTTAAACTAAGGTGAAGTGAGCTCGAGGTGATCTGTTGAACTGTGAAATAGCATCAGGTGGACTGACATCTCACTTCAAGTTAATTTTTAATTAGCTGCAGTAAAATAACAGCTTATGTGTTACCAGTTTTTAACGAAATTTAAATAGTGATGTGACAAAATAATTCATTCAATTCAAATTCGATCAGTTTTCAATTGATTTTATAAAAGAGGATACTTTATTTTTGATCAAGTCAGTAGATTGTGTTTTTCAGGGCAAGACGAGCTCCTGAAAGCAAGTTAGTAAAACCATATTTACAAAATTAACAAACTTTGAGTAATACAACATGTAAACTCAATTAAATAGGCTTTTCTCAAAGACTAGATACTAGACGTTATGTCCAGGTCTTTTTCTTAGTCTAGGGTACCTGGATACACTAAAAAAACTAGTAAATTACGGTCATATAGCTCACTTAATTGAGATTGTATAGTTTGAACGATTTTTGTGCAAATTCAATATTCGAGCACAATTTTGATGCGAACCGTACTATTGATAATTATCATTTATAAGAATGAAACTACAAAATCCGATCAATACAAAGATTATTCGATTGTTTAGGGTTAAATCAAAATTGGTCAATTGCGTTCCATTCACATGACTAGTAGAGATAGTGGTGGGTGTATAGTGTGGTGTATCAAAATGACAGTAAGAAGTGTCATTTTACTGCAGCTAATTTAAAAATCAGACTAAGTTTTCACGGTGAAAACTGAATAGACTTGCAGATATGGACTTGCAAAACACGCACCAGTGGCAACTGATCCTTAGTTGCAACTGACCCGTAGTCGAAACTGACCCTTAAAATATGTCTAAAAACAAACATAATTCTAATTGATTAACACATAAAACGTCACGCATGAACACAGTATTAGTGGTGTTTAAACAAAGCGTTATAACATGTTGCGACGTTGCCATGTTGCCAATAACAATTGAGACCGGGATTATTCTTCGACAGGGATGTTCCAGTGACCCGGCTGTCACGTCCCCTAACATTTACCTACCTTGTTTATTTAGATATTTCGTGTTTCATTACATTTTCTGATTAAAATCGATGCCAATTTTAATACAAGGCCGCGTTTGGCGCTTTGTTAAATTAATTGTTTGTGACTTTCTATTATATTTCTTTGGATAAAAGGAATTTAAATACAGGATTAATATTTATTCAAATTAAAACTGAAAATTTTAAGTCGTTAAAAGGCATTTCTTACTGTTTTGGCTTATTGATTTAGTGTCTCACTACGGGGCTTGAGTCTCTCTCCCCTAGCTGAGGCAGTCTGGGGCCAATCCTTCAGAAAAAAAGTCTCGTACAGACGCCAGCACTTCAAGCTACTACAATTTGTCAAATTTCTTTAATAGATTTTCAACTTTATCGCTAAAGCATAAGGTTCAAAGTTGATTGGGAAAATTTGACAGTTTCGGGTAGCTTGATGTGTTGGCGTCTGTACCTTCATCATCTATGTTGGTTTGTTTATAGTGAAATGTTTAAGTTATATTAACAATACCAGTCTACTATTGTTCCACTGCAATGCAAAGGTCTCTTCAAACATAAAAAGTACGAGCATTAATCGTCACGCTTGCTCAAGACAGGATAAATTGTTTTAGGGTTCCGGACCTCAAAAAGAAAAACGGAACCCTTATAAGATCACTTCGTTGTCCGACTGTCTGTTCGTCAGTCAAGACCCTTTTATTCAGGAACGCGTGGAGTTATCAAGGTGAAATTAATATTAATTATATTTTTGGGTTGCATGAAGAAGCCTCCTCGTGTAGCGCAGCTTTTCCGCCAATTACTCAACTGAACCAAACGCTCGGCGCATCCTAAACAGTCACAACAAACACTTTGTTTGACTCGCCAATTCTTCCCTTGCGGTGGTAGGGCTAACGCCCGCCTGGTTTGCGACCACCCTCCCACCGGAGTCCGGCGTCAAGCAGCCTGCTGTGTTTCGTCGATGCGTGGGAGTTCCTTCATCTTCTGGGGACGCTCGTTCGAGGTCTATGAGACCTCATACATCGCTTTCAATCAGGCGTGATCGAGATCAAGAGCGGGCCTATTCAGCAATAATATATATATATATATATATATATATATCAAATACACACAGGGCTGCAATCCCTTGAAGAAGTGAAAAAATCAAATTTCTAAATAAACGCAATTAAAAGATACGGGCGATTATGTTCCGAAATCAAAACCTATAGGGTACTTCCCTTTGACTTAAAATGTGACATGAAATTTGGCAAGAAGCAATGTCATGTAACACAATTAATGGGAAAAATCCGAAATTCATAAATTTGTAGTTACATTACAAAAATATAGTTTAAAACTATTTACATACCTACAAATTTGTACGGAGCCCACGGTGCGCGAGCCCGACTCGCACTTGACCCGTTTGTATTATTGAGGGATAATAGATTGTTTAGACAAAAATGAAATAAGTCAGTCTGTAACTCTATAATTAAAAAAAAAATACTTACAGCTAGATGCTCGTATTAGAATCGCACCATTAACTTGAAAAAGCCCTCGAGATATCACAGTTTGTACCAAATAATACTCCGTTATGCGAGTCCTATAGCTTTGAAAACGACATCTCACAACACTCAACCGAAAAAAAAAATGCTATACATTTTTATCTAAACGCACACTGAAATAACACCGTTCATGTCAATACGTGGGTGTTGGCAGTTTTTTTTTTCTCAAACATTATATCTTCGCGGAAAAGTAGTTACCGGTGCTCGATCGCATCCGTGCTCATTTCACACGCTCTCCCGTTGTTATGATGCTCAAACATGCTCATACGAACGACTCCGATAAACAGGAATAGTCGTAACAAGGAATCATTATTGAATCGTGGGGTCGAAGGGAGCGCAAACTGTGAAAGCTTCGTTGTTGATGGCACGCATCATAATTGCCGCGAATAGAGTGACAATGTGCCATGAAAATGTTTATATTACCTCTCTGGTTTTATGTTGATGTGATGTATCATAAACATGTCATAAACATCTTGAGCGGTTATGGTGCAGAGACTTTTTAGCCGTATCCCTGTAAATGGTATCGTTAAGATATTAATAGAAGCCATAAAAAGATTGGCTCGATGTTTATATTATAAATCAATGGGAGATTGTGTTTGGAGAATGTTTTAATACCATAGACGAGAGAATGGACTTCTATTTACGAATCGTTGTATTGGTTTTGAACGCATGATTAGTCAATTTGGTATCATTGGTAGGGATAAACCTCTTTAGGATAATTTCAGTAGGATAATTTGTTGATTAGGAAATAATGATCATACATATCAACCATTATTACCATCATAATAATTATATTATTATCTTTCATAATTTAAGAGAAGATTGGTGTCATAAGTTATATTTTTTGTACCTACATACTTATGTAGGTACACAAAATATAACTTATGACAACGTAAAGAAGTTTATTAAGAGTCTGTACAGCAATTTCTTTGTATTTTACTATGTATTCGTCTACACCATATTGTTATACTTGTAACTGCTCCGTTGGTCTCATGGCCACAAGCGCGACTGCTGAGCGTGGGGTCTTGGGTTCGATTCCCGGGCCGGGAAAAGTGTTAAGTTTATCCATTAGGAATTTCTTAGTAACAGGCCGGAGTTTGGAAGATGGCGGTGTGATACCCCCGTGCCTCGGAAAGCACGTTAAGCCGTTGGTCCTGCGCCTGATCTCTCTCCGGTCGTTTCGGATTGCCGTCCCATCAGACTATGAGAGTGAGGGAAGAGGGAGTGCACCTGTGTCTGCGCGCACACTTGTGCGCTATAATATCTCCCGCGCCGATGGCTAGTCTCCGTTGAAATTGGCCGCCGTGGCTGAAATACGTTGCAGATAAGTAGATGTACTGCCGATTCGAATAATGTTATTTGGTTGCAGTGTCCCATGGCTAACAAAGGCTTTGCTTGAGAGCAGGGTCAGACGTCGCGACTGGAAATATGCAGCAGCCTTGGTGGTCCATATACTTGCTGGCCATTTTCATGCTAGGACTGGACTCCAAACTCGTCGGTGAGTGTTGTATTATTTTGATTTATAAGAGTGTCCATAGAGTTTCATGCCCGTTCTTCTTCATGGGTATCTACGCTTTGGAATGGGCAACTAGCTTCATCTTTCTGAAGCTAGTTACCCATTCCAAAGCGTAGATACCCATGAAGAAAAGTTTCTGTAATTGGTTAATTTGAAATAAATGCTTTGAGTTTGAGTTTGTATAGGTATAATGTAGTTTTGAAAGAACAGTTTCTTATAAGTAAAACATGTCAAAATTGGCTTGCTTAATCAAATAAAAAACTGCGGTGTAATTGAGCTTACACTTACTAACACTGGGAATGGCTTTCATTTTGACAGTTCAACAATATTCATTGCGTTATTTACGTTATTGAGCAGACAAACTTTTCTATTATATGAAACAATGGATTAGCAATATTCTTCAATTATTTTGAAGGATATTGGTAAGCAGATTCAGATTCTAATTGATAGTGTCTTACGAAATTTCAGTTTCGAAACTATAACTTATTTTAATTTATACTTCTGAAACAACTGTAATAATTGTGTTTTTTTTTAATATTTTGTGGAGAAATAATATATAGAGATTAGAAAATACATTACGAGATGCCAATTTAGATTAAAAACGTGTTAATTTTGGACGAAAATATTTTAAGTCAGAGTATGACGATATAGTAACAGTTCTGAATAATTTCAGGTCAAGCATTCCAGCCGGAATTCGCAGAACCGTTAATGAATTTGACTGTACCAATTGGTCGAGATGCAACGTTCAGATGTTTAGTACAGAACTTAGGCGGATACAGAGTAAGTTACAAATACAAGGAAAAAATACTTACAAATTTTAATTTTCCCTTTAATTAAAAACTCAATTACAATTCGCAGGTCGGATGGGTGAAAGCAGATACTAAAGCGATTCAAGCGATACATGTTCACGTAATAACAAACAATCACCGTGTAGGAGTATCGCATAACGGCCAGACCGTTTGGAATTTACACATTAGAAACGTCCAGGAGGAGGACCGGGGTCAATACATGTGTCAGATCAATACGGACCCAATGAAAAGCCAGGTACGGTAAGCAATAACTAAATAAACCTATGAATACACTAATTTGACGCCGTAGCGCTCCAAGATAACTCTTCACCCAGCGAGTCTACACTCGAAACTGTCTTTGTCTTCGTTTTATACACCGGATTCTGTTTCTTGTAATAACCACGTAATCGAACTTGTCGGTACAGAAACTCTCTCGTCATTATTTCAGGCACAAACATTTTCCTACTTCTGTACAATATCTTATCTCTGGGTCCCCATCTTCCTTTAGCACTAAATAGCTCATGAAGCTCACCACGACGGTAAAATTTTATCACTTGTGTTAATAGGCCAACCACGATGATAACGCCGTATATGCATAATATAGTATACAGTAATAACAAATCACAAGTCATAGAAACTGATTCAATAAAATATGAGTCCTGAAACCCATATGTTTCCATAACTTCCCATCGAGCGTAAAGAATAACAGAAATAAAGACCGGATTTAAAAACCACGCTATCTTCCAAAAATAATTCGTTTTGATCCCTATCATGAAAATAATGTCAACGTTATGATTTTTGATACCATAAAACCAATACAAAGACACAGAAAGAAATAAACAATTAATTGATTGAATAATTTCTGTTGCATCTGTAAGTATACCAGTTAAGTCGGAACACAGAAATGGAAGAGTACAAACTATTAAAAACATTAACATGAACGTACAAGATAGTTTTGTGTACTCTTTTGCCAAATCCATGTAAAGCAATAATTCTTTTAGAAACAAATACAAAATCCAAAAATTTATATATAAACTGCAGAATACGATGGAAAACCAAAAAAATCCCCAAATCGACAAAGTATCAAAGTAACTCATGATTTCGGACATTGAAGCAAACATTGGAAAAAATAAGCTGCTGCCGACTTCTATAACGTTTCCTTCTTCACCGTGGTAGTAAGACATAGTTTTAATTCCACTAAACGCAATAAGTGCGAACATAAATGATACAAATAGTGCAAACAATGGTGTACTTATAGCAGTCATCGTGGCAGGGCTCCGAAATGATACGTCGCGAGTTAAGAAAACTAATATACCGTACCCAGTGCCTACCGACAGAAACCCTCTGCTAATCGTGCTATAACAATTAAGGAATGTATAGTTACTCCAATTTATAGTAATCCTTGTAGCGTACCAAGTGCCGCTGGTCGACAGCGCGACACAAAACAAAACCAGGATGACACCACAAACATAGACAGCTGCTAGTTTGACTGCTACTTGAATTAATCTTTCTTGCTTAATTGATAAAATGTAAACAGATGCACATATTGTAATGACCGCTACGATTGTTTTCCATGGAATAAGGCATTTTAATCCGATTTTTACAGTACAATTTCCGCCTATTTCACGTTCAAAAAAACAGTTACTCGCAGTTATCATGCCGCAATCTTCGTCAAATAATGCTTGAGTTTCTAGACAATGTTGAAAAATTGAAACATTCACCCTTTTCACCATACATTTGGTATCACCATAATCATCACAACTGAGCCAGGGCGGGACGTCGAAGGCCGCATAAAATGTGTACACCAAATACCAAGAAGTCAACACCAACAAATATAATGCTTTCAAGAAAATCAAAAATAATGTGCCATATCCAACATTCCGAAACAGCGGGAAGAAATTCCACATGGTGAATATATTGCAATTCGTGTACTGAGCCAAACATATCTCTGAATACGCCAGTGGCATCCCGACCAAAATTACTGCCAATGTTTGCAGAGCTGCATGCGCATAAAATCCACTATGTGATACCTCTGCAGGAGAGAACATTACTGTGATCTCGTTCATCATCCACGCCCATACGATAAGTCTGTAATTACCGTAAGTATTCCATCGACTGTTCACTTCGGGGCAATAAGATCCATCAATTTCGATTTTTTCTTCGTGTCCCATTTTTTCAACAAACCATTAATTTTGAAATGCCAACTCAACTGACTCAAACTAGTCGTGACCATATAGATTGAAACTATTCTAGTTGTTATCTTATCGTGTCATTTATATAAAAGTGGAATGGTATCCTGTGAGGAATAAACTGGCGCAGCATATCAAAGAAAATTAAATTGCAGTTAAAATAAACATTGGGGAGATAAAGTGAATTAAGCTACGCAGACGGGAGCGAGGCGAGGGACGCAGCGGGTAATGATTCGTGCATGGTGCACCTAAATTATTGCGCTGCGCTGTAATTTATACCCGGAGCTGATAACGACATAAATCGCCAGCGGCGACAGCGCTCGAGGTTTCGACTCCGACGTTGACGCGGCATGACGTCGCTTGACGCTATGTACCTACTTTCGAAAATTGTTTCACATTGTTTTGTAGGCTTGTTGATGTTAATTAGTAATAATTATTACACAATAGAGACCTTTTTGAGTATTGTGATTGCGATGTTATAGGTAGTCGCTCCATATAAAATACTGGTATTCAGCTGCATCAGGTTTGACGTTCAAAAGTGCTTTCTAGGTGCCTATTTGAAATAAATTATTTGACTTTGAGTTACACTGAAAGCCGACTTCTACATAGTTAGGAAAAGGCTAGGCAGATGATTGATTTGATTGTGAGTTTTTAAGAATTGAAACTCTATTAAAGTTTTTGTTTTAGTTATTAACATTTTGTGTTGATACATGTCTTCTGTGATCGAAACAAGGCTGTTAACCAATTCTTACACTAACGAACATTGTTAACACAATCGAAATATTTTGCTCGAAATGATTTAATTTTTAACGTGAATACTTTTTACCAGATGGGTTACCTAGAAGTGGTGATACCACCAGACTTTATACCAGAAGAAACTTCTGGAGATATAATGGTACCCGAAGGTGGTACTGCCAAAGTTGCTTGCCGCGCTAGAGGTATGCCAGAGCCTCGTGTTCTTTGGAGGAGAGAAGATAGTGCTGATATTGTTATCAGGGATCCTAATGGTGGCAAAACTAAAGGTATGTAAGGTATACTAGAGTCTAAGGCCCTTTGAATACGGCATGGTTTCTTTACGGTGCAGCGTATAAATCGAGACATAAAATAACATAAAGAAAAACGTGCCCATTAACAAGCTTCCATAGTAATCCACACAACACGGACGACCATACCTACACACGGTGAATAAACCGTGGTTCTTCACGGCGAGAAATGAGTCTTGGATCTGAAGTTTGTAGATTTAATTTTTACTTCTAAACTTATTTACTTACTTAATTTTTACTTTAACTTTACTTCTAAAATCAACTAGTTGTATGTACACTGTTATTATCTAATTAATGTATTATATGCACATTAAATTATTTTACCTTTGTGACACTCTGCACTGTAACAAGAGAAAATAATTGGCTCCATACAAATCTTATTACAACGAGAAAAATATCGCAGTACAGAAACGTGTGACATTCTTCAAAATGTTGTTTACTCTCTCTTGACATTTACATTTCCGTGTAAAGGGCTTACATAACCAAGTAATATAACATGAATATTACATTTATTCCATTCACAAAATCTTCAAGAGTTCGGTTATTTATTTAGATTATATTTTCCATATAGTTGCGATGTACGAGAAGGAGGTGTTGACACTGACGAAAATTTCTCGTTCTGATATGGGTGCTTATCTATGCATCGCGAGCAACGGAGTGCCGCCCTCAGTGAGCAAGAGGATCACTATCAAAGTACATTGTAAGTAGGGTTTATAAACTAACGTTTTTTATGTTAATGTTTAAATTTTTATTTAAAAAATATGATTCTTTGGAGGTATTTATTAGGCAGATGTATTAAGTTGACACGTCGCCCTACAAGGACATAATAGTGACCCCATTCGCGATGTTCTTCAGAAAGGTTAGATACGTAGGTACTCGCAACCGACGTGCGTATATGACTAGATGTATGAACGTAAATGAGGCAAAATGAGTATGTAAGGATCATAGCAGGTGACATACTCACATGGAAGAACTCACGCCGTTTATGTATTTATGAGTGTAGGATACTTTGATTATTTTGACAAATTCTCAAAACAGTGTTGTACGTGGACTAACCTTAGTGCCAAAAATGTAAAATCCCTTATTTCTAAAGGTTGCGTAAGTTGCGTTGTTCTCAGTTTGTTTCGGCCTTTCTTCTCAGATTAGTCAAACAAGAAACGCCGACATCATCTAGTTCTTAAAATATGATTGACTTGTAAAAGTGTTTGTACAAACCTACTTACAGAAATAAAACCATTCTTCGGTTAAAATTGTGTAATGATAAGCGTCTGTTGAACCAATTTTTTGAAGTCAAAACGTCTCTTAACTTTAAGCAACGTTTATAAAAATAAGGGGTACATTATTTATGATCAGCCTTAACTACATCCTACAAATAATAATAATGGCCTCTAGGAGGGTCTAGTAAATTCATATTTATCCTTGAAAAAAAAAATAACAAGACAAAGTAGTAATGAGGTTTCCTAGGAGTCGAATATTTTTTCAAAAAAAAAAAATGTTTTAGGACCAGCCTCACTCTAAGGACGAAATTGGTCTTTCCCAAAATCGTAGTAATTGTTGTTTATCTCGGGAACTTTCAGAGGTTCCTTCTTATTAATGGTGTTATTTAATGTCAGCGAGTAGTAGCTTTTAATTATTTTCTGGCTGTAAGGGACTGTTTGTGTCTTCGCGTCAACTCGAGCGGACATTTCGCTTTTATGCAAGATTTAACTTTAATATTATTAGTCTACTTTTCTTAAACAAAGTCCCCCGAAATTTTCTCTCTGCATTGTGCAACATGTTAAATTTTGTGAATTGTAAATGTTAATTAGTATATAAGATTTTTTTGCTGGTATTTTTGTCTAGTTCACCCGGTGATTCAAGTGCCCAATCAGCTGGTGGGTGCTCCGCTAGGAACTGACGTCACTATAGAGTGCTACGTCGAATCTTCGCCCAAGTCTATCAACTACTGGGTCAGAGATTCAAGTAAGTATATCTTCAAATACCTTCTTATCTTTAAAGTAATTTTATCAATAAAATTATTTCATCTTTATAGTCCATTTAACTAATTTGCGTACCTGTTAATATTTTTTGCGAATTTCGCAAGATTGAAGCTTCAAAACCACAGCAATGAAAATTTACTTTGACTTTCACTGTTTAACCAGTTTTATTTAATTTTCGAAAGGTTTTAACTACGTTATCTAAGTGAAACTGTTACAGTATACCTAATTCAAATAATTACACGGGATTTCGCTAACATTGTTTTTGAAATGATTTGTTTGAGTTGTAAAAACAGTTAAATGTTGAAATATTATTCGTTTATGGGCTGATTTTCAATCATCTGATAACTTTATTCGAGGAATAAAAATTTTGACAGTTGAGTATTTTATAGAAAAATTTCAAACGTAAATTTTATCCCTCGAATAAAAGTTATCTGGCGATGGTAAAATCAGCCCTTAAGATGATAATATTCCCCATGGTGGCGATAAAATAGATTTTATATTTTACTTTTACTATGAGGTAATTTTTTATTTAAAAACATCGCTTCCTTTTTTCACAAAATTAAATGCCGACGAAATATTCTGTTTTACAAAATTGCATCATTGTTTTGTAGTTGAATCTGTTTATTTGTTCCAACAGCTCAACTCTACAGTTTTCCAGTGTACATTTATAACGTAATAAATACACAAATGCAGAGCTAAATTTTGCAAATACACACATGTCTGTCAGTGTTGCTTTGTTAAGAGCTTGTGGGCATGATTAATTTTGTGTCCTAACAACAATTTCATTAGAGACTAGCAAATAGCTTACTAATTGTTGATACAATATAGTACCAACATATAATAATAAATTACTGTAAAATTATGACTTGTGATTCCTTCGTAGCGCGTATCATGGTTCTACGACGCTACGTTTTGAATAACTGGTCTACGCTTTTCCTGTTTGTTTCTAAGTGTCTTAGGTACAACTCATCGACGGCGAAGTGCCAATACCTCTCTGATATTCCTCGAGAAATTAATTTTTTATGGTTTTGAACTTAATTGTCAAATTCGCATGTGCTATGTAGAAAAACCTGAAGGCCAATTCTCGTGCTTAAAAAATGTTCAAATTCAAGTCGCAATCTCATGAATTGACAGTGACAACAATTTCAAAAACTTTTAAAAAATATTGGGAAATTGATTATATTTTTGACAGATTGAGACTGAGATTAGAATGTGAACGTTCTTAAAAATACCAGAATTGCCACTCTGTTAACAACATATAACTGTTGTATGCTGTTGTAAATCAAAATGTAGAAATACCTTCTAACTAATCCAGCCTACCTTAGTAGAAGTACCAAGTTAGTACTTATACTAACTTGTACAGGACACGTGTTGACTTCGACAGTTAGAAGTTGTTGGCACTTCGATTAATCAATATAACTTGCCAAGGTATTAAACTTTTTTTTTTTTACTTCGTGTAAAAGTTATCTTTGCCAGTTAGAGGTTATTGTCACTTTGTCATCGTTATTTTTTTTTGTAATAGAAGCTTTACAAACAATGCCTCTACTCACTAGCGTGTTAAAATATAAGCAGATTTTGATTAGCTACTACAGAGTCTTTCATGCAATAAACAATTTAAGGTCAAATGGAGATAGCAAAAAAAAAATACCTAACCGTAATCGTCGGTACTACCGTAAATTATCTATACCGTACCGTTTACAGATTTTACACTCTATGGGAAAACGACGACAAAAAAAAATACCAAAAAAATATTTATTTACAAACTGAACCTATCTAAAGCCGTTAAATGACACAGATTGTGTTGTGTTACTAAGACGCTGTTGTCGTGTCCAGCTCAGTTTAGTGTTCCTCTGGGACCACGAACCGCAGTAACTATGGCAACGGCACGCAAGTGACCTCTAAAACGCTGAGTTTAATCGCAATTGCTCAAGTAATTTAGCACGACATCACTTAGGAAATGTTGTTAATTACGACCGAGATTTATTTTTATAGTAGGTACCTCCGCTGAGTGGTCTGCTTTTGTACTTTTTGTGAAAAAGTGGGTAGTTAGTTACAGGTATAACAAGTGTAATCTGTATGGTTAATTAGGTTGTTATGCTAGTATCGCTATTTATATGACTTTTTCTTATTCTGAAATACAAATTTAGACTATGTTTTCCTCGAGTGACATTGAAATAAGGAAAAATTCTATAATATCCATTTCTGTTATTATTCCGGCTGACAACGTTTCTTACGATTTTCACAAAAAAAATTAACGGAGAAAAAAACATTTAAGTACGTATAAAATTACCGGTTCATAAAACAGACACACGGAAAGAAAAAACAATGAAACTGGAGAATGAGAATGACCATTAAATGAAAAAATGCAATGACATTGATACACTACGAGACCGCCTAAAAATTTTAAGCTAAAAAATCCGACGTGAAATGAAGAAAGTCTGCATGTAATTGAAGTTTTTTGGCTCGAGTCAAACCAGGGCGGGGTAACGCTTGCAAGTAATGAGATATTAAGTTTTAATTTACGAGTGCGTCGGGTTTAAGTCTTAAGAAAAGTGACCTATTGTGGTGAAATAAGACAATGCTCATTAGTTCCGAACGACTGGACACGACCATTTACGACTCTCTGCGAGAACGTCCAACAATGCCTTTATAATTTATCACTTAAGGATGTACGATATTGCCAACGCGGCCATTAGCTTTTATGTAGTTCAGTGTTTTAAAAATAACTATTTGATATATGTCGTAAAGGTTATGAGAGTTTCTTGAAGGATGTTATGTGTTAGTGAAGTTTATTAGAAGGCTCTTGCTTACCACTTTTTAATAAGGTGTTGACATTTTGATGAGCATTATGCTGGTTTACTTAAACATACTTGCTGTGTTCATAGTACGTATAAATGTTATCTAAGAGATGTATCCAGTCAATTTAATTTAAATAAATGAACAAATTATAACCGAAATGAAGTCTAATTTTTGGTGACAAAATGTAAAAATGTCCACCGCAGAAGGCTCCCTGATGGATGCCCAAACGTATTAATTCCATCTCGATCTATGTAAGATCTGAAACTGAATGTGAACAGGTACACGCTCGTTCCATCATAGACCTCATCCAGCGCTGAGGTCATGAGCAGGCCCATATAGCAATAGAAAAAAAAAATAAAAAAAACAACCGTGGTTAGTTTGTGAAAGTTTTATTTTTCAGTTTTAGCTGCCTGCAGGTAGGACAAGACATTATTAAAACAAACTATTTAGCTACACATGCAAAGTTAATTCAATTAATATGTCACCAACGCGCGGTCTTTCTCTACCAAATTAATGAAAAAATAATCACGCTAACCGGCCCAGTGAGTACAGAGAAATTGGTGACCTTGCAGACTTAAAAATATACTTTCCAAACACATAATCAGCCTATAATCTTCTCACTGCTGGGACACATGCGTCCTCTCAGTGAGAGGGAGTGGTACGTAATCCACCACGCGGGCGCAGTGCGGGTTGGTAGATGTCACTTGCCTTAGAATTTTTGGCTCTAGGGCCTTTTTAGCCGGTTTTCCCACGATGTTTTCCTTCACCGTTTTGACAGCAGTGAAATAATTTTTGATGAAATAATTTACACAAAGTAAAGCGCCTGTCTGGGTTCGCGGTCATTACCACTGGACTACCACAGCTCTCTCTTTAAACATATTAACTTTTTTTTGAAGTCGGTTAATAACTAATTATATTTTTCTAAACGGTCCAGAAAATCAAATAGTTAGATATATCGATGTAACATAATTATTATTCTTAAGCTACACTATCACAACACACAATTTGCAGTAGTCTAGTTATCTTAGCATAAGTCTGAAGGCAACACACTAAGTTAACTGGCAGCGCAAACATTCCACCAACTCCAGTCAAGCTTTTGATTCGGTAAGTTTCTGCTTAAGCGGCCAAGCCGACCGACGACTTACTGGCACAACTAGGTACATTGCTACAAATAATGTTTGTGTGGTATACGTATTAGAATATTGGTAGGGAAATATTGAAATACCTAATGTAATGCATTGGAAATTATAGGAGTTTTAGGAATGGATACAAAAACTTATGTAATCCTACTAATATTATAAAGGCGAAAGTTTGTGAGTGTGTTATATGTTTGTTACTACTTCACGCAAAAACTACTGAACGGATTTATATGAAATTTGACACACAGATAGTTCGTAATCAAAATTAACATAAAATATACTTTCTATCCCGATATTCTCACGGGATCGAAACGTATGCGGGTGAAACCGCGGGGCGCTGCTAGTAATTTATAATTAAAATTAAAATTTAAGTTGGTTTAAAATTTCATAATCTCTATAAGTTTTATAGGCTAGATTGTAATTAATAAATAAGAACCTGGTTATTTTTAATACAGAATTACAGTAAAAAAAAGATAACAGCAAAAAATCTCGCTAACAGAACATGGTTACCTTTCAAAATTATGTATAGTTAATACAGAACCTCTTTTTTGAAGTCGTTTAATAAAACAACAAAAGACTATCGTTAGTGATCGCGTGAACTTTATTTCCGAAATTAATTTTAGCAGGTATGACGACTGTACCTGCAGTATACTGAGCTTAATTTTCAGTAACAAATTATGTTAACTTTCTTCATACCCTAATTCGTCGTCATAAACCTCGACACACATCCGATTAAGCTTTCAAAACCCCTAACCCCGCTAGCTTTTAAACCCCTAATGTGCACCGATATAATCAAAACCTCATAAAAAACGCTATCAAAACACGAAAAAAGAAGCAATCACCTTAAAAATCTCACCGAGATTGACAATGATTCAAAGATGTGCCTCAAACATGGGATATTTGACGGAACTCAAGAGATCATTACACACACCGTGCGAACAGCGTTATTCGAGCACGAAATGTTCGTTTATTCAGCTGATGAATCCATATTTTATTCATATTGCCATGTATGAGGTGTGGAAGGACTCCGTCTCCGCAGGATTCTCCTGAATTTGAAATAAAATTCTTAACAGACGCCGAGTTTTCACATAAATCTTTTTATGTGCTACTGATATTAGGACCTGTCATTCGAATGGTCTTTATCAGTTAGTGGAGTGGTTGCGGGGAGTTTTAACGAGAATATCTCAGAAATTCATTTATTAACCAAATATAAGAATTTTTGCGATTCTGGGAATGTCTCTTTTCTCACGACTTTAGGCCTTCTTTTCATTACCTAGCTAAGTTTAAATTCAATAGGAAAAGCAAACAGGCCTTTAATCTTGTGTCTCTATGTTTAACTTAACGTTGTAGCAAATATCACTCCCTGTATATAGATACCTTTATTACGAGATAATAAGCTTCTTAGATGGTTTTATGGTTCCTGATTTCCTAGAGACAACAAGTATTAGTTTTTGATGAGAATCAAATGATAAAGTTCCAACTTACGTAATGCTAACAACAACATCTACACAAGTACAAATCCACTTCAGTATCAGTCGTCCCTGTTAAAACCATCTGGCACTGATCCTTGTTATGCAACCTACCAGTCGGCACGATAATACACGCAACGCGCAGAATGATGACATAAGAAATGTGGAGATTACGTGACGTCATCTGCTTGCTCCGCAACTCCCCAAAGATACTATGACATATCGCTTTATAAACGAGTCGATAGCATAATTTGAATCGCGTTTCCCATACTAAAATGACAAAGATCCTGGTTCAATAATCGGCTTCGTCACGCAACCGAGAGCTCGTAACACAGCCGTATAACCCAAATGTGTTCCACATTGAAAAGCATAAAACATTACCTCTGGTATCATAATAAAAGCCCACATGATATCCACTGTGAAAAATCCATTAACACTTATCCGGGCATAAAATAAACCAAAGTAAAGTTAGGTACGTAATAAAACAATAAATTCTTCTCCGCAATTCCGTTTGATAACAAGAAAAGGTGTAATGTGAAAGTACAGAATCATATTATTATGATATTCAAGAAGAATGATTGCGCGTCAGGCAAATAAATGTAGCGCCGTATATTTACCTAGCTTGAAAACAGACTGGAATTGTTTTTATAATTCTGTACATTGGGAATCAGTGACTTGTGAACAGTGATCCTGACTTTGCAAAAGATTGTGCAACGTGTTATTGGCAGTTTGGAGCACGGCAAAACAACGCTATAGGAAAATTACAATAGCATCTCTTATATTTATCTGGAATTTTTGTCGTACTTAGGTATGAATGTATTTTCCATTTGGTTTCCACGCTAGTAGCTAGCCAGCTCAGTTGGAGGATAGAAGAAGGATGGGACGTCGCGATGTGGTGAAGACAAAATACATTAAATTTAATACTCATAAAATTTATTCAAACTAATTAAGTCTTACAACAACGATCGAACTCCTTCTAACCTTGTAAACGCGGCAGCGCAACACCATAGGTAGTTAACTCCACACACAGATTGCCCACAAATATGACGTATCAAAATCAGTTTCCATTCACACAGTGGAGTAATGAGCTGGATGGAGCTCGTGGCTGTTACTTTGTTCCGTTCGTTCGTTCATTCGTTCCCGCCCCCGCTCAGAGCCGTCGGCGGTTTCGCAAAGTTCCCCATTCGGCACTTGTCGCGCGAAATTTACGGGTTAATTTTCAATGGGACTGGGTTTTGAGCTTCTGGAAATTTTAAGTTCCACATTATGCTTGGCCTCATCCGCAGCGGGAATGTATGACGTAATAAAGGGAGAAGTTTCTTTTTTATGTTCGCGGATTTTTCTGTTTATGAAATTTTGATGAATCTTAGATATGATTTCTTTTTAGCGCGAGAACATTTTAACTTCACTGTTTTTTATGGAGCCAGTTTTAATAGTTTTTATTAGGATAAATCTTTATAGGTTTTTGAACAAACACAAAGGTCTTTGGAACTTGTGATTCTCTCCCTCATTCGCATAAACAAGGTCACATGAAAATTAAACAACAAGCAATTTTCACCACCAACGCTGACTCGCAACTTCAAAAAAAAAAAATACACTCGATAACTTCAACTTTCAACCAGACTAATTCAAAAGCTCTAAAATTAATATCAGTTGTTGTTTCATAAAGGCACATTAATTCCATCACCGCCGTTTCACCGACATAATATAAAGAGTTACATAATACTAATTTGGAAATACAACAAGTACATTAGCGAGTACTTAACTATATTAATTAAGTTATACTAGTAAAACCAGACTTTCTGTTTCACTCACAGACAAATTTGAACGTGATAAATCTTCTGTTTTATGATTAGCTTTTATGAATGTTACATTATATGAACACAGATATATACTTATTAAGATAATACAGCATGTCAGAAAGTTTGAAAAAATAATCAGCCGTTCTATACATTAAGGGTCGAGTAGGTATTGAAGTTTTGTATGGTACTGATTTTTTTTGCGATTACGTTATTAGTCCCATGAAGAAAGTTGTTTGGTTTGATGGTCTGTACCACACCCTTAAATATAAGTAATAATAATAATAATCCATTTATTTTCAGACAGTCCATTTCATTAGGTACATAAAAAAAGTAATTAAAAAAACAAAAAAACCCGACTGCGGTAAAAAACTTAAGTTATTAAAAAAACGGAAAAGCCAAAAACAAGCCCATTTCAAATTAAATAAAAGTTCTAAACAGGCGGGACCCATTTGAGTTTGAAAATATAAAAATGTCGTATGTTCTAGTCTTCGAGCTACCATAACTTACATACAAACATCAGGCAGAAACAGAAGCGCAACAGAAGCTACATTTAGTTTGGCGATACATCTGAGTTCTCCCATTTACCCGCTAGCCGTATCTCAGTAATAAGTAGCCCCTATGTTACACATAATTTCATTACCAAGCATGGTTTGTGGTCGCCTTTAGCACACAAGTGCTTTGTTCGCTTAGTCCATTACGTGGCTTCCTACAGCACTCTGAGAACCTCAGGGGAGACCAGTAACAGACATAATAACTTCTGTCGAATGCTCGATACTGCTACTCTTGCCATTCACACAACTCAATATTATGTAGCGGTGAAGTTAGAGAACATCATGCATACTTTACAACTTGTGTAAACATACAGTGGAAATGCATTTGTTTTATAACATTATAAAACAAATGCATTTCCACTGTATGTTTACACAGTGGAATTGCATTTTTTTTTTCAGCGAGGTGAGGTAGTAGGTATTAAGCTCGCGTTTTATGTACGAGAACGCCGAGTGACTGACACAAAGGAAACCAGTGAAGAGCATGATGCCAACTTTCAAGGCTTTAAAGGGTTTCAAGGACTTGTTCAATTAATTTGCGTCTTCTGACGAGAACACAAGTAAAAGTTCGCGTTCTCTTTACAAAATACATTAGTTTCATAGAAATAATCACAAAATTGCGGTTTGCAAATAAATCCTGCTATGAAAATACAAGCTTGTTTGCCAAAACAAACTCAGTATATTTATTCTGCAGAAGGAGTCTACAATTTATACAACGTCGAGGGCTAATTATTAAAACACATTAAGGTCACAAGTTGTTTTACGTCTGCGTTATGATCCATGGGGCATTGTGGACGGGCGTATACAGCCCTTTGTTAGGCCGCCAACTTGCGTCCAATGACTGGCGCTTTTGCTCCGGCCCGCTTCCAAAACCAGCCCGAAAGGGTAACACTACAGGATCGTCATTTTCGTTTGTCATCAATCTATGTTAGGGTGGCTGACATGTAAGTGTTAATTAAGCAGGCCTCACTCGAGCGTAATTAAGAGTGTTACAGTGTTATTTTAGACATTAATTGAGATGAAATTTCTTGTTATAATGAAATGAGTAGACTTCGAGATTGTCGAGTAATTTCCTCTGAAGGCCATCTTCTCCGCACGTCGTAAAGTCGAAGCACATTGGAGAATAAACAAACCAAAGTTTCGATCGGAACGAAGATTAAGAAAGGCGTTACTGGTGTTATCGTTTCCTTATAAAGTTCATAGCGGGCGAAGAAGCTTAAATGAATGCCTTTCTAAATAAAATTGTGATGTTAAATATTGTGTAAATATTTTGGACGGCGCAAATAGTGCGGGGATATTTTATTGGTTCTAATAAAACGGGGTGGTTGAAAGGAGTGTTTAACAGGACGGGCGGCGGTGCAGTGTTTTCGAAAGAAAGCTAGTCGCTTTATCATTCGCGGACAACAGGCGGTAGAGGCTTACCACAGCTCCGAGGCGGCGAACGACATACTTACGTACCGCAATGTAAGGATTGTTTGGGGCACCTCTCTAAAGGGGTCTACCAGGAAATGTCGGCGATTTGGAGCTTCTTGAAAAATATCGTTTCCCCTGCAACGGAATTTTGTTAGGGACATTGTTTACCTTATCTGGTAAACACTTTAGTTTGCCACAGCTGGATTCAATATAAATGTACGCGAGCTAAGGGGATTTCGCATTTTCACGAAATAACACACGTATTTTGTCTTACAATTCAAATGTATTTCGAAATAATAACTACTATTTATCATATTTCAACAAAACTACGGTTGCGTGTAACACGGTGTAGTAGATTATTGTATGAAAACTGTGACTTTCTTATACTCGCGAAAAATATTCATGAAATGGGGTTTCAAGTAAGAGAAAACTGAAGACGTAATAATTTTTTTTATGAGTTCTTCACGCTGAACTGAAAGAAAAAGCTTACAGTAAACTATTTTGCTTTGCTCTGAGATAGTAAAACTGTATTATTGTAACTGTTTTCTTTTGCATTCAACAGTTTATTGCCCTAAGTTTCTTAGACTTCGCTGTGAATTATAACATTTACTTTATGGCTTACTGTTAAGGTTTGTTTTTAAAGTTTTGAATTAGTTTCGAACCATGTTTTATATACTACCTCCACCTACACCTCGTAGGTGTTGAATATGGGAGCAACTACTAATAGGGACACAGCGTTTCATATTACCAAAATATAAATATTATAGTACCTATAGTAGTGAACGCAAAAAAATATTCGATTTCTGTTGAGAAATAATTTTTGCATGAAGTTTCTTGACGAGGCTTGCGGTAGTAGCTGACGGTTAGAAATCGTCACGTAAGGAAAAAGCGTTATGCCCCCTCTATGCTATTTTCTCTGTCTCTCTATTATAAATGAGAGTGTATGTACGTGCGAGTCTCGAGTAAGGAACATGTGCCTGACGGGGGTCCCCCAACCTGCACACACATGATACAAAAATAAAAAACCAAAACAGTCTTGATGAGTCTTTTGATTAATCCACAACCACAACACACGAAAAGCCTGTTCATATCTTCATGTGATAATCACACCAATTATTTCACCTACAGATGAGATGGTGATATCATCAAGTAAGTATGAGGTGGTGAACACCGTCGTCAGCTCCTTCGAGAGCCGTATGGCGCTAACGGTGCGACGCCTGACTCCTGCTGACGTCGGCGGGTATAGGTGCGTTGCCAAGAATTCGCTGGGAGAAGTCGATAGCGTCATCAGGTTATATGGTAAGCAGTTGATTTTACTCTATTTACTTTTATAGGGATTTCGAGGTGGTGAATAGTGTTATTAGCTCATTCGGGAATTTCATGACGCTTAAGACGTGTCGACTTAATCAGACTAGGGATGCAATAAATAAGCAATTGACAGCTAATAGGTTACACCAAACATGCCAAATGTTCAGTCGAGCAAATTATTTGTTAAGCAATTTGACACCCTACGTCAACTTTCCCCATTATGGCCATTTCATATAACTGTCAAAGAATGACAGTTTGTGTAATTTGAATATACGGACAATTTAAGCTGGTACGTTGTCAATTTGCTTTAAAAATAATTTCCGTGATTTTATAGATATCATCAACATTGTCATTCATTATTTTGAAACAAGTCATTTAGTTTTTATTTTGAAACAATAATACACATCCGCTTACCTTTTAAATGTCCAAAAAGGCTATTATATTTTTTTCCTCGTTCAAACCCACTGCTAGAAAGTTTTAAAAAGTTGTATTCATCAAAGGCTATAACAAAGCGAGAGGTTAATGCCAGTGAACTGTATCATTTGCAACGTTACTTAGTTCAGCTTAAAGCAATGAAGAAAGAAAAATCTTTTTTTTTTTGACAAAATCATTCTATGTTCATTGCACCTATACAGGGTGTATCAGAGAAGTGTGGTCAAATTTAAGGACGTGGTACAGATAATCAAACTAAACAACTTTCTCCATAGGACCAACTTCGTAACTGAGAAAAAAGTATCAACTGTCCCGTACAAAACTTTAATACCTACCTGACCCAAATGTATGGAGCGGCTGATAATTTTTTCTCTGTTACGATGTTGGTCCCATGGAGAAAGTTGTTCAGTTTGATAGTCTGTTTTTCCTGTTGTTCTGATACACCCTGTTATACCCTGTAGTAGAGAAACAGAAAAAAAACTTGAAGATAGCATTTATTTTCATCCTATCGAGTAGAAAGCGAACAACTAACTAAGCGGACTACTGAAACAACAAGTGTTCTGTAATTACTGTACATCGATACAGCTTGTTTAATTAAAACAACTAGACCGACTTATATTAAATTCCTAACATACCAAGTATCTATACAAGGAATTGTGCAGTCATTTGAGACAACATTGACAGCAACTACATTCGTAAATTCGTCCACAGAAATCCCGGGGCCAACAGTGAAGAACACGAGTCCTGCTTCCAAAAGAGAAGAGTTCAAGTACTCAACACCAATAGAAGGGCCTGACAATCAATTCGGTTCCGCTGACAGGTCGGATGACGAAGATGAACGAGACACCGCCACATACACAACAGACAGACATCTGAATACATACAAACATGAAAACGCAACTAGGAACAGAACAATCCATTATCCTCCGACACCAGAACAAAAGCTTAGCAATAAAGTTCGTAAAATTATTAACAAATTCGAAATAGAAGACTTTGGCAACAACAGATGTTTTGTGCATTCCCCTTATGTAATAAACTGTATTCTTTCGTTAGGGATTATTGTAGTACTAGATTATACGTAGAGAAATATTTGTATTAGCTGTTATTATTGTGTATGGATGTTTACAATGTTAACCAATCAATACTTCGGTATTCATTCCAGTATATTGTAAGTTATGCGATGCAAGATTTTAGCGCCTTCAAAAATAATTAATTGAACGTTTTGAAGTGGATACGAAATTGATATTGATGAGAGAGTTCCGTAGCTATGGAAATTAATATTCTATTGACGCGATATCGGTACATTACATTATTACCCGTTATAATCGAATATTTATAAAAGCTTTGCCCGTTATCCGGATACGTGTGTAATATGATGTCAGAATGTAATGAATGAAAAAAGATATGTGATTACTATTCAGCTATTCAAACTTTTGACTATTTCAAAATGTTAAAAATTTAATTTTATACAGCCCAGATTTTCATTTGCAAATAACCTGCTGCGTTTATTTATTAAAATATTAAAACATGTCTAAAGTTAGCGTAGTTGTGTATCGTTGAAGCCAGTGATTGGCCTTGTCGCCAGTTGACCCAGTATCCTTGAACAAAATGTTAACTTTTAACTTATATTACTTATACCTATGATCCTCTATTAGCACCAACAAGTTGTGTGTTTCAGTTAATTTTCGCTTTATTAAACCGCAATCTTATGTGGATTCGGTCACCAAAGAAGATAAACCAAACACCAGGGTCGTCGGATATAGTTGAAGAAAGTAACCGATAGATGTTTTCGAATAAAAATGTATTTAACTAATTGAAAACAAACAGTTAATTATTTATCAAATTAAATTTCATTCGAATAGATCCATCGTTTCCTTACTATATTTCAACTATATTCGATAACCCTGGTTACTTATCTCTTTAGGTGACATACATCAAATTTATACTACTTATTTGTCAATGTTCTTATTACTCAAATTCCTAACCTTTTTCCATACCAACCGTTTGTCTAGGCATTAGTTGAAGCCACAAACCGCAATTTGATGTATATTTTTCACAAGATTTTTGTCAAAAAAGTGAGCATATGAAAGGATTACCGCCCACCGACAGACAGGATTTTTATTAATGTAAATGCGGCTTTAAATACGAATCCGTGGCGGATACAACTCTGAATGGATGTCGGTGACAATACTTTTCTGAAAATTTAAAATTATCATCCCATACCATGTGTTGAGCGTTTCATTTGAATTTTTCCTCTTGTTTTATCTTTTCTTCTTTGTTTTATTTTGAGAACTAATTCAAACAGATTTCTAGGTGTTTTTATTATGCAAACATTTCACCGAGGTTGTTTTGAATTGTTTAATTTATCTACTTCATACAAGCATGATAAAGATACTCGTACATTTGTGTTTTTGTAATGTAACTTCCATAGGTAACACTGCTTCGTCGTATTCGTATCGATGATGCCACATATTTGTAGGTTCACTTTTGTAAAAAAGCAATTTTTTTTAATAACCGTTGAATTATGAATACTTTGGGGGTTTATTAGAGTCGTGTGCTGAATTCATTATAGCAGTTTCCACGTCGATATCACTTACAACGGGTAGATATGTGGAATCATCAATACGTCAAAGAATTAAAAGAAGAAGGATACACTACACTCATATTTTGTTATCTACGTTTGTTTCCGATTTCGTTCTTTTTCTTCTTCTAAATTCGAAACTAAACTATACTAGATATTTTTTTCAAATGTGTTGTATCCACATCACATCCAAATATCATATAATAATTAAAGACCGGATTATGAAATGCAGGTTTGCAAATTTCGTTTTTTTCCGGTAATTTAGTGCGAATTTTACCAATGAACCTGTTTTGAAGAGCTGTCGGTGTCGAAATTGTTATGAAATATTGACACAGACAACTCTTTAACGCGGTTTAGAAGAGCTGATCGCGTTCAGTTTCACTGGTGAAATTAGTCCTTAATATTTTCCGTAAAATCAATTGATTGTGCATAGTGGGGCATGTTTTTTATAATGTTAACTGTCTTTAAGTCCACAAATACAAACATTCATAAATATAATGTAATACGTAGGTATTACAATTTTAAAACCTGCTTTATACGGTGTGATTTTACTTTCCTATAGCATAGCTACCCTCCATAAGTTGAAGCAACAATAAAAGTTGCAATGTTTAAACAATGTTTAGACGATCCAATCCATTTGTTACTTACTTTGATTTGATTTATTTATGCCACATGCAAGAAACCTGCATCCTGTTAATGGGGTTTACGTCTCCTTTACACTGGAGTCGCAATATATGCAGTGCAAAATACTCAGATTCGATTCAATTCGGTCTCAAAGACGGAACAAAAAATTTACAGAGATGAAGCAGGTGTTTTTTTTACCATGATCTATTGTATCTTGAGTGAGCAGTGCGGGGTTAGCTTTACCCAGCTCGTTACAGTTTATTTTTTATATATTACATTTGGGAAAATGTGTGTGTGGGCATTTTAAGCATTACATACAACATAGTATATTAAGCATTTTAACAGTTGTTAGTTATTTTTTTCATACTATTTCAGTCTTCTCAGTTAATTGGTATTGCTCACCCCTCTTGTATATCCTAATTGCCATTAAACAATTACATAGGTACACAAGATTCACTTCTATAGGGGGATGTTAAACCGATTTATCACAGTGCACCGGTAGTAATAACTCCTGTGACAGAAGGCGCCACGCGTCACCGTTCTCAGCAGAATACATTATTACTTTTAGTTAATTAAATACGTGATGCATTATGAGGGGAGGATGTTATTTACCGAAATAATTCAAGACTTTTGATTAGTTACCCAATGAAGTAAGAAAAAAAATTGTAAGGCTCTGTATGTAGCAGAGCTTGCTATATCTATGTAACAGTACAGTCAATCTTACGTTGTTAAATTAAACTAAAAGTATATTACCTGCTGCCTCTTTTGCCGTGTGTACCTAAAAAGAGGACAAAATGTTATAATGTAAAGTTCATTAATTGTGTAATGTACATATATTATCTATTGTATTAAAAGGCATGATAAGTGTGAAGTCGCTGATAAATTGATTGTTTAATAAAACAATAGAAATGGTTTTAGTATTGAAAATGTTGGAGTGGGACATACTCTTCCAATAACACACTACTTACGTCAATTTGCCATATTATAGCAATTTCATACTAGGTACTGTCAAAAAATTATAGTTGTTATTTGAATTTACGGTCAATTGAAGTTGGTTGTCAATTTTATTACCTAACAATGAATTTCTCTGACTTCACAGTACAAACAACTGCAGCATTCAGATTTTCCGAACTTCTGACCTCATATTTCATACATAAGTAACTATAATAACCCTAACATATACAGCACATATAAAAAAAACATTATTTTAAGTTTCCATTTTACATGCCTACATAAATAACCATAGCTAATAAAAACTTTCAATAAATTGTGTTATAAAAAATCGGTTGTTAGTTTGCTAATTATGTATGCAAGAAAAATATAATTAATAAGGCAAGAAATTTCCGCATTTCCTATTCTCATTAGAGTGTACCGGTAAATAATTATCTTACAAGAAAAAGTTGCATTACCATAATTTGAATTATACCAAACACTTAACCCTATCTTCCATAAAAAAAAATATATATATATTAAGTATAAAATATCCAATAAGTTGTTATCATACTACTACTCTTACTTACTCTAAGGGCGGGTTGTTTCACGTCCAATTGACTCACCTTTATATGTCAAAAATGGCGCTAAGTATCGTCAAACCAAAAAAACGTTGTCTCAAATCACAATTAAGTACAAAATTATGCCCTTGCCGTACGTCAAATAATAATGCGAACGAATACGTTAACCAACCATTCGAATCAACCGGCCCTAAGCGTCCACATGTACCTACAACGAAGCCTTTGCAAAAGACAATCAATCCATTTTATTTAAGAATACAGGATGAAACTGAATAGGTGCGCCAAATTGAAATATCTAATTCAACTTGTTATAAAGAAGTTTAGAACATGTCACTAAGAAAAAGGATGATACTCGTACATGCGCGTAGACAAGCGATTTGGCAGCGTCGTCGCGCGCCCTATTTTTCGTAAGAACGGTCAAAATTAGGAAATTCCTCTAGTTCAACGCGTTGCCAACTTGCTTCATGTTGTGAACTCTTCGATGAATGGATTGCTTTTTGGGCGCACGCTAAAATTTATAGGTACTTTAGTTTCCTTAACGTTTTGATAATTTTGAAAAAAAAAGTTTTATTCTGGAACGACGATAGTTCATGCAATAACTTAGTTTGCACTACCTAAGACCAAAAATTCGAAAACATGTGACATCTACCAACCCGCACTGGTCCCGCGTGGTGGATTACGGCCCACTCCCTCTCGTAGAGAGGAGGCCTGTGTCCCAGCAGTGGGAACATTATATGCTGATTATGTAAGACGATAATTACACGATTACTTTCAAGAATTTAGATTTGGGAAATGACAATTTATAATGATTATGTAACAGTTACTGCACCTCTTATTTCGATTTGGCGCAAGTTTTCAATTTCATCCTGTATGTATCCTTGCAAAAGTACGAGCAGTCTTAAGTTGTTAAAATAATGTAAAAAAAATGACCTACATACCAATTCTTTTGCTAAGTTTACCTAAAAAGAGGACAAGATATTATAATGTTAAGTCCATTAATTATGTAATATACATTATCTATTGTAATTAGCGTTGTCGAACCACCGCCACCAAAATCAAACCAAACCGACCAAACTGTTGTTAAAATAAAACATATTCCGTGGATCCTGTACTTGTATAGGCTATCAAGAAAATTATAAAAACTAGTCCGGCCGTCGAGAGAATGCGTTCCTGACACCTGACAGTGCCATAATTCTAGTAGCTAATAAAGAACAATTTCGCAAAACACGTATTCGTTTGTATAAAACTGACAGGACGGTGTTAAGAACGCCTTCTCTCGCCAGCCACACTGTATGCACCAAATATTTGACATAATTTTAGCGTTTACCAGTAGGGCGGAGCAATAAATTGAGCATTGCCAATAAACCTTGGGCAATACAATTAAAAATGTCTCAAATGATTATAACACCCAAAATATTCTTAACCAATAAAAAAATGTAACCAAAACTTTTTGTGATCTTCGGACCTAAATCGCTAGATAGAACATGGCATTATAAATAAATGAAATAAACAAATAAATTATTATTCTAAACATGTTGTTTGAATCGACACCCTGTGTTTTATATTGTGGTTTCAGAACAAATGTTGCATTCTGATTTAATGGCTGACTCTATTTTACAAGTTCAACGGACGCATTGAAACTAAAATGTTGTTTGAAATGCAATGAGTTGGAATCATGTTGTACTCTTTGTTAGGTTAATTTGCACTAAAAGCAACATAATTAACATTGAAGGTTTCAGAACACACACTGTTAGAATTAGCTTTGATACATCATATTCTCCGACTTTTTACGTCATAGAGTACACAGCTCAATTTATATAATTAGTTCGCACGGCGACATTCACCAGTACACCATCGTCTTCATACTGCTGGGAGTTTTCCTATGCGTGGCAGCAGCCAGAATTTGGAGAAGAGTAAGATGCTGTTCGCTTTCTACGGCGAGCCGGGAGGGAGCCTCGGAACTCAATCGGCAGTCGATTGGTCCATGAACCGTTGGTCAAAATTATCTTTAAACCATTAACTTCAAACAAAAGTGCAAAACAGAAAGATTGAACGCAATAAAACAGACGCGTCACGCGGTCACGCCTATATTGCTAACTAAGGTGTTTGGTGAAAACACCGGACACACGGAATTATAAGGCTAAGGGCCGATTTTATCTTAGTCTTTGCTGCTTAGTTATAAGTCCCACAAATTCAAGATAGTCTTCTGTCGACATTGTTCATGCCTTATTATTATATTAAGATGATTTAAAATTTGAATGTCGGTTTTAAGTATTCTAGTAATCAAATCAAAGCACTTAAGTACCCATTTATAATTTACACCAAAAATTGGCATCCGCTGTACTTTTTCTGGATCATTTGTTTATATTTTCGTCAGATACTTTTGGAACAGACCACACATTACATAACAATACATATCACGTATCCACACGCCTGAAAAATAAGTGCCAACTCTCGCCAGTCAAGTTCGAGGAAGCTCGACTTGCGGTTTGTAGTAAGTTTCTCCCGATGTGGCGGATTACCCGTCTTCCCTCATCTTCATTATACAGAAGGAACTTTCCCATTTTCACACTCCCGCCTACTCCCACACGAGACGGCCGTGTTTTGTTGCTATGTATGCAAATCAGGCGCTAAGTTCACAAACAAATAAACTTTTTGGTTGTATAGAGATGTTAGGTTAATACGTTGTGGCTGCCTTGTTTAATTTTGTTGAAAAAAGTATTTTGTAGGAGTTTTTTGAAGAGTAAAGAAATGGTACGGAAATGATTTTTTCTTTTATGGAGTGTGGATTTTTGGAGCTAATTAATAACAGCCATTGGGGTCGTACGTTAAGCCGTTGGTCCTGGCTAGTATTCGCAGTTGTTTGACAATCGTTACGGGTAGTCAGAAGTCCAAAAGTCTGACAAGCAGCTTTAACAGCAAGGGGTATCGTATTATCCGTTACTGAGTTATGGAAGTCAGATAGGCTAGATAGATAGTCGCTCCATGGAAAATACTTGTACTGAATTGTATCCGGTTAAAGCTGGAAGTCGACCCCAACATAGGAAAAGGCTACGCAGGATGGATGGTGTGTGAATTTTAATATTACCTACATAGTCTACACATTACACATTCACGATATGTTCTGTATTTATATTATAATTAATCTTTTATATTCCAGACATGCAATAGGGATTATTAACCTACCTTAACCCCGAATTCTGACATGAATCTTGATACCGAGTAAAACCCACATCAATTA
Organism: Globia sparganii; assembly: GCA_949316385.1. Classification (NCBI taxonomy): domain Eukaryota; kingdom Metazoa; phylum Arthropoda; class Insecta; order Lepidoptera; family Noctuidae; genus Globia; species Globia sparganii. The sequence continues at coordinate 15,644,390 of OX438653.1, read as the reverse complement.
TATTATGTAAAGAGGTATACTATGTTCCTAACTTCTCTTATTTTGACAGAGGTGCCTAGTAAAATGATACGAATAACAGTATGAAAATATTCGGCCCACAAAGAATGGACTTCTGTGGTAGTACAGACGCCAGCACATCAAGCTACTCGAAACTTTAAAATCTTCCCAATCAACTTTGAACCTTATGCCTTAGCCATAAAATTGAAAATCTATTAAAGAAATTTGACAGATTGTGGTAGCTTGTGTGCTGGCGTTTCTACTAAAAAGATTACATGAAAATCAGATCCTTTTTTATTTTTTTTCTTGAGGAAATCCCTTTAAAATCCGTCTGGAGAGAACGGAAGGTTATTTCGGGCTCCTACTGACTAAAATCTCACTTTTCGTTCTATTATCATAAGTCGGGGGCCCATGAGATACATGACTCTTCCATTACCAACTCTTTTGCTAGACGTGGTGCACAAGGCAATCATCCTTGGTCACTGGCTGTTGCAGCGATCTTTCAGTAAGGTCATGTTGAGCAGTTGAAGACCAAGGGCTGACTGCTGATCGGATATGACTTTTAAGTATTGCTCTCGTATGCTTTAACGCAAGATCCACGAACCCATACTGGGTCCGCGTAGTGGATTGCGGCCCACTCCCTCTTACCCAAAGGAGGCGTGTCCCAGTAGTGGGAACATTATAGGCTGATTATGCTTTAACGCCTAACATAATTGTTATAAAGTTGCAAACGTCGAAGTTACAAACAAATAAAAGTTTAATTGCCCCATCGTCACAATATTGCAAACTGTCGATTTCGCCTAACTTTCTAGTCTCACTTATATTTAGATGGCACATAACACGTATGGCACAGTTTGTTCTCGTGCTGACCCATTGTACGGTTAATTAAAACTCCACTGAATTCCCGGTTGTAAATTTTACGTTTTTCAGTTTTTTTTACGGAACTTTTCGACAGAGCATCCAGTTTTGTTTATTTATGAGCTTTGGCCAATGCGAACGGACGAAATGCTTCGCCGACAATATATTCACATTAATGTTTGCCGCTTTTTGCAATACCGATTTAGGGACAGAACAACATACGTTCTGAAGTACAGCCTTTGTTTAGGGCGTCTTTAAAAAAATATACTTTAACGTTTTGAATATTCAAATGTCCTGAGAATACGAGTTGTCGTGATATTTCAGGCAAAGCTGGAAAGCGAGGGATAATTTCATTATTTTGGTTTAAGCTTAACTCAATTTTTGGATGTTTTATTTTTAATTATTTACATATCAAACTGCCATTCATGTATATCCGGTGAAAATGAAGGCTTGCTTCGTTTTACAAGCCGTAAAATATAAAACCATTCTGTTCTTTGTTTATATACAAGAGTAAATTATAAATCAATCGTATTTTACTCAATTTCGTTACTTGTTGATTGTTATGAGCGGTCCAAAAGTCTGACAGTCTTACCAAGGGTATCGTATTACCCAGTAACTGGTTTGTGGAGGTCAGATAGGCAGTCGCTCCATGTAAACTACTGGTAGTCAGCTACATACGGTTAGACTGGAAGCCCCCAACATAGTTGAGAAAAGGCTACGCAGTTGATGATGTTATGAGCGGTCCAAAACCAAAAGAGACATCAATTTCCGACTACGCAAACCACAGTAAAATAAAGTTCAAAGTTATTGTTGCTTCTTACACTCTATCTTCCTGACATTTCTGATTAAAGGTAAAATTAAAACTATATACGACAATGTATATAAAACAACGGAGACTCGGACGGAGTAACGAGAAAATAATCAATCTTCCGAGTCCACTTGGAAGCAATCAACGGTCTGTTATTGCGTCCGTCCAATCCGATAAAAGGGCCGATATATCAAAGACGTCCGTGGTTCAATTACTAACCAATGTGCTATCTCTTAGACGCAGTAAATCGAAAATGAAAATACTGGCTGCTCGCTGCAGGCCTACGACATTGCACTGAACGATGGGGTATGTCAACAACAGCGGCGATGTCGGCTAAATCGATACCCCGACATATTGAAGTGGAGTTAGTAGAATGATAGGATTGTTTTAACTTTATAACTTGAAGAACTACTCTATCTTTTCTTTGCCGGTGTTTCAAAAATGAATTCCCGGTAAGGCCTCTTAGTCACATCCTCATAAAATATTTAGGTTTTTTTAGTAACATTTTATGAACAGCAGTAACGAATTTAGCGCCAAAGTGCAATTGATAATATAGAGAAAGAAAGTTGATAATACGAGTACTGGAAGCATCACAAAAATATATTTCGATGTGACATCCACTACCAAAGTACGGCCACCTACCACTGACAAAGACAACTGAAAATGATTTGATAGTAGCGATTGGCTAAGGCTTTAGTGAGTAACAATATACAATCCTGCGCTTCCCGCAATCCCGCATCCAGCGGATTCTACGTAAGCATGCTGCTGTAATTTTCTACAAACGCGAATGCGATTTTTTTTTATCGGTTTTGATAAATACTAACTTTATTATCGGTAAAAATTGTGGTTTCTTAGTCCATCAAAGGGTGTTTTTAAAAGATCGCTTTTAGCGATAATAGTGCATTTTGTCACCTTATGTAAAATGTTTACATTTATATCTGTAACATCGCTGGTGTATATAATAAAGAGTATTCTATTCTATTGTATTTCTAAAAGATCAGCTTTATTTTTCAACTTTTAGTTATAATGACCTCTTATACTTTCTTGTACCTATCGACATAGGTAACCCTGATGTTCTTTGATTCTAATTTCAGTAATATTTTTACCTGCTATGAAAAGAAAATAAAATGCAAAAGGTAGACAATGTAAGATTTTTTTCTGTTCATTACTTCTACGAGTATTCTTGGTATCTTACTATAAGGTACTTGAAGCACTTCTTGTAATTGTAGTTTTACATCTTGCAAGTGTTTCATTGTGATAACAAAAAGTAATATAAAGAGAAGCTCTCATACTTTAGTCTCTCATTTTTCAAATACATTTTTTTTTATTTAGTCTTTTGACGTCCCATTAACAATATTTTTTGGTATAATACAAGACTGATTGATCAAAGATTTCTACAGAAACTGCACCAATATCTATCAAACCTTCCACCATACCCCAGACTCAAGAAAACGCAGTCTTAAAAAGAAACATAATCAAAATACAGTACAGGTTCATCTAATTTCGTAGGTGTCGTACGTCGGGACATATTAACGCAATTACGTGTTAAAAGGCTCGCCGAGTGCCCCGGGCGCCGCTCTCAAAGACATACGCTTATTGAACACCGCTCACATCGCTTACATCGCCCACACCGCTCCGTGTAGGCTAAACACAATGAGTTTGCATATTGTGGTGTAAAGCATTGCTTTGCAAGGTAACGGGTTCGTCTTTGGAGTTCTGTTTCCAAGAAAAATTTGGCGAGGGTTTGGTTTGATGGTGGATTTATTTTTAAATTTACCTATTGGTTTCTATAGATTAATTAGTGTTATCAGGGTCCCATAGTCAAACAAGAAACTCTCATTATATGTTGTGAAAAAATAGCTTGCACGAATGACGGTACAGACCTAAGTATTCTTTCGGCGCACCCTGGACATTAAGCTGCCCGACCATCCTGCATTATAAATAAACAGAGATAGATCGGTTCCCGAGCTTCAAAAACGGCACAATATCACTATATTAGATGACACGAAGAAATAGGACGGCATGAAGTTATTATCGGGACTGAAAAAAGGACAAGACACTATGTAACTTGGCTAACAAGCCAAGTCTTGACGTGCAACTTGCTGATCTACTTCTTTTTACTCATAATAATAATACGTATTTGCCTGAGGAAATATACTCCTCACGAGGTTACTAAGAGAGTCCTAAATTCAACAACAGAAAAGTTATGGCAGATTGGTATTGTTCCCAGCAAGTGTACCTAATACCCCTAGTTACAAGCTGAGCTTATAATTAATAAAATCAAAATAAAAAGTCATTTTATTGAAATCAGACTGAGAATCAGCACTTTTCGAACGTCAAAATTATATAAGATAGTCCCCAAAACGCCCGCCCTTCACGACTTCTTAGTGTTTTCGCTGAGGAGAAGAAGTGGCGCAACAAACTCCCCAGGAGCACAGCTGTCTGTTCAGTAAAAAAAAAAACTTGCTTCTATGCAATAGCAGGTATGCAAGTAAATATTACGAGACACAGAACATTAAATTAAACTATTTGCCATAATTATGTCACCTAGCCACGCCAGTATACAATACCTTTATGGTATTAATTTTAACATCTAATACACTAATTTGTCTCCGCCAAGAAGATAGAAATTGCTTAAAGATTCATTTAAAAATTAAACGAAGTGTATTTCGCTTTTAGTCGCCTCCCAGATTAAACCTTCTAATAAGGTTCCCGCCTTCATACCAAATTGTTTTAGTGTGTTTAACGGCCAATTTGAGCAAGTTCGAGCTCATTTTGTATACATAAAGAGAAATTAGGTAATTTGTTTCTTGTTTCTTTTTATGAGAGTCTTTGTTTTGGAATATTTACTGAGGTAGTGTTTTGATTTACTAATAATCTTAAATTTATATTGACGGGATTCGAGAAGTAATTATATTTTGTGTTAAGAATATTGTTAGTGCTCATTCAACTGACAATTAGGAATAGTACTAGTTCATACAAGAAGATATGTAGGTATTTGAGACGAAATATACTTTAATTTAGTTTTTATTATTTTAAGAATTGATCAAATACACGAAATATTTTAAGAGAACATCTATAGGTTGGTAAAGAAGCCGTAGCAACGAATTTTTTTTTATGAATGTATTTTATTTTACGGAATTATTATAAATTTAAAATTACTTGATACATTTTGCATAAAATCATCACTCCGGTTCAATAACAGTAATTACTACATAGACCCTAGTGTACTGGATGAGAAAAAATAAGAAAAAGCCAGTATTTGTTGTGTCTAATAATTTTAAATTACTAAAATTAATATTTTTTAATTAATTTACTTATATTTTTTTAATTGTTGCTATGGCTTCTTTACCACCTAAAGGTGTATCTCTTTAAATATTTCGTGTGAATAGAGACACCTTATAAAGTGATACCTACCTTTTAGTTTATGTAACATTCTGTTGGGTTAGTAATAATATAATAATAATTTTATTTCAGAGAACAGAAAAAGAAGAAAATTGAAAATAGATTGAAAATTTGTGGAAAAGATTGGATAAAAGATAAAGTTGTCAATAAAAGTAACTTATCAGTGGTACCTATAGTACACCCGCATTTCGCCAGCTTCAGAGATTTCAAGCTTGATGTTATGCGCGCTGTTAAATATAACTTATACAGGGTGACTGGCGTATCGACGCGCAAACTGTAACTATGAATTCAGCACACGAATTAAAATAAAACCCCCTAGCGTAGAAATTTTATATCAGCTGTTTCATACATAACATAATCAACCTATAATGTTCCCACTGGGACACAGGCCTCCTCTCGGTGAGTGGGAGTGGGCCGTAATCCACCACGCGGCCCCAGTGCGGGTTGGTAGATGTCACGTCTTCGAATTTTTGGTTCTAGGACATGCCGGTTCCCTCGCGATGATTTTCTTCACTGTTTTGAGAGCAGCGGTGTTTAAATAAATAATTTACACAAAGTAAAGCGCCTATCTGGGTTCGAACCTATAATCTACAACTCGTAAGTCGCGGCCGTTACCACCACAGCTGTTTTATAGAAAAGTGCAATACCTACGCGGCGGTAAAAATGTATGGAACAGCTAATTTATTTTTCTATAATCGGTGAAAAATTTTAACGCAGAATGGTTCAGAACACGTACAGAATCCATGGTAACAGGTTGTGCGTCGATGTCCCAGCGACCTTGAAGATCAATGTGGAGTTTTTACTTTAAACATCATTTAAGTAAGACTATAAGCTACAAACCCATCTGTTTAAAGTTTGCAACCACCAACTCTACAAAAAAGGCTACATCGCCGTTTATCAAAAGCCGCGCAAATATCCCGACCAAAGGTTTACGAATCCGGTCCGGAGTTCTCAACAGGAGTGCACAACTTTAGGTAGGCGTTACACAATGCAAGCTCTAACGAAATTCAGTTGTAGTGGAGCAATTGCCCCGATTCATCGAGACTGAACTAATGTGAGGAACAGAGCGGATTTAGGTTTCAGAGCAAACGAGCGACGCAATTGTTTGCCTAAATCTGACAGCTGTACCTAATATCCAGCTGGTAAGTAGTTTCAATTATTTCGAGCTTGGACCTATGGTATTAGAGTACGTAGTACAATGAGATAGAAATGCTACTACCGACACATATACTAAACTATTTGATGTTAAGCTTTCTACAGGAATATCTGCAGCGTCTTGTACAGGTAATTAATTTAATTGATGTCTGGGATAAGTCATTAAGTAGGCTGGTTTGTTATTATAGGGATACGTAGACAGCTTTTCTGTGATAGTCAAAAGTATAAAGGTTAGGGGAATTAAAAAAGGCTTTAGCAAATACTTTGGAGAATGATTATTCCTAAATAAATAGACAAGTAATAAAAAATCGCTTTATTATTATTGTAGTAAAGAAAACGAACTATCTTTACCAATCAATTGCTATTTATACCAACCAACGAATAGTATTCAATTTCAACGAGGAAATCATGCATCTACGCGCATTTTTGTAAGAGGCCAATTAGACGTTTCCTTTGGACTAAGTTTAGAGTAATAGAAAAGCCAAAATCGCAAAAAACTAACTGTCCCGTCTCAAAAATCCACCCTGTTAGTATACTTTTATTTATCTTCTTTTCTTTCGTCCACTATATTGAATATTAATTATTAATAGTGCTCTTGCGCCACTACATTATGTGTCTTTGTCGGTCGACTCATTTTTCTGTAACTTTATAGCCCGAAAAAGTGCTCCAGGAAAAACCTACTACGGAAAAATGTCGCAAAAACTTGGTAATACAAAAATTAACATTTTACATAACGATGAATGTAATGGTGCGGCGTTCAATTACGACGTAAAGGATAATTAATTTTGAAAGAAAGTTAAGTGCTGTAAAAATTAATCGAGTTAAAGAATATTAACGGCACGCGTTGCATGGTATTTTATTAAAGTAATGGAAGGAGGAACTCACTTGGTTTTTAAGTTTTTTTTTAAAGGTGTTAAAATGCAGATGTTTTGGAAGAAAGAAAAAAAAAACTATTGATTTTTAGTTGAGTCACATAAATTAGTTTAAAATGTTTCAGTGCGACACTTCTATTAGCTAAATAAAGATCACATTCGCTAAACACGTATTTGTTTGTATGAAACAGACAGATGTCAAGACCGCATTCACTCGTCGGCCACACTGTAGCATCCAAATAAAGTCTAAGTGCAAGACAAATCAAAAGCAATAGGTATCTGTTAACAGTGGTGTGTGAGTCGATCGGCTGAAACGTGCCAAAAAGCCAAAGAGAGCGCATCCATCGTTTCGCTCCCATGTCCGCTATTGCGCCTGACAATATTTTATACAGCTGCGAAAATTGCAACCGCCCTCCAACTTTAACAATTTACACGCTCGTGCCGCCGTCGCTTGCATATTGCTACGGTAAGGCTGCGGCATATTGTATACGTGCGTCTCAGTCGGGTGGCGCCTTTTAAATTTTATGAAAAATCTAAAACTCAAGCAAGCGGACTGGAAAATCTATGGATTTATTTATTTCTTTATTCCACATAAACCTACATGAGCACTTATAAATTATCAGCAGCTAAGTGCTCCGTTCCAATTTGCCTTTCCCTTTGAAGAAGAGCAAGAATCCTTGGGTTGTACAGACGCCAGCACATCAAGCTACCCAAAACTGTCAAATTTTCCCAATCAACTTTGAACCTTATACTTAAGCGATAAATTTGAAAATCTATTAAATAAATTTGACAGATTGTAGTAGCTTGATGTGCTGGCATCTGTACAATGATAGTACGGGCGGATAGTGTAGGCCTGTCAACAAGTATTATATATAACAGATTATTGGCGAAAGGATTCTATAGCATCTAAATCCACTCTGAAATATCATCTTAATCCACTTTGAAATAGGTAAACGCCTATTTCATAGTTTATATAAGGTCATCGCAACTGTCTTTTTCTTCCACTCGTACATTTCTATCAGCCAATATCTTTGTATTCACTATCGTCCTCAAAAACACTTTATCATCCGAATATATCCTATTTTGGAAAGACGACCTGAGTAGTAATACCAGAGATTGCTACATAGTACTAGCACTTACAAGATGCTGATGATTTTGCTGTAGCACTTACAAGATTTCTATATCCATCGTTTGAAACCCATGAACAATCCTTTGATTAAATGTCACACACACGTCGATTTGGCTCAAGTGCCCATTTTGATCATAGTTACCGGGTCTGCTTACAGGTGTACGTATTGAAACAGGCCACAACACAACACCATGTAATTGTCATTAGTGACTATCAATCAACTGTAGTACTAGAGAAGGCTTGTGTGCACTAGTGACCCGAATCACTTGTCGTTACACTGCAAATTCCGCCGCAATACACACGTCGTATCGCTTCAAGTGTGCAATCAAAACATGCCCTTATAGCGTTCCTTGCCCACGTTTCTCTCATTCTAGGCTTAATTCCCCAGCAATAAAGACTATGGTTTTCCACAGCAATTAGACAGTCACAAACAACATTTTTAGATTTATAACATGTTACCCGAGAAATAGTGGAACCAGCATTTAGATGTGCCGCGTAAGTTTTTAAATCAAATGAATAAATTAACTTGCATACTCGGTTTCATTCATTACGTTATTTTTAAGATTTATAAAGATTTGAACTAATGGTGCAAACTCTTGGGTGTTCCAGTTGTCTATTACGATCCAAATACTGGTACACAGGCCTCCTCTGTGTGAGAAGGTATGCCGTAACCTACAATGCGGGCCCAGCGCGGGTTGGTGGATGTCACGTCTTGTTTTCGGTTCTTGGTTATGCCAGTTTCCTTACGTACTTTTTCTTCACCGTTTAGTTGTCTATTGGCAGCGGTAAAACCGCGCGTCCATTCTGGTTTATCCAGCGTGCACTAACCACTTACTTGAAGGGCTAATAATTCTTTCACAGTAATAAAGTATATGTGACCCAGGTTAAGGCACACAAAAAAACGATCAAGTGCGAGCCGGACTCGCGCACCGAGGGTTCCGTACAAATTTGTAGGTATGTAAATAGTTAGTCACGAGATTTTTTCTTTTGTAATTTAACTATAAATTTACAGTTTTCGGATTTCTTCCTTTACTTGTGCTACATACATGACATTGCTTCTTGCCAAATTTCATGATTCTAGGTCAACAAGAAGTAAGAAGTACCCTATAGGTTTTGATTCCGGAACATAAACGCCCGTATCTTTTGATTACGTCAACTTAGAAGTTTGATTTTTTCACTACTTCAAGGGATTGCAGCCTTGAGTATTTGATATTAATTTCAACTTGATAACTTCACGTGTTTCTGAGAAAAAGGGATCTTGACTGACGGATAGAGAGACGGACAATGAACTGATCTAAGGGTTCCGTTTTACCTAAAAACAGAAATATCTTACCTACATAACAGCATAGCATAGCACACACATACGGCACAGCATTGACTAAAATTTTGGTATAGCTTGTGCCAAAAAAATAATTTATAACACATACTTCTCACAAGTGGATATATTTAACTGTAATAAACCTACATTCAAAAAACAAATAATAAAAATCATAAACGAAGGCAATTGATGAACAACTAATCTCTTATTAATTATTAATTATTCAGACTTTTTTTTCTTAAATTCTAATATTTTTTTCTTCTCTAAGAGGTAAACTTAAGTATAAGATAGGTGTATTTACCTAATTCTGAACCTATATTTCTTAGTTTGTATTCCATTCGCATGTTTATACATATCCTAGTTATACATACAACATACACATAATAATCAGCCTATAATGTTCCCACTGCTGGGACACAGGCCTCCTCTCTATGAGAGGAAGTGGGCCGTAGATTACGGCCCACTTCACCCTTCACCTTTCACTTCACACACTTCACCACGCGGGCCCAATGCGGATTGGTAAATGTCACATGTCTTCGAATTTTTGGTTCTAGGACATGCTGATTTCCTCACGATGTTTTCCTTCACCGTTTTAAGAGCAATGGTGATGAAATAATTTACACAAAGTAAAGCGCCTGACGGGGTTCGAACCTACGACCTACAAACTCGTAAGTCGCGGCCGTTACCACTGGGCCACCACTGCGCTGCAGTTATACAGGGAAACCTATTATTAAGCCATACAATACTGTAATATACAAACTTTGTAAAATACTATTTGTATCGCTGTTGGTTGCCTAAATAAAGAAAAAAAAACCACAAATGACAAATTGTACCTTACGTGATACTCATGTTCAAGAAAAAAAAGCAAAACAATAGAAACAAAGGGGTACTTCCCCAGGGGTGAAGGATGAAATATTATTTATATAATTTGGTACCATGTTAACCATGCGGCTTTTCCGCAAAGGAAGGGAAAGTAGCCCCTTAAGGCAGACTATCCCTTCGTCAGACACGTAGGGCCATACGTGATGAGATTAAAGATTTTCAGTATGAAAATGTTAACATATCACCTGTTTTGATAGCAAGTTCGAACAACTCAATTGTTTTCCTATGAATAAATCCAATGAAGAACATATAAGTTTTAGTGTAGAATACAAATTTTTAAAAATCGAAATCCATTTCTCGTTTTACTCATCGTTTTTTAATTGGGAAATAAACAGGCTGGCACCATTGAGGCGCAAACGGAAACCATAAATTATTAAGAACATGATTCTGGAACCCCCAAAAAAAAATTCCATCGGTTATCAAATAAAAAATCTGCTGTTTCATAGAAAAGTGCAATACCTACGCGGTCAAAATTAATGGAACAGCAAATATTTTATTAAGAGTAAACTAGTCACGAGCTCGAACTAACTGGTGGTCATGGCCAAAAAGCACGCTGTCTCACCTGGCTTCATCTCCGACAGAGATAGTATCAGTAATGAGCAGTTAGACGCTAGTCTACTCGCACAACATCTAGTTCTCACACACAGAAACACCGTTCCGAACTGGAAGGCACGTAAAAAATTCGAAAAGTGCTTTGGAAAATCGAGCTTGTGAAAAAACCACTGCATAAATCAATTACAAAATACTAAACTTTATTAAACTTTGCGATAACTGAGCTTTGTCGGTATTGACTTTGTTTTGAAGATTTTACAGTTCTTTTATTACTTATTTAAACCCAAAGTTACGTTAAAAACAGCAAGAAATACGAATCTTTGTGGGCTCATAACTTTTTACTCGCTTCTTATTTTACTATTCTGTTTCTGTACAGACAAAATTAATAATAATTCAAAACGATATCATGTTTAACTTTGGACGCACAATGTCAAACAGCGGAGTAATATTCTTCCGACATTTGTATGGAAAAAATATCGACTAGTGACACCTTGATAACCGACGGACAACTTCAACGGGTTCAGACTGAATCCATGGTAACAGGTTGTGCATAAATGTCCCTATTGACAGTGAAATATTACATTATTATTTGCTGTGTTTGTATGACGAAACACTATTCGTGCCAATGAATCAAAAAAAAAAATAAAGTAGAAGAAAACTATCAAAAACGACTGAGAATAAATTGATTTTCAAATCTTATTATTTAGAAGGTTATTTATGGAAATATTTCTATGAAAAACTACTTGACCTTTAAGATATCAAGAGGTTGCTGAGTATAACCATATTCAGCCTATAATGTCCCCATTGCTACGAAAAAGGTTACATAAAGACTATGAGAGATAGTGTATAGACTTTATGAGAGGAAGTGGGCCGTAATCCACCACGCGCGCGTAGTGCAGGTTAGTGGATATTACATGTGTGTCCCCACAGTGTTTTCCTTCACCAGTTTGAAAGCCAGCGGTGATGAAATAAAATACACCTAGTAATGGTCTAAAGAGCTAGCCTACCATTAAAAAAAAAATAACGTAGCTCGTGGATGAACCCAGAAAGCCAATTCCCGTAATTAAAAACGTTAAAAATCTAGTCACATCTCATCTCAGCGACAGTTAATGCTGCAATAACTTGTCAAAAATGTAGAGAAATTACAGTTACTCGTATTTTTGACAGATTGAGGCTGAGATCGGACTGTGAACGTTCTTAAAATTACGAGAATTGACCCTCTGATGGTTTTATTTAAACTCATAATTTTAAACTTCCAATCGCACTTTAAGATCCGAATCAAAAATACGAAGAATCTAATTAAACTTCTCAAAGTTGTAAATATATGGGCCCCCAACTTAGCATACAAGCTTATCAAATCGGGTATCGAACCAGTGGCCCAGAAACGATGGCAAATGAAATATTCACTAACGTGTACGACAGAAAATATGTTTACCTGTGAGTATACATTTATTGAAATTGAAAATACGAGGTTTTGAGGGAGCGATAGTTCTGTGGTTTCACGGATCGTATAAAGGATTATATGTGTCTTCACCTTGAACTCGGTGGTTATTGCGGTAAATGAATATAACGGTAACGATCATTGGCTTAAATGAACTCTATATTTTGTAATTTAACATATGGCGGGTGGTATTGATGAATTGATACCATATTCTCCATCCAGTCCAAGTATTATGTAGGTATTCTGAGTATAAATAAATTTTTAAATAATTTAAGAATAGTTATTACAAAAGTAAAAATAATATGACAACAAAACAATATTACACTGATTTAATAATAACTAAAAAGCACACATACTAAAATCGATTATTATGTAAGATGAGGTAGCACTATTACTCATTAGAACCCCGAATACGAAACAATGAAATTGAATAGGATTTCTCGGCAATTATATTTATTACTCATACGTGGTTAGGTTGAAACAGTGAATTGAAACAAAGCCGTTACGTAACAGAATATTTTCCAAAAAATACAACCTACTTTATCCAGGCCCTGGTTTTATCAGACTCAACACAGCACATTTATTAAAATATCGGTTCATAAAACTCAGCGAGACGGGACAATTGTTTTTGAAACGAGAGTCAGACTCAAACAAACGTATATAAAATAGTATTTATGATCCTAAAATATGCAAACGAGGGGACATATTTTTCTTTAGCGCTAATCCAGACGAGTCCGCACGTACCTATGTTATTAGCATGCGGAGAAACAAATCCAATCTGCCAAACGCGTGGTGGTAACAAGACGCGAGAACTTTGCAGAACTCGGCACGTATACGAGAAACGAGAGCGCGTGTAGATACATACAAACTTATCTGTACCACACTATGCAATCTTATTGCGAAGGTGTAAGGTTTGAAATTGTTTAAAGGGGATGTACAGTAAATGGAGAGCAAATAGGAGGTGTTTCTGTTCAGCTAGGAGTATTTCTATTCTCTACAGACATGAATCACTTGCGCGAAGTAATGCACGCTCGATGCTATTGTAGTATATTCGATATAATAATACTATTTACCATGATTTTTTTTTACTTTTTTCATTTAAAATTATTATCTATTTCTATGATTAGCAAGATAGTTCTAAGTTTTAATAAATGCATAATATTATTATGTACAGATAAAACCTATTTACATAAGTAACTACACTACGACACTGCCAAAATAACCATAGGCATGGTTTAAAAATTAATATAGCTTCTGAAACTACATGTCAGTATGTCAGTACATACTAAGATAGTACTCAACTTAATTTATAGAAAACAATGATTTTATTTCGAACAGTAATGTTCGTTAACCCTGCTAGATTAGATTGAGGTTTACCAAAGTACCCGCATTCGTCGATGAGGGTATTATGAATTAAAGCAATGCGTTATATTTATAGCAATTCTGGAATCTCTGGCTATGTCAAATCTCAGAATAATGGACATTTCCATGACATGAACAGCAATTATTTCAATATTATTATATATATTTTTTATACCTACTTACGTTTCCTATACGTTACGTTTCCTTACGTTTTCTATAAAGAAACAGCGACATCTTTCGGAAAAGTCATCAACTTATAAGCTGAGAGAGTAGTGAAAAAAATATTTAATTGCGCACGCCATGCCCTCTTTAGGAAATAACTTAAAACCAAAGCGCGACCGCTTCCTAGCGCCATCTATGGGAAACAAATACATCCAGAAGAAGTTTTGCTACGTCACAGCTACGCCGCGAACGCGTAGCTACGTAGTGCGCTACGAAAGCGTAGCGCCATCTATGATAAATAGTTTTGTTGATCAAGGAAGTAGGTTTCACATGAATGCTCGAATGTTGCAGATGGCGTCGTGTGTGAAGCGAAGGCAAGGTGGATGCCAAAGTTTGTTTTCCTGAAAATCAAAACAACTCGAGCTGTCTAAAGCGCAGCTAATTTACTCCAGATGGAACTTTGGTCCCTCGGACTGAAATAGAAAATGATAGTGGTATTCAACAGAAAACAGATATTTCTTACTTATCAGAAGCTTACTACTAAATTACTACTAAATAAATAACCTTTCCTTTACGACGAGAAAGGATTGTTGATCACAGAAAGATGTTATTTTATTATCACGCAAATAGTAAACAGTGAATTTACCCATTACTCCTATTAATAAAAAAAGTATGTCTTGCATCTTCGAGAAGATATCAGTCTCACTCTTATTTTTTTTTAAACTTAAACTTAAATGTCCTATAGTATTTCAAAAAAAAAGAGATAGACTATAGAATAAGGAACAACCTAAGCCGGATTTTTAGCCAATCCTGTTAAACTTTGAACTTTTTCTTTATGTAGTTATGAATATGCATGTGTATGTGTTCTATAAAGAAAAAAATATGAAATAGGATAAGAGTGGGGGCCATGCTCATAGTGTGCACTTTTTTCGCTGTTTATTAATTAATTTATATTTATTTAAGCTTCATGTACACTAGTGGTACATGCAGACTCATGGAATGCCACAAGGCATTCAGGGTTTCAGTTTGTATTTTTAAGCTTATTGAATATAACCTATTTCTCTAGTATTTTAAACCAACCCGCTTTAGTAACCTGAGACCATTTTTTGATGTTAGCCTACCCTCTCCCAGTGCTGAGCAAAGCCAAATACTTCCAGACATCCTTTTCTAGAGCCACCTCCAGCCAACCTTTACGGTACGCGTCTAGGACCGCTAAAAAGCAAATAATTATTCCTGTCTTAGAAAACGTTGTAAGAATAACTAAATCAGTTCTAATTTCAATTGCGCTCCTAAAAATAATTATTGAAATGTGTAAGTAATGCAAAGAATTGAAATGGTAATAAAATAAAGGAACTTAGTAGGCACCCGATAAGATCCTAACAAGTAGAGTTCAAGATAAAGGAAAGTATTAAAATTCTCAATGCATTCGACCAAATGAACCAAGTTTTTACAGATGTTTGAATACGACATCCATGGAGTCGACATTTAAAATACGAGCATGTTAATTAAATTTAACTTCTTTTTTGACGTGACAACGTCTTATAATTCGATGAAGCTGGCTGCACGCACGAAAAAACATGACGTCATGCGGCGTTACCTCGCTCTGAGGCGTTCCATTTAAGGCTTGAAGTGCAAGCGAGAGCGCGGAACGAGCGACAAAGAGGCACAATCGAAAAAAAAGAAAAAAACAATAAAGAATGAAAAAAGTTTTTTTTATTTTTATTTTTTTAGTATTTTCTTATGACGTTGTCACGTTCAACTATCGTCAGTAAACCGACTTTACAGACAACCGATTTTTTATCATTATACTGTAAGTCCCTACTGTCCCTAAATGTAAGGAAACGCGTTAATATACGCTATTATTTACGTTTTTGTCTTGCATGTTAAACACAAATATTTCGGGAATTCCCTTTCATTTGCAGAATTTTATTTTTCTATTTTATTTACCTACACAACTATCTTTTGCAGTTAGATTCTCACTTATTATAACTCTTTTAAATCTTAACCCACTGTCTTTTAACACCATCAATTAACGTAGTTTATCACAATTATCTGTGGGTATACATAGATTTTCTTGTTCAAATTAAATTAGGATAAAAATACTTATTTACAATTATACAAGCTAAAACTTGTATATAAAAATTACGTACAATTAAATAATAAAATTACATGTTTATATGTATATATAGAGGGGCTTGTAACTAAGTAATAATAGCCGCACGGGTCGATCGTTCAGGCTAAGCTACGCTTGCCGCGGTTGGTCCGTGGATGGGTGACCATCTTTACATACCAAGACCCTTCATTGCTTCGGATAGTAAGTTAAGCCGTTGGTCTCGGCTGTCATTTGTGGACTTTTGACAGTCGTTACAAGTTGTCAGAAGCCCGAAAATCTGACAACCGGTCTTACCAAGGGGTAACTACCGTATTACCCAGTAACTTGTGGAGGTCAGATAGGCAGTCGCTCCATGTAAAATACTGGTATTCAGCTGCATCTGGTTAGACTGGAAGCTGACCCCAACGTACTTGGGAAAAAGGCTAGGCAGATGATGATGATATAATAAAAGAAAAAGGAAGGAGCTCATTGGGCATAAAAAAATTCATCAGAATTGAAATTATGACTACTCCATTCAACTGCTGTCATGGCTCACGATGGAAAACAAGAGCACCTATTGAACTTCCTAGTGATTAGGTTTCTGTTTTATTTTTACTTTCTTTCTTCAACGCGTAGGTACTACCAAGAACTAATTTAATTATAATGTTAATACTGTAAACTATAAGTAGGCGTTTGCACTATTTTGACAGAGTAATTTAGTTTTTTTGCTTCATGTGCTAATAACGAGGGCCAGAGTCACTTTGGACTAATCTTCAACAGCCGATCTACTGTGTAAAAATCTCTCCGTAATAACTTAGGTGAAGAGAGCTTGAAGTGAGTTGAGAGTGAAGTGTCAATCTCTAGCATCAGGTGGAATTACAGCTTACTTAAAATTCACTTCCCCTAAGCTTCGCTGAGATTTTTACAGAATAGACCAGCTGTCCTTAATTTGAATAATAATAAATTATTTCGCTCTAATTTTTCACACGGTGTTTGACTATTGACTTCACTCAAAAGTCTGCCCACGCAACATTTAGATCATTTTTTAATATGAAGTTAAAAAATAGGTCAAGTGAGAGTCTGACTCGCGTACCGAGAGCTCCGTACAAATTTGTAGGTATGTAAATTTGTAGGTATGTAACTACAAATTTGCGGTTTTCGGATTTTTTTCCTTTACTTGTGCTACATGACATTGCTTCTTGCCAAATTTCATGATTCTAGGTAAACGGGAAGTACCCTTTAGGTTTGATTTCGGAGCATAATCGTTCTTATATTTTGATTGCGTTGACTTAGAGTTTGATTTTTTCACTGCTTCAAGGGATTGCAGCCCTGAGTATTTGATATTAATTTCAACTTGATAACTCCACGCGTTCTTGAGAAAAAGGGTATTGACTGACAAACAGATAGACAGACAACGAAGTGATCTTATAAGGGTTCCGTTATTCCTTTTGAGGTACGGAACCCTAAAAACAACCTTTTGTGTCATATAGAACTTGAATATGTTATATCATTCTATACCTACTAAACTCCAATTCAAAGTCTAGACTATAGACCATTAAATTTATTTTATAAACCTAGTGTCTAATAAAAACTATTATGTTTATTCCTTTGAATGTAATTGAAAAATAAAAAACGCCGACAAAATCCCAACCGTAATAAATCCGGAGCGCGCCTCAAACGAAGTAGCTTAATAATTTCATCTCATAATACTTTTTCGTTTCTTCGGGTACCAGGGGTCCATAGAAACGTAGAGTACTGCATCGGAGTGAGCTGCATAGCTGTTGTAATGTTCAACTTAATAACATCTAGGTAGTGAACGTCGCAGCAATTATTGCTACATCCCAAACGTCTTTAGTGACGTGCTTAATACAGAGCATTTTCTAAATATCGAGGATTTTTACTCCTATTCATGTTTAATATATAATTATGATATTATAGTGTTCGTAGGGTTTTAATTGATTAAGTTTTTGTGAAGTTTTTTTTTTGGACATAAAATTGGTACATATTATTTTTAAACTCTTACCCTAATGCTATGTTACGTAATTTGGTCTACACAAATCTATTCGACCTAAATTCTATCACCAAAATAGAAACAGAATCTTGTTCACTGTATTCACTAACAAGTTTACTCATTACTCCGGCTTTAATCCAATGAAACCGAACACAAACGCAGTTATAACACTGCAAATCACTTCGCTGCAGCCACTTTCGCAGCGAATTTGGCGGATAAAATTTACTATATCCGAGATATCGATAACCGCCTCAGGGCAAGGCGCAGCACTCTCTCTCGGTGACTTATGTTCGCCTAGTGTTAATTTCACGACGTTGTCTGACAAATTCACTCGAGGCGTAGCGCGCACTCTCACACCTTTTTAATGGCCCTCCAGACCCACCCCTAGATCCGCCAAAGGCTTTCTTTCTAGAGAATTAGTTCATAATAGCTGTAGCACGGTAGTTAAGTTTACTTCGCTGAGTTGTTAAGGCTCTCTTATTATCTCGTTATTGTAATCTGCTTATTTCTTCTTGCTTATTGCTAGTTGTTTTTTTCTGTTTTTCACATTTTATAGAGTAGCATTTTGTTAAAAGTGAGTGTTGCAGTTCTGTTGCATACAGAATAATATGTTGTTACCTTAGTTACGCTGCATGCTTCACGCGTTTAAAAGTGCACATTAAAAAATGCTCAGTTTTTATGTAAAATTCAAGGTGAATTTTACAACTTCTCAATTCAGAACTAAGTTAACAAACTCTGTTATCATATTCATACCGACGTACAATAATAATGCTAGCCACTAAATCTAAATCAAAAGCTTCTAAATTATATTTACTGTTACATGCAAAAGATGTTCTGAACGGGAGACAGTTTGCATGAAACTTTGCGTCTTAAATATTTCTCTTCAAAACTGCTTTAACACCTCAAAATGTACAAACATAGAGTTTAAATTCGCGTAGCATATTTTGCAAGTTAGAACAAGTATTTTTAAAATGTAGTTGCGTGTTCCCTGGGCGTACTAACCGTAGCACTGAATAAGTAAACGCTGGGAATAAATCAAGTTAATTGCGTCGGAGCACCTCCTTGTATGAGGCGCAAGGCCTCAAGTACAATTTCGATAGATAGTTAGTTATATTGCTTGCATCCGGCACCTCTCTATTTTAGAGGACTTACCGTCAATTTATGGTCGGGAAAGAATGTTTGTGAAATATTTCACTACAAGTTGTCACAGTTCGTTGATGGTTCTTTAGGTCATGATCAACAATAACTTATTTAGATAAAGCAATAAAAGTTACATGATTAATTGTTGTGCTTTCGATATTTGTGGGGGGTTTGTACCATATATCGCCGCGCCGGTCCAGTACAGTCCGAGGAAACGCTGGCTTGATGAGTTAGAGGCGTTTATGGGAGATTGGCCGGAGAAGCAACACACAGGGAAGAACGGAAAGCTGTGGAGGAGACTTTTGCCCAGTAGTGGGAATACACAGGTTGAAAAAAAATTCATGATCCGTACTGACTTACATAAAATGTAAGTTGATGGAAAAGTAACACAACTTTAGTTTTGGATAGTAAAATGCTTTTATTTCACAGTGCATAAACTTCATTTGAAGACGTCGGAATTTTAAAATCAACATTCTTTGAAGAACTTCATAATTTCTTACAATTTCTTATTATTTCTTTTTAGTACCTTACTGGTTCATAGATTCTTTAAATCACTAGAATTTAATTTAAACACTGAAAATTACTAGAAATAGGTCAAATTATGACATAGGACGTCTATCTTGATGAAAAGTAAATTATGTATATTATTTTCCGTCTTGTTTTTGCAAAATACACTTGCAATAGGTACATTCTCAATATTTTAATAATAAAAAAAGAAAATCGAACAAAAAGAAAACATCAGAAACTAGATATAACAAGTTTAAATTAATTGAAAAAGTATTTAACATCCAGACCAATGAACAAGAAAGGATTGCTTACTTCAGAAGCGTGATTAAAACTTTAGATTAGCTCCCAAATGAAGTTTAAATAAAAAGCACCAATATTGAACTATACATTTAATTTGAGCGAGCTGAACTCACCCGAAAATGCTAAACTCGTGAAGTTGAAAACTAATAATGCAACTTGTGTAACTAAAGAGTAGAGAAGGAGGTTTTGAACAAAAACTAAAGCTGCCTCGAACTACGTCAGGCATTCTTCTGTGCAAATATTAAATACATTGTTGAAAGATTACGGCTAACGGGTTATTGGATGTTGATTATAAAGTTTGTGTTGAAACTTTTTAGTTGACAACATGTTTTCAAATTGATATTCGAACATGTGTGTATTTTTATAATGACTTGTGTCATTCTTTAGAAAAATACTTGAATAGAAAAATCTTCTCTGTGCCAACAACGTTTTTACTTCCATATCCTAGTTATCTAGTTTATTACATCAAAAGTTTGTTTCATATTTATCTAACTAATTTTCTAATATATAAAATTCTCGTGTCACAGTGTTAGTTACCATACTCCTCCGAAACGACTAGACCGATTTTTATGAAATTTTGTGTGCATATTCAGTAGGTCTAAGAATCGGCTACTATTTTTTTTTTTTGCAAAACGACGTTTGCGGGGTCAGCTAGTAATACTTATTATAAAATCGCGCTTATGATAGATGGGTTGAGTAAATAACTTGTGATAAAAACGGCGTTGGAAATAAATGCAACACACACATATCATCACGTCAGTAATTCCTGAAGGTTCAGGCAGAGGTGTACCTATAGTACTCCCAAATTTCGCAGTTATGTTTTAAGTTCCATGTAATAGAAGGCGAGCGTTATTGCCTTTAATCGGGCTCAAGTCCAGGCTCCGGGCTGCTAAGGAGAAATTCCAGAAGAAAAAACCCAATAACACTTTGTCCAACCCGAGATTCGAACAGGACAAATAAATGTGATGGTTAGATAATGGGAAAGTCTACTATTTTTGCCTGACTTCAGAAGGAAGCTATTAGATGTATCATTATAGAATACTCTTTACCGTGTACTGTCACAGGAGATAAGTAACCAGGATCGTTGGATATAGTTGAAGTATAATAAGAAACCAATGGATGTTTTTTAATAAAATTTAATTTAATTAATAGAAAACAAACAATTAAAATTTAATTCCAAAACATCAATCGGTTTCTTAGTAAAATTCAACTATATCCGACGACCCTGGTTACTTATCTTCTTTGGTGACCGAACACTATAAAACTAACAGACATAAATGTCGAAATTTTACTAAGAGTGACACATTAGGCGATCTTATAGCGATATTTTAAAGACAACCTTTGGATGGATTAAAGGAGAAGGAGAGACAATACTAGAGGTAATTTGTGGTGTAAAATAAGCCTCAAAATGTTGCATAAATCGACAACAATTCGATTGATTGTCTACAATTTATGTTACTACTGTATGTGATATTATGAGAGGTGGAAAGAGAGTTTGGAGGCCTTTACTTAGCAGTTGGACATTAACGGCTAAAAATAAATAAATAATACTCTATGTGTAGCTAAAATTACGTAACCAAACCAATGAACGTATAATATGTTTTGTGAGTACACATTGATACAATATTATGAACAAAAGACTGTAAACTGTAGACTTTCTTTCTTTTCCTTCTTTCTTTAGGTTATTAAATTAATTCTTGTCGATGTATACATTTTCTTGAGGCTGACTGTACAGTCAGCAATAAAAGTCGATTAACACTTCAGTTTTTTTTTTAATCTCAGTTTTTGAGCAAAATATTAACACTTCAGTTTTTTAATCTCAGTTATTGAGCAAAATATTTGTTCAAAATTGCATTGTACTTCTGCTGCAATATTAAACAAATATTTTGCTCAATATCAGAGATTTAAAAAACTGCGTACTATTTACATCCTACTAATATTATAAATGCGAAAGTTTGTGAGGATGGATGGATGGATGTTTGTTACTCTTTCAAATCAAATCAAATCAAAATCAAATCAAAATATTTTATTTCACATAAGCCTACAAGGGCACTTATGAAACGTCAGAAGCTAGGTGCACGGTTCCAATTGGTCGTTTCCTATGGAGAAGAACCGGCAAGAAACTCCACGGTTACTCTTTTAAAAATAATTGGCTTTTACAATGTTTTCTAATTACAGTAGGTATGGGAGAACAGCGTAGGCCTGTCAACAAGTGCCAGGTACTTGATAAAATAAAAAAATGATCTACAGATCTAAAATCTATAGGGCCTACAAAGTCCTCGCATTGACAAAATCAAAAACTCAAAAAAAGATAAATAAAATATAAAAACCTATTAAAACCACGCAAAAACTACTGAACGGATTTTGATGAAACTTTACAGTAATATAGTTTATACATCAGAATAACACATAGGATACTTTTTATCCCGATATTCCCACGGGATCGAAACTTATGCGGGTGAAACCGCGGGGCGCAGCTAGTAGACAATAAAAACTTACATACATAAAACAATATATCCTGGAATTAGCACATACCCCAATTGGAATATTATGTTACTAGTTTCTGCCCGCGACTTCCTCCGCGAGAAATTTCACCGTCCCCCCTTCCCACTTTCACTCTTAGGGGTGGAATTTCGAAAAACCCTTTCTTATTAGATAACTACTCTTCCCAAATAACACACTTTCCAAATTTCATGTCTCTAGGACCAGCGGTTTAGGCTGTGCGTTGATATATCAGTCAGTCAGAGCTTTAAATTTTATATAAATAGATAATCATAACTCATACGCCGAGTTTTACTACTATGTATAAAACATTGTTTATTTATTAAATCAGTTATACTGATTGTGGGAGAAAATTGTGGTCGTATTACAAATCTACACAGTCGCACACGTATCATGTCTATCGTAGTTGGTACTTCGGCCATTTTGGTTTGTTTTGACAATACAGCGGAAGTGTGATTGTAATTTACATAGCTTAAATTATTTTTGGGTTAGTAAATTATCAATATCACAAAATACAGAAATTGATTCAGTACACGATTTTGAACAAACTGCTTTCATAATGTGCATCAATTGAGTTTCACATTGTATAAACAATAAGAAACAAGAGCAAAGAACTTATAAAAGAACTTATATTATGTGTTTCTTCTTTTATCTAGATTATGTTTTGATGAAATACCGTACCAATTTACACTATTATGCAAATTACTAATAACAGATTCAACTTTAAATAACTGTTTTTGCACTACAATTCATGTGACTAACATTTGAATGTGCACAATATTACCAAACGCCGAAGGCTTCCGAATTTAGTTGCAATCATTTATTTACTAAAAGCAATTTATGTTAGAATTATAACACGAATAAATGGAATATTTGTACCGATTGAATTATTTATTAGATATTCAACAATCCCACAACCAATACGCTTTATCAAAATTCATTTTGTTCAGCTTTATTCCTTATATCGTATCAAAATTATATAATTATTTATTTATTTCATAAATGTGGTATAGTCTGCTAAAATAAACATAATTTTACAAATTAGGGATCGATCGTAAAACTAAAGGAGTAACAAAAAAGTAACCATATAACTTTTAGGTGTAGTGTAAAAATGTTTCTAATACCAGCCTATTATTATCGCACTGCAGAACAAAGGCTTCTTCTCATAAAGAGAAGGTATGATCATACCACGCAGTCACTACGCTTGCTCATGATGGATTGGCGTTTTCAGACACTCTCGTGACTCTCTAAGTATACCTTCTTCCTGCAATGGAATTTAATCATATTAGTATGCATGGAAAAAATGTTTTTAATACAAGTGTATTATGGTTTTAATCAACTCAGCCTTCAGCCCCTTGCACACGGGACGGTTTCTTTACGGTACGGCCGTACGGTGTATAAGCCGCGCCGTAGAAAAAACGTGTCTGTTAACAAGCTTCCATAGTGATCCATACAACGCTGACGACCGTGCCTACACACGGCGAATAAACTGTAGTTTTTCACGGTAAGAAAAATATGTGTGTACAAAGGCTTTACGCTACCATTAAAAACTAATATCTGTGTATTATATATATTATTACTAGCTGCCCCGCAAACGTCGTTTTGCAAAAAAAAAAAATAGGGGTATGAAAAATAGATGTTGGCCGATTCTCAGACCTACTCAATATGCTCACAAAATTTCATGAGAATCGGTCAAGCCGTTTCGGAGGAGTACGGGAACGAACATTGTGACACTAGAATTTTATATATAAGATATTTCTACAAAACAGAGAATCCGTGACAAGAAGCGAATAAAACACAATAAAAACTAACTTCAGCATCAAATGTAAACAAAAGCAAAATTATGTTTATCAAATAAGAATTTCAACCAAGCGCATTTTTGCTACCAGCAAATAAAATTATGAGACGAATGAGAGCAAAACGCAAGTTGATGTTAATATATGTACGTATTCGCGAGGATCGCAATTCTGCCGTTTAAAAATGCTGGCATGCTCCACCAAGCTTGAAATTACATTCAAAAGGAAAGCAATACAATTTTTATTCTATTAAATGGAGTTTATTTGAACTATGGAACTGCCAATGGAAACTGTTCTTCAAGAGTAAATGTTGCTTTATTTACTTGTTATCTATTTAGGGATAACATTTTCGGAATGAAGTTCTTGAAGTGCTTGCGGTAGAAGTAAAATTGCAAAAATTGTCACGTAAGGAAAAAGCGCTATACCCCTCCATGCGACTGTTTAACCGACTTCAAAAAAGAAGGAGGATCTCAATTCGGATGTTTACATTTTTTTATGTATGTCCGGGCATAGCTCCGTTATATAAAGATGGATTTGCAAAATTCTTTTTGAGTGGATAAGGTAATGTATTCCCATGTTATTTGGTGGTCCCATATAAATTTTATTAATTTTGCTTGGGTAGTTTTTGATGATGTTTTAATAACTTCCTGTCGCTAATATTTACATAGCAAGTAGTGTTAAATAAATTTGTGTGGTGTAGGTACAGTCAAGAAGTGCAAAATAAAAAAGTATTATACAAAAAAAAAAAAAAAACAACCGACATCAAAAAAAAAAATACTACAAGGTGAAAAATAACTTAAAGTTATTTTACACTTTGCAGTGTTTTTTTTTTTTGGAAGTCGGTAGTTTTATTTTTTTTAAAGTTTAATAGAGAAAGAGATAGTTTTCATGGGTTTCGAAGGTGTTGAAGCATATAGTGAGGTCAAAATGAAAATCAACATGACGGCTGCAAAAATTTTCAAATTTTTCAACATGAGTATTGTTTTCATTTTTTTTGAGGGTGCTGAAGCCGATAATGAGGTCAAAATGAAAACCCAAGATGGCGGCTGCAAATATTATAATTTTTTTCGTCATGGGTGTCGTTTTTATGGTTTTCGAGGGCTCTGAAGCCGATAGTGAGGTCAAAATTAAAATACAAAATGACCGCCATCTTGGATTTTCATTATGTACTTCGTTCTTGACGGGGGTCCCCCAACCTCACACATTTGTTTTGATTAGGTTTTTTGAGGTTTGAAAGAGAGATAAAAGATGTTGCAATTTTATTACAATCTCAAAATATTTACTTCCAATAATTTACGTACATCTAGTAGGTACCTACGGTTTTAGATTTTTAACAATTCAGTGACCTAGTTTAACTACAAATATATTTCCGTATGTACCTCGACTGTGTTGCAGCTTTGTATAATTTACTTTTACGTTTGAAGAAATGTTGAAGCACTCGATAATTCGATGTGGTTGGCAGTTTCGTTGTAATGATATATGATATGTAACGATGGTCACCCATCCATGGACCAACCGCAGCAAGCGTAGCTTAACCTGATAGATCGACCTGTGCGGCTGTTATTAGTTACCCACAAGTAACGTATTATATCAGATGAATAGTTACACACCAATTTCTCTCTTTCAGTCGTCAGTAATTTGGCTTTCGAAAGAAGAAGACTAAGCGTTGCGTGACTATACAGACGCTATACAACGTTTATTAGTAAGGGGGTAAATAGACAAGCAACGAAAATAAATGACAAGCAATATTGAATAATCGAGGTTAATAGACCCTCAAGATCTGATAATCATGACCAAAAAAAGGTATAAATACCTCTGATATAAATTGGGAGTCGTCACCACCATACGAAAATGAACAACCCAATGTTGTCATTTCATCTCCCGAAATTCTCCAATTTTCCAAATGAACGCAGCCACCACGAATTACACATAACCAGATTAACTATCGTAAAACGGAAAACAACTGAATTAATAATTTAATGCGTGAAAGATAATTAGTGCAAATCAAACACAGCAACATCAATTATCGCAAAATGGCAAACAATCGCTTAATTACTCAGTGGCATGGAAACCGCTAAATTAAGCGACAAGCGACCCCATGTCGTAAATATGTTGCAGACGATAATTAACTTTACATGCATGCTGCAATCACTATGTAATAATTATTGGACTGTGTTGGAGGAGGCTTTTGTTGAACGCTGTCTTTTTTCAGCAAAGAGTGTGAAGGCTAACTTTTGACTTGATACCGGCCGGGTTATAACCTAAGTTCTAACTGGTACATCATTAACATTGTCATTAATTGTTGGACGTGAGGCTGTCATGAGCCTCACGTCGGCGGTTTTGATGTAGTCTAAAGAAAATCTTATTATAAATACATACTCGTACATAAACTCAAACCTTCTTTCCATGGCGGTAAGCAGAAACTACAGAACCACCTGCTACGATCATTACGATGTCAAAATCTTGAGACGTACCGTACGTAAACGTAATGCCAAAAAGTCGAATATTGAGTTACAACAACATCAGAAAGCCAATTCTCATAATTTAAAATGTTCAAAATCTAGTCGCAATTTATCATCTCAGCGACAAACTAATGTCAACAACTTGTCAAAATGTAGGGAAATTAGAGGCATTTTTGACAGATTGAGACTGAAATCAAACTGTGAACGTTCTTAAAATTACGAGAATTGCCCCTCTGATTAAAACAACTAAGACTTAAAGGCTCCCGCAGATAGGCGCAACGTAACAGCACGACACGACCCTACTATACCTAACAATTTTTTCAAAAACTTCATGACAATTGTTTTATCAGAATCGCGTCGCTGCGTAGCGTTTCCCCTGTCTGCGGGAGCCTTAAACTTGCATCGATAACATCGGTCACACTTCTTATACTACGCTTGGTACTAGTTTCAATGATATCATTATAGAAGTAAGAATGCTTAATCAACTGAGATAAAGACGAAATGATAATACGAACATGTAACACGTATTATTATTTTAATTTCTTCGCGAAAGGAGGTCGGGCGCATAGATAACAACAATACTGAGCCGAAACCGCGTATTTCTCTAAACAATAAGATCTGTACGTTAAGGCGAGGCGACCCAACTCGCTATTGTTTAAGAAACTCGCTTAAACACGATGGGCGACAATAGAAGGACATTTAAAATTTATACAGTTCGACATTTTGTTTTAAATATGGTTTTTGTTTAGTTAATGGATGTTGGGTGCTTAAAAGTAATTCAGCTTCTGCCTTAATTAACCTATGTATATCGCTAATAGCTATCTATAGCGCTAATTTCCGTACCCGTACCTTCCCACAAAAGATCTAATCTAATCTAACTAGCTGTATTGTCCCAGTGCAGGGGACACAAAAGTTTAGTGAAAAAGTTTAGGATGTTTCAGAAATAAATTAGTAAAGTTCCTATTAAAAATCGTAAGCCAACTTACTAGCTTCTGATAATTCAGAGCAAAAAAGGATACCTGGAACCTCCTAGGAAATATTAAACTTTGTACATCACGGAATCTTAAAAACAGACCACCTCAAAAATAACTTACAAATCTCAACTCAAATGATCTCTAGGTATACAAGATAAAGTTTGACGCTCCAAAAGGAATAATTTTCACAGTATACACAAAACAGACTAATTTTACGTATGTTCTCGAACTAGCCAAAAAGCGCTGACCACATGGACCTCAAACTCCGAACTTTAAGAGTCATCCATCTAACTTCTGTACCAAAACTTGTATGAAATATTATTAATGAAAACTGAAAATTAATTCAGGCGTGCATTAAAACAAACTAGTGGAAATTACAGAGACATGAAACCAATTAACGGAATCCCCTTGGCAGTTATTCGATGAACAAAAAATATTATCCGGTTAAAATTTTCACTTTGAACATTTTTCAATTAATCATAATGACGACTAATAATTAATTGACGAGTCTTTTGGAATTGAATTTATGATGAGAGTCTGTGGATGGAATTACTGAAATGTGTGGAAGGAGTAAATAATAGTTTTATCAATACAGTTATGATTTGAAATGATTTTAGGTACAATGAACCCATATAAGACTTTTATTGTTTGCTTTTAAGCCTTGTTATTTACAAGTGCATCTTTAAACTTCTGCGCGTAACCACAACTAGTGTCATTCGTCCGAATAATATGGTTCAATATGTTGCTGTTGCTGATTTACAAGAGCATAACCATTCATGTAATGAAACTTTGGTACAAATATTCTAATGATACTAAAGGAACATATTGATTTCAAGTTAAGCCTTTTCGGAAAATACTCGTTAGCGGCTAATGCTCGATCCCTATAAACAAAAATGAATCATTTTTCTTACTATGCAATGGTAGCATTTCTTTATTGTCAAACTGGGCATACAAATAGATTCTTAAGCTAATTTTACCTGTGATAGCTACTTCTATGGGAGGGTTTAAGTTCTATGCAAAGATATGTGGTTTTTGGATCATTACTGGTAAAGATACAAGACTCCTAATTGTACTGATCGGCCATTAGTCTATCGCAGCAAAAATAATTATAATACCTACATACAAAAATAAATATAATAAAATACAAAATAATTCTTCATGTTTGCATTTAAGAAAAACCAAAGAAATATAAGTTATTCAACTTTAAAGAACGCCAGAACAAGTCATTCATAAACCTTTGAATATACTGTCGTGAAAGTACAGGTGAAGTTTTCTTTTTACCTAAATGTAAATAAAGAAAATTTGCCTAATATAAAACAACTTTCCGTTCAAATGGAAGACTCCTTCCCCTTTATCGTATTTTCCTGTTTCGCTCTATAATAAAGTTTATTTATGTTCATTTCATTATCTAGATATTCTGTAATAAAATCTTCAGACGCTACTCTATTTGTAAAAACGAGGGTATTGAAATAAGATAGCGTAATTTGTTACAAAGTAAAAAGGGTAATTTGTAAGTTGTATAATTAACTACTCAGCTACGTTATCAAATGTTATGGTAATTTAAGTTTTCTTGTATTATACCGAAAAACTTTTTTAAGTTATGATGTAGAATAGAACTTTTTTTCACTCGTAAAGAAAATAGAATGTTTTATTATTAACAAGTTTGTTAGGGAATTGAAAATTTGTCTTTATCAAACAGACTCTTATGCATAGATACACCTTCACCCTTCACTCTTTTGAAGGTACATAGTAAGTCTCTCTTATCCGATTGAAATCAACAAACTAAACCAAAAAAAAAAAAACAATAAAACCCGTTTGACTTTTTCAAAATCAATAAACTCGTTTGACGAAGTAATATTTCCGCCAGTAGAATCATCGAAACAGCGTCTAGTGAGGCTCGATTCTGATTCCCACCAGAGTTGACTTAATCATAAGAACGGCCGCGAAATCGCTCCGGTTCAAACGAGGCCCGAGGGAGCGACCGACTATCGGCCTCCTTTCTCCTTTTGCTTCCTTTGCCGAGACGATCTAGCAAACTTACCAGGATTACATCAGACTTACCCCCACCGACTGCCGTATGAAAAACTTGAGCCGTTAAAGTGTTGTTGCATTTTTTGTCGAGTTTTAAACGTTAGCTTGATTTTAAAACTAGCTCAGTTTAAAAACTACGCTTTTACTGTGAGTTTTGCTTTTTATGATTCATTCGCTTCATAAATAGTTGGTTACCTGCTCGTCTTGTTTGTTTTACGTAAGTACGTAATTGTAGCTATTTATAACGATGTGGGAATTTATAAGACTGTCTGTTCAGTTTAGCGAGATAGAGTGGGACTTCGTTTTCCATGAAGAGAAAGTTTAGGTTTAGGAAGTCATGTATATACTAGTAGGTACCTACTTTGTGCATGATTTTCTCAACCGGGATTGGCGATATCATGAGAACTGTAAAGGTTTACTGAGCTTTTAAGAATAAATCAGTTCTTTCCCTATAAATGTTGGTACTTTTTTTTCACATGATTTCATAATGAATTTCAATATGGTCTTTTTACTTATATATTTTTTTTGTTTAGCCTGTTCTGTCATACTGCTGAGCAAGGGCATGTAAGAAGTAAGTAAGTCATTCCAGGAACTCTTTTCCCGCGCCACCTCAAACCAGCCATCGCGGTACGCGTCCAGAGGCCCAAGTCTGCTATTTTTATAAATTCGTCATTCCAACACGATCCCATTGTGATTTTGAAAGTTCGTAATCTACTAAATTCATAATGGTCGATCATTGGCCGGTCAATGTTCTTGTAATAGAATTGTGTTATAATGAAATTGTTGTATTGCCATAATTATAAAACCCGTTAGTAGAAATGATTTTCGAAAAACTACTACTAAATTTAAACATTTATTCATGCTAGATTTCATTTATATATATTTTTACGTATTTTGTATTAGTGTTGTAAGCAATCTGATGTAGTAAGAAGTTTAGCAGATTACTGCCTAAGTCAGTCATTATGTACGAGATTACCATTTTATGCCATTTCTTTCAATGGCGTGTCAGTAGTTAACTATTCGAAAGTCATAATGGCGCCATTATATTAGTAGATTACCAAACTTGTCAAAATCAACAATTAGATATGAAATCAATGATAGACTATTCTGACACTACTGTAATAGCAGACTTGAAGCCCAGGTCATCTCGCCACCACTTTCTGGGCGGCGCCGTTCATCTTCAGGCACACATTGTGTGAAAAATTTTGCGCAGCGGTCGTCCTGCTTGCGGCTGATGTGACCCGGCCAATTCCATTTGAGCCTGGCAACCTTCTCCGTTGTTATTATGAATGGAAATAAGTAATATTAGTAAAGTTACTGATAAAATAATAACAATACAATTTAACCAAATTCGGTGACCTACAAATTAAGCGTCGCCATTGCTTGTATCTTGTGGCTCAACATATTTTCCTCTTTACTGATATTTGGCAAAAACACAAGCACCTTAGAAGAAGTATGGGTACGAAATAGGCCGAACAAAAACATTCTAGTAAAAATTAAATTCTTCAAACAAGAATCTTAGATGGAAGCTACAAAAACTAAAATAAACACACTTCTTCTGTAGATTTAAAATATTCAGACGTTCCTCCATCGTTTACTTTTCAAGTTTCAATATGAACTCCCAGCAATCTTATTTCAACTCCTCGCCATTTCTCAAGTAAATTATTATGAAGCCAGGTGCTAATATCATATAGCGCAATTTAGTTTATAGATGTCAGTCGTCATTAGTATCTCGTTACATACGACACTAAACAAATAGGTGTACACTTAATAATGATTGAATGCGTACATAAAAGCTTATGTACACTTAGTGTTACAGCTGGATTTTGAACTCTATTTTTGAGTTAACAAGGTTGGGGTTGTCTTGAATGTCTTCTTAAAATTTGATACGGTAAATAGAAGCCCCAGGACGCGGGGTATTAGAGCTGGCTTATGGCACTGTATTAATTTTGAACCGTAGTAACTTAGGTGGTGACAGAACTAAGATACCAACGCATAATTCACTTGGTAACACAAATGAAACTACGCTTAATTTACTGTTATAATTTAGTGAATTCCTTTACAGTCCAAAGCGTTGAGGAACTTAGCCGCGGTGGGATGGGATTCTGTTGTTTGGAGGAATTAATATGATATTACTGTTGTGGTTTAGGTTACCATTTTCCCTTAGTGTTTGAAGCAAGTGTTAAAACGTTGAACAACCGTAATTTTTGTATTTTTTATTATTTTTTTTTTTTTATTTACCATGTACCTACGTACAATAAAAATAAATTAGATTTTTCTATACGATTTACTAAAAACAGCATCAATAAAAAAGTTCAAAAAGTTAACATAGAACAGACCTCATCATACCACTTGTTCTTTACCTAAAAAAGTTGCCCAATTTTTATTATTATACCTCTACATATGAACAAGCAACAGCACGTGAAATTGCCAACAAAAAAGAAAAGGGAAAATCACACGGAGCGTAGCATCACGGGCCGACTCGGTTCGCGAACTACATTACAGTTTACATAAAAACATCGCGTTCAACGACAACGGGGCATCAACTTTCCCAGCGAAGACATAAGCGAAATTGAATTACACATATTGAAAAAGAAATGTGTAGCTCCTTGGTAGGCGTGGTTTTGTTCGAAGACTCCTCCTACCCAGTGATCCGCGCATGAATCGCACCGGCTTCGCTCTCAAGTCGGCCGGTCGCTCCGTGTGTCGCGCGAACTAAGTCAGTGCGAAACGGACCGCGCGCTGGGACTGTGTCGCCCCACCGCACAACTTGCTACTCCACACGACGAGCTTACTTCTCGTCTGTGTCCGCGAAAATACACAAAACTTTCGTGTTCAACTTGCGCAAAATTGAATATAACTTTACCGGATACACAGAAGTGAGACGAGGAGAGTAATGGCCGTAAACAAATTATTTGTTAATTAAACCGACCAGGTTTGAGTGGATTTCATGTTCAGTGAGTGTGGCGAGGATGACAACCGCACGTTTATTTATTACAGATTTGCTCCATGAGCTATGACCAGTTGCAGAAGTATTGTTTCATTTCATTGAATTGATGTAGGTGAGTATTAGCTGATCAATGTTACTTTGAATAGATTAAATGTTACGTTAAAAAGTAGCTGAACTGAAATGCAATACCCACTAAAAATCATTTTCTAAGCACAGTATTAGTTAGATATCATTTGTGAACCAATCTCTAAGTTTAATTCATAATAATAATAATTTAGATATCTTCACAATTCATTATAATATAATATTTCCCATATCGCAAATGAGTAAGTTTCAGTCATGCCTGAATAAATAATTGGACAGTAAAAGGTTTCAACTATGGAAACTTGAACGTAAGAATAAGTAAATGAAGTGGTTTAAACTCATTAATTATGCCTGAACGTTAGTGCTGTAAGTTAACAGAGGGAAGGAAGTTCAGGCTAGACTGCTCTTCTAATTAATTGTATAATTATTTAGCACATCTACTCCAAACCAAGTAAGATAATGTAGAGCAGGAAAATATCAAAGAAATTACAGGGAAAAATAAAATAACCTAAAATACTGGAAACAAAATTAGAGCTAAGTGATGTTAAATTTAGCCCGTGGCAAACAAAATTGTTGTAGGATAGCCCTGCCGGTGACGTAGGTACCCACTTAGGGATTTTTCCAAATCGCCCCTTAAGCGAGGTAAAAGGGATAAAGTACGCTTTCACGGGCAACGCCGCGGGCCGAGCAAAGCAATAAATAAAGTTGCCAATTGCTCTCCCCAATGAAACTCGAATTTTCCAACCGGAAATGGTCCGAATCAAAGATTTATAAAATCGTTAAATTGACCAGTTGGACATATAAAATTGTATAAAATATTTGGGAGTACTTCATACACTGATAAAATTTGTTTTGTTTGTTGCGAATAAACATTAAACCAATGTTGTGAATAAATATTTTAAACAAAACAATTATAAGCAATACAGTATTTATTTCATACTTCGATTTCATACTTCGACCATTACATAAATATTGTTTTATGCTAACCAAAGTGATAAATTTTAATCATATTGTGCAGTAAATATTTTAAATTGATGGCATTTATAAATTATTTTTGCAGTACAGACTAGGTAGGTAGTATCGACAAATTGTTTAATATGCAACTCTATTTCAAATTAAAAGAGAAACACCGAAATCATTCTTTTTTTTTGTTATATATAGTGACCTTTAATTGCAACTAATATAATTAGTAGGAATAGGAAATTATAATAATAATAATTCATATCTACTTAGATATCCCCTGGATTTACGCTAAATAAAAAGTAGAATTCAATGTATTCGCAACTAATTTAATTTCAGTAAAAAATAACAGTAAACAATAGAATCTGAATCAGAATCAGAATTTATAGATAATTTCGAAGATTAGGTATTTAGATATTTTATATTTTAGGTTCCACGTCTAGCTAAAATCATAATATCCACTGTTTCATTAATAAACGTTGATCAAATTCTAACCAAACAACCTGTAATAAAAGTCAATATTTTTTTAAATAATTTGTTCATTAACTTAAAAGCTTCTTGAAAGCTTAACAAGAAGCTTCGTCAGTTTTTTTTAAAATGCGGACCGACATAATCTAATATTCTATTCATTTTCTATATGAATTCCTGTATACAGAATTTTTAGGAGCTTTTTTTATAAAAACCTTGTATTTTTTTCCTACATTTACATTCTGCCCTGGTATTATTTATATTTCTCATAGCAAGAGTTTTGTTAAAGGGTATGAGAGTAAGTAGTAGGGTAATGAGAGCAAGTACTTACCCCTTCATTCATTAACGAAGATGTTTCTAAATCTGACAAGTATTATAAAACTGACATCATGTGTAATTCCATTTCACTACGGTTAGCTTACTTACGAATTATTATAAAACAAAGATTTAATATATTTTATGACACATGCACTACCAGTAGGATATTTTAGTAAAAGTGATAATAATAATAAATTTATTTCAGATCAAATTACAAGATCCATAATATGTTGTTAGTAAAGTCTTAACCTAATGTTAGGAAAAACTACACTCTATATACAAAATAGAAACGGCTGAGTGTAGTTTTTGCCAGCAGCCAATGCTACAATGAGTGTAGTTTTAGCCAGCATGAGGCTGTCCCACCTATCACACAATACACTCAGGATGCTGGAGGAGCTAGCACGTATTCTACCGAGAATAGAAGAATTTCCGTATAATAGCATGAAAACCATCAACCCTGGCCTCGGAGAACAACCCGGAAGCGCTACAAAAGCGTGGTAGACCCAACAGCATCCTGAATACTTTGTTATACTGGACACGCAGGGTGTTTTATACCCTCAGCGTGTACCTGACCCACAGACTGTATGTGTAAAAACACTGGCAGTATGCTCTGAACAGGGTATTTTGACTTGCGTCGTACAGCGTTCAAATCTACGGATCAGCATATTACCAAAATAATGCCATAATTTATAATGTGCGTGAATTTGCAATATTCACTGAACCTTAAACAAATGATGGGTGACTTTAAAAATAAGTGCTCGAGCTAAAGTGTTTTTAGGTGGACTTAAGCTACCTTCATTCAAAGCCTAGCCTTGTCAATTGGGTTTTCATTAATATGACTATAGGTGGAGTTTAAACATACAACTTGTCTCTTGCCAGTCCATGCCTTAACCGATGTGCTATGGCCACTAACTACTAACTGCTCCATTGGTCTCGTGGTCGCAAGCGCGACTGCTGAAGTGTGGTCCTGGGTTCGATTCCCAGGTTGGGCAAAGTGTTATTGGGTTTATCCATAAGGAATTTCTCAGTAGCAGCCCAGAGTTTGGTAGTTGGTGGTCTGATACCCCCGCGCCTTGGAAAGTACGTAAAGCTATGGGTCCTGCGCCTGATCTCTCTGCGGTCGTGCCGGATTGCCGTCCCATCGGACTACGAGAGTAAGAACAGAGATTGCACCTGTGTCTGCGCACACACTTGTGCACTATAATATCTCTTGTTTCCCTGATCATCTCCGTTGATCTCAACGGAGATGAGCCAGGTGACCACCGTGACCGAAATCGGTCGGGAGGATACTAATAATAAAGCCCTTAAAGAAAATTTACCTAAACTGGCGTAAAAGTTGTACTGATACCCAAACCTTACAGTGGCGTACATGGCTGACATAACCTAGGCAATTTGCATTAATTTTTAATGTGATCTATATTTGATTTGTTTTAATAATTAAAACAAGTTTTCCATGTAGTTGTAGACGTATCTATAATGCCACATGCGAACAACGCATCATACTGATGTCACGCAAAATCCTGCATCTCGCAAGCAGAGTTTACCACGCAACTAGCATAAATACAACGGCCCGACATGAATCACCGGGGCAGTTACCTGCCAGACACAACTGCACCCGTCTGGTCGGAGGATCCTCCCTTTTCTATGGAGGATGAGAGAACTTTACACCCTGTTCCTCATACTTCTATATAGTGAACCGGTAATAAGTTAGATTCCTAATTAATTTTACCGGTAATAAAAAAGTAGCTTACTAATATTCCCCTACCATTCGCTCGTAAAAATATATTAACACAGATTTTTATCACAGAAAAGCTCCACCCATAATTCTTCGAGACACAATCTCCCTGTAACAGAATACAATTAGAATCAATTACAAGTAAGGGTGATTTTTATTAGGAATGCTTATCTAAATAGTGTGAGAAGTACACTTAAGTGGATTTGTAGTCACGGCAGAGCCAATGCTTCCGTAGCAGTGAGTAATTTAAAGACGGCCACGCTGATATCTGCGGGCGCATCCATTACCCCCAACAACGGGGTACCAGGCTCCCATAAATTATAAGGAGGAATACTTATATGCTGATTTATATAGAGCTGTAAATTTTCTATTCTATATAGTATTTAGGTGCTACGGTCTTTATAACGGGGGCCAGCATATGGGCCTCAATTACCGCAGCTGTTCGCGGTAATACGCGTTCGTTATGGAGTGAGGAAGATATGTTACGTCGTGTCCGAAATATATGAGGGATTTTTAAATTAGGCTATGGGTACCGTGTGAACGGTCCTGCTACTAGTATGCGGTGTTAAAATCTGATATAAAAGTTACATGACTAAGTGACATGAATACGTTTTTGGTTATGTGAAAATTAATACACTCTGTTAAAAATTCAGATATTTTCTTCCACCGACAGCATTACCTTCAAAAACTATTTCTCTGTTATTTTATCAAAAGCAATCAAACACTTATCTAGCAGTGGTGTAATGGCAACGGCCTCGACTTACGAGTTTGTAGGTCGCAGATTCGAACCCAGGCAGGCGCTATGTAAATAATTGTATCACCACTCCTCTCAAAACGGTGAAATAAAACATCGTGAGGAAACAGGTATTTCCGAGAATCAAAAACTAGAAGACTTTTGACATCTACCACACCATCTATCTGTCCCCGTGGTAGATGATTACAGCTCACTCCCCCTCGAAGAGGAGGCCTGTCCCAGCATTGAAAACATTAAAAGCTATTCACATATTTAAAACTAAATAAAATCAG
This sequence comes from Globia sparganii, assembly GCA_949316385.1. NCBI lineage: Eukaryota > Metazoa > Arthropoda > Insecta > Lepidoptera > Noctuidae > Globia > Globia sparganii. The sequence continues at coordinate 15,607,093 of OX438653.1, read as the reverse complement.
CTACTAATGGTAATTAATGTGTACCAACACTACATTAACTCCATTAAAACACGAGTGAAAAAGCAAAACCAATGAATAAATGTCATTCAAATGTAAGAACGTATTTAAAAAATCTTAACTCTTTGCTAGACAATTAAACGGGGATAAATACCCGTAGCGAACAAAGGAAATAAGAAACAAAAACAAAGGATTGCGTCAAGTTGGTGTAATGCCAACTTGAGCCAAGTATTTATTTCTCTTAATATTTTCGTTTAATAAATATTCATGGGTAATGATTTAAACACAGTTTTACCGAGAACAGCCACTTTGATATAGTAAATCTCAAACATGGCTGCCGAACCATACAGTTACCTCTTAATTTAATAACATCAACATAACAATCTGCCAAGAATTTGTAATATTTGTTTGTAAAATATTTTTTTAAAACATTAATTATCTAATATATAAAATTCTCGTGTCACAGTGTTAGTTACCATACTCCTCCGAAACGGCTGGACCGATTTGTATGAAATTTTGTGTGCATATCGGGTAGGTCTGAAAATCGGCTACTATCTATTTTTTTTTTTTGCAAAACGACGTTTGCGGGGTCAGCTAGTCTAATATATAAAATTCTCGTGTCACAGTGTTAGTTACCATACTCCTCCGAATAAAAAAATAAAAATACTGGACCGATTTGTATGAAATTTTGTATGCGTATCGGGTAGGTCTGATAATCAGCTACTATCAAATTTCTTTTTTGCAAAACGACGTTTCCGGGGTCAGCTAGTAATTATATAATATTATGTAGCGTAGCAATATAACGCGTGCTACGAAAGCGTAGCTGCCTACGCCGTAGCAACATTCAATTCCGTAGCCCATTCTCAAAGTACTCGTAAATATTACAGCTTCACGTCATCAACACATTTTTAAACATTTCATTTTAAATTGTCAAAATAAAATGATCGGGCCACGTATTTCCGTTCGAAAAAACAGGTGACGCCAACATTTTTGTTGAATTTTAAAATAACACAAAAACTGCTAAATAATATATTATTATTTGAACAAAGCGTCCAGATACAAAATAACGGGGTGTTTTCGAAGCCCAAACATTACTCACGTCTATTTAATGCACGATGTTAGACTGATAAAAATTAAAGGCTCCACTGAGACTTTTACAGGCACTACTGTTTTTGCCCTTGGCTGTAAAAGAGCAATATTTGTTTTAGTGGTCCGGCTACCTGCGGTTAGCCAACCTTAGGGTAAGGAATGTTAAATGGGTAACATGTTATTACTTTGAAATAACAGACGGTAATTAAATCACCAATACTCGCAGGTAAAGATAAAATTATAATTTTTACAGGTTTTTTCGGCGATTTTTGCCTTGTGGCATGGAACACCTCGTGTGTTTTTTATAATTCTGCTGATTATTGGGCATAAGTCTTTCCGAAGTAGTGATTTTTTCCTCATCAAACCTCTTTGATTCAAAATAAAAACATTAGGTACGTCCTATTTGATAAAGAGACTGAAAAAGGACACAAGTAAACAACTTTAAAAAACTTATAGCAGTGAGGTCCCGAGAGATAGAGAATGAAATATTATCTCTCTTTGTTATTCATTCGTGTCTCGGCGGATTCATAATTTTGTCAACACTTAAAATCTGACAGTTTATCCTACTGTATTTTAGTTATCTTTACAAAAATAAAGGTAACGAAATGTTTGTATAATAAAAAAAAGTAAACAAAGTTCGTTCAGTTCAACTAAATTTAATCATCACACTTCATACTAATATTATAAAGGCGAAAGTTTGTGAGTGTGTGTGTTTATCTATATGTTTGTTACTTCTTCACTTTGACTGCCCCGTTGGTCTCATGGTTGCAAGCGCGACTGCTGAGCGTTCGGTCCTGGGTTCGATTCCCGGGTCGGACAGTGTTATTGAGTTTTTCCATTACGAATTTCTTAGTAACAGTCCGGAGTTTGGATGTTGGCGGTTTAATACCGCCGTGCCTCGGAAAGCACGTAAAGCCGTTGTTCCTGCGCCTGATCTCTCTCCGGTCGTGTCGGATTGCCGTCCCATCGGAATATGAGAGTGAGGGAAGAGGGAGTGCACCTGTGTCTGCACACACACTTGTGCACTATTGGTCACCGTGACCGAAATCGGTCGGGGAGGCTATTATATATACTTCTTCACGCTCAAACGGCTGGACCAATTTTGATAAAATTTTGTATGATGGTAGCTGACACCCTTGATTAACATATAGGATTTTTATCCCGATATTCCCACGGGATTGACACGTATGCGGGTGAAACCGCGGGGCGCAGCTAGTAGATAATATTTTGCATCTTATTTTTAATTTGGTGGCTTTGTACCAATTTTAGTCACCGCAGGATTTCCCATCGGTAAAAATGACTAACTTCTATACAAAGTGTAACCCCATTAGTTCCAAAAAAAAATCCCAATTTTATAATCCTCTTTGAGCATTTATGGTATTCCTGTGCAAAACTTGATGCTTCTAGACTCAGCGGTTCAGGCCGTAAGTTGTCATTGAATTAATTTAAAAAAAATAATAATTAGGCTAGCGTTTTCCCGCGTGGAGGTCGAAAATTATTCCACAGGAATATACTACTGAAATAAAAAGTAGCCTATGTGTTAATCCAGGTTATAAAGTACGTGCCCAAATTCAGCTGTTTTTGCGTGATTGAGTAACAAACACACAAACTTTCACATTTACAATATTTCTGGAATAAACAAATCGAGAAAATACATTATGCCATGTCAATACGACATCAGCCCAAACATTACCTCCTTATAATTTCCACAGTGTGTCCAACTAGAAATGGGTGAATGAAAAATAGTCTTATAATGGGTCCGACAATTATTTTGACCGTGACCCAAGCCTGGCCACCGCGGTTGTCCACCTTGATAAGGAACAGAATGAGGTACGGGTCATGTCCCACGTGACCGACAACATCCCTGGGTACACTACCACCGTGACCATTTTATTAGACCAACGTTCATTTTGTGTTACCTACCGATTTATTTGTGCTCTTTACACACGGCTACACACCGAGATTCTCCAGTTTTAGCTGACCTCGCATTGTATAGGTTTTTCGTACAATCAAAAGTCAATTTATACTGGTTATGTATAGCTTGATGTGTAGCCGTGCGTACCTAATAGAGATTACGATATTATTGGTAAACTATTTCGAAAAAAAATATGATGAAGGAGGGGCTCGTGGCTAAGAAATAACAGCCGCTCGCGTCAATTGATCAGCTTAAGCTACGCTCACCGATGTTGATCCGTGGATGGGTGACCCTCTTTACATACCGAGACCCCTTCGTACCTCGGAAAGTACGTTAAGCCGTTGTCCCCGGCTGTCATTCGGGTCGTCGGAAACCCGAAATCCTGACAACCAGTCTTACCAAGGGGTATCGTACTACCCAGTAACCGGGTTGTTGAGGTCAGACAGTCGCTCCGTGAAAAATACAGGTATTCAGCTGCATTCGGTTGGACAAGAAGTCGATCCCAAAATATTTGGGAAAAAGCTAAGCAGAACATTTCTTAAAAAAATGTTTTCGTTCAAAGCTGTAGGGCAAAAATAAATTATTGGAAATATGTATATAGCCTTCTGTTACACAATTTGTGGAATGCAAATAAGCTGCCTCATTATGTAGTTTATTTAAATAAAAATGAAAAATAATTGCATATTTCCAACGAGAAATACCAGGCAAACAGTTTTAAAGTATTCTGTTTTTTTTTACATGCACTTCATGTTTTCACATCAAGCAAACAAGATTGTTCCAGGAAAAAAAGCCTTAACGATGCATAATAAATTAAAATATTTGCAACGAATGAACTGAGAAATTACCTACTAGTATTTTATTATTACAAAGGTACCATCGTATGTGAAAAAACGCGGAATTTATATTTAAAAGGTAATATTATCTTGTTTCTCTGTAGATAAATTTGCAGCGTTCGGTCAGTGTCCGGGTAAAATCAATAACCGTCCAATATGTGCCTATCATTTTGACATCTAGAATTTCGTACGCAGCTTATGGCAACGCTTCAGTTATGTGCCGGACGGAGTGAGAGCGGGTAGCGATGGTGACATCATCTAAACATGGAGATTTAAAAGTTTCTATAGAGAGGCTATCAAAAGAATTTGCCAGTGTCTGTTCCCTTCCAAATTTAACCTATATGCCTTCAAAGCATGAGTAAACAGACATCTTCTAGTCATGCTTGTTCCATCATAGACCTGATTCATCGCTTTCCATCAGGCGTGATCGAGGTGAAGAGCAAGCCCATTCAGCGGTAAAAAAAGAAGAAATGTCACGGAAAAACCATGATCCCATTTCTCAGTGACGCCACCTAGCATAATATCATCATCATCATCTGCCTAGCCTTTCCCAACTATGTTGGGGTCGGCTTCCAGTCTAAGCGGATGCAGCTGAATACCAGTATTTTACATGGAGCGACTGCCTATCTGACTTCCACAACCCAGTTTATGGATAATAGATACCCCTTGGTAAGAGAGAGTTCCACACTGACTGTGCGCATAATAAATGTGGCGAAGCGCTGTGCACGACTGATCGGGATATCATCCAAGTGTGAATGGTACGCTGCAGTACGTCTGGTAGTCCGGTAGTAAAAAGGCGGTGGTGGGTTCAGGTCGTGCAGCGCCTGCGCACACTCCCCAAAGTACAGTCTGTAGAAGACCGACAGGTAAGCAACATAGAATTAAACTTACCGAGGTAAACCTACTAGATTTTGCAGTTGTTCGCTTTGTCCCGTCTACCGTAAGTATATTTAAATGTCTTTGCATCTAGGTAATATGTGACAGAGAAACCTATGTACCTATACAGTTCCTTAAGGGTAACTGAATAATTTAAAATCCCACAAAGTGACTTATTTTTAGAAATACAAACGCACACACATTCGATGTCAAGTCCACTACAAAAATATACCTAATTAAGAAAACAATTTAAATTCTGTATCAAGTACCTAATTCCTGGAACCTATTTTCATGTTCCTCAGCAAATAATTCATCCATGTACCTTTTCATTCAATATTTTATTCTCTTCAACTGAATTCCAATACCTCTCAATCAATTACCCACAAAATTCCATAAAAATTGGAAGCCCAATAAGGCCCTGACCACATGAGCGTTTCGCCCGCTAACAGTCAGCTGCGCCTCACTGGCCGATACCGACCGCGTGTTGTATGACGGTCCAGTTTTTGTGCGACACGGTACACCCGCTATTCATTAGGCCGGCGCTGTCCATGTCCGCATTAATTACAGGACGCCTCTGACGAATGACACGCAAATACGGTACGGATAAGGCAATAACAGCGGACGGGATGTTGGTAAGTTGATGAGCATAGGAAATAGTAGGTGCTTAAGGTCATTCTATTTTTATTCTTCAAATAAAGTATGTAACAGCTGTATTTATGTCAATATTTTTTTCTTAATTTTATTTATCTCGGCACCATGGGGTGAGGTCCTGTGGAAAGCGTACGAGGGGCTGAAGCCAACTCGCAGAGGCCCTTTAGGAAATTTTAATGAAATGCGGCACCAACCGACGATTATCCCTGTATGCACTATGAAAGTGCATCCAAGGATAAGCCTCGGCTGGTGTATGACAATTGCAGGATATGGAAAAATAAAAAATTGGACTATGGGTTTGGGTGGCTAAGGTGGACTGGCTACCAAGAACTATGGAAGAACTATGACCCCTATCTGATCAATGTTTTATATATACACGGATAAAATGGCAGGGGGTCACCCCCTGCCATTTTATCCGTGCACACTCAATAATGGGCCCCCGGAAACAGTCTCTAGCACGTAATGACGTAGCGACAAGGGGGCAACATGTCCTGAGGTGCTTATGAGGATTGGAGAGGTATTCCACGGCTATCAGGACAATCCCGGAAGTACGGTTTGCTCTTGCGAATCTCCACTCAAGCCGGCCAATAAAGGCAAGAATGAGGTGGGAGCTCTGTACCTTGTCATTGTTCACTCGTGATGAATAAATAAATAAATAATAATAAATCTTCACTCTTCTTTCATCATTTCCCATCCACAAAAAAAAAAGCCAGCCAATAATGGCAAGCCAGAGGTGAGGACCAAGACTTCTCCCGGGAGATAGGGTCCTTGGGGTCGCTACTGCCCAACAGCTCGCCACATGCTGCCCTGCGGGTTTCTGTATCTCTCTTGGTCTGGCTCCTCACCTTAGACCTGTTCCGGCAAAGTAAACTCTTCCGGCACAGGCCTAGAGTTCGGAGCGCGCAAGCCCCACGTCAACGTAGAGATACGACGATGGGGTTATTATTATTATAAATTATTTGGCTGCAGTGCCTACCTGAAATTATGGTCTTACTCCGACAAAGATTGTGGTGAAAGATACTACTATTTTCATCTTCCTACAGAATTAATGTAGTATGTCTTATATTGTATCCGAATTTGGATGTGACACAATATGGGTAGACCATGACCAGGGTTAGGACAAAGGATACTTTTTATCCCAGTAGTAAGTTGCCATGGGGTAATTTCTAAACTCCACGCGGACGATGTCGCGGGCAAAAGCCAATAAATTCAATAAATTTGTCGACCAGAAAGGACGCCAACAAGGTCCAGAGACTACTAGATGTAGTCTAACATCTTCCTTCTTACAGTATGATATTCATATAATACACATCTCAATAATTATGGAGATAAACTGAAGATCAAAAAGTACAGAGGCCAGCACATCAAGCTACTACAATCTGTCAAATTTCTTTAATAGATTTTCAACTGTTCAAAGTTGATTGGGAAATTTTGACAGTTTCTGGTAGCTTGATGTGCTGACGTCTGTACATAAATGGCATATCATTTACGGCAAGCAAACACGTGATATAATTTATTTGATAAATATTTTATCAACAAAAATCCCACACTAATTAATGATTCTTAAACAGTCCTCAAAAAGTCGAGTAGTGTGTAAAAATAAAATGTTGGCAAAATAATGCGTAAGTTTTTTCAGTTCAGTACAAAATTCGGGGAAATATCGATAGGCACTCCATACCTCCACTTGTATAAAGTTCAACTTACAGCTGCTATTTTTAAATTCGTGATGAAGTTTCTGCCGTTAATCGTTGATAATATTTTTGCAATTGAAACGTGCGGAAAATGGCTTTTTCAAAAGACGAAAGATATTTTATCGATCAAACCTACAACTAAAATTGACTACTTTCCCTCCTGTTCAATATTTCTATAGAAAACTCACGCAATATTATCACGTTCCAGTGCACGATTTTCTATTCTAAATAAATTCATATAATACAATCGAGCTTTCGAACAGCTGGGAGCTGCATAATAATATACTAAACTCTCAACTACGCCGCATACCTACGCATCAGAAAGTAGGCATAAACTGACACAGTTCCCACTCTGTAATGTATAGAAAATGCATCACTAATACGCGGCTGGTCAAAGGATTCTGTTCAGTCAGAGGTAGGGATGGGAATTGGATCAGAAGTATCGATATTTTATGCACAAGTTGTATCGATTCTTGCAATAGTATCGGATTAAAGTTAGTATTAGGTAGTTACTACTCGGTATATTATTATGAATCAAATCGACCATTTATCTAACTTATTATCCTGATTTTTCCGTAAAGAAAGACAAAGACAGCCTTTATTACATTAACAAAATCGAGTATCTTAATAAAAATTACTATTAATTAATAATTGTTTATTTATTATTATTATTTTTATTTATAGATTAGTTTTCCTCGGCCTAGCCGGATGACATGAGCTAATGACACGTGCCTAAGCCAATTTTTCATAAGTGGGGTTAAGTATTGGAGTAATATTAGATACTACTTTTTATTATTATTATTAGAAATTGATGACTAAAATATCGACGTAAGAGTAACTAACGAGGACCTAAAAAAACCTACAAATATCGTCCCTATTTGAAAAACATCGAGTACAAATACACTCGCTGCCATAACAAAAGTAACGAGACTATTTCGGTATCGAAGCAACTTTAGGTTTCGATACTTTTTCCGAATCCCTAGTCGGAGTTCGATACGCCGACCATTCACTGATTACGCCGGTTTATAATTGCCGCTCTCCCAAATGAGCTCGAACTGCCAATCTGACGAAAGCAAAATGTGTTTTCAGTCGTGTGATCATTAATTTGAGTATATTGTGTCAACTCTCACATTGATGATTTAAATGGAATTGCAATCGTTTTGATTTCCAGTTGTTAATATCGCTAAGTATGAACTGATTAACGTTTGATAAATGTAATGAATGTCCATTAGACGGAACACAAAAGCACTGAATTTTGATTTCGTTTATGTGGTTTTTGAAATGGTCACGCAGATATTTTTTCGCAGATATATGACAATGTTAGTTTGGGGCTTTCATCCCGCCTATTTGCAAATAGGTTGAGGTCAGCGTCCAGTCTGACTAGATGCGGTTTGATATCAATATGTAATATGGAGCGCTTGTCATCGGACCGCATCGCCCAATTATAAGTACTGAGAATCACCAATATAATTCTAAGTTTAGATCAATGGACAGACTTCTGGGCTTCTGATTACTTGGAACAACTGTTATGTCAGTTGTAGTCAGACTATTATTTTGGTCGGAAATTATATGATGCAATTACATGTAAAATCTTTATTCAGTAACCATATTACTATCTACTGCTCAACCACTAGTAATCATTCTCACACATTACGCGCAATCATCATCAACAGTTAGTCAGCTATTCTCACAGTCAATGTTTCACAAACTTCTGCGCTCATACATTTAAGAATAATTTTCTTCCAAAGAATGTTATCTTTCCTTTTCTTTTAAACATTTTTATTGCGTTCTTTGTTCGCAAAAACTAATCAAGTGAAACAATCTTAAAGTTAGTTAGTTAGAAACAATTTGAACCAGTTGCAAATTGAAATAATTTAGTGTGCCGTGACGCGTAAGTTTACAGCTTTAACCCGCAAATGTAGTAGCAAGTAATGGGTACACTAAACGCACTTATTTTCACGCAATCCGAGGGAACATGAACTAACGTAGACTGCTGTACAGAAGTATATGAATGTCGATTGTTTCGGTTAAACTAAAGTACAACTTACTAATAAAAGTAGCAAAGGAGTCAATAAAATTAAAATATTTGTTATCTACAACCATTACGGGGTTTCATTAGAGAGAGAGACTTAATTTGATTAGAAAGCTTAATTTAATAGCTATCTGTCACAAAATTTTGTAAGGCAATAAAGAAAGGTTCTCCTTTATTGCCTTGGAAGGTGAGTAGGCCTCTGGTGTCGGACACAGCCTGTCTTGATATCCTTGCCCCATCTCATGTTCCTAGCGCGGCGGGCTGTGCTGGTGCCGTTGCTGTGGCTGCAAAATCCTCAAGCGGCGCAAATACTGTAACCTTTTGGGTAACTACAGCTTTGAGCCGTTTGGAGTCAAAACGCTCTAGTCATGGAGCCCAAGTGCGCGACTCCTTTTTAGGAAATTTTTCGCCGGCTGATCGACACTTCACTTGACCAGAGTGCGGGGTCATTCTTTGGCCAAATAATTAGCATTGCCATTCAACGTGGCAATGCTGCCAGTCTTCTAGGCATGTTTCCGGAGACAGCGATGCGGATGAGTACTTCGATGCCTAAATATCATTTTGTATTTATTTATATTGTAAGTTAATTAGTCTTTTAATTTAGGACCTAGTGTAAATAATATATGGGTTGCGGACACTTAGACAAACTGAAAATGTCCAGTAATATGGTACCCTAAAGTGTCACGTTCCCGATATACACACATCAAAAGTGTCTAGGGATCAACATATATTTTTGCAATAACTTTTCTCCTGATTGATATTAATTAAAATTTTCTTTAAGGATTCATCAAATAAAGTGTTTTCGTTTGTCACAGTAACGATAAACCAAGTCACCTTTGCATTAATAAAGAAATTTGCCATTTTCCTAATAAAGGGATTTTTGACATTTGAACCACTAACACAAAAGTTCGAAAAAAAGACTGAAATAACAGTTTTCTCTAAAATTTTATTGAGTAACTTAAACAATTAATAATCCGTGTTTCTACCGCGAACACTAACAACACAAGAACATCGGTTTGGCATACTCAAAATGAGTTCATCCAAATCACGCTGTGGAATGGCCGCCCATGTTCGTTGCAACAACAAAAAAAGGTCTTCTTGCGACTGGATACCCTCCATATTCGGCAGAGCTCTTCTCTGTAGCATATCCCATGCATGCTCAATCGGGTTCAAGTCTGGCGACTGAGCAGGCTAGGGCAGGACATTGATGTTAGCTGCGGCGAGAGTCTGTCTTACAACTCTTGCGGTGTGCGGTCGTGCATTATCATGCATTAACTGAAATAAGGGACCGATTTGCACTTGTAGAGGAACGATGATGACGTCTGATACAATCGTCTCAGCATAAATTTGAGCGTTGAGGTTGCCTCTGATCCAAATCAACTCAGTTCTTCCGCCGATCCAAATACCCGCCCATACCATGATGGTTCCACCACTATAAGGATGGACTTCCTGGCAGGATTTTAATCGCTGTTGGCGTCCAGGGGTTCTCCAGTGTCGTATACGTCTTGTATCCGGTCTCATACCAAAACGAGACTCATCAGAAAAGCACACGAAACGCCATTGTTCTTCTGCCCAATTTCTGTGTTCAAGAGCCCATTGATATCGAATCCTACGATTGTGCATTGCTATAGGTGGTACCCGTAGCGGTCTTCGGGAATGAAGGTTCACTTCATGCAAGCGGTTTCTGACTGTTTGGTCGCTAATTAAGTTCCCTGAAGAGTGATGAAGCCTCACGGCTAACATCATGGCGGTTATTGTTGGAGCTCTTCGAGTTAAGATTTGAATGTATCGGTCTTGTCTCCGTGTGGTGCAGCGATACCGTCCTCCATGGCGCTCAGCCACGGTACCAGTGCTTCGGTAACGTGTCCAAAGTCGACTGATAACACTCTGACTTGTATTCAGAGCTAAAGCCACAGTACGTTGCCGGGAACCAGCTTCTATCATTCCCACGGCTCTGAGCATTTCTTCCCTGCTTAAATGACGTCGCCGCTCCATAATAACGTTGGTTTTAATCAGTAGTAGGGAAACAGTAGCACTAATAATGTCTTCAATGCGTTGTATGTTTTTATAGGGAAAATATTGACAGCTGATTTTCATCTTTTACTCGAATTTGATTCACAGTTCCTGATTCAAATTATGAAATGCACCAAAAAGGATCCATATAAATTTATAAAATCATAAATTTATTACAAAGCCACATCTCAATCTCAAGAAATCCGCATAAAAATGCTTGATCCCTAGACACTTTTGATGTGTGTATTTGGAGGTAAAGAACGCCTTATGAAAACTATGAAAATCATTAAACCTTTTACATGACAGCTATATTATGTGGTTTGTTTTAGTTTTCACCAGTTATTAAACGGCACAGAAGTAGGTATACTTTGACACGCAAAATAGCGATTTAGTATCATAAGTAACTAATTATAGCGACTTTTTCATGCGAATATTTATATTGTCTTCTAAATAATAGTCAAGTCAACCTGGGAGCAATTATTTGAATACAATGGAATGCGAATACACATACGTAATAACTGCATTTTTAATGATTTTCATAGGTCTCATATGGCGATTTTACCTCCAAATACATCGGAATCGTGACACCATGTTACTGGACATTTTTTTTTATATAAGTGTCCCTCTAACCCATATATTATCTACTTTCATCGTGCGCGAAAACTTTCAATAAAAAACCAAAATGGCGGCGGGTGGATAGGCCAGCTTCCATAGAAAAATGTTCGAATCCCTTTAATTTGATGTAATATTGTTTATCACCTTCTGCTGCATAAAACTTACATAATGTTTACCTAAATGCAAGAAGACACTGGCTCCTGAAATACAGGTAGGTACTCAAACCTAGCTCCGAAGCCAGGATCTAACATTTTTCTGTAACTAGTTTTTATGGCAATATGAAATTTATTTACCTTTATAGTCGGTTGCCAAAAATACTAGATGGTATCGGTCTGCCGACATGAAATCATTTCTGAATATGGATATTCAGAAATGATTAACAAATCGCTCAGTAAGATAACTGGAGTTCTGGATGGAAGGATATTAACAAATCGCTCAGTAGGATAACTGGAGTTATCCTACTGAGCGATTTGTTAGTCCGTACAAACTGGGAATGCTATCCATTGGGAAAGGAAAACCGTGTAGTCTGTGGCTCTCGTTTGATACACTTGCAAACTACACACACGAATCCTACGAAGTCTCAATCAAACTTGATATCGATGTTCGTAGTGTAGTTAGGACTAGATGAAATTGACTCGAACCAAATATTTTTAAAGAAAAGCTGTGAGCGTGAGCGTGTGTATGCGAGGATGCGTGAGGGTATGTATGTGTGTGTGAGGGTGTGTGTGTATGATTGAACTACTTGCTAGGAGCAAAAGTAATTCTCAATAAGCTCTAAGGCTAAAGATTGATTCCTTTTTAAGACTAGCACAGATTGGGGCGGGCCTCACCGCAACGCAACGCATTGCAAAAATCCTCTCTCCTTTATCCCATACATACATTTTATATAAATTAACGCACACTATAGGCAGCCCACACTGCTTCTTTTGTATGAAAATGCATTGCGCTGCGACCCGTTGTGGCTGACATGTGCGCTTGGCTTTATATTTCCAAAAAATAGCAAAAGTGACCTTAACATTTAACAGGCCGTTAAAAATCACGTGTTAGCGACTGTTCTTTGGTCTAACATTAACAAATAAAACCAGCTCCACAAACATAGGTACCTACTCAAGGACCTACAAGTACACAACCACACACCGTCGTCCAACATACCTACAGAGTAAACGCATAACGCTTGCTAGCATTTTAAATACAACTTCTGATGGCAATCGCAACATTGTTGCGGTTTAAAGGGTATGTCACCGTTCTAAGTTTTAAAAATCACCTTTTGACTGCTCTAATCACAAAAAATACGCCGATGCAAAGCATCTACAAGTCTACACTCCATTTACCACCATAAGAGCTCTTTAAAACATTACAAACAGCCACACACCACACCACAAGTACACAACCACAGACCATCCAACATACAGAAGGGCGTAAAGGAAACGCATAACGCTTGCTGGCATTAATTACAACTTCCGATGGCGATCGCAACGTTATCGCGGTTCAGACGCGGCCGCGCTGCGCTCCGGCGATTTGTCATCGCCAAGCTGCTTGTTTTGAATCGATTATATTGCTTACTTAGTGGTGGTGTGGTTGCTTATTTTGTGTATTTATTTAATTTTTTCTGCCGTAACGTAAGTTACGAATGAAACAGAACAAAAAAGTATAATATGTTCTGCCACAGCCTAGGGGCTCTTTCAATTTAGACGTTTCGTGTCGGACTGCTGTAGCACCGCAGTGGTGTGGTTGTCGTACTGCGAACGGCTAGTCGATTTTTTCCATAAAATTATTAGGGCTCTTTCAATTTAGACGTTTCGTGACGGACTGCTGCGCCACCGCAGCGGTGCGGTTGTCGTACTGCGAACGGCTAGTCGTTTTTTTCCATACAATTATTACAGTTAGAATTTGCGACGTTGCCGTCCTGATGTCGTGCGTGCGCGGCACCGGCGCCGCACAGCGCGCTTGTTGCATACGTTGTATGGAAGAAATCGACTAGCCGTTCGCTGTACGACAACCGCACCACTACAGTGCCGCAGCAGTCCGACACGAAACGTCTAAATTGAAAGAGCCCTAACAGTTAGAATTTGCGACGTTGCCGCTGATGTCGTGCGTGCGCGGCACCGGCGCCGCACTGCGCGCTTGTTGCAAACGTTGTATGGAAGAAATCGACTAGCCGTTCGCAGTACGACAACCGCACCACTGCGGTGCCGCAGCAGTCCGACACGAAACGTCTAAATTGAAAGAGCCCTAGTTCTTATTTTTCAGTGATAATGACTGACAGTGACTAGGTAACTGGGTAATATAAATCTACTAATAATAGGTCGGGGCAAAAATATTTTCGTATTTTAAATCTATTGTTAGTAATCAAACCTCTTTGGCAGTACTGAATGTAACTGGCTGGTTTTAATACTATTAAATGTTGACATTTTATAGATGCAATAAATTTAAAAAAAACTAGTTCCCGCCATTTCTCAATTGTTTTTCAAGCAAACAACATGAACGTAAACATCGTCATCATCATGAACGTATGTGACGAAGAAATTCGGTACATTTTAAAATTTTATTACAAAAAAGGTAAAAATGCGACGACCGCCGCGAATAAAATTTGTGCGGTTTACGGACCTAATGCGGTATCAATACGAGTAGCACAAATGTGGTTCAAGCGTTTCAAGTCAGGAAATTTTAGTGTGAAGGATGAAGCTCGCTCTGGACACCCTGTCACGGATAATATCAGTGCCATTTTTGAAAAAGTGGAGCAAGATTGACATATTAGTAGTTATGATATTGCTGAAGAACTGGATGTTGATCACAAAACAGTTTTACGGCATTTACAAAAGTCTGGGTACAAGAAAAAGCTTGATATTTGGGTACCACATGATCTCACGTGAATCCAACGTGTTTCCATTTGCGATTCTTTGTTGAAACGTAGTAATTCCGACCTATTTCTTAAACGGTTGATTACGGATGATGAAAAATGGATCACTTACGATAAGAATGTCCGAAAAAGATCGTGGTCAAAGCATGCCCCACAGACCGTGGCAAAGCCCGGCCTGACTCGGAACAAAGTGATGCTGTGTGTTTGGTGGGATTGGAAAGGAATCGTCCACTATGAGCTTTTGCCGCCGGGTAAAACTATCGATTCTGACCTCTACTGTCAACAACTGATGAGATTAAAAGAAGCTATTGAGAAAAACCGGCCGGAGCTGGTGAATAGGAAGGGCGTGGTGTTTCATCACGACAACGCCAGACCGCACTCATCTATAGCCACTCAGCAAAAATTGAGAGAGCTTGGCTGGGATGTGTTGATGCATCCTCCGTATAGCCCTGATCTTGCTCCATCAGATTTCCACCTGCTTCGGTCACTTCAGAACTCTTTAGGAAGCATAAAGTTAACCTCAAAAGAACACTGTGAAAACTAGGTACCTGTCAGATTTTTTTGATAAAAAATCTCAAAACTTCTACAGCAATGGGATCATGGCATTGCCCACAAGATGGCAACAAGTCATCGATCAAAACATACATATTATAAATAAATAAAAAATTAAACCTAAAAAAAAAATTTTTTTTGTATGAAAAATATGAAATTACTTTTACTCCGACCTAATATGTAAAAAAGAAAATTATTTTATTTGGGACACACACAGGAAATACAAAAGTAAAAAAGGAGCATTTAAAACTAACAAAGTTACATTTAAAACAACCAAAAAAAAATGTGTGTATACCTCTGCCTAACCCTTCGGGGATTACAGGCGTGATTTTATGATATTTTATATTATAAACTTTGAAATAAAAATAATGTTAAGATAAAAAATTATAAATACCGAGAAAGTGATCATGTCGAAATAAGAACAAAATTCAAACAATTACTTTATGAAATTGAAACCTACAAAAAAAAATACAAAGATCATGCAGTTTATATAAAGAAAACCACAAAGTCGAAAGCCGGCTTATAAAAATATTCCATTAGCTAACTATGTGATGTAATGCACATTCTATTTGGTAACAGAATCAGAGGCCAAAAGACACCACCATATCCATTTTGTGATTATGTTATGTTGAGTGCTGGCACAACGATTCCCTGGAAGAGACTCGGTGAAATTATATTTATTTTACACTTTTTTTTGCTACTGAAAAAAGTCAGTATAATAAAATGTGAAAGAATGGGTTTCTGTCTCCTTTTAACAAAAATAAAGTTTTGGAATGCAATATTGTTTTAAAGTTCTCATCATTTATACATACGGCTACGGCCTGTACAGTCAGCAAAGGAGATAAGTATGCAGGGTCGTCGAATATAGTTGAAGTTTACTAAGAAACTGTTTGATGTTTTCGAATGAAATTTAATTTAATAAATTTACTGTTTGTTTTCTATTAAAATTAAATTAAATTTTATTCGTAAACATCAATCGGTTTCTTACTAAACTTCAACTATATTCGACGGCCCTGCATACTTATCTCCTTTGCTGACTGTACATAATGAGCCGATAATTTTCCCACTGCTGAGGCACAGGCCTCATATCTATGAGAGGGTATGGACCATAATCAACCACGCAGGCCCAGTGCGGGTTGGTGGATGTCAAATATCTTCGAATTTTTGGTTCTAATACATGCCAGTTTTCTCACGATATTTTCCTTCACCGTTTCGAGAGCAGTGGTGATGAAATTGAATACACAAAGCAAAGTGCCTGCTTGGATCCGAACTCACGATCTACAACTAGTAAGTCGGGGCCTATACCACTGGGACATCACTGCTCTCATGGCCTACTCTACGACCTATAGTTAAAAATAACCTTTTAAAGGTAGTGAACCACCGAAGCAGTTTTTTTTTTATCTCTTAGAAGGAACCCTTATGATTTGGCCAATATTAGTATTTGAAAGGTTATCCGGGTTATCCCAAAGAGTCTTGTTGGTCAGTAATTTAATGCACTGATCACAGCGTAGTTAGGTGTCTTGGTATTGTTGCTGGTGTATTAAATGTGCTCTATTACGCTCAAAACATGATCATTCTTCTACCCTCATCCCCCACCATGATCATGATGGTCATGGGTCATGATGGTTCTACCATCATGACCCTTTGAATGGTGATAATAACATCATTGAAGGTCTAATTAATAAAAAAAAAACCGACTTCCATAAAAAACACTACAAAGTGAAAAATAACTTTAATTTCGGAAGTCGGTGTTTTTGGATCTGTATTTTAGTTTATTGCCACCGACTTCCGAAATTAAAGTTATTTTTCACTTTGTAGTGTTTTTTATGGAAGTCGGTTTTTTTTTTGTTAAAAAGTTTTTATTTCTCGCTTTTTAGTGGGTCTGTTTATAATGCATCAAGCTCATCGCCTTTTACAAAATATTACTTTTCCCGATACAGGGACGTTAATTGTTGAGGAGTTCTCCTGGTACTCCACCATCAGCTCCATTTCACCATTTGCATTGTGACGAGCATAAATTGCTTAGCAACCATATTAAAGTAATCGAATCGCAACCTGTGAAATACTTATTATTGAGTAGTCCCGGTGGCCATCTGTGGTCTTCATCATCAGTTTTACTTCACTAAATTTTGCTTTCCGAAAGCAAATGCACGAGTTACTATAAATAATACCCGAATCGTTATAGGTGTGCCTATAATATTTGAAGAGTTCCTTCGATTTCTCCAGGATCCCACTGATAATCTTGGCAACATCAGGCCAGACTTATGTCAACATTGCATTGAACTTAAAATTTAGTCCTGTTTAAAATGAGCCCAAACACCACTACGGTGCTGTAATTTCAAGGTTTGTACTTTTTCTGATGCTCCTGGTTTCAGCATCAAGTCTCTATGTACTTCGGTGTTTCTCATCAACAGTACGTTTATCCACACATCGAGCACTTTTCAATGAGCCTAAACACGATATATCTGCTGTTAGTTGTCGAGGAGTTAGGTACTCTGCAGACTATCCTGACTGCAGCATCAGGTCATGACTTGATGATCATGAGACCAAATGTGGCAAATATCCTATCAAACATTAAAACAATTTACTAAAACTGTCCTTGTCTGTTCGAATAACTTCTTACTGTTAAGGAGTTGTACCTTCCATCATCAGTTCAGCTACCTGAGATGGTAACAACCATACGCAAATACACAAGATACTTCATAAAATATGCGAAACAATAAGTGAGCCTATAAAATTTGAGGGTTGCCCTCGATTTCTCTAAGATCCCATCATCAGATCCTAACTTGGTGATAATGGGACCACCTCAGAACTATCTACTTTCGAACAAAAAAAGAATTTTGAAAATCCGTCGACAATTGGCGGAGTATTAGATGAACAAACATACAAAAAAAAAAAACATACAAACATCCGAACATAGTACCTCCTCCTTTTTGTGAAGTCGGTAAAAATACTCCGTTATCACTTTTGTTAACAAATAATTAGCCCATTATATTTATTAAAAACATCTGTACAATCACGTCAAAAAGTGTTGCTAATGTTTTAAATTGAAATAGATCTTTGATGTGAGAGTGCCGTGTTTTATTTTCTTAGTAACCGAGCCTATCTTCAAACTGTTATAAAATATTTCATAAATAATGCTATATAAAATAAATACCACAATTTTGATAGTACGAGAAACGTGAAACTTTTAATTAATCATTGTAAACACACAAAAGTAACTCAGGACAATTCTGAAATAAATTATGTCAACTGAATTTCAGACAGAATATATTTACCTAGATCCTACACAATCTCTCACCTGGATCCCGTCTTGTGAACTCTAGTAAACAACCGTACACGTGCTAAAGGAACATTTTGACACCTCAATAATGGCTCTTCCACGACCCCTAATTCCTCAGGCGGGTAGGCCCAAGGTCCGTGTTTATGCTGCCTCGAATCTTTGATATCAAATTCTTTTAGAACCGACCGCACGTACTCTCACATTCACTCATATTTTAGATAACGTTCGACTGTTTCTCTGGTTCCAGCGAATGTGAATAAAAATATACGAATATTTTACTACCCCTGCGAGTTCGTGCATAGATACCGGAATTTATTGTTAGGTTAGGTTATATTTTTATTCCGTTTTTGATGAATAAAATACTGCATTGATAGAATTTGTTCACAGATCGATGGAGGCCAATGAGCGAATAGTTTGTTAAAGCGAATGCAGTCCTTAAAATATTATACTATATTAAAGTTACTAGAATATATCTTTTGTATAAAATGAATAAAAAATGTAAGCCTCTATGTTGCTTTGTAGGTTATAACAATCGATATTTTTTATATTCATTTGTAACTTCTTATGTATTCGGTCTGTCTCACTCAGAGTTCATTGTAACTTATATAGTCTAGGATCCTTTTGATCCTTTTCCTTTTCTTTTTGTTTTGGACTTATAAAGTCCTCAGAAAACTGTGAAAACAATTAGTCTTTTGATAAAATTTAGAGAAATAAGAATAGAGAGTAGAACCGACAACAATATTTTACGCTAATAAATAACAAGCACAAACTAATGGGTCCTACAAATGGACTTATTGTCATTGATCAAAGGGAAAAATATTCTTTCTCTAGAAAAATAAAATATAGTTACATCGTTTAAAATCATAATAGTATCTTGTTATGTTAATGCTAATCTACTCAACTGTACTGTACTGAATTTACCAGACGATTCAACTGATTACACATTGACACGACATTAATATGACCTAAAAAAATAAAACAATCAATCAAATTAATCTTTATTCGTGAACACAGGTATTACAATAAAGGTCTTATGTATACATTTTAGTCGAGCTCTATACGAGTATGTCCTACCAATGAAAAATTGGTGTTCAAATATATTAATAGTTTTTTCAGTAATAAGTCTGAATCTATACAGTAAAAAGTCAAGTTCGAGTAAATAATGTCAATTAAATGTATTACTAATAGATAATTCATCAATTATAATTTATTTTTACATACATGTCAATGGTAAATTATATTAATGAACTGGTAATGTCATATTTTACCTATCATTTAAAAAATTCGTCATATCTATTAGAAACAAATACAATTTACTTTTGAATTTGCGGATACTATCTTCACTCCTTATACATTTTGGTAATTTATTATAAAGCTTCGGAGGCATTACAAAAATACTGTTTCTGTATAGTGCAGTATATCCGACTGTTTGTGACCGATCACAACGGATTTTTGACGAACATAGACGTTTCATAGATACAATGTATATGATACACAGCTCTTATTGTGAACGGAGTAGACTGGTGCCAAACAAAGCAAAATGCTGAACATGCTCTTAAAATTATAATGGAGTGGCTGTCAAATAACCTCCTGACACTGAACATTGATAAAACCCTGCTTATCCCCTTTGCAATGCGAGCAGACCATCTGCCCCCGTCAACTCTCAAAGTTAAAGCTCACTCGTGTCTGCTGCCTGCTCCTGACTGCTGTTGCTTATATGTAACCAGATCTCCCTGCGTTAAATATTTGGGCGTTTATATAGATCAGAGTTTCCGCTGGCACAAACAAATTGAAACCGTCACTACTCGGGCTCGAAGACTCATATTTATATTTAAAAAACTTCGTCAATCAGCGGATGCAAAAACCCTGCAAATGGTGTACCTGGCTCTATGCCAGTCCCTATTATCGTACTGTTTGACGGTATGGGGTGGCGCACCTAAATCAACAATGCTACAGCTTGAGATCGCCCAGAGGGCTGTATTAAAGGTTATGATGAAAAGACCTTACAGGTACCCTACGGTTAAACTTTACGCTGAATGTAAAGTTCTCACGGTGAGGCAACTGTATGTCCACATGACCATAGCCCGTAAACACAAGTCGCGGCCTCTGCTGGAGCCTCGAGGTAGAATTAAATACACAGTCTTTAAGCCCGATCGAACAAGAACATCTTTTGCAGGTAAACACTATTTTATCCTTAGCGTTAGGTTGTATAATAAGACAAATAATTTGTTAGATATATTTCACCTAAACAGAATAAACTGCAAAATGAAGGTAAAGGATTGGCTTGGTTCTCTAACCTATAAGGAAACAGAGGATTTGCTGGATAGCAATATTGCCTAAGTCATTTACACCACACGCAACTTTAAAAGCACACATTCGCAACTTACCAACACACATATACATCCACACTTTCATACTACACTCACCCTCACCACTACACTCACTCTTACACTACCTTCACTACTTCACATATATTTTAGCAGAGATAAAATTGGGTTGTTATTACCTTTTTTTTTTTTTTTAATGTATTTGTAAAACTTTAACATAGATTATAATAATTATTATTTTTATCTGTTAAATTTATAGAAAGAAAGATAGGCTTCTCAAATGTGAATGGCAGGGAGGAACGCTGACACCTGAGATACAGGTTTTGTCCTAGTTTGGGTGTCAGGAGTTTCACACATCGTGCATATACTTAGCCTAATTTTTAAGGATATAAGTTATAGTGCATAATGCATTGTTAATCCCCTTTTTTCTCTCCTTATTGTATTAGGCTTATGAAAATAAATATTATATTATATTATATTAATGTACAAGGAGTTAGAGAATAGTTAATATTTTAGTATTTTTAGAAAACAGTTTGCAGCTGTTTGTTATCTGCAAATTATACATAGCTCTTATGCACCTTTATTGGCACTTAAATAACATATCTTTACCCGTGGCAAAACCCCAAAATATAATTCCATAACTCAATGTTGAGACTACTAGACTATGATACGCCGTTAAGACTGTTGCTCGATTGGTCGTTTTACTTAATATGCGCAGAGCGTAAGAATTTTGGTTTAGCTTACTGCATACTTTGTCAATAATCTCTAATGTGATTACCTCGTCACTATTAAAAAGTAAAGTGCTGTCATCTGCAAACGTTGTCGTAGGATATGATGATGATGCTGTAAGAAAGTCGTTAATATAATAAAATAAATAGAGGCGGCCCCGGTACACTGCTAGATTTATACATTATTTCGTTTTTTTTTTTTAGAAATTCTACTAATTGTCGTTAGATGAGATTCTAATAAATTTGATATATTTCCTCCTATTCTGTATGCGTTAAGTTTATTTATCAGTATTTTATGGTCTACGCGATCAAAAGCTTCTGAGTTGTCCATATAAAGCGGCAGAGTCGGTAGCCTCTTATCCACACTGCCGCTAACTATATGTATGAAATCGTAGATGGCCATGTCAATAGATCTTTTTCCTAAAACGTTTTTGGTTTATCAATCAATAGGCAGTTGTTTACTCGAATATTTTTGAAAAAATCAGTACTAACTCTATAGGTCTGTAGCAGTAATATATTCTCTGTTATCTTTCTTGAAAAAACATTTTATAGTTTTTTTTATAATCCGCTTACAAATACACAAACTTATTTTTTTTAATCCACTTTTTATCCGATTTTTTACAGATATCGCTGACCAATCATATTTCGAACTGCGTGTTAGTGTTTCAAAATGAGAAGATTAAAGTGGTTGTCGAGATTGGATAGCGGCGGTAGGTGGCAGCACCGGACGGTCACTCGTTGAAGCAAGATGGCGACGCACGCGCAGGGCGGCCCGCTCGCGCGCCTTCTGGTATTGGCTGTGTTACATGTCAATTTTATTGGTAAGTTATAGTTTGATTTTGATTTAAAATTCGTAATTGTAATAGTTTTGGAAGCTCTGTGTGCATTTGTATATTTTCAGAACATGATATTTTAGAATATGTTTGATAATTGTAACATCAAATCACAAATCAAATTCCCAATAATAATTTCAGCGTTTATTTTTCGGAAGCCTCTTAAAACATTTATAAACCACAAACACAACCTAATCTAGGTAAAGTGCAATTTGTTACCGGGAACTTTTAATATTCTTTTTAGAAAAAATATCATAAACGCTTGTTTCAAAAATTGCAACATTACTTTGTAGTGACAGATTGTTCGCTCATCGCCAGAGGGCACTACACCAGGCTATTTCCCTGAGTTGACTGCTGAAATTACCGTGGGACGGTAAACAACTGACAAACTGCTCTTTATTCTATTTTTAGAACGGCTAAGCCGGATTCCTAGTTATTTATTTATTTGGAAAAAACATTCCCAAAATTACAAGCAACAACTTGGATCTACGTTTGTAATGTTGTGCGTGTTTTTAAATGTCAACGAAAAGATACTTAATTTCAATAAGAAAGGAATACCAGTAAGAAATCAAGTAAAAAAAACTAACAAAACAACTAAAATATTCATAATTATTAAATATATTTTGAGGCGCCCCCGTTGGACCGCACTAGCGAAAAGACGTGTGCACATAGTTATTTAATTTTTATTTAATTTAAATTAATATTAAAAATCTAAGAAGTACTAGGCGCGCAGTGAAGTGGAGCGGTATCGATATCGGTGTTACTATTCGAGCGAGATAGAACTACGGCGCTGTATTACGTACGCGCGGTGCGACTACGTAAACTCCGAACTTGGGAAACATGTCCAGATTACTACGATCACCAACCAACTCGGACTTGCAAAGGACTGTATCGGATTCCGATGTCGTAAATACTCCTAGCCAAAATACGCCGCCTAATTTTGTATCTCAACGCAAAAGACCGCGTCAGTCTAGTGAAGAGCGCTTCTGTTCTTTTAAGGACGAAATCAAAGTCATGCTTAGTGAGTGGAAGGAAACCCAGAATACCCTACTTAAAAAGCTCGTCGCTGAAGTCGCTGAAATAAAACAGCAAAATGCCGAGATCAAACATACGAACGAAGAAATCGAAAAGAGTCTCCAGTTCATAAATGAAAAATACGAGGACATGAAGAAAAAGGTCGAAGATTTAGAAGGTGAACGGAAAGAACATTTATTAAAAATAGCTAGTTTAGAAACGGAAATTGGTGAAGTTCAAAGAAATCTGAAGTCGACTACTATTGAACTGAGAAATGTACCAAAACCAACTGATACTGAAACCAAGACAGACTTGTGTAACATCATAGAAAAGACGTGCAAAGTGATTGACGTGAATATACAAGCAACAAGCATTCGGGATGTTTTCCGAGTTACATCGAAGGCTGGAAAGAGCACAATAGTGGCTGAGCTAACTACTGTCATCACGAAAAACCACATAATACAGGGGGCTAAAGCCTTTAACGAAAAACACCCTGACCAGCGCTTAAACTCTGGCCACATTGGTTTTAAAGGAGTAACTACACCGATCTATATTTCTGAATCTCTGACAAACAAGAGTCGAAGACTGTTCTTCCTAGCAAGAGATTTAGCAAAATCCAAAGAATATAAATTCTGCTGGACAAATAGCGGTAAAATATTTATTCGCAAGGCCATAGATGCTCCTCGCATTGAAATAAAGGATGAATTACAAATTGCCACTTTGAGAAACGCTATGTGACTAGGGTTAGTTATTTCACTTGCTTACTCATCTTATTTTTTATTTGTTAGTGCAAACCTTTTTCTTTTTTGTTATTTCTATGATGCACTGCGGTTTATGCTAAATAATCAAGCTTCTTACATTTTTCTCTTTAATATAGTTTTGCGGAGTACAAATAATTTTCCACATATCGTCGTTGTTCAGAATTATATTTTGGACTCAATTCAAAGTTATCACATACCTATATTGTTTTCTTATTTACAGCTTGACAAACTTATAAATGAAATTTTGACCACGTTACATATTTCCACAAAACAAAATTCGATTGCAATTTAAACAATAATTTAGCCAGCAATATTGATAGTATATCAGCTGGACCATCATTTTTGTGTAATCCGGAAACATGTAAATCATTAATAACATCTCATTTACCACATAATAAACACATAAAATTTTTAACACAAAATATAAGGAGCATAACTAAAAATTTTAGCCATTTTGAAATTTTTCTAGCGAGATTAAATACAACTTGTGACGTAATTATCTTGACGGAATCATGGAATTCGAAAGCTTTACATTTTCCATCTCTAAAAAGCTATGAGACATATTATACAAAAAACAATCGTAACCAAAATGATGGAATAGTAGTATACACTAGAGATACACTTGGTTGTTCAGTTGAGGAAGTATCTTTAAGTGATGCTACTTGTATGGTCATAAAAATAGATAACGAAACTGTAGTAATAGGTATTTACAGATCCCCATCAAATCCTAACCTAGACCAATTCATAAACTCGCTAGATAGTTTACTAAACAATTATAAAAAACACCAAAACATAATTATAATGGGTGATTTAAATATAGACGTGAAGTATGAAAATACAGACCGCAACTCGACATATTATCTAAATCTATTAGCCTGTCATGGTTTTTTGCCTGGCCATTTATTGCCCACGAGAGATGCCAATTGCCTGGACCATGCTATGATAAAAACAAAACTCTCTATACTTACACTAGTTCTTCAGGCCCCAGTCACTGACCATGCTCCAGTTCTTTTGTGTGTTGCCTTGGTAAATAATAAAAAATCTGTGACACAAAAAACAATCCGTAAAGTTAACTACGAGGCTATCATGGATCATTTAAATACAATTAATTTTAGTAACATTATTAAATCCGAAGATGTAAATTGGACTGCCAATCAGCTAGTGAGGATCCTAAATGAAACAATCTCGAAAAACACTCTTACCGTATTAATACCTAAAAGACTGCGCTGCATTAAGCCTTGGATAACGCCAGGTTTAGTTCGATGTATAATAAACCGAGACCGCATGAACATTCGATGTAAAAAGGAACCTAACAATGTAATTCTTTCCATAACCTACAGACGATATAAAAATTATTGCAACGATTTACTGAAACGACTTAAACACAACTTCCAAAAAGATGAAATAAACAAACACGCTAAAGACCCAAAGAAGAAATGGAAAGTAATTAACTCAATAACAAACAGAAACACAAGTAAAACCAATCCATCAGAACTGCTCAAAATAGAAGATACACCCGAACAATCTTTAGAGAAAATCAACAACTACTTTACTAGCATTGCTAATGAGCTAGCAAGCAAGATTACACCTTATACGGAACAAATTATACAATCTTCGGTTCCACCAATTAACTCCATGGTTTTGTTGGAAACAACGGAGCCTGAAATCGAATCTATCATAATGGCTTTAAAAACTGATAGTGCAGTAGGTTGGGACGGTATACCTACAAAACTAGTAAAAATGGCTAAAAATATTATCGTACCACTTCTTACACATATTACAAATCTATCAATAAAAACAGGTCAATTCCCAGATAATTTTAAGATTTCCGTTATTCACCCTATCCATAAAGCGGGGAATAGAGACTGTACTCACAACTACCGCCCTATTTCAGTACTGCCCGTCCTGTCTAAGGTCCTAGAAAAAATAATGAACAAACGATTGATTTCATATCTTGAAAAACATAACATATTAGCTAACAACCAATATGGGTTTAGAGCAAATAGATCAACAGCACAGGCAGTTTCTGACCTAACGAATTTTGTTGCTACGCACATTGACAATAAAAATAAATGTATTGGAATATTTATTGATTTAGCAAAAGCGTTTGATACAGTCTCTATTTCTATCCTAATAAAGAACTTGGAAAATATTGGCATAAGAGGTAAAACACTGGATTTGTTTAGTAATTATTTAAAAAACAGAAAACAAAGGGTAACTATTGACGGGATGTATAGTAATGATGCTCCAGTTTCATTTGGCGTGCCTCAGGGAAGTGTCCTTGGGCCGACACTTTTCCTTATATATATTAATAATCTATGTAAGCTAAACTTACAAAATTGCAGTATCTTCTCATTCGCCGATGACACTGCACTAATTTTCTATGGAAAGACATGGGAAGAGGCAAAAAAACATGCAGAATCAGGGTTACAAACGATGGCAAAATTTCTTTCTCAAAACCTGTTAACCCTAAACATCTCAAAAACAAAGTTCATAACCTTTGCCAATACTTACACTACTCTAAAAACTACCCAAAACCTTAAAGTACAGATGCATTCTTGCCAAAATACAACATCTAACCCCTGTAATTGTTACCCTCTGGAAAGACTTAAAACAATAAAATACCTTGGTATTCTGCTTGACGAAAGGTTGACTTGGTGCCCTTACATAGATCTATTGTCAGGTAGACTACGTAAACTTATTTATATTTTTTAAAAATTAAGACATGTAGCGGATAAACAACTACTCAAAACCATTTATTTCGCGCTGGCTCAATCAATAATATCTTATTGTATTACGTCATGGGGGGGAGCGCGTAAAACGCATATCATGAAACTGGAGCGAGCACAGCGAGCGTTGCTTAAGGTTATGATGTTTAAGCCTTTTAAATATCCCACTATTAACTTGTACTCAGAGTGTGATGTTTTGACAGTTCGGCAGCTATTCATTAAAGAGATTTTAATGGCCCAACATAGTAAACTTAATTATAATAAAGAAATAATGAATAATAGACGTTTAGGGAGAGTATGTTCTACAGTTCCGTATAAAACATCCTTTATAAACAAATTCCAGTGTTATTTAGGGCCAATGCTATACAACAAATTGAATAAAATTATCAAATTCTACCAGTTAAATAAACACTCGTGCAAAAAACTTTTAATAACCTGGCTAAAATCGAAAACATATCTAGAAATTGAAAATTTACTTATTAACTTACAATAAAAATTTCTGAATAAATAAATAAAATAATAATAAACAATAAGTATAAAAATAATAATTAAAACAGTAATGTCCCTAAAACAATGAAATCAATAACATAATCAGAAAAGAAAATCAAAAAATGTAAAAAGTGGCAAGTTCATACATTCAGTGGTCAAACTATTTGTTTTTTAAGTTGACGGTATTTGGAAAAAATGTACAATGAATATGTCAACAAATTAGTTATAATACTTCTATTACATTATACCCGCAGTAAGAGTACCCGCAGTTTAATCTGTATTTTATTACCTATATTGGTTAGTTTATTGTATTGGTTTAATGTGAAAAAGTTGTTTACAATATACAATTAGATCTTAATGTACACGTCTGTAGATAGTTACCCGGGAAAGATCTAACGCCTAAGGTACAGGCTCGGCCTAGTTTAGGTGTTAGTGGTCATACGAATTGTGTTCAATTGCAGAATTGTACCTACTGTTTATCACAACTTGTAAAATATTTTTGTGTCAATAAAGCTTTATTTATTTATTTATTTATTTTACACTAGCTTCTGCCCGCGACTTCGTCCGCAAGAAATTTTTGTTCCCCCGACCCACCCCGTCGCATCGTATAGTCTGCCCGTGCTATTATAATACTTCGTTTTCGCGTTGCGTTCTTTCCGAATTTTTTTTTTTGTTTTTGCTTGTCTTCTAAGGGTCGCCGCGTGATGTTAAATACTTAGTCTACCTATAGCCTTCCTCAAAAATTGAGCTATCAAATGCACAATTTTTTGGGAAGATTAGCGTGTTCAAACAAACAAACTTTTAGCTTTATTATTAGTATAAATGGATAGATAGGAATATCTATACCTACGGATATTATAAATTCGTAAGTAACTCTGCCTGTATGTTACCTCTTCACTCTTAAACCGCAGAATGGATTTCGATAAAATTTGGCAAGGAGATAGATGGGGAGGAGATAGGCTTTTTGTCCCCTTAGCACGTTCCCGTGGGATGATTTCCGACATCCAGGCGGGTGAAGCTGAGGGCAGAAGCTAGTTAGTAATAAATTTTACAATGTTAAAAACATTCATGATATTAATACTAGAATATTCCCCAGCCCGGTACAAAGCCGTGTACGTTAAAACTTTCTATAAGTCCTTCGTAATATTTTTTACTTTTACTCGAATAATAATTTAATTCATTTTAGTTTGAAAAGTTGTTTTTAATTTTATTTTAGTTTCATAACTGTACGTTAAACCATTATAAAATGAAATGGATGAAATATAATTTTATGTCCAGTGAAAAGATATCTAAAATTATTTTATCTCTCAACTCATTGGCTTTGAAATTGTAACTTCATTTACTTTTACTGAATTTTATCTCAAAAGCAACCAAATTTGGCAGTACCTATGTTAAGAGCCCTCTTTTTGGTATTTTGGTATTATGCGCACATCTTTTTTTTTTTTTGTTATAACTGGCATCTCGCAGTTCAACCTATGAGACTTTCATCTTATTAACTGGGATTGCCTGTGGATACCTCAATAAATTAGAGCCTCCAGCCAGGGCGAGCGCGCATCGCCAACGCAGTGAAATTTAGAGTACTTTTATTTTATTTATTAAAAAATCAAAATATCAATATTTATTTTATTTATTAAATTGATATTGTTTAAATAAATATTGAAGACTATTTTGGTATAAATACTACGTGAAAATGATGTCGAAGTTTGGAGATATTCAGACTTGTTTCCAGTAAAAAATTGAATTAGGTCCAGTAATTTTTTCTTTAGTTATACGGTATATAGCAAAGATATATTCAATTATTATTCAAGAATATGATATTTTTGATAAGAAAAAAATTGTTTTCATGGATTATACTCAACAGAATCTGCAAATTAGAGCTCTCAATTCAGCTCTCCATGAGTTTTTGCCTAAACATGCATCAGGAGAACGATTATTGCTAAATAAATAGACAAATAATAAAAAAAGTCGCTTTACTATTATTGTAGAAGAGAAAACGAACTATCTTTACCAATCAATTGCTATTTATACCAACCAACGAATAGTATTCAATTTCAACGAGTAAATCATGCATCTCCGCGCATTTTTGTAAGAGGCCTCTTAAAGTAAAATCACTTTTGAACCCCTGCACCTCTGTATTAGGGATTAATATACCTACCTCACACTCAACCAAAATTTCGAAAAACACAATTCGAGAGCCACTAGAACCAAAACTTATGACATCTACCAACCCGCACTGGGCCCGCATGGTAGAACAGCCTACAGCTCGATGAGAGGAGGCAGAGGCCTCATCTCACAGGTGGGAACATTATAGGCTGATTATGCTATACCACACACCCTATTTATCCAAGTTTACCCTTAAAGCATCTTCATAATATTATGTCCATTCCTTAGGCCTTACTCTAGTATAAACTCAGCAAGCACAATAAACCCTTCTCATTTTTACGCGCTATGTTAGTCGTATCTCGTAATATACAGTAAATCATGGAAAGGGAATCTGTTTGTCTAGGACATCGTGTGGGTTGTCAAAGCCTAAACTCAGCAACCACGTGTAGATAAAGGCGCGCGCAGACTTATCCGCTAATAAAAATATACGCGAAAACGCGACGTGCTAAATTCCCTAAGCTGTTTATATGTAAACCATGCTAAAATAATCGGACATTTATTGATAATTATTATAATTTACGAACGTCTAAACTAACATTTATTTGTGTGTCAAGTATTGTGTAGGTGCATTTTTTGTTGGAAATCCTAAATCAATAAATAAATACACATTAATTATCACAAATATAGAATTTCTCACAATAATCTAGGTTTCTTGGTTATTTGGTTCTCTTTCCATACAAGTTTGTCCGTATCTCTTAGGAAAAACGAACCCTTTTACATGTGATTCTAATAAATTCATAGTAAAGCAGTCTGTAATACTACGAGGACGTCAAACAATGGATGTTAACGGATTTATATGCACTGTGCGGTTTCAATTAACTAATCGAAACCTACCGGACACAGGATTCCCCGAAATACCACAATACTCTTTGAACTTTGGAGCCCGTGCGTATTCGGTTTGCGGTAACATGTATACACCTTTAGAGTGAGGTCACGCGGACGTTGCTGGTGCGTTGCGTCGTCGTACCGCTATGATTTCAAAGTACTGAGTGCCACACAAGCAATGCGGTGTCTTGACGCAACGCCGCTTACTACGACGTCGTAGCGTCTCGGTGTTGGAACACTATGCTCTGCTGCGTTGCCACCCGATGCTCGACGTCGCACCGCAAGATTCCTCCTCTCATCTCTCTAGTCTCCTTGTTCGATGAGCGTGCGCTGCGTCGCCGCACGTCATCACAACGCTCCGCGTGGTATGTTACCACAGAACAGATAAATTACTGTGGTTTGTATGAAGGTTGACGTCACCGCTGAGGCTACGCGTCGGCAACGCATCGTGTGGCTTCGCTCTTACGCGACGTTTCGGGCCGCGTTCACGGCTCTTTGTCCCGGACCCGCTCTCATTTCACAAAGTGCAAGCTTTCGCTGCGTAAGCGTAGAACGCTTCATAATACTAAACTATTGTACTTTACACTGTTACGGTTATGAAATCGCGGGCTAACATGAATGTAGGAACTAGTGAAATGAGTATTTTTGTTTTAGCTCAAGTGTGAATGTTTTGTTAGTTGTTGAAACTGTTGGTGGTTGTTTAATTTATTGTTGCTACCTACAGGATTTTCTGGGGACTGCTTAACATATTTAAACATTTAAACATGTACTAAGACGTTTTACCAGATAATATTATAGACAAAATAACATTATTGGTCCTACTATCATCTACCTAAGTATATCTAAAGATAGAGAGAATTTGTTTGTTTGAACTCTGGAACTACCAGTCAAATTAAAAAAAAAATAATTTTGCTTTTGACAGCCAAATGCTTGTGGAAGGAATGTATGAATTTAATCGCTGCGATACTTAGGAGCCGAGCAAATAGAACACTAAGTGAAAACGAAGTAACAGCGCGGGCAGGCGATGCGATGCGACGCGGTGGGCCGGGAAAACAAGAAATTTCACGCTGGCGATTTCGCGGATAGAAGCAAATTTTTAATAAAACACTATTCGTTTAAGTCTTTGTTCTCTTATAATCTAAGAATTTTACGTACTTGTATGAACACAAAAGTATAATGTATATTTATATTTGAAACTAACTGTTGGTGGACAGTACCATAAGTGAACATAACAATAAAGCCGACATTTATGACGTCTAGACAGACATACTGGACTATTCCTGCTTTTAAAAATTATCTAGATGTGAAGTGAATTAGACTCTTACTTGCACTAAAAGCATTATAACAGACAATAGTAGGTAGGTTTTAGACAAGATTAATTTAAACTTTGAGGGCATATTATAAACTAAGATTTTGAGACCCGTATAATACTTATAATGTGTATGTGTCGTGTTCTTAATTTTAACAAAAATATAATCCAAATACGTGCTAAGCTATTTCTGCCCGATTTGTACAAAAATATTTTTTTATTCCGCCGGATATTCTAAACAACTATAACGAATTTTTAAAATAATATTTTAAAAGGTGAAAAATATTATTAAAGTAATATTTTTTAAAGTGCTATGTACTTTTTAACATTCCTAAATAACGTGGCTTCCTCTCGAAACCTCTATGAATTACTAGACAAATATTCAAAGAATTCCTTTTCAGCGCAAAAGGCAATATTAATTAAGGTACATTATCAAGCAAGCTCTTTATATCCTCAAAATGCCTACATAAAAAGAGTATTTAATGTTGGTGTAAAATAAATCCAGGGAGACATTTTGCAAATGGATTTTTTGTAGTCACATTGGAGCAATTCATTTAACGTTGATAAAAATATAAAAGCATTGTAGAGTAACGTGGATAACCCTTTTAGGGCTCAAAGCGATGTTTGGTATCCTCATTGAAAAACCGTTGAGAGGTCGAAATAGAGAAAGGATAAGGCGGGGATGCGTATATACGCATCCCCGCGTCAGCGGTTAATTGCTGTTATTTGGCATTTCACGTACCTAAGTATCAGCGAATATTAGTTAGAGGAAGGAATGAATAACAATTCAATATGAAATAATAAAGCAATTTTTGCCCAACTATTTTTTTATTTAATTTTTGCTGCCAATGAACCCATATTTCTTTCACAACTCACGAAAGAGGGAAACATTTTAATTAACTAAAACAAAGTTTGATAGTCCTAATTAGGCCATTTATTTTTAATTGAATAATATCATATCATCCAATTCTAGTAAAACAGCTATTTAATAAAATTGAAGTGGCTATAATCCGGCGGATTCAGTACCGATTTTGTTGAGATTAAATGGTCGGATTTGTGTATTTATTTGATTGTATTGTTCAGCAAATCTGCTAATTATAATAACAAAATGTTTTATTATGAAATAAATTGAATTGTGTGACACGGACTTGGCAATTATGGTACTGACTTTACGAAGAACGTCCAAATGGCAAAAGGTTAGACTAACACCGAAAGATGCTCTTGATTCAAAATAGGAGAAGGTTATAGGTTTATTACCTTGAATTTAAAACACGCAATTTAAAATAAATTCCACTACACAAACTAGTCGGTCCCTAAACTAAACTCAAATACATTGAGATTGTCTCAGCAAATATCTAGACACCACCCGCGTTGGAATTGAATTAATCTCGTTCTAAAATTTTCACTTGCCACCTTATCTCCTGTCGTATTGTCGTTTTATTGTATCTACCCTGGAACCATTAGCGAAAATGTCACAGCGGCGGCATTGTAATCGCGCGCCCGCGGCCCGCCCGCACAATGATGCGGCCGTTCGACCCCGCCCGTCTACACGCGCCTTTTACCTTGACTATGATACAAATTTGAGTTTCTATAATAAATGAGAATACGGAATACCCCTAGCATTATTTACGGAATAGAACGCCGCTTTACCTATCCACAATCCCGGAGCGAATGCCACATATAGTCACCGATCGACGCCGACGTGGAAAGCTTAGCTTCGAATCGTATGAATGAGTAAACACTTTTACGAATTGTGCCTTCTACATTTCACCTCCCGGATTCTTCGCATAGAGTTAGCGAATCTCGTGCGGTGATTCACGTCACGTTGCGAGCGAGTGGCCGACAAAGGAAAGAGGCCTGCATACCTTATTACCACCTTTTGCCAAATCCCTACTTATGTGAAACACGACGCATTCGGGTCGGCAACTCGGAATGACAACTACGTGTTAACACAAAATGATGTTGTCGGTGGGTGTAATATTTTTATTCTCTCCAGAAAGCTCTTTTAATACCTACTATTCAAAATTCATATCTCACCTTTATGGAGGTACTCGTATATTTGCTTTAACGTGGATCGTGTTTGTTTTGACTAAATACTTGAGGTAGATAACACATTACAGTACTACGCAGACACATTGGGGTATTCCTTAAAGCGCAACTTGACACATTCACTACATATAATTTTGAATGTTATCTTGTTAGAAAAGAAAGCTTGGTTGTGAAAGTCTGACAACCAATCTCACCAAGAGGTGTCGTATTATCCAGAAACTGGGTTGTGGAGGTCATGTCAGTCATCATTTTACTCCATGTAAAATAATGGTATTCAGCTGCATCCGGTTTTACTGGAAGCCGACTCCAACATAGTTGAGAAAGACTAGGCAGATGATGATGATCTTGTTAGAGAACATTTTACGCCAAGAAGGTATGTTATGCAAATCAAAATTATTTTCTTAATAATTTTACTGATTCAAGATTACATGAGTTTTTTAATCATACACAAAATCGTAAGGTAAGGTATTATACATTTTGTTAATATATATAATAAATTAAACATACAAGCTACTAGGACAATAGCGAAGCAGAGGGGTGAGACCTTCAAAGCTTCCAAGTCATTAGACAATTAGGGCGTATTTGTTTCTTTGCATATTTTGCCACATCGGAATGTCACCGCGGTCTCCTTGCAATTAATCAGCAAGTCAATGAGCCGTTTTGTTTGGACATCGTCGATGAGTAATCCTTCCCCAGTGATTTACTGACGGACCCGAAATATCCCTGAAATAATGTTTGTGTCAACTCAGAATTTTATAATTTTTAATGGCTATGGTGCTATTTTGAAATGGAAAAGGTTTTTACTTACTTATTTTTTGTTTAGTTAGCATAATATTGTGATTATTTTAGCCTATAAATGCTCCGGAAACCTAACTATATATACAGATTTCTATATCATATGCGTTTAAGAGATAGCGTGAATGCAAAGTGGACTATAAAATTAATGATGACTTTAAAACTAAGCATTTTCCATTTCCTACCTATATATTAAAAGTAATATTATCCTGCAAAAATGAACACTATAGACAAAACAAATATTACTATCGACTGAACCATGAAGAAACTAAATAACAATACAGGACTAATATCAACTTCAAGAATATTTATCGAATGCAAATTAGAAAAACGCAACATTAGACGAAAACAAAACACAACTACTTACAAAGAGCGCCCGTATTTATTACCCTTAACTTATTTGCATGCAATTCTGTATATTGCTGTCCCCAACATACACCATAAGCCGTGGCTTCCGACTTGTTTATAGAATATTCGCTCATAAACATGCAGATTGCGGATGAGACGGTTTTTATGTAAAATTGGGGAAAGGGGAGCAGTTTTATTTATTAGCCTCTTGACTCCGGCGCGTCACGAATGACAGAAGAGTCGCTTGAGAAATTGCTTGTAGTTCATATCGAGATCGAGCGTACACACTCTAAACATGGGGGAATTTAAATCTTATTTTGTCACGGAAGTTGTGATAAACAAGTGAAACAAGTGCTGATCTGTTCTGTTGTTTGAAAAATTATTTTTTACTTTGTTAATTTTGTATTTTTTGTTTCACGGACTGTGTCCAAATAAATTTTATTCTTTCTATAAAAATCTCACCGTGCAGATCTGAAGGCCAATTTCTCGTAATTAAAAACGTTCAAAATCTAGTCGCAATCTCATCTCAGCCACAAAAACAAAAAACAATATCAAAAACTAAACAATGTGACAAACTTGCCAAAAATATAAGGAAATTAGAGGTATTCTTTGACAGATTGAGACTGAAATCAGACTGTGAACGTTCTTAGAATTACGAAAATTGCCCCTCTGAATTCTGTAAAAATATCCTGTTAATCTACGCTTGCCGCGATTGGTCTGTGGATAGGTGACCATCTTTACATACGGAGACCCCTCGAAAAGCACGTTAATCGGTTGGTCTCGGCTGTCTTTGATAGTCGTTACGGGTAATCAGAAGCCCGAAAGTCAGACAACCAGTCTTACCAAGGAGTATCATATTACTCAGTAACTGGGCAGTGGAGGTCAGAGGGGGGTCATTAGGCAGTCGCTCCATGTAAAATACTGGTATTCAGCTGCATCTGGTTAGACTGGAAACCGACCCCAACATAGTTAGGAAAAGGCTAGGCAGATGATGACTTTGCCCAACCCGGGAATCGAACCCAGGACCCCCTGCTCAACAGTAGCGCTTGTGACCACTAGGCCAACGGGGCAAAGTCTATGATATTATTATTAAATTACAATATTTATAAAAAAAATAGCCAAACCATAGCCATAAAAACTGACAAAATATAAAATCATATTATCTCTTCCCTAACGAATATTTCCCAGCATTCACATATGCACCAATAATTTCTAAGTCCCATTGTCCATACTGCATATTATGTTTCCTGGGCACAGTTTCAAGTCTAGAACTCATTTAGTCGAACGATTATCGGTCCTGCAACAGATGAGCCCGAGCGTTGCCACCACAATATGGTATTATGTTTTCCTATTGTCGGCCGAAGGCAAGCTAACTGCACTGGATTTCATACTAAGTTATTAAGTAAACAAATATTTTCTCTGTTAATATGGTTCCATTTTCTTGGCCAGGGAATTTAGCTCACGGGAATTATTTCATAGTAAAGTTTTCTTAATATTCTTCGCCGAGTTTTTATAAGTAGGTACTCATGAAATAAATAAGAAGTTACGAGATATTTAGCAATATTATTAAATTAGTTTTCTTCAAGTGCCTACGCGCAAAATTAAATAAATTAAATCCGTTTTCGTTATTTTTGGAACTCTCAAGTGTTACTTTTAATGTCGTCTCTCCATCAATAGGTACTATTTAGCAGTAAACTTGTTGTATAACTAACTTATACCCGCGACTTCGTCCGACTTCCCTCGCTGTTTCTACGTTTTCACTTTCTTTCTGTCCTTTTGCTCGGCTCCTAAGGGTGGGTTGTAGGGTGATTTTAAATAGCCTATACCTTCCTCTAGAATTAGGCCATCAAATGCAAGAAGATTTTTTCCAATCCGATTAGTTATTCCAGAGATAAGCGCGTTCAAACAAACAAACAACGTTACAGCTTTATTATTAGTATAAATTTTATATCCACAAGTGTGCTACGAGTTTGCTACGAGCAGCTTCGAGTTGTAGAAGATAAAAAAGTTAACAAAATAAATTCAGAACTGTTTACTTGATACCTCACAAATCTTTACTTAATCGTTCACAAACAATCAAACCCAATAAAACGAAAAATAATATTAGGAGCTTGTTCAATAAATATTGAACAAATAGTTATAGTTTCTATTTTCCAGTTCGTGATTTCCGTTCGGAACGAAGGATATAAGTAAACGACAAATACTGTGTCCACAAAATGTCCTATACACAATAAAAAATAAATATTAAAAAAATTATCTGACCTGTGTCGATTAAAAATAGGGTAACGTTGAGGGTGTTGACAAAGGTGACCAAGGGATAAAGGACGCGGATACCAAAATAGTTCGTGTAAATCGATGCTAGTTTGGTGAAATTAAATGAGGTTAAGGTGAATCGATTGAATTAGGGATTATAAAAATACAGAGGCCAGTTTCATTGTCTTTTGCAAGTGATTTTGTTTTCTAAATCATCAAAACTATACTCTGTCCCGTTGGTTAACCGTTTTTTGATAGTTGCCTTAGAACGAAACTATTCCAGAATGCGTAATAAAATAAACTGCCATATCTTATGAGATTATCGTATTTATGACTTGTTACAGAGATTATAATACCGTACGTGTATTAGTTTTGACAAAAAGAAATATAATTGCTATGCGTATTAAATTACATTCTATATACTAAGTGATAGGATCAAATATAACCGCTTCAAATGAATATATCGAAAATAATGATTATTTAATAAAGTTTATATTATAGGTAAATCAGTATAGAAAAACCTTACATTCAAAAATTAATAAAATATATAAATTGTTTGCCAGGATATCGATTTGCCACCATAAAAAAGATGTTAATGTTGTATTTCGATTTTAAAACTTTCATAAAATGTTATGCTCGGCTTTCGCACTCAAGTAGGAATTCCATAAAAACGGTGTGTTTTAATAATACATATGTAGTACACCACATATTTATGTGCAGGTATACACTACAACACAATTAATACGGCAAACCAGTGGATATTTTATTTTTACGCTTATTTCTGCTATAAGCCCACAAAATTTAAAGTAAAGTAAACAAAGCTGCTAATTAATATTGTTTCGTATTTAATAATAATAAATACAGACATTAAAAATAAAGAAACCGCACAATTTTATTATTCGACAGCAGAAATAGATACCTAATCGATACTACAAACAAATTAAAGTGTAAATAATCGAAATATTAAGTTGCTGCAATCACTAATTCCATCTGTCAAAAAATGGGTTGTTTACATAATGGACTGGGTAATAGATTTCATCCTGGAGAAATTACACATTTTTTTTAAAATCTATTGTTATATTAAAACAACAAAGATTTTCTACTGACTCTAGGTAGGTATAATAATCAGCCATTAATAATCATATTTTAGTTGGTCAATGACTTATTAAAAGGAACAGTGTCAGAAAGGTTGTAAGATGAACATATAACTAATGAACTAGAAAAATAATACAGTAAATGTTTAATACAATTTAAAATAATACAAAATATTACAATAATATGTTTAATACAGTTTTAAAACGAGACGTACGTTTAATACAGTAAAAGCTAGGGGCTAGCGAGGGGCCCGTGGCTAATTAATAACAGCCGCACGGTTCGATCAATCAGGATTAGCTACGCTTGCCGCGATTGGTCCTTGGATGGGTGACCGTCTTTATATACCAAGACCAATCCGTGGCTCGGGAAGCACGTGGGTCGAAAGCCGACCCCAACATAGTTAAGAAAAGGCTAGGCAGCTGATGATGACAGCTTTAAAACGACCACGTGCACTTGTAGTGGGGATTACAAAGGCTATAGATTTCGACCAACGAAATCTTAGACACTTTTTTAGAGACATTATTTACTATTTAGGAATTCTGGTTTAGGATGTTACAACTAGGTATTAAGACTTACTTTTGGTACCTGCATCTTCAGATCAATATTTGTATAATGTGGGTTACTACCGGCAAATTCATAACTTATGAAATACTTTTAAACTGTAAAAGTTAGATACTTCGCAGAGTGTATATAATACTATGGTCCTGTAACAACAAATAATAAAATGAAAATACACTTTATAAAAAAAATATTAAAAAGAAACGTGTTCAATAAATATCTAGTGTTAAAATATTGTACGGTGATACGGAACCCTTCATGTGCGAATCCGACTTGCACTTTGCTGTTTTTTTAGTGTTTGTTTTTTACCTTAGGACTATTGCACTTAAAAATGTATATAGGTGCTTCCCAATGCAAAATTAAAGAATAAAAATAATTTTATAAGCCAACTGATACTGTACTGTGACTGTTTCATCACAATAAGCTGATTAATATTGTTATAAGCCCCAAGGTATCCAACAAACAGGACTGCTATTTATTTTCCGTACGTCTTACCAAAACATGTGCTCAACGAACCAACAACTACTCACAATCTAACATACATTTTGAAAAAATCGTGATTTCTGTCTACTGCGATATGAGATGCCTGCCGTGATAATTTAAGTATGTTGATGACTAACAGGAGTTCCATCAACTTAAGATAAGTTATGGAATCAAGCGTTACTTTGCTAAAAACCATGGCAGGAAAATGTCCTACTTTAATATTATAAATGTGAAAGTTTCTATGTTTACATGCTTGAATGTTTTTTACTCAATCGCGAAATAACGGCCAAACGGATTTGTATTAAACTTGGCACACAGATAGTTTATAACCTAGATTAACACATAGGATACTTCTGAATCCAATTCAGATGTCGAAGCAGGTGAAGTCACGGGCAGAAGCTAGTAACTAATGATAAATAACCTATACTCAAAGGTTAGGTTGGTTGAGTATAGGTTTGGGTTCCATATTTCTCCATAATAACCGTATCTTCTGTACTTGCATATTTTTTAGGTTGTGTTGTATACTCCATCCAAGCCTGGTTATTGCGAAATATAAACTAAATATTGTAATAATAGCTTTTGCCCGCAGCTTCGCCCGCGAGGAGGTCGGAAATTATTTCACGGGAACGTCTTATCGGAATAAAAAGTATCCTATGTATTAATCTAGATTATAAACTATATGTGTGCCAAATTTCATTCAAATCCGTTTAGCCGTTTTTACGTGATTGAGTAACAAACATACAAACTTTCACATTTATATAAATAAAACAAAGTCAGGTTAGTTACACCTTTATAACCCAAGAACGGCAGAATCGATTTTTAACATCTTTGACTTATTGGATTTGCCTCCGCTTCTTCTAGAAGAATAACTGTTAAAATATGGGAACAATGAACGACAAAAATAAGATAATTAATTTCAACATTTATTGATTCTTTGGCGGTACGAAGTTCGCCGGGTCAGCTACTTAGTTTATAATATTATAGTAGGATAGGATTACATTTGTAAAAGTCCTATCGTCACATAACTCGTAGATATTTCTCAAGGCGGCTCTCACGTAACAAATAATTAGGCACGCTAAAGCTCTCAATGAACAAGCTAACTAGAACCGAACTCCCCCTGACACGTCACGGATGAAACCGGGGTGATTAAAAACGTGACCGTCATCACTTGTCGTCGGTCGCCCATAAGGGTTTTATCTACTACGAGCCACCCTCGAAGCTTTGTTTATTTATTGTAATGAAACTTTCTTGTTTGATCGCTTTTATAATCAGCTGTGATTATGAGGAAAATTTTGCGGTAATTATGGGAAAAATGTTTGTTGTGAGGTTTATTTATAGATCAGCACGTGGAAAATTGTCTGTGCTGTAAAGTATTAGAGTTATAAAAACACGATATGTGACATATAGGTATATTCAGGAAATATATTGTTTAGCAAAGTGACTACTAAGTAACTTAATTTGTTCGTAGTTATACTGAAATCACAACTGTCATTCTTTGACAGTTGTATAAAATTGCTATAACACGTCAGATTAACGTAGTGTCAATTTGATAATCATTTTTTTCCCTGACTAAACATGTGTTTTAGATGTCTCATAATCAGCCTATAACGTTCGTTCGTGCTGAAATACAAGCACTCTCCTCTCTACTCTCTATGAGAGTGAGTGGGCCATAATCCACCCCACAGGCCCAGTGCGGGTTGGCAGATGTCACGTCTTCGATTTTTTGGTTCCAGGATGAGCCAGTTGCCTCACGATGCTTTCCTTAACTGTTTTGAGAGCTATGGTGATGAAATTAAGCAGAAGAAGAAGGATGCGACTGCTTCCCACTCCCTCTGGCCCCGAACCATGGCTTGAACCAGGGCCGGGCGTGAGAGGTCGCCGCCGCTGCCGATCGCCGCTACGAGAACACGGTGGTGCTCCGCCCACGCGGGGCAGACCTCCACCGTATGCTCCACTGTGTCCTCTGGGTGATCCTCGCAGTAATGACACCCGGGCATTTCCTCCCGCTTGATGATTTGCAGGAACCTCCTGAAACATCCGTGTCCGGTGAGGACCTGCGTCAGGCGGTAGGTCAGGGCACCATGGCACCTCTCTAGCCACTCCTCAAAGACAGGTCTTATCGCCACTATCGTGGCGAGCCCTCACTGGGTTGCGACAGTCGCTCTTTCCATGCCGCCATGAGATCGCGCCGGAGGTCGATCCGCTCCGCCGCGATTTGCCGCGGAAGCGGAGTTTCCCCCCGGCGTAGTGCCTCCGCACGCCACTCGTACAGGCGCGCGAGGACTATCGCCTCAGTCTATCGCGGCAGTCCGGCAAGGAGGCTTGCCGCCTCGCCCGAGATCGTGCGGTACCCCCGGATCAGCGTTACGGCTACCACCTTCTGGGGCGCGTTCAAATAGTGGGCGGCTGGCCGCCACAGTGATCGCGCCCACACCGGGGCCCCATACGGGGCCATGGACCGCACGACCCCCACGTAAAGCCTCCGGCAGTTTGGCCCCTTCAGGTTGGGCAAGAGCCGCTTGAAGGCGGCCCCGGCCCGTTCCAGTTTGAGAGCCAAACGTCGGAAGTGCTTGACGAAGTTCCACTGGCTGTCGAGGACGAGACTCAGGTATCTCATTGTTGTCTCTACGCCGGTGTGAACCCCTTTTATCGCTAGTTGGGATCCCGAAGGCGGCCCGTTCCAAGGCCCATGAAAAGACATGGCCTCGGACTTGTGCAATGCCACCTCGAGACCCAACTGCCGGATCCTCTCCACGACTATCGCAACCCCGCGTGTCGTCGCGTCGGCTGCCGCCTGATGCGACCTCCCCTGCGCCAGGACTAGCGTGTCGTCAGTGTAGCAATCCACGCTGATTCCATCAGGGAGATCGGCCCGCAGCACCCAGTCGTAACCGATGTCCCACAAGAGCGGCCCCAGAACCGATCCCTGTGGGACACCGCACGACGGGCCAATACCACTAAGCCACCATTGCTCACAGCTCAATTGAAGTGCAAAATCAAGATACTCTAAAATACTCTAGAAGAAAAACAAAGAAGGTCCTACACATAGGTATACAGTTACAATAACATAAATCATTTTTGAGCACCGTTAGAACATTCTTTTGATACATGCGAAGATAAATAGAGCTAATAAAACCAAATCGTAAACCAACGAAGAAAGAATCGCCCATTTTACCTAAAATAGTGTAGATAGATAAAATGACTCGAAAAGTATTTACGTTTTAAAAATCTCTTTCTAAGTGGATTAATCATGAATATTCAAGATCCGTCTCAACTGTCCTCTTACAGTAACATTTTAGCCTGCATCATCCCACTGCTTAAGGCATCTATCTCCCTAATGACTTCCAGCTCTTTCGATCCAGGGCTAAAGAGGACCACCGATCATTTGTTTTCTCATTCACATATTCATTCACTTATTCTTTA
Organism: Globia sparganii; assembly: GCA_949316385.1. Classification (NCBI taxonomy): domain Eukaryota; kingdom Metazoa; phylum Arthropoda; class Insecta; order Lepidoptera; family Noctuidae; genus Globia; species Globia sparganii. The sequence continues at coordinate 15,564,504 of OX438653.1, read as the reverse complement.
CCTATATTTTAATAAAATGTTTAATAAATACAATCTGGTCAACAATTCGTAGATCAAAAGAAATAGGGAGATAAAGGAGGTAATTTCCAATAAAAATCTTTCTACAGTATGGCCATAATTCAATTGCCCTAAAAGTTATGAATATTTTTGTATACCGAGTTCTTTTACAATTAGACTAATTTAGAAAAAAAAATAAAACAATAAAACAAACGGTGTTGTATTATTACTAGGTAATGTATCAGCACTATAAAAGTTCTTTTATAGTGCTGATACATTACCTAGTAATAATACACACATTGCGGCTCCGGGTACCAAATATCGTAGAAAATATTTTTTTTTTCCAAAAATTTTGAAGCGTTACAAAAAATTATTTCTCTCTTTAAAGGCGTTGAAAATGACCTCCTTTATCTCCCTATTTCGTTTGATCCATGACTTTTTGACCAACCTGTTTAATTTTATACATCTACAAGTATATCAAATTATACAATCCACTTAAAAAAACCGCATGAAACTGGGCAATACAAACAGACTTCATTGCAGACTACATTGTAAATTCGCATTGAAAAATCTCTATTGACACTTAAACTGGGAGCAAAGCTGGGGGTTAATCCTAGTAATATTTTACTACATGTTATTTTTATAATGTAACTAAACTGGGAAATATGAGTAGGGAATTTATGTGTTGTAAAAATGTTATGTGTGAGGCGATTGGGTCACGCACGGGGGGCTATAAGACTGGCTACGAGTTTTATTAACTGTTTGGATATGTTGTGTCACCGTAAAACTAAAACGACCCTTACGTCGTTTGGGATATATTGATAAGGGACATCTTTCTTGCTTCTTTGGAATTTCTGATACACACGGGAATTTCAATCATAATATGATTGAAATTCCCGTGAAAGAAAAACATAATATGTTTTTCTTTTGCGAATGTCATTGCACTTTACAGGTACAGTTTCATATTTTATTTTGACACAGCGTAATTCGACTTCCTCGTTGCTCTAGTGGTCGCAAGCGCCGCTGCTGGTCCTAGCTTCAGTTCCCGGGTCGGGCAAAATGTTATTGGGGTTTTTCATCTGGAATTTCTAAGTAGTAGCTCGGAGTTTGGATTTGTGGTCCTGGTGAATCGCAATAAGCTGGCCCCCTGTTTCATGGGACTTAAACTTATCTGTCAAAATAATATGAGTGTACTATAGATATACCTCTGTCTTACCCTTCGGAGAATGTAGGCGTGATATTATGTGTCAAGACCAATTTAGTTAAAAATATGTTTCATTAAAGCATCAACAGGAAACTAAAACAAAATCTGTGATATCGTGTCACCCATATTATAAAAACACACGTTGCGCAGAATTAAAGAAAAACATAGGACACGTCAGCCGCATATCATGCCGTGGGAATTGTGTCAACCACGGAATTCAGTTACTATGATTTTTGAGGCTATACTGGATTATTTTCCAATCACTAGCGGAATTTTGTATGGTCACACTGTTTATGCAGTATGAATACCTAAAACAGATTTTAAAAAATAACAAAATTTTGACTTTTAAATAAGGCAAATAATGTTAAATCTCAAAAATAGCTATTGTTTTTTTTTCCAAACTTATGCGCTTAGGCAGTCCGTTAATTTGAAATGTACTTAAGAGTCCCTATCAATTTCGCGGGGTGAAAACAGAAAATCAGTTTTTTTTTGCACAATTTTCTCAACAACCTTAAGTTATCTACATTTTTTTTTTAAATACACAGTTATTAATCACCTCTTTATCTAGTAAGTCTAAGAATTTCAATTTTAGTAAACGAACGATCAAATTTAAGTTTGTAAGGCATCATTTAGATATTTTACTACAATTAAATAAGTAGTCAAAATAAAAATATAAACATTGATTTTGGTAGATAAATACCTTAAATTTTAAAATATTTAACACTTATTATTATTTTCAATAAATTCTTACGCGTTGACAAGGGTTTTGCACATGATTTTATTGGGTTTTTTCAGCGTGATTAACATTTTTTTTACAAGTACTAAATCATTAAACTTTAAAAAACAAAATTGTACACTTACTAATATAATATATGCCCAGTATTTATAATTTTTTTTAGATTGTTATTTGCTGCCAGTAAGTTATGAAAGTAATTGAAAAACATGGTGTTTCGTGCTTACGTAAAAACATGTGTTAGATTTTTATTTTTTCTAATTTTTATTGAGTAGTTATCAAAATTTAAAATTGTACACTTACTAGATAAATAGTTGATAAGTAACTGTGTATTTAAAAAAAAACTAGTTGACTTAAGGTTATTGAGAAATTTGCACTCAAAAAACTTGAATTTTCTTTGTATGTTGATTAAAATATAATTTGCGACCGTAACAAATATGGTTTTACAGAATAATAATAATTAGAATCTTAAAATAATAATAATATGTACATGTATAAAAGAAGGGAATAGGGCATCAAAATTTTTTGATGTTTTATTTAAGAAAACCTATAGGGTATCACTTTCTAATGTGAACTTCACACGCTTGTGATATTTAGAGGTCCTGTATTATTTATGAACGTAATCCGACAGTAATTTGGGATCAAAGTCAAAAGGCTCTTTAATAACGGGTTCTTCACGCGTTGAAAACTACAAATCTCGCAATCACTGCCGGTACCCCAAAATAGAATGAAACAAAACTCATAAAAGCGATAGATGACTTTCGAATATTTCTGCAGGATGTCATATATATTCTGGATGCATTGTGTTGTTGGAGCAAACTGCCAATATATCTCAATTATCGAGCCGTTACGCTTCAAACACAAAATGTGAAAGATATTATGTGATTTAATGCATAAATTGGATTTTAAAATGTGTAGGTATATACTAGCGCTGGTGTACTAGCGGCCTGTCCCGGCTTCGCACGGGTGGACCTTTATTTTTTAAACATTTTATTTTTTTCTTGCAATTAAAAAGCTTATATTAATCAGCGATAATGTAGCATTCAAATGGTGAAAGAATTTTTAAAATCGCTCCAGTACTTTTTGAGCCAATTCGTTACAAACATACATACAAATCTTTCCTCTTTATAATATTAGTATAGATGAATAAAATCTATAAGCATATGTACCACATGATTGAAATGTATACCTAGGTATGTAGTACGAATACAGCAGCAGCGATGCAGAGCAGTAGTGGCACAGTGGAAATGGCCGCTTAGGAGTTGGTCGTGGGTTCGAACCCAAGCAGGCACTTTGTGTAAATTATTTCATGACCACTGCTCTCAAAACGTGAAAGAAAACGTCGTAAAGAAACCAGAAGGCCAATTCTCGTAATTTAAAAAGTTCAAAATCTGGTCGCAGTCTCATCTCGGCAACAAACAAATGTCAAAAACTTGTCAAAATGTAAGGAAATTAGAAGTATTTTTTGACAGATTGAGACTGAGATCAGACTGTGAACGTTCTTAGAATTACGAGAATTGCCCCTCTGCATGTCGAAGAACCAAAAATTCGAAGACACGTGACATCTGCCAACTCGCAACCCGCGTAGTAGTTTATAGCCCACTCCCTCGCACCGAGGAGGCCTATTCTCCAGCTGTAGGAACATCATAAATTACAAATAAATAAAACTTAAGGGATTATACAAATGTGCAATCAACAACGTTCTCCACAGTAATAGCGATAAAGTAATGGTATAAAGTCGGACAGAATAGTAAGTAAGTTACATGAAGTTAAATACACATAAAGTATAGCTACTTCTAATGAACACTAGAGAGATCTAAATATTATTGGGTTTTTTTTTATTATACCAAATAATATCTTTCTACAGAAAAATGCATTTAGCACATGATTCTAGAACCCCTCTAGGTTCGTCGGTTATAAAAAAAAATTGTTGTTATAATTTGACCGCGTAGGTATTATGGTCATAGCACACATCAACTTGGAAAGGGATCGTAACCGTATCAACTCGATCCATTCAGTATTCTTTGTATGACACTCCCTTTTTTTTTTTTTTTTTTTTTTTTCCGCTGAGAAATGCTATTACGCATGCCCGCTCGTGGGGGACGAGACGGGGTATGTGGGACTCCCTGTCGGAATGACAGTATACCCACTAAAACTCAGCGGTGTTCCCGCATCGCCGTGATGGGAGGGTCATGGGAAACCGGTTCAACCTTTACTTCCACAACCCTCCCGGCGCATGCCCGCCTAATTGGCGGGCCCCGCGTGCCCCCCAGGTTGGGGGGCTACGGGAATGGCCGGGAACACCTAGTCATTCCCGTCCGACACTGGTGGAGGCCTGTGCAATGCAGGCAAGGGTGCCCCCACACCCGTTACCTGCTGGCCCCCACCTGGGAGGAGCCGAAGATGACGGTCATACTGACGTCTTCTTCGACCCCTCCTCCGCCTTCGGAGCGGCGCCGCGTCGGGATCGTCCTCCCGCGCGCGCTCCGCCGCCTCCTTCTGGGACATGACGTGTTCGCAGAAGGAGGCCACTGCTGCCCAGCACCTCTCGTCCCCCAGCATGGCGTTAACCAAGCCGGGGAGTGAGAGGTCCGGCCCGATCACCGCGGTGAGACTGCGGCGCGTCTCGGACCACGACGGGCACACCTCGAGGGTGTGCTGCGCCGTGTCCTCCGCCGCGCCACAGTCGCGGCAAGACGGCGTCTCCTCCCGTCCGATTCGGTGCAGGTACGATCCGAAGCAACCGTGTCCGGACAGCACCTGCACTAGACGGAAGGAGAGGAACCCGTGCGACCGCTCGAGCCAGTCTCGCAAGACCGGCCCGATCGCGTCGAGGGTTCGGCGGCCGAAGGCTGCGGTGGCGAGGTCCCCCGTCCAATGGACGACGATGTATGACACTCCCTACTGCAACGTACACTAACCGGAATCGTAACGTAATCGCCTCACCTCGGGACAAGCTCACGATCCGCGGTGCGGTGCGTGGTCAACTTGCAGTTCTCGCGCTCAGGGCTCGTCGTCCCCGCGCTTACGTCGCTCCGTACGCGAGCTTACGTCTCTTCGTACACCCTTGCTACTCTCACCCCTCCCGCAGCCTGCCTGCAGCAGCATCAATCAGCGGTCGGCGAGCCGTAAGCGCGGCGTCGCCTAACCGTAGCCGAGTCGACGTATCGAAGCTGCTGATCCGCTTTGGTTACGTACTTCCGTTAGGTTGACGCCTGTTCGACGGCGAGGCGAAATGCGAAATGGTGAGATCCCTTTCCGAATTGATATGTATGCTGTGACCTTTACTCTTTTCCATGAAACAGCAGACTTTTTATAAAACTGGTGAATAATTTCTACGCTAGGTGGTCTACAATATGTGTGCTGTGCGTTGTGTGCTGAATGCTTGATTATAGTTGGCGCACTGATTAATTTTTTTCCTGTAAAAACATAATATACCTACGACTTCTTATTATGTTCATGTACTTTGTACCTACGTCTAATTGGCTAATCCATGTTCCATTGTTAAGCAGTCGACGTTACAGGCTAACGAGGCGATGATGAAGACAATCAGAAACTAAGTAATTTACATAACTTACTTGTAGCTGCAGCCAATATTACGCATTAGTTCAAGCCTTCTATTTTGTGTAAGGGATGCTATGTTCGGGTTGACACATTCTTAACGGCAGCATTTTTAACCTACTGTAAAAACAGGAGGAGGTTCTCAATTTGGTTGTATTTTTTTTTGTACAGACGCCAGCACATCAAGCTACCCGAAACTGTCAAATGTTTCCAATCAACTTTGAACCTTATACTTTAGCGATAAAGTTGAAAATCTATTAAAGAAATTTGACAGATTGTAGTAGCTTGATGTGCTGGCGTCTGTACAATAAAGCCGACTTCTTGCAGTGACTAACTGTCAGTTTTCATTCGGCTCGTGTCGATCTGGGTCTACCCTCGTTAAATCATGTTCTGATCAGCTCGGCACAATTCAAGCTAACCCGAGCGACTTTTTTCCGAACATCTTCTTCCTAATCGCTCTCTCACGGCTAAGAATCGTGTTTTGTAGTAATAATTGTTTTTTTTTGTTAAGTATTTTCTGGTGTACAATAAAGTATATATAAATAAATAAATAAATCGTGACTCCTCTCGTGAATATGTCACCAATTCTACTCCATCTGTTTCGGTCAGTGGCCTAGTAGAGCGTGGTGCTGATCGGTATCTCGAGTTGTTCGGACATTTGATCCGACCACCGTTTAGGGCTTCGGCCTTTCGGTCCGAACTTTGGGCTTCTCGAACGTATATAATATCTAAATACATATATTTGATTTTGCCGCCCAGCTGTGCCGAATCATCCCGAGTCAAACACGTGTGTAGCACCCCTAAAAGTACAAGAAAAATTCCTTTAGGAAATTCTATATAGGTAGCAGTCAGGAGACCGGATTTGTGCCCGGTAAAAGGCCACAGTTTCACCCTCTATTACGAACTTAAAACATAAATGTAGATTCACATTTCATTTAATTTTCTTTTGTAGATTGGATGTGGATGTGATAGTTCTTCGCCTACCCTTTCGAAGACTACAAGCGTGATATTATCACGTCATGTCAAACAAATTAAAATCTCGGTTTTTCGAAGCATTGTCTAATTTACCGTAGCTATTTTACGCAGATCAAACTTTCTGTTGACAAAATTTATTCATGACGTGATCCCTCGTAAATACATTTGGGGCTTTATTGTTGTAATGAATTTGATATGGCTTATGAAAACAGACTTATCTTTTACTCTATTGTGTTAGTTTATTTTTAAATGGTTGTTTCATTACTTTTTGGTATGTTATGATTTACTTTTTGGTGGCGACGTCTTTTCGTGGTCTTAGTTGAATCTGACAGGTAGTGCTCATAACAAAACGAAGCCAGCAAACCAGCTCAAGGCACTGCCGCATCTTTTGTCAAAGTTACCGCGTGTTTAAAATTAAAATACGTGGAATCACTTTGAGGTTAATATTCCATTTTATTTCCAGTTGATCACATTGTAATTTTAATATTACACATTGTTTTTTGCTCACGGTCGCTGTTTATCGAACGAGATACCATTCAAAGACATTGCCTGCGTAGTTGAAATTAATTTTGTTCGATAAGTATTTCAAATATTGGTACCTACCTTTATTATTCTACAGCAAGAGATAGAAAATTTGAAAATCCTGAGTCAACTTTGAATACCTACCTAATTTCTCACAGAACCAAGAGATCTTCCGAAAAATTCTAGTAAAATCAGTTTCCTTTTTAAATTCTTTTGTATTGTCTCCTGCAGTACCGCAGAGGTGAAAAGCGCGAGCTAGCACATATTTCTTCGCGCTTATTTCACCTACTGGCTTTATACAAAATTGATACAATAAATCGGGAACTAACCCAGTAGGAGGCAGGCGGCACCGCGGCGTGCATTCTCTGCAAGTACATGCAGATTTCAACGTTTTGTTCTTTACTTGCGGTCGCATTCCACGATCAAATTGAAAATTCCGACCGAATCTCTATGGTACTGTGTGATTCTTGTACATAGATAATGACGATGCACATTGTACTTTTTAAAATAATTTTTAGTAGTTTCATTCTTATTTATGCCCAGTATTTTACAAACATTTATTCAATTTAGGGATAACAAAATAACTTAAAGCTTAAACGACTTGTCTTTAAAGTAGATAAAAATTCGAAACGGCATTTTAATTAAAAACAGCTCTCGTAAAAATAATTTAAATATAAGACAAATTACTTTGAAGTATTTTTAAATATCTCAATGCAGAATTTATTTATAAAACCTGCATATTAAAATTTAAAACATTCTGTAAGCGTAAAATCAATTTCGCTTCCAACTATTACTTCGCCGACCACAAATTGATAATAAATAAAACCGCTTAAAAAGTTTTAATATGAGGAAAGAAATTTATTCACGGAGAACATGTCCTATCAAAATATCTCGGGCCACACGTTATGTCGGCACATTCTTCTCCTAAATTGAAATTCTCGAACGCTCGCCCTTCGCAAGTGGGACGGGTTCAGAGCCAAAAGACAAATACTTTGAATGTTCGATTAATGTGATCAAATATCATCTTTTCTTTTTAACGGTTTATTTTATTAAGCTTTTTCTGTGTATTTTTTTGCGGTTGTCCTTTTGAGGATAATCTGATATTAGAATATTCGAACAAAAATGTAGTAAATTGACTTAAGAGGATTCCTATATAAATAATAGCCGATTTTGATAAAGCGAAGGTTTATAAAAAGAAATAAGTAGTTACTAGATAGGTATAACCTTTCTATAAAAATATCCAATTATTTAAATATTAAATTCTAGAACCTTCCAGAGATCCTTCCATTACCATTTAAATAATCGTTTTTTTTTTTTTTGTGAATTGGGTGAATTTAGAATATCTACAAAGACAATAATTCTAGACTTTCACAGATAGGTATATTTCATGTTAGTGATAATTTAGGTGTGCCATGAATTTGTTAAAATTTATTATATCGTTCTCTTCACTTATAGGAGCCGTATTTTATTTTTCTTGCCTCTGTCAAGTTATTTTGTTTGTAAATGATAACAGTTTCAAAAATCTTCATTCATTGAATTTGTTACAATGATTTTATTTGAAACAATTGCCTGTCCCCTTCAATTCCAAGCTCTGCATATTTTGGTTTGACACGTCCATCAACGTTTGCTTTTATCGCGACGTTTTTCCTTGTATAACAAAATCAAATAGATCGTTACAATATTCGAATAAAACAATGATCTTTTGTTTTTATAAGAGTTGAAAACAACATTTTCTGGTCAAATATTACAAGCATTATTTAGATTTCTTGATTCATATTGGCATCTTTGTCTAGCAGTAGACGTCTTTTGTGGAGTTATAAAATTATGATTATTGAATCTCAAACTCAAACCATTTATTTTAATTAAACCATTTACAGGCACTTTTGAAATGTCAAGAAGTCAGTCAGTCAGAAATATGAAGCTAGTTGCCTATTCCAAAGCGTAGTAGGTACATATGGAGAAGAACGGGGAAGAAACTCCATGGACAGACTTTTAAATTATATTCTTTCAAAAATATTAGTTAGATCATCAATGTTGACAACTATCTAAAGAAGACGTACCCGTTAAAAGCGTCCAGAGTACAGCAAATAAAAAAAAACACTAAAATAATTTTCATAAGCAATGACAGCTAAGAGATGGCCAGTCCCAACTGAAGGGGCCGTTCACGGACATGACGCATGGATCACCACCATTCAACTCAACAATTTTGAAGGGAGCTAAATCTATTAACTAAAACTGTTTATTTCAGTTTTTCTATGTGTGGTAATAGTATTGAACTACACAGATAGACTGATCAAGAACTCCATGTAAATAAAATCTGCGAAAAAAAACACGGATGACGTCAGCAGATCCAAATTCGAAAAAAACAAAAACATGGCGGGATTAGAGAAAAAAAAAATCACGATAAACGGAGGGATAAGAAAGGATGTGTTTTGTGCCAAGTGCTCATGATTGTAGGAAAGAGGAGCCTCTATAGCCTTATACATTGATCTGAGTGGGAACGTACGGCTTGTTTCGTAGAACATCCTTTGAGGCGGTCGGGCGGACGAGCCTTTGAACGGTGGCCCGGGTGCATTTTGATAGCGGTATCGATTTTAAACAGTGAATAGATTTTTACTTTAGTTCTTTTAGTTTCCTTTAGTGTGTGGGCGCTTTTGTTCGAGGTGGCATAATATGTTTACCTACATGTATATGCATACAGTGCATTTTTAGCTCCACGGAGTTTTTGCAACGGATATGTTTTTCTGAATGTGTCTTTAAATGTAATTATGAACCCTTAAAAATAAGTTGACGTATTTTTTTTTCATTCATTTATCAGTTTTGCTTCATAAAATAAATAATTTCCCCCTGAAAAAGATATTTTCATATCTAAGGCTTCAAGTTTTTTATTGCCAGCGAAGATCTGTTTCAGTTTGGTTTAATAAATAAATCCCTACAAACTATTTGATTTCTGTACCTAAAACAAAAAGAAAAACAGGCATAAAATCAGATAAAGAAACCCTTGCAATATGTCTAAAAGCTTACAACTAATCAAATCGTATAAAGTCACCCTCAATCATAACTTCCTTCCTACACAGCGGGGTGACTATGAACCCCTTACATTTTTCATTTTCTCTCTATTTTGAATAAAATTACTGAAGTCAAGCTAACGGAAAGTAATAAATAATAGCATAGCTTCCGCATACATTCTAGACTCAAACTTTAAAAATGAGTTTCGGGGATGTACGTCGAATAAATTTACATTATTTTTTAGGTGTATTCAGAATTTTGTGGAGTTATTTGTCGTGACGACGAAAATTCGCGAATAGGAAGATGAAGCAATTATTCAGCTTAGTCATGCATTGTATTTCCGCTCATTAGGTGTATATTTATTTAATTTACAACGGCTGGGGGCCGACGATAAGCTCCGGAGCGTGCGCCTCTGTGACTTCGTCGACTGAATAACAATGCAAACGGACGTCTAAAATGCTGCTCCTCTGTTATGCAAAAGAAACGGGGAAATTGTATTATCTGGCGGTATCGTTACATTTTAGAGGCACTGATCTGGTTGTCGATGATAAATTGAAAAGGAATTCGCTTAAAACAATTTATGGTTAGAATTAATTTTAACAATGAACGGCACTTTTTTAATGCTTTGTTTCATAAATATGGTTATAGTGGTAGTGTTTTCCATATAGTTCACCCATTATTATTTAACTCACATGCATACTTACATTATTTCTAAAATTAATTGTAAGAACTCATGCCGCCTGTGATACGGGTGTATCCTAGTACAGGCAGCATACTTTTTAATACCTAGATAATATCTAAGATTTATACTGTAATATACCATTTTTTTATTTTTGGTTTATATTTATTATTATCTTGAAGTATGATTATCTGCTAGCAATCTTCTTTCTGTTCATTAAATCTGAGTCTCAGGTCCATAAAACTTCTCAATAAAACATACAAACATTAATTCAGAAAATTTCAGACGGCGAAAAAAGTCCCTAATTGTACCTGGCGTGAAAAACAAACCCTCGCTAATCATGTGCCGTGGCAAATACAATTAACTCAAATTAAAAGCGCTTTGTTAATAAACAGAAGTGTAACAACGTTAATCTGAGAAACAATGAGATTATGAGAATATTTTTCAAACAATCCTGCCCTTATAACTTTTCGGTGGCGAGCCTTTCGCGCATACTAAAACAACGCGCGGAAAATTGTACCTGCGCTGAAATCGTGGAATTTTCATTTGTTAAACGTTTATTAGTATTTTGCTTTATTGCAAAAATGTGTCACGGTGAGTTTTTTTTTTTTTTTCATTATGATTTATTTGAAAACGAGAAAAGTGTAGAAATACAATTCCAGTTGGAAGAATATGAAAATATTTATAATTTAAATTTATATTTTTTTTTTATGTAATAACTATAATATCAAAAACTTTCTTAAAAAAAGCCTCAGAGCGAGGTAACGCCGCATGAGTCATGTTTTTTCGTGCGTGCAGCCAGCTTCATCGAATTATAACACGTTGTCACGTCAAAATATTGACATAATATAAAAGCTAAGTCTTAAAATAATAATATGTAAAGGTATATAAAAAAGGAAAGAATTATACAGCATCAAAGAATTCGTCCGCATCTTTGTAAACAGAAAAATGCCCAAAAGGCGTTACCACGTTGTATGGCAATGCTGATTCTTTGGCCAAAAATAGGCCAGCAGCCACGTTTCTTTGTATAATTTATAAGAAACTTTCCAATACAAAAAGTAGGTAAAATTAAGTACTTATTTATTTATTAAAAAGTAGGTACCTATCTAAACAAGATATTAAATAACAAAAAATCGTTTAAATTTTAGGGTAGCTTTAAATTCTATTAAATTGAAAGAACCTACAATATTTTAACCCAACTCTAAATTTTCAGCCAACGCCAAAAATTTGATTTTAACAACCTTTATATTTTCCAGTCTAGTTGCTCTACAACAGAAAAATAACTAATAAACCAAGTAAGCCCACTAAATTCATTTCGAATTGTGTGAGTTCGTGTACAGCATGTCGAGTGGACCCACGTCATAGGGAAGAGCAAAGTGGCCCGATAACCGCGTGAAACCGCGGCCTATCGCTTTTTGATAGCATCACTTTGCCGAACTTGCCATCTGACGGCCATTAGGTACGGGATATTGAAAAAGTGAGCCTCGCCGATCGAAACGGTATGTGTGACGTCATATGTTAGCACTTTTATCTAGATAAGATGGTTGATAATATTGGTTTTGAAGATCTGTTTTAGATCCCATTTTGTAAGTTTCATTGTATTTTTTTTTTGTTGTTTTTTTTTTTAGTTCCGTATCTCAAAAGTTTTCGAACCCTTATAAGATCACTTCTTTGTATAACGACTGAAAGAGAGAAATCAGTGTGTAACTATTCATCTGATATAATTCCTTTTATTAAGGGGGTATATAGTAATATAATGTCCTAGAACCAAAATGTCGAATACATGAGACATCTACCAACTGGGCCCGCGTGATTATAGCCCACTTCCCTTCTAAGAGAGGAGGACTGTTTCCCAGCAGCGGGAACATTATAGGCTGACTAGTTTCTGGCCGCGACTTCGTCCGCGTGAAATTTCACCCTCTCCCCATTCACCCTCTTAGGGGTGGAATTTCAAAAAACCCTTTCTTAGTGGATACCTACTCTTCACAAAGAACACACCCTCTAAAATTCATGTCTCTAGGACCAGCGGCTTACACTGTGCGTTGATATATATCAGTCAGTCAGAACTTATATTTTATATAATATAGAAGTGTATTGAATTTCTGAACAGAATTTTTAGGAATACATGGTGTAACAAGAGCCTTCACGAAGCCGTTATCCAAGCATTCTGTAAATCAAACTTAGTAACTTTGTGCAAAAATAATTGCTGGGAACCGACTTTTATATTTGGTGTGAAAATTCGCTGTTTGCGGTGGTGCGCAATGTTACGAACGCAAAACATTGTGCTTATAGGTGCATGCAACGGTAAAGGAATCAAGAGGGGGGGGAGAGTATTTAAAGTTAAGTTACAATTTATAAAAGTAGGTTTTTAATTTTAAAAAAACATTTCTAAAAGTTGGAACTTCTATATCTCCGTAACCAGAAGTTTCCCAGGTATGGTCCAGCACCAAGAAATATACTTACACCCGGTATATTCTTTTCTCATAAGCAAAAATTACTGATATTTATACCAGATGCTATTTCAACTGAATTAAATTTAAACTCTCCGCCTTGCGATCGAAAATACATCGAGTGCTTTCCACTCACTAAAGCTTGAATTTCCAAATTTATTCACCTCAATTACCTGGCTGAACTTGATAGCTGCAATTTTGAATGTATTAAATTGGCTTCCACCAATGTACCTAATTGTGTGTTACACAGGTTATAAAAACAGCAGCTACAGATATGAAATACCTAAGTCGATGGAACAATTGAAGGAAAATATTGTTCAGACCAATCGTTTTCCTCGAATGACTGAGAAAAGAAAGTGTTGTTTTTATATTTATTTCATAAGTTTCAAGATGGAATCTTCCTAGTATTGAGTTATAAAACTATCAATATTTATCTCCATACATTCTGAAACGTATACCTATAACAGGCACTCTTTATACACGAACTAGCCGCCTCCGCGATTGCACCTGCATAACTCTCGATCCCGTGCACCGTGGCAATATTGGGATAAAAAGTCTAATATTTTCTCTTTATAATATTATATATAGTTTGACTCTTTTGTTCCGCTCTAAATTATCTTTTGTGTAGAGTAATAGATAAGCCAACCATTACGTATACATTCACATAAAAAAATCCTATATAAAATTGAGAAAAATATTCTAGCGAGTTGCAATTCCAAATAATCTTTCATAATATAAAAATTCCACAACTTTGGCAACCCTGCATAGGCGCTAATACAATAATAGTGGGCAAATTGGTTTGTTATCGATAAACATGTGGGTAACACGAATCACGTATAGTCCGGGCAACACATCATTTCCTTTGTAGGTCAATTTTGTTAATAATCAGAAGGGGAGGATTTATTGTGTATCGCGATTATCTTCATAAGAAGCCTTGTTTTGTAGGAGTTCTTTTGGCAGAACATTTACTTGGTCATCTATACATCTAATATATAAAATTCTCGTGTCACAGTGTTAGTTACCATACTCCTCCGAAACGGCTGGACCGATTTGTATGAAATTTTGTGTGCATATCGGGTAGGTCTGAGAATTCGCTACTATCTATTTTTCATACCCCTATTTTTTTTTTTTTGCAAAACGACGTTTGCGGGTTCAGCTAGTATTATTATAAATTGAAGTCGCTTTTCGCATCTGTCTGTGTTCACGTTGTTCTTCTAAACTACGCAACAGATTTTGATCCGGTTTTCGCCTTCATTTAGAGAATTTATTTTGGAAGGTTTATGTTTATAACATAATCAGCCTATAATGTTCACACTACTGGGACACAGGCCTTTCAGTGAGATGGAGTGGTCTGTAACCACCACGTCCACGTCCGTGCGGGTTGGTAGATGTCACAAATGTCTTCTAATTTTATTATGTTTAATACACTAATATTCTAGTTACATAATATTATAAAGAAATCAGAATGCTTTGTAAAAACCGTGCGAGGTAGAGGCGGATCCTGAAGCTGCTAAAATCAGCGGTATATTTGTAACCTGTGTCGGACTTCAATATTTTAAACTAGCTGTTCCCCGCGACTTCGTCTACAACCCAGGATGAAAAGTAGCCTCTGTCCTTTTCCAGGTCATGGTTTTCACATGTGCCAAATTTTATCTAAATCCGTTTAGCCGTTTTAGCGTGAAAGCGTAATAAACAAACTTACTTTCTCATTTATAATATTACTAGCTGCGCCCTGCGGTTTTACCCGCTTAAGTTTGATCCCGTGGAAATATCGGGATAAAAAGTATCCTATGTATTATTCTGATGTATAAACTATATTACTGTAAAGTTTCATCAAAATCCGTTCAGTAGTTTTTGCGTGAAAGAGTAACAAACATCCATCCATCCATCCTCACAAACTTTCGCATTTATAATACGAGTATTAGTAGGATTATTATAGTTAGGATTTGAAAATAGAGTCGTGCTACCATGATGATTATTGTGAACATCATCATCATCTGTCTAGCCTTTTCCCAACTATGTTAGGGTCGGCTTCCAGTCTAACCGCATGCAGCTGAATACCAGTACTTTACATGGAGCGACTGCCTATCTGATCTCCACAACTCATTTCACTACTGACTACCTGTAACGACTGTCAAAGATTCACGAATGCTATCCGAGGCACGGAGGGGTCCTGGTATGTAAAGATGGTCACCCATCCACATACCAACAGCAGTAAGCGAAGTTAAACCTGATCGATCGACCCGTGCGGCTTTAATTAATTAGCCACAAGCCCCTATCTTTTGTGATCAACAGACTGAAAATCGCAACCCATACAACCATTTCGGTTGTAGTGTAGAAACTGTTACTTGTTTGAATTTCTACACAGGTAACAAATATAGTAGCTGTGTCTACCTAGTGTTGACACCTCGACAAAAAGTGGGGAAGTTAAGAAACATAAAAGTGGTTACATTTTAGAAAAGATGTTTCATAAAATTGTAGTAACATTGTTACCAGTTTGTTACAGTTTTGAATGAACGATAATCGAATCATTGAACGATTAATGCAACTTAAATCTTACATCCATTTTACTTATATGTCAGTGTCATCAGCCATTACAAAATAATAAAATTATTTATTGTATGTTAAGGTAAGTTTTTTATAATTATTATAGTTAGTTACAAAGTGCGCAAGTTCGTTTGTCGAAGGAATTTGGAAGATAATTCCAAATAATATAGGCGCCGGCGATTTATAAAGAAGTAAGGTAAAATATTAACATTTTTGTTAATTTTGTGATAAGAAAAATTAATATTTCATAGGTGTCATTGTTGCTAATTAGAAAGTTTAAATTATTTAGATCTAATATTTATTTTAGGATACAATAATGATTGCAAAACATGTATTTATGTTGTTTTGATTTCAACTTAATTGTTTTTGTAAGGCTATCACAATGTTCAGTTACTAAGTCGACACAAAGTGTACTTATTGCTCGATCCAGTAACAAAATCTATTATGGCCGACGGAATAATCCGATGCCAGTGGTTCCACAAAAGTGGTGGTTCCAAACATGTATCAAGTAGGTATCTATGTGCAGTACATTAGGCAAACATTTATGTGATGAACATTTGTGTTTGCCTTGTTTCTAGATGTATTTTATCCTTTGATTATATACCTACTCACATACACCAGCGACCTCTTAAGAGGTCATTGTACTGATCATTATGAACAACTTTTACTATGGGACCAAACCTGAAATCGCGAAAAAAAAATCAGCTGTTCCCTACATTTTGACGAGATAGACGAAGATAAATGTAAGGAACAGCTGATTTTTATTTCGCGATTTCAGGTTTGGTACAATAGTAAAAGTTGTTTGTTATCATGAGTAAAACCATGTGTTTAAGTATCGTATACTAATTGCCAGTCACCATTATGTGTGTTAAAAAATATTTTTAATACCTAATGTATGAATCTGTGTTTACTTACTGATCTGAAAAACTACTAAGTGATTACAATCAAAAATAACAAATAATACTACATAAAATAAAAAGTTTTATTCATTTCCACGTTTATTTCCTACTAGCGACCCGCCCCGGCTTCGCACGGGTGCAATGCTGATACTAAATACACTACATTATACATATAAACCTTCCTCTTCAATCACTCTATCTATTAAAAAAAACCGCATCAAAATCCGTTGCGTAGTTTTAAAGATTTAAGCATACATAGAGACAGAGAAAGCGACTTTGTTTTATACTATGTAGTGATACTATACTATGAGTGATAATAATAAAGGTAGTGCAAGGATTTTACAACGTCTGTAGTGTTTGAACATTTGATGTTGTATTTCTAGTGGTTGATGAGCCTGATTGAACTGAAATTGGATCCGCAGATGTCGAAGTTCCACGATTCTGCTCCTTTGTTTAACTGCATGGAGTCATCGGTAATAAGTGGTTGTATGTCTAAAAGGTTTACTCATACTGTTAATTGTTAAAACGTACAAGCACTCAATTATCAGATAAATGTTTGAGTAACACTGAACTTTTTCAATGGGAATCAAATACTCTAGAGCTGTGTACTAGTTTCGACTATGTTACAAAACTAAGTTAATTAGTGTGCACATTTACTTGTAACTATTTATACACAAAGTTTAGTAACATTCTAGTAACAAAAATGTAGTCACAGTGTAAGCACTTTTGGATGGTTTTGTTCTTCATGTCATAATGTAGTAACAGTGTGGATATATTTACGAAACATTGTTACCAAAAGTTAGTCTGACACATTTTAGTCGCGAAGTGTATACTTTGTTACAATATTTTGAGGCTAAACTTCACGTAGGCACAAAGCGTAGTAATAATTACGACATTGCGACCAGTCGATTATTTTGTTACCGAAATTTTAGTCACCGCGACCGGATTTGGTTGTATGGGAATGGGAAAGCCCTCAAACAAAGCTCTTTATCAGACCTAAAAACTGACCAATTGCATGTCGAACTACGCGCAATAAAGATCTCCGTAGTTGAAATGATTTTATCCCAAGAACAAACTCAACATATTAGTTGAAAAACATATTCTCTCATATATTCTAACTAGATATGGGGTGTGATGAGCAATTTTTATCTAATTTCTTAAATAGCTTTAAAACTTTTTATTTTAACATTATAAAAAATATTTTTTTGAGACTCTCACAGTATGTCATTTCATTTGATAAGTCACAGGCAAAAATTTTTAAAATGCCTCAAATTCATATGAATTTGAGACATTTTTTTTGTCCCATCAGATTCGGAGCAAAATGGCTGTGACAAACGGACAGACAGACAGACACACTAGTAATCCTATAAGGATTCCGTTTTTTCATTCGGACCAACGGAACCCTAAAAAAACTTCGGAAGGGAACCCTAAAACTAAAAAGTTTATTTTAGATATCTGACAGATGTTTTTTTTTAATCAATGCTTTCTTTTCGGAAATTCATTTATATAAACCGATAGTTCCTTAAACCTTTTCATATTACTTATAGTTTAATTATTTTTGCAGTGTGTGAAAAAAATTCTGATGTATGGACACTTCAACTGCATTGGAGTCTCCAAAGTGTCCATACACTGCACTTCTGAGGAACTAAAACACGCCACGGAGGCCGTGATTGGCGTGGCCATCACCTACTGGGCCAAACTTAAGTCTTCTTCTTCTTCTGTTCCTTAATCCCAGTTCTATCTGGGGTAGGGTCTACTTATAAAGCAGCACCAGGTACTGCACTTTCATCTCCCTGTCGATATTAGACCACCATGTAACGGGGGTTCGTCCTCTTTTCAGGCGTTTCGTAGGGGTATTCAGGACCCAACTTAAGTAACACCATAAAATATTTTTACATTTGCCATCGACTCAAAAAGAAGAAGACGGCCACAAAAATGTAAATATTATTAAAAAAAAACAAACAGTTATCCAAATAACACTAACTTTCAATATTCAGAAACATAAATACACCTTCACCAGCCACGTATTGAAGGAAATATATTATTATTTCCTCTGTTAGCGCTCCCTAAGTAAAGATTTTCAGAAATTCGACCCTCAAGGATAGAAAGGTCTGTAATGCGTTCACGGACAGTATCGCCGGCTTGTTTATATTTATATAACTTTTGTCTGGGTTCACCTCCTCTCACCCCAAAATATCACATTTGTTCATGTTCACCCTCAATTTCTTTCCCACATACTTTGCTGAATCATTGAATCCTTTTTAGTCGGACGATGCTTTTGTATTTGTGCCATATTTTTTTCTATACAGATCACCTTTATTGCATTACGCATTATTACTTACCATTATAGCTGTTTTTTACACAAGGCGTAGGCAAAAGTGTACCTATAGACTTAGCATATCCACATTTGACCAGTTATCTTTAAATTCCATGTAATAGCGCTCACTCTCATAGTCCCATCGGACTATAAAAGTGAGGGAAGAGAGAGTACACCTGTGTCTGCGCACACACTTGCGCACTATAATATCTCCCGCGCCGAAGGCTACTTTCTAGTAGTTGAGATTGCCCGCCAAGGCCAAAATACGGTCTGGAGGAATATATAATAGCGGCCGGGACAAAATCAGACTTCGGGTTGCTACCGAGAAAAAGCATTACGCAGCTAATGCATTGAAGTTGATCTTGATCAATATTGGCGTAATATCTACCTTACGTTGCAGAATCGCGAACGCACCTAAATGGCGAGCAGTTCGCGAGCCTTGCATGAAATACGTCACGCTCACGAATTTAATTAAAATGTGCGATGTTGGTGCGTGCGTAGCTTTAGCGATGTTGCGCATAACTTGCATAATCCCAGATTTACCAGTGTACGCGCACCCTCAAAACGATCAAAATAACAAATACAAAACAGCAATCGTCAAAAATAATCCCTCACTATTGAAAATAAAAAGGTAGTAGCAAAATGGTTGGCACAGTAAATAATAAATGAAGACTAATGTAAATAAAGTACAGTCACGGCCATTTACATTACAGTTTTTATTCCTCCTCACTTTAATTGTTATACGGTTTATTCTAGCAGTTTCTTTTATTTATATAGACCAGGTAATTCGTTTACCCGTGAGAATAGTTTCAACACGTGCCGCGTCTAGACGAATTGACTGTAATGGACTTTGTGCCCGCCGTATCCGTGTGTTTACACAAAGAGGGAAATATTTATTGAGAGAGGTTAACGCTGAAATAGGTTCAACTTTTTTATTTTTTGAGGGTAGTTTTTGGAAACGGCTTAAAATAACGTTTGAGGCTTCACTGTGAGATTTTTAAGTGCTTCGTTCAGGTAAGTTATAAAGTAATAGAGGCATACTTGAAACTCCTGTTTTCCTGGCAAAGATTTATGTTGATATATCGTCGACCGCAGTTGACCAAACAAACAAACGTTAGAATAATATTGATGCAAATTAGCTAGGTACTAGAAAAATCATCAATATCAATAATATTCAAATGGAAACTCAACGCAGCCATAACAATATCATGATAAAGTTCTTGAATATTATTCTGGTGTACAATAAAGTATAAATAAATAAATAATCCTCCTATAGGCCTACTCCCTTTTGTGTCATGCTTCCCTGGTCTGTGCGGGTCTCATCCAGGTAAACGTAGGTAATGGCTAATTTGTTAGCCATCATCGGCATCGGCAGCCTTGTTCCACACACTGCTGAGTATAGACCTCTTCCCTTTTGTGCCATGCTTCCCTGGTCTGTGCGAGTCTCCTCCATGTAAACGTAAGTAATGACTAATTTGTTAGCCATCATCGGCATCAGCAGCCTTGTTCTATACACTGCTGAGTTGCGGCCTCTTCCCTTCCTCGGTCTGTGTGAGTCTCATCTAGGTCTTCCCGTGATCTTCTATAAACCGTTATTAATTACTCACCAGTCTTTCCAGCGTACCCAATTGACACCAAAATAGTTTAGAAGTTCAGTGTAACGTAATAAACTGCCAAAGATCATAAATAACAATAATATTTCCGGCTCATAGAGACCAATGGCGCAAAAGTAGCTGACAAATTGTTTCACGTCCACTTGGAAAACCATTAATTAACCCATTTTCTACCGTCACTTTACAAACGTTAGGAAATAAACTAGCAAAATGTGTAAGCTGTTAGCTTTTCTATAGTTTGTTACGTATTCAGCTAACTATTGTTTTCGTTCATTTTCAGGACTGCTATTTTAATTATCAAATGTTTTTCAGGTTTAGGTACTTTTTTAGAGAACACATGACCATTTCTAAACTTAAATAGACATAAATATTTATTTTTGGGTTAGAATGCTCATTTCAAAAGTAAATTAGCCACTTTTTCCGTATACTCATAGCTCAGGTACTGCTAGATACTGTTCATTAATTACTTTGTCCTACAAGATACATTGGATTTAGCATGAAACTACGAACGCGTGACATACATATGGATTCTATAACCAAAACGGCTAGCCCGTTTCCTACTAATATTTATAATCAAGCTGAACATACACTTCAAAAGTTGAAGCAAAAATTCTCTGGAAAAACGCAGCATAAAATTTTGAATACATTTTCAAATGCGCAAAGAATAGTAGGAATCTGTTCATATCAAAACTTAGTAGACGAGCGACCTCAGCAATTAAGTCACTCGAAATATTTAATGAACAGTGCTAGTTCCGCGCCGGAAATGACACTTAATCGGCTTAACTTCGCCTCAAAACTTACCCCGGGCAAACACCCCCTCCCAACCCATCCCCCAAACCATACCTACACTGCATCAAAGAAGTTGGAGAATGTGCAATTATGAGATTGTTTTAATTTAGAAACAATGTTGTTAAAGAATTTCCTTACTTCGAATGAGCTCTCTGAAACCCCAAACCAGAATTCTTGGTTTTCCCCCACATTGTTTCTCCGTTATTGCTTACTGTCGATCTTTAATTTATTTTTCTCTAGTTAACAATTTTCCTTCGGAGATGTTTGCGTTCACTTTGCTTATTCCGTTGAGTTCATATATGCTTTGTTCACATAGATTATCCGTTTTATAGAAGAAACTGAGCACTTAGGTTTTAATATTTTAGATAGCAAAAGTTTGTTAGGTAAGTTTAGGGGTTTTAATTAAAATTGTTTTATGAACCACACACTTTTGCTTCTACTTCGTTGTTTTATTTGATTAAATTTCTATTTCAATGACTAACAGAAATCAATGTTAAGTTTTATTGCATTTTATATTTTTTTATTGTGTTTTTTTTTTATAAAATAGATTCACTGCATGAATTTCTTATACTAAATTAGCTAACAAACTATTAAAATAAAAATATAATAACCTAACCTAAATAAAACTATTACAACTAAAATATGGCGTCAAAAAATCATCTGCATCGCTGTCGACTGGTAGGTAATGTACCCAAGAGACTGGCGGGATTGCCACATTGTATGGTATTGCTTAGCCTCTATCCAAGGTAAAAGCAAGCCCTTGGGTCACGGGAAGTGTCAACCAGCAATTATTTTAATTTAAGTTAAAAATAAAATACAATGAAAACTATTTTGAAATAATTGTATCCCAAATAGGAACTATAGCAGTTTTATATGAATAAATGAATAAGCCAGACGAATGTTTATTTCTAACTGTACCTACATCTGAACCTCTCTAAATATACTTGAACAACAATAACAAGGGTACAACATCTCGGAGACTTCGACGTCCGAAATAAAGTTTGGGCCAACATTTAACTAGTTGGAGCAAACAAATCCGGAGTGCGACTCTAGTGGCGCGAATTGCACTCGGGCCGTAGACCGGCCGTCTAACTTGTTCGTAACGACTTCAAAAACGTCTAGGAAAATATTTGTTTTGCCAACCAAGATACGAGTACACAAGATCTGATGCCATGTCTCCTTAGATGTATTGTTTGTGGAACTTTTATTGCGGATGATGTTCTTGTATTTGAATAATGCTGACTGAAAAAGGAGGTAGGTAGAACTGCGGGGTAATTGCGGAACACACTGTCCATCACAATCTGAATCATTTTCATATTGCTAATCCATTGCTTTCATATATTCGAGAAATTAGAAAAATAACGCAATGAATGTTGGTGAACTGTCAAAATGAAAGCCATTGCTACTTATAGTGTGTTCCGCAACTACCCCGCAGTTTATTATTATTTATGTTTGATGACAACCATTAAATACAATGAATTTAAATTCTAATCTTACTACGATTATAACGACACCTGCAATTTAAAACATTGTAACTCACTTTTTAATGAAAAATCATTGCAAGTCATAAAAACATATAAAATACATAAGTAAACAACATATTAGTCATACAGCAAAGTAGATAATCCCTTTTTACTTATATTTACAAAATTGGAAGACGCTAGGAATTTATAGGAACAAAGTGAGAATATGTTGAATGTTTACATCGCTATCCTGAAAAGTAGTGAAAAATGAGTTACAATGTTTTAAATTGCAGGTGTCGATAAGTAATAATATTTTTTATTTACAAAAAGTAATCATTTATAATCCGTTCCTATCTTAAGTAAACTACGCTCCATCCCATTCCAGGCTCCTCTAATAAAAAACCCCAGCAATGAAAATAAGAAACGTAAAACTCGTAAAAGGAACTCAAGTTAGAAATCTAATCTACCGCCAGTACTTATCAAGTTGTTAGAGATAACCTCTGATTGAGATCCGCCGACAGCCGTAAGTGGCGCGAATCGGATTCCCCTCAGCGACAATAGCCGATTTACCCACTGATCCACTCAGTGATATCATAAGTTGATTCGTCTATACATGGCAGGGATGGCGAACCTTTGGCATACTAGCCAAGGTAGTCGACAGAAAAATAGTGTACAAAAGGATTGAAGGGACAAAATGAAATACATTTTTTTTTTTTTCATAATAGTTCAAATCTACAATTTTATTCCAAGGGCCGTCTGCACTGCATATGCGCTTTAGCGTTAAACATTTTAATCTAAAGGAACAACAAAGAGCTACAATTTGAGACAAAGAAATTATATTATTTGAACTATTATAATGAATTCTGTCTCAGCTATCTTGGAACGAACAAGCTCAGAAGATGCCTAAGGCACTGGAACTCCTACGCATCGACGAAACACAGCAGGCTGCTTGTCGCCGGACTCCGGTGCGAGGGTGGTCCAAACCGCTAGGGCGTAAGCCCTACCACCGCAGGGGAAGAATTGACCGGTCAAATAAGGTGTTAGGTGTCACTGTGCAAGATGCGCCGAGCGCTCGCTTCAGTTGAGTAACTGGCGGAACAAACAGCGCTACACGAGGAGGTTCATGCATCCCAAAAAGATTCGTGCGATTCGTGGTTCAAGCAGACCTAAATTTATTCGTCTTAGTACTCCTCCTTATAAAAAGATTTTAAGTACAGTCCATTCACAGTTATTTTGCCTTTGATTTTGCATCACTGTCACATTGCTCTTTATACTCCTTGTAATAAAGTTGCTGTTAGCTTGCTGCCACTGACTAGTCTGTTAAAATTAAAAGGTTGCTATGGAGCTGCTACTGTCAGAGGTAAAAAACTGTGCACGGAGTGTATATGAACAATTATTTATCCATTTGCGGAACGTCATTAGCAAAATCTTTTTCCTCTATTGTCACGCAGATGTAAAAAGGTTCGTCGTCTCTGGTCTAAACCTCGCTCGAGGTCCCCTAAACAAATGTATCGAACGTAACTGATTGTTCGGGTAATTTATTGAGGATGTTAATGTGATCCCTTCTTGACATATTGCTTACGTATTATTTTGTAAGTAGTACTTGAAAGGTTTTATTTTTTGGAATAAAGAAACGATTTTTTTTTTGTGTAAAGCTAATGGCGGCTGATAAGTATTCATTGTTTATGATCTTGTTATCAAAATTACGCTATTTATGTAGGCTTGAATTCTATGGTTTTGGTAGAGTTTCAATACCTATAGATTCCAATATTATTAATTTAACGAACCAATGAAATTTTAATGCTGCCTGAAGCAAAAATAAAATCATTAATCTTGAGAAACTAAATAAATCATCCATATTAAAAAAAAACATAGAGCTGGAAACAATTGTTTCCATGTTTCCTTGTGTCTTAATGAGTACAATTTTTTTTATAAGTATGTTTTGAATTATTTATGAAATTATCTATGCTAAGCATTGATGATAGGAATAAAAAAACTTTTTAACAAAAAAAACAACCGACTTCAAAAAAAAAACACTACAAAGTGTAAAATAACTTTAATTTTAATTTCGGAAGTCGGTGTCTTTGGTTTTGTATTTACGTTTTTGCCACCGACTTCCAAAATTAAATTAAAGTTATTTTACACTTTGTAGTGTTTTTTTTTTAAGACGGTTGTTTTTTTTGTTAAAAAGTTTTTATTTTTTACTTTTTATAGTCAGAGTGCATCTCATGACAATTCCAATAAGCCCAAACACGGCTAGAATACATGGTTTTATTACGAAGTTCCGGTACCTACCTTCCAGCTTCATCATCAGATCGGTTTGATGGTACCATTTTCGTCAGAACCATTTATTTAAATTTGCTTCGTCATAGTCGCTTAACTATCTTAATCGAGATATCTTATCGCCACCCGTGAAATACTTATTATCATTGAAGAGTTCCTGTGGCTATCTGTGGTCTCCTTCATCAGTTCCACTTCACCAAATTATACTTTTTGAATGCAAATGCTTGACATGTTGATGAAAATACCAAAATTGCTATATGTATGCCTATAATATTTGAGGAGTTCCCTCAATTCCTCATGGATCCCATCATCAGAACTGGATTTTGACAAGAATGGGACCAATCTGGAAGCATATCCTTTCAAATAAAAAAAAATCCAAATCGGTTCATAAATGACGGCGTACTGAGGTAACAAACATAAAAAAAAAAAAAAAAATACAACCGAATTGATAACCTCCTCCTTTTTGAAGTCGGTTAAAAATATTACTCGTTGTATTAAAGCAATTTTATTATATTATTTTTATAGGCTTTTATGATTTTATTGTCGTTTAGAAATAATATGTGACGAAAAATCATAGGTAAAAAAGAATCAATAATTATTAGGTACTAGCGGGGCCCGCCGTTTCACCTGTGTTAGATTAAATCCCGTAAGAATTTCGGGATAAAAAGTATCCATTGTGTTAATCCTGGTTATAAACTATCTGTGTGCCAAATTTCATCCAAATCCGTTCAACGGTTTACGCGTGATACATCCAAACATCTTCACAAACTTTAATTTATAATATTAGTAGGATTTTGCAATATCTTACAACACTTTATCATATTATTATTATGGGTACAAGGTTGCGGGTAGGTTAGTTTGTTATGTTTATTGTATTCAATAATCGGGGTGACATATTCTTTATAGAAAAAACCCTGTAAATAAATAAAGATTAAAAAAAAAAAGAATTAATAAAATAACCTACCTTCCTACACACACTGTAAGGGCAATCGACGCGCAAACTAGTACCATAAATTCAGCACAAAGTAGGAACCCAAAAAAGTATACCAATCAATACGCATGGAACAGCTGATTTTATTTTTCATGGCATTTCAATATATTTTTCAAACATGAACTCAAATAGAAATACAAAAAAAAACCTTCGCCGTAACTCAAATTAATACACCGAATTCTATGAATAGGGACGTTTTAAAAGCAATTTCTGTAAAAGGACGTCGAATATCTCCGAACAAGGCACAGTAATGCATCCTTTGCCTCTGGAACAACAACAATAGGCATAATTCACGGGTAGCGTTCGCTCAGTGGAGAGCCCCAACGAAATCACTGAACCAAATTGCAAATGAAGCGCCTGCCTAACTCTAGTAATACCGTATATCAGATCTTATAGCTGTGCTACGTGTTTGCTCGCATAAGTGATTAATATTCGACTTTATTGCACGATCTAGGAATGCTAAGGATTTGTTTGGTGTGTGTTTTGTTTTATTTTAACCTACAAGCGGAGAGCCCGATGGGATTTACCAACGTCAAAATGACGAACGTCCATATAAACTTTCATCCTTGATTAAACCTCTTTAGTACATCCCGTATTTTCAAAATTCCTTCCTTAGTGCTTCTTTTCGTTATTTAAGTTTCAAAATAATCTCAAAATATCTGCCATCTCCGATTACCCAGTTAAATTTAAAAAATCCTCCCTTATTGCTCACCCTCGCGATCTATGGGCCTCTTTTTGCACAATTTCATACTTCTAGACCGCCGCGGTTTAGACTGTACTCAGTCTGCCAGATATAGGTATATCAAGCAGAAGATTCGTGTGTCGCCCATGATTATTGCGATACCAAATTGATAGGTTCGATTATTGCGTAGGTGTACAGACGCCAACATAATTGTCAAACTACCCGAAACTGTCAAATTTTCCCAATTAACTTTGAACCTTATACTTTAGCGATAAAGTTGAAAATCTATTAAATAAATTTGACAGATAGTACCTAGCTTGATGTGCTGCTGAGTTTGCAATTAAGTACTAACCTAACTTTATTGTGAACTAGCAAGTACTTATAAGCAGTAAAACTTTTAAAATGCACAGAGATATTATTATACCCTACATAAGATTTAATATATTATTATGTATTTACTCGCAGGCGTATACGCCTGCGAGTAAATACATAATAATATACATATGCTATAGCATACAAAGTCAATACATTTCAAACATTATACTTGCAAAATGTTTGCCCTAACTTTCAAGATGCTGTAAATCAAATCTTCATATAGAAAAACATCCAATTAAACTGTAGGACTTTTGGCCAAGAGTTGTTAGGTGTACCAACTCCGAATCTCGACGAAAGTACGAAACCGTGTTAGCAAATTGTTCGCAGGCAAACGTGCTCGCACACCGTACCAAAATACGTAACGGGATTAATTTCACAAATTAGAACTATACATGCGATTATTATACAATTGCTCACGATACCAATGCGCAGATAATACACAAGGGGTCCTTTATACTCGCCCCCAATGAACACAACATCCAAATAACCGTCTATTGTTTTTAGAATTTATTTCAACCGCTCTGAATGGAAAGTAGGATTAGGCTCAGAGTCGGATTACCATAGAATTTACAAATATCAGTTGGTCGGGCCGGCACTTACGATTTCAGCGGGTATCGACGCCAGCACTGGCCGGTTATTGGCAGTGCGATCTCCCGACCTATACAAATCCAACTCTATTTACTTTCCGAACGTCTGTACGATTCGGACATTTGATATTCACTACGAGATCGTGGAATCATTTCCGCTGAGATATTTTAAGAACTTTGTCCACATTTCAACAATACTACGAATGCGCTGGATAAAATAACCGTCTACTTATAGCTGATATTAATTGTAGTTTTCAATCTGACTTACAGGAGTATAAAATTATTTTCCATCTGGCCGTATTTAATCATATTTTATTGCGTGATTACCGCCTACAATTGTACATTTGGTCGAAGTCGCTTTTCGCAGTTAATTATTGTAATTGCCAATGAATATTTGAAAATTTAAATGCGGGATGTTAACACAGCTCCGAAGCCACCCGACATTTTGTGTGTTCCCAATATAGAACGGGAAAGGCTTGTGTATATCGACGACATTTAGTCTGGCGACATTTGCTCTGGTGCTTCAATTGACCCATTCCGTTTGCCACACATGGACGTGAACAAATAAGGGCCGAAATGAATTTAACTCCGTTATGTATTGAAATTTATTGGACCCAGCGATGTGTTTTCCCGATCTGTTAATGAAAGGACAACACAAAGAGCTTAACTTTCAGTGCAAATTGTAGTCGAAGTGAGAGAATCGAGTCACTGTGGAGTCTGTGTACGTAAATTGCTTACAGGTAATGTACGTAAATTGCTCGTAGTCTTTAATACTAATTGATTTTTAGTGCCGTAGTTTTACGTAGGTATATCTTAAGATATTTTGGACGTGTCTAGATTGTAAATGTGTCGTCATCATTTAACATTATCAGCCTAAAATGTTCCCACTGCTGGGACATAGGCCTCCGCTTTGTGAGAGGGAGTGGGCCATAATACACCACGCGGGCCCAGAACGGGTCGGTGGATTTTCGTCATGGAGTTTTGTCATCATTTAGCCGTATGATAACATTATGGCCAAAATGTTACATGCCTGTCTAGACCAGATCACTTGTTGGTTGGTTGGTTGTCTCACTATTATGATGACCAGACTACGTTTTCAGAAATCACTCTACCTCAAATCTAGCGTTTGGAAAATTACAGCAAACCGTCTCTTACCCGAAAACATAAACGGATCGAATGCACCATGTAACCCGCTTCCTGTCGCGCATGTAGACGCGAATAATTCAACAGTGCGATCGCCATTCTATGAGCAAACAGATAGTCTTCACTTCCGACACATGTTTCCGTGGCCGGCACAACTAACTGGTCACGTAGAATATTGACGCCTCCAGCGGCTCCAGCTATCCTTTCGCTCCGGACAATACCTACGGCGCTAAGGGAGACATTTTTATGCGGAACTTACGTATATCATTCTAAACATTCGGCGAAGAATAACGAGTATTTTCTGCGCTTTAAATTCCGTGAGCGATTCGTTTGTGATTCCGAGATCTGGCCGCCTGAAGTTGTTTTAGACTGAATTTAGAAGGACTTCTGAACGCCTCTGGGAGAACAGTTTAGTTGGTTTCTATGCAACCGGGAATAGAAAATAACTGAGATAAGTACTTACATTCACAGTTATTTTTCCTCTTTTGCATCACTATCAAAATCACAGTGGTCTTTATACTTCTTGTAATAAGGTTGCTGTTGGATAGCTATTACTGACAAGTCTTTCAAAATCTGAATGATCTTTATTCTCTTTGTAATAAGGTTGCTGTTTGGTTGCTGCTATCAGAGGTCAAAATAACTGTGAGAAGACTATATACTAAACATCAAACGTTGTCTATACATAGCAAAATAGTTTAGCTCACTTATGTCATGTACCTACATACCTATACATATTTTAATATACAGTGCCCCCAAAAGTTAGTTGAAATATTTCCACTTCAGCTGTCTAATCCCACATAATGATTTAAATTTCTGGTTTCAAATTTTTGAACTGTACACTATAACATTTTTATTGACTAATTCAACTAAGTGGGATACCTACCAGGGATTACCTGTTTTTTTTTTTATAACCGTGTTTCAGTTGTGGGTATCATAATGTGGCATTGCAGCTGAACTGGAAAAATGACATCTAACTTTTAGAGGACACTTTAGGTGAAATTCTATCTTTCTATTAGCGTTTAGCCATCTTTTAATAAAATTCATCAATATTTATAAGCGTTTGTCACCTTATTTAATGTCTTTTAAAACAAATTACTGTCAAAAGCACGATCAAGTTACCTTTAACCCTTTTCATACTTTTGGGGTTACATTGAAAGCTAATTAAGCATTCAGTAATACTTATTTATGCAACTGTTGTATAATAAGGTGAATTAAAACAGGAATGTGAGTTTATCACACAAGGCGAAGCCGGGTGTGATAATAGTACCAGTTGAGTGTTTAGTGTTTAGGATTCATATTACGGGTGTAGATAACTCTACACCCGTAATATGAATCCTCTATAAAAGGTTCTGAAACATAGGGTGTCGTACAGTGTTGTAAGAACTATGTAAATTCATGGAAGTTTTAATTGCTGAGTATCGAAGCTTGTATCACTTATTTTTGTAAACAACAAAGTAATAAATTTGTGCAATACTAATATCGAACAAAAATTGCGGGATACGACGTGAATTCGAATAACCTAGAAGTTTTTTTTTTAATTACGCCGCTTTGGTAGTGTATCGCGCGTGCATGACAATGTTCTTTTTTTGAATTTCATAAAGATACAACGAATTGAGTAGTGAGAATGTGGCTGTTTGATGAGTAAGGAAGGGATCGAAAAAGCAAAGGAGTTGCATAATGAAATTTAGTACAACATTATATGACTCGTTTGGATGATAAATTATGATTACTATGACACTGGTTGTTGTAATATTGACAATAAGCTAATTGTTTCAGAAACTTTTATAGAGGATTTATAGCATGGGTTTAGATAAACATAATTTTGGTACTACACGAGCGAAAAACTGGCGAAATCAACAACATAAAAAGGCGATGTTAATAAGCAAGCTGTGTATAACAATTGATCAACAAAAAAGGATGAAATAATACAGGGACATCGTCGCACAGCCTGTTACCATGGATTCAGTACATGCTGCTGAACGCCCCTGCGTAGAAATTAAACATCGGTTATTAAAAAAAAATTGCTGTTCCATACATATGACCGCGTAGGTACTTTTCTATGAGACGGCTGATTTTTAGGGTTCTGAACCTCAAAAGGAAAAACGGAACCCTTATAAGATCACTTCGTTGTCCGTCTGTCTGTCCGTCTGTCAAGACCCTTTTTCTCAGGAACGCGTAAAGTTATAAAGTTTATATTAATATCAAATACTCAAAGCTCTAATCCCTTGAAGTAATGAAAAAACCAATCTTCTAAGTCAACGCAATCAAAAGATACGGGCGTTTATGTTCCGTTTATGTTTCTCGCAAGAGAATCAAAACCTATAGAGTACCTATCGTTCACATAGAATCATAAAATTTGGGAAGAAACAATGTCATGTAGCACAAGTAAAGGAAAAAATAAAAAAATCCGTAAATTTGTAGTTACGTACCTAAAAATTTGTACGGAACCCTCGGTGCGCGAGTCCGACTCGCACTTGACCGATTGTTTTGTTGATAGCCTATTAAAAATGTCTACACTAAGGAGATACTAGGGTCTAGAATCATGTGCTGAATAGTTCATGTTTTTAGTTTGCGCGTCGATGTCCCAGCTTCCTTGTAACTTATCACTTCAGACTTCTGGACACTTTTCGTGTTAAAAAATCTTTTTCACAAAAAAAAAACAACCGACTTCCAGAAAAAACACTACAAAGTGAAAACTAACTTTAATTTCGGATGTGTCAATAAACGACACCGACTTTCGAAATTAAAGTTAGTTTTCACATTGTAGAATTTTTTTTTTTTTTGGAAGACGTTTGTTTCTTCTGTAAAAAAGTTTCTTATTTTTCACTTTTTAGTGAGTCACTTGCAATTTATCTAAGTTACAATAGCCTAATGTCAACTGCTCATCACCTTTTACAAAATATTGTTTTTCCCAATGCAGGGAAGTTATTGTTGGGGAGTTCTTCTAGTAAACACTAGGAGAACTGGAGCTGATTGAAAAGTCACCTCTTATCAGTTCTACTTCACCATAAGTATTGTGACGAGCACAAATTGCTTAGCAACCACATTAAAGTACCTAATCGAGTCGCAACCCGTGAAATACTTGTTATTGAGTAGTTCCGATGGCCATCTGTGGTCTTCATCATCACTTCCACGTCACCAAATGGTACTTTCCGAGAGCAAATATACGAGTTACTATAAAAAATACCCAATTCGCTGTCATATCATCCACAGCCCGACTTCACGTAAGACTGAGCATATAAGCCTTTTCATGTACCGATCTCGACGCTCCTGTGCCAGGTGGCGGTAACATTTTCATCCACCCGTCTCGCCAATGGATGAACGACACGTCGTCTCCCAGTCCTTGGACGCCACTCCTCCGTCACTGCCTTCGTCCACCTGTCATCACTCCACTTTGCCAGATGTACTCAACTCCATTTGAGTCATTGTGAGTAGTGTATATGTTACCTCTATTATTAAGTTCTTACCTATGTTTACTTATTTTAATTTTTTTTTTCTGAATGTGCCCGCTCTTGACCTCGATCACGCCTGATGAAAAGCGATGGATAAGGTCTATGATGGATGACGGATGGTCTATGTTGCATGCTCTTGTATGTACACAATGTTTAAACAGATAAAGAAATTTTATCTTATCTTAAACAGCGTACCCAAAAGATGCCTAAGGCACTGGAACTCCCATGCATCGTCGAAACACAACAGGCTGATTGATGCCGAACTCCAGTGGAAGGGTGGTCGCAAACCAGGCGGGCGTTAGCCCTACCACCGTAAGGGAAGAATTGGCCAGTCAAATAAGGTTTTGGGTGTGACTGTCCAGGATGCGCCGAGCGCTAAGTTCAGTTGAGTAACTGGCGGAACAAACTGCACTACACGAGGAGGCTTCTTCATGCATCCCAAAAACACATTACACTGCTGTTTGTTGGCCCTAAATAAATAAATAAACGATTTAGGGGGCGATTTTTTAAATATCCTAGTGCTCGCCTTCATTATATAAGACACTCTTCTGCAAAATGCTTCTTAGCCAGCGTTTTAGGTAGTGCATCGTCTGTCAGTGAATGAATTTAAATTTTTAAGCAGGAATCATCCATAATTACATTACGATATTATGTAGGTATATTTCATAGCATTTCATTTTTTCAATGACCTAAGTAAAACTTTACTTAATTGCTCCCTTAGTTTATGATACAATATCCGCCGTGTTAGTCTCGTGGTCGCAAGCGCAACTGATGTTCGTGGTGGTCCTGGGTTCGATTCCAGGTCAGGCAAAGTGTTATTGGGTTTTTCCATTAGGAATTTCATAGTACCCGCGTGCTAAAACCCCCTGATTTCTCTCCAGTCGAGTCGGATTGCGTACCGTCCCATCGGACTAGTGAAGGAAAATGTGTACCTGTGTCTGCGCACACGCTCCTGCGCCGAAGGCTAGTCTCCGTTGAGATTGGCCGCAATGGCCGAAATACGGTCTGGAGGACTATTTTATAACACTAACCTTACATACAAATGAACAATATCAAGAATTCTCACGTGTTCCTGTATCAAACTTCCAATGCTGGTTAATAATTCAGAAGACGTTCATTATTAAACAGGTCGTGTTCGAACATTTAATCTAAAATGTGAGGCGTTATGCTAATGTTACTTGACAATCGTATTCACTGAACTTGAAGTAGTTAAACCTGGTTTGGTTAAAAGTTAACATTTTTCAAGTTGTTGTATAAGAACTATACAGTGTTTTTTTTTTTTTTATTACGGGAATACGGGGAAACTGTCTTAGGAACAATTACGTTTTTTTTTTGTGTGTAATATTTCACGAATGACAGGCCGCCACTCAATGAGAGAGAGTGGGCCACAATCCACCACGCGAACCCAGTGCGGGCTAAAAGGCGGTCAAGTGCGAGTTGTGAATAAAAATGCTTTTTGACTGCTTCTTTCATTATATCAGATAATAACATTCTGGACAGTAGAAGTTGGCCATAATATTTTTCCAACCAGTCTATAGTACAAGCAGCCATAGACCTGAATTTATCTGTAGTTACCTACTTGAAATAAAATCATGACTTTAGAAAACATTTTTGTTTTGCAATCATCATTAGTTTCGCCAGTTAATTTAATTTGACCTTGTATTTTGTTTAAATCCTCAGAAAGATAATTTATCTGGCTACATGGCACTCACGACGTTTGAATTTGGAAACTAGTTGTTTTTTTTTCCAAGTATTTTTTATGACAAGAATAGTCCTTTTATTATTCCTATATATCTGATCGATATTTTTATTCTTATAATAATTAGACTGTAGCTGCTTCATATCTATATCGAAACTATTCGAGATTATTTTTCTGTGACTGCAGTTCTAGGAATATTTTATGAGAGAATGAACATATAGAACATGTACCAATATCGGCCAGCAAGAATTAAGTCTACAGCCCGCCACACTATCTCTAAATCTGTCTTCAGATAAATTGCTACGTTGAGATTTGAAATATCTTAATTTCCCATAAGAATTATAATTCACTTACACAAGAAAAAATCATCATCATCATTTCAGCTGAAAGACGTCCACTGCCGGCTATAGGCATCCTCAAGCATCTTCACTTCGACCGGTTCAGTGCTTCTCGCATCCAACGGAAACTTAAAATAAAACATTTTCATTCACACACAGTAACAGTATTAAAGTGTATAGTAAGTGTTAATAATTTAACCCAGCCAAAGCGAAACAAGTGAATGCACTAACTGCCTCTTGTGTTATTAAATAGATGAGATATTACGTTTTTTTTTAATATTGACATGGATTCAGCATTTTTAATGTTATTCAGTAGGTACGATATTCGTTCAAACCTATTGACATAAAAATCGGTAGATACCTCAGAGTATTTTAGGTCAGTTTGGCTTCTAGGATGTCTTGGCAATTAGTTCTAGTTAATTAAATTACAAATCATACGGTGTTATGTTTTGAATTAATCATCATTGATTCGTCAACGTGTTGAAGTAGAAATAAACTTCATAACACCATCGATATAATGGTGTATTTATAATTATATTAAAAATTACGAAAAGTAAATGCATCTAGTAAACATGCACCATTTCACGTAAATGAAACCTTCGATTGACTACTTCACCAACATTCAAACCACCGGTTAGGTATTTAAACACTTGGTTTATGTCAAATTTCCTAAGTAAATTTTAAATTTAGAAGTGATTAAATATTTAATCAGTTGATTTAAATATGGGTGAACACAAGGATAAGTACCAAAACGGCAGTTTACTCAGTGCAAGTCACACACCTACCTAATAATACAAAAACAAAAAACTAACACCAAACACTAATACCTCAACATGAATAAAAGAGCATCAAAATCACCCTAAACCGAAATTCACGAGTCTATTTTATTAGCCCCCACATAAAAGTTAGAATCTAGGAAATAATGTACTAAAGCAACCCGTTGGAAAACCAGCTTTGTAAATCCTAGGTTACCTTAATCTCAGGAGAAATGGCTCGACTGCGGAAGCTTATAACTTTCCTTCTTTATAAAAACGGCATTACTATTTGCTTTGAGACTACCGAGAACTCAACCATGGCGAACGACTTTAAAATCTTAAAAATATTGCTACCAAGTCCTTTTTCGATTTAGCATTATAGGTATGCTCAAGTAACTGAATTTTCTGTACATGTGTGAGTTTCAGCGCTGTGCTGTGGGGCCCCCATAGCACAATCATCATGCTGAGTGAAAGCCTTCTAAACACAGTGCAGCTGCTGAATATTTATATTGTGTGGACGTGATGATAGATCTGTTTTGTTTTTATATTCGAAATTTGCTGACCGCCGTACCGTCACAGAATCAATAAGAACGAATGTATGAGAAAATGAATTATCTTCATTATTATTATTTTTCCTATATTTTAATAATTATTCTGCTGTTCGGGGCGGAGACAAATCTAACAAATCAAAGATCATAAAAATCGGTCCAGCCGTTCTTGAGTTATAACTGGTGTAACTAACCCGACTTTGTTTTATTTATTTAGTTTATTTAGTTTACATATCTTTTTTATGTGCACGTGTTTCTGTGAGCAAAATAAACCTAATTTTCTTTCTGTTGGTATAGGTTTAGCAAAATCAGCATATAGCCTCTAGCCTTCAGCCTATATATTGTTCCCATTGCTGGGACTCAAGCAATCAAGTAGATATCACTAAAAAAAATGCATTGGTTTACAAGAGACGAAAACTAATAATAGTTGGGTTTTTTGGTTCAGTTTTTTATACAAACAACCGCCCAACAATCATACAGAGTTGTGGAATGTCAGAAAAAAATCAATAACTGCCTGCTACGGTTTTGATTGCAATAGTATGAATGTGAAAGTATGTCGTACTAGCTTCTGCCTGCGTCTCCGTTCGCGTGGACATCGTAAGACACCACAATAGTATACTAAAATAAGAGTCACATTAAAAAAAGAAATGACATTTGAAGGTTTGGTCTCAGCAGCCAAAATATATAGGTAGAAGATGAAAAAATTAAAATCTGTTAGGCATCGAACTCACGAAGCGTGGCTGAACGTAGAACTCTTAGGCTGTTTACTTCGTTGTCAATTTGACTAAAATACATCCCGTTATTATACATGCTAAGCTTCACTGCTTAATTCCATGTAGTTATCGTTACGATTTCATTTCAGAGGTTAAATCCGTGATCTATCTGCAAGATTTTATCATTTTTCTCGTCTAATTTAATCGCGCGGTAAACTGTTGAGGAATACGGACATCGTGCAATATTGCTGATCCCCAATATCAAGTAGCGTGATAATATATAACCCATGCCAACCAGACCTGTAAGGGATATTTGTGCAACATTTGAACGGAATCTATTCAGCAGTTTTTGTGCTAATCCGAAACATACATCCAGACAAACGAACAAAAAATTCCAAAAACTATATTTTCGTCATCAGGCTCGTTCTCACCACCTCCTATCGAGCGGAGGATCCAGGGGGGGTGGAGGGGGGTTTCAGGGGATCAGACCGGGATAACTCCTAGCAATTACCTAATCAATGTAAAGTTTTGACTTCATTACTATTTTGTCAAATGTATACATATTTGTGTAAGTATATTATATATAGAATGATTTGACACTACTTGATCTGTAAGTAATTTAATTTCAAACGAAAAACTGAATTGAAAATTGTTTATTTTAAAATCTATACTTGTTGTAAATTGAAAAATATTCTTCAAACAAAGCTTTCTCTAGTATGTTTTTTTTTTGTACATGCTTCCACAAATTATTTTAAACAAGACTGTTGTGTTGAGACTGCTATATTGCAAATTGTATTATATTATTTTATACCTAGATAATTCTGCAACCATCATCTTACCTTTATTTATATGTATATTTTCAAACAGTATCGACACTATGTATATGTTAAAGTAGGTACCTATACAACGCAAAACTAACACACTGAAAACTGTGTTTCAAACATAAACCCCTTTATTCATAATCGTTGCTTAAAATTAAGTAGTGATTAGCGACTGTTTAATATTATACTTACTATCTTTTATTATGTCATATAATTATTGCACACCCTGTTTAAACATTCATTTTTGACGTTTAAACGTCACTTAACTTTAATCATCGTATATAAATAAATCCCTTAAATCATAATT
The DNA here is from genome assembly GCA_949316385.1 of Globia sparganii. NCBI lineage: Eukaryota > Metazoa > Arthropoda > Insecta > Lepidoptera > Noctuidae > Globia > Globia sparganii. The sequence goes on along the minus strand of OX438653.1, from coordinate 15,527,052 downwards.
GACAACAAAGTGGAGAGATCGAAAAAGTTAGCAATAGATGTCGAAGGAAATAATTAGGAATAATTTGGCAGCGTTTTTTTTATAGGAAATCTATGAACACTTACGTTATGAGTAATAAAAGAACGATAAAAATACGTCCTTGTGTACTGACGTAGTATGTACCTACGAGAAAATATCAAGAACAACACCATCGCAAAATATACCAATCGGATTATAATTTAGGATTTCATTTCCCATGAAAAATAGACCAATTACGCTAATTGAGTTGTTCATCAATTCACGGGCCAAGATACTAATAAAGTAATCACCTGCCTAGCCTTTTCCCAAGTATGTTGAGGTCGGCTTTCAGTCTTACCGAATGTAGCTGAATACCAGTATTTTATATGGAGCGACTGCCTATCTGACCTCCACAACCCAGATACTGGTAACACAATAGGCTTGTACGAC